>CM052976.1:8182204-9561664 GCA_028554685.1 Agrotis ipsilon
CTCAATGATTTACAAAAGAATAGATACGTTACCTACACGACATTCTATTTTCAAAAACGGCACACACATAAAAATATTGCAATAGCACACTACATCATGATTAGTCGCTAAAGTAGGATGGCATCGCAAGTGAAAAAGAGACAAATATAGTCAAGGTTTGTCAATTGACAACATTTGAGCGCGTCACTTTCTGAGCGCGTATAACGTATCTACACCTTTATACTTATAATATCATTGTGTAATCTTTATAATCTGGATATTGTAAAGTGCCAATGATCACGTTGTCTTATTAATCAAGACTTAGAAACCTTGATTTAGTGTCGACAACAGGATAATTTGTATTGCCTCAACAAACACGCCATTTGAGTGATTCTAATAACACCCTACACCGACTTATATTGATTGCTTCAATTAAACTAAACATAGACGTAAAACCTATTGATTATCGAATTAAAATTAATACGTTTTGAGCCAATTATGTGGTGGGGACTGTCAAGACTTTCGCATGGCGCGGTGTGGTAGACAAATGTAATGATTCGGGACTCTCGGGAGCGACACTTCTCAAGTTTAATATTTATGCTTTACAACCTTTTCAAATACTTCTTAAGCTTTAGATATATATTGTGATATATTGAGAAAAAGAGTGTCTTTGGAGACTTTTGCTCATTCTTCTCCATAGAGATCTACGATTCGGAATGAGCACCTAAGGTACTTTCATAGTTATTATGTTAGTTATTTTGTAGATTTTAATTATATTTTATTTGTCTTTAAAAATTGAAAAGTGCCTGTAACTGGCATAATTGAAATAAATGCTTTGATTTGATTTGATTGAATAACAAGACAAGGTGAAAACAAAAAGTCAAAGAATTGACAGATCTTTAAGTTATAAATCGAAAGCTGCCCTTTCAACCAGCCATCCATAGACTTGGCAACAGTCTACCGCTAGACGAGACGAATCGCATTACGGGTGTCGATTGATTACCGTGATCGCTATCACTTGCCGGCTCTCCTTACGACGTTTCCTGCAATAGCCATGTAAAACGGTAAGCGATATCGAACAACTCGACACCACAGCAACGGGGGATTTTCAAATTCCATACTTTGATATTTTACCTGAAACTTATAGGCAATGTGGGAGGCCTTTTGAGGAGGTAAGATGAGATGGTTATGTCTGGTGCGAATTGAAGGCTTATTCTTTACTATGTAAAGTTGAAATTACTTTGGTTATTGATTGATCTATATTATTAAGTAGTCTTTGATTCATAGATGGAATAAGTATTTGTCTGGCCTGGTAGTTTTTCTGGGTCTGGTTGTTTGTGTATGGGAATATAAGTGTCTGTACAAAGCACACCTATCCACGATATAGGAGAGATTTCTAGAGAGGCAACGTCTTTTAAAAGAATAGGAAACGAATTTGTTGTTATCTATTCCACCTAGTCTTCATTGTTTTTATGAATATGTAAAGCACTATAATATGAATTTCACAATTTCCTCGATTTTCAACGTTTTACTATTTGGGGTATTTTCTAAGGAAATTGAGCTTTAACGGAACATGTATGATCTTGAAAAAAACGTTGCCCCTGACCAGATTTTTTTCCTGTATCGTGGATGCGTTTACAAACATAAACTCACATACACAAACGCCCAGAGCCGGATCAGCTACTTCTATATCGTACAAATACTTGCTCCGTGCGGGAATTCAACCTGCGACATGCAGCGCAGCAGTCCAATTTCTGAGCTATTGCACAAAACGAAATTGTAGAACTATCAATATTCTGTATTACATTCTGATAATAACAATACATGTGCGTACTAAGCCGTATTTTTTTTTAACTTTTTATTTACTCTTTTTAGTTTATATATTCAACCCAAATTCTTGTCAAATACATCATCCGTAGCACTGGTAATAACATCGCTCATGTTCACAATTAGCTAAAAAAATCCCTAAATTCCCTTTAGAAACAAACTCGTTACCTCGATAAAATCATGACGAAAACAAATGCGTGTTGATTTAATAAAATATTTGAATTTCCATTAAAATAGGTATTACCCGAAAAACAAAAACGTCAACTGTAAATACGTCTGCGTCCTCTCGTTTCATAGTAACAACAAATTGTGACAATAATTTTCCTGGAATTTTCCCAAACAGTCATTGGTTGACCTTCGGTTGATAAGAGTAGTAGGTATAAGAAGTATCTTCGGTGTATGTAATAATAGGCATATGACTGAGAAAATCTAATGAGTCAAATACATTAATAATCAAAAAAATATTAAAAACTAGTGGGGTGTTTTCGTCCTCTATAACCTGTACCGCTAGCACGAGTTTTCACTATTTTACTTCAAAAAGTCTTTCCATTATATACAGCGTCTCTTGTATGAAAAAATGGAACAGCGCCTCTGGTGTGCGAAGATGGAACTAATTTTTTTCTTAAAAATTGTTAATTTGAAATTGTCAAAGTTCCAGTTTACTTTACGTCTCAAATACTGAAAACTCCTCCATCCTCCGGTCCTGGTCCTGATGGTTACAAACACAACAAAAAAATAATTATCCGAATCGGTCCAACTGTTTGCAAGTTATGGGCTTAGCAACACATTTAGCGATCCATTTTTAAATTATAGATAGATAAAAGAAGAAGTTAGATAGAAGATTGATAATTATTCACATTTGCGTCTGTCTGTGGCATCGTAGTTCATATACGGGTGATTTATTGAATGCAGCTTTTTCTAATAGACAAAAAAATATGGGAGTTTCACAATATTCTTCATTTGGTTGTTAATATTTTAAGACACTGTTTGTATGATGAATTTTCATTCGATTGTTTTGAAAGCGTAGAAAACTCTTCTAAGGACTGATTTTTCAATACTTAGATAAGTAGGTAACTTTTATCTGAGTAATAAAAATTATTGTTTTGACAGCTTATCTATAGAAAATATGTCAAATCGCTATTTTAATTCCTCAAATAAAAGTTATCTGACTATTAAAAAATCACCACTAAGAAATACAAAAAAAAAAAAAATATGCTACAAAAAAATGTATAAGCTAGGTAGAACTGTACAAGGATGTTTTAAATCATAATAATATAACACAATGTTATTATAATCCTTTGGGTTTTTATGAGATAAATGAGGACACCTTCTTTCCTACATGCATTTTAATATAAAATATTATTAAGTTTATTTACAGGTTGATATTGTTGATATATATAGTTTAATAAATACTTATAACTCTGTTGTCACTGGCAATTCAATTATTTCTGCATTGACGTTATCTATCTAAAATACAGAATTTGCCTACAATTCTTTACGGATAATATTTTGTAATAATTTAAACACATCTATAATGGATGTTTGGTTTGTTCGGAAAAATATAATCTTTGATAAACCAACATAAAGTTTCTCCACAGACTCTATTAATTTCTTCTGTATCGTGGGTGCGTAAGTGCGTTAACAAAAAAGTTTCTATCATAAATGTGAGAGCTAGGGAGATTATGGATGGATCCAGATATTATGACCCTGCGTTTAATTTTTGGCTACTATGCAGGTGAAACCCAGTTTAAACATAAACAATACGTATCCCTCAAAAAATTGCAAATAACATTGTTATTCATCTATTTTTCTTTTTTTTCTAGCATGATGGATTCCGGAGGAGCAGGCATAGCAGAATCCCCTCCTACCTACCACCGTACCTACGAACAATACGTGCAAGGAGCCGTCGAAAACAGCACAGACTCAGTTCAAGAACAAACGAGCCCTGAACTTGTTGTATGGTCAACTCTACCTTATGGCCTAGACTATAGAGCGCAATATGACTATAGAAGCCCTTACGATACCGGCAGGGATTATTCTACACAGCAGTACGCTAGAGCCCCGTTTACTACTAAGATGGGGCAGGCTAAAGCGTTGAAGGAGGCGAGAATAAGGAGGCCGATGAATGCGTTTATGGTTTGGGCCAAGGTAGAGAGAAAGAAACTGGCTGACGAGAATCCCGATCTCCATAATGCTGATTTGAGTAAAATGCTAGGTAAGTGATTTTGAATTTTAATTTTAGAACGCTATTTTTTTTCTTTTGTTTTTAGGTTTATTGTCGAGTACAAAGCGTTTCAGATGTCGACTTTTTTGTTTGATAGATATCAGACAGAAAAATCGTGGGTATTTTAAATACCTAGCCATGATTTTTCTGTCTGATGTTTTTATTTTATTTTTGAGGCCAAACACTGATTTGTTTATTATAATATTAAGATTATTTATACGTTACTGATTCACCTTGGTTATGTTATTTATTGCTGGGACAAAATTAATTTTGATGTTTAAAAGAAATAAAATAAAATGATTATTATGCAGGTTTACATGTTCATAAATAAAAATAATAACTTAACTACAATAATATTAAAAGAGACAAGCTAAGTACCTAGTAATTGCGCATGTTTACTAATTTTGTTTTTTCATGATGAATTATAACTAATTAATTCAGTTACAGCAGTAGATTTTTTTCAATAAATCAAACCGTTATCTTATTAAATCTTAATAAAATTTACTAAATAACTATAATATATTATACTAAATATTCAAAATAATTATTTAAAAAAATCTATTTGATTCTAGACTTAAAAATTATCATTGTAAATTTGAAATAGGAACCTTAGCAACTGCTCAAAACTACGGCTCAACCCGTCAGTCAATGAGTCAGCGAGAAATATCCAATCTTTAACATGGTTCGAAATTTGAATTATTTAAAATATTAAGTATTAGTGGCCAACACTATTCCTGTTTGCATAATTTGTTTCTAAAGAATAAATAAATAGATTTCTTGACGTCAGCTTCATGACTTTTCATAAAGATTTTTATCATTTTCTTGGAATTCAAAATACGAGTAATAATAATTTGTGATTTACTTTTTCTCTCAGTCTTAATTTCCAAACGAAACCATAATTGCACGTATATGTATGTTACTTCATTGATTTCAAAAAAAGACTAACAAACATTCTACACCTATAAATAGCAATTAGTTTTTCCCTAGCCAGTTTTCCGTCAACTTTATGAACATTAAAAGTTAATAAGCACATACCAATGTTTTTCATAGCTCTATAATAACTTCATTACCACTTGTATCTAAACACTTGGCTAAGTGAGTGCTTAGCCATATTAATATTATGTCTTTACCAACACATAATAAGAATTCAATTAATACCACAAAGATTCATTAGCAAAACAAATAAAAAACTGGTAATACATAAATGTGAGTGGACGTATAAAAAAAAACGTTGTCGTTCGGAACTTGCAATATTGTTCCTTATTTGTAATGTTACATTCCTGAGTTTAAAAGGCGATACTTAGTAAGTATAGCAAGTTAATTAAGCTATCACGATGAGTACTTGAACTTACTCATTTATGTACGGTAAGCAAGCAACTTACTTTAGAATAGAATAGTTTTTTTTTACGTGGTAAATTCATCAAATGAGTTCCCCCACCCCGGGCAGGGCGGGAGGGACTGTCAGACTTGCACTGACTAAAATCCACGGTGTCCTTCAATAGCCCTTTATGATCCGGGGTCACAGGGTGATGAAATAAGTCCCGCGACCAGAATAGAATAAATAAATATTTTTTTTTTAAATTGGACACACACACACAGAAAAAAATCAAAAATACGATAACAATTTTGTTGAGCATGTCCACACCAAAAGGGTTACCAACTCGGCATTTGTTGGGCGAAAGATACTTAGCGCTGGTTTTCACTTATTAGCACTACGCAATGACACAGGGACGAGGGTAGGTTTTACATTTAGAAAAAAAATGCATTAGTTTTCAGCACTTCATAAGGTTAAAGATTTACTTAGTTAATACTTACTTACGCTTACCTACGGCTTTTCCACTTAGGGGTACCAAACCCAGGTCATACAATTGTCTTAAAACGACATTGTGCCAGTGGACTGAATATGACAACTGAAATTACAGGTTGGTTTTTAGTGAGGACTCATACGATGATTTTACAAGTTTAAAAAATGGGTGTAGAATTGTTTAGATTACCACTATATATTGAGTTGTAGATCTTGGTTATTTAACGAATACCTTTTCTGGTTTTCGCAATATAAAACGCATTCAGTAGGAATGAAAAAACGAAATTGTAATACGACTTTTGTTGCTAACTGTAGGTACGTGTAGATAGTTGCTTACATGATTGTGTTTATTTTTAATTTAGATTTCTATTGAATTGATTTGTTTAGCATGTCTGGTTTGATTCAAGTAGTTTTATTCAATTGTATTAATAACATATTAGTCTATAAATCATCTTTGATTTTGTAGCCGCAGGTAATTTTTCTCTTCCGTTTATCCTTTTCAATTGTAACTAGATCATTCGCAGTCTTTTTTGATCTGTCAGGGTTGGTAATGTTTTACAAATATACCTGTTTATTTTCAGACATTATTAGATTTACAGAGCGATTATTTTTAGCCGTGCAAGATGGCGCAGTCTAATTCAATACCAACAGAAGAAAAAAAAAAGTTTTCACTTAAAAAAATTTGGTCTTTTTCAGAAGCATTTTCTTCTCAGTAGCTTACTGGTCAGAATTAAAACAAAATTTGATTCATTTGGCGTCTGTCAATTGTTAATCTGACTAATAATCGCGGTGACCTCGCATAACTTTCTCTGCGAGATATAAAACACAGGAGGCGCGGACATGAACTGTACGCCACGACGCAATAGACGTACTATACCTTTGTATAGTCAGGGAAACAAGTGCTGTTCGGTTTTAATTAGTATATTTATAGATACAGGAGACCTGATGAGGTTGGACATTAAAAATTGCAATGATAAAAATCATATACATACTAGGTGAGTTTGCTAGAAAATGTATTTTCCAAATAAAAAAGTATTTATAACGTTCAATACTTATTATAGTTGTGGTTTTCCTCTTGATTTAATGTTTGCACAACATTTTGTAATTGATTGAAATATTAAATAGTAGCTGTATGCGGACTTTGTTATAATACATGTTTAGGATAATTATTTTTAAATAAAACATATGTTATTTATTTATTATATTTAAACACATTCTTATTAAAACACTGAAATACAAAGTGAAGATATATAAAACGGTACTACACAGGATTTCCAACAGGAAAACAGTATAGTGTAATGTATCCTAGCTATGTATAGTTGTGGACTCACTCTTATCACAAGATATACGTAGATTGATAACGTTTATTGACTAACTTCCCTTCAAGATATCATTATTTATATTATACAGATTCATTTAACAAAACAAACATTATTATTACAAGTTTTTTTTTAATTCTCCGGGAACATTGAATTGTTTCTGATCAAAATAGATTATTAAATGCATTATTGGCAACCAACTTCAAATTATTCAAATAATACACATAATTTATATTTATATCAGGAGCGCTTGTTTGCTTGTTTGAGCACCCTAATCTCTGGAACTACTCTGTCGAAATTGAAAATATTCTTTTGAATTTCATAGCCAAATTTTTAAGGTAGGTAATTGATTGATAGCCAAGTGGTGGGTGAAACCACGGGGCACAGCTAATATTTAACATGACTAGATAACAGACCTATAACTATAACAGAAACAAGTCATATCCTTTGCTATTAAAACATAGTTTAATAAACTTCCAAGACATTGTTATAATTTTTTAACTGAAACAATTAACTATAATTTATAATAACTTCCGCTCGCCACAAGCACATATGACTAAGATATAAAAATAGGTCAAAATTAACGGTACGCCTTATGCTCGCGACTGTACGGGCAAGATAGATATGGCAAGTCATTATTCCGAAGCGTGGGTGGCGCGATGGTATCACTCTTAATGAAATAAAGCTCGAATAAAAAAATAATACCAGACAACATGTACTACTAAATAGTAAGCAGTTTAACAACCTTTAAAAACGTACCCTTTAAAACCAATTACCGTACTTATAGCCCACGTGACAAAGCACACATTCGATTGATATTCCTTTTTCTAGCTGCACAAGTAACGTGGCCAGTCTTAAGGCTATTATTCACTGGTTTGATGAGTAATGGTATATATTTTTATCGGTCAAATATGGGATTACCACTTGAGAGAAATACCCAGTAGGTACTCTGATAAGAATTACTGTAAATTCGTTAAAGTTTGAACATTTTCTAATCTCAATTGCGGATATTTTGACGACCACGATTTTTATTTTTTTTGCGTGGTGGAATCATCAAATGAGTTCTCGTATGCAGGGTAGGAGGGACTGTCAGATTTGTACTGACTAAAATCAACACGTCCTTCAATAGCCCTTTACGTTTCGGGGTCACGGTAATTCGTTAGTCCCGCGACCCTGAATGAATTTTAGGTTAGTTATTGAGGAAGATGCGTGTGACAGACGCACTTACCTACGTTAATAAGGACTGTATTATTAACCGTTATCGGTATGACGTATGAGAGTGAAATCCCGTGTCCTATTAAAGTCAATATTGCCTTAATAAGAACTGGAGTGTTGACAAACCATGGTCGTTTTAATATTAAGATTAAATGTTAGAAAAGCTAAATGATAAAAGGTATGATATTCACAGGAGGCGACAAATCCTAACTGTTATTAAAAATTTTAAAGGTTGGATAAATGGATGAATGTTTTTTTTTTGTTATCCACTTACAAGTCCAAGGCCATTACAGTCCCCAAAAAACTCTTGTTTAAATCGTCCATGGGGAGTACAGTGGAGCAGTGGTGGCCCAGTGGTATTGGTCCCGACTTACGAGTTGTAGGTCGTGGGTTCGAACCCCGCCAGGCGCATTACTTTGTGTAATTTATTTCATCATCACTGCTCTCAAAACGGTGAAGGAAAACATCGTGAGGAAACCGGCATGTCCTTGAACCAAAAAATCGAAGACATGTGACATCTACCAACCCGCACTGGGCCCGCGTGGTGGATTATGGCCCACTCCCTCTCTCAGAGAGGAGCCTGTGTCTCAGTAGTGGGAACGTTATAGGCTGAAGATGATGAGATGATGAGTGCAGTCACCGAACGACGTCGTTCAGTGGTTATCAGAATGAGTAAAAGAAGTAAACTCTATATCATAATTCAGTCGAGGTTCGTTAAAAACTAAACATATTAATTATTGACTAACATCACCATTCTATCTTAAATCATATATAAAACAAAAAACCAAGGCTTTTGACATTTGGTTTTTTTTTTGCAGAAATTGATTTTTATGCAGATATCAGTTCTTGGATATATTCTTTTCGTTTTTTTTTTCTATGCTAACATTTGACCATTATTTTACATTTTACAAAATTATAAAAAAAAAACTAGTTAAATATTTTTTTCTTTAATTATTGTTGACTTTGGTTTTTCCTTTTGTTAAAATTTATTCATTTACACCTCAAATTATAATTTGTTTTAGTAACCGCAATAAGCAATTTGATATTAGACACATTTACGATGAATTACGAGTAAATTGCGAATTATAGGAAACCCGTATGTTTTGTGGTTTTACATACAGTATCTACATACAATAATTAACATTAAATGTTATGGCTTTATTTCTTAATGAAGTAGGTAATTTCCCTAATTATCTCCGGAAATTAAGATATTGTAACTACCATACTTTGCGACCACAATAAGAACCAAACTGTCATGTCGCCATGATTGTGAACTCATGCACGCTTTTCTCATTTTTTCGAATTTTCACAAGAAAAGTGCACTTGGGGGGGAGCCCTTTGCCCAGCATTAGAACAAAAAAGGTTTTTAATGTGACAGTTGACAGATAAAGGTCATTGACCGTCAGTTCTACTTCATCTTCGGCTTAAATAGCATCTCTCAAAACTCTTTGTGTAACAGAAACTGAAATAGAACATTTTTTAATTTAATTATTTTATATTTATTTATATGAATGTCGTTGATTGAGTTTCCTCGTTTTGGCGGTATCGGATTTCATTGCGGTTTACATTCCAGGAACGTGCAGATGTTCCTAGTTAAAAATAACTTACAGGAAATGTACTGTTTTTTTTGTATATTTCCCATGTTTTCGGCAATCTAGCAAGACTTTACACCATTTTGTAAAGATATACTAATGGCACTGTTAAAAGACGACGAACTAAATAGAAAAATCGACAAGGGTTCCACACACAAATCAAAAGTTCTCAAAGTCATAGGAGATGAAATAGGATAACACAGATTAATCTAAGCATATCAGGCAAAAAGTTGTTGAACACAGGTCTCACTTTACACGCATTATAGCCTGGTTCTATCTTGTGCTATAGCGAAATCTTGCGACTAAAGGAAACTGTAATATTATTTGATAGATGTTTTGTCTTCAATGAAACTATCTTATAATCAAGCCAGGTCTCTTTATTACGTTTCTCATAAATAATAAGCACATAATTATGACATCGAGATCAAAGTGTGTCCGAGGAGTGCCAGCTAGTCTGTGTTGCCCGATGATGCACAGATAATCTAAACTACTATATGCAACAAATATGAAACAAAACTGTCACTCTCGAGAAATCTGGAAGCCTCCACCAGGTCGACAGCAAAGGTATTGCCATACGAAACTTCACCACGGTCTTGCCAGACACTAATTTCTAGTATAATATCTAGAAAGAACTGGTACATAAAACCTAGTGACTTCATACATATTGATAGCCTATTTAAATATCCCTATTAACCCTACAAACATTAGGTAAAAGATTCAATAGACTGAGATTGTAGAGACGTCATAATTTCCACCATTTTGCTCCGACTATCGTCATTTTCGCGTACGTATATGTATCTCTGACGACTTCAGCATCCAGTATCTTTATGTAAACGTCATTTCAAAAAGCCTATTTCTATATTTATATAAAACCACCATACTATGACGTCAGTTCATTATTATAATTAATATCGACTTTATTGTAAACAAAATACGGAATTCCCCGTCCTATCTTGTACCTACAGGAGGTTAGAGTTCAAACTTATACCTTCGTTGAGATGCGAGCTAAAATGATTCTTGTGTTAACGTATTATGGAGTGTTATTGGTTGATCAATAAGCTTTTTACACTGTTAGTTAAAAATAAATTTTAATGTCAAAATAATTAGTTAATTTTAAATTGAACGCTGGTATTATTGGATATTCCTAAAACTAATATTGACCAAGAGATTCAAAGAATAATTCAGATTCTATGAATTTAAATTGTTGGTTTTTGCAAGGAAAATGTCTTTTCTAAATTACGTTGCAGTTGGTTTTAGAAAATACTGAGTCTGCTGAATACCAAGTCTGCTGAGTACCTATCTGACTGCCCAGTTACTGGGTAAGATGATACCACAAACCAATGATAAGAGACTTCAATGAATTCAAAGACCAACATTTAGAATTGGGACATTTCGAAAAAAAAGTCAAGTTATAAAATACTCCTTAGTCGTTAACTTTTCAGACGAATTTCTTAGACTTTGCTATCTCAGATTGCATTCACAGACGATCACCAAAAACTGTTACACCATATATGGCTGCTCTCTTAGTAACCATGCCAGTTATTTCGATCACTACCTCTAATCGATGTCTGACAATTGGATTAAGTATTATATTTTGGAACACAGCGATAGAAAAAAATAACTCCCCATGCAAAAGAAGTATGTACAAATTATCCAAAGATTTTTGTATTTGATTATTGTAATGTTAATTCGTCTCATTTCTTTTTTCCGCGCGGATAGCAGAAAAATTAAATAATAAAATCCAGCACAAACCGAAAACGAGAACACAATATGGAATCTGAACAGAAAGTACTAGGAGAACAGGATCAATGTTTTTTTCGTGAGGAATTAATTTTCTGGCGAATTACAACCACCCGAAAAATACTCATCTCTTTCAAGATGCAAAACCAAATCAGTCCAGGGCCATCTCAAAAAAGTTTTCATATCAAACTCATCTAGAGTACACGGCCTAACAGCACACTTAAGGCAGTGTTACACCACGTTTTCTCAATAACCGCTCCGACCTTGAAGCTGCCATCGTTAATTGGCTAAATTGCATGCCTTTTAAGGTGGCTCCACACTGTGATAATGACATCCTTGTATCAGTACGCCTCGCCGTACATACTTAGTGGACTTAATTAAATGGAGACCTTAAACAGAGGCTGGAGTTGAGTCGGCAGTGAGTAATGCTGTTATGATTTGAATGTGCAGGAAGCTTTATGTTATTGAAATTGCTTTTTTATTGGCGCGCTTCTTATGCTAAGGGCCGCCATTTTTTGGTTTGCCGATAAGGTCAGGGAGGTGATGAGGTTTTGCCAGTGTTCTTTTGTTTGGTTCATTGTGGGTGTGAAGGTGATAGCAAGACTTGTACTAAGGTAAAGTACTAGGATTCTATGAATGGGGTGGCACCAAGAATTTTTATCAGATCTAAAGATTAACTCTAACTCTTTTCTAGAGATTAATGACTATGAAACAACGTAGACAAGTAAACCATAGATTATAGAGGCAAGTGTGTAACAAAACAGTCAACATCCTTATACATACATCCATGAAATAATAAGAATTAATTTAGACCAGAAGGTCAGGCAGGTCAGGCAGGTTCAGATCCTATTTTCCATAAAAAAATATGCATAGAAATGCTTGTGTTTAGAGGACAGTTTTGTTGTTTCTAATTATTACAATATTGCTTAAAATTTAAGTAACACTGATGTATTCCTTATATTTCTTAATACAAGCACTAAAGGTAGTCAGTACCTAGATATGATATGGCATAACATATTTACCAAGCAGTTTTTCGTAACACGCAAACCCTATATAAGACGTCATTTTCTTTTAACAAGACAGCTGACGTTTCTATTATGTATAACGGTTATTATGTATCACAGTTATTATGTATAACATACTTCCTCTATTCGTAACATGAATGATTATGGAAATCCATAAAGAGTTTTTTTTTAATTTATTTATTAACGGCCTGTTATTGCATTCTTTGTGTAATTGCATTTATTTTTTATTTACTTTGTGTTTTATGTGATGACTAGAAAATATAAATTGCAATTAAATTGCGTAACACTGTTATATTCTTAGAGAATTCATTTTGACAGAAGACATTTTCAAAAAAGTGGTGGTGATGAACATTTTAAAGACAACCTGAGGCTTGAACGCATAACCCTCATTGCGTTATCCCTGAAGAAGATACAATGGAAGAAAGGAAAGTCAATTGTTTAAAAAAAGAACAGTTGACAGTATTGACATCTACACTTTACGTCCAGAAATTCAAAACTGATTTGTTCCGTGCAGTTTATTGCCTTTCAACTATCGAACTGAACCAATAACCTATAAATTGGCCTAAAATATCGATGCATAGAATGTTCGAGTGATTGGTTACCCACCGGTTGCCAAGGCTACTGTTGCGGTCACTTCAACTTTTACTATTTATGGGGAAAACAAAACTGTGTCTATGGTACGGTATTTGTCAATACGTTGAGCGTTTAGCTCCCGTTAAAAGTTCTGTTTATATTTGTGGGCCTAGCAACTAACAATACTAGTCTAAATTCAAATGTTCAAAACACGTGTTACTAATATTTACTTAGTTTTAACGCTATGTTTACATCGGTCGATGAAACTGATTGCGCCTGCCAGAGAAAAAAAAAAAAATGTTAGATTCTGAATTCTAAAATCATGCGAATTTATGAAATACTCGTAATACTCTATTCCAGATTTTTCGACAAATGCTAATTATGTATTAATTTGTTTCTGCCGTGTAGGTTTAGATAAGAAAAATAAACCAACCACAATAATAATTTCAGGAAATTCTGGTCTGATAATGCAGTTTCCCTATGTGACGTCAAGTAACACAAATATTTGTCTGAATTTTGAATGATAACAGCATAATAATAGTCTTAATATTCCTTATGATCTTTGACCTGAGAGGTTATTCAGAAAAAAAATATATATCAAAATTACATTTTAGCCAAGTTTTCTACGTTGCTCTTTTACCGACACCTAGTTTTACGACCTTTTTTATTATGTATTGTTTATGGTACTATCCTTTTTACATTTTGTTAAAATTAAATGTTCCTTGTGGTCTTTTTTTTATTTCATTTTGTTTATGGTTCTTTAGTCCTTTTATATTTTGACAAAATCAAACGACTGTTGTGAATCGATTCGCTTTAATAACCACAAAAATGCATTTATTTTTATAAAACAATTCTAGTTTGAAGATGTTGCAAGAAGATTGGATGTTATTCACTTTTCCCTTCTACTGTAGTTATATTTAAAATATGCCTTTGGCAACCTATTTGAATATGCAGCAGAGGCTAACGCATATGCACGACGACGCCTCGTAAGGAAAATAAGTCATAAATAAATGACTTTTGAGTCTCGTACACCTTTCACTCCTAATCCAAGCCCAGTATAATATAATGTTTATAATTAAAACACTTGAAGAGCCCCTCAAAAGGCATATCTTGGATATTTCCAACTAATGCTACTGTTTTTGGTGTTATCTCGAACAGCCGCCATTTTGGGACCAGAGACAAGTTTTTACACTCTTCTAAATAAGGTTAGGTCTTGCTAATGGTAATATTAATCTTGATGTATAAATATATTTTTGTGGACGCCATTAAATATGAATTTAATGAAGGGTTTTGGGTCTTTATCGCTTTGTTTTGTGTGTTTGATGATCTGTTGTTGTGATAATTCGTTTAAATGAGTTAGAAGGATCTTGTTTCTTATGTGGCATAATTATCGTTTGAAGTTATACTTTCAGCATTTAATAATCATACTGAGTATAATGCGTATTAAAGGGAAATATAAAATGATATGATATTGTTATTTCATTCAACATATTCTATCGATTGCTAGTTGCACCCAGTATTGAGCGTATGCGGACCTTAACACAGCGGGTGGTTGATAGTGCAACTTGCTAACGATTGATCATAGACAAACCATTGTAATGGAATTTCGATTACATTACGTAAACATACAGTTGTTGCGAGCTCTATCGGCCTCTTCAATGAAAACGTGACGACCAAAAATTCAAAGACCAAAATCACACTAGATATAGTTGGATAGCGTTTCGCGTTAAATCGAAACCTAGACATATTCATGCCGTGCCGAATTCCCCGAACGATGGCCGAACACTGACGGAATAACACGAAACTATTCCAGGAAACACGAACAAAAAGCAACACCGACTAACAGTTATTAACATTCTGCACACGTCAACTATAATAATACAATTAATTCCGTTTGTCACATCTGATAACCAACTTACCAAGTTCTATTTGCTTGTGTAAACATCCTTATGCAATTACAATAAGAGCTATTTTCGTAGTAATGAAGTGTATGTTACTAAATTGATGTTGCCATAAAGAAAATCTTAAAAGGGTCTCTACGTTATGGGAGGCGGCCCATTGGGAAAATTGGTTCTGCGCATATGTGATTTCCTACTTATAAATAAGTGTAATTATTGTTTATTTTATCTTGTTATCACGTGGGCTAACTTAATACAATCGCAAAAAAATGTATTAGATTTTCACTTCTTTATCAAATAGTACAGAATTTTTCAAAACCTTTTTCGTATTCTGTTTTTTTTTTGCAATTTTTTTCTTGGAACTTGCAAGGCCGTCGGAGACGTAAAGATGGCTCCTGAATAGATATGTTTTAATTTCTGAACGAAGGTTCCACTATCTAATTTGTAACAAATGAGAGTCAGTCTGTCTGGCTGTAATATTTTGAAGGTTGAATCAAATTAGCAATACCTAGTTACCTTCTTGAACATTTTTTCGAGTGCACATTGAGCTAAGTCTAAAATGTAAGCAAATTAGGAAGTTTCGTTTGAGAATGACTTTGTACCTTCGTCAACTCATTTTAAAAATGAATTTTAATCAACACTTTCCAATTTTTAATAACCTCCAATAAGTAAGGTACTAAGATTGTACTACAAACTCTATGATGTGATCGTAATATCAGATGAACCCACGTTGAAAACAATTAAAATTAAGTATTAAGATTAGCAAGTTAGCTGGGAAGCGTCTATTTAGACGCTTCCCAGCTAACTTGCTATAAAATATGTGTTTGATTTACTGAGGTTAAGCAACACATGCTGCGCTCAAAAATGGCATGGTGACCCTGAGGCATAGTTTGAGGTAATTAGAATTCGCGAATACGTGCGTTGTATGCCAAGTGTAGAACTTAAGTTTATTGCACGTCGTTATATTACTGTTATCTAGTATGTAAACAAGACTGATTTGGAACATAGAGCGACATGTGTTTTATTTTTGATTAAATAATAACTTTTTTTTTATTTACCACGCTATTATAATATAAATCGTTTCAACAATGCGTAAAAAAAGCACTTATGTTTATCAAATTTTTGTTATGCTCTACATCTAGGAGCTCGTGGCTAAATATTTACAGCCGCACAGGCCGATCTACCGGTTTAAGCCGCGCTTGCCGAGGTTGGTCTGTGGATGGGTGACCATCTGTCATAGTTAGTTTCCTCCGGGCCTCGGAAAGCACGAAAAGCCGCTGGTATCGGGTGTCATTTGTAGATCTTTGACAGTCATTACTGTTAGTCAGAAGCTCTAAAGTTTGACAATCAGTCTTACCATGAGGTATCATATTATCCAGTTACTAGGTTGTGGAGGTCTGATAGACAGTAGCACCATGTAAAATACTGATATCCAGCTGCATCTGGATCGACTTGAAGGCGACCGCAAAATATAGTTGGGATAAGGCTAGGCAGATGAGATGAAGTTATGCTCTACAACAGAACACAACTTTGCAAGAACGACAATGATCAATGACATTACAAATATCCTTGAACGGTCAAAAATATAAATAAGATTGTCAAATTATTCAAATGTATTCTCTAACCGGTATAAGTAGACTTCAATTAGTGCTATGTAATTACTGAAACAACCAGCTTCGAACACTTATAGAGCCCACGCAGCGTATAATAGACTCGTTACTCTATACCACCTCTGTTTTGTCTATGAAATGTATGGGATTTTGAAGTAATAAATTGTTTATGATCTTCATTATTATTGTTACTGGCAACCTCTTTAGGTAATCTGTGTGTATTATTGCCTTTCTCTCATTTAAAATAGTATATTGTCTATCGTATACCAAAACAAAAGCAAATATTGTGGTTTTTGTTTGTGGGTTTATTTTTTAACCGAATTCCATACAATAATAATCATGAATTAAGTACACGCCGAAAACTGCCTGACATCCATGAAAGTCCTTTAAAATATTATTAAACAAAAGTTGATTAATTTGATCGTTAACAGACCTTACAATCACGATTTTGGAATTATATTTGAAAAAAAAAAACAATTGACTGTTCATGACATAAAAGGGGTCAATAAATAAAAGCTTAAACTCATTTCAAGAACTTAATTTATACGTGTGCCTAGCTTCTGATTCACGTGCCCAATTTCGTCGCTATGTAAGTTACTCACAGTACATATTTTATATAATCTAATACAATCACTGCGTGCCTTATCGTTCCAACTTAATGCAAATTCGAATATTCGAAATTTAAAACCTCAAAGTCTTGCGCACGCGCCGCTAACATGACTCACACACGCAATAGGGTCACGACACTCGGTCCTACTATACTTAACTATAGTATGTAGTTTGTATGAAACTATATAAATGCCGCTTACCAAGTTTTGATTGCGTTTTGTTATTTGTGGATTTAAAATTTTGATACTTTCAACTTATTTTAAAAACTCTTCTCTCTTTTGCAAAAGCTCTGGCTAATGGTGGTGATACTTTTTCCCGATGTTAATTTTCTATCTAAAGGCTCATTCAGAGAGGCTACAGGATTGTCTAAGCAGGACATAGTAACCCTGGAACGCGAAGGTACACAGACTGAGTTTGACTCAATAAGAGTCAGTCGCTTCCACTCGACTCACGGTGGGAGGAAGCATGCATTTGATGATTTTGTCACGGGAAGAAGACGAAAGAAGGATAGAAGATGTTCCTCTAAAAGTATATTAAATTTTTTTCGTAAATAAATCAGAACAACATCCAACTTCAAAAAACAATTAAGTACAACAAGAGCCGAGACCTTCACCAATCTCATCTTACACGTGCCAATAAATCACCAACAATATAATCAACAAAACCACTTTTTACCATAACCGAATCTTGTAAAAAAAAAACACATGTTAAATTTGACAGTTCAAGTATCAAGACGTGTCAATCACAGCGTGCGCCTACGCTTCGCCGCCACGTAGGATCGAGCGACGAATACATTATTTTATTGTAAGTAGGCGAGCGATAGATATGACTGGCGACGACAAATTGTTATTACGAATTAATCGATTCTTCGCAATCGAGAATCGAGTAATCGGCTGATATTAATTTAGTTTGTTTGTGATTTATGGTTGCGTATGTAGTTCGTTGTATGCTAATTTTGAGACGGATTTGGCTTTTAGTCCAGTATTAATATCCTAGCAACCAGTTTTAATCCTAGCAACTTAGCATTTAAACATAAACAATTAATTTCAGTCAAGAAAATTAAGTAACGAAAACTGGTACAATTATTTGTCATGGATCTTATATTCCCAATTATGTGTCGCTTTAGTTTACTAATACCAGTTTTAAGGTAAATTAAAAAATATCTGGCGTTTACAATTAATCTCTAACCTAACTAATAAAGAGGACGTCGTACCGGTTATCTGTCAATAAGTTCAAACTTCGTAGAAAAATTTTAGCATCGTCAGTTTACTTTTGTTTGATTTCGAAAAACGAACACCACTACCGCTCTTCTAATAACACTACTTCTACTTCCAAACACTATCGCTTCTAATTTCTTGACTGCCAGTGACTTCGGGGTTATCGATACGAAAACTTTCAAGTTAGAAGACTAGGATCGCTATCATGTTCATTTTTCACACTAAAAAGCTTTTGTCTTGTAAGAAAACCATTGCTTAACTTTATTTTCTCTTTTGCCATATTTTATTTTTGACATTATTGGCAAAAATTGTGTTTTCTCTTGTATAGGTGACAGCGTCCGTATTTCGATCTTGCGCGTATTTAAAAGTCTTTCAAGTATTTTCGAAACTCGATAAATCCGAAGGTGAGTTTCCGCATTCCCGCCAATATTCCATGTTAAAATTGCAATTGACAGCTGTCATTGCAGGCTGAATGCGAAACGGCTGTTTGACTTTTTTGTTGATGTTTAAAAAGATAGCTTGTGTGGTCTCTGGCGATGTTGTTTTTGACAAATTCGGATATGATCGCTGCAGGTAGATGATGAGTTGTCTGTATTTTAATTTTGCATTTCCTATACTTACTTTTTTAAGATTTGCATGGGCTCATGTTTTCAATTATTATTTTTCTTCGTATTTTTTTATTTAGTTTCTGTGTTTTTCTGGAGCAAAATTAATGACATGCCATCAGTAGAGACATTTTATTGACTAGGCTGTTCTACTTGGCACAAATTCTCAACAAAATTAAGTTATACCAGAAAATTCCCATTTACCATTTATTCCTAAGTGTTGACATATCGTGGGTGTTTACTAAGGATTCAGTCTTTGGATAAATCGCACAGATCAAGTGTACTTGACCCAGTGTTCAAGTGGCAACAAGTAGGTTGTGCTAACCGTATCACTTGTTACAAGTGCCTATTACTGAACATGTTTATTGGATTTATTTGAATTCTGATGATTTAATGTCTGACTGACGTCTCGTTGGCTGGAAAGATCGTGTCGTAGGAGTTGGACATGATTGAAATGAGGTTCTATAAAGCAGGAGCGAACGATCTACGTGATCTAGTTTAATTAAGGTTTCAGAGCTGGGACCTACTTACCGTTCTGGCATGCTCCGCAAGTAGGGTTGCCATCCGTCCGGCTTTCCCCGGATTTGTCCTAGTTTAGGGGTCATCCGGGGAGCGTCCGGGGCGGGCTTCACTTCTAGCCCGGGCTTAAAAAAGTCATAGGCCGCCCGCGACACACGCACATTTCACCGTACCCCCATCCCTCTTGTTCTGGTTTCCAAATAGAGATAGTAACTGGATGGTAGAAGTGGTAGATGAGTTAAATTATTGAACTATTTGGTGTGTGTGTAAAGAATTTAATCAGGAGACTTAGGGTCAATGTTGTGTTAAATATTGAAGAGGGACCATCAAAATAATGATTTTTAAACTTGGTCGCCAGTAACACTTGCTCACATTGAATTGGTCATTTTAAGAGATTTGGGATCATAAGTTGATACAAGTGCAATCTCTACAACGTATCGAACTTTAAGGATAGATGACCATAGGTATCGAATCGGTGAAGACCAAAGCAACCGTGAAAAAGGTATTTTCGCTTGAGCAGGCCGCGTGTGGTCCGCACGCATTACATGTAGCTAAGTAGACAATTGCAAGGTATTTGCTTAGTTTGTTAACAATGAAAATTACATAGATGTTAACGGCCGGGCTCACGTACGATACATGAGTCAAACGATATAAACTCAGTAATAACCAGACGAACCATAGCCACACAATCGAGAACTTATCGATTCATCGTCAGTCCCGCGTCGCGTGCCAAACCAATGCTATTCGCGAAGCCATACGATTAATTTATTTATTGAAATCAATACTAATATCTGCCAAGACAATGGCCCCAAATGAAAATGCGTACACACATATGGCATGTCGGAATGCTAAACGGAGCGGCGTCATTTATTCAATACGCCATTTTGCATTCGATTTTGAGGTTATTAGATGCAATCGGAATGCGTGCGGCCATACTTGATTCCGTTCGTCTATATTCGGTCGTCTTCGGCTCCAGTCGGCAGTTTATGGTGACAATTGACGTATGTAATGGCGGTGTCATAGATTTCTGGGAAGATAAAAAGCTAATTAAATTCATAGGGAAATTGGTATTGAAAGAATGCCGAAATGTATCGCCGTATAAGGGTTGTTTTATTGTTGTTTTTAATGTGTTTTGTTTCTGTCATTCGCTCATCATTTATTTATAAATTCAATTTGTTAGAATAATAAATGCGTCATAATTATATTTATTTAAACACGCAGTTTTAATTGTTTATGGAAATGTTTTTTTTTAATCCCTGTTCTTTCACACACGTGACTATATTTAATAAATATCTATATTCATTAAGCGAACGTACTCAGAAACTATAAATGAGGTAACGACTGCCGACAGTCACGATCTAGTTATAATTTCTTGAATGGCTATAAAGGTTCTATGTCACATTAGGGCACGCGACCACAAACGATTGATTGTTCCTTAAGAATCGGAAGGAAAACTTATACCAGTTATGTTACTCATCTTACTGCGAAAATGGCTTATGTCAGTTAGGAAAAGTGTTTTCCTTTAGGTAATATTAGACCTACGTCACATACATATAAGGTTGATTAGGCATAGTTAATATTTTATAAAAAAACCTTTTTTGACAAAACTTTTGCGTGATTTTTCTTTGTGGGTTTTTGGAGCAATCTCTTTTCAAATAATTAGTCAATCCATTGGTTCTTACAATGGAATATATTTTGGTAAATACCAAGTCAGCTTAGGTAATAAAATAGGTGTGTTTTGCTATTTTTTTTCCTGATTACGAATATTAATTATCTCTTAAAGAATATTAAATACGAGATGATAGAATTGACTATTGTAATAATTAGCTGTTAGTTATTAATAGTCATGAACGTTTGAAAGTGCCAATCGTATGGTAGAAGAATTCGACATAGAACACCTAGTGTAACAGATCAGATTACTACAGAGGAAATCTGACATGCTAAACGTTGTTTGGAACTTAAAAACATAACAAATACATACAAAAATAGATATAAAGCTTAATCCAAACGACGCAAGACTACATCATGTCGTCTTTGCCCCCCAAAATACGTAGATTAGTGTTTAGTCGCCATAAAAAGTCAAACCATAGACAAAAACAAAAAAAAAACTTAAACTCTATAATGCCAGGGACACAAAGAGTTCAAACTAAGAACAGGTGCAAGATTAGGCGTTTAGTTTCCAGTTTATCTTGAATAACTATCAAGGCACTTACATTTAAATGGCGCTATGTTATTGATACCCGCTGTTAGTTCACACAACTTTCTGCGATACAATTTAGACATTCAATCAGTAGTCAACGACACTGATGTAGCATAGATAACCTTTATTCATCTATCCATCACTCAGTTTTACACGTTTGATTATTGTGGATTTGTGGACATTTCTATTAGCTTCAAACTTGATTTTATATTGCTTTAAAACAGTATTTTACTTCGCTATGTGGTTTCGGATGTAAGAATTATAATCTCCTTCTTAAGTTGTTAAGAATCTGGTAAGTAGCGAATGAAGAAATAGCTACTTGATTTTAAGCTATGTCCCCATTTTGTACAATTATTTTGATTACACTAGATCACATAGGTAACATCATTATACACACTAGATAACAGTTTTAGTTTTGATGCCAAAAGGCAACTTCTCCATATTATTGCTATTTTAGTGGGTTATGGTTTTAGCATCTTAAACAATCATTGCTCATCTTTTGAGGGCTACTATGCGGAGGGGTGGATCTTACACGTCTTCGATTTTTGTTGTTAAATATGCAAGTAATACATTCCTCCATACTTCTATAAGTATTCCTCGTTATGTCGCTGTAAGATTCATACCTTTAAGAAAATTCTAAAATTTGGCAAAGCGTCACATCAGCCAGCTTAGGTCATCCTAAAGCGCAGACCAGACAGAAGAGAGGTAAGTCGAGGACGCGTCGCGGACAGGCGCAGACATAAAAGCGTTGCGCCTGCGACCCGACTGTATGTTTTGCGTCGCGACGCATCTATAAAATTTCTTTGAAAGAGTCGCTGTAGAGACAATTGCCCGCGCCCCGTCTGCGTTTTACACCTTTTCTGTGTGTCCAGCGCCTAAAAACATATATCTACTCAACTCTTTAACTATTTAGGAACCTATTTATGTCCAGTGATGCGTACAACCTCCATTATCTACTACGGCGGACGATCTGGCACATTTGGCAAGCGGCTTGGCATAGTACGCCAATGCATGGGTGGCTGGTTGCTCATTCCCCAATATAGATCCTTAGTCACTATTTACGGTACATCTTAGTTTGGATACCGATATGTATCTATGCAAGCAGTAAAAATAACGTTGATTAGATAAAGAGAACAGCGAAATAAGTAGCGGGGTCGCCAGACTATCTCATCGTGTATCCGTGAAAGGAATCGTTTAGGGCTATTGAAGGATAACCGTGGATTTTAGTCAGTGCGAGTCTGACAGTTGGGTGGGAGGGCTCATTTGATGGTTTAAACACAATCGGACACAACTTTTTCTCACTTTGTCAAAGACACATGTATGTGGCTGTGTGTGGCTGTGGCTGATGTATGACTGGCCTGTTGGTCTAGTGGTTAGTGACCCTGACTGCTAAGCCAGGAGTCGTGGGTTCGATTCCCACCCAGGACAAATGTTTTTGTGATGAACATGATCATTTGTTCTGTGTCTGGATGTAATTTATCTATAATATGTATGAACTTAGAAATATATAAGTATGTTTATCACTTGTCTAGTACCCATAACACCAGCTCTGCTTAGCTTGGGACTAGATGGCGTTGTGTGATAGTTGTGGACTATTATTATTATTATAGATGATCAGTGTTTTGCCTGTCTTCTTATAAGTCTACAGCAATCATGTTCCATCTTTTCTTCACGTTGGCTTCTAGACATACCAAATCTCATTACCCACTTGAAGGCAATAAGAATCTCGTTGCTAGAAGGTATTCCCTGAAGGTCGATTGTCAACTGTTTCTCGAATGACAAAATATGAAGTCTCGAATGACCGTAATCTCGAATTCTCGATCGTTGATATCCGTATTGACCTCTGAACTTTAATTTGCAGACGGTTGCACGTCAAAATATTGTATGGATCTTTTCGAGTGACGTTGCTAAAGAGACTCTCTTAAAATAGGCATTATTACTAATGAAAACTAATAACCGATTCGTTTCAAAAGATTCTTTTATATTATCAGCTTATAATTTATTTTCAAATTGTATGTATGCGAAGTCGAGACGTTACTTCGGAATACTAACCTAACCTAACCCGTCCGAGTCGGGGAACCCCAAGTCCAGAAAATACAACAAGATCGTAGGGTTCTTTCAATTTTTTGTTAATGCGTCTAAAAGCATTTCGTAACAATATTTCAGCACTTCTAATCTAATCCGTGATTTTGGATTATTCTCATGTCGACAGAAAGGCAACTCGTCAGAAAACGCATGTAGACAGAATCGCAACTCGTCAGAATTGTTTCTCGTCACAAACAATAAAATTAAAGTAAATTGGATTTTGTCGATTAACGCCTTATAAATATACGTTTTTTTTTTAAATATCTGACTAGTTGTGAATCTGACGAGTTGCGTTTCTGACAAAGTGTGTTTCTGTCGAGTTACGTTTCTGACAAGTTGCGAGTCCATCCTGAGAGGTGACGAGTTGCGTTTCGTCGACATGGGAATGATCCGCTTCTTCTTTTTTGCATTAAGAAACGAGTGAGAATGCTAGTAGGACATGAAACAAAACACGATCTACCGACCAACCGTTGTCCTTACATCCAGTGATCAGTCACCCTTGTCAGTCGCACAAATTAATATGAATATAGCATGTGTATTAACATTGCACGTCTTGGCTACCTACAGCGTCGCAGTCGGATGAGTCACGTCCTGCTACCGATGCCGCAGGATTTTCCATCTGGCTTTATGATTTCCTGGTACCTCCCTGCTTTTTAAGTGTTGAAAAAACAATTATTTTAACAGATCAAAAGTAATTTTATTTTTATGAAATAGGGGAAAAAGAAACCCTTTCGTCGCCAAATACATGAATAAAGAGCACCATTCACATAAATATATAGCTAATTACCTGGGAAAATGGCATTCGGCAATTCTGAAATGTAGTAGGACCAGCCGTAACTATTATAGGTTAAGTTTAAGGGATCTTAATGTCTGACAGCAATTAGCAGAGAAGGCAAACTCATCTTGAGATTTCGTATTTCCGAGACTTCAGTATTTTCGATATCTAGAATTGCCTCAGGTGTCTCTCATGTGAGCTCACTCCATCGTCGACTTAGGAGTGAGTTCACCCAGAAGTAGACTGTATGCAGCACTTTGTCGCCGACCCTTACCACTAACGCCACACCACAAAAAATCGTCGACTTGTCTTTGTCATCCCTGACCCAAACTTAAGAGCTAACCCGAAAAAAATTAGGGCTTAATAATAAAAATATTTTTTTTTTCGGGTTTGCTAGAGTCTTATAGGAAAAATTCAATTAGCATCATTTCCAAGACCTAAATAACGACAGATTTCAGTATTAACTACTCCAAGAAAATTCTAAAGATATCAATAAAATCACAGTAAACCAAACATCAAAGAGCGCCTATTCATACAAAATATGTTTAATTCATTGATCAATCCGCAATTAATCAGGCCGCGCTATAATTACAGGTTACAGCAAAATGCACTCGCTCAGATCATGTTTGTAGATCACTCTTATCTCGACTGAGATAATTAATTGCTAATTGACTAGAAGCCTGTGGAAATTATAGCGAAGAGCTTCCTGTAGCGTTACGTCAGTGACAGCTCTTAGGTTTCAGGTGTGACACTAACTTATAGAGCTCGTATTCTGAAAGTTGGCAACGTCGCAAATGACTGTCAAATATTTTTAATTAATTTGGCAAAGTTGGTTGGCTGTATGAAAATAAGAAATATGGCTCTGTAATGCACAAAAAATAATATTAGGGAATGCAATAATTAATATCGTAACACCGAATATAGAATTTTAGACGTAAAAAAAGCATTTGGAAACTTTCCAAATGCTTTTTTTGCCTTTTAAACACCTGAAACTTTTACAACATCAAATTTCATTCCTATATCAATTTTCTAGTGCACTACAGAGCCATGTTTCTTTTTTCCATAGAGTAACATTGCCAAATTAATTAAAACTCGTAAATATTTGACAGGTATTAGCGACGTTGCTAACTTTCTGGTTATGCGCCCTTAACAGTATGGTAGATTAGCTATTCTTACCATGGGTATCATATTACGCAGTTGCTGAGTTGTGTAGGTCCGATAGGCAGTGACTCCATGTAAAATACTGATATTTAGCTGCATCTGGTTCGACTGGAAGCCGACATCAGTCTTGTTGGGAAAAGACTAGGCAGAACAGACGGATAGACTGTTGTCAGCTATTGCTTATGACTTCGTTTGCTCCCGTATCTTGTCCCCTTCAAGTTTTACGAAAAACGAAGCTTATAACCATCTTCACGGTCACATCTACCTCTGTAATAAAATTCATCAAAATCGGTTTAGCGGTTTAGACGTTAAAGTGAAACAAATGAATGATCAATGACTAATTTAATTGGTGATGGCGAAGCGGTTGTTTTTGCTGGGGTTGGCTTCTTGTCAAACTGGATGCAGCTCAATACTAGTATTTTACATGGAAAGACTGTCTATGTGACCTAGTCTACCCAGTTACTGGACAGTAAACTATAAGTTCTACATTAAAAAATCACGGCAAGTGAACAGCATCAGCAGCATTGAGCAGGTCAATCAAAAATAACCTTTAGGTACCAACCTACTTAAAAATAGATTACCTAATCCATAGTCGATGTTTTTAAACCTGAACAACCCAGATTTTTGCATAGTTAACAAGCAATTAATTTGCAAATTAGATACAATACGCGGTGATGTTAATTAGGCTATCAATATTAATCAAGGGACATGTGATTAATATGGATTTAGAGCTCGCAAAACGAATGTGGAGAACAATTTAGATGTTCCAAATGCCAATCGGGATTTCTTTATTCTTTTTGAACGATTTGGCACTTTATAAACGTCGTTACGATACTCGTAACTTAAGTAGGTACCATGAGCTGAAAACTACTATTAACAGAACAATAATTGTATTTTTTTTCAGTAAATTTATGATTTTGGCATGCCAGATTAAGTCGATTAAGAGTAATTGGCAAAACAACATTAGCAATAGAATCTATGGTCGCGTAATCTCAAACATTACATTTCCTATTCAAAGAAAAATCAGAATAAATCTGGTAGAAACTGTTCTAAATAACTTTTACAAATATTATACTTGACAGCAAAATCCACGAACCAAGTCCTAAGTAAAAGTCTGGAGAATTAAAAAAAATACTTTATTGGAATTACTGCCAGCTCATTTTCGAATATTCTTTAAGCGTGCCAGCTAACCGATAAACCTATCACCACAAACCAAAATGAATCACACCAAAAACACCACACCTCTCTCGCGAGCCGCGCAATTCATTTGCAGCCCTGCGTCCGATTTTCCACATCTACTATCGAGTACATAAATACGCTCGATCCATATTCATAGCGGCTCGGACAGTCGACAGCACAGCCGCTGTACCGTGGACAGCCCGCCTCTCAAGCGCTTTGTAGTCGCCGCCGGCCGCGCAGCCAATCGCGACGCGCGCCGCCGACCAATGGCCGAGGTGCGTGCGCGCAAGAATTAAACCATTTAAACTGTTTATTGATAGGGTTGAGAGGTGTAACATACTGTTTTTTGATGTCATTTCACGAAATTCTTACTTCATTAACATTTATTTGTTTACAAGAGCTTATTGCTAAAGTATCTGTTAAGGTGATTCTAAGTAGATCCTAATAATTTTAGTGAGATTCCATTGGTCATAATTACGTCAATGGGCGTGTCAATTGGGAGTGTAAATTACCAAACAAAACTAGTTACTTTTAAAATAAATATTAATTAATCAATATTGCTACTGTTGATCCGGAAGGAAAACCTCTACATTTATTAGAATAATACAAAAAAAAAAATTGCAATATGGAAATTCCGTTTATTTCACGTGTTGTTCCGGGAAAATTGGCACGTTGACGGAAACCACATGTCAGTATTTGGTATGCGAGTGTCAATCATATGGTTGGTTAACGAGAAATTACGTGAAAACTTTAAGACCATTGTAAAATCATAATGTTTTAAAACGAAGATGAATCAGAAAACGTAATATTAAATGACCAACTAACTGGAAAAGCATTAATGTATCAAAGTAATCAATCATTGTTGAACAAACGATGAAGAGGAAAATCCATTCTTCAAATTGCCTTACAACCTTCATGTTTGCCCACAAAGAATTTAGCAAAGATTTCGAAGGGCCTATATTATACGTGTTTAACACAGTTGAATTTTTGGTCAGAACTGTCGAATTTGACACCAGTACCCTTAGCACGAGTATTCACTCTTTTACTTTACAGCGTCTTTCCAGTATTTACAGCGTTTCTTGTATGAAAAAATGGAACAGCGTCTCTGATGTGCGAAGAAGGAACTAATTTTTTCCTTGTAAATTGTCAATTTGAAATTGTCAAAGTTCCAGTTTACTTTACGTCTCAAATACTGAAAACTCGTGCTAAGGGTACTAGTGTAGAAACAGAACATGATCATTTGCAGAGAAAAGATTCATAAAAGAGATCGGTGGTTTTAAATAGCCTACAAAATAATCAACACTAATTCATCCAAATATAAGCATTACCTAATTATATAACCTGTTTGTTTCTTTACCAAAAATACAATCAACCAATTACAAACACCAAGATTTTACAACTCTCAATTCCCCTTTCTCAATCAATAAGATTCACTCCAAACATTTCACAGGCTTAAAAAAGCAGCCCTACATGAATCAACTGCTGCCGATACGATCGCGTTTTGTCTCCAAATGTCGTTCTCTTATCGACATCGGCGACTTTGACTCTCCCGACACTAATTGTGTGCTATCGACAGTCTAAAACGAAAAAGTGCCACTTGAATCATGCAAATTAGGAGTTTTTTTGTTTCAAGTGATCCGTGTTTTGTTTGCCGGTCGATCGTATTTTGTTTTTGTTGTTGTTTAAATAGTTTTTTGGAATGTGTTCTAAAGGTATTTGAATTGAACTTCTGGTTCCATTTCCATGTTTAGACGTTGCTGCTTCGCTGGATAAGGGTTCGAACGTTTGGAAAATCCTGATTGGATTAGTACCTTCGTCAACTACATTTTTAATTTTCTTTTTATAATTTATTTACATTAGTACGAAATTAAAGAGTATTAACATGATTTCAAAAGTTTCCGATTCCAATCTCCCAGTTTTATTGCTATTACTATGTTTTTTCTTTTTTCGTTCAGGATTCTATGCATCGTCATCTGCCTTGTTCTATGTTACGCGGGGATTGGGCATCATGTTTTCTTCATACACTCTCTTTTATCATTCTTATAACATCTATCAATGTTCTCTGTGGCCTTCCTCTCTCTTTATGGACAATTACCTATATGCCTTAGTTCTTCGTCATAATTTTAGTCACAATGGTCATTAACTTTCATTAGATCTTTCATCATCTATCTAGCCTTTCCCAAAAATATTCGGGAAGACTTCCCGGTTAACCCGAGGTAGCTGTATTTCACATGGGGAACTGCCTATCAGATCTCCATAACCCAGTTACTACTGAGAAATATGGTACCTCTTGGCAATAGACTTGTACATTATTATAAGAACTACAAACGAAACATTTGCCATCTAATTATAATGTGGATCTTTAGTAGGGCCTGCAGAACCGGTACTTTTTAAAGACCCGGTACCGGATGTTCGGTACTGGAGTTGGAACCGGGATTTCCCGGGAATTTCGGTACTTTCGGTACTCGCGTACAAATCGCTATTAACATATTGTATGAAAGGCACGAGTGTGTGCACACTACATATAATTATCTAAATCGGTTGAATAATGTCCTCATTACAAAAGTGGGATGGTGCTGTTCAAAAAACTTCGTTTTATTCGTAAATCTATAATTGACAATAATCATCAGTATACAATCTCAAGGAACCTTTTAATCCTTTTTATATCTTATAATGAAAATATATCAAATAGAACTTTAATTCCTAGTCTATTTTGAATTAAAAAGAAGCCTATCTTTGTCACGTGATTGCTTTGTTTTTTCCTCTATACAACTTTTACGTCACTTAATCACTTTGTTCCTTCCACTATAAATAAATATCATTAACCAAACAGCAAAACAAAACTAGGTATAATGCTTTATCGGAGTGAAAAAAAAAATTTGAATGTAGAAAACGCGATTTTCTTTAAAATAAAGGAAATGTCATTAAAAAAAGTAAAAGCTTTTTAACCGACGAAAAAAAAGGAGGAGCTTCTCAATTCGACATGTATATATTATATTTTTTTATGTACGCCACCTCAAAAGTTATTTTTTGCTTTTCAGTTCGATGTTTCGTCGGTTTGTTTTTTTTTTAAAAGGACTTATTACAGATCAATTTGCCAAATAATTATAATACACACAAAATTTAAGCATAATAAAAGTTATTGTCTTTCAAGTAGATTTTTGATTAGTTTCATCAAAATTTTTATTAATAAAATTCTCATTATTATCAATTAAAAATGATTTATGTTAATAATACTGTAAAAAAATAGTTAATTGGATATGATTTGTTGCTTTATATTGAAAAAATAAAGGAAATAAAAAAGTACCGAAAGTATCGAAAGTACCGGGACTACGGGATGAAGAACCGGTACCGGATTGTTTAAAAAATTCCCGGGATTTCCCGGTATTTTCGGTACCGGGATTTCCCGTTTGCAGGCCCTAATCTTTAGGTAAACTCACATTCATCGTACCAACTACGCTCATTCCAAATTCAAATAGACAAGCAGCTACAACCCATAATTTACTAAAATAAATATAGAAGCGTTGTTGCCAGCCTACGTTTAATATATTCTTCCGTACATGGTAATATTTAGGTAGGTCTCTGTTTCCTGCTACGTCACGCAACTGCTTAGAATTGCAAATGGTGGTCGGATTTAACACGGAACGCAGTGTGGGCGTACCACGGGGCTTGTAACCATTGCTCTTGGTGAGATGGGTTTCTAATTAGTTTTTTTGGGTGGTAGATGGTTCAAATGCCACTGTGAGCTTTGGGTTATGGTTGAGATTTTGTGTCGCTATAGAAAACGTATAATTTTTTAAATAAGTGTCAAATTGGCTGTAAATAAATCATATTTGGTTAAGATTCTATACCTCCATTTATCGGGCTCCTAGCATTTTTCCTGATGAGGAAAAGTATTCCCTAGGGTCCTAGTGACATTAAATATCTGCTAATTTAGATCTTCGGCTGCATGTAAGTTTCTTGTAACCAAACTTCTCAAAACTGCGTCATCAAATCCATTCTTACAGAGATTAATACAATAAACAATGTGTTTATTAAAATAACACATAATTAACAAATAAGTCCTAACTAGCAATTTGTTTATATTAGCCATGAATGCAATCATAAAAATAATTCTCACCTTAAAACCTCATTTGTTTAACGTCCTCTACAAGTTTTTACCAGCTTGTGCAGGGGTCTTATCACACATTTCATTATTTTATTCGGAGGTCTTATCACAACATTTCATTATTTTATTTACAGCGTACCTACTTGATATTTTTACTACGTTTATTTTATCGAAAATAGAAAAAGCGCCTATTAGTCTACTAACCAATGTTTTCCATCAATTTAAAGTCAAAATTCCCGTTTACTTTACGTCACAAAAACTTAAAAAGTAATGTTACGCTTTCTGTTCTTATTTAATGCGTGGCCAGTAATTAATGTGGAGTCTTCATTAGTGTTGTGGTCTTACTAGATAGTCTAGTAACCTTTTTATTGCTCGTCTAGAAATAAGTCCAGGTTTTTGTCCTGCATCTCGTAAGACATGCAATTATGTCGTTATGGTTACATCACCATGTTTAAACTTGTCTAATGTTTTTTTTTTGGACATGTTCTAAGAGAGACCTTGCCTTGGAAAAGATCCTAGGTCTTTAAGATTCTTTGGTATACTTAGTTGCATAATTATTACTGTAGATGTGTACTTAGTATCATTTCATTTAGAAGCTAATCAAGGCATCATTATAGAAAATAAGTAATCCGTTTTAAGTTAAACGCATTTAAACGAAGAAGACATTAAGATATCGTATTGGTGTTCTTTAGGGGAGACTTAAAGTCCAGCAGTGGATGCAAATTGGTTACTGAGAGGGTAAAAGAATGACACAACACTGTTCTAAATTGATTTATATAAAACGTTAAAATTTTTGTGAAATAGGAGGGACATTCTAATCCATTCTTCCTCTTCTCTGGCATCAAAATGGCGCGGCGGTCGAATTTGACAGTTCTCCAAACTACGGATCGTAGTAAAATGGCCGCCAATTTTGCTAGTAGGTTTCTAGTGTTACGTCGTAATAGGTATAAGAACATTATTTGTACAACATTCACATACATATTTCAACACATATTTGTACCTAGACCATACATAGATAACCAATCAGTTAGGATAATAAATTGTAAACAAAAAATTAAAGGCGCCATTTTGGGTTCAGCAAATTTTCCTAATGCTAATGACACCTCGTGCTAATTCGCTAAGGATGTCAACAATATAATTTAGTTTTTTATGTTGTCGATAAATATTCTGCCTTGCTTGTCGTGTCGTGTGGTCTTAAGCAAACACGATTAGCTACTGTTAGTTAAGATTGGCAAATTGGGCAGTGTCATTTTTTTTAATAATCTTTGTTTAAGCATATAAAGTTGCCATTACTGCTGGGACAAAGTGCTTTCTGCTCTCAATTTTTAGGTGTTTTTTTTTGTTTTTTGTACTTTTTAAATCACTGAGATCCACCCTTTTACGTCAGTTAAACATAGCTGAGTAAAGCGGATGTGCGTGAATAAAAGAGATACAGGTGATAATGTAATGAGTTCATCACCAATAGAGTAAAAACAAAAACCATTTTCTTAAATTAAAAATAATAAGCCACCAACCTCATTTGACTAAACACCAAATACAACAAATCGAAAAAGTTTTTACAAAACACAATATGCTAATCGTTGTCATAAGCGAATTACTTGCGTGCGTTGGTGTATGAGCATAAGTCGTGATGAAAAAATTCACCGTTATGGAGTGGGAGGCATGAATGAACGCCGTACGATGGTTTGATCGACTTTTTGTTATATGTGATCTATTGTTACTTTAATATGTTGCTGGCTTATAAAGGTTAGCGAAGATTGGCTATTTTTAGAGTTGAATTAATAGGTGTGGAAGATGAAACTGGTATGATGATAAGCATAGAGTAAAGGCTCGGTCAAACGGGCATAGAGTAATTGTAGACGATATTGCAGTCATCGAGTTTTGACAGCAATCGATCTGCAATGTTTGTCCTTGTTTATTGATCGTTTTTTTGTAGCGTAATAATTAAAACTTTTTGTTTACTTAAAGTCTTCTAAAAATTTAGTGGGATGATACTAAAATTAATTCCTTAAAATCTATGTATTTCATAACATTATTATGTACATACTAATTTTGTATTTTCTGTTTCAGGTAAGTTTGCACGCAAATACTTTCATCTACTGGTATGTTCTACTACTCTTTTTAAAAAGCATATAATCATAAAATGTACGTACAAAAAATATGACCCATCACTGATGAGCTATAATTATTGCAATCAAAAGCTTACCTCATTTATTTACGTCAATTATTTTAATATTTAATATCTCAATAAATTGTTGAACGCTAAACGGATCCTTAAATTAAAAACTAAACAAAAACTTGTTTATTACATATAATGCTAAATTGAATAAAAACAATATGAATAAATATAAACGCAAAAAACGTATAAAAACCGCGATAAAACACTAAGATAACGAATTACAAGAAAATAGCGTAAAATCCTTGCATCTTTTCATCCATTTTGTTGCGTGCAAGGGTGAAAAATAACTTGTAACAAGGTTAAAACGCTTTGCTAATAAATTACGGATATTAAAACATCTTATCATTGACAGCGTCTGACGTCAGACGGTTATTACAGACTGATGCCTTCTTTGATACCGTGGTATAACTAGTTATTTTGCTTCAGACTTCTAGAAATATAATCTATGGTTGTGGTTTTCTTGTAGTTAGGTGGTTTTATTGGCTCTTGCCTGGTTATTAGTGGATTTTAACGCCCTTTTAATGTGCTTAAATAGATTCAGATCATTCAGATTTCAATGGTATGATTCTGTTTTAAATAATGTCGTTAATTGAAAATTGTACTTAATAAGATGTGATGTGACTTCATTGATCGTCGAAGTATCTTATTCGAATTACACCTAATCCAAGGTATTATAAAAAAAAAAGGTTTTAATACTTACTTCATTTTGACAATGGTAGCTTTTTGATAAATAGCAAGGCGATATAATTGCTGGCTGAATGTAAAGATAAAGTCTTAAAAAAATGTATTTGTGTTCGTTTTAGAAACAGATTAATTTCTTTTTTTGAATATTGTAAGCAGCGGCAGCAGTAGACTGTTTGATTGAATTCATAATTGCATAGAATTTCAGTAGGATTTGCTCTGATGAACAGCAGAGCAAAAGCCACCTTATAGTCACGACTATAAAGATTACTATATTATATCAGTGACGCAAAGCCAAAGGAAAATTAACTGTGAAAACACTTAACAATTGTTAAATCTAAATGAAAATTACGAATGACAATTGGTTATAAAACGTCATTGGGGATTTTGGGACCTTGCAAAATTCTTTGCGGTAAGGTGACAAATGGCTGTTACACCTATAAGTGACTAATTCAAAAAGGGTTACTTGTTTTAATATAATTATCTTCTTTTCCCTTTATACCCGTGTGTCACATGTTATTGTTACGTTAAACTAAGTTTAAACAGACCGCTTTGTTGATATAACAGAGTTGCGTATAAAATAATACGGTCAATTAAGGGTTAATTTCGAATATGTATTGCAAAGTTTTAATTACTGTTTTACAATTCGCCTTCATTTGAATAATTGAAAGTCGCGATTTACCAACTATTATTTATATTTTATTCAACTGATATAGTGTGGTAAATGACTGATATTTTATTTCATAAAGGGCTGATTTTTCAATGGTCAGATAACTATTATCTGAGGAATAAAAATACCGGTTTGACATATTTTGTATAGATCAGCTGTCAAACCGCCATTTTTACCTCAATTAAAAGTTATCTGAATATATGAAAAATCAGTCCTAAAAATTTACTGTCATATCTTAATATTTAGGGTGTTTATTTTGTTCATAATTATCGTTTTTTTTTTGTACCAAAATAGTGTTTTGAAGTTACAAAGACATGACAAATATTTGTAGACATATAGGCACTTAAATTACACGAGAATAACTTTAAAACTTGTTTCTTTTTTTTGTGACGTGTCATTCAAGCATAAACCTCAAGAAAACCTTCATGGAATTTTACCGTTGCCAATAACTCAAGAACTGACTAATCAACTAATGACATTAGATATACATACAATATATAATTTGGCCACGCTTCTTTAGGCCTGGACATAAAACATTTTGACCTACGCCTGTTAAGGTGCTCTGTGAAAACCACAGTTGATTAAAATATTACTTTAATGTCTTAGGGTCACTGAACTCAGTAACATTGAAAATACGGTAATTATTACTGAAGTAAAATATTACTTTATTTAGTAAACGCAAACGTTTCGAAAAGTCACTTTGAGTATTTTTTTATATTTTAAATTCCGACAGCAGGCCGTGAATACTGATAAACAATAATAATAAAAAACTTCATTAATTTTATGTCTTTTATAATGATAATATAATTTTGAACTCTCCAGTATATCATTGCAGTGGACAATGGATTACAGATGATAAATATTTCTAAACGTTTACAAATTGTCGTTGTGATAACTTTTACTTTTTAGAAATCGTTACAACTTTATGAACGTTGCAAAAGATGTAAAGGTGCTAAGTTAAATTAAAACCAGAGTAACTGTTATCACTCCTTTAATTTCCTACTCAAGAGAAAAGTAGTTTGACCAATGAATCTACTTATTGAATGCAAATATCGAACGAAAACGGGACCAAAAGTGGCTAATAGACCAATCCAATAAATTACAAACACTAGCAGTGGCTAACTCGCCTATTAAAGCAACTTACATCACAATAGAGCCACACCCCGATTCGATAAACAATTTTAGTCGATTATTATCGATTATCAGAATGTCTGAGCGATTCGATCGGCACAATTAACACACAAGTCATACTCGATACAAAAGGCCTGTCACTAAAGTAGGCACACAAAGAGACCCGAGTGTCCGTACGTCAGTTTGACGTATAACACGTCATTTTGACACGCGACAAGACGATCCACGTCGTTGATGGAAAGTTTAAGGTTTTTTGGAGGTATTATGTATTCATAACTAAAGTACATGTTTCGGCAATCATCGGCTATTTTCGGAAATACGAACACACGATTATGAGATCGGATACAGAGAGTTGTTACAATCGTGGAAATAGTCGACTGTTTGGTATTGTCATGGCTAGAAACTTGCATACTTACTACTAAAGCTATGCAATTCTGTAAAAAAACTTTTGCGCAAAACAAAAGCCATTAAGTGCACTGCTTGCTATAACATTAAAACCAAGTCCATTCAATGAATTTCCTGCGGTATTCCATTGATACCTTTAATCATTAATTTATTAAGTCAACGCCGCTAAATTGACTAATTAAATCAAAACTGTATCATCCTCTCGCGTGACAGTCAATTTAAAACCTATAACACGTATGTTAAAGCACTAATTGTTTTGTTATAATTTGGTGCTTAAGCCGTTTTGATCCGATAATCGTAGTGCACATACGCGTGGTGTGAAGTGCATACAAATCACAGAACTATTGGCCACCGCCTCGATTAGTCGAACGAATACGGTGGCTTTGATGCACCTCATTAATGCACTTTTAACGTATTTTATTGACATAGATATAGCGTTAATGGTGTTGTTTAAAATTTTAATCGATTCTGTTTATTCGATTTATGAATTATTCGATTAATGTTACGGTTGACAGTATCGAGGATTTAATCTATTGTGGTGCAACTCTACATTCTGTTTTTAAATTTTTATTTTGATTAAACTGTCTTTCGTTTTTTTTAAAACCTAGTGCCAGCAGTAGTTTGACCAGTACCAAGGAGTTTATCCTACTCAGTATTTACTAACAGCGTTGTGGAGGTTGTACTGTACTGGTCATTATGATCAAACTACATCAAGCTGCATTTAGTTAGACTGGATGCCAACCCTAACATAGTCGGGATTGGAAAAATGCTAGCCAGATTGGTAGTACCTATTTTCCAGACGGACAAACCATTGACCCTTGGCACAAGCAAATGTATTGGAATGCCAATAACAAAGGAATGTGAGCCGTATAGTCATTGACATAGTAAATAAATTGGCCATTGAACTTAATCTGAAACCGATCGCGTCAGTTGACTTAACTGAAGAGTTAAGTTACATGTTCATTAACTACTTGACTGTCAATGAGCGGGTTTCCTCAGTTTGTCTGCCATTACGATGGCTTAGTGCGAACTTGAGACGGTATAGGCCTTTTTACGTTCAGGAGAAGGACTTTGGTACTGTACCCTGAGCACGAGTTTTCAGTCTTTTACAGCGTCTTTCCAGTATTTACAGCGTTTCTCGTATGAAAAAATGGAACAGCGCCTCTGGTGTGCGAAGAAAAAACTAATTTTTTTTCTTGAAAATTGTCAATTTGAAATAGTCAAAGTTCCAGTTTACTTTACGACTCAAATACTGAAAACTCGTGCTAAGGGTACTGTTCTCGAACACTTAAACTAAAAACTAATGAGGTTCCCTATGGGGACTGTCTGACGCGATCACGGGGTTTCTTAAAATGGTACTGGATTCATAAAAGGCAAAGGGCAATTACTCATAGAACCGGGGGACTATTAATCAATCAAGTATTTCAGAACGAAGATCATATTTTAATACATTTGCACACATCTATCTCGCTTTGTTAGTGCCACCTCGACATGATAAAAATGTAATAAAGTTATTTATTTAAGTTTAAAATAATCTATCGATTATAAATTACGTACGTATATTAGATTAATTATTTACGCAATTATATATAATTTAAGTACAGGGTCAAGCTAGGGAAATATTGCTTGTTTTTAACGTATACGTGAAATAAGAACAACACCGCCTTTTCTTGAACCCTTTTTTACGTAAATTACGCGGAGGGAGAATATTGAATTTTTAAAGAGAGTAAATACGTTTTTTTTTAAACATGTTTAAAAAAAAAATAGTCGACCCCATGACTGAAGTCCTTTTGGCTGACCTGGCTCTAGTGTCGTTGTCAATAGATCAAATTGCATTAAAAAATTTAGTACTTCTATGAATTTTCCGAAGGACTTAGTCGATTACACGGACATGATGGTCAAATGTCGTACTGAAATCAAATATCGATTACAGAGGTTTGAAAATAGAACCTTCGCAACGTTCCAATTTAAAAAATTGAATTTAGAATTTTGTACCCATAGTTTTATTTTTTTATTATTTCCAAAACAATCCCAATGGAATTTATATCACTAATCTAGTTGTTACGGTTTCTGATTACAAATATAATTTGCTTATAATTTCAAATTCGTAAATAATTTAAATAATGGCGCATGCGCGTGATTAGTAACAGAACCAATGTTAATACGATAAAAAGCTATAACAATTCAATAATGAGGGTAAATCTGTCTGTATATTTATTTTATGTATAAATAGCCTGTAGTTGTTTAAGTTAAGATTCTAAAAAGCATAATAATTATAAGCAAACAGGATAAAAAGTGGAAGGGAAAATACATTTATTTGCCCAGGAAATGGGACATATTAACTGTAACTGTGTATAATTCCAAAGTTTCAAGAGACTCATGTGATAAGTATGAATGTTGATGGATGGAGAGGAAGGGAAAGGCCAAAAAAAAGATGGATGGATTGTGTAAGGGATGATATGAAAGAAAAAGGAGTAAATGATATGGTGACGTTTGATAGGGGAGAATGGAAGAAAAAAACGTGTTGCGCCGACCACAAGTAAAATGGGATAAGGGCAGGAAGATGATGATGTGTATAATTCCAAAGTTTTAGGTCTTTCTTCCCAATTAACCGAGTTTAGACCAAGGGTTGCTCATATTATTGGCAAATGAAGCAAGCTGACCGCCTCATATCGGGGTTTTTCGTTATCAGCCATTTTGCAAGCCGTGTCAAATGAATTATTTATTTTTTAACTTCCAAATTTAAAACACGTCTTTAATGTACTTAATGATGTATGTTTTCCAAATAAATACAAGAGAAAATAAATTGAAATGAAATATTCAAATTAAATGTGATGTCGATTTAAAATAAATGTCATACAATTTATTGGGAACATTCTATTTTAAAATTTAACAAGCAGTCGGCATTTACTTAAATAATAATAAATTATGTAAACTTGCATTCACATAGGTAGATCTACAGTAATTTGGCTTGCTGGCTTATCCCCAGGAAATATTAAAAAAAAACTATTCTTTAGCCAATCTTCTATTGAATTTTTTAAATTAGATATCTAGCTAATATAAAAAATAATTCTTAAAATAAACTACACGATAACTGACAAAAATGCTTGCACTGACTGGACAGTTAATCTAAAAAGTTATTAGGGATCTCAAGTTCAGTAAGGACTAACAGGCCCTTTCTTTGGACTCCAACTCGTTATTACTTTATCACACGCAAAGTCAGTACATAGTACTAGTATGTAATAAAACAGTAAATACACTCAATCTGCGAGTGCGTCCAATTGATTATTGAAATGGAGTCGATGTCTTTATCTTAATTCGCTGTATAATTAAGCCACTTAGCAGATTAAATTTTATATTTCAAGACAGCTAATTTTATAACTGCTTTAAAAAAAAGCAACAATTTGGTTTTCCCGAAGAAACTGTTTCTACTTGTCAAATACTTATTTGATGTACGTCCCATCGTTCAGAAATCAATTAAACTTAAAAGTCGTTCAGAAATCAAATAGGCGGTACGAAGATTGCCGAGTCAGCTAGTATTAGTGCTCTATGGGCCTTAGTTGTCTGAAATAAAATATAATTAAAAATCTCTCAACTCCCTCTCCTCCTCTGTTTAAATGTAGTCTATCCTAGCCGCACTTTTGTAAAGACATAAGTCTAATTTACACTTTTTTTTTCGTGGTAAAATCATCAAATAAGTCCTCCCACCCCTTACCGTCAGACTTGTACTGACTAAAATCCACGGTATTTTTCAATAGTCCTTTATGTTCCGGTTTCACGGTGATGGAATATGTCCCGCGATCCCGGCGTCTAATTTACACTTGGGTTCCGTTTCTTCAAAGTCCCTAAACTGAACTAGTAAGGCATAAAGTATTTTCAACCACCTTAATTGACACCACATACCGTCTTCTTGCACTCTCCGTTAAATACCTTCTTCTCTGCCCATACCCAAGTAATTGCTGCTTGAGTATGCCACTATGATTTTCATTATAATCTTGGAATTTTCTCAGCCTATTGTTACAATTCTACATCGCCTGATGAATCTACAAGTTTTTCTGTAACGGTGATTTAAATTGTTGTAAAAGAGAGCGTAAGTTTGTAGTATTTTATGGAAAACTCGTTGTTGTCTGTGACTTTGTCTGTGGTTTAGAATGTGAAGGTTTTATTCTGTGAGCAAACTTTAAATAGATTCTATTTGTTTTAGTAAATACTGGCCGAATCAAGTCGCTCAAGATGATTTTGAAATTGCCTAAAGTTGGATAATGGATATGCTAGTCACTTGGGAGTACATGCAAGTGGTCTTTTTTTTTAGTTAAGTTATGAACTGAGTCCTCACCCCGCGCTATGAATGCAGTTGCTTTGGCCAATATCAGATCGATATCATCAAAATGAGAAAAAGACATATTAAGCTCGTGTCATATGTTTTGCAATATCTTCTCCTATTAACTCTATGGTTGATGCATGTTGCTGACCATGCATCAACCTTATAAAAAAAAAAGTCACTCAACCACCACACACCCATTCAATCGTTTCGATCGAAATTCAAATACAATAATCGATCACATTACATTCATTCATTCACTGCAGATCAGTCTAAACACGGCTCGAGTTCGTTCTTGTTATACTTTAGCGCTATAAACAAATCCGTTGATATTTAAATATGACCGTGAGAAGGCTGTAGCTGATCGCTGATTGGTGCCGTGTTATACAACTTTCAGACCATGTTTTATTATTCTGAGGAAGTGACAAGTATAATATATAAAATTAAACGCTGAATCAAGTGATGCTCAAGTGAGAAATATTTGCGGCCAGTGTGAAATGTAGAACAGAATGTCTGAAGAGGAAATAATTAGGTTAATCGCAGCTGTGATTAGTAGATCTTCCACTGTTGTTGCGGGGTTGTAAGAATTGCCTACAAGTAATTTCAAAAAAGGGTTAATATACCAAGGGTCCATGAATATATATGTAAAATCCAAGTAAAATACTGGCAGCATCTGGTTAGACTGCAAGCTGAACACACACACAACACATATTTCTTCCCAACTGGAAGAAATTTTGCAAATGATGATAAATAACTATAATACCTTGTTACAAATTAGTGTGTTAACTATAATACACTAATTTGTATGAGCTACATATTTGGTGATTTACGACACAATTTGAGATTTAAAATGATTTAACATCTAATGTAGAGACATAGAAATTACCTAGGAGATTACTGATGTCCTGAAGAAGGTGGCAGTTGCCTGACCTTCTAAACTTACTGCAGGCTGTTACTAAGCCTCAAATCTCAATTAGATAACCATTCTGAGTCATATGATCGAAAGTTGACTCGATTGGGATGACTATTACTATTACTTTTAGTTTTTACTATTTAGTTTTTCAGTAAAATCACAATAAGTAGCTGATAAACACGAGTTTCAACTCAAACAAGTCAAGTTTATTTAAGAAAGTTTTGAGTATTTAATTTACTGTAACGTGGCAACCGCTACTCGTTTAATATGCGCAGGTCAAAAGTTTAAAGATCGAAGTACAGCGTAAATAAGTCGGTTAACGTTTCCCGTGCGCGCGTCAACCAAAACATGAGGAATTCCACATAAATTGGAGTATTTTTAAACGAAATTTAAATGTTAAAACTCTTCACTTATTTCTTAAATATTTTACAACCTCCAAAAACATAAAGAGCGGTCCCTAAAACGCGAACACTACATTTCTACAAACTCCGCAGCGAATTTTTAAAAAATAAAGAGAATTTTATCGTCAAATCGAGACGAATCGTCGCAAACGCGAGATGCAATAAGTAAAAAGAGATGGAATGAGGCCGACTGGCCACAAATGACCGACTGGCCTGTGTTAAATTAACGTGCAATATTTTGTTCAAAAACGGCGGCAAGCGTCATGTTTCACGCTGTTTATGACGACCACATACGGGCACGAGTTCGGCCCCTCTTAATAAATGGCTAAAAACATTTTTAACATTTTTCTTTTTTTATAATGATGGTGCGCCCCTCTAGAGGGCCTAAGCCTGCCTGGGTCGCGGGACTAACGAATCACCGTGACCCCGTAACGTAAAGGGCTATTGAAGGACACTGTGGGTTTTAGTCAGTGCAAGTCTGACAGTCCCCCCGCTCTGCCCTGTGTGTGAGGACTCATTTGGTGATTGGCCACGATAAAAATAAATGTCTGGAGAAGTTCTAAAATGCTATTATTATGTATATGTAATTGTTATTATTATCATACTACGATACAACATTTAATATTCCTCCTAAATTATTATCTGAAGCACAATTACAATAAAAAAAATGGCATAAGACAAAAAGGCACCTATGATATTATTAAATGAACGAGTTGGTTTTTCAGCATAGCAGAAATTTCATGTTTTATTTTCCTAGATCAACGATCAGGGATAAAACAAAGAGTACATATTTCTAAAAATATCACTATTTATGGTATTTACGTTGACAGATTACTTGTAAAAAAATAACAGTTATTATTTTTATAGTATTTTGCACATTGAGAAATAGAGAGGGAAAACATATTGTAATATCATTATTTTCATTATATCAAGGAAAAACAAACATATATTAGAATACTGCATTTATTTGTAGATTAAATAATATAACGTTCCTTGATATGAATATACAATTCATTTAACAGATATTTTCTCATTTTTAAGTTCAAAAAGTTATTTCAGAATTACTAAACTTTAAACCCAAGTTTGATGTAAATACCATAATTTTGTTAAATTGAACGGAACAACCCACAGTTGTTTCTCAAAATGATTGAAGTAATTTGGACTGGCCTGTTGGTCTAGTGGTTAGTGACCCTGACTGCTATGCCGGGGGTCGTGGGTTCGATTCCCACCCAGGACAAATGTTTGTGTGATGAGCATGATCATTTGTTCTGTGTCTGGGTGTAATTTATCTATAATATGTATTTAGAATTATTTAAGTATGTTTATCAGTTGTCTAGTACCCATAACACAAGCTTTGCTTAGCTTGGGACTAGATGGCGTTGTGTGATAGTTGTGGAATTTTATTATTATTAATTCGAGGAGAATGTTGCTACTAGTATAACTAGTATTACATTTAATTTGTAAGATTATGCATAACATGTAATTTTACTTCTGTTTTAAATACGGAAACAAAAAAAAAATGCTTGCCCAACTTCAGAGCCGTATGTTGTCAACTCCATACTGAACGCTCACCTTTCACTGACGCACGGATTAGGTACGGACCCCTTAACTGAAGAAATTACTTTGGACCCAAGCTCCAGCATACATTATTGTGTATACTTTAAACTTGATTTCCGTGCTCTGCAGAAAATTTGCTGTAAGAATATAATTTTGCGTTGAAAGGCTTTTTTATTTTTAGCCTATTTTAGTTTTATCATCATCTGTGCCTGTAACTTCAAGCTTACCGCATTTTTATGTTATAAAACAAATAAATAATAAACAAATAAATAGTTTATCATCTTCCTACTTGTGGTTGGCGCAACACGTTTTCTTCATCCATTCTCTCCTGTCAGACATCACATCAAGGCATCATTTACTGACTCCATTCATCATTTTTATCATTCCTTTTTCTGTCATTTACTTATTTCATTAAAATAAATATTTATGGGGTCTAAAATACATCAAACTGTTACCAATTTAATTCAAGATAAAAAAAAAACTATTTCATATAATTCGACCATGTAACCAAACCCTTTGTTATTTGCTCGTCGATGGGGCAACGGTGTAAGCTAACACCGTATATTTTTCACACAAAATAGCTCTGAACTTGCCTCCTCAACCAGCACAAGTTACACTGATTGACTGGCACAACCAGTCATAGTTTACAATAGACCTTTCAAAACAACTTGTTTATGGCAACACTACGTTCAGAAGCAATAACTTTACCAATTTTGACAACATAACCACAAAAAAAAACGCCCGCCCCTTTCACACATTAGACCGGCATTAAAAACATACATCAATCATTTTAGCAACAATGTCTTTTACAAAATGAGTTGCAATTTTCGTTGCGCGTAACCCTGCGTCTGCGCAGCTTTTAATAAATCACTTGAGGTCCTCTTGCAACACTGTTGTGATCGTAAACTCGGATGAGACACATAAAATCGTCTCGAAGATAATTCGATTGCTTCCCCGAATGATTTCGACGGTTTGCTAGCGATATTTGTAATTCTGTTTGTAGAGAAAATGTCTTGTAGCTATACCGGATTAAAAATATACGTTAGGTAGAGTCATTTCTGTGGACACTTTAGGTTTGTACATGGAAGAGACAAAGTGACTTTGAATAAACTTAAAATATTGATGGAAAATACTTACATGTCGCCAAAAAAATTGTATAACAGAATCGCAGATTCGTCCTGTAGTTTCTACCTGCCATGTGAAAAAGACATGACTGAATATACAACGTGTAACGTTAAATGCGCAAAACCTCTCGTGGGATAACTCAGCCCATGTTACTGAACAATATTTGTTCTAAGACTTTTGGAAATTCGCAAAAATAAAAAGATTTTTAATACAAAATGAGAAATTGATCAGACAGACCCATCAGTATGAAAAATCATTTTTTCTTTTGTGAATTTCCAAAAGTCTTAGAACAAATATTGTTCAGTAACATTGGCTGAGTTACCCCACGAGAGGTTTTGCGCATTTAACGTTACACGTTGTATATATTGTTGTGTAAGTAAAAAATAAATAATCATCTTCTAAATCAAGCCCAAGGCTAGTCATAGTACATAATTTAACCACCATACGTGCACTATTTCACCTCAACTTCTTAAAAACGTCAACGTTACTCATACAATTTGTTCGTTCACTTTTTCTCATCATAAAATGAACTACACCTCAATACATCATTTTGATTTTTTAAAGTATAATCTACAATATTTGTGGGTATGGTCGTAACCTTCATTACTAACTTACGTTCACTCCTTGATCGTAAAAACGAATCCGATGATTTATTTTCTACACTTCAAAATTATGAAAAACGTGAGTAACTGAGTATACTGTGTCCCGAACAATGATATTAGGTATAAGTAAAAAGGTGTAGATACGTTATACGCGCTCAGAGAGTGACTCGCTCAAATGTGGTCAATTGACAAACCTTGACTATATTTGTCTCTTTTTCACTTGCGATCCCATCCTACTTTAGCGACTAATCGTGATATAGTATGCCAATATTTAGTTATTCATGTGTGCGTTAGTGTGCCGTTTTTGAAGATAGAATGTCGTGTAGGTAACGTCTATTCTTTATAATATCATTGGTCCCGAAGGGCTTATGTTCACTGACGCGACTGCTAAAAGGCATCACGAAGATTCAGGCGAAAATTGCTAGAGTTTTTCTAATATAAGTTTCTTAATAGACTGGAGTTTCGAAGTCGGGGGTTTGATCATCATCAGCCTGTAATGTTCCTACTGCTGGGACACAGGTCACACAGGCCTCCTCTCTGATAGTGGACCCAGTGCGAATAGGTAGATGTCACATAATTATCTTCGAATTTTTCGTTCTAGGACGTCGCTGACTTCCTCAAGATGTTTTCCTTCACCGTTTTGAGAGCAGTGGTGATGAAATAAATTACACATAGTAATGCACCTGTTGGGGTTCAAATCCACGTCCTAGAACTCGTAAATCGGGACCGATACCACTGGGTCACCACTGCTCTGCGCGGTTTGATAATCTAGGAAAGTAGAAAAGCGGGTCAAGTCGTTGATTTTACGCTTGATTTCTGCGGTGTTTATGAATTACTGTCTCATCGGACAATAAGACTCAGGATAGAGGGAGGAGGAGGTCCATGTTTCTGTGTACTAGCAGTGGGAACATTGGAATCTTAATATGCTTAGTAAATCGTGTTTTAAAAGTCATATCAGAATAAAAAATAACTAATATGAGAACTGAATTATTTCGTCTCCCTCAAGAATCTAACCGCACTCACTGACGTCATGGGTAACTCCCGTTTTAATAAATAAGTTATACAAATAATTATTTTATAGCAAGTGGCCACGATAACTTGCCCCTTATCGTACCTACTGGGTACTTTTTTAAACATAAGTGTACATACAATATTTCTTTTTTTCAATATTGTTGTACGACCTACGACGACAATTTAGCTTCTTTAATAGCTTATAATGTATACTACTGCTGGGCAAAAGCCTCCTCCCCTTGCTCTTTCCGAACTACTTTATTTCGCAAACATAATGAAGCTGATTAGTATCAAGGGCGGATTCTGACTATGTCAGCCAGGCAAGAGTTTAAGGGCTATTTGATGCTCGGGTCTAAGCAGAATATAGTAATCCCGGAATGCAAAAGGTAATCGAACGAACATGGAGGATTTTCCACCTTCACTCTCAGTCTGACAGTCAGTCTGAGAGTGAAGGAGTATTAGCTCCTTCGCTCTCATAAACTAACTGTGCCTAACTCCTCCGTCGTAAAAAGGTTTTATATGACCAATTAATTTAAATAAAAAATATTGACCATAACAACTAACAATTACACGTCATAAACCTAACAACTCTATAATTAGATTTATAACTAGGCGACCAATAAGATGAGAGATGGACGCCTCATCTTGCGTTCGATGACACGTGTATGCAAATGTACTGTTATGTAATAATTCAATGGAAATTGTCGTCTAACACATAGGTAACTAGGTTTTAATTAAGCTGGCTTGTAAATACGCGTGTAACAACGGGACTATAATACAAGACTATAATATTTTAGTATAGAGAAGAACTTAATTTCTGACTTATCTAGTAGATCCTTTACAAAAATATATTGGGGGTTGAGAAAATCACAATGATTCGGATAAAATAAATGTAAAATGAGAAATGTTTAACAAACATTTTTTTGAGTCACGAAACTGTCTTATCGGGTAACCGTAAACCTGCAACGTAAAGGACTATTTAAGAAACACCGCGAATTTTAGACAGTACAAGTCTGATAGTCCGTTCTTCTCCCCACAGGGACGGAGAATTCATTAGATGTTTTTACCATGTAAAATAAAACATGATTTTTAACAGTTCTCATTTCATTTCTTGCACAAAACTACACGCTACAGCGTTCACCTTACGCCACCAAATCACAACTATTTACCTGGAAACCTCAAACAGCAACTTTACTCATAATTATACTCATTCCCTATCAATTATGTTCCTGTCAGGTCACAGAACCAACTATCTTCTAACTGCCTGTCCGACTAACAGTGCAGATACTTACCCACCTACAGTCTTTAAGGAAGAATTATCGGGAAAAATCTATAAATAACTCATTGGTAGGACCAAGAAAATCTAGGTATTTATTTCGCGTTCCATGGTAGGGGATTACCCTAAATTTATTTTTTAGTTAATACTCATTTATTGGAAGACAGACGGGAAGTTTATGTAAAATGCGGATATATTATATTTACCAACAGATGAGGAAATATAGAACATATATTTTCTTAAAAGGTATAGGTGGTTATAGTGTGGATGCCACGAGACAGAGCAAACGGATATGGAAAATTTGTATATGAAGTAAAGATCAAAACATAATCTGCTTATCCTTTTCCCAACTATATTTAGATCTGTGTTCAGTCTAAAAAGATGCAGCCGATTTGCAAGAAGAAGATTAGAAAAGATTTGCAGATGGCCAGTATTATTCAAATCATAACCGTTTGTTTAAAATGAAGAGACGGTACTGTTACTAGTGATTTTCGTGTAGCAACAAATAAACTTACATCTCGAAGAAAACATAAAATGACTTAGTCTATGTACTTATGAGAAAACATATCTCCGGTACTCAAAAGATTTCAACAATCGTTAAGTAATCATTAATAGGTCAGATTGGTTTACCATTCTAATTTCCAAATTGTCTTTTTCTTTTCGTTCGTATAGTGTATCGAAACACTACACAACATTTGCAGTTCCAAATTCAAAATCCCGAAACATGAATCGCAACACACTAATTGAAAGTTCAACACGAAAATCGCGTCGGAAACTTGTCACCAGATGTAAGAACAATGAAATCTCAAGGACGGACTAGATGGCAGATAACAAATGGTAAACAAAGTTGCGCACGTGGTCGACATAATTGCTTCGACCGGCGAAAACAAACAATGTACCATTGTCTTTTGTCGCGGTACAGATTCCTACGGGCCGTTCACATTGTGCTCTCATAGGAGAAATGATAATTGGGTGCGCGCGCTTTTTTCGATGAGTGTGTATCGATCTTGATTTTCTAGTTCCACGGGGTTGGTTTGAAGGTCGTTTAGGAGAATTATCGTATTATTTTTATTACGATTTATCCATAAATGAATGTAAACAAGCTTCTTGCTACAAAATGCAACTTTCACATTCTACGTTGCTTTTCTGCAATTAGAAATTCTTTAACATGTATGCACAAACATGCTGCTACAAATGGCGACTTCCGTCAATACATTTCTGAGTATTTTAATGATAATTGTATGCTGCAAACCTACTTTATTTACATCGCAACAAAATCTATTTTCCAATTGGCCTAATTTCATCATAGATTCATGACTAAACAAGTTTGAACTTTGATGACCCTTACGAAATGCAAAGTGTTGTCAGTGTCTTTTACTAAATAAAAAAGTATGCATCAAAAAGCTAAATGTCAAATTGTATTGCAACATGGTTCTGTGATTCATGTCTCTTAAAAATACTTTCAGGCAAAGGTATGATGGCAGTTCAGCCAATGTGTACAAGACCTATTTTAACCTTACCAAGTTCAGTTTACTGCCTAAGAAGTGTGACGAAAGAGAGAGTTCACACCAGCGCATGTTGGCTTTAAACGATCAACTGTCGGAACCTATTCCACTCATATTTTCTCCCGACAATTTACAACCTGTACGTCTGATAAAACGCATTGTTCTCCGTTCCCATATCATAGTGGAAACACCGTAAGTTAATGTTGCCAAGCAAAAAATACAACAAAAAAACAAAAGTTCACAATTAGGTGTTGCTACAAAAAGAATCTTTTTTTTTAAATAGCACGGGAGTGTTCCATTCAAAGTCGTTGTGGTCGATCGTGGGATCAGCTGATCGCCACATTTGGACCTCCACTGACCTATATTCCGACCTATGACGTAGCCCGACAACAATAGGGCATTGTTCTTTTATATTTGCGCCAACATCAGGAGTTCCTCAAGGCAGTTCATTCACATCTATGTAGCTTTCATTTAAATAGGTTCATTTGGTTTTCGTCATTGTTCCGATCAGCTGTTTTCACGAGATTATATCTCCGTTGATAGGTGAAAGATGGTAACAATGAACTTAGTTGTACGTATTGTTTTATTATTGTTTGGTGTGACGTCGTCTGGTTAAATCTTATTGTTTCTAGGCTGTGATGTAATGGATGTCTTTGGTTCAACTGTCGTTACTTTGACGTTTGTATTTGTAGATTATTTGTTGAACTGCTGTCTTATTGTTGTGTTTCAATGTCAAGGTCTGTGTTGTGAGACTGATAGGCGAGCGTGTTAACAAGTGTTCAACGTTATTATTTTCAAAATCCTTACAACATTCAAAACGAGACGGTCTGTTAAAGTGAATGCTGCAATAACTTTGAAGATACCACGCATTGATTGCTTCACTTCCTTTCCACGGAATTGGGTTATGCAAATTACCTAATCAATTACTCCTTTAAGCTTCGTTAAGTTTGAATTCTTACGCAATTCAACATAGACATGTTTCTTTACACAATCATCCATACTCCCAACCTAATAAATCCAAAACGCGCCAATTTCAAACTCCGAACACAACCACAGTTTAAAAAAAAAACTACCAAAATTAAAAATGAACCTGTCAGTAGCACTCAGACATACAGCCTACTCGCAATCCGAGGAGGTCGAACCTCATCCATCCTAGAACGGTAGTGAACAAAAAAGTGGAATGAAATGATAAATAGTTGTAGTTAATCCGCTCTTATCGCCTCGTGGCTTCGTCCCGTGCGGTCCAAAAATGAAAGATGGAGAGGCTCGTACAGATAACACTTCTCAGTAATGGCTTTCTAGACAGTAGAGTGGTTTAACATTAGGTATTATAAATAATATGACATTGGTAATATTGGGAGTTAAGCAAGCATCGATATTTTTTTTTGAAGTGCGGTGAAGGCGTAACCAACGATGAATTGTTACCATACACAACTTTAATAAAGTGTAGCAAGATTTTATTGTAGGTGAATGATTTTCCTTTATACCTTTTGAAGGTTTCCTTCCTTAAGCATATTTTTTGTACAATTTAGTAAAACAAACATGTGGTTTACAATTAATTGCTTGACAAACTTCAGTAATATAGGTATTGAACTTAATGTCAAGTTTGTCTTTGTAATTAATCTAATTTTTTATTGAGACGAAAACAGAAACTGCACTTTCGTATTAATGTAAAAGTTTATAATACTTTTATGTAACTTTTATTAACTTATTTTTAAAATCAACCTATAAGTATTTGAACTCTTTAGACCAGTATTGCCAATCTAAAAAATGATTGATACAGGCAGCTCTACAGCTGCGAGGGGGCTATGACAAATGTAGTAAACGTTAAGTTAGCGCGCCCAGCCACCGATGTTCCGATATCAACTAATTGTGTCGGTATGTATGCTTGCTCAAACACTAGTGATGTAGTTCATGTCGATATGGATATAATATTACGTTAGAAATAATGCTACCTCTTCCAAATAAAAAGAGACTTCAAATGATTAATTTTCTTAAATTATGAATGATAAATTTTGAACCCGAGACAACATTTTGTTCTTACAAAATGTTGTCTCAGGTTCAAAATTTAGAAAAACTACTTAATATCTTAGCGGTTGTTTAAGCTTCAAACAACTTTATAATAAAAAAAAGCACAGCCTTAACATTGGCCACTAATAAATCACGAGGTAGTATTTAGCCGCTTTACAAGCCATATATTTATATCGCAATTCAACCCGTATTTACAGCAGAAAAACTATCGATACATTAACTATCAATTTTTCCCATCCCTAATCGTTATTTGTCGACGGTATCGCTCGCCTCTCGTATCCATCACTACGCAGCCTCTCCACAGACGTTTAATAAGATAAACGTGCTACCTTATTAACTGTGCCGTTCCATCATTTGTAATAGAAGAATGTGATTTGTTATTCGAATATATTGTAATCGATTACAATGTTGCCAGTGCCATTTTTGTGTTGAGAGGTTGGTACTACTTGTTTTAAATTTTGAGGTTGGTAATCATTATTTAAAGTTTGGTTCTGCAGATGAAAAACAAAGTACCGTTTTGTTGTTAGTCATTTTATACAAGATTATTTAACGTGCAACAATATTAATATATCTATAAAACTGATGCATTTACTTATACATGAAGTCTTATTAAATAAAATATTAATTAATCTTATTGATAACTTGAATGTACATAATTTTAGCTAAAAGTTGAAGATTTGAATATGAAAGTTTACAATGAGGATAGCCTAAGTGAAGTGATAAAACTAGAAAAGATTTATTTCTCCTTTCTTTAGTAACTGGAAAATCGTTGAAAATATCATAAACAAAGGTTGTAAGGTAACCCTTTGACAGCTGTTATGACAAATCTGTCAAATACGTAACCGTATTCTTAAAATCAGGGCAAGCTGTCTACACCGCAACAAGTAACCTTGGTAACATTTCTCAGTAATCACTCCGTATTTCCCCTTATTCCCACTTTTAAAATAGGAACAGCTTACCTATTCCCGCCTTATCTCTGACGTCAACGCACACCCTGAGTTCTCATTGTCTCCGAATGTCATTGTCGCATGAGTCAACAGCAGCGGTTACTTATCAGCCAATGACGACACGGCTAGCGTGCCCCTCTGTACGTCACGCGAATACTGGCCAATGAGAATGCGTGAAAGTACGTCAAGCGATATTTAGAACAATTTTCCTATGAGTGTGACAGGACTTCTTTTTTTTTTCATAATAAAATCAAATGATGACTCATTCAGCCAAGATTTTAATACAAAGGAAAATGTCTTTAATATTTTATTTATGTGGTTTTAACTTCTACATTTCAATTCACGGAATTTTAATTAGGTTATCCACACGTTTATTTGAAAGAATTCTTTTTATAAATGTATATTAGAAAATCCAGAGTCCATGATTCACAAAAATCTCTCTCAGAGCATTAAAAAGCAAGTCTTTATGCCCAGATCAACAAACAGCATATCAATATCAAAACTAAATCTACTTATAAAATCGATAAGAATCTGACAGTATCCCGCCAATAAATCCATTAGTACGAGAACACACCTGAGCATGACTCTCGGTTTCTGCCGACCCCCGGGACGTTTACACATTGGGCCATGATTGTGGAGACCATGGGCCATTGCAGTAGTAAATGTCGAATTGCTTTTGTAAAATGCAGTTGTTTTTAGGGAAATCCAATTTTAATCTTTAAAAAAGAATTAGAAAAGTTTCAATCATCAAATGAATGCCTATTTAAGTCCTTTTTGAGCTATCCCTCAGACTTTTCTTTAATAGTAAATTAATATATTTGATTTTTTCCTTTTTTTGAAATAAGCGAGAAACACACTACCGGATCGGATGATAAAAAATATTGATTCATGTCGCTTTTGCTAGCAAGGCCGTAAAACATGAGTAATTTTACCTGAATTATGAGGAAATAATATGAAGTGAGCAGTGGTGGCCCAGTGGTATCGGTCCCGACTTCCGAGTTGTAGGTCGTGAGTTCAAATCCCGCCAGGCGCATTAGTTTGTGTAATTTATTTCATCACCACTGCTTTCAAAACGGTGAAGGAAAACATCGTGAGGAAACCGGCATGTCCTAGAACCAAAAATTCGAAGATATGTGACATCCAACAATCCGCACTGGGCCCGCGTGGTGGATTATGGCCCACTCCCTCTCTCAAAGAGGAGGCCTGTGTCCCAGCAGTGGGAACATTATAGGCTGATGATGATGATGAGGAAATAACTTCTCGAGGATCCTCTACATTACTTTTAAATAATCTGAAACATACATAAGCTATAAGCGATATCAATTTAAATTCATAATATTCGATCGATAAGCAAAAGTACTGAACGCAGTTCCAACATTGGATCAAAATCTGATGATTCCCTCTCAGTAGGCTTTAAAATAGACTCCAACATTGGCCCAACGTTGGCCAGCTTGGCCCAACCCGTCAAACCAGCATTACAAAGCGCTTTTACGTTGACGTATCGATAATATGAATTAACTTTTTTTCTCTAACCTTTTTGTTATGTTAATCTAGTGAAAATGTTAATGAAATATAAAAGAAAGAACGTCCGTCTGTCTTCTTAGAAGATCGGAATATCTAATGCGGTTTATTAAATTTTGTGTTTATGCGTTGTCATGGCAACCGAAATAAATAAATAAGTAGCACAACTAAAAAAAAATTTCTAGCTTCGTGTAACATTATAGCAATCATTACAATCACTATTTTCACGCGATATTGCCTGAATTGATTCAATAAATTATTATTAATTATTTCGTTTATTTGTTACCGCTTGAGTCATGTCGCTATTAATAAGCAACATCGTTGGTAAAACTTTGTAGAAATAACTAATGACAAATAGTAAATACGCTGCGAAAGATCTTTGACAGTCATTTTGTTATTACTTCTAAATACATAAATCTACACCAATGTCTTAGACTAATTGCTTTACATTGCGGACTATTTACAGACAGTTAATTACATAAATCATCAACGAAATCAAATTTCCAAGCAAGTTTTCTCTTGCTTTGTCAAAGGAGGCTCACTTCCACGACATTTCAGACGAAATAATTTAAAATATTACCTATAAAATATGCAACTCCTTTTGCATACTACCAAGACCCAACAAATATTCAAAAGAGGGCTTAATACAGTACCTACGGCTTTAAAATCAGGTGTAACGTTTTAAGTAGCCAGTATATACATGTATATGTGAAGTATGTACAAAAAATACAGCATTATGCATTGGGATCGGGCCAGGCTCCGGTTACAGTACTGTTTTACTTGCATTTCACTCGCGGGGTACAATCGACGACAAACTTTGAGTTAGTTGCATAATAAATAGGTGTTTTGGCCGCTTGAGTTGCATGAATTTGGACGTGACGAACAAAACTGTGAATTCTGAAGTTGAATGAATAATTAATCTTCAATTTCGTCATAAAATACAGTGATTGCTGATATCACAATCTTAAAACACCTGCCATTTAAGTTTTTTTGTCTTTTGGACTTCAGTTACTACCCTTTCTGTGAAAGATACTCAACTTAGTCAAAATATTAAAAAAAAAACTTTCTTGCAACATTTCAAAAAAAGAACGCTGTTTTTAAGTCTCCTCTAGATTCTATATAGCCAGATTTTTTAAGCTTTAGCCTAGAGGCAGAATTACTGTCGAATATTGTTCGAAATTATAGTTTGTGTTCGTATGTACTTCATGAGGCTGGCCGGGTGCTATGGTGGTGGAAAAATCGTTAGCCTCGCACGTAACCGCAAGCGAGCGCGAGCGTAGGGAGCGATAGCAGAATAATTTTATTTTCCCATTTATAAAATTATAATAACTAATAAAGATGTCTGAATGACGATTCAGGAAATTGGAATTGGATTCTGGAATAACATAGCCTTCTTTCTATCCCGTTAAGAAAGCACCCGTGTGATAATTTTCGACTAACACGCGGTCAAAGCCGTTGACAGAAGTTAATAAATAGGACAAAATTAACATTTTCAAAAATAATACATAATTACTCTGAAATTAACTGCTTCTCTGTCTAACAGTGGAGTTTCACAATCAAGAATTTCAGTATTGTGCCTAGTTGATCGCAATAAGCGTCCATATAAATATTCCAAACCAAATTCCAAGAAATTTACTCCTTTTTATGCCTTTTAAATCGAAATACAAAAAAAAAATACCAATTCCCACAACCTCGTCTGCTGTCGGTACCAAGCAATAAAGTTGAGTGAAGTCACATAAAACGTTTATGTGATTTACTATGTACTTAATACGAGCAAACGTTCTGCACACTACATGCGAGTGCAGATCAAATTTTCAAGAAATACACAATTTTGATTTTCGCTTGAGGACTATTAAGTTGACTGGTTTTATACACATAACTTTGCCGTCATAATTGGTTCGGAATTCCGTTTTTATTTGTAGAAATTCATGCTTATGTTTTAGAATAATAAATAAAAGATGTATTTCAGTAGTAACGGGCTGTTTACTGGTCGCGGGTCTTATACCATCACCGTGACCCCGGAACATAAAGGGCTATTGAAGGGCACCGTGGATTTTAGTCAGTACAAGTCTGACAGTCCCTCCCGCCCTGCCCGGGGTGGGAGGCCTCATTTGATGATTTTACCACGATAAAAAAAAAAACGGGCTGTTTACTAAACATTGTCAGACAATGACATTATTACATCTAAAGTACTACCTAAGTCCATCTAAAACTTTTTAAACGTAATTTATTCCGACAGTAATTAAAATAACATAATAGGTAGGTATATTCCAATTATTAGACTTCGATCGAAGCAGTTGTTAAAGTATTCTTGTAATGACCGGTCTAAACTCAGCTTTAGGCGTCCATTTCTACAAACAAAACAAAGCTTTATTCAAGTACATATAATTATGGAGATTGCAATATCGCACAGTTTTTTTGGAGTTGTTAAATCACCCAATGATTCCTCTCGCCCTAGATAGAGCAGAAGAGACTATGACTTTTACTGAGTAAAAGCGAACGATATTCCTTCAGTCGCTCTTTACTTTTCAGGTTCACGGTGTCCTCCAACAATACCGTAGTGTCTATCTTCTAAAATAACACTATGTAACTATACTTCAGCTAATACTTGTCTAAACCTAAACACCGTCATACAGTACCATGCGCGTGCGCCGTGTCAGTCCGGGCAGCGGGACGGACGCCGCGCCTCTCCGTAAATTGAATATGTTAAAACGTTTTTTGTTACGACTGTACTGTGTACTGGTGACGACGGCGAGGTTATTAAATTAATGTTTTTTGTGGTGTTCAATAATATGTTGCACTAAAAATTAATGGGATTGTCAGTGTTCATGACTGAAATCTGGTATCTTACGCCATTTTCCTATGATATTCAAGTTTACTGCCTTTTTGATTGAATGGATCTACTGATGAATCTGACACTTGTTTAGTTTTCTAAGCCAACCAGTAATTACCAATTAGGAATTTCACAGCAGTTCATTCGATTAGTCCCCTATCTGGGTAGATTTTAAGGGACTGTCAGACTCGTACTGACTAAAATTCACTGTGTTCCTTCAATAGTCTTTTACGTTCCAGGATCACGGTTACCTGATAATGGTCCTGCGACACTGGCAGGTGTTTGCCCCTTTAAGGAGGCCCCGTCAGATTGCAGAAAGCTTCCTAAGATATTTTGCGTCAAGAATTTCACAAATCTGTTTTTTATATTTTACATTCCATTTGATTCGATTGTTGGCAATTGACTCGCCTATAACACATCATATATTAAATAAGCACTTTTTTAACTCAAAAAAAATATAACATCACAAAATTTTATCTTTCTATACTTGTAACCGCGACAGTACCTAAACGTAGGTACGTTCGAATCCGCCCACAGTCGAAGATGATTCGTGGTTTCTCTCGCGTCATAATCTATGGTTACAGGAAATTGGGGCTGTTCTCATAAATGTTACAATTATTGCTGATTTGTAAGCTAATACCACAGAATTATACAACGGTTTAAGAAATAAGACCAACATTTTGAAGACAGATTTCCTGCATTTCGCCTTTTGGTATCATCATCGGCCTAGTCTTTTCCCTATTATGTTGGTCGGCTTCCAGTCTTACCAGATGCAGCTGAATATCAGTAATTTACATGGAGTGACTACCTATCTGACCTCCACAACCCAGGAACTGAGTGATACGATACCCCTTACTGAAACTGGTTGTCAGACTTTCAAGCTTCTGACTAACAATAACAACTGTCCAAGATCTACAAATAAGGCCGCTTTCATTAGGGTGTTAGCAGCGCGACAGTAGCGCGCCAGAAGCACATTTCTTCACATTTTATATGAACAGCCGCGCATAAGCAGCGTCTGTCACGCGACTGTCGCCCAAATGTGAAGGCAGCGTTACAGTCGGGATATCTCACATTTTGATATTTATACTAACTTCTAGTTGTTCTTCTATAATTTTTTCCGAAAACTGAAAGTATTTGGAAACATTCCGATTGTTATTTTGCTTGTAGTTGACAGAAATAAGGCTTTCCTGTAATACGTGTCAAGTAAATATTTTTTTGATCTCACCCCATGAATCTTATGACGTCAATAAACGACCGTTTTTATAATCATAGCATTTAGGCAGAAGATATAAAGGTTGACTGACTGACAGATAAAGAACAACTGAATTTAACATGGCGGGCGCGAAAAAGGGAAGGGTTTTTGGCAGAAGTAAACAATTTAAATAAATTTGTGAGTTAAGGAGAATCAGCCTATAGATAAATATGTTCATAATCGAATACATTGTACTAGAAAAGGTTTATATAACAGAGTTTAATCCATGTAACAACAACGTATAAATCAACCATTAGCCACCATTTAAATTAATTACATAGGAAGGTACTGTTTTGCGTCAATGGTACGCAAATACTACACGCACTGGCTTTAGGTTCAATGTATTAGGTCGTAGGCTAATTAACAAGAACAGGGCTTGTTCTTACATATAGGGCACTAAATAAGTCCATAGTACGATTTAGTACGCACTTGAATATAAGTGGGTTCATGTGCAACTACAACTATATGGGGCATAGAATAATAACCTCATGTGTAAAGTTATGTCTTACAATTATACAATTAGGTGGCTGTTTTATTCAAATTAATTCTAAACTACAAAAATAAATAAATTACACCTAAATATTTAACAAACAAAAAAAAAAGTACACTGTACATAAACCAAAAAACTAAATTAAAATATTACAAGGCATCGAAAAATTCCTCCTCAACCCTGTCAGTCGGTAAAGTGACCAAGAGACTGGTGGCGTTATGTCTTTGAATGGCTATGCTTAGCCTCTGACCAAGGTAAAAGCCAGCTCTTGGGTCACGGGAAGCGTTAACAAGTCAAAGTAATCTATATAAATTAAAGTGATAGTTTAATAAATAAAAATAAAGCTTGAGCTTGATATATTGATTTGTCATAGTCAACACATTCGTAGCGAATATGGAATTTAAACTTTTGTTGGATACTGTGCCGAAAAGAGGGATGTATCAAAGGTGCCCAGGCACAGGGCGTAGACTCTGGAGGGGCGCAGAAATGGCTAAACCAGGACCATTATTGGGCAGACCACGGCACAGTTAAAGATGCTCGCACTGGGCGCATAAATGGCTAGTTACGTTACTGGTTGGATAATACCTCTGCAGAACTTTTCAGAGAAAAGAAACATGGAATTCAAGAATCCATTTCTCGATTCTATGAATATTTTTCATGTCTGAAACTGGACTTAGAGCTTAAATCCACAACTCTCCTTCGTCAAAAGCATTGCACCAAGAAAATACTTCATCATGAAAACCTTAATCCAGAGTTGCCTGGCTCAAAATAACTTTGAAATGTTGATACTTACAGGTCTTCAATTCTCTTTTAGTGGCTAAATATTAGGTACCTTTGCTTTGCCTTATTATCTTACTATTTTGATACTTACCACTTAGAAAATAGATCTCAACATAGATTTTGAATTAATTAATACGGAGGATGAATATACCACAAAGATTACTCATACTATAATCAAGAAATAAACACAAAATCTCGAAACAGTTGAATGAATCAGATCTTGCGCCTGACAGACATGACCTCTGTTGCGTAAGTCCTAAAGGTCAGAATGCGGTGCAATCAATCAAATTACCGGCGGGCACACGCGGAGACAATATGAATGAAATGAACCGGTACTTTTTAGTACCAAGGTAAGTTTGCAGTTGATTGTAGTTCCTTATCGATTTTGCCGTTAGAAAATAACTATAAAAGGTTCACTATTATAACAAGAATTGATAGAATTCCATATACTTTATAAAGGAGCGGAATAAACAACAAGAAAAAAGGGTGGAATGAAAAATTGAAATTTAGGGAATCAATGAAGTTTGAACTCAGTTTACTTAATGTTAAAGTCTCTTTTCACGAAGTTATTAACAGAAATTTATAAAAATGGAACACTAATTAAGTATGAGTTGTCTTTGGGTGCCGTTTTTAGTAACCTCTTAGAAAACAAGTGAAGATCTGATATTTTTAGCCAAACACAGAAGTTCTAAATTCCTTTTTTAAATCTTAAGCGTTATAATTGTGTTGTTTCATCCTTATTTTGAAGTTGGTATTTCAAATAGAAAAGCTTAAAAGAATAAATTCCTTTCTTCTATATTAGACATCAACGCGTGAGATGAACGAGAATCCCGAAATTCGTAAGATTTTCCCATTTCATCTTCATCATCATCAGCCTATAACGTTCCCACTGCTGGGACACAGGCCTCCTCTCTTGTGAGAGGGAGTGGGCCATAATCCACCACGCGGGCCCAATGCGGATCGGCAGATGTCACATGTCTTCGAATTTGATGTTTCTGGGACATGCCGGTTTCCTCGCGATGTTTTCCTTCACCGTTTTGAGAGCAGTAGTGATGAAATAAATTACACAAAGTAATGAGCCAAGCTGGGTTCGAACCCACGATCTACAACTCGTAAGTCGGGACCGATACCATTGGGCCACCACTGCTCTTCATTTTCCCATTTTTTTTTCATTTTTTAATTTTCCAATTTATTTAAAAGAAAAAATACCAGAAAACTTATATGTATCCCAATCACTAGTTCAATGTAAGTGTAAATATAATTTTGTTAGCAATGGCGCGCCAGTCGATCACAAATCGATATCTTTGATAAACGATGTCACGTCAGGCCGGTGTCGGTGACCACACCAACTAGTTTTTAAAACTTAGATGATCGGTTCATTCACCATTACCATCGTCTCTGAGTAGGGTTACCATACAATATAAATAAACATACAACAATAAACCATGATATCTCAGGATTTGTCCTGAGTTCTCATGGTTCTTAGGTTTACCTGAGAATTGCGACCGGGTTCTGGAAATCTCAGAAAATCTCAAAAATTTTAGAGTTTTTAAAAGTAGAATTTTGAGATATTTTATTTAAAAAAATCTAATTTAAAAAACGAGTTTGATCATATGGATTGCACAAATAAAAATCAGCATTTAAAATCTTTGAAACGTATGGGAGAGGTAAATGGAACTCTCAAACAAAAAAAAAATCTAGAAAAAGTCAGGATTTTTCAATGGAAATCAGGTTGTTTCTGTTGATGTTTTTTTTTTAACTTTATACTATTTTTTTTGATTTATATAATCTGGTAACCCTACTCTAGGTAGCTATTGAAATATTATTTGCGTATTATTAAACGATAGGGACTATTATTAAATGGTCGCGCGTATTATTAATTTTGTCAGTATAGTGTGGTAGCTGGTTTACTGTGACTGATGTATGGGTAACCTAATCCCATGTCGGCTCAACATTTTTTGAATATATTTAAATCAATGTTTTTGTGATTTTTGTTGTATTTTCTAATTGAAGTTTATTTATGTTAACGCTGCTTTCATATTTGGGCCACAGTCGCGCGACAGACGCTGCTTATGTGCGGCTGTTCATATAAAATGTGAAGGAATTTGCTTCTGTCGCGCTGCTAACGCCCTAATGTGAAAGTGGCCTTAGTGTATCTGCTACTTTTGCAAAGACTTTCTAGATTAGCTCTAAATTGTTAAATGACAACACTAAACAACCTAAATCATGCAAAAAAAAGCGAGTAGAGGGCAGAGTCTTAGTTATTATATGATAGTTATCGCAGCAGGTATGAAACGTTTTGGAGCATATTGGCTCTTTTTAGCCTTTCCATTGGGTAATGGGATATAAAACTTCAAAAATGAAAGAATGGGGTCTTCAACTTAGATACAATAAGTAGGTTACTTCTAGGCAAACGCTTCACTGTCGACCACATCACCGTTTACCATTACCCGAGATCGTGGTCAAATAACTGTCGTTAATTAAGATAAAAATCTTCAGGAAATGCTTTTAATTAAAATAAAAACCATGTAGACTGTATATAAAACGTGTAGTTTAGTGGGAAAGCCATGTATTTTTCCTATAAATAATAAAGCGGCGCGTCCTTCGCCGTCGCGGTTGATTTGACACACATCGTGCTGTTCAGACCATAGCGATGTACAGGAAGTTTCCATTACAACGTAATTAAAAAGGTTTAATTAGCTTTTTTATGGCAGAAAACTGCTTATTAGCTGTGTGAACTTGCTTGCTTATAAGCTTGGTGTTTCAACATAATCTGCCTACCTATTTTTCCTAAATTTTCCAGATTCAAGAGTCACAGTGTATGAGTTTTTTTTTCATCGGTAAAATCATCAAATTAGTCCTCCTATCCAGGGCGGGGCGGGAGAGACTGTCATACTTGTACTGACTGAAATCCATGGTGATCCTTCAATAGTCCTTTACGTCTACGAATCAGTGTACCTATGAGTGATTTAATTTTCGTTGAATCCCAGTTTTTGATCCTATCTTTTAGTTGTTGCCGAGGAATAGTTTTAGTTTTAGGAGTAGTTTTTCAAGCAAGGAAAACTAAATGTCGACGAAAAGTTGAAAACTTTTCCTCGTCACGTAGATTCAACCGTAGCAAGTCTGATCAATCTGATCCAGCTATTTTCGTTTGGCGTATTTTTAAGACATTGATTGGAAAAGGCATTTTTCAGCTGTAAGACAGAAAAAACTGACGAAAAGAATATTTCAATAAATATACGTTTTAAAATCACCCTGTAGGTATGTGTGACACAGCAGGGCGTGGTACCGGTGACCCATGTCGAAGGTGACCTTCAAATGTGCGTCTGAACGTAATACGTCAACATCAGATGATGGCCCCAAATGTTCTCATGGTGGACACAATAATATTTCATCTTATACACACTTACACATTCGTGGCTACCGTCCTGGTATCAGATTTAATTAAAACGCCTCTGGACACCCACACAGATCGTCGAATTGAATGATGATACCATCTAGTACTTATGTCTAGGTTTCTTCGCAAGGCCCAGTTTCCAAATGTTATTCCTCTTATTTGACTGAGCTTTTCATATGAAAATCCTCTCCAACTTTTCCCTTCAGCAAAAAACAAAGTAGTTTCACTAGACAAAGTCCGACTTAACCTTCAGTCGACCTCACAAACTATAGAAAATATAATCTTAAAGTCTAATAAAAATCTCTTGCGCACCAAAACCGAGGTAACCCGAAGTGGCCCGAGCTTGTCCGAAGTGCCGTCGCGGGTGGGTGGGCCCGCTAATTGCCTGCGCCGCGACCCGTGACTACAGTTAGACGGGAGCGCCCCAGCCGTGTGATAACCCGACTATTGGTATCGAAGAGGGTACCGTTTTTCTATATGCAGATTTGGTTATATGATTTATGGTGGATTGATACGCTAGAGGGGTCAAAAGTGCTTTGGAGCGCAATTTTTATGGGCAAACTATGACTACTTTTAAATTTGAATGCTTTTTTGAAGTTGAAAGTTTGTTGCTGATACCAACTTATAAGACGATTCAGCGTAAATAAAATATATCATGGAATTTGTAAACTAAGATATATTTCTCTCGAAAATTTTCAGGCATTTTCCTTACTTTTTATTTATTTATTTATTGAACTTCATGCACAAGACAGTACAAAGGCGGACTTAATGCCTTGGGCATTCTCTCCCAGTCTACCTTAGGGTGATGCAGAGAAACAAACATAGAAGATTACTTTTCCTCTTCATAACAAACTTAATTTTAATTCCTCGGACCCGAATCAAGTTTCATGATTGATTAGTCAAAGAGTCTGAACTTTTCTAGTTAACTTCGGATAGGACCCAAGAGTTTTACAATGACTCAGAAGTAAAAGCTCCTTAAGTTTCTAGAAAAATCGAAAGTTTCAGAATTCCCTATCACATTTGAATCTTAGATTTCATGTGTGGATTGATTGGTCTGATTATAATCAGTTGGGGGTTTATCATTATACGACAGATGGCTTATTTTAAGCAGTGGACGTCCTGCGGCTTGATATTATGACGATGATGATTACATATACAATCGGTTCACAACTCAAAGCAAGTTCTACAATTTAGTTGCCAAGAACATTTGACATATCTGTAGGTAATAGTTCAAAAGTGGACAAGCATCAGTTCAGTGAGCTTCACACAAGTGATACATGTCTACGCCACGGTCGGAGGCGCGGCTAATGCACATTTAATTTCCGTCAAGCACGCCTCACTTGTCGTATTAAATGTTCACTGTTTTGTTATATATTTTAGGGAATTTGACGTTTGTAGACTCGGTTCAAGGGATTTTTCATGATATGAAATCAGAATTGCTTCTCTATCTATTTCGATTTATATTTTTCATCAGTTCATCACAGGTTAAAAATAAATGTAAAAGTCATACAGATTTTATATTTAATACTTTTTAACCATCACTCTTTTCTAAAAGCTTTTCTTCTATACTGAAGCTTAGGATAAACAAAGTTTTGCAATCGCTGAAAAGGAAAACGTTTTTCCAAGTAGCCATTTTCTTACGCAAGTTAATTAGACATTTAGCGTCTAATCTGTCGAAACAAAATGGCGTCTTAACGCTTCGTCACCTCCCGCCAAACCGTTCGGATACATGTCCAAATAACAAAGAGGTGTAACGAGGCCGGACGGCGGCAGTTAACCGGCAAAATTCAAATTTCTATCAGAATAGCCGTCGAGAGGAACGAGCAATATCCGTTCTAATTTCGCAACACTACACATCCGAAATGGTAAGCGTTGGTGCGTTTCCGAACGCGATTCGAATAGGATACACGGTTCGAAAATTAATCACCCGATAACTGACCTCTTTGCAACTTTTTTTCCCACTTGCCAGTTAGTAAATTCTAAAATTACTTGGGACTCATTGCAAAAACCGCACATAAGCATTATTTTAAATTACAGTGGCTCTAAACTTTAATTAAATCTTTGCAAATCTTTAGTTATTCTCGTTTTTCCGTAATAAAACCTCGTCTAGTATTTGTTCTGTACCCATTGAGTTAAAAATATGATTGTAAGACTAGCTTGCAAAGGTATTCCTCATTTGAAAAACAAATGTTTTTGTACTTCTAAGAATTTATTATTTGTTTGCAGCTTAGCTTCTTAGATGCTAATGTTTGTTTGTTACTGTCTAATAGACAGGGAGAAAAGTATGAAATTATTTCCTACAGAGTATTTTGTACTTTTTGTCTTAGTTATTTTTTAAATGTTTATTTTTTTGTCTAAACTTATACTTACTCGTATACATACGTATTATAATTAGAAAAGATTTTTACTTTTTGTATGGTTTGTAATTGATGAACTCAAGAATAATTTCATTGTGTCAATAACCTTTGAGCAACAAAAAGCGATAGACTTCTTTTTTTTGGTATTTTTCTTTCCTCCCAATGGAAAAGGCGAAGCGTATAATCAGTAACATAGACTATCTTTAACTGACTAAAAGTTCATAGACAAAAAAAAAACCCAGAATTGCCAGCAATTATATGCAATTTTTAAGGAAGTTGTGTGAACTCACTGTATTTCTTCGTACACTTTGGCTTTGTAAATATTATGGTATTGTTTTCAAAAACTCTGTTCTTACAAGCTGTTTTTATAGATTTATTCCCACTTGAAATCGTTGAGGAACTTTTGGATGCAATTTTTCAGATATTCGTGTTGGATCCCATTTTCTGTTCCCATATTATGACAACTATACATACTATAATTGCTTAAAACTTGCATATTTCAAGTATTATTTTGTTTTTTTCAGGTAAGCTGACTACTTTGAGAAACTACATCAAATCATCGTCATAGTAAGACAGCCATAACTAATTATTATATTCAACAAAATAATTAAAAAAAAACGCAGACCAATACATACTATTTCAGTATAAATCTTGACAGAAAAGATTTACCTTATTTAATAACAACTTTCAAGATCATCAAATACTACAAATAATGCTCTTTTATATCTCTCACATTCGGTAAATAGGTCCTTATTTAGTCTCGTCGCGTGATGTGTTAGAGTTCAAGCATCAGGCCCTTAGTTAAATAATACCTAAAGTTATATTTTTATACGCAATAACGGCTTATTGGACGATTCGCACGAATTTAACTCGCACAAAACGTGCGAATCGACTCCTTTAAAACATATATTTTTTTCTGTAGTCGATTCGCACGAATTTCATTTATTGGCGTGCGAATCGACACCCTCACAAATATGTAGTAGGCTATTCGCACACATATTGTTTTTTTATGAAATGCAGTTATGATAAAGTACACTTGAGCACAGAAGTAGTAAGGTCAAATATGTTTTACTCGTAATAGATAAAAAATAAAAACACAATCTATAATCAACAATATCTGTATTAAAATTAAAACTAAGTACTAAACATCTTCTAAGCTCGTGGTTTGAGGATTAAAAATGAGCAAATATCGATCACAGAATAATAAATAATAAGTGTCACTAACAAACTACTACCACTAACCGCGTAATAAAAAATAAAAGTACCAAAAATTTACATTTTTTTTTACATTACATAAACATTTACTGTTTTAATAAGGTAAGTTTATATATAATTAACAAATTTTTCTTATATTTATTATTGACGAACATTTGGTACAACAAAAACATGTTTTAATGTTTTTCAGAAGTGTACCTAAAATACACAGTTCTCATAATTATAACAATAAAACTTTTAATCATAAAACTAGAACTAGGGCTATAATCACAATTTGAATCACAGATTTTTCTTTAGAATAACGTATAATAGTGACTAAACCATGGCCAACCCGAGTGAACGTGATAGCATATTTATATAGCTTTCTCTTTCATTTTTTCCTGTAATAGGCGAATTTTGCGTTAGTAAAAGTGTAGATATGCCACGTTTTAAGTAATTATTATTATTACTTATTCCATACAGATCTTTCTTACTTTCAAGTAAATATCTGCTGTTTAAACTTCGATTATTTTTTTATTTTTATTTCAGTGATGGCTGAATACGACTGTACTTTAATTTTTTTAAACCTTAAAATGAAATGTGTGCGAATAGTCTACTACATATTTGTGAGGGTGTCAATTCGCACGCCAATAAATGGAATTCGTGCGAATCGACTACAGAAAAAATAATGTGTTTTAAAGGAGTCGATTCGCACGTTTCGTGCGAGTTAAATTCGTGCGAATCGTCCAATAAGCCGCAATAACGCCAGCGTCGCGTCTTCGCAAAGATATTTTTCAATGAAAGAAAAATTGAGCTGCGATAAGGGTTCGAAACTGCGTCTTCTGGATAGTTAGGTACTCCAGACGCCTTAACCAATTAGGCCATCGCAACCACTTTCGTAGCTGAATTTCTCTTTCGCTTGTTTTTTTTTTTATGAACGCTGTTTACACGTTGCGCCATCTATTGCAATTGCATCTATTGCAGGTTCGAACCCTGGTCGCAGCTCAATTTTTCTTTCCTTTAAAAATATAAATAATACCTATTGAAAGACCACTTGACAATTTTGCTGCAGATTTTTTTTCCACAAAACAGTTGCCCTACCAAAAAATTAAGTACCAAAACACGAACTTTTCACACAAAACCTTCAACCCAAAAAGCCTCCGATCTACAGTCAAGCTAACGCCGCTCACAAGATGCCACGATAGCCGCTCCAATGGCGTACACAATTAATACAGTACTTATCTCGCTAATTAACGATTGCAGAACGACCTAGAATCTTTAATGAGGCTGTGGCAAGATCCGTCCGGCGCGGGCGCTGCGCTGTGAGCAAACGTTTGTACGCATCGCTACGCCTCGAGAGAGGAAATCTTTTGGCAGATTTTCATCTCGTATCGAGGACTTTCGATGGGTGATTTGAAATATTTCGATAGGTTAAGGCCAGTTGTTTCACCATTAATGAAATTTTATACCAATTTTTTTTAACCATTTGCTAAAAAATACATTTTAAGTAATGATTAGTGTAACTACTGGTCAAACAATTTGTTATTATTTGAGTATGAATCAGTGAGTGAGGGTGTAAATTTATATATGAAACGGTCCGTTTTTAACGCATTTTTGTAAGGTTCCTGAACTTAATTTAGTCTATGAAGCAGAAATATATATTAATACATGTAATAATACAAAGAAAATATACAGAAATCTAAAAGTTCGTTTAATAGGCACCTATAGTTTGTCAATATTTAACCATTTTACAGGCAACAACTTTGCTAACATAAAAATACTACTTAACTATGAACCAAGTTTTAATAGCTTTCATAAAACTGAAATTAACTCCAGCCATTCATGAAACAATAACCAACCAACAACGGTAGGCGTTCCGTTTCAAAATCTAACCGCTCGTTAACTGCGGACGTAAGTAATTATTTTCCATACATTCACCTTGAAAAATCGTATCATCTCCAATTAAACTTAGTCTATGATTAATAGCCGTATCTGTACATACATGTAAGTACCGCCTACGAATATTTCACAACTACGCATAGACTATAGAGTTTCTTCACAATACAAACTAATAATGGATGCGTATGTGTCTTTTGGATATTAATCTGTGCTACATTACGTTTATTTTCTTAATCGTCCGTTTAATTACGTTTCACTTTTTAGAAAAGATTTTTTGAGCATTTAAGTGAGAGTAGTTTTAATTAGAATTTGTCAGTATATTAACTTTCTCAAGGTACAGTACGTACGCATTTTTTTATCTTATAGCAGAGACTTTACAAGTATTTTCGTAGCAAAGGTAATGCTGCGTGCAGGCTAGATTGTTAAAGTAGGTTTTTTAACATTCCTTTTTTATAATTTAATGAAGTAATACACTCTTATTACTGCAGACTCGAATGTTTTGCAACTAAAAACCTACCTCATAAACCGGACTCTAAAGTTATTTAAATTAGACTAAACGTTTACCGCCTTCCACAAAAAAAATATAAACAGTTGAAGTCTTGTCTAAAAAATGTGTAACTGCAAAACAACCCTTACATCAACATGAGATTTCGTTTTGTCGTTGACAGTTTTTTTAGGCAATTGTTCAACAGATGTTTATTTTTCTTGTGGTAAAACAGATAGTTTGTTTGCAGACATAAAAATAGGTAATTTCAGACAAATATGTTTGCATTTAGTCGAGTCAAACCAAAACCAAATCAGCTCACATTTAATACTGAAAAACGAAAACAAAAACAATTTAAATTAACGAGCATACATAATAATGAACGTTCCGATTAGCATAACAAGAAAATTACTGAATAAACACAACAATTAATTTTATAAGGAGGAAAACTGGAAAATTACTACGGCTTAGATTTCTCGGGCTGCAGGTTTTTTCACGTCCAGCGCCCTTCATAGCGTAATTATATTGCTCAATGTCATGCAAGATTAATTTATGAGATTATATTTTTTTTATCTGTTCTTGGTCATAAAAAAATAAATTGCGACTTATTTAATAAGGCAATTAATAAAAAAAAATATGACGTCTGTTTGATAGATACTTTGTATGGCCAGTGGTAAGTACTATTCGCAACTAGAAGTTGCCAAAACCCGTGAAAATACTCGTTTCTCATTAATTCTCATAAATTATTTACTGAATTTTATTAATGTACTAGCTAAAATAATCTAAAATATCGTAGCTGGCATTTATTTGCAGAAATTTTCTTAGAATTTTAATGTAATGGATTCAGAAACTTGTCTTCATTGACGTAAATAGCAAGAAATTATTGCAACTTAGTCTGAATCTGAATAATATGCTAATTAATTTTCTGAATAAATTATCGTTCGGTGTTGTTTCAACACACAGCATAGATGTAGATATATTTGATTAAAACGAACGTACATCTTTTATTTACAATCTACCATAGATTTCCAAAACACAACTATTTACTTATAGGGCTACTAGCGGCCCGTCCCGGCTTCGCACGGGTGGAGGACCCGGTCTAAAATTTGAGATTTAAACTATCCTATCTCTCAAGTTGGATCGAACTGCACATGGTGTGCGAATTTTATTATAATCGGTTAAGTGGTTTAGGAGTCCATTGAGGACAAACATTGTGATACGAGATTTATATATATTAAGATATAATTTAAAAAAAAAATGTCCAATATGTTTCATACAACTGGCTGTTAGAACGAAAGGCTTGATGAACGTTCTTATTTCAAATCTGATTTTGCTTTTTATCATCATTTATTCTAAAATCATTCAATCACCTTCTCAAATCATAGACAAGCAACGACAAATTCGAGTAAAACCTCATATAAGCGTATTATTTATCACATTTATTCATATGTCAACGCACTATGACCTTACGGCATGCCATTCACTGCGCCATAGAACACGCAACTCAGTGTCGCAACTTGTTTCAACACACGTTTTCCTTTTTTCGTGGGAAAATCTTTTCACTACACACAATGAACTTAATGTGTAGAAAACTACAAATTTACATTTTGCATCTGGCGTAGACTCTATTAGCGTCCAACTAAGGACTATTTTGCTTTAGTTTAGTGTCGAACAGTTATCGTTTATTAACGGTATGTTATTTATGATAATCAAGCGAAAATGTTAGGTTATAACTTCGTTTAAAAGCATTTATGAGTAGAAACTGCTTTATGTGCTTTAAATTGCTTTACACACACGTTTTATCGGTCTAACAACCATTCACTTCTAAATATAACGCTTCTTTGAAATATTTGCAATAGATTCAAGGATAATGAAAATCTCAGTAATTCTATAAAGGTGATTTCATAACGCATCAAATTTTGGTACAAGCAGACTGGTCGAGACGCGTTATCGAAAAAATGTAGACAATTTATGTGCAGAAAATCAAATTTTTTATCGTTTTTTTTAATTTGGATTTTTGAAATTGAGATGTTGTAAGTATATTGCGTCTTTTTACTGTTGCAAAAACAATCGTTCTTTTTATGAAACGTACTAATGTAGGCTTTGAATTTGAAACCCAATATGTATTGTATTATCATAAAAAAAAACAACTTATAGTGCCTCTTTAAACTGTTAAGGTGGCAACACATAGATCATTGTCACATCTTATAAAACAAATATTTAAGCTCATTTATAACACATGGATTCACCTATTTGTTATTTCTAGGATTTGCGAACATTTTCAGTCCCGCACTTATTTGCATTTAACCCTAATGTAACCTTTAGTTGTCAACATCTACTATTTTTAAATACTTGACACCATATTATTTTAGCACATGCGTAGAATTAAAACCCGCTAGTCTCAAGAAACAAAAATGCTAATTTATACATACAGTCATGTTTAAATAACACACTGACACTGATATGAATAATTTAAAATTGTAAATAAGCCTCAATAAAATAAAAACTAAAAAATTGTTTTCGTAAAATTGACAACATATTTCTTTAAACGCCATATTTGATTATCTCCTAAAAAAAAGACAATTCTAAGAATTCCAAATTCAATTTTCAAAATAAATATGCAAGTTCAAAAGTCCCACTAATCAAACGAACGCAAAAGGAATGCATCAGCTGATACTCGCCGAACGGAAGTCGCGTCACGTGTACACTACACCTTACTTAGTATGCGCGGCCAGTGTGCGCGCGCCTTTATAGCTGATACTTCGAATTTAGTCTATGGACAAAGAAGGATATTTAAAAAAAAATATTGTAAAATTCTAGACGGATTTCATAACGGTGCGTTTAAAAAATGTTTGAATTTTTATTGCAAACGATCTTTGGTTGTAAAATACAAAAGTGTTTTCAAGTTAGTATTAAAGTCTTTAGATGAATTTTACTTCAAAGAAAAAAATACGTAGACATGAATACTATCTAAAACTAAAAGTATAGACCGCGAGAATTATCCAAATTAATATTAATTTTTTTACTTCGTCGTTGACATCATTTTCCCATCCACTGCAGTTCTGCATTGATTTATTAAAATATCAATACCATCACTTCATTTCAAAAACATTTTCAATCGAGTAGGTCCTTAATTAATTGCAATAAATGAAAACACCCGTTTCGAAATCGATGTAGTAGTATTAGTTACCCTCTTCATAATAATAGTAGAACTTAAAAGTACAGTCCGCGCCACTGACATTTTTTTTTTGCGTGGTTACATCATCAAATGAGTCCACCCACCCCGGGCAGAGCGGGAGGGACTGTCAGACTTGTACTGACAAAAATCCACGGTGTCCTTCAATAGCCCTTTATGTTCCGGGCTCACGGTGATGGACATAACTCTCGCGACCACCGCGCCACTTGACTTGAGGAAAAATTCGTGATGCTGCATTTTTAAATGCAATTTGATATAATGAAATGTAAATGTAATGGGCGGAGCCTAGAAATATACACGCACTCTTATTATTTTCATCAAAAGCTTTGCTTTTAGCTTTTCATTGCAAAAAGATGTTTATAGAAAACATACTTTCTTCAAAATACATACATTAGGACTCCAATTAATTCAAAAAAATATGCTTTTTATTAGTTTGATAAAATCTAATTTTTCGACCTCAGGTGGATCGAAAAAAAAGTCTCACTTGTTCCATGGAACTAATTGCTGGTGGAACTATTGAGAATGATCCGAAATTTCGAAAGGTTTTATGGAAGAACATTAAATGCTTATGATAACTCAGTTTTTATTTCAGTTCAAAATTACAAGTCTGTATTAATTATATCATAGACTAGAAACTCAAAGCTCTGCCATTTCACAATGCGTCGTAATTTAGACAATAAAAGAAATAGGTGCAAGGTCAATAAATTCGGGGCATATTTCGGGAGCCGCCCGCTTGTCAAGGATGGGTGTGCAAGTCTGGCGCAACCGCACAACTGACGTGGCGCAAAACTTATTAATTGCCACACTGTTGTATAAACAGGGTGATTCATTATTTGGACACGGATGTAGAGAAGGTAATTGTAGTAGTCTACAAAAAAATGTTAAGCAGTTTTATTTTTGGTATTTTTTGCCATTTTTAGCGTTACAACCTCTTGAATAATAGATTTAGTTTAACTAAAATGAAGAAATACTATTTATAAAATCTAATTAAATTAATTAAACACATGATCACATAAAATTTTAAAATAGAAATCGAAATAAATCTGGGACAAAACGTCTCTCATTGTAATTATTAAAATTTAAATAAAACCATTCAAGATTCAACTTCAAACTTTACGCTATTTACTTTAAATAACAGTTAATTAAAAATAACTAAGTGCGCAATTCAAGCGATATTTTCGCCATATTACCCGTAAATTTACCGAGTTAAAGCACACTGTATATATGAACAGTTAAGTGTCGGACCGTGCGAAAATCTGATAAAAACGATTCTATGTACGTATAAAGAATATTTTTTCCCGAGACAATAGCCGTTAGAGCACGACCATATGTACCGACCGTTTTTTTCTTAATTACCGCAGTAATTTACCTTTCTAAAGTTGAGGTCAACACTGTAATCCGATTAGTTAAGTTGAGTTTTTAATTTTTTGGTATTTCTCGAAATCTAATTAAGCAACAACCTGTAGCTGCGAAAAGTTTCACGTTCTTAAAATGTGGAAAATTATTTTTGGTTTGGTACAAGAAAATTATATTTTAATAGACCATTAATTTTACGAAAAGGAAGGTGTTAAAAATATTATGTATTGTTAAAAACAATTTTCATATCTTCAACATGAAACACTGAAAGTCGACTCGGAAAATCTGGTAAATACGAAAAGCGGTGCCAATAGTTTTAAAATATGACTATTGAAAATGCATAGATAATTTATCGTGACGTGGGTATTTACAGTACCTCAAAACTTCTCTTCTACAGCGTCATCGTGAAAGAAGAAATCAATGCATCAAGTACAGGTCACAATGGCGTTCTAATCAGCTGCTACTTATTGCAATGAAATGCACCTCAAATAATAAATCGTTTAAAAACCGACACAAAAAAAACAAAATCTATTTATAAAACAACAAATTATACAATTTGCTACATAAAAGAACCTACAAAATGCTGAAAATAAAATAAAAATAATAATAGCCGTGAGAAAAATAATAATAGATGTGATGACGTTTGTAACAAGCCAAGTCATCGACCGATCTACTGGTCAGACCTCAACTTATCGCACAAATTAAGCGTTTTGTTTCGCAACATTATATCTCTAACCAATCTCAATTTAGGTGGGCTCACACACATTCATAAATCGTTGGCACATGACAATGAAACTGGTGAACAAGAAGCATTTTTCGCACGATCATTGCAGCGCATGGATTGCGCAAAAAGTGCATATTGCGCCAGAAGGGCGTTATTGTGCACCTAGCCTTATGTTTTGCGTTGTGTGAAGTGCTTTGTCGAGTGTCATTATGCTAGAATTAGTTTGTTTTTATTAGGTTGGTATTCTAGTAACCCTTGGCCGAATTTGAGGAACAATTGGGAGCGGACAATTATAATGTATTGGTTAAACACACGGTTTTATGTAATTAGTCATGTGTTAGTTAGCTTGCTATTGGTTGCAGTGGACACACGGTTTTTAGCCGTTGTAAACTAGAAGCCAACAGTTTATACAAAATTTTAAATACTTTCATTTCTTGTGGATACCTTTAAGCATTAGGACTTGATTTGATAGCACTTACGTGTTATCTCTGTACGAATAAAAGCCTTTCAATATCATTAATTTTGAAATGTTGCCATATTAAAAAAAAGTTATACGTCATCATGCAAAAAAAATTGTACTTCGTTACCAACTTTCAAAAAACATACAACCAACAACGAGTACCAACCTTGCACAAGCGCACTACACATAGGCAATAAAAGAAGATGTTCATAAATATGAATCAGCATTCAACAGTGTCGGGGGTCGCTTCGATGAATACGATTACTGAACGTTAAGCAACCAGTCGCGGTCGACCTCCTGGACTGATTCCGACGACGACGGTTACTTTACATTATACTTACGTGTGTTCATTTTGATTTTCAACGAGTTTTCGTGATGAAATAGTGATTTTGGAGCAAAAGTCGCCCCGCAATGCAAAGTTACGTCGTGCAGTTTCGCATTTTCGCGGAAGACTCCGATTTCAAAACTTCTATGACAGCGTCGTTGGTTGATAGAATAGAGGCCACATTTTATGTTTGTTTTGGTAAGAGCTTTAACTAAGCGGGCTTGCGGACGGCGAGCAATGGCTAGCTAATCGTCTGATAAGGACCAGGATATTACAACGTCTTAAAACCATGCTTGTTCCAGTGAGTGAACGAGATGGCGCTAGACGACTTGTATAGCTCTGTCACTTTCACTCGCCGGAATAAGCCTGGTTTTAACACGCTGTAATAACCCCCTGGCCCGAATTGATGGCGCGTTGTGTTCCACGCGTGACTCAAGGAGTTGTCAGTATAGTTTACAACACAGCCTCATATCGCTGTTTTAGTTGATAGAACAACCTTTTGGTATAAAATTGGGATTGACAGAAACTTTCTAATGCGTTTTTCCTGGGGTACGGTGCTCAGTGCGTTTTAAAAGCTAGAGAAGGATAAAAAAAATGTATAAGTTTCAATACAGCTGCTTAAAACCTACCATTTCATATTACTATGGAAAAAAGCGGTAATAAATCAACACAGGTGTCCACTGACCATACATCACAATATCGTATCATGCAAATTAATGAAAGCACCTATTGTCCCGACTCGGGAATCAATCCCGCACCCGTACTGGGAAACTCCCTGGCACTCAGCCAAATAGGCCATCAATGTGCTGTTTAACAAATACAAGCTAGAATTCGATCATTAACTCTAGGAAGTGGTTGTTAGTATTCTTTGCTGAACCTAGATCTAAAGTAGCCAGCAGGTTGTCTACCATACCCTCTTAAGGCCGCTGTACACATTGGGCCAAGGCAGTGGCTTAGCATGTTGGGCCAAAATTAGGAATTCCAAATGTCGCTATTTACACATTGGGCCAACGTGTGAACACTGTATGCGAAGCACGCCAAGATCTATTGATTGGTGCATCCTCGGTTGACCGGCCAGTATTCCCACGAACTACCAACATACCGCCAGGTAGGCCAATACACACTGGCTCAATACGCAGGCCCAATGCGTTGGCCCAATGTGTACAGCGGGCTTTAAAGCGAGAATGCCAGTGTGGGAACGAGATGGTGCTAGACGACTTGTATAGTTCTGTCTCCTTCCTACACTGGAGTTACCCTCGTTTGGAATAGCTCTACTATAAATGAATTTTTGTGAGAAGAATGCATGAAAGTGTGGAAAAATATTACAAATTGTGTTCGTTGTAATTTGACTTTGGGTTCGGCTTTTCTGTTTAATTTAATAATAATTAAAGTTTGTTTTTTGCATGATTATGTCTATTTTTGGTTCAGAAGAAGCACAAAATAGCTTATAGTCGTAAACAGGCAGTTTCAATATAATTTATTTAATTCAAGAGTTTAATTTGATTTTACATAAGTTTTTTTTTAAATATTGTCTAACTTGAAACACCGTTTTAATGACGTCAAACGAAGATACCTAATTAATATAAATATTATGTTGATATATGTCATACGTCACAGTACTTAAATATACACATGATATATGACGTCTCAAGATTATTTAGCAGATGCCATTTCCATGTCATCATCATCTTCCTGCCCTTATCCCATTTTACTTGTGGTCGGCGCAACATGTTTGTTTCTTCCATTCTCCCCTATCAGACGTCACCGAATCATTTACTCCTTTTTCATTCATATCATCCCTTACACAATTCATCCATCTTCCATGTATTTAATAAAATTATCTTTAAGATTTTGCTTTATTTATCTTTCTTAACAATGCGTTGAAATAATTCTGAATTGTCCGCGCCTCTATTGCTTGTTGTCACGCGACCATAACAAATTCAATAGTTTTAAATTATAGTAATATTTTCTATTTAATTCAATTTAAATCCTTGACCGATATCAGTCACATCTAAAAATCGACACGGATCTTTTCACTCATGTTTCCAAACTATAAGAAAATTAAAGAAAAAAAAAATCAAGTCTCGGTTATCTCGGTCATAAATATATGATCATAATTTTCATGCGTCAATTCAAAAAATGTCACACGAGCTCCAAACGAAATAAATCTACTAATGGTTAAAAAATGTATAGGATTTAACAAACAGTTTAACTAATGATCTAACAACTGGCTCTTAAACAATTGTACAGTGAAGCACAAAATAATATTTCTCTACTAAAAACCTAAGCTCAACAATTTCCTATAACTTCGGCGTAGGTAAAAGGAAATCGTACACAAATCATACTCCCACCGTACCGTGGCTCCGCCCACGTAAGAAAATCTTCGAACAAGTATCAACAGGTCTCTAGTTACTACGCGCCGCTTCTTAGATAGTTTCACTAAACTATCGTACTTCGGGCTACGGCGCTTTTGGTACATACACGAAATAATTTACTCCAAGTGTTTCTATTTTTTGAGATAGGATGTCGTCTAAATGGGTCTGAAGGGAGTGAGTCTCGCACTAACTTAAGCCCTACGTTCTTCAATTGCTCTTTCCGTTCTAGGACCGCAGTCACTCTTCAAAACATTCACGTAATTGTTTAAAGGTGTTGCAATAAGTGTTGGCCTGTATGGTTTTCTTTTATTTTAAATTTGATTTGAATTCGTGAAATCATTGATTTTCTTATTTCACTGCGACATAATATATAAATGCTTTTAACTTTTAATGTTATTTGTGTGCTTGTATTTTATCATGTCTTTTTACTCATTGTTTTGTATAGACCTTCTAGAATCTTGCATTCTTGTCTATAGTACTTTAAAACTTTTGCCGCCAATACTTCGCCATCACCACTGTTTGATTAAAACCTCGTTTCACATTCCTTAAAAAAAACAATTTATCTTCACTTACCAACCATTGAATACCTGTAACAAATTTAAAATCTATCATCAATATTGAATGCATATAGGAACTGCTTATACAAAATATAATTGGTACGATGTTAGGCCGCCCACGTAAAGCGAAGCTCGTTACTTACCTCATAAGCTATGACTCTTAGCTCCGTTTATTCCTGAGCTAAGCTAGGAATATTTTCTTACTCGCTGGATTTAGCACCTCTGATTTCTGAGAGCCTGGTACCTAAATCTATCGTCAGTCCTGAAGATAACTTACATTTAATCTCTTCTAGTTGTTGCCAGAGACGTAAAATAACAGTGGATAATATCCCACAGGAATGGAATACTGGGAGAAAGGTATCCTATGGTTTCAAAAACTATAACCTATATTTGTATCTGTTCTGATCTTCTGAGTTGATGGAGTACAAAAGAAAACACCCATGTGTTTTAAAGTCCAAATAATACTGAAAAACGCATTTTAAGAATAGCAAGTTCATAGTTATTCATTTAAAAATATAAATATCATTTCTATGAAAATCGCTTCCCGATCCGATCTGCTGGCTAATAAAAATGACCGATTAGTTATTGGAAGCTTTTAGATTATTTCTTTTAAAGGATTGCGCGATGGCTCACTAGAAATATCTCCTTTAATGGGGTGCGTTTACTGCATGAAACTCATATATTCCTAAACCTGGAACAATTACTCAGATCATACAATAATTTGCTCCATACATCACTCTTCGCGAATTTTCGCTCAGCAACTAGTTCAACCGCGCCTTCATCATCATCACCTCTTCACTACATATCACAAAACAAAGTCGCTTCCCGCTGTCTGTCCCAATGTATGCTTAGATCTTTAAAACTCCGCAACGGATTTTGATGCGGTCTTTTTTAATCAACGACGATATATTACTAGACTCCGCATGCACGATCCAGGGAACAAAAACTATTCTATCAACTCGCTGAGGTACTACGTAAGTGAGGGGGACGGGGTACTGCGTTGTGATTGGCTAACTCAAGGTCTCTTCTGTCTCAAGGTATGTTTACGGCTCACAGGAGTGGTCGAAATAAGACGGATATAAGACTTTTTTGCCTAATGTGTTGACAGACATCGGTCGCCTGTTATTAGGAGTCTAGTAATATATCTTCGTTGCGTTTAATAGATAGTGTGATTCAAGAGGAAGATTTGTTTATTTATAACATGCATAATATAGTAAAAATTACACTCGTGTGGAGCCGCTAGTTACATGATAATTCTAAGAAAAACCCAAGCAACAAATCATAGGTTAGTTCACTCCTACACACGTTACATCGAGTTTCACCGTCGCCCGTTGTTCTTTCACCTTTGCTCCACTTGCGCGACCAGCCACCCGCGACGGAACCAGTAGCATCAGCAATGATTGAGATACTACGACTTATTATTATACCTTCCTTCTGTGGAATAATGGACGGTTCAGAAGCAAATGTATGATGGAAATTGCGTTGTTCTAAGTTTTATGACTGCGTTTTTATTTACTGGTGTGTGGTAATTGGTCTTTGGTAATTAGGTGGTTGTTGTTCTAATTTGTGATGTATAAGTGTAATAAGTCAATAATGACAGCAGGAGTAATTATATTGTCACTGGAACATAATGTGGCCTCTGAGGCCCTTTCACCAGATTTCTGTATTTTATTTACAGCGTACTTGAATTATTTACTGCGTTTATCGTATGAAAAAATGGAACAGCGCGAAGTGTGCGTAGAAAGAACTAATTTTTTCCTTGAAATTGATGTCAAAGTTCCAGTTTACGTCACTAAAACTGGAAATTCATGATAAGGCCTCTGAGACCTTATCACAAGATTTCTGAACGAGGAACTATTTTTTCCATCGAATTAACGTGAAATGTCCCGTTTTGTTTACGTCATAATTAAAAACATGAATATTCGCTATGCTTCAGTAAGCTCCGAAAACTTCATGTCAATCTTGTTTCCGTTTCGTATAAATACGTTACGTGTAGAAAGCAATTTCCAGTTTTAAACTAAATCTTTAGGATATTATTACGGAATATTTCTTCCCATTCAATAGCATCGCTTTGCTCTTCACTTTGTTTTCGGTTATCATTAGATATATAAAATGAAGTCGCTTATGTCTGTCGACACGTACATAACTTCCAAAAATCTACAAGAAATCGTATAATTTGCTGGGTTCGGTGTTGTCAAGATAAAGTTTGTGGCAAAAAATTGCCGGGGCCCCCCTGTAGAGGGCCAAAGTCTGCCGGGGTCGCAGGACCCATGAATTATCGTGACCCCGGAACATAAAGGGCTATTAAAGGACACCGTGGATTTTAGTCATTACAAGTCTGACAGTCCCGCCCGCCCTGCCCGGGGACTCATTTGACGATATTATCACGAAAAAAAAAAGACTAAGCCTATTTCACACGCCGCGGGTCATACGCACAATATTGTGTTCATTCGTCTGTAAGATATGATAAACGTCTCGATTTTACGCCGATTCCATTCTCATCTCTTCACATAGCAATATTTATGTAGATTGTAGGAACCGTTACTTGTGGCCATTAACAGTTCTTTTTGCTTACCTCGGAAGGGTCGAGCGTGAGAATATGCTAATATGGAATAGCATTAGAGGGTTAAACTGTTGTGAATTAGTTTAAATTGTAGATAGTACTTTCTTTAGTTTCCCACCGAAGGATTTCCCCAAGAAAATAATGAATTTCTTCAAGAAATTTGTTATTCTTTAGCAGTCCCAATAGCGATAGTAGGCCTCATCAAGGCCATTTGGCTAGCGACCACCATCCTGTCGGTGTCTAGTTCTAGTTACTGTGTGCCTTTAGTGCATAGGAGTTCCAGTTCCTTGTGCTCATTTAATCTTAGGCTTCACTTTTGCTTCGGGGATAGATTGAAGCTTAAATCCATTATTCATATTTATTGGGATCTTTTAATAGTATGTTTGGGTAATTTTTATCTATGAATTAGTACATAAAATATTTGTGTATCATTTAAAATAGTTTCGACCCTCGCATCAATTGAGACGAAAGTTTCGTCTCACTGGATGTTCAACGTCATAGCATAAATTAAACCCTACAGAAGTCACTTCAATCATCTTAGACACGAAGATACTAAAAAGATCTTAAGGCTGCTACTGCCAAACACGGTATATGACGTCCGATCAATATGCATATTATAAAGATTATGCCAAACGTTTACGCAAAAGAACATTAAAATGAGGCATTAACACGGGTTGACTTTTCAGTCGGTTTGTCTGTAATCATTGGACAGTGGTTCCAGCTGTAACAAAATAAATATTGGAAACACTATAATCATACACACGGTACAGAAAGGTCCAGACAGATCTTCAGATAGAACTATACGTCAGTCTCTTTCCAGCTCCTCTAAGACAGACAAACAAAAAAGCATCAAGCAACAGCATTATCAAAGCTTGCACCAAAAATCTAGTCTGCAGCCATGATCTACATCGCTAGTATGTAGGTGACACGGCAAGATGATCCGTGGGAGCCTGCCGCCATTGTCTCTAACTTTCACGACCAGCTTAATTGCGGTGTCGCCAATTTAAATTAAATTAATTGTAATATTACAGTTCGACGATGAAGTTGGTTAATCAGATGCTTTGAGGTTGCGGATGGCGGAAGAGATAACTTCATTTTTTTTGTAACTACTTGTGTAGGTGGCAATGCTGTGTTACAAAACCTGAGTCAGGTGATCACTTTATTAAAATCATAAATAGATCATTTGTGGAGTCACCATTGTAACTAAGTACTATTGCTGCAGCAGAACATAAACAATATTACTGTATGATTTTCAAGGAACCGTTTTTAGGTGGCAGAATTATCAAATAAGTCCTCCCGACTTCGGTAGGGCGGAATGGACTGTAGGACTCTTAAGTACTAACATAAATTCCACCCTGTTCCTTCACTTTGCTCCCTTGAAAGAAACCTATTCACTTCTGTCATCTAACGCTCCCAGAAGTGTTAACAGAAATGAATAACTCAGATTTTCAATGAAAAAGCTAGTAGTATTCCTGTTATAAGTCGTTAAAATACGATACAGATTGTAACCGATTGCCGCTTGTCTATACTCTCCCTGTACTGTGTATTCTTCAATTCAAATATTTTCAGTCCAACATGTAGGTAACAACTTGTGTGTCTCTCAGTTTGGCTTTCTTTAAATCCAGGCAAGTATTTCTGCAGGATAAGACGTAGGACATATTATCTTGCAAAGGGGGTACACACTGGATTGGGGATACTGCATTTTAGCAAAATTATATTTACAGCGGACAATACGGCCTCGCAATTATCTCTCCCTAAAAGACCTACCATTTCAGATCAAACCTTAATTGTTTAATAGAAACTAATCACGAAACATAAACTATTGCACCCATCAGTAAGATATGATAAACACGTTCGAAAATATTATGATAATCTAACATGTCTAAACACAGCTTTGTATTTACAAAACAAGGAACAAACGCCGTGTGATAATATGATCGCGTGTATTTTACACCAGTTTTTATATTAATTGCATCTATTAATTTAACTGAGCATAACCACCCATTGAAAAACAAAAACAAACTGAAAACAACCCTAAAGCTTCTAGTCCTAAGTTGCAATTCCTTTGAAATCATAATCATAAATGACCAGCCATAAAAATCCATATATCTCCTATACTTTAAAATGATTTTAGACCTTATCCTTTACGTGATAAGATTGGTTTTCGAGTGTATTCTATTTAATAGGGGCGATAGGCAAACAAAATTAGTGAGCTGGCGTTAAATAGTTGATACAGACCTTATGTTAATTAGACAAGGTATTAATTGTTCGTTAAATTATAACTTTTTGTTTTTATTCTGCTCTAATTGATGCCGCTTTCAGTTAATGTTCTAAGACCAATTAGTACCTAAATAAGAGGAGTTTTCACTTGCAAGTACTGATTTTCTCTTAAATTGTTGCCAGAATCTTAATTCTATAGTAGGCTTTCTTACTATCAACCTAAGATCCGGTTGATCCACGAATGTTATCACAACCCTTCAATCCAAAATTCAGTTGCTAACTGAGAGCTTATACAGTACACAATACCGTATGTAACCGTAACGCCGTTAATACTTCAAGTACGCTACTTGAAGCAAATACGGGGTTTATTGAACTACGTATGTCACAAAAACGTGAAAAGTCAAACTAGTTCTCTGACAGGATCCTGGTCTATGGTCATAGTTGATTGAGTTACAGACAATATTATTTTCTAAAGGATAAGTCCAATCTACTTATGTATTGGATCGTACTCCTAAATTCCTAACATTATAGAGCGCCATAATGGTTCAAGTTACCCATCTATTTGCATACCGGTGATAGGCATCGATTCATCTATTCGAGGGGTCTCGTTTTACGGCTATTCACTTGGTAACCAAGTACGTATAACATGAATAAATAGCAAAATTAATTAGTCAACTGTAACACAAGTATCTCACTCCGATATGTTTTACTTATCTAATAAAAATATTAAATTAAAAGCCAGAGGTTTATAAACGGCGTCTTTAAGCAATATTTCTAATGGTTCACTTCGTGTATTTCTAGTAACATCATTGGCTATACATTAACCAAGTGAATTTGGAATTATATTACTAAGTGGCCATTTTAGACCCGATTTGCGCTTTTTCTTACTCATTCTTTGCTCTATTGAAAAGAAGATCTACGGGATCAAACGGGCGACTAATCTCATCTTTCCGAAAAACTGACTGACGTCTTAACTATTCAAAAATGCCTGAAATAATTATGGCTGAATTGAAATAATTTAAGTTTTTTCTTTTTAAAGTATGCAAAAAAATGAAATGCAGAAAAATCAGCACCTTAAATTTTCCCACCTCATCTCAAAAAAAAAAAAGAAAGAAATCACGCGAATCAGAGATGTTTAACGCACTGCTACCCCCAGTACTGCTAATTGCAAGCCGCCGTATAATTACCACAGTAAAACGTAATTCTTATAGCGAAGTAGTGCAATATGCATGAGAGGCAGGCTCCCATGACGGACAATAACTGTACTGTGATTGAGTTACATATTTATATGGTTTTTAGTGATTGCAAGGTCAGTGGACTTTGACCTGAGATGATGCTTCCTATTTTAAAATTGAAAATTGATTTTGGGTAAAAAAAACATGTTTTTTTTTAATAGTTGTTTAAGGCCCGCTGATGGGCATAGACCTACCCCTTATCCTTCCTCTATTTGAGTGTCACTTTGGACCAGTCTTCAAGTTGAGAGTCCAGATCATATTGCCATCTCTATTTTCTTCAAGAATCATGTGTCCTCTTCCCTAATCTAACAGTGTTCGATTAAGAAAGAGGTCTTTTTATATGTGATACGAGTACCTATATATCATTGTCATGCCACTGAATTGAATCATAGAAAATTCTGTGTCATTTGCAACGTTCATTTATATATATAATAATAATATTCCACAACTATCACACAACGCCATCTAGTCCCAAGCTAAGCAGAGCTAGTGTTATGGGTACTAGACAACTGATAAACATACTTATATATTTCTAAATACATACATATTATAGATAAATTACACCCAGACACAGAACAAATGATCATGCTCATCACACAAACATTTGTCCTGGGTGGGAATCGAACCCACGACCCCCGGCATAGCAGTCAGGGTTACTAACCACTAGACCAACGGGCCAGTCTGTCAATTTGATCACTTAAAAAGCTTTTAACTGTCAAATTTTCTTTCCAATGTCTTTTTTTATCGTTTCAATGGGTCACCTACCTTCTGCTTTTGTGACAAAATAGAATTGATTTAAGAAAAACAGATAGGAGTAGGTTTTTCTTCTTATCTTGCGACCTATTTAAATTAAAAAAGCGCACGTATTTTTGACACCAATATCGCTTTTAGAAAAATCAAAAATGCAAATATGAAATGCCAAGAAAAATGGCATAGACAGATCTAATAAGTACAAGCGTTCTCACAACTTTGTACAACCACATGCTTTGCATCAATTAAATTCAATTACAGAAACTACAAGGAAATCTCCTAATAATTGTCAAAGGGTTTGTAATTAGTGCGGTGAGCGAAGGCGGGTCACCACGGAGTAAACACAAGGTAGGCCTGTGACCCAAGGGTCCATGGAGCGTGCACTTCCGTGTGTACCGGGTTCACATGCGTGTGGACTTGGCGGTTCAAGGTTGGGAGTGTTTCACTTTTTTTTTTAATCTGTGTAGATGTTAATGGCCAGTGTGTATAGAGAAACAGACTGTCTACTTAGGTTGTATAAAATTGGTTACAACAGCAGAAGTGTATGAAAAAAAAAATGGGGAGTTCCATTTTCAAACTCCCAATTTCTTAATCGCTGAATTATCAAGACAAAACGAATAGATCGCAAAACAGTATAATAATTATAAAAATAAACCAATTTCTAAAATGTTGAAAATCATTTATTGAAAAGTTTTTATTTGTTTTCCTTCTCATTATTTTAAGAAATCAAACAGCAATTGACGTAGAATTTAATGAATTATCGGAAAATTACAGCAGAAAATCTGTATTGAGTTGAATGAAAAAACTTAAAAAAAGAAATGTAAAACGTCTCATAAAAATGTAATAACAACTTTCCACACAACGAAAAACAAAACCAATTTAATAATTTCGATTAATCGCTGTTGTGAAAACACATCTGACCAGCGCGGAGTTACTTACAGCGTTCTTCAACAAATGACATCATTCAACGTGTAACAGAAAACGTATAAAAACACAACATCTGTCAACCAAGAAGTTATTATTGTTTTTATACAACACCATTAAAGAAGTATAACATAATTTTATCAATCAAACTCTTTAGACTCATTCATTTAAAGAGACCACTTAAGGGCGCGCAGAAAAAGTTAAGACATTTTCTCTCTGGCATAAATCTGGCATAATATCACGTAGTTTGTATAAGTATTCAGAATCAAGGTATAAAAACTCTTTAACCGTACATTTATACGTCTGACTGGCTATGTGTTATACCTAGGAGAGTATTATTTTTCGTAAGAGGCGACCGCGCGCGCGCCGACCCGCAACGCCATTTCCTGTTGGGTGCTATGACCCCGAAGAAATGGTCTATACACGGCGAACTTTGCCTTTTTATACTTGTTTTTTTTTTCTTTTTGAGTTAATGGTCGGCACAGGAAATTGATTGGACGTATTTTTGGGACAATCGAAGGTTATTTTACGGTTGAGATGTTTGGGTGATGGTTTTTTTTTTGAGTTTTTGGGGTGAGCTAAGGATTTTTATAGTTAACCTTGAAACTGGTGATTAAAAACTTTTATTAAGTATGTAATGGCCATAATCTAGATAGACCTTCACCGTCTTAACATAAGAAAGATAAGCATAATCTCTTGAACACTTGTCTAAAAACCTGTCAATGTCAAAACGACATTTCACCTTGATATAAGGGTCGTTTTGCAGTTACACTTTTGTTTGACAAGCGTTTAACAAATGTTTATCTTTTTATGGTAAGACGGTCAGACTTCACATATAAACTACTAAATTATTTGTTCAGAAACATTTTAAAGTCAAATTCACACTATTCCCTCCATTTGACCTCAACATCTACTCGCGAACGCCATTTTTCTTGCAACCACAGCACTTCATTTCTTTCCAACAAGGTCCGTAGCATAAAACACACACAACAACAAGAAATCACGCACACACACAAAAACCTCCTCCATTACACATTGTGATTAAGAAAGTTGACCCGTAAGCAATTTTCCCATACCTCCCTACTTACGTCGAAAGCATGAATCGATTAAACGATCCGTCATAATCGTATCCAATCGATTTTTTGTATCTCGATTATAATTGGCCGTAGAGCTTCCGTGTGTCGCGTTTTTTTATCGATTATTATGAAATAATTGATTCTAATAACGATAGTTCGTTGAATCAATTAATGACGGGTCAGCGTGATTTAATACGTTTAATTAATGTGTTTGTTTAATCGATGTGCTCTGTTTTATGGGAGAAGAATTTTGTAGAATTTATTTTTCTCAACTGGAACTATAAGACTTGTTGCTAAGTTTCTTTATTTATACTGAGTTGACCAGAGGCAATAGCATGTTTTGTGACGTAAATAAAATTAAACTGGAACTTTGACGTTAATTTGATGAAATTAACGTCAAAGTTAGAATTAGTTCCTCGTTGGTACACTAGAGGCGCTGTTTCATTTTCCATAGAATAAACGCCGTAAATACTTCAAGTTCGATTTTTGAAATCTTGCCTCTGACCTTTACAGTTTCCATGAAATCAAAGTAGGCGTGTCATGCACTGGGAAGTTTTTTTTTACAATAACTAAAATAATGAAAAAGTGTTCATTATACTTGAGGCCGCGTAAGTTTTTTTTTACAATAACTATAATAATGAAAGGGTTCATTATACTTGAAGGCCCAAATCGCGGTAGCGTTTTAATCTGATTAAGACTTTTTCTAATTATTGAACCTACTACTTATCTAAACTTTTTTCATAAGTTATAGTCGCCGTGCCAAAGTTCATTAGTCTGTATATTTTGACTTCAATTCACACACCTTGGCGCGCTATTTAAGCAAGAATTGAAGCGTGGATGAAATATACATCCGTGTTCCTCCGTACTAATTTACCTTACATGTAGTTACTCAAACGAAAAGTTTTGTGTAAAGATACTTCGCGCAAATAATACTTTTTAATTTTATTTAATGCTGGTTGGCAATCGACCGAAAATCAGAATTAAAAATACATTATTGTCACCTCTCAAAATGATTCATATTATTTATATGACAAAATAAATGACTCCGCTTTTAACACTGTGTGTAAACATGCTCATTATAAAGCGATAAATAAAATTATCGCCCTTTCATGACACACCGTTGAATGCGTGACATCTCCTTACGTTACACTTATTTTAAAACCCATAAATATTCTCCGTTTATCGTTGTAAATTTTATTACAAAAAAAACTTCACCTCTTTGGTGATTAAAAAAGTTTATAGTTCCTACGTAGGCACATTAGGCATAATAACAGCAATCAATGTCTCCATTTGTTATTAAAAAAGAAAACATTGTCACACGTTCGCGCCAACTCGTAATTTCATATTTCGAACACCCACATCGAACCAAAAGTCCCTGCCCTCTTCGCCACACGTATAATTAGGAGAAATGATCACGGACTTTATGCACGACAGGCGTCGAAAGGGCAGGACTGCGACCCGCAAATATATGACCGATTTTTCTTATAGCACACTAATAAATGTGCACATAAAATCGTGGTCCATATTTAATAATAATGTCCCTTAATAGAATGGTCTTTATTATGAAATATCGCCGTGAAATATTTTTGCATTTGAGCGATGAATGAATCAGAATTCATTCACTCCACGGTAATCATTTTAATAGTATAGAATCATAACTTAATATTGATATTCAATTATTCTTAGAAATGTCGACCACACGCAATCGAACACGAAATCGAACGATTTATCGATTTAAAACAAAACGGTTCCAAATTTGAAACCGGCGTGTTCTCCTCTCTAATTCTCTTTCCCCGCCTATAATTGACACCGACGCGCCATTCTCCGTCTCCGTCAGACTTGCGGGGGTGGTGTATGTTGATCTCTTTCTGTGGTGGATGTCACGTGCGGCTGTCAGTGCAGTGACTATTTTGACAATTATGTCATTTGGCCGTCACGGGCGTGTCATTTGGGCGACGAACGATTGTGGCCCCTGTAATTTTGTTTGGAATTGTGGAATTTTTAGGGTCGTTGACTTTGCGTTATAATATGATGTATGGGAACATCTGGGCTGTGAGAAATAAGGTGAAGGGATGAATCAACGGTCTGTCGCTTTAATTGATGGAATTAAGTTGGTAATGACAGGTAAACAACTGATTTTTGTGACAGATAATGTAAATGCCCCAATCTTATTTTTAAATGTGTTTTGTTTATGTATGGCGAGGAAATATTTTATCAGAGTGAATATAACTGCCGTATTTTCAGCATTAAAACCAAAAGAAGCATCACTTGGTAAATAACAACTACATGCAAGGCGCTAAGGGTCTAGGGCATTACATCAAATTACATTTAAAAAATCAATACTTACCACAAATTTTACACAGGCCTTAAGTGGTAGCGCGGACTCTCTATTCTTCCCTCTCTTCTCTTCTTCTATCCAAAACTTCATTCACACGCCAAAAGATCCATTCAACAGCATGGATCTTTTCCTAAAAAACATAAACAATGAACATTACAAAATTCCAACCACAGATCCAACCACGATTCAACTTTAACAAAATCCAACCACATTTCAACAAATATCCCTAGTAACATGAATGTTTCAACTACGTGTAACCAATTTCCCGGGTTGTAGGAAATTCAGCATCGTTGCAATAGGTCGTGACTGGCGGACACCCGGCCACCTGTCCTTATGACAGAGGTTCCCAAACTGTGCGACGCGACGCCCTGTTGCGTCTTAGAGGGTACAGGGGGGCGTCGTGAGACGCGAGGGTTGACCATTCTCCGGATGGATATTGCGTAGAACTAAGATTATATTCTAATTATAGAATTCTCGTGTCACAGTGTTAGTTACCATACTCCTCTGAAGCGGCTAGACCGATTTTTATGAAATTTTATATGCTTATTCAGTAGGTCTCAGAATCGACTACTATACTACTACTACTACCCCTAACATTTTTTTTTAATCTAGTAATAATTCATAATATGGCAAAACAACGTTTGCCGGGTCAGCTAGTATATGTATAAAGTATCCATCAGAAACAAGTGGATAGTCTCATTGATCTCCTTTGCAGATTTCTAGATATTCGTGGAGTTTGAAACCAGTATTATTGTTTTATTATTCACCTGGTCAACCATCAACTAGCTACCTAACTAGGAAAAAATCTAAACCTGTATGTGCGCCACGAACTGAAAAAGTTTGAGAGCCTCTGCTCTATGCATTATATATGAGCTGTGAGCCGCTGTGTCAAAATGTTATGGACTGCTATAGGGAAACGGTGTGACAGGGGGATTTTAAGATGTTAGATAACCGATATAATTGAATTACTGAAATTCAGCTTAATTGCTTTGAAATAAAATTGGTTGTGAATGATTAGCTGTTGTTGGAAATGATTAGCTGTAAGTAGTTGTAGCAGCCAATTGCCCTCTACTACTAGATGTACAGCCTCCCCTAATGGTCCTCAACCCTGAGGTCAATGAATTTTTTACTGCGTTAAGGTCTAACGTCTGCTATGAAAAGAATCATAAAAATATAAAGAAAAATTAAACTTTCTTGGATTTATTCTTTTCCAGATCTTTTCTACTTTGAACAAAAAGAATTGTGCGCAAGAGGGTCTCTCAGATTCTTACATACTTAAACCACACTGTGTTCCTCCTCATTGCTTCTAGCCGAAGTGAGAGACTACATTTGTATTTTCCGCAATCACCCCAGAGAGATCACCACAGAATTCTCTAATTTGTAAAACCAACTTATCGCCTAAACACATTCGAGCAGATCATAAAAATTTGCAGTACAAAGAAAAACATGCGAATTTCTTAATGCCATCAACAAGAAAGAAACGAGACCACTATAGCAAAATTGTTAGAATTTTTTCCAGTTTTGTCACAAAGCGATCGAGCTTTTGACCAATTTCTTTCAAAAACCGTATCATTCCCCATACCCCAATAATTCGCCTATAAAGCAAACTATTAACCGCTGCTTCATACAGTTTAACGTAAGGTGGCTACCGTTAGTGCTGTCCCCCGCATGCTAATGTGCCGCGTGTGTCCGACGCGGGTCGTGTGTCGGTCGACGTGGGCCCACCGCCGGCTTTGTGGAGCCGACGAGACGTAGTCGCCGGTGTACGGCTTATATATGAGGGATTGAATATAAAGCAGATCTAGGTATTAGTTGGAATCGCTGACTTGGCCACAACTGCTTGCTAAGTTGTTGGTTTGCAGAATGGGACGAAAAGCACAATGTAAAAAAACGGAATTGCAATCCTCCTTTTTTTGAAGTCAGTTAAAAAGATTATTTCATAAATCTTCCAAACCTATAAAATCTTCGGCTTGTTTCTTCTTGACTTGCGATTTCTCTTTTAAAAGAATGTAGAGGGTCGTCAAAGTCAAATCGTTTATTTCAATTACACTATCACTTTAAAGGAAATGAGTTGGGATGGGATTGATTCTACACTCCTGCTTCTTGTTCCCTGTTTTGCTTCGAATACTGTTTTCTTACGCCAAAACAGTGCCTTTGGAGATCTCTTCTAAGACGCTTGACCTCCCCGGGGATTATATTTTGTTTACACAGAGGAGATTCAAAGTCTCGGGTAAAAAATGATGACGGCCGATTTTGACACTCCAAATAGCCGAATAAAAGACATCAACGCGTTGAGAGTTAGAAAAATGCACATATTCGTGATTATACATAATTTGGGCAATTTCTGTGTTATTGTATGTAGTTTATTAATCTTCACATTAGGATTAGTGTTAAATTAAGAGAATTTTCCTTGATTGTGCAGACTAAGAAAAAAATTTGTATCAAAAACACAAAATCAAATGTATAATATAAAATAACTTCGTCATCAATGAAAAAGAAAGATAGCAATGCAAAATCTAAACAAATTCAAATAACACAAAACGAACGTCTAATAAGTCACCAATCCACATTAACATGTCTCACCAATCTATCACACAACACATTCCATTCCAAAATTCCAAATAAAGAAATCGATAAAAAAAAATAACCAAATAGTATTTATGTACCAATAAGTACCCACGCCACGTGACGCGACTTCCTGCCGCGGAGACGCGCGATTCGGCGAACTAGTCGCGCCGCTCCACCACGTTGTGTCGCGACGATAATAATAATAACTATAGGAGTTAGCGCAAACCTGTGCAATGCCGCTGTGGGCTGGAGGTTTCCATTGTTTTTCGAGGACAATTATGTTTATTAGAATCACATCAAGATAAGATAAGAATTTTTGCAAAAAAAAACTCTACCTAGGAAGTCAGTATAATTTGAAAGAAAAAATTGGTAATAATTTTGTAGGGCTTAAGATCTCAGTATAAGATTAATAAATAAGACATAAGTATACAATTTGACAATGTGGGTGCCAGAATTAAGACAATTTTTATAAAGATTGGTAACCAATAACTTAATACGCAAACAATGCGTTCAACATATCAAGACATCAAGAGGGTTTACATCCACTACCTTCTGCATTTTCTTTAACTCAGACACCTTTTACCGTTCATCTTCGGCTTAGCAAACTATAATAAAGATGTTCCCACCCATACTGCCCTAGAAACTCATGTACAACAACAAACCACAGATAAAAATCGTATCGTACAACAATGGAGTCGCGCGGCGGCGCGTGCTGGCGACGTGACCGCACGTCACACGCGGCGCGAATACCCGCGCGGCTAATGAGCACGTGTGGAGCCGCCCTTAGCTAACCTTCAACGTGACGTGACGTTGATACTACGAAAATGTATAACGTGATGATTTTTTTATTAGTTAATGTCTTTATTTGAGTACTAAAGCCTGAATATAAGAAAAAAAAAACATCAGTTTACATAATAAAGAAACTGGATATTCTAAAGCCTATAGAATAGATTAGGTATAAAATATATCTGTAAACTCAGAAATTGTGTTCCGTTGATGTTAACAGACTCGCCTCATGTTGATGGATTTATCATCTATTCAACATGGAATCTCCTTGGTATTGCCCTCTACTTTCTTCTACAACACTCTTCGGTTCTGTGTTGCCTTTATAACCAGATGTTTTGCATATTGATTTGTTGTGATTCTAAATTAGTTTTGTCTATTTTGTCTGCTCAAATGACTTTTTATTGAGCTTTTTGACTTTGACCTTTGACCTTTTTGCTGCTCTAGCGCTAAGCAACAACATTTTGGATGATTGTCATTAAAAATCTCATTATCGAAAATATGCTTATTTTAGTAAATCTTCTCGTTGACAATTTCACCGAAACAACTGAGGCCTAGTCATGAATTTTCAGTTATTGTAAACTGTAACTTTGATATTAATTCTAAGGAATAAATAAGTTCCTTCTTCGTGCTCCAGAGGTGCTCCATTTTTTCATACAAAAAACGCAGTAAATACTGGACAGACGATGTAAAGTAAAATACTGAAAACTCGTGAAAACGGCTTTGATAGTTATAAGCTTCCTGTCTTCACCTTTTCTAATTCCAGCTTTATTAACCGTTTGATTCAACTCCTAATCTCCGTACTTTCTACAAAAAGTCACTTTTATACAATAGGTACAGCTCAATCGCATCACCAACCGCTCAACCGCACCAGTGCCCCTGACTGAACGGAAACTAATCCAATAGACCAACCATTTAAGAATCACTTCATTTTATGCTTTTTCTTGTAATCGAAAAAAACAACTGTGTCCCGGCACGCGCGGGCCCGCCGTTTGCGTACGCGCATCGCATCTTAACGCGACAGAAAGAGACAACACCACAACAACGACACGAGTTAAAAAGAGCCAGCTATATGATTAATGAGTACGACCCGTAAACCAAGAAATGCAGTCAAATTAGGAGAAATAAATATTGGAGGTTGATGTTTTAAAAATATGTGATTTTGTATGAAAACGGTTTTTAAATAGTGATGTAGGCGAAGTTATATGATTGTTAGTAAACGGCCAGCGTTTGCTTTTTAATATGTTAGTCAGGATTGCGATATAAACAGGAAGCTAGAAAAATATATTCCTTATAGGTTTCATAGATGTGCCTGTACTGTGAATTTTATTCTCGCATTTTGCTAGGTAATAAAAGGTGTTAGAGAGGAATAATTTTAAAATCTTCCTGGAGCTATAAAAAAATGTTTAATCTTAATGTTATTTAATGATTTCTTGTGATCTCTAAGACTCGGGTTGACAAATTAATTGATTAAACAATATCGAAAACAAAATTAAGACTGAGATACACTTATTTTTGGTGATTTTGTAATGTTGCGCCTCTCAAGAAAATAAACAGCTCACCAAAAATGGAAATTCTGACTACCTACCCTATAAAATAATAATATTATTTCGTTTGCCACAATTATTACCCAATTTATTTGAGGACGGCTCAACATGTCTAGCTACTTTCTCTTGCTGCTCTTTTAACCGTCATCTTTAAGTACTAAATTAGACGGGTACATGATATTTTCATCCTGTATTGTAATCAATTACAAAACAGGAAGCAAAGATCATTCCCATATTCTTCCACTCTTTTCTCTATGTAATTTTCCCCGACCATTCTTTCAAAAACGGTGCCAAGCCAACACAGCACTGGCCAGAAAAAAAAAACTCAACAGTTCTTTTTTCAAAAACGATTCGTTCACCACTTCCTCACTGTCTTTCCATGGAAACAGCAACAACATTCCTTCTTCAAGTATTCCGTAAACTGTTGGTTTTGCATGTTTTACGTGGCCATCATAGCTCTGTACATAAAATAGATTATAAAGTTGGTCGGAGAGGCGTCGACGATGCGTTTGGAACGCACGCACAATGCGTCGCCGTCGGCCAGCGTTTACTGCGAGATACTAAAGTTTATTACACACTGAAACATGAACATATACGTTTGGTTTGTGTGGAATGGTGCGAGGGATAGACTGGGAGCGGGTAACGAGAATATGGATAATTCTAATTTGAAAAAAAAGGAGAAAACATATTATTATTGACACTAACATTGTATCATTGAAACATCAGCTAAATCGTTCAAGACAAAAGTTTGTTCTTTAAAGCTGCATCAAGTTGGTACAAACGCAATTACATAACCTACCTCAATCTGTCAAATTCCTTTCATAGATTTTCAACCTTATCACAATTATTCTGGAAGGTTAATTTTCGATTAGTAATATTTTACAGATTCGGGTAGGTTGACTTGCGTCTAAATTCGTTGTATTATGTCCATAATAAGAAAAATGTCTCTTTCAGCAATTATGCGGTTGATTGTACCTGTCATACCGTAGGCAAACTATTTTAATTCTTATGCACTTCGTAAAAGGAAATCTTATAAGCTCAAGAGGAGGTCGTGGCTAAATAATTACAGCCGCACAGGCCGATCTACCGGGTTAAGCCGTGATTGCCTAGGTTGGTCTATGGGTGGGTGACCATCTATCATAGCGAGTTTCCTCCGTGCTTCGGAAAGCACGTAAAGCCGTTGATCGCGGCTGTCATCTGTAAATCTTTGACAGTCGTTGCTGTTAGTCAGAAGCTTTAAAGTCCGACAACCAGTCTTACCTTGGGGTATAGTATTACCCAGTTACTGGGTTGAGGAGGTCCGACAAAATAAAATACTGATATCCAGCTGCATCTAGTTTGACTGGAAGCCGACCCCAATATATTTGGGAAAAGGCTAGGCAGATTACGAAATCGCTACCGCTACCACTTACACCTTGCACCAATCTTAAGCGTTCGTTTCCGCCAACATAGCTGGACCGAATAAAGCGTCGGTTTATGCATTTCGGCAGCTTTGCTGTTTTATTTCGCGGCGTTTCTCAGAACTGACGGAAAAAATGCCTTTCGCAGACACACTGGGCCCCGTAGCCTTCTGATTGTGGGGAACATGGAATACTTGGACATTTGTGCCGATGTTAGTGAGCCTTTGAGGTATGCCGAACTGTTTTAGGAATAGATACAATTATTGGAGGCTTTATTGTTCTACTGTGAGTACTGCAAAGCCTCTGGTGTAATGAGGGTTGATCATCATGGTGATCACATCACCATCATCATCGGCCTAGCCTTTTACCATCTATGTCGGAGTCTGCTTCCAGTCGGACCAGATGCAGCTGTATACCTATCAGTATTCTACATAGAGCGACGACCTTTCTATTGAGCTAATTTAGATTATCACAGTCGATATGTTTCTCACTCATCTCACATTGTGAATTTAGGAAGGCCTCGGATAAACCATAGAGTTAATAATGTGTTTGTTCAGAGTCTTCATAATTCATTTTTCAAAGAATGATTTCGTAACAAATATTGAGATATCCAGAATTTTGTGATATGATGAGACAACTCAGTCTAGGCTTTATAACATTACATTATACCTACATGCTAACTGCATTTTTCTAGGTTCATTACCTTTAAAAGTCCCCGTTACAAAAACCAAAGACAAATACGGTTTACGCTCAATAAAAGTACAATATCCACAATCAGCAATCGTATCAGACTTACAAACAGAACATTACTTTACCCCGACCAGCCGTATGATTTAAATTCAGCCAATAATTTCAACATGACCCTGTATCGCGATCCGAAATAAAAGTCTACATACGCACGACAATAAAACGAACTGGCCACTGTCCACAGACTATGAGACAAGACTTTAAAAAAAAAACGACAAAATTGACCACGCACTTGGAATCGAAATGCAAAAAAAAATATTTTGCTAGAAAGAGATGGTGGTATTGAAGTTGGAGGTGATGGAAAGGAAGGGGGAATTTAAAATTTAGAATGCATCGCATGCTCTTCGACATCCGTCGGCGCAAAAAAATCGGTGGTGCCATCTATTGGTTGTTAGTTACACTACGGCGGGTTCAACGATTGATTGGGGGCATTCGGTTTTAGGTCGCAAGTTTTGGCAGGTCCTGGTTTTGAATATAAAACTTTGTCATAACTGAACATTGTAAAATAAAACAGTATTTATTGATTCTGAACACACTTTAGCGTGTGCTTTTATTTACTGACTTCTTCGGTCAAGTTTAACTCTTATCATGCATGTATCAATCAATCTTTCCTTTCATTGCTTTGTTTTTGATAGACTTCCTAGGCTTAGAAGTTATTTTTTAAGTTTTTGTAGTACATCATACTAGATTGCCTAAGCAAGCACCGCGGCCCCGGAACAAAAAGGTCGTTTGTAGAAACAGAGTGTATTTTTGTGGGGCGGTAGGACTAATTTAATGATTTGTCCAACCATAAAAAACGACTAAACTGCCAAAGGCCTAATGAACGGCTCAAATCATATCAGCAAAAAAACACACCTGCCTAGAATAATCCTACCAAAATAATCATCTTAAACAGTAGCTACCAACCTAACAGTAAACCAACTGGCACCCAGAAGCAATGTACCACCAACACAACAAAAAAAAAACAAATAAATTGTAGGAGCCATAATGAGTCAATCGATCATGCGTGTTATGACGAGGTGGTCCTCTCCCGGCCCTCATTAATTAGATCAACGTCGTATGCGCCTAATGATCTGGTGATATTAATGAATGATCTGATTATTTGTTCAAGATTTTGAGATTCCTTGTATGGAATGTTTTATTGGGGTTATTGATTAATTCTCTGCCTTTACGTGACCTACTTGTTTAACGTTTGAACTTTTAAATGAAAATTCTGTATTTGAACTGTTACTTAACAAAAGATTTTTTTATCTGTATACGATCAAGACGCTTCTACAGCATTACCTCATTTGTGAAATTCTGCTGATAAACCTTAAAACATACCTAAAACAATGATAGAATTAAAAAAAAGAAAAATACATCTTTGCCATAACACAAAACCGCTTTTACCATTTACACAAAAAAAAGAAATAAATGACAACAACTTTTTCAAAATTAGAACGTCAATAATCAAAAAAGTTTTAACTAAATTATAATCTTACGCACAAAGTGGTCTAACCCAAGAATTACAAAAAAAAACGTTGTTCAAGTTGATTGATTCCTGTCATTCAATATTACTGGGACGGTTCTATCCCTCAAGTTTTGGTTAATGGGCACTCATTTATTACGATTGAGAGATATTCTGCTTTCTTGGGTGGGTTTCTACGAATATTTTTCGAGAAATAAAGTGGTTTAAATCAAGGTTTACCAAAATATTTTGGGGTGATGTTGATTGATATGTATTTTAAGTTACAATGATAAGATAATCCTTATGTAATACTTAAAAAAAAAACTACACAATACCATGAGGAAATCAAAAACCTATGACTTAAAAATCTTTTTAAATTTTCAAATTCAAATTCTTCATTTCGAGCTATAAACTCATATGAGGGGGTTAGTAACATGGTTCTTAAAAAATAGTATTAGTAAACAACACAATATGGAGTAACATGTAACTGACAGCAGTGAGTTATATATGGACAATCCACTCTGCCAGCAATCATCCTCAGAACCCTGTTAGGGCTAGCCATGACCCGAGCGACCAATGATGCTGCAAAATTTAAATGTAACAATTTTACCTTACCACAAGTATAGTAGATTGAAATAATAGCCAAGTTTAAACCTAATATCCTGTATGCGATTCCTAGATCTGTTCAAGTGTCATTCAGATTTACTATATATGAGTAACTTTTTTTTCGTGGTAAATCATCAAAAATGACTGAAGGTGAAGAGACTGTATAACTTGTACTGACTAAAATGGCGTCTTTCAATAGCCCTTTACATTCCGGGATCACCTTTACAGTTCGTTCGTACTGCAACCCCGGAAGGCTTTGGCCCTCTAAGGGGGCCCCGTCATAACTGTATGAGTAGTAAGATGCAATCTGAAGCCGGTATTTGTGATCAGTGGCAATATAATCTCGTCCCTTAAACATGTTCCTGAGTCCTGAACGAAACCTTTTATTCCTGAACGAATACTCCTTACAAAATGAAACTTAAGCAATTCAAGCCTTCTTGGTAACAAAACAGACAAAAAGCTAGGCCCGATAAAAAAAAAACTTCAAAAAACCCTATCCCATTTTTCTCCCGGTATCACAACAAGCACTTGACGCCATTGCTTCCGTTGGCGTCGCACGCGCATGTCCGCCTTATCGCGGCCACTCAATTACACTACGATAGCGCGCGGCTCCGGTTGCCGAGACTGGTGGTCCCTGTGTGATAGGTATTAACTAATTGTTGGTAGACTTGATTAGGTATAATCGGTTTATGATGTAGCTTTGGTAATTGCTGTGATGTTGGTAGCATTGAGTATGGGTCAAATTGTGAAAAAATAGGTTACACTAGTTTACCATCATCATTATCCTGCCTTTATACTAATTCATTTTGGGTTGGCATGTCTCCCATATTTCTTTTATTTTTTTATTTTAACAGGCACCTCTGTTCTATCCATGCCTACCATCCTTCAAGCAGTAGTCTCATTACAATGCATTTTTAAATAACCTTTACCATCATCTTGCGCAAGAATAAATGTTAAGCAAATAAAAAAAACATTGAAAAAAATATATTCGCCTTTGTATTTCATTACTGCAATCTATTAAAAAGGATTTATAAACTACAAAACTGCATTATCATGATTACAAAATATCTAATAAAATATTAAGTATCTTCCATCTTTCCAAACACCACACCAAAATATTTATGTAACAAAACGCAAGAAGGTGCATAAATCTAGCACGCTAACAATCTAGGTCTTAAACTCAAGTGTTTAGCCAGGTGTCAAGCCATTCAGGTCATTACCGCAGTAATAAAGTGCCCACTAAAAGCTTTATTAGATGTTGTTACAAAGAAATATTTCTCGACAATGCGTAGTGAGGTGACACCACGGAATCCAGTAGTCGATGCTTATCGCAAATCTCGACAAATGACTAATAAGAAAAATGTCGCGACCGACAGTAAATGTGTTTTAAATAATGATTTTGTTTTATGTGTGTAGGATGTGAATTATGTGGTTAATAATAAGTGATGTTGAGAAATTAATGTGTAGCATGATACTAGGAGCCAAAGAAATGATGTATTGTGCTTTAGGTTGTCAATTTGCGCTGTCTGCGAATTTATTAGGAGTTAGACAATCGACAATACAAACCACTTACAATTATTATTAGTAGTTGCAACCGGTATTTCGATTGTTTGATGATTATGTTGCTCACATTACAGGTTTTAAAGAACTGTCGTTGAGTACAATATAAAAAAGAAGTTACGATCCAGAAGGATATATGAAAGATAGTTTTCCACATTATCTTATATTGTCTGCATTGGCATGCTGAAATCTTATTATTTCAATATAGTTGTATCGGTTGTTTTATTACTTACTGAAAATTAATATTCATAATCAATAATACTATTCATAAAATTCATTGCAGTGAAAAATAATTGAATTAAAATCATTAAATTATTCAAGAAGGATTCCAAAGTCACAGTATCACGCACGAGTGTAATGATAAAACATTTAAATAAATGTTAAATGAACATCACATCAAAACAAGTTTGCCAATGAATTAATAAAAAAGACACACCCAGAATGCTGACAAGTGCTCTTAATCTCCACGATACAACTCATCATTAATTATCAATAGAAAAAAACATCGATAAGTATTAGACGACTAATGGAGTAAGACCTGCACTACAGGAAGCCTTTTCCCGTCATTTGTCTTGATGACATTTGACATCAGTCAACCGAGTAGTTGATACCTGAGTGACGCTTTTGTTAAATTGTTACTTATGTCTTTTCTGTGTTTTGAGGATTCGTGCACTTTTTAAATTTAAATAATTAGTCATATAAATGATGTAAAAGTTAGATCTTTTATAAATATTTCAAAACAAAGACAGTTAAAAAATAAAGTAGGAATGTTTATAAGATTCGCAAAAAAATATTACGGTAGTTTTTGAGAAAACTGAAGTCGTAACCCTGAATTAATCATAAAAATCGCACAAAAAATGCTAAACCACATAAAAATAAATTGTATTCTCCGCTCCATTCCATTAAACGTAAAAAAATCAGCCTCCTATTTAAATTCTCGGTTGATAAATTACCATTTTTTATATCGACACGCCGCATCACTAAAAGTGAAGTTGTTTGTTTTGCCGGTAGCAAGTAGTGTCGCCTTGATAAATATCCTTAAAGATTGTTCGGACTCCTCGATAATTTCTCTCAGAACCTCACACTTTATCTTACAGTACATTTCTTACCGTATCACATAAAAAATAAAGTTTAAAATACCTTAGCAGGCCCACGTTTCTTGGTCCAAGATATATGAAGTTATTTATGATACCCTCATAGTGCGTGTTTTATAGTTATTTGATAAAACACTATCGTGATTATTTAGCTTGACTTTGTGACTGGCTGAATCTATTTTGTTTATTTAACATGCCACTAATATTATTCTTGGATGTTATCTACATACGAAAGGTAATACTAATAAATAACGAGTATAATGTTACAGCTGTCTTACTGTGATAAATAGCAAATAAGTTTAATAATGTTATGGAAAAATATAAACATATTTCAATAGAAATATAGCTCCTGTAGCGAGCATTTGAGTACGTCATAAAAGATTTGCAAAAACGTGCAACAAACTTGGATACGCATTCTTACAGAAAAACAGTGACAACTTTTCACACTAAACGCATAAACCTCCCTGTTACACGCCGGATAAAAAGTATCGTAAATAATATCGTAATATCACCACGACAAGTCATGGCGCGTCAATTTTCTCCGCTCTGTAAAAACGTGTAGCAACATTGTATACCGGAGAACACAATCGGCTCATTTTCATTTTTTATTTTTCCAGGTAAAAAGTGGCGTTCGCTCACACCGCAAGACAGGCGGCCGTTCGTGGAGGAAGCGGAGCGTCTCCGGGTCATCCATATGACTGAGCACCCCAACTACAAGTACCGGCCCCGGCGACGGAAGCAGAACAAGACGAGACCGAACCAGCCCGCGACCCCAGCCAGCGCACCCCCGACCTCCTCCGCCGCGCTAGGCTCACCCTACGCCGCCGGCACGGACTCCCCCGACCCACGCTTCAGTCACAACCCCGGCGCTGGCTTCTCCCCCTACCGCACCTCGCCCCTCGCTTCAGACTTCCAGAACAACCAACAATTTAATGGCCACGTCCAGACCCCGGAATCTTCCCCTGCGAGGTCTCCCGAACCTCAAGGAAGGAGGAGCGCCCCCGCTGAAGCGCCCCTGCCTACACCTGACGCGTCTCCAGTAGAAAATGAAAAGGAAAATTTTCACTATGAAGAGAGGAGGCGAGCGATCAATGCCTCTTCAATGTCTGACTCATACTCACCCTATAAAACTTATAGAACCCCGGGATCGTTCTCACCAGCGCCTGTAGCCGCCATGGGCATGGCTAACGGAATGTACGTCATGTGCACGCAGAGGACGCTGACTGAGCAGCCGCCGCTAGTGACCGGGACGTTCTTCCCACCAGTAGCCACCTCACAAGACCAACAAGCTCTAGGCACATCCACGCCAAGGGTTTCTAACGCCCCCAGTGGCCCAATGCCAACGGAATACACTATCCAGTATCATCCTTTCGAGCAATATGAACAGATGTATAAAACTGAAGACTCGTACGTGTCTCACTATCCTGATCAACCAAAAACTGAGTACGACACAGGTGGCAGCTACTTCTCTGAAGAGCCACCATCGAACCAGCAGCAGGATGGCGAACAAAATTATATGAATTCTCGTCCGGAGATAAGGACTGGATCTCCTGAGTCTGACGTGGACGCGCGGGAGTTTGATAAATACTTGGACTATGGAGCGGAGGGGCCGATGGACCAGCACCAGCAGCAGCAGCAGTACCGGTACGAGCAGCAGCAGAACTTCCGCCCGCCGTATTGCCCAGAGCAGGCGCCCGGCCCGGAGTACTGCTCTGAGAGGATGTACGCCTCTCCCTATGCCTCCGTAATCGCTGGAGCCCCTCCTACTAACTACGCTCCTAGCGCGCCCGGCTCTGACGTCAGACCCGAGGACGAGTTCAGCGTCATACTCGCCGGAGTACGACAGACTTGTTACAGCAATTGACTAGAAAGGACTGACACGGGGTAGCAAATGGACTCTTCCTAAACTGTAGCCCAAAGAGTTGATTTCCTTCCAAATGTTATGTTATGGAATATACGATGAATCGTTTGCACAGTGGATAAAGTGAGAAATTGTTCTACTAAAATTATACACAAAATATTATATAACCTTACATAATGAAATCACAAAATTGTATACCGCGATGATAAAGTGATGTAACTCAATTATAAATATTTTCTTAACTAGCTCGCAACCTTAGCGACTTTTTTGTAATTTGTGTAAAACTTTTCAATTATTTATTACACTGTGAATAAATTACAGAGGAGAGTAACGTTATTTTAAGTGAATATATACGATTTGTAGGACAATAAAAAATAATTATAATTATAAAAGCGAAACGGCTTGTACTCACGTTTTAAGTTCCAAAATTGTCTGTGCCTTGTAGAGTTTGTAAAGTATATTAAATGTTAGCGGCAGCAATTTGTGACAGCGACTGTTATAACTATTAAGAGTTTGAAAATATATTAAAATAACTAATGTTAATGAGAATTGGTGCTATGTGAAGAGGTCCTAAAATATTTTTTGTACGTCCAAATCCGTATACCATAGAGGTAGCGAATAATACGATTCCTATGTAAAAGATTATTTATTTGTAACTATTTTTGTATATTTCGTAGTTAAAAAATAAAATTTAAAAAGAGCGTCGAATTAAATGAAATATAGTTCTTCCAATAAGCCTGTAGATATATATTTTAAGTCGTATTTTTATATTGTTTTAGTTAATAAAAGTTATAGAACTACTGTTTCTGTATAAACTGTTAGCATATTTTAATAAAGAAATATCTCATAGGTTATAATTATTTGTACTAAAACTATACCTAGTTAAATTGTTTTTAGTTTATGTTGCAATTCTTTAGTTTAGTAATGAAACACTCGCACTGCGAAACTAAGTTCTTCCTAATTGTAAGAAAATTTATAAGGAACAATAAAAATTTATTCATACGCATTTGTGATTTATTATTTGCCTCACAACACGAATTATGAATGAGCTACATGGTGATAACATCACATTATGGAATAAAACAGAAAATAAAATAAAATATAAACTGATAAAATTCTTTGACACGCACACAAAACCTGACAAATTCATTGCATTCAATATCTGAGCGAATCTTCCACCAAAATTCCCTTACATAATACCACAGTCAGTCATTCCATACATTCGAAACGATCGCATATTTATTTTATCCCTTCGATAACCATCGATTCAAATTAATGATACATTACCATCACTACACTTGCCAAACGCTAAACACAACAAAAACAAAGCGAAAGCGGTATAAGTCCAAATAAAATTAAAATTACTAAATAATTTGCGCAGGCAGGGGTGTGCCCGTGCGGCCCGCGGGCGCTCGCGCCTGTAATTACGAAGCGGGCCGCGGTATCACGCCCCTGTAGAGAGAACCACGGCTATTGATGTATTGACGTTTTGGAGAAAACACAGATATAAGTACAGAAATGAAGATTTGAGTTTGTGCAGTATGATTTCGGGGAACTTTTGGGAGGTATAATTGAGTTATTTTTCATTGCACGCTATTGATTTTTATGCAAATTTTATTTATGGGATATCGTTTTTATCCGCCGCAAGCTTACAGTGTATATAAATCCACAAATGAATATAATTTAAAAAAAAACATCCCGATCTACATGTTAAGCAACGATGCAAAGATATACAACAAATTAGGTACACTACAAAAGAACTACTACTAGGTAGGTAGGTATACTAGAAAAGAAGCCTTATAATGATTGTGTACTATTGTTTTAAAATACTATCACATTCTAGTAGCAGCTCCTGTACACAATCCGGATGAAGAACTAATAATTGAGTAAGTATGATACAATACCAAACCAGAAATTAAAAAATGCAGTACCTACACGCATTATTAAAATGCAGCTAAAGGCACCAAGATGACATGAATATCAACACACTTGCTTAATTTTATGAACAGATGCATTAAAGAACTTGGTCAAACTAACAACCTACGGAAAAAATCTTTTGTCAGACTTATGTCCATTTTCCCAACGAGCGTGTTTTGGCGCGAGGCTGTTATAATACGTGATAATTACGTTTTTGTTCGCCGTTTTACATTTTAATCCTCGGGGACATCTCGGCCCTGTCATGTCTATCTGATGTTTTATTTGTTTGATCGTAATTTATATCGATTCTTATATTTCATTTTAAAAACGAAATCAAAAATTTTGTTGCCCTAAAAATACAAATAAGCTCGAAAAAAGCTTCATCGAATAGCATTTCTAAGTTTCTTTTCTGTAGTACCTATCATAATATACCTAGACAATAAGACTTTTTTTACGTGGTTAATTTCATCAAATGAGTCCTCCCACCCCGGGCGGGGCGGGAGAGACTGTCAGACTTGTACTGACCAAAATCCACGGTGTCCTTCAATAGCCCTTCATGTTCCGGGGTCACGGTGATGGAATAAGTCCCGCGACCCCGGCAGGCAGACAATAAGACTTGGAACTAACTCCCAAATGGAGAACTTAGATAGGTGTTCACCAGATGTAATTTATTCTCCTAAACCTTTTCAAGTTCATTAAATTCAGTTAGGTTTTATATGAAAACGTTAATTACGTACTAGTAGAGCCATCTATAGTTTTGAATGTATAATTCGTCCCTATTGAATAAAAAAACTATTGTGAACAGAGGCTGTGTCACGAGATTTCCATATTTTATTCGACGTAAATTGTATGAAAAATGTAAAACCACCTCTAGTGTACGAAAGATGACCTAATTTTATATTATCCATAAAATTAGCCTGCTGGGGTCGCGGGACTTATTTCCATCACCGTGACCCCGGAACATAAAGGGCTATTGAAGGACACCGTGGATTTTAGTCAGTACAAGTCTGACAGTCCCTCCCGCCCTGCCCGGGGTTGGAGGTCTCATTTGATGATTTTACCACGCTAAAAAAAAAAAAAAAAAAAAGGCATTGGCGTTTACGTTTACGTGATTACAACCTTCGGTGCGTTTCAATAGGTTATGAAGTCCAACAAGAATACCTGGAAGTAGCCTACTAATTAAAAAATACTCTCGCAGAAGATAACATCACTCCTGTATTTCCTGAAGGCATTGGTTTTTACAGTATAACCACATTTTGCCAGTAAGCCTTTAGACCTGTAGCCCTAGCACGAGTTTTCACTATTTTACTTTACAGAGTCTTTCCAGTATTTACAGCGTTTCTTGTATGAAAAAATGGAACAGCGCCTCTGGTGTGCGAAGAAGGAGGAACTAATTTTTTCATTGAAAATTGTCAATTTGAAATTCTTAAAGTTACAGTTTACTTTACGTCTCAAATACTGAAAACTCGTGCTAAGGGTACTGTTCAGTATGAAACAAGCCATCTTAAGAACAAGCATGATTGACCAGCGTCATGAGACACAGGCTTTCTTTCTGTGAGATGAAATGAGCTGACGCGGACTCAGTGCTAGTCTGGTAGATGTCCCATGTCCTTGAATTTTTAGTTCTAGTACATGTCAGTTTCATCACGATGTTTTCTTAACGGTTTTGAGACAATAATACAAAATCTGAGCTAATACTGAACTCAATCTCAAAGCATTTATTTCTATTTGACCCTTTTTTGGCTTTGAATTGTGAAAAAAAACTTAAAACAAAGCCATCCACAGTCCTACTCACATAGCAATAATAACTTGTAAAAGTACTGTATTAGACTATTCCAAATTACAGATCTCTATGTAGAAGAATCAGCAAGAAACTTCCATGGACACTTCTAAATTTTAAGCGTAGAGAAAGCAAATTAAAAAAAAAGACCCAACAAACCTTCTGAAGAAAAACTGTCATCAGTAAATAACACTAGTGTGTCTTTGATCAACTGATCATTTCATCACCAACTCATCATCATCATCATCAGCCTATAACGTTCCCACTTCTGGGACACAGGCCTCCTCTCGTGTGAGAGGGAGTGGGCCATAATCCACCACGCGGGCCCAGCGCGGATTGGCAGATGTCACATGTCTTCGAATTTTATGGTTCTAGGACATGCCGGTTTCCTCACGATGTTTTCGTTCACCGTTTTGAAAGCAGTGGTGATGAAATAAATTACACAAAGTAATGCACTAAGCTGGGTTCGAACCCACGACCTACAACTCGTAAGTCGGGACCGATACCACTGCGCCACCACTGCTCTCATCACCAACTAATAATAATTAATCTCAATAAACACAATATACACCTAAGAATCTCTCAAACTCCCTAGATAGGAACCTACAATATAAAGACATAACTTTCAAACTAATAAATGTAATTACAGAGCTAATTAGCAACAATTATGGTGACAAAGGTAGACCATTGGCTGTCGCGTGGCGGCCTATCAAATTGAATGAACATAAAAACGGCTTGCGACGTAATGGCCAATAGAGAGCCAATAAAATATGCGTTTGCGCACTGACCAGGAGAATGAGCTGGTTGATCAGTAGAAGATATGCGAAGATATGTGTCGAAAGATGATTTTTGAGGAAAGAAAAATTTTAGATTGCAAGTGGGATTCGAACCCGCGTCTTCTGGATAGGTACTCCAGACGCCTTAACCAACTAGGCCATTGCAATCAACACTTGCAAGCCGAAATTCTCTATTCCTTGTTAACGCTTTATGGTAGCGAGATATGATATGTGTCGAGCTCAGTACCCCGAAGAGGTAAGAACTTACGACCGGGTTCTATAGTAAAAGTTATAAGTAAAGGAACATTTTTGTCTTGTGTAACAAAACCTCCCCACTATTTTTGCGAACCTTAACATGTTTGCGTTGTGGCAAAACTTTTGGCTTTTAAGTTATGCTGTGTTATTATCTGTGGCTAAACGTAATCTTGCATGAAGAAAAGTTTTTTTGTAGGTACGATTTTGCATGAAAAATTAAAATTCAACAAAAATATTGCCAGAGTCATCTTCATAGATTTGACAATACTTTTGCCAACAGTACTTTACGGTATGGCTAGCGCGGTGGCTGAGCGATTGAACTGTTGCGCTGCTGTGCTGCGGGTTCGATTCCCACACGCAGCAAATATTTGTATGATCTACAACTAGTTGTTTCGGGTCTGGGCGTTTATGTATGTGAGTTTCTATGTTTGTTATCGCACCCGCAGGACAAATTCCTAGTGTGGGGCAAGGTTTTTTACATAGTAAAGAAAAGAACAAAAAACTCAAATTATGATAGAGGATATTGGGTGGAGGTGGAGAATTAAGTGACTACTATCACTAAGAACTTAATTTTATACTGTGCTGCAATTCCTAAAAACAGCCAAAACAAAAATCTCCTAGCATCGCATATCGTCCACTACGCCAATCCTGCGCAGAACGGCAGCGGCGCAAGCGCACCGCTCCAAAGCGATGCGCCTTTGAAGATAGCGCCGATACATTTATTAGCCAGGTTTGCATACCGCCATCAGACGCCAGCCGCCGCCTGAATAAGGTTCGGTTCCCCGTTGAGTTATTTTGAATTGTGCTTTTTGACTAGTATATGTATATAGAAGTTTTTCTTTGGATATATATGTGGAAGTTAGTTTAATTGCTTGTAGATTGGTGGTATGGATCTAAAGCCCGTATTTATTACGGAGTCATCTATTTCATCAGGTCGTGGGACTGTCACATCCATCAGGTAACTGTGATTCCGGCTCTTGAAGAACCATCGTGGATTTGAGTCAGTTCGAGTCTGATAGTCGCTTCCTGTGGACTGCAGCTGAAAATCCGCGTCAAGTGGTACGAGTAAACCTTGTGTTATGCCACCTAACATTATGCTGAACTGAGACCCTTTGGCATTAATTTTTAACCCCCGACGGAAAAAGAGGGGTGTTATAAGTTTGACGTGTCTGTCTGTCTGTCTGTCTGTCTGTCTGTCTGTGTGTCTGTCTGTCTGTCTGTCTGTCTGTCTGTGGCATCATAGAGCCCGAACGGATGAAGCGATTTCAATTTAGTTTTTTTTGTATGAAAGGTGACTTACCTGCGAGTGTTCTTAGACATGTTTGATGAAAATCGGTTGAGCCGTTTAGAAGTTATGGGGGTGAAAGTGGGGAAAGGTAACCGAGGGTCTGCAAATATACTCGAGTTGGGTATCAAATGAAAGCGTACTGAAAGGGAATATTGATGACTTGATCGGGAGTACTCTTAGCAACAAAAAAAATATAAGTTTGTACCTATAAAAAGTATAAAATAAAATAAAAATTAAAAATTTTAAAAACCCCCGACACAAAAACCAAGTTCCCTTTAAAAAGTAAAAAATAATAAAAATACGTCGCGTTGGGGGACTGCAAAAAAACAGGAGATGATGAATAATTTGGAGCAGTCCCCCAACGCGACGTATTTTTATTATTTTTTACTTTTTAAAGGGAACTTGGTTTTTGTGTCGGGGGTTTTTAAAATTTTTAATTATTAAGTTCGTATTGTTTTAGTTTTAAGATTTAGCACAAGTGCCAATAAATGCAATTTTCTTTCTTTCTTCTTTCTTTCTTTCCTTCCGCTCCAGCCGGGTTGGGAGGGCTCATGGATGATATTACATAAATAATCAGTAATAGGTAACACCTTATTCCGTAGTCTCTTCGTACACAAGGCGACGAAAGTCTCCGATACCTTACGACTTTGGTATCCATTGACGCGTGTTTTTGCACGAACCTCTATGGATTTGTATTGTATAGTCGCTTGGATACCGAAGACGTAAGGCAGAGACTTGCGTCGCCTTGTATACGAAGGAGCTTAGATGACCGGCTGACCCATTTCCCGAAATAAAAACAAATTAAAATTAAAAACAGTCTATCAAGCACAGTTGGCCACGTGCATATTATCACTAGATTCTGATGTCCTTTTTACCCACTTTCGCGCTCAAACCAAAACACCTAAGTTAATGAGCCATTGTGCCCAACGTAATGCCGCCTAGTTTCCAAACATCGGGGAAATAAAAAGAGATTACACGATAAAACACGATAAGATCATGTTGAGCTTACATAGTTGTACATGGTTCCTCTATTCTCCTAATTTTGAATGCTAAATCACTCTCATTCTGAACGGTTGTTCGGATTTGAGGCGAATTTTGAGGTAGGTTGCGGAGAAGACGTTAGGGAGCTTGGATTTTTAAAAGAAGCGATTTGATTTGCTTTAACTAGAAGTAAACTCGTAAACTCATTGACAGACAGACAAAACACGGCTTTATTTTTAACGTAGTAAAATCATCAAATGAAAGAGAAGTCTTGGTCGTCCGGCGGCGAGATGGGCAGACGACATTGTTGCCATTGGGGGAGTCTCCTGGATGAGGCTGGCGCAAGACCGTGGAGCTTGGCACAAACAAAGAGAGGTCTATACCCAGCAATGGGTGAAGACGGGCTGTGGATGATGATGATGAAAATCATTAAATGATTCCTCACACCCAGGGCGGACTGTCAGATGCGTACTGACTAATATCCACGGTGATACTTCGATAGGCTTTTATGTTTCAGGGTTATCTGATAAAACAGTCCCACGTCCAGGGCAGGCTTTAGCCCTCTAAAAGGGGCCCGCAATACACAGCCTATGATACTACTGTTCCCCTTTTGTGGGGCAATTGATCAAATGTGTGGAGGGGAAGAGATTTTTAGACTCGTAGGTCCTAACTTAAAACCACCCTGTTTCTTTAGTTCCAGTGGCGAGGTTCCCTTGTTTAAACAGTCTTTACAGGAATTTTTAATTCCTACCACTTACTAATCTTATTTCCATAAGTGTTAAAAGTGAAAATCCCCGGGATGGCAAATCAAATTCTAGGTCCGAAGCTGAATTAAGAAACCTTTGATAACTGTCTCAAAAAGAAACACTTTCACTATTTTATTATCTAAAAGAAAACTTATAGGTATGCAGGTGCTTATTTGAAAGATTTATCTCACCGGATGTTGCCATCACATATCTACATTGCCTATGGTTGTTGAATTTCCCCAGTGTTACTGTTAACGACTCCTTTTTATTAAAAAACCTTATCATTTGGCTTGCATTCGGAATAACCTCGGAAACCGCTGGATTGATTTTTATTATTTTTAATCGATAACTGCCTTCAAGGAATTTGTAAGTATTGCTTATTATTTAGCAATGGGCATAGACCAGGCTATAAATTGCATTCATTCATAAATTATTTTAACTGTTTTGAAAGAGCATATAAGCTGTTTATAAACATAATTCGTCACAATCTATATGTTTCAATAATGCTTCAATTGTTTCCTTTTATTCCAGTCTGCAGTGATAATTTGATCTTTACCTTAAATTCTAGACAAATGACAATCGCGTACCTATTCTTAGTGAGTTTCAACATTAAAGTTATTTTTTTTTAATTTTAAAGCACTGTTTTCACTGATCGAAAGTTACTTTTCAAAGTTCTACAATATATAAAAAAAAAATGCGTTCACTTCGAAAACTCTAAATCTTTTTTGATATATTATAGATTTAGAATATACCAAAACGATAAAACAGTTCAATGGTGGTTCTATTAATTTTAAACAATATGTTATAGCGTAATGCTTGTGAACACATTTTTTTTTATTTGTGTACAAGTGTACATCCACATTAGCTCTTAAGACCCATTTACACGCTGCAAGAAATTACATGTGGCTTGCATAAAGTTCGAGTACATTGCAGTATTTGTGTCACACAATGTAGTCTACACTACAATGTGCGTGCAATTACTTGAGGCTTAATTCATAGTTCTATCATCCTCTGTCAAAACAAATGAGTAAATTATTCAATATTATATCTCCATGCATCGTCAAGACCCTGCTATCGGGATAGTTTTGCTTCGTCATCGCCACATCCTGCTCCTCAATGTATTCCGTCGACACACCACACATTTACTTACTCTTTTAGCTTTTTCTATAATAGGATATTATTATTTCCTATTGCCCAATTTTATTTGGATTCTGGCTGGTACGATTTCGAAAGTTCCATGCTCAAAACAATATGAAAAAAAAACCTTAAGAAGTAAGTATAAAATATTTGATTTATAAACAGGCTTTGAGAAACCTGGTTAGTTTATAATTGCAGTTTTCTTTTAAGCTGTTCCCGGCATTTTTTTTCTATGTCCGTCTTTTACATTATCTATGTGTAATGTAAGGTAAGTTGTCATTAATATAAAAGACCATATCTGCAAAACCTTCGTGAAGTGGTATTGGTATTCATAGACCAAAGGTGCATAAACACGTATTCTCATCGTTAATTTTTAAATTTAGAAGAATTTGTCATGCCATCGAAGAAAATATGACGATATTAAAAAAAAAACCTTATAAATTAATCATAATTTTACAATAGTTCAGAAAAACTATCGTCTGACGCCTGTCACTCACAGGAACACACATTTAATATTCATAAATCGACATGTCGCGTCATACTCATAAATAAATTAGAAATTCATAAAAAAAAACTGGTTGGACCACCCCTAGCTTTACATGCGGTATTCATACACTCATCACGACTCATTTCTATTTTCGAATACTTATTTTAAACCTCCTTTTCAACGATATCAAACCTTATTGAAACATTACACTGGCCACTATTTGAATTTTCGAACGCAAGCGTACCTTTGCCGATATAAAAATAAATTCTCTATGAAATAAAAAAAAGTATTTTACTTTTTTCTGTAGGTCTGTGGGCCACGTGCCATGATATCGTAATTTTTACAGCCAGACGACATTTCCTTGATTTGCATTGAGATATGATTCGGAAATGACTGATCATATATTTGGTTTTTACATCGTTGTTGAATTGTATTATTAGCTATTGATATTTTTGAATTTATTTTTATTGAGTGCAAGATTTATGAGCAATTGAAAAGAGAATTAAAAAAAAAGTCGGTTTAGGTGAAACGTGAATGTGACCCCCATATTTTGCGGTTGTTACTTACTTATTTCTGAACAAAGAGAGATTACAGTATTGTGACATTAAAAAAAAGAATTGATATTGTTCTAGAATATCGCCATAATAGTTCTTAATTCAAAATTCCAGCTGTTAATTTATCCATCATAACACAGCTGCTACTTCATGCCCTTCAAATTGAAATACACTTAAATAAGAATGTAAATACCATCACGATACACATAATTAAAGTGACTGCCATCAGCCATGAATCAAAGACGAACCATTGATGAGCAGACGATCAAATGGCAATTTTAATCAATTTAATTGCTTTGCATCAATGGAGGCCACTTAGTAAACAGTGAGATAATTTTATGTACAGTCCTTTTGGAGCTGTTTCCCTTTTGACAGCTGCAGTTGAATGGCGGTCTTAATTTTACAGGAATAAAGCTCAGAATCATTTTAGCAGGCTTGTCAGTGACAGCTACTCTTGGCTAAATATTAACCCTCGCATGGATCGATCAATCACAGAACTCGGTTGCTTCCTGTTTATGTAAAAAAAACATCTTTTTAGTTAACAAAATATTTAACTTCAGCTGTTCTATTAAAAGTTGAAGTTGTATCCTAGTCCGTAAACGTGACATGGTCAACCGTGACCATAGAACTTAAAGGGCTATCGAAGAAACGGTATACGGGACATCTCGCCCACGAAAAAACTCGCCCACAGGCCAGAAGTCCCCTTTTTGAAATGTGCATGGGTAGATGAAACACCGTCGATTTTAGACAGTACGAGTATAACAGTCCCTCCCGTTGTGCCCTGAGTGGAAGCATTCATTTAATGATTTTACCACAATAAACTACCCAGGGCAAATTATAAAAAAGGTTAAAAAGTTGTGAATAGACTATAGTAGACATTTATACAATTATGTTCATTTGTAGTCACATTATCACTCTGGCCGTCAAGGATATAATTAAAGGATATACCTTGTTAAAAAATGCGTAAGGAGGCGTAATATCCACATTCTTGAACGCGCTCTTTTACACGGACCCTGTCGAATACGTAACATTCCTAAGGGTACCAAGTACCAACTGAAAATGCTTTTTAATTTCTGTTAGGTAAAAAATCTCTTATCTAACAAGTTTTCAAAGAAAATAAGTGTTTTTGAGGGTAATTTAATTGGCTTCTTATTTCAAATTACACCATACCACTAAAATTTAAGGAACTATACCAACGCGGTGTCAAGTACATTGCATCGTCCTAATACGATAGTGTCTTGTTCGCTTTCATTACAATATGAATATATCTAAAGCGTTTTCTGACTCTTAAACCGTTCCACGTTACGTGTAAATTAGAGAGCCCGAATTCTATGCATAATTAACAACGTAAACGATTGCAAATAAAACAAATATCTACAATCAATAAATGCACCTCACATGTTGTCCCTAATAACTTTATCCCTTCCTTACTAAAACAACAAATTCAAAAAAAGAACGTAAAAAAGTAACTCAATTTACCACACCATAAACAACACATTACTTAAAGAATACCTCTCCAATTATCTATGGTCTATCAATGTTGCCAGTGCGTTCGGTATCCACTACCGGTGCGGGGCTTGTAGGCTTTTAGCTAAAAATGCGCGGGCTCTAAGGGCATCCCTCCTATGTTAATGGTCACTTGTAGATTCCTGTGCGTACGGCTAACGCTAATTTAAACTGGATGCTACGCTGTACAGGGGAGAGGCATTGTGGTTTGTTATTTTGCGATTCTTTTTTTAAATGTAGCAGGAAAGCATTAGCAAATGTCGTGTACTCATTTACCTATTTTTTTAATGTTAGGTTCGCGTTTGACAACTATCTAGCAGTATGGTAAGCGAAGATGTGGTCGACGGACAGTGAAGCACGCTTGCCTAAAAGTAATTCACTCTTAATTTGAAGACCCCAAGGTTATAGCTTCTATTTATACTTAGCGGTATTTATCATTTTGCCTTGCTAGAAGATAGAAATAGTGTTTCTAGTTCTAGTAAGGCAAAATCAGATATAGATTGAATATTAGGATTGAATAATAGCATCTGCTATAAATGATGAACTAATGATGATGAACCATTAAGCCAAAATATAAAATGGCATCAATAAAGCGCAACAAAGAACAAACAAAGACTTGATACAAACATTTTTAAAAAGGTAATTAAATTAAATCAAAATTTAGAGGGTCACTTACGGGATATCTTCCGTGATTCCATATTTGTTTGAGTTCCCGATATTTCGACGCTGTTGCAAGCGTAATGACCGCGGGTTGACTGGAGAATGCGGGTGGATGAAGATAAAGTGTTAAGAGCAGAAAAGCCTGTCTACCCTCTTCCTTTGTCTCTTGCTACACTACTGGAACTCGATACAAAGTCACAGCAAAACACACTCACAGTATCAACAAGTAAAGTGAGAAAGCATAAGTGACATTTTAAATTTAGAAACAAACCGAGAAAGCTTAAAACAGTGTTTCAATAAAATCTGTTTAAACAGACAAAGCTAGCAAAAATTAAAAAGAAAAAACTTAAAAATCTTAAACACTGTTAAAACGGTGTTTAAGTTTTTATTTTATTTTATTTTTCTTTTTGCTAACCTAAAGCCTAAAGGCTATCACGATTTGATTCACAATTTAAAATGTCACTTACAGGACCATGACGCTTGCAACAGCGTCGAAATATCGGGAACTCAAAATAATAAATAACACGGAAGATATCCTGTAAGTGAAATTTTAAAAACTAAAAAATCTTGTCTATTAACGCACCAAGATCCAGCCTCTCCTGTGCGTATACACGTCAATATTTTATTTATCGATGTTCGGTATCTGCGATATCGAGTCTTCGATACGGCGGTGCCAGCCAGGTAAATGAGGCCTCGAGACACCTCGGCTGCCCCCTGTACAACGTGATTTACGGACTACTCCCACTAAGCCCACGGCTGAATAAAAGTATTCATTATCTGAAGCAATAGACTTAAAAGTGCGGGGTTTAGATTAAATTAATCTTGTGGCTACTACTTGAAGGATTTGCGAGGTTTGGAACTGTGAAGTAAGGTTCTTTTGAGGTATGATGTTGATTTGAAAACGCTGCTGTTACTAGAAAACTTTTTTTCCAGTAAATTCTTCAAATTTTCAACAGGAATATTTGAGAAAACTGGAAAAAAAAAGTTAAAAAAAAACTCTTCTTCACACAAGGGATTAATACGATATCGTGAGAGCAGTTACAAAAATTTAAATCAACAAATTCTGAATAGTCTTTCATCCTAACAACTTGGAATCAACCACTACTGGTTATACTCCCCTGCTTTTTTTGTCGAATTTCTCGATTCGGTGCATCTCATCCATCTTTTGATCGCGATCTTGACGATATCGTCAATTCAACGGGGATGGTTTCTTAGGCCGAAACTTGACCATCATTCAGTCAAAACCTTACTCTATCTGCCATCTCCATGCCTAGCCATCAGATACCCTGCTCCAACTTCACTTGAGGCATATCGGCCTATCACCGATTGGAATAGCCTATAAAATAAAAAATAAAAATCTTACAATAACTGAATGACACAACAGACTTAAGAAAACACCATATTATAGAAGACATTAATAACATTATTTATCTGCGAAAACGATGAGAGAAAAGTCAAAAATATGGTGGACTCTCATGAGCTACAATAAAAACTTATAGTCAATAAGTACTATCGAACTCCTCATACATATAAAAGACGAAATGGTCAAAACCCTTAAATCTGAAACTCCAAACTGCAAGTCAAATCTTGCCCACTAAATCGCTCACGGTACAATAATCTCGTCACCAGTTCACCACATTCGTCCATGTTCGTCTTGCACCCAACTCTATGTAAATGCGCGGAGATCTATGCGCGTGCGCCGGTGCCCGCAGATTTATTGCATAATTGACTTCCGGCGGGGAGCCGCCATCGTGCCGGCTTGACAACCCAGTACCGGCACACTTATGAATTGTCTAACAGTTAAATTGGTTGGTTTTAATGGTTTTCTTAGATTTATTTTATGGTTGTGGTGTTAGATGATTTTCAGTTGATTGGAGGCCGTTGGCTTATATTTCAAGGAGCCTCTTCATTAAGAGACATGCTTCCTTATATTACCGATTTTATTTCAAAAAACACGGACGCAGTAGATGGGGCGAGATATTCATATCAGTCACCAGCTAAGAAATGAAAGGAGTGGAGAATATAACATGAACTGTTAAGTATGCACAAAGGCCTATATAATAATACAATTTTATCTACCCATCTAAAGGGAAGCTCGGATTCTTGCGGCCTACTCCTAGCAATAGCACCTGATAGAGGCTACGTGTAACCTGCGATAGCGACTGAAAGATCCCACGGCAATCGAAGGCCTTACCGTAACCTCCATCTTGTCGTAGTCCGGCACTAAACAGTTGTAACTCTGTTCCATCTGTTCCTGCTAAGCTCGCTCTATTTTACTACTGAGCTAGATTGATGCCAAGAACAAACCGATTGTAATTAAAAATACGATTTCCAGTGTAATTTTCTCAGACGCAATTCACCTTACAACAACAGAGGAGAAAAATGTAATGAGTAACTTTTTCAAAAGGTAAAAATATAAAATACTGACAAAATAAAACATCCTGCCCTTCTCTTTTAAAATTATCCTTTGCGCTCTTAAGACAATCCCTTGACCATAATTATCATATTCATATGCCTTATGAAGAAATTTCCCTCGTCTCACCTAGTTCCACAACAAACATGCGTACACGCAAGCACCGTAAGTTCATAACAGAACCCGACAGGTTGATAGGTCGTCGCTTACGTTGTGAGTTCCTATGAGCTACACTATAACGCTTTCTCTCAAATGGCGAGACTGACTTGTTACTTGGAACTGGGTTTTCATTTCCCATATTAGCATGTATGCGGTTTACTTCGAGAATTCTTCTATTTTTTTTAAATAGTTTCAAATAGCTTGGTGTACAATGTACCTGTATATTGTTATGGAACTATTGATAAACTTAAATCCTAATGACTTCTTATATCCTTTTATATAATAACTAGTTTAATTCGTTAAGGTCGGAAGACGCTGGATGCAGGTCACTTCCAACCGATATATGTGGAGATCTAAATGGGAGGCCTATGTTCAGCAGCGGACGTCCTATGGCTGAGATGATGATGATGATGATGATGATGAACTAGTTTAATTGTATTAAATAAGGAGCTGAAACAGCTCTAGGAGGGCTGTTGTTTGTGGATTTTCAACACTCGTTACTATTAGTCAGAAACTCTAAAGTCTGACAACCAATCTTACCATGGGTTCGGAAGTCGGTGGCCATAGTCAATGAAATAAAAACAAAAACACCGACTTCTGAAACAAAAGTTATTACAGATTTTTTGTGTTTGGTTTTGAAATCGGTTCCCTTTTTTTCAAAAAGTTTTTTTTTGTATCTATGTTTCGCAAGTAGAAACGCACACCTTAATAGTACGCCATCTCCATTGCATAGTTTAATTCTTAAATTTAACCATCAATTAATTTACTTTTGCTAGATGCCTCGAAGGTAAACTTGACTATTTATTTACTCCACATTTATATACAAATTACAGTCTTTACATACAAACACTCAGTACATAATGCGTACAATGGCTTGACGTCGGCGCGTACGCAGCGGGTGCCGCCACAAAGAGCACGCGACGACATACGACAGGCTACTGGGCGACCAACCTCTATGTACGCTACAGGCTGTATAGTACCTTACCAATGCCATGCAACAAACCCGTAAAAAAATCAAAAATGACAGCTGTCATTTTGACATTAGCAAATTGGCGGGAATACGAATAATTTTGACAGTAATTTGTCTATGGTTGCTGTTTGCAATTCTATTTTCGCGAATACGTAAAGTTTTAATCACAATATATGCACGGTGCATGCACAATGGTTCGACTCGTATAGTCGTTCGCAGCGGGTGTTGCCACAAAGCGTTGTCGCGACGACAGCCGACAGGCTACCGAGAGCCGACACAGACTATGAATACTTGGTACCTATAGGGTATTATAGCACTTTGTTTGTGCACCGACCGGCACTAGGTTTTTAATGTAGGCTAAGTTTTATTATAGGTTTAATTTTATTCGTGCCTTTCAGTTACTGGTGTGCATTCTATCTGACCGTGATGCGATTTGAAAGATATGAGATCGGAAAATAAATGATTAATCAAATAATCGTAAACAACCTCAATTCTTATGTCTTTAGAAATATTGTAACAAATAACATTTTTATTTCGAACAAATTGTATGCACACATTCTATCAAAACTTTTCAAATTCCCAAACTAATTAGAATCCCAACCGCAAAAAAAATACTCACTTACAAATCCACAAAAAAAAAACAAATCACCAAGTACCAACATACAAACATTAAACGACCAAAAAGGCCGGCCCACCGCGCGCCGTATATTGTTCAACAAACGTACGTTATCAGATCGAACACATTTGATACCTCCTCATTCACGAGCCGACATCAATCGGATCAGTTATCTAAATGAGATTGACGCTCAATCAAACTACAATTAATTAAGGTGCACACAATGCAGACTGGTGGGCTGAACGTTGAATGACAAAGAACGGAACATTCGCGATGATATTAAAAACTGACCAGCTTATCTATGGTGATCTTGATGAGATGAGATCGATTATACTATAATTAAATAGGGATTATAGGTTTAATTATAGCTACTGGATAAAAAAACATCGAATAATGTGATAGATGAAGAATTTTCTGCATATAAATTTGACTATGCCCTAAGATAGGACCTAAATATGATGACAAATCTTCATATTTGCACTGCATGATTGAGCATAGTAAGACTATTATTTTCCCACTGCTGGGACACAGGCTTCTCCTCTTCTCTCTCTATAAGAGGAAATGACTGGCCTGTTGGTCTAGTGGTTAGTGACCCTGACTGCTATGCCGGAGGTTGTGGGTTCGATTCCCACCCAGGACAAATGTTTGTGTGATGAGCATGATCATTTGTTCTATGTCTGGGTGTAATTTATCTATAATATGTATGTATTTAGAAATATATAAGTATGTTTATCAGTTGTCTAGTACCCATAACACAAGCTCTGCTTAGCTTGGGACTGGATGGCGTTGTGTGATAGTTGTGGAATATTATTATTATTATAATGAGTTTATAATTCACCACACGGGCCATAAAGACAAATAAATTATGATTATGAACAAGACAGAAAAACTCAGAAGATGCCCTCAGAAATCGGGATACTAATAATATGCTGAATCTTTCAATCATTTCCTCAATCCCCTTAAATACAACTCGAGATAAAGATTGATGATTACAATCAAAGCCCAATTAATTAGTGTAGCTACACAATGTACAAACTTCACCAATAAGACGAACCGCCATAGTAAATAGATCGAGACATTCAAGGATACTTTAGTGTATCACTCGCGATCAAAATGAGGCTCACCATTGAAGCGTAAGAATTAATAGGTGAACAAAATGCGATGATATTCCTAAAGTAAATATTTTGCGTCGAGAAGAGTTGATCGAAGATTGAAGACAAACTGGAAGTTATTTTGAAAGATACGAAGCTAAGACTGAATTTAGCGGTTCGGGGCAGGTCTCGAGAAACCGAATTCTGATATACTTAGATACTTCAATAATAATATTTTCTGAAATTGTCCATTATGTACTCGGTTTTTGCCTTTCTAAGTGTGTCCCATAATTATGTTTTATCAGTGTTTTAATTTTTACTATGGAATACTGAAAAAGGCAAGCGTACAATAATTTCAACATCATAAATTGTCAAGTTGTTCAAGAGACTTTAGCTGAAAATCTCTCGTCGAAAACACCAAAAAATCACACAACTAAAAATCGATACAGTATCGATTGGCTATCGATTCTGTATCGATTGAGTATCGATACCTATTTAAAAATCGCCAAAACATATTATGAATGGTACGAGGTACCTATCGGCTAATCAGCGACGGTCAGTATCGGCTATCGCGCTCGCATAAAGATTCAACGGATAGCCGCCGTATCTCAGATGATAGCTGAGATAAATGGAAGCGCGCGCAGCCGAAATACGGCCGGGAATTGAACAAAAAGGCGTATGCGCAGGATGGTCGTATGCTAAAAGAGCCAGGCACAAATAGGTGCGTATATTAGGACCATTTTTCTTTTTAGCGTGGTAAAATCCTCAAGTGAGTCCTCCCACCCAGGGCAGTGCAGGGACTGCCAGACTTGAAAAAACTAAAAGCCACGGTTTCCTTCAATAGCCCCTTACGTTCTGGGATCACGGTAGCTCGTTAGTCCCGCGATCTCGGCAGGCTTTGGCCCTCTCAGCAGGCCCCGTCATTGTATTAACAGCTCTTTGAGGCACGCATGCCCACGATCGAGCAACAAGTCCCCCATTGCTCGCCATCATGCGGATGGCGGATGGCCCGACGTATGTGAGGAGTAGGACTACAACTTTTAGGTACTATCTGCGTTTAGATCTGCTCCCAGTGCCTATAGTCTATCCCAGTAGGTATTTTACATGGAGTGACTGCCTATGGGACCTTCACATCCCAGTAACTGGCTAATATGATACCCCATAGTAAGACTGGTCAGGCTTTAGAGCTTCTAACAGTAACGACTGTCAAAGATCTACGAATCATCAGCCGGGACCGACGGCTTTACGACAAGGCACGGAGGAAACTCACTATGACAGTTATTTTTTTTTTTTTTTTTTGGACAAACCCACCACACTATTCCCAAACCACTGCAACTCCTGAAAGCCAGAATCAACAGTGGCAACCACCAGAAAAGCGCCGAGACAATGAAGCTCGACGTGTCCCGGAGAATGAATTTACCTGTCTTGGATCCTGCAACGAAATTAATCAGAAAAGAATAGTGGAGGAGTAGGAAAAATATGTTTCCACTACACTATGACAGTTAGTCACCCATCCACAGACCAACCTCGGCAAGCGCAGCTAAACCCGGAAGATCGGCCTGTGCGGCTGTAATTAGTTAGCCACGACCTCCTAAATATAGTGTTTCTTCTATGTAATAAAATGGATCGCTAAATGTGTTGCTAAGCACAAAATAAATCTCCCATACAGCTGAACCGATTCGGATAATTCTTTTTTTTTGTAACAGTCAGGACCAGGTTTTTAAATTAGGTGATTATTCTTAATCTGCCTATTTAAAGATTGTAATTGTAAGACTACCACAGACCAATAGCTTCTGACAGAAGGACGTTTGTCGGGTCAGCTAGTTGATTATAAAAGCAAATATAGCAAAGCCATGTTCCCTCTCTCTGTCCACCATCCTGGCGGTGTCCTTAAAGGCTAGTGTGACACTGTTATTTAGTATCGGACCGGTAGCACACGCCTGTCGCGTCGGATATAAATACAAGCTAAATCTGACGACAAACTGCGCGGACCAACGATAAAAATGTTTCGGACAAGATTATGTTATCGTGGTTTTAATAGTATTGTTGATTTTCGGAGTCTAATAATATGATCATTTTTGTTATGGAGTTGTGATTAGACGAAGACGTTTAAACAATAAACATACGCACCCAAGGAAATAAGCTCATAAAATTTGCAACTTGGAATGCCAATGCATGGGCAGGCCACATCACTCGTAGAACTGATAACCGATGGGGAAGAAAAGTTTGAGGCATGGTGAAATGTCATTGGGAATGGTGGTCTAAGGGGAAGAAAAATCAGGAAGACAGCCAAAAATGGATGCAGCTGCTGTAGGAGAAAAACTCGCGATTGAGACCTGTGGAATAAGTTGTGTTTATGAATCAAAGAAGAGTAACTCAGAATCAAAGAAGAGTAACAGACGCTTAAGTTAATTTCATTCAAAAACAGTTAAACAGTCCTAAAATTAAATAATTGTAATACACTCGCGAGCAAACGTATGGAATAACTTACTTCGATTCCGAGCGATCTTGGGTACTCAAGAACTAATTAAGAATAATAAAAACGGTAAAAAATTTAAGTTTTAATTGTTACTTTTAATTGATAACAAATTCGTTCAAATCACGCCATTATTTAAGGAACTATCCCGGATCCATTCCAAGTAAATGATTCTATACTTTTGCTCGCTAGTGTAGTTAAGGACAAAACTTATGGAAACTATCCATGCATGAAGTTGTATCATAGGTGTGTAACATAAAAACTTCATGTTCATACTATAATTTAATGGATGGATAGTTACGCCTATTAGGTACTTATGTGAACTATATTTAGCCTGAATTTAATGGTAGAATCAGGGACCGTACAACCCCGAATATGAGTTAATTCTTTCGAAAGTGTAACAGGTTGTATGGGTTCAGTCAATTAAAGTGTTACCTCTTCGTAGTGGTAGCCTTTTCAAAACCCTAACGTTAGGGTTACCCTTTCAATAAGTTAACTAGTTCAAGAGGTTACCGGTTCATGTATGATATCTAATTGAAGTAGATAACCCTTTGAAAGGGTTTGTCAGGGTTTTCAAAGGGTTTTAAATCAAATTATTTAAAATTACGTTGGAGAAGGGGAATATATTTTGACCTTGAAACTTTAGAATCATTTACAATTTTTCATTAGTGTTTCTTACTCGGTTTCACAGGACGATACTTTAAGCTTTCTCGGTTTTTTAAGTTTTAAATAACATCTGAATATTGAAGATGAACAAAGGTAAGTGTATTCTAATTAAGTACAGTAAAACGGAGTGAATAGAGTATAAATACAGGGGTGGGTACATATATAAAGCATAATATAAAAGTTTTTGTAGTTGGTTGTAACTTTGCAAGGCAAATTGCAATTTACGATTTATGAAGCATTAAAAAAAAATACTCGATCTTGTTCAAACCAATTTTCAATTAGAGACCTATTCGTAGATACCCCACACGTATGGGCCAGGCTACGTCCAGCCACCGTAGGACGGGCAGCAGTGTCCTTGGCAAACTTCCGGTGACTTTCTGCGATTCCCAAGCCGCCTGCCAAGCGTGGGGATTATGGCACCCCCCCCCCCCCCATTATGATTGGCCCTGGCAACACACAACATCCGCACACTGAGGACCGATGAGAAGATTATCGAGCTGGAGGAAGAATTGAGCAAAATGCGCTGGGATATCTTGGGATTATCAGAAATCCGAAGAGAGGGTCAGGATACGATAGGTCTAGATTCCGGCAACATGCTCTTCTACCGGGAAGGAGACCGTAAATCCCAGGGTGGTGTTGGATTTCTTCGTTCGCAGGTCCCTCATCAACAACGTTATGAAGGTCGACAGTGTGTCGAGCAGGGTAGCATACTTTATACTCAGAATAACCAACCGGTATTCGTTGAAGGTCATATTCGATGAAGCAGAGGCATTGTATGAGGAGATATCCGAGGCCATACATACCTCGGAAACATACTTCACCGTTGTTATGGGGGACTTCAACGCGAAGGTGTGCGCACGGAATGGCGATGAGTTGAGAGTGGGGCCATTTGGGTATGGGCAGCGAAACCACAGGGGCCATCAGCGACTGGTCGACTTCATGGAAAAGGAAGAGCTTCATTTAATGAACTCCTTCTGCCAGAAGCGGCCATCCAGAAGGTGGTCGTGGATGAGCCCCGATGGTACTACCATAAATGAGATCGACTTCATCATGACGACCAAGAAGCGAATATTCAGTGATGTCTCTGTGATCGCCAAGGTATAAACCGGTAGCGATCACCGAATCATCAGAGGCACATTGAATATCAATGTGAAGCTTGAAAGGTCTCGTCTGGTGAAGTCCACGCTCCGACCTGGTCCTGCCCACATCCAGAACCCGGAAGACTTTCAACTCAAACTGCACAATCGCTTCCAGTGCCTAACCGAATGCGAAGCCGTGGACGAGATTAAGGATGAGTTGGTGGAAACTGTCCAAGCTGTGGGGCTTAAGTTCTATCCGCGCCGCAATAAACCTCAAAAGCTCTCGAACGGAACCATCAAGTTAATGCAAGACCGGACTGAGATGAGGCTGCATACTTCAGCTGATATGTCGAAATATGGCAAACTCAATAGACGAATCTCGAAATCAATGCGACGTGACCTGCGTGCCTATAGTGCAGCACGGATCAAAGAGGCGATCCAGCGGAATCAGGGCTCAAAAGTCTTCGCAAAGAATTCGTGTATTGGGCAAAGCCAAATGACAAGGCTGAAGATTAACGACGGCAGCATCATTTCGACGAAACCGGAGATCCTGAGAGAGCTTGAGAGGTTTTACGGACAGTTATACACATCAACACGACAACGCAGTATCGGTACAGCTTGAGACGCAAGAGCTAAACTGACTCGGCACTACACTGAGGATACCCCGGACATCAGCCTGTACGAGATTAGAATGATTCTTAAACAGCTGAAGAATAACAAGGCGCCGGGTGATGACGGAATCACAACGTAACTTCTGAGAGCGGGTGGAAAACCGGTACTTCTAGTCCTCCAGAAGTCATTTAATTCCGTCATACTCGAAGGCACTACGCCAGAAGCATGGCACAGGAGTGTGGTTGTTCTTCTCTTCAAAAAGGGTGACAACAGCTTGTAGAAGAACTACAGGTTAATCTCACTTCTGAGCCATGTTTACAAGCTGTTCTCAATAGTCATTACGAACCATCTCGAACGCAGGTTTGATGACTCCCAGCCTCCCGAAGAAGCCGGTTTCCGAAAAGGTTTTTGCACCATAGACCACATTCACACGCTCCGCCAGATTATACAGAAGACAGAGGAGTATAATCGGCCATTATGTTTATCGTTTGAGGACTATCGATTCAATCGAAACCTGGGCAGTATTGCAGTCCTTCCAGCGATGTCATATCGACTATAGGTATATCGAAGTGTTGAAGTGTTTGTATAGTAACGCCACCACTTCCATCCGACTTCAGGAAGAGAGCACGAAACCACTCCAATTGCAAAAAGGCGTGAGACAGGGAGACGTTATTTCTCCGAAACTGTTCACGAACGCGTTGGAGCACGTTTTCAAGCTCTTGGAATGGAACGGACTCGGCATCAACATCAATGGCGAATACATCAATCACCTTCGTTTTGGCGATGATATAGTCGTCATGGCAGAATCGTTGGAGCACCTCAATGCTATGCTCAGCGTGATGAACATGGACAAGACGAAAGTCATGTCGAATGTCCATGTGGCGCCCGTACCAGTTGTTGTTGGGAATGATACTCTCGTAGTTGAAGACCATTATACTTACTTTTGACAGTTAGGTAGGTCCAACTTCGAGAAAGATATCGCCCGAAGAATCCAACTCGGATGGGCAGCGTTTGGGAAGCTACGTGATATCTTCTCATCGAGAATCCCGCAGTGTCTCAAAACAAGGGTGTTTAACCAGTGTGTGTTGCTAGTGATAACATATGGCTCTGAAACGTGGTCTTTGACTAATGGCCTTTTAGAGATACGAGCAATGGAAAGAGCTATGCTCGGAGTTGCTTTGCGGGATAAAATCAGGAACACGGATATTCGGCGAAGAACCAGAGTCACCGACATAGCTCGTAAAATTTGCAAGTTGAAGTGGCAATGGGCAGGCCACATCGCTCGTAGAACTGACAACCGATGGGGAAGAAAGGTTCTCGAGTGGCGACCACGGACCGGAAGACGCAGCGTAGGTAGGCCTCCCACTAGGTGGACCGACGACATCATGAGAATCGCGGGCAACCGATGGATGCAAGTGGCGAATTGTCGTTAGGCGTGGCGGTCTAAGGGGGAGGCCTATGTTCAGCAGTGGACGTCTTCCGGCTGATGATGATGATGATGATGATGGGTCAGGCGAAAAAAAAATAATTTCAATTCTAAGTATGGGGGGACCCCCAAACTTGGTTTCTTTTTGTTTTATTTTTGTGTGAAAATCCCAATGCAGTTCACATAATACATCTACTTACCAAGTTTCAACAGGATAGCTCTTATGCTTTCGACAAAAACTGGCTGTAACATACGGACGGACGGACAGACAGATAGACAGACAGACAGACATGACGAATCTATAAGGGTTCCGTTTTCAGCCATTTGGCTACGGAACCCTATAAACGCCTATGAAACGGACGTTATTCTACCTAATTATGCAACGTTTAACACCATAAATGCGCAAAACCTCTCGAGGGGTAACTCAGCCCGTGTAACTGATCTAAGACTTTTGGAAATTCGCAAAAAAATAAAAGATTTTCATACAGATGGGCCCGATCGATTTCTTACCTATTTTGCACCTATTTTTTATTTTGCTAATTTCCTTATTAGGGTCTTATTATAACAATAATTGTTCAGTATCATGGGCTAGGCTGAGTTACCCCACGAGAGGTTTTGCGCATTTGGTGTTACACGTTGTATAGACAAAATCTGAAGGAGCAAGAGAGATCATAATAAGAGCAATAAAAGCTACAATGAATATTAATATAATTTATATATTTGCATATCTAATTCAAAGTTGTATTATATTTATATTATATTATATGAAACGATTGAATGACCTTTATGATTCCGTAAAAAAAGATAAGATCATACATGAAACAATCCCGACAACTCCAAAATGAAAAATACGTTTAACTTTATAATCACTGCAATAACTGCGTGTTGCGACTTGACGCGTACATATCGAATGCATGTAGTTTAGAACTTTAAAGTAAAGGCACAAGATATAAAATTACAATATTTGTAGTCCCAATGGGTAACCCTGTCACAGTCGTTGAAGGGGTAACCCGTTCAAAACGTCTTACTATTAGAAAGTGTAACCCATTAAGAATGGGTTTTTGAATAAACAGGTATCAAATCGAAAGGGTTTGGAAGGGGTTACCCATTGATAAGGGTTTTCGTAAAAAAGTGTAACAAATATGAAATGGGTTTTAAAACAACACTTCGTCAAAACCCTATCAAAAACCCTTTCAACGGGTAACCAAAGTGGTCCCTGGGTAGAATATATTGCCTCATTATCATTATAATGTATATCAACTCTTTTGTGGAGTATAATTTATTATAATAGAAAGATTATATCAAGTAATTTTTATACATTATTCTTAAAGCATATCACATTACTGTCTAGTGCCAAAAAGGATACCCTGGAACACAAAATGGCAACTGACGGAATAGGGTAGTTTTTAATTACTTCGAGTCTGTCAGTTCCTTCCGCCCACCCAGGGCGGGAGGACTCATTTGATACGATTATCAACCCCAAAACCGTCGCCTAAGAATATAGATTCCAAAACGTGGCCAGAATGTTCATCCATCAACACGATGGATTTCACGTAAGTGTTTTCTTAATTCTAGGACACGTACATTTTTTTCATGATATTTTCTACCAAAGCATTATACTTGTAGTTATTTTAGTCAGTGCATGTTATTAAGAAATATGGCTATGTAGTGCTCTAAATTACGGAAACACTGAATTTGATGTTGTAACCGTTTCAGGTGTATAAAAGGCAAAATTAATTAAAACTTATAATTATTTGACAGCTATTTGCCATGCATCGTTTCAACGTTGCCAACTGTTGGGATACGCGCTTTTAACATTTTTTTTTTTCATTTTTGTTCTACCGTTTACTTTCATTCATTCTCCATCACTGGCCACAAACAAATGAACAAAGAATTTATAAATACCGTTTTAATTATTTCAAATAAAGAACCAAGAAGTATTGTTTTAATTTCGACTTCCCCAACAAATTAAACTTAGTTAAACTTCAAACCGTTCCAGTCGAGTAATCTGAATACATTTTATTACTGCTTTTATTTTAGCACAAAACTGAACGAAGCTTTAAAGCTCATAATGTACAAAGCAACAAAAATCTGCTATTCTAACAATTTTAGACCTTTGTTGGTTGAAAATAGAATTTATTTTCGATTGCAAAGCGAAACAGAAGGACTTTTCGAGCCCGAACAGTTTACAAATTAAGGACTCTAATGGGGTATTTAAAAAAAAGTTTAATTGCATTGCGAAAGAATAGTATGGACCTGTGGACTATAGTTTTGTGTATTTTGAACATTGCCGTATATTCATAGAATTTTATGAAAATAATTCCATTGTTTCGATTATACTGCCCACTATCTATTTTCAGTACAGTATGATATCTACTGAAGCAGCATTTGTTCATTAGTTTCAATAAGACCACACATATATGCGATATTTGAGCGGCATCCCCGAGCGATGTACGAAAGATACTTAACGAAAGATTTTCTTGAAGTCTTTGGTGAGTTAGGATCATTTTGCATCTACGTCTAAGTCTTTTATTGTAGAGCATCTAAGCGGGCGGCGTCGGGGCTTTCTCCTCAAGATGACTTACGCCACAAAAACATAGGCATTTCGGCAACTCGTTATATTGTCTTACAGTATAGATTCGAAGACAGGTGTTACATACTTAGTTTCATAGAATCTTCTGAGTCACCAATTGTACTTCTAATGAGGAAAAAATAAATAAAACTGAAACGCTGCGATGACGCCGCATCATGCTCTAGCGTCTAGCATGACTTACGTCTAAACGGCCTAAGGGCAACGTGTAAACAGCATAAGTGCAACGCATACACAGCGTAAGTGAAACGTAAATGCACGGCACATTATGTGCAACAAAGAAACCATAGAATCATACGAAGTCAACAGATGTAGACAATTAAGCTTCAGCAACATCACCGGACCTTCCTCTCCCCACGATTAAGCAATGAAAGTGCAATGTCTATACAGCGACGACGCAACTTCGACGCAGTATCTACGTTAAGTTTACGAACTCCATAAATGCAAAGGCACGTATACATTTAATCACACCGAATTTTTTTTTTCTTTTGTAACACATAAACCCAAATTGACGAAGATACGACACTTAAAAATTGCCAATAATTCACAGGTCCGGCACACCGCAATCGAGGCGGTAAGACCCCTCTTTGAGGAGTAGCTGGAGAGAGTTCTTCGGTCATTGATGACTACACGACACGATTACGCAGTTTATACAACATCTACGAAGTGTAGACGCAACATCGACGTAGTGTCTTCGTAAAGTTTATGAACTCCAGAAATGCAAAGGCAGGTACTTAGTCTTCTGTGGTTAACAATTGTATAGGTTTCTCTCTAGTCTAGGTAATGTCTCAAGAGAGAGGTACCAAAAAATTAGCCACTAAGTTAATGAGGAACATCACCTAGTGTCCCTTCGCTTGCAGTCTGTGATCAATGATCGCTGATCGTACAGGAAGGGACAGCGGGAACAAAAAGGTGGCGATCCGATCTAAACTTGTTTGTAGCGGGAAGCAACCCTACATCATCCTGTCGTTAAAATTACGCGGAACATTAGTTAGGTACACTCACAACTACGCGATGTGTACAACATTTACGCAGCGTAGACGCAACATCGACGTAGTGTCTACGTAAAGTTTATGAACTCCATAAATGCAAAGGCATGTACTCATAGTCTTCTTCACTGATTAATTGTTGAGTAAAGGTACCAAAAATTTGCCAGTAAGTTAATGAGGAACATCACCTAGTCTCCCTTCGCTTGCAGTCCGTGATCAATGATCGCTGATCGTACAGGAAGGGACAGCGGGAACAAAAAGGTGGCGATCCGATCTAAACTTATTTGTAGCGGGAAGCTAACCCGTTCGCTGCCGCCGCTGATTGTTCGTTATCTAGTGCAGGCGGGTTTAATTCGAAATAACAAGGGTTACTTATGTTTAAGTAGATGTTAATAGGTTGTGTTTTGTTGTGGTTAAAGTTTTTTTTGGATTGTGGTTGAGATTCTTGCTTAAATGTGAGGTTTATGTCCATCATTCCCTTCTGATTTAACGTGGCTGCCCTACCTAAATAATCAGTATTTTATTTTTATTTTACGTCATTATTGGACAATTTTGAGGCGAACATTATTCATAAATAGGTTCAAGATTTTAAAGTAATTATCCTTCATCGATTACTAATAATGGAGATCGTTGGTGTTCTTGGAATTATTTATCCATTCTTCTCCATAAAAATCTACCGATTTGGAATGGACTTTTTCAAAGCTTAAACGTATCCTAAACATAAGTACTTCACACTCACTGTCGACTTCATCATCGCTCACCATCAGGCGGGGTGGTGGTCAAAAACGACCCTTTTTTCTCGTGGTAAAATCATCAAGAGTCCTCCCACCCCGGGCAGGGCGGCAGGGAATGTCAGACTTGTACTCACTAAAATCCACGGTGTCCTTCGGTAGCCCTTTGAGTACCGGAGTCGCGGTGGGTACGTATCAAAATCCCGAAAGTTCATAATACCTATGTTTGAAATACCGACGTCCGAAACACCGAAATTCAAAATACCGAAAGTTCATAATACCTATGTTTGAAATACCGACGTCCAAAACACCAAAATTCAAAATACCGAAAGTTTTAAATGCCGATAGTCGTTATGTTTTTGATCAAAAACCTCGGTTTTTGGAGGAGCAAGTCGCAGAAGTAGGAGCCCCGCGGAGCGGGGCTCCTACTTCTGCGTGGTTAAAAAAAAAATAACCACGAAGAGGATGGCGGGGTCTGAAAGACCCCGCCATCCTCTTCTAACATAAATCGTCCTAGTCGGGGTGCCAGCAAGTCCCGAGGTTAGACCTAGTTCTAACCGGCTAAACCTAGTTCTAACTGAAGATAAGTATGATACACGTAGGTTTAACCGCATGTGGTCGGTTACACCTAGGTTTAGCCGGTTAGAACTAGGTCTAACCTCGGGACTTGCTGGCACCCCGACTCGGACAATTTAGGTTAGAAGAGGATGACGGGGTCTGAAAGACCCCGCCATCCTCTTCGTGGTTATTTTTTTTAACCACGCAGAAGTAGAAGCCCCGCGGAGCGGGGCTCCGTCGACTTGCTCCTGTGAAGGAAATTTACGGCATTTTAAACTCCAAGTTTTTAAATTTCGGGATTTTAAACTTTCGGGCAAATGAACTTTCGAGATTTAAAACTTTCGACCAAACAACCATTCGGCGTTTCAATTTTCGGGATTCCGTCCATCGGTATTTTAAAATTCTGTCTTTTAAATTTCGGTATTTTAATACGTACCCGTCGCGGTATACGTATGTCCGTCAAACACGAACCTAAAGTTGAATAAAAAAGTATCCTATTTTTAAGTCATGAGTTCACTATGTATCATTAGTTTTAATTAGTTTATATAAGTAATTCTAAAGATAGGTTTTATAGACAGTTCATGGTCTTTACCTAGTAAGTGTTCGACCAATCTCATCCGTTCACACTATACAATACACCAAATTCGTCAATTATTTAATAATCAATAAACATTCAAATTGATACCCAATTACTTAAAAACCACATAAATAACTCACAATCAACAGCCAAGCTACACAACACACCTACTTAATCAACTGCTAAGTATTAATCCCCGATTAAAGCCATTAGCACTGAAATGTGGAATATTTTGTCCAAATAGAGCGCATCGGGTCAAAGGATAGTGCCTGGCCAATAAATCATGGAATGCTTGGAATAGTCCTCGGCAGTCGTGCCCCGCTAAGTAATTAGCGATAGAACTAATTAAACTCCGGTTGGCGAAGGGAAGGTTGCACTGGTTTAAACAGAGATTAAAGATTGTTGGGTGCGGTACGATTGTATTGAGATTCGTGAAGTGATCAAATATTTATTTGTCTTTTGTAGTTTTTAACTCTGGTTTAAGATTTTTTTGTTTTAATTTTGTTTGCTGTTCATTGGTCCTCAATACTACGAGTAAAATCTTTGTTTGGTTTTAATTTTTCTTTGCTGTAAAAACTGAAATGTCTTTTATGTTTATGAAAAATTAAACTCGACAAGTAACCTACCTCTGTTTTCAAGAAAAGTTTTATTTAGAGAATTTTATCAACAGTTATGCTAAAAGTTCACCAAATAATCTACCTAGACCTACTATTGTTTATCCTCACATTTATATTATGTTGTGTATTTTATTGTCGCCACAAAATCTTGGGCAATTTTACTTTTTTTTATTTATTTTGAGTTGCATATTAATAACTATTTATCTTAACGTTAAAAAAATCAATAAAATTACTTTTGACCTAAATTAAATAAAATAAAACCAGTCCAAACACATTCAAAGTTAATTAAAATCACCTTTCTAATGGCTTCCAAAAACTTTCAGATGCAAAATCAAAGACTCAACTCTACATTCAACTTCCAACCTCACTTCCTTCATCATAGGTTTGAAATCAGATTGCAATCAAGAAATTAACTTAGGGGTAAGATAAAATGCTCCATATAAGGCATACAAATGTTGCAGGAACTGCAATGTCGGTATAAAGTACAGTATCGGACGGTTGTAGTCGAAATGTTAGAGGAACTTAGTCGACTTATAGAAACGGACTTGCAAATGCCATACCTACCTTTGTTTATGGCTCTGATTAGTCTATGGTACAGGTATTTTTATAAGATACCTTGCAAATACATGTTCAGTCTAAACGCTATGTGCAAAGTCGATGGTGGTGGTCTATCAAATCGATCACAGCGTGCCATGCGACAGAGATGAGAATTAACTGGGGACACTCGCGGAGTGAAGTTACCTACGTGTTAAATTTAATAATAATGCAATGTGGAGCATTTATTTCCCTTTTTATTTCATTTGTAATGAAAAATAAGCCGAAATCGTTCACACCGTATAATGGGGGCTTCCACCTTCTTTGGGCTAGTTATGGGCAAGCGTATGCTACATGCAATTTTTTCTTTTCGTCCCTAAGACATGTCAGTTTCCTCACAATGTTTCTCTTTGCTATTCTAAGAGTTATAGTAATGAAAATATTTACACAAGCTTGAGTGCCAATAGCTGCTCTCTTTATAATAATCTTACTACGTATTACCAGACTTTATGTGAGGATTCTTACCAGTTAATTTTCCTAGTAATGAGTCCTAGCAATGATCTTTCAGTCCAGGCAATTGCTAATTCTAAGTAATCACTGTAACTGAACAGCCTGTTCTTTTATTTGGTTTATCAGGTCCCGGTATACCTGAAAAAGGTAGTATGGTTAAGAATTTCAAGCTGGAAAGCAACCAAGGATGTTTAACTCTACACAAAGACAGAAAATTACAATTTCTTACTCTATCAACCATCTGTGCACCTCCCATCATCAACTATTCGAGCGCGCCCTTCTCCCACGCAAATACTATACGAACCTTTAAAAAACTAACCTCATTTCCTGTCAAGACCTATGCATCAACAGGCCGGTTACACAAAAAAAAAGTAAAAAGCTATTTATGTATAAAGAGTTCCATATTCAAATGCTGGCGCGATTAGCGTCCAAGATGGCGACGAGGCCGATTTTTGTACGGTGATACAAAATTTCAATTTCCTGTTTTAGTTATCGCACCTAAGTGATCTAAGTTTGACAAATAAGTTCATTTTGACGAGTCGCCCGGTGACGGAGCGGGTGATTTATCATTTTAAATGATCGTATCCAGTAGCTGCCATACTGGAAATCCGATAAAATGTCGAGTATCACGAACGGACAGTCACTATCTTTTTGTTGTGGGTTAAGCATAAGTTTATTCAGTTAAAAATTGTTCCTTTATATCTACAATGATGTCTTAACAATATTTCTTCCAACGTAGGCTTATCAATCTTCGTCAAGACGTGACATTTTGGACCATGAATAAAAACTTATGAGTTTCCAAGCAGATCTTAAAATTTAACGATCACTGGACCCGTCTACCACCACAGCAAACAAAAGATACTTCAGTTTCATCTTTAGATGCCTTTACTTCAATATTATTTGCTTTTAAAGTGTGTTGTTTTCTTTAAAGGCGCTATTTGTAGTCTAAAGTCTACCATTACAGCACCCAACACTATGCTTTGCACCTCAACATTATGCCACTGTAACTTTACGTTTCAAAGCGTTCCAATGACATTACGAAAACCGTCAGAAGCGCGCTCTGACGTGCAACAAGTCATTTCCCTTCGGCGAAGCAACAAAAGCGAGCCACCGACTCCCCAACTACTATTACCGTCATGGGGTTACTTAAAATTCAAATAAAGCGAAAAAGCCGCCTTTACTTGGTCGGGCCGCGTCGAAATAGCGAAATAATTGCGACGTGGGCTCTTAAATCTGTGAGCGCGTCATTTGTTTATTAAGGGTCCGAGCCGCAGGGCCTTTTAGCATAAATACTGTGGCAGCAGTAGACAGTCGACCGCGCCTACATAAACTGAGAAAACAAACCTAAACTAAGTTTATGCGAGTTACAAGTAGACCGACGACGTTGTCGGAAGCCTTCGCCGAAATGAAGTGGTCGTAGAATGGTGCTTCAGCATGTTCATCTACGTAATTTGCGATTGTTTTAAAGTGCCAAAGAAGGTGCTCTTACACCTGTTTTTTTAAGGAGTACAGTAGTCAACTAATTTGTTATGAATGAGTTGAGTTCCTTCAGAAAACGGTTTTAACAAATCATAACAATTATTAAGTAAGTAGGATGACGAAACATGAAAAACCATTATGAGTGACTGACTGAAATACTGTGACAAAGCAATTATGTAACACCGAATCAAGTCTATGTCATGTAAATTATTAAGAACCTTTTAGTAAATCAGCTCATGAAGATGATTTACAGCACAAAGTAAATGGCATAATTGTTTATCACCATAAAGGAAAATGCTCAGAAACAAAAAGAAATCAGTGCCTCGACGCAAGTCGGCGGTACCAGGCGGACATACGCGTAGAGTAGTGGCCGGTGCGGCGCTGTCATCGCGTGCGCGCGCACACATAAATCCGACGACGACATTCTTTGCGGCCACCGCCGCCGCCGATATGCGCTCCTGGTACACACAGCGACGGAACGGAGTTTGCTTTTGAAATTGTTACATTATGGTAGCTTCATAAAGGCATCTGTAACAAGGAAAACGCACCATATACAGTAGTTTATCAGGTATCTTGATAATACAACTCACATGATTCCGATTCCGAACACCAATGATCTCGTAGCGAATAAATATTTTGGTCCTTTGAGCCAAAGTAACTTAATATATAAGTCTATGGAGAATATTACGAATATGATAGATGATGTAATTTGTATGATAAAGATGAGTCAGTTTATGCTCTCCTTAATTTACCAGTCTAATACATAAAATAGTCTTTAAATTCAAACGCCTTCAAAGAATCCTTCTTACCCTTTTACTAGAGCGTCACGATATTAATATTGAATCGTGTAATAAATTTATATCGTTTAATAATCACCAAATGAGCGGTTGGCGTAATAATATAAATCTGTGGGCCTGCGCAGGTTGCAGTAACAATCAAATTTAATGTGCATCACATAGTGATGCGCGAGCGCACCCACGCTTCGCCCACGGTGCGTACGGTGACCATGCTTATTGAATAGCAATAATGTGAATTTATTAAGATGATGCATGCGTGTAAGAGGAGGCAGACAAAGGGGCATCAATAAATAAGGACTCATGCACTCTGGCTTGATTTTATTCACTAGCAAAATTCTGTATTTCAAACATTGGTCCACATTCATAAAATACCTAGTTAGTAAATCTTTCCGTTTACTGTCATCACATTAGTGGGTTAACTACTTACTATTTTATGATGAAGATACAATGGTACAGAAATATCAAGTCTCTTACCATTGCACATTTCTTCCTTTATAAAATAAAAGGATAGATGCTACTTTTTGACATAATATTTTGACATCATCATCATCAACCTATAGCAGTCCACTGCTGGACATAGGCCTCTCCAATCGCACGCCATTTCACTAACTTTGACATGTCTTGCGTGAATATCTTATCCAATTCAGAATCTTCCGTCTGATAAGAGGGACAAGCCGAATCTTGAAGGGTCTTTACATATTATTTTCATTTTTTTTCTTGCTACCAAGTGCCAAAAGTGTCTATGCAAACTGCAGCAGGACTTATCCCGCCACTTACAGTCCGCGTGCAACCCCTAGCATCGCAGGCACGATTTTTCCAGCCAATCAATAAAACGATCGGGCAGCAAACGAAACAATCGTAGTTATTTAATATCTTGCAGTTTCGCAATCCATGACCTTACTATGTATAAATGAATTAGAAATATGAATGACTAATTCTTCATGGTTAGGATCAAATACATAAGCTGTAAACAGTTCATCTTCATATTCTTTAGTTAAAAACTAGAAACCATAGCACTTTAATTCTAGTATTTATTGATTTGATTTTCATATTTGACAGTTTTTTATTGTTGTAACTGGCAGTTTGATAAGACTTTCCGATTGAATGTCGATCTCTATTTAACACTAGCTGACCCGGCAAACTTCGTACCGCCTCGAAATTACCTTTTATACCGTCCCTGGACTTCCCAAAATAATTCAAAACCAAAATTAGCCAAATCGGTCCAGCCGTTAACGAACAGCAATTAATTTTTTATATATAAGATTAGGTACTTTACGTATATAAGCAACTTCTGGACAAGACGGAATCACAGAAATCCGTGTCACCTCTATACTCCTTACCCAGAATTCCTTAGTGGCTGTGCCAGTAAAACCTTTTCTTTTGGTACTATCATCAAATGAATCCTCCTGACCTGTATGGAGTGGAAGGGACTGCCAGAATCTTATTGATAAAAGATCAAAACCTTAAATCCAAACAGAAAATACCATCGACTATAAGGCCTTGAAAACTCAACAATATTTACGAGGGCGGTCCGATAAGTACTTAGCCTCCTTGTCTGATGGCGCCATTATCGCATTTTTTTTTTACTGTCGTGTAATACATTCTTTTCGATGGCTACCCTCTAAATTTCAGGTCAATCAGACTTGTCGTTTAGTTTTGACAGCTTATGGCAGCGAACGTGTTTGCAAATTTTAGAACAATGGAAAAAGAACAATATCGGTCGGTGATTCGATTCTTGTTTTTGGAAGGAAAATCGCGCAGTGAAATCAAAGAACGCTTGGATGCCGTATACGGTGACTCTTCTCCTTCGATGGCGACAGTTAAAAATTGCTTTAACGAATTTCAACGTGGTCGTACATCGGTTTTTGATGAGCCACGCCCAGGTGCCCCGAAAACGGCTACCACGCAGGAAAATGTGTCGAAAATCCACGATTTCGTATTAGCGGACCGCCGATTGAAGGTGCGTGAGATAGCTGAGACAGTGGGTATCTCAAAAGACCGCGTGGGTTACATCTTGCACGAAATTTTGGGCATGAGGAAACTATCCGCGCGATGGGTGCCGCGTTTGCTCACGCCGGACAACAAACGCAACCGTGAGACCACTTCAGAGCAGTGTTTGACGTTATTTAAGCGCAATCCAAAGCAGTTTCTTTGTCGTTTTGTGACCGTCGACGAAACATGGATCCATTGGTACACACCAGAGACCAAGGAACAGTCGAAACAGTGGACTTTACCCGGTGTACGTGCTCCGAAGAAGGCAAAGACTGTTCAATCGGCCGGAAAGGTGATGGCCACCGTTTTCTGGGATGCACAGGGTGTGATCCACATCGATTACCTGGAGAAGGGCAGAACGATCACAGGGCTGTATTATACCGAATTATTGGGCCGATTCGATGCCGAGTTGAAGAAAAAACGGCCTCATTTGGCAAAGAAAAAAGTGCTCTTTCACCAGGATAACGCACCGGTGCACACTTCCGCTATCACCATGTCCAAATTGGTGGAATTGGGCTACGAAATGCTACCCCATCCACCGTATTCTCCAGATTTGGCCCCGTGCGACTTCTTTTTATTTCCAAACTTGAAAAAATCGCTCGCCGGGCAAAAATTTGAGTCAAATGAGAAGGTTATCGCCGCCACCGATGCCTATTTTACAGACCTCGAGAAAAAATATTTTTCAGACGGGTTAAAAAAGTTGGAGCATGGCTGGGTCAAGTGTATTGAGTTAAAAGGATACTACGTTGAGAAATAAATAGCCATTTAAAAAAAAAAAACGTTTTTCTTTTGTAGGCTAAGTACTTATCGGACCACCCTCGTATAGCACAGCAAGAGTGGAATAAAAAATACTGCGCTTGATTATTTTTCGTTGTTTCAACAACTCTGTCAATGTTTACTAACCTTAGCACTTTACTACGTCGTACTGCACACAATCGACCTTCTTACTGCAGAATTAATTCAGAAATTATCTAAAACTGATGACATACATATACCATATTAGTTTATGCTTCTAGTTGTGAATGATTTTGATAATCATTGGCAAAGGAAAGATGTTAGGAAATTCGGAATTTATAAAAAACAGAATTTCCTACCATCTTTACTCATCATTTTCCTGCCCTTATCCCATTTTACTTGAGGTCGGCGCAACACGTTTCTTTCTTCCATTCTCCTCTATCACAAGTCATAGTATCATTTACTCCTTTTTCTTTCATATCCTTACTTATACAATCCATCCATCTTTTCTTTGGCCTTCCTCTTCCTCTCCATCCATCAATATTCATACTCATCACTCTCTTAGTCACATGAGTGTCATTCCTACCATCTTTACTACTGCAACAAAATTGGTAGATTAAAAAAAAGTTTCTCTTCTCCATAAATCGTTAATATTGTATTTTTTTCGTACCTATTGTAATTTTAGTTTTGCCAACTTTGACCTCAGAGCAGCATAATGCCAGACGGCAGCAGACAGTTTGCCATCTGACGCTTATTTCAGCAGGACTCCAATGTCCCACTGCTGGGCAAAGGCCTTCCCCATATCTATCCAAGAAGGTAGTCTTATTACAATGCAAGGGCAAAGATTTTTTGCAAATTTTCAAAAGGGAATAACAACAGCTAGTCTGAAATAATAAATACATTTTATTACCTACCATTTTATTTAAGCTGCGACAGTGTTTCCAAAACACCTCACCTCAGCATTTGGTACCAAGTAAAACTCATGAAAAAAACGTAAAAACTAACAAATAGCATCGTAAGAAGATTTTCAATGCATTCTCAGAGAACTCAAATGTTTTATGACGAACTGATGTCGGTACCACAGTTTCAACATTTTGTATGTTTCTACATATTTATTTGTTCATAAAAATACCTGGGACTGCAAGGTATTTGCACAATATTCCATGGTAGGTAGTAAGTAGTACATTTTACTCCTTATCCCTTGGCTTGCCGTGTGTACACCTTATACTCGTAAAGTAGCCTAGGTATACTTCAGGAATATAAAGTATACACACGGCTTATAAAATTTATATATGTCTGGATATCTGAGGTTTGTGATGCATAAGCCTGATTCTGTGATACCAATGATTCTAAAAATCTGAAAAACTAAACCACGTGAAATACTGAAATTCAGCTGCATCTGGTTAGACAGGCAGCTGAACTCAAAATAATTGGTTAAAGCCTACGGCAAATATGTCACCTCAGTATATTTGTCCAATTTAGCCACCGAAAAGCTCATAGATTCCCTTGAATCAGACATAGATCTTAGATGCGAGAGAGGTCATGAAATTAACAAAGGTTCTCTTCATTTATCAATAGATAAATGAAGAGAACCTTTGCCTAAGCCTGAAAATCATTGAACAGATCGACAGTTTCGAAAACAATTACCGCGATGCTCTGTCGTCGACTCATAAATAACCAATAAGTGGGCGAGGCCAAATCTCCCATTGCACACATGAAATTATTTCCCACTTTCCGCCTCTTTTGGCAAAGTGCCACCGAATTACTCACTTCGCTGCAGCGCTAATTCAACATGTAGCATATCAATATTAACCTTACAACTCTACAAAGTTTGACGACCATTTCTACCCTTCTAATCCCAATCAAAATCTAATCAGTATCCCACAAAAATAATACACAAAAGTTCATCAACCCTCTGCAACGTTCATCAAACCACACACGGCGAAGCGTGAGGGTTGCGATCTACGCGTTCGATCGTACAGCGCCATCTCTTGGTGGGGCGTGGCAACTCACGAGAAATGACGTCACCGCCGCAAGCGCACGCTGATTGAGCGATGAACTTTGCTGAGCCGCGTCGATCATTTCATGTATTATTATTAGCTACAGTTTATACGAAGGATTATCCATTCAGATTTTTGTCGACAGGATGTTGGTTATTAGTTTGTTATCCATGTGGGAGGTTAATCAATGAGTCGAGGTGAACGATGTGTGGAATGATGAGGTGAAATATTGATGTTTGTCGACTGTAATGGAATAGATAATATTTCTATGGAATAGATTCTAATAATAAATTATCCTGAAGAAAATGAATGGCCATGGCCACTAAGTAATATGTCATCTATAGAATTAATAACCGTATTCTTGAAAACCATGAACAGAATATTTAGAGGGAAAATAATGTTTGACTCGCCACAAAAAAAAAAAACTTATTAGATTAATTTATTTAATTTCAATCAGACTCCTCACGTTCTGGCGAAAAACGCCTAACTTGAGAATTGATCCTAGGACCTTTACTCAGCAGTAGCAGTACCTTACGCTATCATCCACCAAAAAAACTAATACATCAGAACAACGAACAATCAGACTAGGTGGTCTACCATGACGTCTTAAAGTCAGAATAGCTCCAGTGTGGGAAGGAGACAGACCTATAAAATTCGTCTAGCGCCACCTCGTTCCCTCACAGGAACTATGACGTCATAATAAGCCACCTGAACTATGTAGGTAAGTTTTAAAAATGATCCTTCATATAATACTTATCCCAGTATCGACAGTGAACACCCTGTACATGGAGGCCGTTACAACATCGTTCGCAAGCACTTATTAATAACGAAGAAAGCTGCACCGAATCTCTTGATCGACAAACAATGGGTGTGCTCGGATACCCGCGAAGCCAAAGCAAATATTATTTATTATAATATTCAGCTTTTACAAAATACATCGAACGTTTAAAAATACGACACGGTAAGAAAGATGGCCGGCGTCTGCTTTAATGTGGGTGGTGACAATTTTACGGAAGCTTGGCTTTTGAATTTGGAAGCAGGAGACAGGTGCTATAAACTAAAACATTTTTTTTTTCTTTAGCCATATTTGTTTATGGTAGTGAATTAACAAACTTCTTTGAAAGAACGATTCTTTTCCTTACCAATCTAAAACTTAGTAGTCTCTGCCAAGAACTTGGCTACGTGATTAGCAAGTTTCGTATCATCTTTAGTTTCTATCGTGAAAGATAAGTCATGAATGACCTATAAAAAATTTAAGAAGTATAGAAACGTAGATACCTAGTGTATTTGCTTCTAAAGGAACGTAAAGAATCGGAGAGTCGGTCAACCAGATTGTTCAAAAGATTACTAACGAATTACCGTGACCCCGGAACGTAAAGGGCTACTGAAGCACACCTTGAATTTTAGTCAAAACAAGTATGACAGCCCCTCCTGCCCTGGCCTGGCTGGGAGGACTCATTTGATGATTTTATCGGTTAAAAAAAAGCACAAAAGTACCTCCTAGGCATCAAGCTTTACAAAATACTGACAACTTCATTTTTCTGGCTGGAGAACTAAAACAAACCTGCACGCGTAGCATGACCACCGTAGAAACGAGTTATATCGACGGGAGAATCGACAAACTGACAGATTGAAGAAAGATTTCTATCCTCCTAAGCATGGCGATGTTTGACACGTAGAAAAGAAATGTTTCTTCTCTGCGATAGAAAGAAGTCTACAACGTCGAGCATGCCGACAATATTTTCTCTACTTTTGACACTTGGGGGAAGACACATTTCTTCTCTACAAGAGAAACTTGTCTACATCAAATCAGACCTAGACAAGTTTCTTTTTATAATATTCTTGATGTTTATCGATATAAATTTGTTTTAAAAACAAGTAAAGGTCCTCCTAACTCAATCGCTTTAGTTTTTAAACCCTAAAGAATAAAAAAGGCTGAATGAAACTTGTAAGGAAAGTGCATCATACTTTTTTTTTAATACGAGTTCCATGAAAAAATATAAAATGAGAAACTTTCAGTGAAATAATGCAGACAGCTAATCTTTCCAATGTTTATTACAAAAAAATATTTTTGCAAGAATCTACGTGTCATCAGTCATAGACATGCAGCATGGCCCCAATATTATCTGCCCAAAATTACCTTACTCATAATTTATCATATAATAAATATCTGTCTCCTATAACACATAGATAATGTTGTACACTTGTTTTTCTCTCATTCTCTAAAGTATGTTATTTTCTTTTTGATATTTTGCTAGGAAAGACTCGTGTTCATACATGGTTCATACTGTGTGCCTATGGTTTGGATACTTTTTGCGTTTTGTTGTCGGGTTGGTTTATGTGCAAAAATTTTTTTTGATTGCAAATGTATACACATATCACTAGAATTATCGATAATTCTGTGTCATTCCAATAAATCATTTTAATTGTATTGAAAACTTGAGTATTTTACACGTTTTTTTGGTTAACTAAACGTTTTAGTTCATTCACAGTTCAATCATTCGCCGTTGCTATGGAAAGAAAACTTGTGTCTTGTCTTCATAGAAACACGAGTCTACAGGCCGCGCCATGCTCGGGCAGAAGACATAACGAGTGGGATAGAAAGAGCTTTGTCTTTTCTTGGTAGAATAGAGATAGAATCGCCATGCTACGCGTGCTGGACTATCGTAGTAAGAACATCTCTACTTGCGCTAAGCGCACGGATTTATTTATAAAAATCCCTCTTCAATGCCTTATTGAATAATCGACGAGCCATAGATGGGAGATACGGCCCTCCCGACGCAAATTAATATTTCGCATCGGCGAATTAATATAATTAGCCGTAATTATTATTCAGTTTTGTGCGTCGCTTTATACACGAGGTTGATGCATGGGAAAAACATTTTTTTTTTCATTTTTTGGGACAGGAAATGTTTTTAGATGTTTACATTTTTGGAAGTGGGAAGGTACTTATTTATCATTTTATATTTCATTATTAACATTTAAAATTATAGTTTCTAACCAAAAAAATGTAAACAAAATGTAAAAATGTAAAATCCAAGACGCGACACGTACCTACCTATTTTCAATTGTGACACCTGGTAAACACATCATTCTGGCACAGGTGATATTATATACTTTTTTAAGTTTTAAATTATTACCACGATATAACATTATCTATAACAACTGTAAAGTAAAAAAAAAACGCTTACGGAGAATCCTTGGAGAATCTGCAAAACTGCGCCATCTATGAACAAATTGTCTAAGTTCAACTGTAGAACAAAAACGTTCCATTTCTAGGGAGAATAAACCATATACAACGTTAATTTGGTAGTTTAACTTCTAAATGAACATATAATAATAAACTAGTTAAAGATATAAATAATAATAAAACTATAAATTAAAAGAAAAAGATGTAAATTTTGATCATAAAAAAATCACACGTTTCATTGACACGTCGTGTAACGGAACGACATCCTTATGTCAACGCAAACAAAACTATGTCAAAATTAATTCTAAATTTCGAGTAAAAACAACAACAAAATCACACAAATATTTATGTGTAGCAATCCATGTGCTCCTTTAATTTGCATATACTATAAAGAAACGTCGTGATGGCTGAGAAGTAAGTTTTTTAATGTATTTACGCTATCACTAAATCCATGTCAACATTCTGTGGTTATCGAAGAAAGAGCTTAATGGAGAAAAAATGCGTTGTTTTGGTGATAAAATGATTACACGGTCACTTCATTACCACTAAGAATAACATTTTCGAAATGAGAATCATGAGTTTTGAAAGGTCACGGAGTTCAATTAGGAGCAGTATTCATTGCTTCCTAGTCGCTCATTTTGTCAATGCAAAAGCGAATTAGACGAACGGAATAATGTCAGGCACATAACAGTAATAGCCGAATCATTTTGGTGTTAACTAGATGCTGACATAATTTGTTTTCTGAGGCACTTTATGTGCTTCTAGTGTACTCAATAGGTTAGTCAAGTAATTTTTGTGTTTCCCAATTTAATTTCACTGTGCAGAGATCTTTGGAGTGTTATACAACCTCTTTTATTGTTTTTCTAACTTTTTTCTACATTTTATGAACCACTTTTAACCAATTTTTGTTAGATGAAGAAAAGTATCAACATTTTCAATAGATATTATTTACTTAGATGGCTATACTATAATATTCAATTCCAATCCATAAATAATAGATGAGGTTTAACTTATTCATGATAGCAGTTATGAACTTATTAATCTATAAGTAGCTTATATGACAACTGAGTATATTTAATGTTGTTACATAAGTCAATATTATTGCTTTATTCTGATACAAAATTTCTGGCCTTTGCTTCTAATTTTGAATTGCTATTACTGGATCTAGATTAGGCTACAAATGAGTAGTACTACTCATACTCAAACAGCATCATTTTAAATTCTGATTTTTCTTTTTAATGATGAGGTTCAACTATCTTTTTTACACTAAAAAAGTGATACTTTAATTAAATGAAAACGGTCCTTGTAGAACCCATTTCAAATGTTAACCTGTCTTGAAACATAAACATGTCTTTGTTTTTATACTCAAATGCACATAAACTAGTAATAACGACATCTTTAAAGCTGTGTGCTTCAACAAGATTTAATTCTTTTTTAGTTGGAGTTTTAAAACAATCTAAAACAATTGTTATGTAACTAACACATATACCATTAATCATATCAGCCAAAATCCATCCACTACTGGATGTAAGCCTCCTACAAGAAACGCCAACCATCCCTGACAATCTGCATCCTTTCTCTGGCAGCCAACTTCTTCAAATCATTGATCCAAAATACCGACATACTATGTCGAGATTTTGCCCTATGTCTCCCTTTATTTTTTTTTAAAACATATGAAAAGAAAGTTCTATTCTTCTCAAATCATAGACAATAACCATTTGTTTTCAAAAAGTTTGTAATATTCTCTTTATTATCTCCATAGATCTAGTGATTCCAGTCCCAGTGAGACAGCCAGTACGCCGAGGCATGATGACAAACAGTCCGGCAACTGGTGGGACACTTGGATATCTTCAGCTAAGTCCAAGGTGAGTCCAAGCTCCATAGAGTATTTATTATCTATTAGCTACTGTGGTTTCATCTTCTGAATGGTTCCTATGGATACATTTTGTGAAGTGTGTAACATTCTTCGTTTGTGTGGATAGGATAAAGTTAGTTGGACATTTTTGATCTGGTATGCAACAATGATTTAAATGTAGTTCGAAATTAACATTTCACGAAATGTATTTATTTTGATATGAATGCAGGGGCAAAAAGATATCAAGGCAAAACATATTTGTTTAAAAATAATTTTTTGTTTACATTTATTATGAAAATGCTGAAAAAAACATAAATTTGAGGGATTGGACTCATCTCATTGGGTACTATTTTATGGTTATCACATATTTGGACGGGTTTTCGATAGTTGGACATTGATAAGTTATGTCAAAAAAAAACCCTTTTATCTTTATTTCTGGGTTTAAATATTCAGTAGGCCCAATATTATGAAAGTAATTATAACTAATAAAGTAAGCTTTATTGATGCATGCATACATTTTTATCTTTTCTTATGTTCTTGTTTCTTTGTGTAAAAGAACACAAAATATAAATCATAGTTTCTTACTTAAGTATAAATTAATTTTCTTTGTCATTTTATTGAATGAAAAAACGTTTCCCTATTTGATACTGTATGAAAGCCGTGCAATTGTACTCTAAACATGAGTCATAGATAGGTGGTATTTTTTTTCTTCCATTCCTTTGTGTTTTTATTTTATAGGAAGTTAACTTTTGTGTGGAGTTTATTTACCTCAGAATAAAGGTGTTTATTGCGTGTTTTTTAATCAAATATGGTTAGGTTTCAGCAAGAGTCTTTGTTATTTTTTTTTTTTGATAAAAGATACATAAGTATTTTAATGGAAATATTCTTATTCAAAGCTTCATATGGACTCATTTATTTAAATACAGCCTAATTAACAAACAATTACTTAAATAACTAAGTGCCTAACTTAATATTTGTTTACATTGAGATAGCAGTATTTGATAACATAATTATTTATGTTATCGATAAAAATCGAAGGTGATGAACACATTGATAAATTAGAAGTGCTTTCACTGTCTTCCTGATTCACAATAGCTATCTATGTAAATATATAAAACTCAAAGGTGACTGACATAGTGATCTATCAATGCACAGCCCAAAACACTGGACAGATCGGGCTGAAATTTGGCATGCAGGTAGATGTTATGACGTAGGCATCCGCTAAGGAAGGATATTCATCAATTTTACCCCCAAGGGGATAAAATAGAGGATGAAAGTTTGTATGTTTGTCAATTTGATATAAAATACATTGTTAAGTTCCGACATCCACGCGAACGAAGTCGCGGGCACAGCTAGTCATTAATATTCTATTGCTTGCTCGTTTCATTTCCAATAAAATGATAAGGACAGACTTAATAACATGTTGAAACATTAACTTAAAACAGTGCTAAGTGGCTTTTTGTCATATCTCTTTTAACTGTTCGTATCGGTCATTGAAAGGTCCTTCATCAATACAGGATGTGTACTGATATGATAATCATTCAATTGAACCATTAAAGGACAAACGATAGTGGTGCCATCTTCAAAAATATTCTCTTTATAATAATCTTCAAAACTGGTTAATAATAATTATGATTTCTTTTAAATCAGATATTTGCTGTAATTGAAATTCAACGTGGTATTGTTTTTTTTTTATCGTGGTTTACCACCCATACTATCAGACTCATACTGACTAAAATCCAGGGTGTCCTTCAATAGCCCTTTGTGTTCCAGGGTCACGGCAATTCGATAAGTCCCGCGACCTTGGTATTGATTTTGCGATATACTTACTCGAATTTATTTTAATACTGTTGTTGTCAGGCAATAAGCAAGTACTTCACACATGTACATGAAAAAAAAATGCAACAAACCTATTTGGTCCGGCTAATACGCCATGACTAACTGGCGCGTATCTAATCGGGCTTCGTTCGGCCGTTTAGCGCATAAAGAAACAGTTTATATGTCAATGTTATACCTATGTCTTGTATGTTTTTTTACTTACTTAAAGACTTCGTAAAATGCATATTCTGTCTTATTTCTGTTACACAGGTTGTTGTTGTGTAAAGAATCTTAAAATACAAAGTTGCACACGAAGGGTTAATGTCCCGTCACACTGCTGACCGCTCTTTGAGGCGCGACCCGGGCATGGTCTGTGATCAGACGGCGATTCATACCTGGGGTGGCTGGAAATCACCTTGCTACGTCCACCTTGGTCGTCTCCCGCGACTGTTGGGTCATGAGGTGGAGGCTGTCCTCTCTCTCTCGAATTCCGCCTCCCCCTTCGGTAGCATACCGTACCTATAGGCCTGCGGGGCCACGGTACTGTCAAGACATTCCTGCGACCGATAAAATTATTTATAGTTTCTAAAAAGATATTATTTATTACGACGGCCACCTTATCTTACTACCGAATTTTACGAGCGTTGCGGTGATTCGGCAACTACCTATGTACAGTCAACAAAACAGGTATGCTGTCAGCAATTTTTAAATGGTTTTCCAAATTTATTGTTCTACGTTTCATTCTTTTTCTGCATGTAGCATACAGCCAAAAAATGTATTCACACATCACATAGCATGCATAATTATACTATACAGGAAAATCATTTGAAAATGGCTGCCTGCCTACCTGTTTTGCTGGCTGTACATACTAGAAATTTTATTCAGTTTTTTATGCTCACACATATTACATACTGAAATTTCGCATGTAGTAACTAGCGGGGTCGCCGACATTCATGAAACTGTTATTCAGACTCATTTTAAATCTAACATGCGTCTGGTAATCACTGATTTCCTTATATTTAAACGTACATTGCAAAATAATTCTGTGCTCATCTAAATAAGGTTTAATTTTGCATGATAGTTATTGTAAATGGATAAAAAATAGTGTTTTTATAACGCATAGCGTAAACAAAGACGGCATTGATGATCAAAAATGAAAACTTGTAATCCTTGGAGCGGCAAATGTATTTTAGATTTTAGTGCTTGTACCTATATAAAATGCAGACCGGCACAGCCACTAACCCAGTCTGTGTCCTCAATCGAATATGATCCTTCTTCTGTTGTGATAAAGTTTAAAATCTATCAAAGTTTACATACAACCTACCTTAGGTTGTATGTACACTGTATTGTGTGATTTTGTGATCAGACAACACAGTGTTTTTATGATTTGAGTGATTTTTAATGATAATATCGACAACAAAAATAATTGTCGAATTTGGCTCAGTCGTTCTCAAGTTATGCGCGTACAAACAGATCAAAACCATTTTGTTTCTTATACCTACGTACCTACTATAAATCTTCTCTAAACACATGTGCAATAATTATAAAATATAGCCTATGACACTCAATAATAATGTAGCTTACTACTGTCAGAAGAATTTTTATAATTTGTTCCCTAATTTCGGAGATTACTTCTCACAAACTTAGCCTCTTTATAACGTTAGTGTATAAAGAAAAAAATAACTGCAACGGACAAGATAACAATGTGTCTTGTCTTAAACCTAGTTGACACTGAGCTATTAAAATCTTTTTGTAAACAAACACAAGATATTTACATAATATTCCGTAATAACGTTCAGAAATATCTATCGTCAACGACAAATCGTAAAGGTCAGCGTATTTAAAACATATGTAAACAGTAATGTTATTCCTTTAATGCATCGAGTAGGTACCTTGAGAACACGTTTGAAAGTTTTTTTTAATGGCCTCAATATTTTTAAATCGATTTTTTAAGGAAGTTTGGCCTACTCAGTCATCATCAGAATATAATATTCCCACTACTGGGACTCAGGCCTTTTTTCTGAGAGAGGGAGTAAACCATAATCCATCACAAAGGCCCAGTGCGGGTTGGTAGATCTAGCCTGCTGTCACATGTCTTTTTTTTTTTGTGAAGTCGTCTTACTCAATCATCATCAGCCTATAATGTTCCCACTGTTAGGACACGGTGTCCTCTATGTGAAAGAGAGTGGGCAAGCTACCACGCAAACCCAGTGCCAGTTGGTAGATGTCACGTCTTTGTTTTTTTTTTGGTTCTAGGACAAGCCGGTTTCCTCATAATGTTTTCCTTCACAGTTTTGAGAGCTGTGGTGATGAAATAAATTACACAAAGTAATGCGCCACCACTGCTCTTCTTTGCCATCTACGCAATAGGTAATTTAACTTAATTCTGCTTTTCGTTTTTAGACTGATATCTGGGATTCTTTTATTTACTTCTCATAGTTTGCCTATGAATCAAAATGTAGCATACCATGATAATATTCTTTAAACATTATCACAGAAAAAAACGACCATATAAGTCTTTGAACCCAGATCAAATTATTCAAAACTTGTTCTGTCAAGGTTACATAAAGGAGAGCCTATTTGATGGTTTACATAAGTATTTAATAAAACTTGTATTTTAGACTCACAATTCATATTACATAAAAGTCAATAGAGTTGTTTTAGCACTTGAATGACATTCTACATAGGACAAAATGTGTGTTTAAATTGTAATAAAAAGTATCTCGAACAGGTGCAATGTATTTTGCATTATGTAACTCGCTAATAATGTAGTTAGTTTTCTAGAAATTATACATTTTTTTATTCGATTAAGTAGTTTTGTGTTTATTGATCCGCTTGTTTGTAACAAGCGGATTTCGAATCAAATATAATAATAATAATATATCATTATGGACTGTTAATGAGATTGTTTTAATCGTTTCGTTAGTCTTTAAGTTAATCGTTTACAATAGTTATTTGTTATACAAGAGTGCAAAGTTGATTTTTAACCGCGTGCTCAATTTTGATGACCGAGCAAGCGAATGATTCTAAAATTGAATCACGAGTGCAACGAGTGATTCAAAATTAGAATCATGAGCGATAGCGAGGGAATCAAAAGAGCACAAGGTGAAAAATATTTGCACTCGAGTGCAACACGTAACTTTTCATCCCACCTCAGCGAGGAAATGACTAAATGCAAACACAATGTAGGCTTTTATTTCAGTTTAGGTATTAACCAAGACATTATTATAGAACAGAATAATTTTTAAATTAAAACAATATAATTATTAAGTTACTTATTTTTATCTTGGTTTGTCATAACATAACAATAAGACGTGAAAGGAAAACCGCACAAAGCAAATAAAAAAGGTAAAACAAAGTACTGAGCCAAGAATGTTTCGGTTCTGAGATTTTAACAAAATAATTGTAGATTACGCTCCAAGGGAGGCGTATTGAATTCTGAAGCGATACTAAGGATTCTGGGGGTGAACCTCCATCCGTAGCGCGCGAGAAGGTTCAAGTGTTAACACCCGAAAGAAACGAGGGAATAAAGTTAAAAATCCTTAGTGAAGCGAGGGATCCAAGTTAGCCCAAGGCAACGCAGCCTTACACCCGAGGAGCGTACTCTGCTTTCCCACCTGTGTACCACATCAAATTTTAAAAATAGAATTTGTTTCCTCGACAACCTTCGAACGTCAAGTGGGCACCACAGCAAGCGATCAGCTGTTGCGGTCACCGGCCGCCATTACTGCTGCAACTCTTTAGTGCATACGATGTTCTAAATTCAAATTTACTTTATTCACTAGAGGATAAAAACGGCTTTTACTCACTTGAGGATAAAAACGGCTTTTACGGTCAGATATCGAAGAGCAAAAGTACCCTTTCCGAGATGGGGGGATGAAAAAGTATTTTTTTATATTGTCCCACTACTGGGCAAAGGTCTCCCCATACCCTTCCTTCCTTCTTCCCTTTGCGCGGCTTTCTCCGGCCAATCTCTCATGAATGCGTCTAGATCGTCACGCCAGCGTTTTATAGGCCTGCCTCGGCAACGACGCCCACCCGGCAACCACTGCGTAACGCCCACTTCAAAAAAGTAACATACGAAAATATTTTATTTTTACAATATTAATTAAAAAAAGAAAATGTGTCTGGGGTTTTTAAATTTTATACTTTTTATAGGGACATTCTTATATAATTTTATGTTGCTAAGGGCACTCTCCATTAAGTCATCAATGTTCCCTTTCAGTGCGCTTTCATTTGATACCCCACTCGATTATATTTGCAGACCTTCGGTTACCTTTCCCCACTTTCACATCCACAACTTCTAAACGGCTCAACCGATTTTCATCAAACATGTCTAAGAACACTCGCACGTAAGTCACCTTTCTTACAAAAAAAAACTAAATTGAAATCGATTCATCTGTTCGGGCTCTATGATGCCATAGACAGACAGACACGTCAAACTTATAACACCCCTCTTTTTCCGTCGGGGTTTAAAAAAGATAGAGGTTTTCCCTCCAATAGTATTCCAAAAGATCCATGTTCATTATACTTCATTCGTTTTCTAAGCAAAGATACTTACACATCAAATTAATCTATGTAGGCCACAGTTGTAAACAATATGAATTATCTGTGTTATGTGTGCATGGCTTTATTTTGTGATAATTTATCTTTTAGATAAAACTTTACTTAACTTAAAGTAAAAAGTGGTGTCGTTTGATAAAAACTTATATATGAATTGCGGACTTCATATTTTGGCAAGTCACTTACCAAATGTAAACAAAAATCTATTTTTCTAAAATAAGACATAGGTAAATATTATTGTTTCATCTAATAGATAAAAATGTTGTTAGCATATCAATTCGTTCATTGCATCTTAAAGCTGAGGCTAGAATTATCAGTACTGATAAATATACATCTGATAATAGGCGACCACTAATACGGCCCATTCACAATCTAACGCAGCTTTGAGCGATGACTTAGTGCGGGGCGGCTAGCGTCAAGGTCAAATGCATCGAAATGTTTGAAACACGCCACTTGTCGCCGACTGGCTTCGCTTACTTACATAGTATAGTAACTTGCGATATTCCCACCACCCGTCGCTCCTCTCCTCGCTTAGACTAAATGTCGTGAAAGGGCTGTTAAACTGTAAAATCTACTTCTATTCAATAAATATCGTTCAGCATCATCGGCAGACATCCACAGCTGAACGTAAGCGCAGTGGCTCTCGTATCTAGCAGATAATCTGGAACTTTTACAAAGTCATAAGTCCTGCTTACTCATCAGTGCAGCTTCCAGTCGAACCAGATGCAGCTGAATATCAGTACTTTACATGGAGCGACTGCCTATCGGACCTCCACAACCCAATAACTGGGTAATTTGACCCCATGGTAAGATTGGTCGTCAAACTTTTAGAGCTTCTGACTAATAGTAACGACTGTTAAAGATCTATGTGTACAAATGACAGCCGGGACCAACGATTCATGTGCTTTTCGAAGCACGGAGGACACTTGCTATGACAGATGGTCACCCATCCACAGACCAACCTCGACCCGAAAGATCGGCCTATTATATGTGGTTGTAATTATTTGGCCACGAGTCCTGCCTACTATAATTTTATAATCTTTTTCAAACGATGCTTTTTCTCTTTGTTTCCAGTCAGCAGAGGTGTATACGATGGTAAAGAAGGACCTGGACGAGATAGGTACCGCGGTCAAGAGCGAAGCGAGCCACGTTTTCAGTACTACGTCCACTGTCATTGGAAAGACTTTCAAGGTAATTGCTTTAATATTATTATTGCCATTGTCAAGAAACATCAATCCCACCAAAAATATTTCATGTAAAATGTTGCCAAGACGACCACATAAGGTTTGCCCTGTGAAAAAGATATCAGATCTCATGTAAAGCCAAACTTCTGAATCTACACGGCCTAACTCTACCGAACCTAACTTCACAAATTCTACAAATCAGTAAAAATGTATTGTATCGCCGCGCGCCGTTTCGCTACCGTCGTGGAGGTGATGCGAATATTAAGTTTCTGTACCTCTAGCACGAGTTTTTACAATTTTACTTTACAGAGTCTTTCCAGTATTTACAGCGTTTCTTGTATGAAAAAATGGAACAGCGCCTCTGGTGTGCGAAGAAGGAACTAATTTTTCCTTGAAAATCGTGCTAAGGGTACTAGAGCCCGGGGTCGCGGGTCTTATACCATCACCGTGACCCCGGAACATAGAACATAAAGGGCTATTGAAGGACACCGTGGATTTTAGTCAGTACAAGTCTGACAGTCCCTCCCGCCCTGCCCGGGGTGGGAGGCCTCATTTGATGATTTTACCACGTAAAAAAAAAAAAGGGTACTAGAGTAAGTTACGGAACAGCCAAGTCATACATTTTTACTTATTTGTAGAATTTGTGAAGTTAGTATCGGTAGAGTAGTTTGACGTATGAAAAACGATGCAAAATACAGTTCCAAGGCCAAGCCATTAGCAATAGTCTCGAAATGTTCCAGAATTGGATCATTCATGTGCTCATTCTTGATGAGCGATTTCCTTTTTCATCTTGTTTATGTTCGTAATATAAATGAACGACAATTTATTCCACAGTTGGACGTGCCAGAATCGCCAGCGAATGTCATGAAAAAGAGCCTTAGCAGTTTCATTGGTAAGAAGTTTGAGATTCTTTTATGTATTAAACCGGAAACTGTTTTAAAACTGGCCTGTTGGTCTAGTGGTTAGTCACCCTGACTGCTATGCCTGGGGTCGTGGGTTTGATTCCCACCCAGGACAATTAATGTTTGTGTGATGAGTACGATCATTTGTTCTGTGTCTGGGTACAATTTATCTGTAATATGTATGTATTTAGAAATATATAAGTATGTTTATCAGTTGTGTGGTACCCATAACACAAGCTCTGCTTAGCTTGGGACTAGATGGCGTTGTGTGATAGTTGTGGAATTTGTAATAACCTTTTTTCGAGTTTAATGAGTTACGTACGGTATGCGACACCCTCTTTTGGGTAAAAGAATGTGATATTAAGGATCCGGGTATGTGACACCCTGATCTTATGAAATCACGAACGTGAGGTGTTTTATTAGGCTTACAGAACTTCAGCGCCCTAAATTCAGATTTTCAAAATATATTCTTAACTTTCAAATATTATAAGCTGGGGTGTGTGACACCCTATGTGAACAAGTATGGGTTAACATTGGCAGGGTATTACAGGCACCTAGTTGAAATATTATGTTTTTGTAATTATTTTTAGGTCAAGTAAGCACAGTTTTGAATCCGGAGCCCGATGATGAAGACGACACAGAAGTTATCCTGTCTTCAGGAGACACAACCATGCTGTCTACTTATAAGGTAACCTAAATAATTGAGCTGAACAGTCTGTTTGATTGAACGCGCTAATCTCAATAACTACTAGTCCGAATTGTAAAAATCATTTTGTCTCTTCAACTGCAAGTGAAAATGATCCTTACCACTACGACGGGAACACCCGAATAATCCGAAATATTTTATTCCGACTCCGAATATCATAATACCTAAAAATTACAATATCTATTATTAAGAATCTCGAAATTTATTTGACCGAAAGTCGTATGTCCGATTTCTTTGTTTTCCGATTATCACATATTCGAAAAATGTAATGCTCGGTGACTTCTCATTCCGAAAAACGAAACTCCGATTTTCAATATTCCGAATAAACTGTTTTTTTCGGAATATTGAAAATTGGAGTTTCGTTTCTCATTCTACAAAGTCTGCTACGAATTGCTGCAAAACCGGCTACACGTAGTTGTGTCTACCGTAATCCTAGAGTGTTATTTAAGGCTGTGTAGGCGCGGAGTGGCGAGGTGTATCCTATAAACTTTCACTGTTTGCCTTCAGGATTGTTATTGTTATTAGGAGAACTAAGGATCCAAGAGCGAGCGAAGCGAGCTCGGGACTTGGGGCACCCCGACTCGGACAGGTTAGGTGTTAGGTTACTTTAAACCTTGCTCACAGAAATAGGAGCCCCGCGAAGCGGGGCTCCGTCGATCTACCTTGGTAGGTGGTGGTCAACAAATTGAATTAAAACATTAAATTATCAGAATTCTAATTAATCGGAACTTTAATAATCGGAATTCGTGTTTTTGATGTTTCGGAAAATTATTATTCGGAATTTTTGATATTCGGTCTTTGAAACTCGGTATTTTGAAAATCGTAATTATAAACGTTCGAAATATTGAAATTTCGGATTTATGAAAATAGAAATAATGATCGATCGGAGTTGTTATATTAGGAATTTCGAACCATTCGGAATTATGTAAATCGGTATTTGGAAATTCGTATTTATGAATTTCGGAATTAAGTTTTTCGTATTAGAGTAGTGTACCCATGTAAGATGAATTACATCATTATATCGTAGTAGCAAGGACGATTTTTATTAGTAGAAATGATCAAGCTCGCTTAGTGGCCGTTTTCGATCGCGTGATTTCTATAATTATCCGTTTCATTGTATTATTAAAAAAATGATTAATTATTATGTTTCCCTTTACAGAAAGAATTAGAGGCCTTACAGCGTGTGGACGCCACATTCATAGTCCCGGCCTACAGCCCAGAGTTCGAGGCCTGGCGGGCCAGTCTCGAGACTACAGAGGCTGGCCTTATCAGTCTGAACGCTGCGGGGAGACGCCTCGACGCTAACCCGACGCTTAAGGCTCAGTACGAGAAGCTAGTGCCTGACGCTGTGTCTCATGATGACTTCTGGGAGCGGTAAGTGACAACATAATACGTCGTACCAAACGTTAAAGACCTATTAAACAGTTGCCTTAAGTTTAACTGTAAAATGACCCATAGATCAAGGTTGAATGTCGTCTTGACGTTGTCTTTTTTTTTAAGGCAAGTGTTCAACAGATGTTTAACATTTTTTTAGTAAGTCTGAATGGCTTTAGTCAACTCAGAAAAATGACCAAAATACTCATTTAGAGATTGACCTGAATCAACTACAGAGTTTCATTCACGAGGCCACGGAACTATCTAAACAGGTAATTTAAGTCAGCAGAGTCTGACAGTCCTCTCCGCCCAGGTTGGGAGGACAGCTCTTCGAAGCGCGCGTGACGCGCCGTCGATCCATGATCCGATCATGGATCGACGGCGCGTCGGCGGGTCACTGCTCGCCGACTGATTGCCCAGTAGAGGTGACAAAATATGGGGTGCGGGCAAATCCATTTATGAAGATTTTTAAAGAAGGCGTTGTGGTATTTTTTGTAAATAAATTGATCTTTATAGACATGTTGGTTCTGTAAAAATTATTTTACCATTTAAATGTGCATATATCTATGTATCATGTTACAATGTTTAACAAATAATTTGATCTTTATCTTTAAATAAGCGTGACATTTTTTTAAACTCATTGTCTTCTTGTTTCCCAGCTACCTGTTCCGCGTGGCGCTGCTACAGGACCGCCTGGCGGCCGCTGCTCGCCGTCAGCCGCAGGAGGAGCCCTCTACAGACCCCGTGCTCGCACACCTGCCCATGCAGACGCCCATCGAACAGTCAGTTCATAATGTTATATTTTTATACGCAATAACGCCTGCGTCGCGTCTTCGCAAAGATATTTTTCAAGAAACGAAAAATTGAGCTGCGAGCAGGATTCGAACCTGCGTCTTCTGGATAGGTACTCCAGACGCCTTAACCAATTAGGCCATCGCAACCACTTACACTCGTAGCTGAATTTCTCTTTCGCTTGTTTTTATGAAAACAGCGTTTCATAAAAACCTGCTCGCAGCTCAATTTTCGTTCCTTGAAAAATATCTTTGAATTAGTTCATATATCATAATAATATAATACCGCTTTAACGGCTCCCGGCATGATTCGCTCGTAGCTGTAAAGTTTTCTAAAGCCGTCTTGCAGCCGAGAAACGATTGTTTGGTTGAACAGGCTCTTAGGAAGTACATATTTTTCAATTCTCTGATGGATTAAACATTTCTCAATTGAAAAAATGTTTAATCCCATGAGCGGAGGCGTATTTTAATCGATTTGCTTTTCCCATGACTCAATAGTTTTTGTAACGTCATAAAAGGTAGTCAAAAAATGGCTGGCTTGGTTCTCATACAGATCGTGATACTTGCGTTATCTAGGTATATCTACATTTGTGGTTGCCGACCGTGTATCGCGCTGGTAAAGCTGTGGTAAAGCTTTTGCGTGTGGTAGGCCCATAAATTCGTGTTCCTAGCATTTCTCTTTATACCATTCTTTGCCTGGCGTAACAGCTACCAGCCGTCGAAATACCTTAAAAAATAATGATGCAGAATAAATATTTCTTATTCAAAATCTTTCACGAATTTCTTAAATTAACTATACAACTGCTGAATGCAAAGAAACTCTCTAAAACGTACACAAAAGTAACCATAACTATAATCACCATCTTTCCCTTTCAGGAGTCCCAAAAAGGTCCTCTCAGGCTTGGAGGAAGAGGAGAAACCCTTTGAGAAGTCCTTCGAGAAGCCGTTCGAAGCACCCGACATGGACAATGTCGTCGCCTGGGAAGATGGTAAGTCCAAATAGAGATGTAGCGACGCACTTTATGCATGAAGTCAGGTTTGATTAGCTAGAAAAACTAAGTAGGGCCTATAGCCAAACGGCAAGCAATAATAGTCGGTAATACGCAGCAGTCGCTAATACATTTTCAACTGTATACACCCGCGCATAAAGTTGAAAATAATTTAAAGTTGATAGATCCTTTTCACTTAATAGATTTTCAACTTTATGCGCTGAGGTATAGAGTGCTAAGCGTTTACGATTATTACTGATTGCCGTTTGGCTATAGACCCAGATGTGACAAATTGAAAGACTGCTATTAGCATGTACAGACGCCAGCTCACCTACCTCTATCTGTCAATTTTCTATCTTATCACAGTGGAAATAAAATGTTCGATAGGTAAAATTTGACAGATTGAGATAGGTTGGTCTTTTGGCGTCTGTACTTACGATTTTCACCAAAATAAACTATCATATGGCATTTGACAATAGTGGAACTTTCAATCGGTATTTTTTTAATATCAAATGTTGCAGTTATTAACCTTATATTAATCTTTATAATGCTGATAATTATTATAAAAAGTTAACGTTTAGTTTAGTTTTTTTAGTGCATTATTGAGTATTTATAGATTATTTACTTGATAAAGAAAAAAGATGTACATACTCATCTTTTTGTTTTCGTTTTATTTAGTTAGTGTTAGTTATTGTTTAGTTTAATTTAGTGTTTAAATCATAGAATTTAACATAAAATATTTCAATATAACCTGGATCATTGATCCAAATTTAATCATCATAATTATTAGTAATTGCTTGATCGTATTTAGGTATCAAAAACCGTCACATCTAAGATTTTGCTAGCTAATTAAAACTTACCTTTTATAAATCGATTTTTAGAGCGCCACAATCGATACTGTAATCGATTGTCTGTAAGCCGAGATCGATTCTAACCGTCCTTATTTCTATATTATATCTTTAAACAAAATGTATCTTGATGAATAAAACCTGTATATGAAATGTTGTTTTTGTACTCCCTTTATATTGTAATTATATATTTTACAATGAAATAACAGGGTAGTTACACGGTACGATTTTTCGGTAGATTGTAGTAAGACTTGTAAAAATCTAGTCGAATCGTCATTTTGACGGTCGATTTTCGCTGCACGTGAGGTCGCATGAAAAATCGACCTGTGTAAATGCCCAGGGGCCTTGTTTAAAACAGCATACGACAGCAAACGACAACGTTATCGTTCATCAGTCACCAATACATTTCCAACTTTATACCCCAGCGCGTAAAGTTGAAAATATATTGAAGTTCATAGATCGTTTTCGTTTGTTTCGTTCGTTATCGATTAGCAGTTTTTCAACTTTACGCGCTGGGGTATAAAGTTGAAAATGTATTGGTGGCTCATGAACGATAACGATTGTCGTTTACTGTCGTATGTTTGACTAAGGCCCCTGTCATTCTATTGTACAATATAACATAGTATAGTGCTAATTAGGATAATCATAGACGGGGTATGCAAGAGTTATCAGGGAAATTGTAAATATCTAGGAATCGGAATAACCCTAGCCATTTTACCTTGTACCCCCCTTGATACCCGTTGCTTACCCTTGTTTACAATTACTATTTTTAATACATTAGCTTAGTAATATAAAACACATACTTAAATGCGAAAAATATTTAGATTATAGTAAAAAAAAAGCTTTTATTCATGATTCATATTTTCATAATATAAAACATAAATATCTCTTATAGTGGTTCTTGTATTCAATGATCTATGTTTGTTTACGACCAAAATAGTTCATACTCTAATGCTCCAAGAAGACTTATTAAAAGAGTTTTTAAACCAAACATTGATTTCTGGCATTCAAGAACCATAATGGGGAATTAAATTGTGAAACTGTTGAAGCTGATATAACTAGTTCCTAACAGCCGTTCAATGGAATTTTACATTTCAAAATCGCTTTATCTTATTGTAGGTCTGTGTAAAATCAATTCCATTTGCTTTCTTTTTAATATTCAATGTTCTAAAGTACCTCTTTGATGGCATAATTGGACTTGGTCAGATTAGGAACTAGCTATAATCACGCCATCTATAATGATGACCGAATTACCCCATTCAAATCACGTTCCAAATAACCATACCTCTGTACAGAAGACTTCGCCAACGACGTGGAACTAACAGAAGAACAACAGATACTCCTTCTAGAAGAATACGAAAGAGAGATCGCCGGCAAGAAGATGACCAAACAGACATGTTCCCGAGACATAGCCAACAACAACACAGACAAAACAACGAGCACAGACAAAACAAAAACAAAAGCCGCACAAACCAGAGACAAGATGAACAATAAACAGACTAAAAATAAAAATGGCAGGTCACCGAAAAAGGCGGCAAAATCTGACGTTTGTGGAAATAATTTAGTTGAAGATTATTTTGGGGATAAAGAAGTGAAAGATGATGCTAGCGCTAATTCTGATGAGAGTTGGGAGAAGGAATTTGAAATTGATGACGTTGTTGAGCAGAAAGCATGAGACAGTCCGGCCATAGACTAATGTAAGGATAAATATAGTTCGGATGCATTGTGCGGTGCGAAATTATGTGACGTTTCAACCTCTTTGGATCATACGAAAGAATCCATAGCTTGATTTGTTTAAGGGTGCTCCCTCACCGCGAGCATTCTCCTGTAATGTAACGTTACAGATTCGAACATTCGAAGACAATAGAGCATCAAATTGCGCACTTTTATGTTACATTACAGGTGAATGCTCGCGGTGAGGGAGCGCCCTGAAACACTATTCTTGATTCTACGTTTACATCACACAAAAAGATGACTTGTAACCATCTTAAACTGAGTCTTATGTCAATGAAACACAGTTACTAATTGATAAACGAAAATAGTGTAACTGTATATTTCCTGCCAAGCAGTTAAGATCCTTATGTCGTTAACACAAAGTTCAATGTTGCACAGTCACATGTGTCGACACGCACAATGTTCCGCGAAGCCAACAGCGCACATTACATACAAGCTTTTGCGAAAACAGCCTGGGAATATTCGTTATACATCAGCTCCTTTTCGTGTCATTGTGAACCTTAATAACATGGACCTATACATCAGATTTCTTTGCAAATTGTTTTAAATCTCTTGTCATTTAAAAATAAACATAGAAAACGTCATTTCAAAGTTGAAATTCGTGTAAGTTTTAATTGATATGTTACTAAACATTACATTTATGTACACCATTGTATGTAATATGGGGAAATTATATGTGTAAATATATAATTAGGAAAGATCAAACAGGGACCTAGGATATAACTTTGTTTAACCTAGATGTTTGAAATATCGAGTTTTCATAGCCCGAGATTATAAGGATGTAATATATATAAAATTAAAACTTCCAAGAGATAAGTAAATCGTTTGAACAACGTTCATATATATTATGAAAATCTTTACAGCGAACTTAAGTCTTAGCTCAGTCGCGCTTCATTCGAAACTGAACCGTTACTGCATAGTATTAGTGTTTATATTCGTATAATTCGCCCAAACATGGTTGTTTTAAGGAATATGCACACTAATTCTATACTCAAAAAGTTTATTTACAAATGAAGCTCTACCAAGCTAAGGTTATAAAGCAATTTTGATTATAAATTTACGTTTTACGATTTCATATAACTTGCATGTCCAACGAATATAACCAATTTGTCTATTGCTTAGTAAAGCAAAAGTTGAAGCCATGTTTATAACTATATATCAATATAAACATAAATTGTTATATTGAGCAAGTTTAAGCAAAAAAAAAAAAATACATATGTATGAAAATTTAACAAAGTTATTTCCTCAAGTTGACTTTAAATTTCGAATTCGACCGTATAACCGTTGTTTGGACTGACCATGATGTAAAATAGACATATTTTTAGTAATAATACAAAGTGTTGTAGATCAAAATGTCGATAGACAGTGGAAAAAAGCGCATAATATTAGGCGAACGGCGATACGGTGCTGATGCATTTCAGAGTTGACAATGTGTACTATGGACCATAATCGTGTGGTGAATTGTCACACCTTTTTAAGGGCCAGACCCCCAAATATCGAGATTAATCATAGATAAAGTCATATTTACTTGAATCATAGATATTCGAGTTTTTTTTCTTCCAAAAGTTGCCTATCAACATTTTGTGTTTCAACACTATGTATTATCTAGCATAAGTGCACATTTCTCGAGCCACACCGGCCCCTATCCTATTGCATTTACTTTTATTTCACATCTTCAAAGACTATATCACCTAAAAAGGTTGTTTATCTTTGTCTTTGTATGCGTTTATCCACCTCCTTGATTTACTAACATGGGTTTTTAAGAGTTTATTTTTAACGAATTTATTTTATAGTCATTCCATTATCACGCTGCCCAAACTCGTCTGGAAACGTTACAATATTGATTTATTTTAAAAACATCGATAAATATGATATCGACAATGATTGCACCAATGATGACTGTAAAATAAATATGTACTTATATTTTGTAGGTAGTTGAAGAAATTATAAATATTTTTTTTTTTTAAATAGCCAGACCTTTAAATAAAAATTACTTTTATTAAGCAGCTTTATGATAATTTCTATACATTACATATTTAAGTAAATTATTATTTCATACGTTTCGCCGACGAGTGTACTGCCCTGCGAAGTATATAAAAGTTGCTTGCAAGTTTAAAAGTGGTACAATAATATTTGAAGTGTGATATCCCACTAAATAGGTCTCTGAAATAGTTGTAAGTCGATAGAAATAATAATTTTGTGCGCTGGTAACATCTTACTATGAGTGGGCTGACCTGGCAAGTGTAACTAGTGTTGCCAGAAATCAGTAAAGAATGTTATTCAAATTATCGATAAACATGCTGCCTTATGAGCTTTTAAATATTTTTTCATGATAATGAAAACTAAATAGTATTAAAACCGTCTATTCAATCAATTTTAAATTAAATGGGTTTATTATTAAAATTACAATGTGTATTGAGCATATACGCCAGCCATCATCTTGTTAAAGCGAAGCCTATTGCTATATAAAATTATTCTAGAATATACTATAGCAAATCTCGATTTTAGGCAACATTAGGCGCAATCGAATGTGTTTCAATCCTTACTCGACTCCAACTCCTTTAAGTTGTATTTTGAGCTCTATTTCGTACGCCATAAAGTTTGTTAATGTTCCTGTATAAAATAATGTGATACTTCTTGTTGGATATCCATTGAAAGTTCAATAAAACTGTGATTGATGTGTTCTCTACGTAATGGGTCAATGGAAATTAAAAAAACACATCGAACATAAATATATTGTTTGTAAGGAAATACAGGAATACGAAAAAAAAAACATGGAATTGGGGTCCTGAAGCATTCATTGTCAGTTAAAATTATAAGTGTTTCTTCAAAGTGTACTTTAATACGTTTGGTTTATTAATAAAATATTAAAATTAAGTGCAATAAAGTTATCTTACATTTAACTCGACATTTATTTTAAATATATTTAGGTTAAAACTCTCAACTAAATGAGTTGACTCTAGGTATCGTTATGTTTGTGTAAATTATGATTATTATGAATATGAATAAAAGTTAATAAAAATCGTAGTTGGGTTTGGTTTTATTTGTTAGACCGTAATAACCACTAACACTATTAAAACCAACGACGATATATTACTAGACTCCGCATGCACGATCCGGAACACAAAATATTCTGTCAACTCGCTGAGGTACTACGTAAGTGAGGGGGGCGGGGTACTGCGTTGTGATTGGCTAACTCAAGGTAAGTGAGACAGACTCAAAGTATGTTTACGGCACACAGGAGTGGTCGAAATAAGACGGATGAAAGACTTTTTGCCTAAAGTGTTGACAGACATCTCGTCGCCTGTTACTAGGAGTCTATTAATATATCGTCGTTGATTATAACACTGGATAACCGGGAGCATTGGCGTGTAATGTAACATTATAGATTCGACTTTGAGCATTACAGTACAGTACTACATCTCTGACTGACGAGCATTCGCGTACATATAGTATAGCTTTGATACAAGGTGCGCATTGGAATTCTCGATTGTTCTCTTTCACCGATAAAATGTTCGAATCTGTAACGTTACATTACAGGTGAATGCTCACAGTGAGGGAGCGCCTTTAGAAGTGATAAGGCTGAAGCTACACTAGGCCGCGACGCGATCAGCGACACATGAGCCATTAAACGAAATAAATTAATGGTCACGTAAATGGCTACACCGTACATCAGCGATACCACGGGTAACCTGTTTCGCTCTTCCTGTCGCATCGCAAATCGCTGTCTAATGTAGCCTCTGCCTAACTGCTGATGAAGAAAATTTCCTGAAAGGTGAACCGGAAGACCTCCCACTAAGCGGTTTAACCAAATTACATAGTTGTTGAAACTCAATAAATAAAACACGCCAAATATAAAGTCAGTGCATATATTCAGTGTACTTCTGGCATCAGTATGGTGGAGGGCGGGTTGCCCTGTTGATGCGGGTAGAAGATCGGATCCACCGGCCGGTTTATTGAGCTGGGGCCGTCGCCCGCTGAAGGGTACGGGTGGTTGGGGGGCGCGCCCATCCATTGCGGGTACCAGTATAGGCCCTGGAACAAATAATAGGTAAAATCATCACACCCATACGCATAAGTAAGCACCGTTTGCATAAACGCGTGTCATACTTTTTATAACAAAAGGAAAACAACGGCATAAGAGCAGTCATGCTCTAAACTAAAGAGTCCAGCGATAAGATTTCTTATAGATAAGTCTATACTGAGCTCTTTGACGACTTTGAGGTCGTCAGATCGTGCACTGCGAGCGGTGAGCTCTAGTGTCGCTGTCAGTAGCTTAGTGAATAGCAACCATAAGTCAGAGCGTGGAGTGAGCGCTTCCGCTGGGCAGTCACAAGGGTATGTTTATAGAGAATAGAACTGCAGGCAGTCGCTTATATTTTTAAAACTAGGATCCCAGACAAGTTCCTGTACGTAAATTCATGGCTAACTGGCATTACAATTTTTTTAGATAATGTTACATACCTTATTACCAGAACCTTGACAAGTAAATCGATACTCGTTGACTGTGAGCGGATCCAGGTAACTGATGCCGGCGATCGAGCCGTAGTTAGGAGGGAACATATACCAACACCCGTCCAGGGAGTCTAAAAGCAACGCATTAATACCGTTAACATGCCTATTCAGCAAATATTAGTAATAATTTTTACCCGTCGTGCTATTTAACTGGACTTCTCCCTGTTGTAATGTCCCTATGTTCCTATTGACCTTGTTTTGTTCTGTCTCCTGCTTGATATGGAGAGAAGTGGAAACTACATGTTTTTCCTACTCCTCCACTATTCTTTTCTGATTAATGTCGTTGCAGGATCCAAGACAGGTAAATTCGTTTTCCGGAACACGTCGAGCTTCATTGTCTCGGATGTTTTTTGGTGGTTCCCACTGTTGATTCTAGCTTTCAAGAGTTGAAGTGGTTTGGGAATAGTGTGGTGGGTTTGTCCCAAAATAAATGCCTATACAGCATTTATGGAGGAATGCTGAATATGCATTTTTAGGGGTTGCTGGAGGACAGTGATGACCTGCAAGAGTGACAAGTACTTACAAGTGATGTTAGAATCATCTCCGGGTCCGCCCGGAGATTCCGTAGAGAACATTAACATCTCCGTTGTCTGCTCTATAAAGGGGGGGACTGGCGATAGACCCGTTCCAGGGTCGCCGGGGATTATGAATGGACCTGCGGAAGAAAATCCCCGAAGAATAATCAAAGGTCGAGGACAAAAACATTTATGAACAAAATGGGCAAAAACTTGGCATATTGAGCAAATAAATGCCCGGTCGATGGACATAAAGACATAATTTAAATGTTTAGTAAAAAAATAAGCAAAAAGTTATCAATAAGCAGAAATATCTACCATAGACAATGAAGCGGGCATAGATAACTTACCGCCATAGAAGTTAGTGTTGTTCCACTCACAGACGTGGTGGTCGCAGTACAAGGGAGAGTACTTCTCTTTAGTGTAATAGGCCTGCCCGTTTGGCAACATCTAAAATAACAATAAATAAATCATCATCTGCCTAGGGTCACCTAGGGTTTTCAATTTTCACAATGCAGGTGGCCTACCAACACGTCTTAATTAAAGCTTGTGTAGTTCCACTGTGTGAACCAGACGACATGTATAACTGTGTCTCTTTCCCTCAGCGGAAATACTCAAGCTTTAAGACGTCATGGTAGGTCACCAGTTAGACTTCTTGCTTGGACCGGGTCGGGCAAAAAGTGCTATTGGATTTAATTTCTAAGTAGCAGCCCGGAGTTTGGCGGTAAGATACCACCGTGCCTCAGAAAGTACGTTAAGCCATTATTGGTCCTGCGCCTGAACTGTCTCCGGTCGTGTCAGATTGCCGTGCCATCGGACTAAAAGAGTGAGAGTGCACCTGTGCCTGCGCACACACGCGCTGCACTATAAGAATTATGTCAGATGGCTCAATTCCACCGAGATTGGCCGCCGTGGCCGAAACCGGTCAGGAGTACTATTATTTTAACTGACCTCCATAAAAGTTAATTTATTATTTTTTTTCAGGCTACCTTGGCCCATACACGAAGGTATAGTCAACGACGATATATTACTAGACTTCTAATGACAGGCGACCGATGTCTGTCAACACATTAGACAAAAAAGTCTTATATCCGTCTTATTTCGACCACTCCTGTGAGCCGTAAACATACCTTGAGACAGAACAGACCTGAGTTAGCCAATCACAACGCAGTACCCCGTCCCCCTCGCTTACGTAGTACCTCAGCGAGTTGACAGAATAGTTTTTGTTCCTTAGATCGTGCATGCGGAGTCTAGTAATATATCGTGGTTGGGTATAGTATACCTTACAAAATAGCACCCCGTGGTAAGACGAAAGTATTTTTTTCGAGAGATCTACAAATGACACCTAGAACCGACGCGGACACCTTAATGTGCTTTCCGAGACACGTTGGAAAACTCGCTGTTATAAGATGGTCACCCATCCACAGACCTCGACAAGAGCAGCTCACGATCTTGAATATCGGCCTATGCTGCTTTGCTATTCTCTATAAGATGTCTCATCGCTGTACTCTACGATGTACTCTTCGACGACACAGCTTTAAGATCGACCGATCGGGCGCAACCAGTAGTTTCGCTGTCAGTAGCTTTAGTCAGAGCGTAGCGTGTATGCTGCCACAAGGCTGTGTTTATATAGAACAATACTGCAGCAGGAACGACCCAATAGCAAGCAAAAACTATGATATAATTAGACAAAATATCACATACCAGCAAATAATCATAATGCCGATACCGTACGCCCTGTATATTGAAGTCCAGGATAAAAGACCCTGACGTGATGATACAGGAGGCGGCAGTCAGCGGCGGCAGCTTGTACATCTCTGTGCCGCACTTCACGATGGCCTTCGGAAGAGTAGGGACATCACGAATGTGCTGTAAGTTCTTCTTGAATGGGAACCTGGGAAAGGACAAATTAGACTCTGTGACTTAAACAACAAAGTCTTCTTTTGACTTGACAAGTTAAATTATGCCTTTTGTTTATGGAGTATTTTTTTTTTATTCAATTTCTCCCACTTTGGTTGGAGGGGAAGGGACTCTCAGACTCGTACGAACTTAAATACACAGTGTTCCTTCAATAGCCTTTTACGTTCCATAGTCACGGTTGCCTGTTAAGACAGACACCGGCTACGCCTCAGTTAAAATAGAAAACTAAATCAATTTAGAATGTCATTTTTTTAGAAAATATTAAAAAAAAATACTTCGTTTATTTTCGCATCTCTTTGCATGATCAATGATCATTAGTACCTAAATAAAAATCATCAAAGTAAAGTATTTTTTTGTTTTCTCACATTCTGACCCACACCTCTTCTTTACCAGTTTCCTCTCTCTATCTTTTTGCATTCTCCGACCAATCAATCAACAACACACGTTCACATGCCACAAAAAACAGCATAAACATAAAAATTACCTGAACACACAAATCCCGATATTACACTCCAAACCATGAACAAAGTTATCCATAGAGAAGACTACATTGGGGTCTTCTTCCAAGAAGTATCGTTTATCGTCCATAAAGTGTACGAATCCAAGGAAGTGGAAGGCGCGGCCTTTGCAGAAGGGTGTGGGTCCCCTGCCCATGTTGTATATGTCGCTGTACAGCTCCGACAGGAAGATGTACACGTTTCTGCCGCAGTAGAACTCTGGAATAAGTCTTGAGGGGATCAATTAGGTTATTGGCAACAGGCATGTTGAGAGAATCAATAAATTGGAAATGTAATAAGTCCATCAGCTAGACTTTTGAAAAATAATGGACACAGGTTTTTTCTATTGTTAAATCATTCCATATTTAAAAAGATGTACCACATCAAAAGAGAATGGGGGCTCGTGAATTCGTGATGTTAAATGCAACTAAAAACTACTTGCTTGTGCGACATTGGCAATTTTTAAGGTGTCGTATATCTTCGTCAATTTTGGTTTATGCAACAAAAGAAAAAAAATCGTATCAAATATTCATTTATCCCGAACCATTTTACATTTTTAAGATTGTTTTAGTTCAGTGTGCGTTCTGGCATAAGCCTAACATCTTCCATTGCTTTCTATCTCTGTCAACTCTTCTCCTTCTTTAGTTGGGACCAGCTGTTAACTTTAACTCATCCTGCCATCTCTTCCCTTACCTCCCTCTATTTCTTTTACCATCTATAGGGTACCAAGTCAATAATGATCTTGCTTCATTAATCTTGGGTACTCCTCAAACCTTACCTTGACTCATATAAAACTCGGAAGGCACGGAACCGCCCGCTGCGTAGTTGAAGGTGGCCACCCTCTCCGTCTTGATCGCGTTATGGTTGTCGTACATCGTCAGCATGTTGTCTATTGCATCATCTAGAGCTATCAGTAACACCTGGAAATATTACGAGGCCTTGGAATAGTTACAAGTAATGTGATTGGTTGTGTTCTCTCTGGTTTCTTTTCTTCGCTCGGAAATCTGTTTTATTCTAGCGTAGCCGTAGTAAAATCTTCAAATGACTCTTCCCGCTTGGGGTTGAACAGGTGGCTGTCAGACTCGTACTGACTAAAATCCATGGTGTTCCTTCAATAGCCCTTTACGTTTCAAGTTCATGGTTATCTGATTAGACAGTCAAGCGACTCTGTTCAGCAACTTATGATAAGTTTACACCGCCACGAGTTAAGCGGTCCCAATAATAACTTGTTTAACCAAAAGAAGACTGTTTACATGGGTTTTTACCAACAAAGAGTCGAGCATATATTATTATGACTCAAAGTAAAAATGAGCTCACTCTAGGAATCAGAAGATAGAACACTTCCTTGATGGAAACGCAATTTACCCGAATATTTTAATATAAGTATATGATACTGCTGAAACAATAATCGATTAGATTCAAATTGTATTCGATTAAATCGACGTTGCACGCGTTACAAATAATATAAATAAATAAAGAAGGCCTTGGATTTATGTTCTTCGTAAAGATTTGGGTTTTATATCCACACTTACCTTTAGCTCCTTTATATGCATGTGAATGAACCTCGCCAGGTGATCCGTAGCTATGTGGGCATGCTCGTTGATTATGTACTGAAACAACATCATTTATGTATTGAAAAACCTACGTCACAATTACTGAAGGCGAGATTTGCGCTACTACTATTAAAAGGCTGGTTCACATTAATCCTGATGTATACCTTACATATATTTTTTTGCGAATTATAATTTGATTTAGTATTTAATAAATCCAATAGCTGGATCCAATAGCATTGTATTGAAAAATGGAACCGTGTTTCATTTCAATCCAGCGCACCTTGACCATATGGCCAGTTCGAAACTAGAATAGTTTCATCACAGGCGACTGTGTACGGTCAGAGACAGCCTAATTCCCTATCTATGTTATTACGAACTAGATTCATACCAGATTTGCATATTAAAGTTGTCTTTCAGCATTTATGGCACTTCAGTGGTTGTGAGAAAACAAAAAAGGCATAGGTAGGTACTTATCAGAGTGAAATAACTTGCTCCGCTTAATATTTTAATCGCTGCTTTCAAATCTAGACGTGCAACATCTTTATTCCTGCCAATATTATCTAGGTTATCGAAAATCAGAAATGGCGAACCGCCAACGATTTACTTTTTTAATATCACCAACTTACGTATAACATGCGCTCTTAGTACCAAATATTAAAAAGTTTATTACATTTAAGGCGGCCTTCCATGACGTTTGTAAACGAGAGTAGTAGTTCCACTGTGGTCTGTGGGAACAAGATGGCGCTAGACGACTTGTATAACTCCGTCTCATTTCCACAGTGGAACTCTAGGCTCCTTGAATGCCACCTTTCCTATTTCCCGCAATGTATTACTAACTAGCTCCACTTCCTCATCTTTTACCTGATCAGGAGCTCGTTTGATCTTCATCATCTCTATCTGGTAGTGCGCCAGAAAGTCCAGCTTCTCCGTGGGGTCATGACCGTAGATCTCGAAGGCATCTATCACCATTGCTAGGGTGATGTTCTCACTGGGTGACCGGCAGCATGGGTGATTTGATATTATGTAGCATTGCTGGAATTTGATGAGGTTATTAGCCGATTACAGTAACACTAAGGGCTGATTTTTTGAGGAATAAAAATGGAGATTTGACGGCTTATCTTTAGAAAATATGTCTAACCGCTATTTTAATTCCTCAGATAAAGTTATCTGACTATTGAAAAATCAGCCCTAAGAGCTTCCTATGACGCGATACGACGCAATTCAACTGATTCCAACTACAAGTGAAAATCATCCATAACACTACGACATATGACATTTTTACAGGTATCAAAAACAAAACACGCTCGCCACGACGCGACGGCGACAATGCCGACGTCAAGTCAATTGAATTGCATCATTATATCGTAGTAGCAAGGACGATTTTCATGTTTAGTTAGTAGAAATTGCAATTACATTTCATTCATAAACTCCCTAACAGCCCGTTAACGACTTTCTAATCGTAAGCGAAGCGATGAGCGGCATGAATAAGACATTACTTACTTTGTATGTACGCGAATTCGCCAATAGCCAGCCATCATGGCGTGTTTGAAACATTTCTATACATGTTATCTTATCGCTCGCTAGCCACGCAATGTGACCGCTCGAAGCGGCAAGGTCGTGAACAGGCCGTAAACGAGTCTTATTATTTTGGGCTGAAGGGGCTGTCAGACTAGTACTGACTAAAATCCATGGTGATCCTTTACGTTCCAGGGTCACGGTTCCCTGATGACACAGTCCCGTGACCCCCAACATTCGGTAGTGGAGGAGACCGTTTGGCTTGAGTTAGTACAGTTTGACATGCCCCTCCGCCTTTTCCGGGCAAGTGAAGTCACAGATACTTACATTAAATGTAACAAAACATGATAAAAGTAAAACAAGCAGCAGTAACACTCGACCAGGGCGGCCCATAGCGCCGACTGTAGAACCACAGAGCATAACAAGCGATTAAGACAATTAAAACGCCAATTAGTTCATTGATTGCCAATCAACATAGCTGGCTGATTGTAAGATTTATAACTACCCTCCTTTTAGAATTTTTTTTAAACATTTGACTGACCAATGAAAAAAAAAATGGGGATTCGTTGCTTGTAAAAAAAAAAATTTAGTGTTACAGTAATTAATTATCACTAGTCGAGGAGGATTGAGTTAGATTTCTTATTCGCTCTTGATTTTAAAGATGTCGTTTTGGGCAGACTAGATGAGCACTTTGCTTTACAGAAAATGTTGGACAATGCACGTTTAATAAATATCATAAAAAGCCAAAATGGCTGTCCATATTAGCCGTCGCACCGACTCGGCAGTCATATTACATGGATGTAATCAGGGTTAATTTCTTCAGTCAGACGTATTTCTAAGACAGGATGAAGCAACAGTTGCTCTTCTGAATGTTTGAATCCAATTGTTGCTCATGAAAGGGATTCTTTCTTATTGCAGGTACTAAACTTACATAACAAATCGAAAGTACACTTAATGATTATTAATGTTCATTGAATATTAAAATCATGCTCCGAGGATAAATCAGCGGTTCAAGTATCATTTTGCAATCCTAGCTACACATTCAATATGCAAATAAACGTGATTACTTAATTCAGATTTCATATTTAAGTATTCTATCAAGACTATTCAATCTACTACACAAAATAATGCTCCCATCCATCAAAATCATAACAGCAGATATGCCTCAGACAGGTGTAACATTGTAAACTAAACGTTCCAGCAGAAATTAACATTCCTTCCGTGAGAAACGTTGGTGTGTGGCCGATGTATCGATCGACTCACCGCGCACATCCCCTGCGCCGCGGGGAGAAACACCCCACAGTAAGAACCGCCGTGCCGAGCAGCCATTGTACCCAAGAATACGGCTTTAAAAATGATAAAACCTAACAAAAATCAACCGTAAATCACCAAAAAACGGCCAGAAGTGAAAACACAAGTGAATACAATAGAAAAATCTAAAGTTTCTACAGAAACAATGAGCAAAGTAACGTAATTCGAATGAAAATGGCTGCTCCAAATACCAAAGGCACGTTAAAACAATAATGTAATAAAAATTAACATAGAGTAGTGTAAAGAAGTCTTCCAAAATAGTGTTAAGAATCAAATAAAATTATATTAAAATTAGTACGTCAAAATTAGAAGTGAAAAATATATTTAATGTTATTAATAAAAATCGATGTCTTCCCGTTGATGTCAATTTTAAATTTTAATTGAAGAAAGAAAGGTACTTAGTTCGAGAAATTGATAATAAGAAAATTAAAACCCTAGAAGAACTAGGGCTAAAGGCTTATACAGCTTCAATAGAACAGTGCGAAGAACTTGTAATCCAGCTCGAAGATGCATCATCTAGCCAAGTTCAAGTTGCCTCCCCTGAGGAACGTGCTGGATGTGACCATGCAGACGGTCCGCCAGCAGATGCCGGAGAAGCCAGGCGCAGCCCCGCGTCCTCCACAGAATGTCAGGTTCGCGAACCTAGGTGAGTCTTCACAAGGTCAGTAGGTTAATCAATATACTAAATACTTTATTTTATATTTGGCAATGCTTAACTTATCAGTCTGACTGTAGACTATGTACCCTTGGCAACAAACAAGTATTCAATTTAAAAGTCAAAAGATGATAGTTATAAAAACGAATGTAAAATTCCAACACCAATTCGAAAACACTCATCCCAATTTTGAAAAGAAAACTGCTAAACTTTCTGTGATTTATGACATTTCATTTTTAGTTTTTCTAGCAGCACAACATACATAGATACTTGTACATCTTCCAGATAATGCTGCAGGTGAAAGCTGTGAACTTTCCACCATGAACGAAACGACATCACCAAGCTACCAGTCGACGAACCCGACTAACCCGTTCCTGAGTGGAGCCCTACAAGCTGAAGACTCCTTCACCAGCTATCAGAACACGTATCCACAACAAGATGGGGTAGCTCCTAGGTAAAGAACTAACTCACAAAGTTACTGCAACAACAAAAATGTGAAATAAGATAGAGATAACATGTTAATTATGGTTTCAGGACTCAGAGCATGCAAAGCGTAGATTTTTATGCTTCATCTGAAGAAGGAGGCGGCTTCGAGGAAGGCTGTGGACCTCCTGGTGCGAAGATTAATGAGTACCAAGCAGCTTGGAACGTCACCAATGCTATTCAGGTACGGAATACAGAAGAAGTTGGTAAATTCAACACTCAGCGTTACAGTAACTAAAAGTGATTTTATAATTTCAGGGTATGTTCGTAGTATCTCTGCCGTTCGCCGTCCTGCAAGGCGGTTACTGGGCGATCGCCGCGATGATCGGTATCGCCCACATTTGCTGCTACACCGGTAAGATCCTGGTTGAATGCCTCTACGAAGACGACCCCGTGACAGGTCAACGCGTAAGAGTCCGCGACTCTTACGTCAGCATCGCTAAAGAATGCTTCGGCAGAAAATATGGTGCAAGAATCGTCAATCTAGCTCAAATTATCGAACTTCTCATGACATGTATTCTATATGTAGTCGTGTGTGGTGATCTCATGATCGGAACTTTTCCTGATGGAGCCATTGACACGCGGTCCTGGATGATGTTAATAGGAATCTTCCTTTTACCCTTGGCTTTCTTAAAGTCACTAAAAAGCGTCAGTATGTTGTCTTTCTGGTGCACCATGAGCCACTTGATCATTAACGCTATTGTCCTGGGCTATTGTATTCTTAACATCGGTGATTGGGGCTGGTCCAAGGTAAAATGGACTTTAGATTTTGAGAACTTCCCAATAAGTTTGGGAGTCATTGTTTTCTCATACACCTCGCAGATATTCCTACCAACATTAGAAGGTAACATGGAAGATAGGTCTAAATTCGAATGGATGTTAGATTGGTCACATATCGCAGCTGCCGCATTTAAATCCATATTCGGATATTTGTGCTTTTTGACTTTCCAAAACGATACCCAGCAAGTTATCACGAATAACCTGCGTTCAGCTGGGTTCAAAGGTCTTGTAAACTTCTTCCTTGTGATCAAGGCGGTACTGAGTTATCCCCTGCCTTACTATGCGGCGTGTGATCTGCTCGAGCGGGCTCTGTTTAGAGGCAAACCTAAGACATTTTTCCCTGTCATTTATGCGCTAGATGGAGAACTGAAAGTTTGGGGACTTGCATGGAGACTGGGCGTGATAATGTTCACTATTTTGATGGCAATATTTATTCCCCACTTCGCTATTCTGATGGGTTTCATCGGTAGCTTCACGGGAACCATGTTGAGCTTCATCTGGCCCGCGTACTTCCACCTCAAATTGAAGGGCAACAATATGGAAACCACTAGGGTTGCATACGACTACTTTATAATATGCCTTGGTGTTCTCTTTGGAGTCATCGGTATGTATGATTCTGGTTCGGCTTTGATCAAGGCGTTCAAGATCGGATTGCCGTTCTAACTTCCCATACTATTAGACTCATTGTTGAACTATTTTTAGACTTATGCATACATCGTACATTACACTTTGCCGCAGTAACTAAGCGGCTGAATATTGATTGCAAGATTTATGTACCTAGACCGATGTATTAATAAGTTTTGTATCTTAGGTCTGTTTAGAACATGTGCAAATAGGTTTCGTTAGCGAATCTTACTTTCTTCGTATATAGACAATAATAATTAAGAGGACGATCGCCTTTTGCCTTCGCTACTTCGTTTTACTCCAGATTTTTATGTATATAGTTATAATTGTCTAGCTTACTCTACAAATATATGATATACTGTTAATCCATTGTCTTCCAATGAAAATATTATGTTTTTGAACAACGAAGTCTTCCATTGATGATGATGTTCTTGACAAGCATCATTATTTGCTTGTACGTATAAATATCAAAAACATATTTGGATAATATTTACATTAATCTTAGGTACCGTAGTGAAATGATTGAGATTTCAGTATGTTTTTATTTACTCCGACGATTTTGAAAAGAACACAAATAATCTGCTGTATTGGACCTTTTTACTTTTACACAAAAATGTGTATTTTTTATAATTTTGATTGTGTTTAATCAAACCGAAAGATATATTTACAAACTTATACAATTTATTTAATAAGATGAATGCTAATGGAGTATACTATGCTATTATTGACGAGTATATCCGAATGTCTTCCATTTTCTAAATATAATTGTTGTTGATTATATTAATAGAGTATTGTACTAAATTATACATGTTGATTAGAATAGTTAGTTATGTTACATGAAGATATTGTGAGAGTATGTGATTATTGTGATACCAACGTTTTGACACTTTATATTAGGTATACAGGTGATTCTGACAAATAAAATAAATATAATAGCTAGAAAATGAAAAAGAAAACAATAATAATGTACCTATTTAAATAGAGGAAAAGAAGAATCAGTTAAAGATGACAAAAACGAGGATAATGGAAATGTCTATAAAGCTGTAGACTACATGCATACATAATCACCGTATAATAAACCCATTGCTGGCACACAAGCCACAAGCAATGAGAGGGTGTCGGATATTGGCAATGTGAACGCACAAGTTGGTACTGTATTCATGAAAGTGTAAGTAAGTAACATATGGTAAATGCAAAAGGATTTGAAATATTATTAACAAGTCGATTAAAAAAAATTGTCGATGCTAGTCTAAGAAATCCACCATCTGTATATCTAGCATAAGAAATTGGGCTTCCAAGAACTTTGGCGGTATAAAGTAAAAAGATGCTTGTCTTCAATTACGCCTAACCGTTTAGTTTTGATTAAAGTATCCATGCTTATATCCATATGAATATTTAGAAATGTATCCAAGTGCAATAATGTTGTATAAATATACTTAATAATATGTATTGTGATGAAATGAACAATTCTAGGTGTGTATTTTAAATAATATAAAATGTTATTCGATATCTGTTTTATTTCTTTTATTGCGATAATACTAAATCCTCTTTAAAGCATAAGTTAACATCAACGTGTAAAAATAGAAAAGGACCGAGTATACTGCCTTGTGGTAACACTTATGATGTTTATCCCTGTCATGTCAACACTACATTTATTATGAAACGTTACTATAACCAGCTTGCAGTCTTACAAAATACTTTCGAGATCTGAATACTATTCGTTTTCCTTTAATATATCGGCATAAGATAATTATGTTAGTTTTAACAAAAACCCAATGTACGAGACAGTACCTATTTTTATTAATAACTAGAATCAGAATTGCAATGGGAGAGAATAAATTCGTCACAAATGCATGGTATTAAGAAGTTTTTTGGAATCTAATCATAAAAGTAGGACCATACTTTTAAGTTTAGCTTCCAAAAATCTTTAAAAAAAAGGCTTACTGCCTAAATATGGTATTCAGGATTCAACACATGACTGCAGAAAAAGTTTTTTTTAACCCCCTACGGAAAAAGAGGGGTGTTATAAGTTTGACGTGTCTGTCTGTCTGTCTGTCTGTCTGTCTGTGGCATCATAGAACCCGAACGGATGAAGCGATTTCGATTTAGTTTTTTTTGTATGAAAGGTGACTTACCTGCGAGTGTTCTTAGACATGTTTGATGAAAATCGGTTGAGCCCTTTAGAAGTTGTGGGGGTAAAAGTGGGGAAAGGTAACCGAGGGTCTGCAAATATACTCGAGTTGGGTATCGATTGAAAGCGTACTGAAAGGGAATATTGATGACTTAATCGGAAGTACTCTTAGCAACATAAAATGATATGTGTATGTACCTATAAAAAGTATAAAATAAAAAATAAATTTAAAATTTAAAAAACCCCCGACACAAAAACCAAGTTCCCTTTAAAAAGTAAAAAATAATAAAAATACGTCGCGTTGGGGGACTGTAAAAAAACAGGAGATGATAAATAATTGGAAGCAGTCCCCCAACGCGACGTATTTTTATTATTTTTTACTTTTTAAAGGGAACTTGGTTTTTGTGTCGGGGGTTTTTTAAATTTTAAATTTTTTTATATAAAATGTTTTCTTCTCAATAAATCAATATCAAGGTCAATCAATCTGATAAGGTAACCATTAAAATTGGCAATTTGTTTAATTGTTCCCGCGCTCACTACCTGATCAGACGCCATGTTTACAAAATGGACGCGCGCATTCACGCATGCGTGCTGTTTCTATTATGTATCCTACAGATAACTGTAAGTATAATTTTTAAAATAGTTGGGTTAATCAAAGCATGCAATGTAGACAAGACAAATTAACATAGTATCACGATAATGATTATAACAAAAACTAATTGTATTGAGATACTGAAAAGCTTGTGTAAATCTAGCTGAAAGTTGATATGGAAATATACAATTCTGCTTGTCCTGCTTGTCGTGAACATTAGAGGTCCCACGATGCAGATGGGTCGTATAAAATAATTATTTCCAATTCCAGAGGTTTATTGAAGAATTTTTACAAAATCGTAACGAATAAAACAATGTTTATGAAACAGTACCTAGAGCTCTTTGAGATCAGATTCTCTTACTCAGTTTTACTTAACACTTTTTCATAAAAAAATCACCTCTATTCAACTAGAAAAATATAGAAATATCTTTTGATTTTTGCCTCTTTTTTACTTAGCGACCATACAATATACGAAACCACCCATGCTGCACAGAAGGCCACCAGAATCTAACCCTGGCTATGATCATAGACGCATTCGAGATCTACGGCCACGATCCCACGGACAAGTTGGACAACCTGTGGCTCTATCAGAACGAGATGTTGAGGGTTAAGACTGCTGAGGACCAGGTAATGAAACAAAGAATATCAGAAACACAACTATCAGTACTGCAGCTTTCTTTCTTTTGCTTTACGAAAACGTAATCCGAGAGCGATGGTCCGTTAACTGAGACGCGTGTCTAGCTAAGCTATTCTGTATATGGAATCTCATCGCTGGACTATATGATGTGGTCTTCGACGAGATGGTACTGAGATCTGAAGATCGGGCAGCGATAGCAGTGAGAGCTAAGCTTGCTTTCAGTAGCTTAGTGTATAGCAAACTTTAGTTCAAGAGTGGCGTATGCGCTGCGGCCGCGCTATCTATCTACGAGGCTGTGTTCGTAGCTGTTACCACAAAAGAACCACTGCCCGGAACCGTAACGGAACTATGAACGTTATTATCTGAAAATTGTTTTGCAGTACCTTATCAACGAGAGAGTCCACATAGCATCAGATCATTTAGGCCGTTTTGTAAGACTACACATCCAGGAACTCAAAGTAAGTGCAAAGATGATACGAAAATACAATACAGCAACATCTAACTTATAAATAAATCTTGTGTTGGAAGACGATCGATAAGATGGATCCGCAAGCACAACCCATATAACATAAAATCACAACTATAACCCCTGAGTTGAACCTAGTATCCACGTTCCACAAGCTATGTTTAAATCCAGTAATACAGGGCAAGCTTATTGGATTGCCAATAACCGGGACACACACAAATCCAGATTCCATGACTGCTACTAAGAAATTCAAGATGTATTCCATCCTGAATTTCACCGAATTCAGGACCAATAGATGAACGAAGCAGTCCTAACCTAATTATTACAGGATGGAATTTTGAAGAAGAGGCAGTTGGGTAAAGAAGGCTATTTGACAATTTTGCCAAATCCTTTTTAGCAATTAGTCAAAGAGAAGGAAGTCCTAAGAAAGTCTTTTGTAGCTTCCACGACTAAGGTACCTGTACCATCTCAAACACCTATCTTGTATGAACTATTTTATATCATGACTTACAATTTGAAAATGCAATACTCAATAGGTCCTGCTGATTACGTTAGACGATGTCATAGACAACATGCTGACGATGTATGAGAACCACAATGCGGTAGCTGCTGAACGAAAGGCTACCTATACTGGAGGCCCTGTGCCCATGGAGTTTTATATGAGCCAAGGTAAAATGTTCTTTAATTCTTTCAACGTTAAAACGTTAGCGGTTATTTTTTTTGGGTGGTATAATCATCATATTATGGCGTGAGGCGTGAGGACTCACGCCTTGGGTAGAGCGGAAGAGAATGTCAAACTTTTGCTGACTAAAAAAATAACCTGCTCCTTTGACCATCCGATAAGCTGCTGGTTTGGCTGGTTTTGACGTCTCCATGTAGCTAAAAAGTTAGCTGCGACCACTGCTTATTGAATAAGTATATACCTATTCCATTGAACTTGTATTAAAATAAAATCTCATCCAGCCGCTTGAGCAATTCGACCAAAAGCTTTCTTGTCAAAACGATATCATACTAATGATGTCATCTTGGAAAAGAGATCACACCAATCATTAATCTGTAAACTCCATATTGTTTCACTATTTTGATGGCAATATTTATTCCCCACTTCGCTATTCTGATGGGTTTCATCGGTAGCTTCACGGGAACCATGTTGAGCTTCATCTGGCCCGCGTACTTCCACCTCAAATTGAAGGGCAACAATATGGAAACCACTAGGGTTGCATACGACTACTTTATAATATGCCTTGGTGTTCTCTTTGGAGTCATCGGTATGTATGATTCTGGTTCGGCTTTGATCAAGGCGTTCAAGATCGGATTGCCGTTCTAACTTCCCATACTATTAGACTCATTGTTGAACTATTTTTAGACTTATGCATACATCGTACATTACACTTTGCCGCAGTAACTAAGCGGCTGAATATTGATTGCAAGATTTATGTACCTAGACCGATGTATTAATAAGTTTTGTATCTTAGGTCTGTTTAGAACATGTGCAAATAGGTTTCGTTAGCGAATCTTACTTTCTTCGTATATAGACAATAATAATTAAGAGGACGATCGCCTTTTGCCTTCGCTACTTCGTTTTACTCCAGATTTTTATGTATATAGTTATAATTGTCTAGCTTACTCTACAAATATATGATATACTGTTAATCCATTGTCTTCCAATGAAAATATTATGTTTTTGAACAACGAAGTCTTCCATTGATGATGATGTTCTTGACAAGCATCATTATTTGCTTGTACGTATAAATATCAAAAACATATTTGGATAATATTTACATTAATCTTAGGTACCGTAGTGAAATGATTGAGATTTCAGTATGTTTTTATTTACTCCGACGATTTTGAAAAGAACACAAATAATCTGCTGTATTGGACCTTTTTACTTTTACACAAAAATGTGTATTTTTTATAATTTTGATTGTGTTTAATCAAACCGAAAGATATATTTACAAACTTATACAATTTATTTAATAAGATGAATGCTAATGGAGTATACTATGCTATTATTGACGAGTATATCCGAATGTCTTCCATTTTCTAAATATAATTGTTGTTGATTATATTAATAGAGTATTGTACTAAATTATACATGTTGATTAGAATAGTTAGTTATGTTACATGAAGATATTGTGAGAGTATGTGATTATTGTGATACCAACGTTTTGACACTTTATATTAGGTATACAGGTGATTCTGACAAATAAAATAAATATAATAGCTAGAAAATGAAAAAGAAAACAATAATAATGTACCTATTTAAATAGAGGAAAAGAAGAATCAGTTAAAGATGACAAAAACGAGGATAATGGAAATGTCTATAAAGCTGTAGACTACATGCATACATAATCACCGTATAATAAACCCATTGCTGGCACACAAGCCACAAGCAATGAGAGGGTGTCGGATATTGGCAATGTGAACGCACAAGTTGGTACTGTATTCATGAAAGTGTAAGTAAGTAACATATGGTAAATGCAAAAGGATTTGAAATATTATTAACAAGTCGATTAAAAAAAATTGTCGATGCTAGTCTAAGAAATCCACCATCTGTATATCTAGCATAAGAAATTGGGCTTCCAAGAACTTTGGCGGTATAAAGTAAAAAGATGCTTGTCTTCAATTACGCCTAACCGTTTAGTTTTGATTAAAGTATCCATGCTTATATCCATATGAATATTTAGAAATGTATCCAAGTGCAATAATGTTGTATAAATATACTTAATAATATGTATTGTGATGAAATGAACAATTCTAGGTGTGTATTTTAAATAATATAAAATGTTATTCGATATCTGTTTTATTTCTTTTATTGCGATAATACTAAATCCTCTTTAAAGCATAAGTTAACATCAACGTGTAAAAATAGAAAAGGACCGAGTATACTGCCTTGTGGTAACACTTATGATGTTTATCCCTGTCATGTCAACACTACATTTATTATGAAACGTTACTATAACCAGCTTGCAGTCTTACAAAATACTTTCGAGATCTGAATACTATTCGTTTTCCTTTAATATATCGGCATAAGATAATTATGTTAGTTTTAACAAAAACCCAATGTACGAGACAGTACCTATTTTTATTAATAACTAGAATCAGAATTGCAATGGGAGAGAATAAATTCGTCACAAATGCATGGTATTAAGAAGTTTTTTGGAATCTAATCATAAAAGTAGGACCATACTTTTAAGTTTAGCTTCCAAAAATCTTTAAAAAAAAGGCTTACTGCCTAAATATGGTATTCAGGATTCAACACATGACTGCAGAAAAAGTTTTTTTTAACCCCCTACGGAAAAAGAGGGGTGTTATAAGTTTGACGTGTCTGTCTGTCTGTCTGTCTGTCTGTCTGTGGCATCATAGAACCCGAACGGATGAAGCGATTTCGATTTAGTTTTTTTTGTATGAAAGGTGACTTACCTGCGAGTGTTCTTAGACATGTTTGATGAAAATCGGTTGAGCCCTTTAGAAGTTGTGGGGGTAAAAGTGGGGAAAGGTAACCGAGGGTCTGCAAATATACTCGAGTTGGGTATCGATTGAAAGCGTACTGAAAGGGAATATTGATGACTTAATCGGAAGTACTCTTAGCAACATAAAATGATATGTGTATGTACCTATAAAAAGTATAAAATAAAAAATAAATTTAAAATTTAAAAAACCCCCGACACAAAAACCAAGTTCCCTTTAAAAAGTAAAAAATAATAAAAATACGTCGCGTTGGGGGACTGTAAAAAAACAGGAGATGATAAATAATTGGAAGCAGTCCCCCAACGCGACGTATTTTTATTATTTTTTACTTTTTAAAGGGAACTTGGTTTTTGTGTCGGGGGTTTTTTAAATTTTAAATTTTTTTATATAAAATGTTTTCTTCTCAATAAATCAATATCAAGGTCAATCAATCTGATAAGGTAACCATTAAAATTGGCAATTTGTTTAATTGTTCCCGCGCTCACTACCTGATCAGACGCCATGTTTACAAAATGGACGCGCGCATTCACGCATGCGTGCTGTTTCTATTATGTATCCTACAGATAACTGTAAGTATAATTTTTAAAATAGTTGGGTTAATCAAAGCATGCAATGTAGACAAGACAAATTAACATAGTATCACGATAATGATTATAACAAAAACTAATTGTATTGAGATACTGAAAAGCTTGTGTAAATCTAGCTGAAAGTTGATATGGAAATATACAATTCTGCTTGTCCTGCTTGTCGTGAACATTAGAGGTCCCACGATGCAGATGGGTCGTATAAAATAATTATTTCCAATTCCAGAGGTTTATTGAAGAATTTTTACAAAATCGTAACGAATAAAACAATGTTTATGAAACAGTACCTAGAGCTCTTTGAGATCAGATTCTCTTACTCAGTTTTACTTAACACTTTTTCATAAAAAAATCACCTCTATTCAACTAGAAAAATATAGAAATATCTTTTGATTTTTGCCTCTTTTTTACTTAGCGACCATACAATATACGAAACCACCCATGCTGCACAGAAGGCCACCAGAATCTAACCCTGGCTATGATCATAGACGCATTCGAGATCTACGGCCACGATCCCACGGACAAGTTGGACAACCTGTGGCTCTATCAGAACGAGATGTTGAGGGTTAAGACTGCTGAGGACCAGGTAATGAAACAAAGAATATCAGAAACACAACTATCAGTACTGCAGCTTTCTTTCTTTTGCTTTACGAAAACGTAATCCGAGAGCGATGGTCCGTTAACTGAGACGCGTGTCTAGCTAAGCTATTCTGTATATGGAATCTCATCGCTGGACTATATGATGTGGTCTTCGACGAGATGGTACTGAGATCTGAAGATCGGGCAGCGATAGCAGTGAGAGCTAAGCTTGCTTTCAGTAGCTTAGTGTATAGCAAACTTTAGTTCAAGAGTGGCGTATGCGCTGCGGCCGCGCTATCTATCTACGAGGCTGTGTTCGTAGCTGTTACCACAAAAGAACCACTGCCCGGAACCGTAACGGAACTATGAACGTTATTATCTGAAAATTGTTTTGCAGTACCTTATCAACGAGAGAGTCCACATAGCATCAGATCATTTAGGCCGTTTTGTAAGACTACACATCCAGGAACTCAAAGTAAGTGCAAAGATGATACGAAAATACAATACAGCAACATCTAACTTATAAATAAATCTTGTGTTGGAAGACGATCGATAAGATGGATCCGCAAGCACAACCCATATAACATAAAATCACAACTATAACCCCTGAGTTGAACCTAGTATCCACGTTCCACAAGCTATGTTTAAATCCAGTAATACAGGGCAAGCTTATTGGATTGCCAATAACCGGGACACACACAAATCCAGATTCCATGACTGCTACTAAGAAATTCAAGATGTATTCCATCCTGAATTTCACCGAATTCAGGACCAATAGATGAACGAAGCAGTCCTAACCTAATTATTACAGGATGGAATTTTGAAGAAGAGGCAGTTGGGTAAAGAAGGCTATTTGACAATTTTGCCAAATCCTTTTTAGCAATTAGTCAAAGAGAAGGAAGTCCTAAGAAAGTCTTTTGTAGCTTCCACGACTAAGGTACCTGTACCATCTCAAACACCTATCTTGTATGAACTATTTTATATCATGACTTACAATTTGAAAATGCAATACTCAATAGGTCCTGCTGATTACGTTAGACGATGTCATAGACAACATGCTGACGATGTATGAGAACCACAATGCGGTAGCTGCTGAACGAAAGGCTACCTATACTGGAGGCCCTGTGCCCATGGAGTTTTATATGAGCCAAGGTAAAATGTTCTTTAATTCTTTCAACGTTAAAACGTTAGCGGTTATTTTTTTTGGGTGGTATAATCATCATATTATGGCGTGAGGCGTGAGGACTCACGCCTTGGGTAGAGCGGAAGAGAATGTCAAACTTTTGCTGACTAAAAAAATAACCTGCTCCTTTGACCATCCGATAAGCTGCTGGTTTGGCTGGTTTTGACGTCTCCATGTAGCTAAAAAGTTAGCTGCGACCACTGCTTATTGAATAAGTATATACCTATTCCATTGAACTTGTATTAAAATAAAATCTCATCCAGCCGCTTGAGCAATTCGACCAAAAGCTTTCTTGTCAAAACGATATCATACTAATGATGTCATCTTGGAAAAGAGATCACACCAATCATTAATCTGTAAACTCCATATTGTTTAGTCCAATTTTTATCATTGGAACTTTCTCACACAGAATTCTATTGCGGCAGAAACGTGTACATTTTCGTCTCGGAGCTCTACAGCGATATCTACAACATGGGCAGGGGTGTGGCCCCATACTGCAGAGACAGATCCTTCGTCTTCCTAGGTTTCCTGCACTTTCACGATGAAGCTAAGTATTACTTACTGGACGATCCGAGTATCTCTTTCCCCACGGACAACTATTTGCATGGCTTGGAGTGCCATATTGGAGTTTGCGTTTTCCGGTGAGTCCATTTCAGTACCTAGTTCTATTGTTTTGTTACTTTGCCTTCCAACTCTTGAATTTGGACCATAATGGAATTCCTAGTCGAAACTTTATAATGTTGTTATAATAATGTTTTCACACTACTTGCTCGTAAATGTCATATTATACGTCAGGCAAACCTTCTGTAAAGCATGACATTATTCCCCCTCGCTCGAGCCGGGAATAATATATGTACTGAATTTCATTATTCCCACGGGAATAATGTGATTTGAATTTGGAACCTCAAAGAAAACCGTATGAAAACTTTCACCAAGGAGTCGTATCAGTAATGGCGGCCGCTGGCAGCAACAGCTGATCGCTTACAGTGGTGCCAACTTCACGTTCGAAGGTTGTCGTACCACATCAAATTTCAAAAATCGAATTTATTTCCTCGCAGTAGGTGTGAAAAGCAGAGTACGCTCCTCGGGAGTAAAGCAGCCTTGTCTTGGGCTAACTTGAATCCCTCGCTACACTAAGGATTCTTAACTTAATTCCCTCGTTTCACTCGGGAATTAACACTTGAACCTCCTCGCTGCGCTACGGAGGTTCACCTCAGAATCCTTAGTGTCGTTTCGGGATTCAATACGCCCATGACGTAAGGCAATGCTTTACTCCCTTGGTGCGTAATCTACTATTACACTATAATATATATACCTAAAGCTAAAAAAAGGGTTTAGATCTATGCACTGTTTTCTTAAGCAAGGTGGAAGGAATGCACATAGATGCAGAAACGGTTACAGCGCCTATCCATCTAAGTAATTACCTTATCCTTCTAAATCTGGTATATCAGAAGAATACTTTAAAGTAAGTAACCGCTAACCATCTGTTCTAAAGGTTCCCTTTCAAGAAGCTCACGCAAAAAGTCCGCGACGTGTCCACTCTACCGAAGGCTATCGTCAAGTGCGGCACGGAGATGTACAAATTGCCGCCATTATCTGCTGCCTCCTGCATCGTCACCTCAGGATCTTTCATACTGGACTTTAATATACAGGGCGTACGGTACCGGCATTACGACTATCTTTTGGTACGTTTATGGTTTTGACAAGACCCTTGATGCTTGATTATACCTGTCATCTTTCTTTAATATTCTCTCCTCTTCAAAACCTTGCCTGAACCGACATTACCCGTATTAGTTTACAATAATGTTTAATGGATAATTTTACTTGCATTTTCTTTGCAGACTATACCCAATGGTAACACATACTATACCAAAGAGAACCTGTCTCCATTGATCTGCGACCACCACGTCTGTGAGTGGAACTACACCAACCATTATGGAGGTAAGCTTGATGTCTGGAATAGACATCAAATGAAGTCACTTGGCACTTATGATGGTTCAGATGCAGCTTGCACGATGCAAGCTGCTTCTGATACAATTTATATACTCAGCATTTTTCTACTCCTATTTCATCAAAATGATGTATGATTTTTTGTATTTCTCTAACATGGCTACCTACATGATATCTTTTTTTATACGGACAAGACACTCCACGCCAAAAATACTCTCGATGCCTTTTACTTAAATACGCATCGAGGAGATTTCTGACACGTTCAAAAGGCTCTTTAAAACACCATAAAAGCGTGTGTGGTAGAAGTGATCAAGAAAATTGAGGAAAGGCCGAAGAAAAGAAAGACGAAGAAGAAGAAAAGAATATGCAATTATGTATTTCACTTTAGAGACCTATTACATCTTTAAGATTTTTAGCGCTAAAAGTTCTGTATTTTATCATCGTCTCTAGGTCCATTCCTAATTCCTGGCGACCCGGGGTCCGGTATCGACCCGGTGCCGCCGTACATCGAGCCGACGCCTAAGCCAGACATAGATGATGACAACATCACTGTACCATGTAAGATTTTACTGAATTAAGTCATCGCTTCCATGGGAATCCCAAATTTTAGCAATTCATGAGCTTCGCTTGAATTATATTTACGAGCTGGTTGAAAGTCGACGATTTTTTTTAGAAAAACCGAACCCTTTAAAGAAAAAAGAGGAAATACTGGAAATGCTGAAACAAATCAGTCACGCAGATAGCCACGGTGGCGAGGAAAATATGAAACACATTGTGCGTGGCAATGCCATAATTGCCAAAATTAGCACAGCTCCGTTCCAGTCTGCTCATGTAGAGCCTTATGATTATTATACTGTACATAATATGATATTGTAGATATTCTGGATGGATGCTACTACCTGTACCCGCCAAACTACGGCTCCATCGCGGGGAAAAGTTACCTGGACATGATCGACCTCCACGACGACAGGTTCACCTGCAACGCAGCTGGTGGCAGTAAGGTAAGAAAGATTTGGCAATTTACAAAACAATCAGATGATCTCTTGAACTTTTACAAAAGATGATCAATTGACGGCTGTTATGCGAGAAAAATTAAACCCCAGTTTAACAGCGTTACATAGATTAAATAACGATGACATGGTTGTCGCACAGGTTATTGGTTGAGTAATTTATTGCTGCGTTGCGTATCATTGGATTCCATACTAACCTTTGTGTTGCCTACTACTAGTTGTTCCGGGGTTGGGTGTTTGCTTATGTGAGTTTGAATATTTCTAAATGTTTACGAAAAATTCCAAATGTATGGAGCAACGTTTTATAAAAAATAGCGCCGCTTTTTTGACCCCTGACAAAAGTAGATTTCGATCTACAGTACGGTACGACTAGCAGCTATATTTTCAATGTTCCAGTAATTTTCAACATAAGTGCAACGAGACATAGGCCACTAAAGTCACGAACTAAATCTATTTTGCATGGTTTTGTGTCCAGGGTCTCTACTGGTACCCACAATGGATGGGCGCGTCGCCCCACCACCCGTACCCGGGGTTGGGCGAGGAGAAGGAATTTGACGCACCAGGAGACTTCTACCCGCATCAGAAAGGTTACGACATGGACGAACAGGATATCGAATAATATATTTCTTACAATTACTATAGTTTTATTTAACACATTCAACTCTCCCCACTATTCATAGAGCTTATTTTGACATATAAGCTGTTTGAAAAATTCTGTCTTAATCTACACTAATGATATTACAAAGAAGAATGTGTGTATATTTGAAATGAATAGGCTCAAAAACTACTGGACCGATTACAAAAATTCTTTCACCAGGTGAAAATTGCTCTGGTCCTGAGTGACATAGGTAATAAGAGAGGGTTTATAGCGGGCAAATCCGCTGGCAAAAGCTAGTATACTTGGACTGGACCGCGCAGATTATTTCATAACATTACAGACGAATGCTGCCGAAATTTCGTGTACGAAGTATGCATGTACGTGTATGAGGCACTACCAGCAAAAAAGTGAAAAGTAAAACAGATTTGTTTGAACAAAATGTAAAACATAATTTATTTAAAAATAAACATTAGTAAATATTTACAAGTATAGACAGCATACTTAAATGTAACTCTCCAAAAACCTGCGTTCAATAACGCTTCCGCGGGGTAGAACAAAGAACGCAGGTGTTCCGGCTTTCAACTCGAAATACTTCGTCACTAGTAAGTCACCCAGGTTCTTTGACGTATCAATCACATGAGGCATTTTATCGTAACCTTCGAAATAAACGTTAATTTTCGAACAACTGTACTTATTGTCTTCATCCCAAGGCGCTGGGAAGAGCTGTTCTAACTGACTTAGCAGAGGCACGTTTTCAGGGCAATCCCTTATGAAATCCGTCATTTGGTATTCAGGATATAGGAATAATATTGGCCACCTAAGTATACCGTTTTCGATGTGTACTATCGCGTCCTGCGATCCTGGTAGACTAGGTTCTAATTTCGAAAGATCTATATCATCTTCATCATCACATTTTGATATTTTGATTCCTCGTTCAATGATTGCTTTGATTACCAACTCTTTTTGTTCACCCTCCTTTGCGTTTTTTCTTTCTTTTTTTCTCTGATCGCGTTCTTGTTGTAATTTCTTCTTTTTTGCAGTGTTGAGAAGGTCTATTATTTCTTTGTCTTTTTTATCGCCTTCTAATAGTTTTTGACAGTGTTCAATACATGTGTCGTATTTTGCAACTTCAAGGGCAGCCTTAGCTGCGCGAACTCGTGCCTTGGTGTGGTTAGGGTTGAAACTTAGGGCTTTCTCGCTGTCAAATAGGGCAGATCTGTAGTTCTTTAGGTGCCAATGTGATGCTGCACGGTTGTTGTATAAACTTGCGTTGAGTTCTGCGTCATTACATCTCTGTTTGATGCCTTCAGTGTAACTGCAAAAAATAGAAGTTAAAACTAGTATCATTGGATTTACTCTGAGTTTGATGTATCTGAAAGTATTCTGTGTGAATTTTCAAATAATTTCTTGTTATTTAATTCTGAATTGCAAACAATGATTTTAAGTGCTACTTGTTTCCATTAAAATTGATTGATTTAATGCCGAATCTATCAAACTACTATTCTATTATCAAAAATAAGGAAAAATAATATAAAAGTGCGCATACCTCTCATTTTATGTAAAAGCTTCTTATATTCTGTTACCTAGTCTATTTTTATTATCTACAGACATTGTTTAAACATTTCTTTATTGAGAAGGCAAATAGCCTGGACAAGCCCTCATTAATACATCTACCGCTTGACTTTATGGCTAGTCTAACCCAGCTCTTGAGAAAATTATTATAGAGAAATATGAAAAGGAAACTTGTCATGTGGCACCAACCGACACCAGAAATAAATAAAAATTATTGTTTTGTAATGTATTTTTGAGGGCTCCCTTTACTGTCTCTAGACCAGGGTCACTAATTCGTTTCGCTCGGGGTCTGTTTTAAGAAATTAAATGACATTTGCGGTCCACACATATAAAAAAAAATTAACAAAGGTAATTACAGAAATTACAAAGGTAATTTAACATAACAATGAGAAAAGTGACATTTTTTATTGCTGATTATGTCTGAAATTTTGTATTTGTATTGGTGCAACCATACTGCGGGGGATATTTTTATTTGGTCTGCACACAGTTATTTTTTTTCACAGTCCAGATGCAGACCACAGTCCGCCATTTGATAACCACTCCTCTAGACTCTTAGGCAGTCAGTTAAAAAAAATGAAAAATTATGAAAACTATCTTAAACTAAAAAAAAACTCACCCTAAAATAGCCATTCTATAATTTTTATGTTTGAAGTTGAAGTTTCCATCCTCCTTGTAGTTGCCAGCCAGTTCCACGGGTGTGTTCTCTTCAGGGTCATACTTCAGCTTGGCCAGGCCTTCAGCTAGTGGGGACAGGGCGCCGTCTTCCGGTGTTGACTTCATGAAGAATGGATGCTTGTCCATTTCTTCCTGAAAAACAATATCCTCTTTATTTAAAACATTTATGAACTAATAAAATCAAAATTCAGTTTAAAATTGATTAAAAACATGAACATATGTAATCAGTGGCATTCTGTAGTTCCTGCTCATCTATATGGGTAAAAGATTTTAATTTGAGTAGGTATGAATGTGTGAAGACAATTTTCATATACTGCTGTCTTAGTTTTCTTTTATTTAATTATTTATTGTTTTTTTTTTGTTAACTTGTAATATAACAAGCACAAAGTTTAAATACTCTTCCAAGCTACTAACAGTTTCGTGTACTTAAAAACAGTATCCTACTAATATCCTACTAATATTATAAACGTGAAAGTCCTACTACTGTTTGTTACTCTTTCACGCAAAAACTACTGAACGGATTTTGTTCAAATTTGGTACACAGATAGCTTATAAGCTGGATTAACACATAAGATAGTTTTTTTCCCGATTTTATGTTCCCACGGGATTATTTTCGAGTTGCAGCGGGTGAAGCCGCTGGCAGCAGCTAAAGTACGATTAATAATTGTAGTCAGTAAAATGACATTTCCAGTATTGCAGGTTTTTCGTCCCAAATAAATAGTGATGTGGTTAATCGAGATTTAACAATTAAAAGTTAATCGAGATTACATTGTTTAATATATAACATATTAAATTGCCTTTAAATAATAAAAAAATGTAATTTATACTAATTAAACAGAAGAAACCGTGTATCGGTTGGTAATTAAATAAATATTCCACAACTATCACACAACGCCATCTAGTCCCAAGCTAAGCAGAGCTTGTGTTATGGGTACTAGACAACTGATAAACATACTTATATATTTCTAAATACATACATATTATAGATATATTACACCCAGACACAGAACAAATGATCATGCTCATCACACAAACATTTATCCTGGGTGGGAATCGAACCCACGACCCCCGGCATAGCAGTCAGGGACACGCGCTAATCTCAGGAACTCCTGTTTAGAAATGAAAAATTATTTTTGTGTTGGAAAATCCAAAATTTATCGAAGAAGACATAATATGTCTTCTTCGATAAATTTTGGATTTTTGAAGAAGACATAATATGTCTTCTTCGATAAATTTTGGATTTTCCAACACAAAAATAATTTTTCATTTCTAAACAGGAGTTCCTGAGATTAGCGCGTTCAAACAAACAAAGAATCAAACTCTTCAGCTTAATAATATTAGTATAGATTTAATTGACTGGCCTGTTGGTCTAGTGGTTAGTGACCCTGACTGCTATGCCGGCTTCTACAAAACCTTCATCACTGCCTATATGTGGAATTATTAGGCGATAAATGGACATATTATGTCCATTTATCGCCTAATAATTCCACATATAGGCAGTGATGAAGGTTTTGTAGAAGCCGGTTTACTTAGGTTTGAATCGAAGAAAAATAGTATGGATTATCATAAAGAATTGAACTCGGAGTGTTTTGTGTTTTGACAACCGTAATGAATAAAAACGTATAAAGTTACTTGTATATTCCCGACTTTCTAATACCTCTGAATCTCTACACATTTTTTCCCCAGCTTTTGTAATAATTTTGTAGTGAGAAATTTTAATATACTGGTATATAAGGTCCATATTTCTAAAATCGTATTATTTAATACGTTATGAATTAAATATTTACAATAAAAACGCTTTGACAATAAAATAAGCTAAGTCTATTGATTGCCGAACATCACTATTGAAGCGGGTCACCCTTTTTTGTATCAGTGACAGTTGGACTTGTCATTTTACTGACTACAATTAAAAATCGTACTTTAGTTATGCATATTTTTAGAGTTTTCTACAAGCACATCTTTTAAGTCCTCACCTCCCATCTGTCCTCGGGCCATCCTTCAGTGTATCTCTTCTTCTCCAAGCTATCAATAAACTCGTCCAACTCCCTGTCGAGTTTCTGACACAGTGCGATTCTTTCTTCTTCAGTTATCGGCTGTTTAACCTCTTTTGACGACTCTTCGGTCATTGTTATAGTAGCTGTATAGCTCTTTACACTAAATGTTAGTCAAACTAGTTTTGTAATAGCGCAAATACTAAATTGTTTTATGAGTTAGTAGAATCAATTCAAAATATAACCTAAAAGATCAGCATTGACACCTTGACAGCAATAATAATATGTCATCATGACAGTCTAAAATTGACGTATCGTTTCGTTGGCTATTCTCTTAGAATAGCTATTCTGCTATAATAAGCTGGCCACAAAAACACGTTTTCCGTATTCGTTTTGGGCTAATGTGGAAATCTGATTCGTTTCGTGAGTCTCTATGACTACACGAAAATATACGAACGTGTGAGCCACGCCCACTTAGAAGACTTTATATGAAATTAGTGCAATGTGCAGTCAGGTTCCCGAATACGGAAATCGAATACGGAAAACGTGAAAATCGTAAAAATCGAACAAAAAACTTTCGCACAGGCGTAGGTATCCCTAATATGCTACTATTTACAACCATGCAGTTTTTCTTTGTTGATCACTCGTAACATGACAACAAGAGCAGTTAATCTGGCTGCTCTTGCACATTGAGAAGAAACGCAAAAAAATGAAATCAACAGATGCTCAAATGAAATCATTTATTTTCCAGAGAAATAAATTAGAGAAAGACAAAAGATTAGACGTAATATTATTATTACGTCTAGTACAGTTCACCTTTATGCCATTTTTGAATATATTCACATTTGCGAGCTTCGCGTCTTTTGAAGTATTCCGGAAAGTGAGCCTTTTCCAAAGGATGCCAATAGTCAAGCACCCAGTCAGGAGGCGTAACGACACGTTCAACTGCAACACCGCCCGCTTCACCAATAGAACGAGCAACTGGAAAAAAGGAAAAGATCCCATCATGCGTGCAATCCATCATCAAATGTTCATCTTATTCCACAAGTCTTACTTACATTTACACGGAGGCAAAGGAGAGGCTTTCATAAAAACTTCATTTTGTCCCATCCACAGTAAGCGACGTTGCTCTTTTGGATCTTTAACGCACTTATGCTTGTCAAATTGGCTCCTCAAAATAACTTGATGATATCTCACAAGTTGTCTAAAAAGAATTCGATGTTATAAACTGAACTTTAATACAGTTATCGGACTGAAAATGCAGATTAACATTTTTTCTTTTTTTTACTCTTTACCACGGTGTTCCTTCAATAGTCCTTTAAGTTGCCATCATCGTAACCCGTTTGAACAGGACTAACTGAACCCGACCCAGAAAAGGGCCTGTACCCCGTCAGATTGCTGATAGCTCTTTGAGACGCGGAAAACCTCTTTTGAGCTGAGTATGGTCTATGACCGGACGGTGAGTTACCTAATTACTCGCAATCCGATCCCCGCGCCGGAAAACCTCAGCCGCGACCCCGCGACCGTTAACCGCGACAACTGTAGCCATAGGCCGCCCGCGGTGGCAAACTAAAACCATTGGATATGTTGCATTACCTGGCCACGTAATATGCTTCGATATTTCTTGCAGCTTTCTTATAAAGAGTGCATACTTTTTGAGCATGAGTTCTTAGCTCAGGTGCAAATGGCATTTTTATTTTTGTGGATCGTACGCAATGCACATACACTGAGTGAAAATGAAATGAAATGTCACATCATTGTCACATTGCATTGTCATAAATTAAAAAAAAATAACAAGTTCTAATTTCTTTTTTATCCGGTTCTCGTGTGGTTCACTGTAAAAACTTGAAAACCTACGTTGAAAACCTATGGCAAGACCTATGGTCTATGAAAACCTCAGCTCCCTTTGCCTGTCCTAAAGAGGACGAAGAGAAACAAAAAAAAAAAAAAAAAAGGTCTATGAAAACCATAGCGCCGGCTGAATTGTCAAAAAAAGGCTGTCAATGTCAAATCTCCAATGTCAAAATCGAGAACATCTATTTTGTTGCGAAGCGTGACCGTGGTGATTCTGTGTAGCGTCTCTCAGTGTCTGAATATTCTGAGAATTTCTCATAATAATTGCAATACTGACCTTTGACAATGACTATTAGATAAATATAGTTTATCCTGTCTCACAGAATGTAAATATCATCCTCTCAACTCGTCCAAATTGCCCTTGAAAGTGGCAATCTCGTAGGACCGGTAACAGTTTCTTCGGATTTTCTAAACAAAATAATAAACATGTCGGACGCTTGGGAAGAGATCCAAGCTGTTAAAAGCAAAAGGAACAGCTTGCGTGAGAAGCTGGAGAAACGTAAGAAAGAACGGCAGAATATCTTGAGTTCCAGTTTGGTTGGCGAGAAGTCTGAGGGGTCGCCGGGCGGCGGGAAGGAACGGTCGGTGGCTAGTCCATCTACATTGAAGCAAGAAGGTATTAATGTAATCAGTATAAAATAATTCTTATTTATTCATAGAGTTGTAAAATTAATAAGACAAGTCGTAAATAAACAGGCTTGAAATTGAAAAAAAAAAATGCTCTTTTAACAACAATACTATTTTAAACCGAAAAGTTTGAATGTGTTAATTATTTGAATCAACACCAGCCTTTTTGCAACTATAAAGAGTTTTCTTCATTATAATTATTGAATTTTTAATAACATTATCCCACGCTAAGAACTTCTCTTGTTTTAAAGATTTTAAGTCTCACACACTATCAGTTTCACAATTGTTTTACTTATTCCAGGAACACAAGAGAAAGTCAAACCGCTGGTACCGTCCGCATCACTCGAGGTTCGTCTCCTGCAAGTTCTGTCAGACATGCAGCTCCAGTTACCTGCCACTGCCAGCGCATTACTGCCAGGACTCGGTGATGTTGATGCGGGGATCGTTGCCAGCTTACTGCAGAAGTTTGCTACACAGAAACTCATTACGTAAGCATGTTTGTTTTATTCTTCTTCTTCAATGCATTCTTTATAGAGTGATTGTGGTCAGCGTGTTTCAATAAAACACCTTACCGTGAAGTTTATCCACCAATGTCGCCCTCCATGTTGACAACTGTGGTTTATGTACACTTGTGGATGAAGTCTCACACATAACGGACCACCTTAGAGTCTAAATGGGGAAAAGAGTGCCCTCAACAACTCATGCAATGAACCAGCTATTGCACACTTGATCTGGTCAGTCCTTTCACCTTCCCCTGGACAATGCGCTGCTCAATAAAGCTGTTGCCTGTAGAGGACAACATGTCCAAAGAACCAGCATAGACTAGAGCCTCTATGAACTCTGCTTGATGCCACTTTGATGAATCATCTTGTACAACTTAATTGCATTTTTTTAGCATAAAAGAAAGGACTGAAAGCACAACTGATGCAAGCATAGAGGTTGTGAGCGCTGAGTCGGTGAGACTGGCTGCCGTGTTGGCAGCACTAATGGAGGAACAGACTTCTGGCAGCAAGAGAAAAGGTTTGTACTTATTTTTAATCAACAATATCAATCTAAACTGGAAACTAACCCCAACATAGTACAAATATTTTAAAATTTAGAATGAACAGGCCTCTTTTGTGTAAACCCACTCTACCATAGACTAAGTCTTGGTCACAGCTGACCAAGACTAGAGTCAACAGAAAATCTATCTCCAGTAAAAAATTAACCTGGATGAAATAGACGAAAACCTAGCCTGATTCAGTGAAACATTTACTTTGCAGGTGACAACACAACAGAAGAGGCTGCAAATCCTAAAGTAGCTAAAACTGCTACAGATGAAAAGAAAACTGCTAAAAATGATACAGATATTATGGTGGGTATACAAATAAGATTCTTTAATTAAATCAGTTATCAGTCTTTTCAATATCACTTTTGTACTGGGTAATTTATCGACACCCAAGGTTCTGTTGTGTATTCCAAAAAGCGAAAAAATCGACAGACAAGCTCTGAAATATATGAACTCTGTGTACTAGCTGTCTTCATTAGATGCGTCCACACAGAGCGAGCAGCCTCGCGAGGGATTTGCCGCACGAGGAAACTGCCCCGCGATGCTGCTCGCTTTGTCTACGCTCCTATTGTTTCTCGACCGAGATACAAAACAATAAACGCGAACAAAATAAAAAGTCGACACTGAATGACTCGGGTGCTCAGTCGCTAGGTCGCTCGCCGCGGCAGCGCGATTGCCTCGGCCCAATTACGTCCACACTAATCGAGCGGCTTCGCGCGACAAATGCCTCGCGAGGCTGCTCACTCTTTGTGGACGCGCCTATTGAATTTTATAGATAAAATCAAAATCGTCCTTTATTCAGTGATACTAAAACCGCGATATGGTTATGAAGATGAAATATTCCTGTTTCTTGCAGTCATTGCTGGCAATGCCTTCAAGTAGAGAGAAGGCAGTGAAGCGAGTGGGGGAAGAGATCATGGATCTACTCAGTAAGCCCACTGCCAAGGAGAAGTCACTGGCTGACAAGTTTAAGAGTCAAGGAGGTGCGTATTTTTTTTTAATGTAACATGACAGTTTGTCGTATATGATTACTTCGCAGAATTTGATCCTTATTAGAAACACTATCGAATGGTGTAATAATACAGAGTGTGTTTTTTTTTTCAAAATCAGCGGGGTCGATTCCTGGCCAGGATTTTTGATTTTTCAAAAATCCAATGATGCATTTTTAGTTTTCTTCAAAATCAGCCTCGAGACTCCTTTCAACGTTTTTCGAAAATAGCCATCCACGGCCAGTTGAATTTTTTTTTTCATTCATGTTGACGAAATTGGAAACGAAGCCTTTTCTTATCCTACTGAATCAGCATAAATTCTATGGACTCCTCTAGCTCTATATTTTCTTCAATTACTCCTTTCGTGCAGGCGCCCAAGTAATGGAGTTCTGTCCTCACGGCACTCGCGCGGAATGCATGCGAGCGTTCACGACGAGCAAGACCGAGGAGGGAGACGATCAGTCCTACACCTGCAAGAAATTGCACTTCAAGAAGATCATACAGAGTCACACCGACGAGTCTCTGGGAGACTGCTCCTTCCTCAACACTTGCTTTCATATGGATAGTTGCAAGTAAGTATACCTGGGGTTTAGAGTTTGTAGAATAGAATAGAATAGAGTAAACTTTATTGTTCACCAAAAATTTTAAAACTACTACTTTACAATATTGCTAAAACTATGGTTACAATGGCGGTCTTATAGCTTAGAGAGCGATATCTTCCAGACAACCTTTGGATGGACTGTATGAATTTACATAAGAAGGGGGTAGTCAGTGGTGTACTATAAATACTCTTAAAACAAAGTTTAAATAAATAATAAGGTAGTGACATATAACAATCTATCTTTTTCAGATACGTGCATTACGAAGTAGACAACTCGGACCCAAATGCAAACGCACCCAAACTTGCTGAAGCTGTCGTCAAAGGGGCGCATAATGGTGAGCCGAGTTTATTGAAATAGAATCTTAACATATAAGTTAGAAGGTAACTTTTACTGTGAACAATTGTGCTTTTTGTTTTTAGACAGAAACAAGCATAGATAAATATTGCATTTAGACTTTTAGAAAGAGATAATTGGATATTTTGATATTGTAGAACATTATCTCTTTCATACATTACCTTTTTGTCGCTAGTTCATCGTTTAAAGGCTATTTAATATTCGTGCCATATTCTTATATCAGTGGCGTGCAGTGGTTCCAGAGTAAGGGTATTTGTTTTATTTATGCGTTGTTGAGGGTAGTAGGGTTTTTTTTTTCAAATCAAATGTGGCCTCCCACCCAGAGCAGAGCAGGAGAGACTGTCAGACTTGTACTCACTAAAATCCACGGTATCATTCAATGGCCTTTTACGTTATGGGGTCACGGTAGCTCGTTAGTCCCGCGACCCAAAAGTATATTACCACAAGTAAGGATCAAACCCGAAACTCGTGGCTTACTAGTCAGGTGCTCTTCCTTTGGGCCAAGTACTTCGCCAGAAGGGCAAGCTTGGCCCAATTCAGTACCATGATAACGCGCGCCTGCTTATATTTGCTTTTGATGTAGTTTTTTACCCCACCAGGCACAAACGTAGCGGCCAAGCCGGATGGAGTGCTTACCCTTACGCCGCCGCAGTGGATACAGTGCGACCTCAGATATCTCGACATGACATTCTTAGGTCAGTATGAAAAAAACAAAAGGCGAGATTTTTTTTTTTATTTGTGAAATCTTTATAATCTATACGAGTAATTTCGTAAAAAGGAAGTGTGTGTGAACCACTTCGTAATCGCACACATACGGTTCACGTCGGCTCACTTCGTTCACAGTTAAAATTCAGACCGACTCTCTGTCTGTAGTGTTACTCTTTATTTATACCCTGACCAGTCATAATTTTCACCTTGAAGACTGGTAGGCAAATTGGTTTGTTGATTAATTACAGACGAAGATCCAACCGAAGATAATAACTGAGATAGAGATATTTATTAATTGCTAGTTTTAAACACCAACCGTGCCCGTGCCCTGGTAAATAAGTGTGCACATGTTTGGCGCCGGCCTAACACACAGCAGTGAGAATTGCGAGCTAGCGGCGCCAGACACGTGCACACTTATTTGATCACATGTGTGACACGGGCTTAAAAAACTGTCAACGGCAAAACGACATTTCACATTGATGTTGAGGGTAATTTAGCATGGTAAGGCGGTAAGTCACTAATAAGTTGATGTTGTTCCTCCCAGGTAAGTTCGCAGTAATAATGGCGGATCCTCCGTGGGATATCCACATGGAGCTTCCTTACGGCACCATGTCGGACGACGAGATGAGATGCCTCGGCGTGCCGCAGCTACAGGACAGCGGGCTCATCTTCCTGTGGGTCACTGGCAGGTATGTACAAATGTAGCTAGCGGCTTCGCCCGCTATAATTCGGAAATTGTCTCATAAGAAAATAAAATCGGGATAAAAACTAGCCTACCTATGTATTAATCCAGGTTATAAACTATCTGGGTACCAAATTTCATACAAATTTGTTTAGTAGTTTTTTCTTGAAGGAGTAATAAACATCATTACTTTAGTTTTTAGGATTCCGTATCGAAAGGGTGAAATGGGGCCCTATTACTGAGGCTCTGCTGTTTGGATGTTGATATGTTTGATAGTTAGACAGTTGAAATGATTGAGGATATATTTTTATTGTTACCATAACAACAAATATTAAAACAGAATAAAATAAATAAAAATATGGAGGTATTTCAATTCTTCGAAAATCATTGAATGAATATTGAATGTGTTTTCTCCCCAGAGCCATGGAGCTGGGTCGCGAATGCCTCAAGTTGTGGGGTTACGAGCGAGTGGACGAGTTGATCTGGGTGAAGACCAACCAGCTGCAGCGGATCATTCGCACCGGACGGACCGGACACTGGCTCAACCATGGGAAAGAACACTGCTTGGTTAGTATACTTGGACTGCGTCAACCGTGACGTCAAACATCGATCGAAGCATGAGCAGTCAGAGTCGAACTACTCTGATTATCATCTGCCTGCCTTTTCCCAACTGTATTGGGGTCGGCTTCCTGTCGAACCAGTTGCAGCTAGATATCAGTATTTACATGGAGTGACTGCCTGGTGATTGTTCGACCAGGGTGATTTCTTCAGGTCCGTATGTAAGGGTGGGATGTACCGATGGCGCATTGCTATACGTTTTACATTCCAATGATGGTAAGGGCCTGGCAGAATCAAATAGTTCAGTTTCAACGCACACTCACCGAAAACCGACAGGCTAGCATCTCGGCTTCTATGTTCAAGGCTCTGGAATTTTGAGTCAACCAGAGCATCGTTTTATTTTAATTATTTTGTTTATAATTACAGGTAGGTATGAAAGGCAGCCCAGAGAACCTGAACCGCGGTCTGGACTGTGACGTCATCGTGGCCGAGGTGCGCGCCACCTCGCACAAGCCCGACGAGATCTACGGCATTATCGGTGAGAGACATTACTTTGGGCAACTTGCACCAAATATTAACCCTATTTGCTGTGTGCGTGATGAGAGCACCTCCTAGTGACCATAATATTATCTGCCAATTCTTGCTAAGTAGGTGCATACTTTGATAAACAGTTTCGGCTTAGGGACCTTACTCAAGGCGCGATGCGACGCGATTCGATCGAATTCTAACTACAAGTGAAAATCAACCTTACCACTATGACATATGATACAAAACACGTTATTATCTGTGGGTAGATGAAAAACAAATCTCGATGGCCATTACGACGTTAAGTCAATCGAATTGCATCATTATTTCTTAGTAGCAAGGTTGATTTTCACTTGTAGTTGGAATTCGTTCCAATCACGTCGCATCGCGCCATGAGTAGTCTCTTATTGTTCTAAAAAATAAAACCCAAAAAAGTTATGCATATTCTTCACTTGACACGCACGTCACTCCGCTGCTGCGCCTCTTAATTTTATTCACGCAAAATTTCGCGCGAAAAATAACGCTTGAGTTAAGATTTGTATTTTTTCCCTTTATTGTATTCTATTGAAAACATATTTGTTTTTTACATTTCCAGAGAGGCTCAGTCCTGGCACAAGAAAAATAGAACTGTTTGGAAGACCACACAACGTTCAACCGAACTGGTAAGATTATTATGTCTTTTTTCATTTAAGGTTTTTTTTTCTATTAATTTTGTTGCATGTTCCAAAAATTTGAATATAGTTCTTCGGGAGTATGTCCGATCTCCATAGATTTTGTATCTTTAACTCAATGACTCGACTATTTCAATTTCAAAGTAAAATTCAATTGTAAGACAATTCTAGCTGGTTACTAGAAATTTCTACATACTTACGAATTTTCTAGTTTACCCTACCTACCTTTAAGCCACAATAAATTCTTTGTTCCAGGATAACCCTAGGTAACCAAGTGGACGGCGTCCGTCTCGTGGACCCGGACCTGATCGGCGCCTTCAAGAAGCGCTACCCCGACGGGAACTGCATGGCGCCGCCGCCCCCCGACCCCGGCCTCGCCTAGCTTGCTGGTTCTCAACTATCTACTAGTTAGGGAGCTTCCAAATGACGCTATTCGTGCGATTTGCAATTTCTACTCAATAAAAATGAAAATCGTCCTTGCTACTACGATATATTGATGCAATTCCATTGGCTTGAAGTCGTCGTGGCGATCGTATTTTGTTTTTCATCCACACGTAGACAACCGCACGTTTTAAGTTATATGTTGTAGTGGTAAGGATGATTTTCATTTGTAGTTGGATAGGTCGAATTGCGTCGCATAGCGTCATGGAGAAGCTCCCTTAGAAAACTGAGGTTATAGGAATAGCCTCCAAAGCTATCGTGCAGCATGGCTCTTTTGGCGTTGCATGACAATAGGCTATTTGACTGAAAAAATCGAATTAGTCGGTCACATACATTATCAAAAAATATTGGCCATGTATTTTTCTTTTGTTACGTAAAACCAAAATTGACGAAGATACGTCCGACACTTTAAAAAATTCCAATATCTCACAGGCAAGTACAGTTTTTATTTGCTTCTAACGTCACAAGCCTCCACTCTAGAATTTTGATGCGAATGATAAATAGGAGAATAGCAAATCATTAGAAATATTGCTAGGTGACTGTTTACGACCCGCAGGAGTTAAATTTAGTTGCAAGGCTGGCGCAGCGGCATCGTACTGTGGAAAATAAAATGGAACCAAAAGAGCCATGACTTCATGCGGCATTCGTGCCTCCAGCTCGTTTAGTAACGAGCATAAGTATTACAAATAGCTGTTTGAAGCCCATTCAATCTAAATCCGTTCTTGAATTTGATGTGAAATATCATAAAATAAATTAATGAAGAAAACTGAATTCTACTCAGTTTTTTAAACAGTAATTGAAGCAAATGTCAAAATTATTATAGGAATCCAATTGTATATAACTGTAAATATTGTGTAAATAAATAAAAACCAATATAATAATGAAATGTATAAGTTTTACTACGACACACAGCACAATTTTATACAAACAATCACACCACAATTTGTATTTTTCGGGAGGCTTTCAAGTCTTCTCGTCTCATTCTTCAGATCTTATGAACTTTTATCTATGCGTCCTGTCATGACTTATCAGACCAAAGTGAGGAAAGAGCTAAGCTAAGAATTTATCTCAGAGATCAAAAACAAGATGATCATGACAGTTGACACAGCTCATTGAAGGCAGACTAAAGTTGCAATGAATCGACCATACTCGCTGTAGAACCGATGAGGTGGTGTTCTCGATAAACGAAAGGTATGACAAATGTGTTCTAGCAGCTATATGAGTTACCAGGAATTAATTAGTGACCTATATCCAGCAGTAATATGCTGCAGATTGATATTTACTGTACAATTTGAGTCAGTATAAACTATTTGATTGAGCGTTCCTTCGTCCCGTCGGCGACATTGGACGCGCTGGGTTGTTGAAACTACGAGAAACGGGAGATTGCCTGTCTCGATTTAAGCTGAAATAAGAAAGTAATTTTAAAATTGGGTGCAAACGAGGACAATATTTTTATTTAAGCGTAGGCTGCCTTTCCACTAGAGACTGACACTGATGCTACGCTAGGTAGCGGTGCTAGTAAGATGTGCTATGAAGATGCGTAGCTGCACTACGAAGATGCGCTGCTCGAGCTATGCGATGTATATGTATATGTAATAGTAAGGAAGACGACCCATAGCACGCATCCTTCTATATAAAAAACACATCTTAGTTGAATCTGTTTCCACCAGCGGCAGCGCTGTGCTATGTAAACCAATGAATAATATATGATTGGTGGATATCAAACGCATCCGCAGCAACGTAACATAGCGCATCTGTGGTGGAAAAGCAGCCTTACGCACTCATAGTCCAATATACCCACCAACTGTCTTGATTAAGTTTCGGATAATTATTATTAGTCTTACACATCACATTGTTGATATGATTAGGCTTATTGGGCGTCACACTGAAAAACACAGGTTTTTTTTTTAAATCAATTTTTTAAATATAGATTGTAGGTAATATTTTTATTGTCATTATTTACCCGACTCTGTCGTAAAATCCGCCAGCCTTCTCCGAATTCATAGTGTCACGTCTTCTTCTTTGCAACTGTAATTTTAAAAGGAGTTGGAATATTAGCATAATATGAAGCGTGCCCCGCACAACCTCCGTCTTTTCATTTTATTTTCAAACTAACGCTCACGCAAAAATCTTGCGTTATGCAGTAGCTAGGTGGTTGGTATATTTTTAAACCATATTCAGTCAGAATGAAGTTCAAAGTATAAAGACATTTTAGGACTCTATTGATATCAATTCAGACCAACAACCAAATAGCTGTAATATGGTCGTTGGTTCAGACGGATGAGACCTTGCAAGGTGTCACATTGATATAGCCATTTTTTTGGGTTTGTGGTCAAATGAGTCCGACCCCGCTGGGTGACTCATCTATCTATCTATCTATACATATAATAAAACTGTAGAAAAGTTATTTTTGTACATTAAAAAAAACTCAAAAAATATAGCCAGGGTATTAAAGGACAACCAATAGAACCCATTTCTAGCATTTTTAGAATTTTTGTCTGTTTGTCTGTTTGTCTGTTTATCTGTTTGTCTGTTTGTATGTTTATTTGTCCAGGTATCACGTAAAATGTACGAAATTAATGTAGATAACTTTTATACACAATGATTAAGCGTAACTTGGAGAGGAATTTAGTTTTTGTTTCATTGGAATCGGTTCAGTTTATCAAAAGATATTTGAATTTAAAGTGTTTTAGAAGTAAAATTACGGGTGCACTTTGGTCTCACAATTTGATTTCGTACGTCAGTCGCGCGATCTAACTTCGAATTCGAATAGCAAAAGTACAACGCACGGCAGATGGCGTTAAAAGAAAACCTGGAATAGACGTGTTTAAATTGAAGTAACATTATGTATTTTGTTTCATCGTAATCGGTTCACATAATATTAAAAGTATAAATTAATTAAAGCAATATTTAAAGGAATCATAGAGTAGAACAGAATGGAATGTTGCGGTCTGGTGTGCCGGGTGTGGTGTGGTGTGGTGTGGAGTGGAGTGGAGTGGTGTGGTGTGGTGTGGTGTTGTGTGGTGTGGTGTGGTGTGGTGTGGTGAGGTGTGGTGTGGTGTAGTGTGGTGTGGTGTGGAGTGGAGTGGAGTGGAGTGGAGTGGTGTGGTGTGGTGTGGTGTTGTGTGGTGTGGTGTGGTGAGGTGTGGTGTAGTGTGGTGTGGTGTGGTGTTGTGTGATGTGGTGTGGTGTGGTGTGGTGAGAGCGGGCATTAGGAAAATAGTCCTACATAAACCTGGAATACGAGTGTCAAATATTTTTGATTAATCTTAGAAAATTCTAAATACACGGTTTGTATGAAAAACGTGGCCTGAATTAAGCGCTTGCAACTAAAAAATACATTGTTAAATTCCGACATCCACGCGAACGAAGTTGCGGGCACAGCTAGTACCGACTAAAATTACACCTGCTCCTTCGATTCAAGGGTAACGGTGCCTTTATAGTAAGACAGTTCTTCTACCCAGTCATTACCCACCTGGCATTTTTTTTTTTAAGTGTAAATCAAATGAGTCCTCCCACCCTGGGCAGGGCGGGAGGGACTGTCAGACTTGTACTGACTAAAATTCACGGTGTCCTTCAATAGCCCTTATGTTCCGGGGTCACGGTAATGAAATAAGTCCCGCGACCCCGGCAGGCTTTGGCCCTGTAGAGGGCCCCGTCATCATGCTGACGCTCTTTGAGACGCGTGTGGAACACAATGCGCCCTCGACCCGGGCATGGTCCATGGTCGGACAGCGACTTGACCTTTACTCGCCGCCCGCATGCCCGCGCCTACGGTGGCCGGAGATCGCCTCGCGACGTCCGACGCCGTGGGCGTTCACCACTGGTTGTTAGTATCAGGAATTCAGGGCCCCGGGGCACTTACCCAATTGCTCATTGGGTAAACTAGCCTGGAAACAGTAGCGGCTGCTTAAAGATGTTTTACCTTGATGCTGTTGAGCATATCACCCTGCGTGGCCAGTGGTCGCTCGTCTGAGCGCACGGAGGGGGCGCGGCGCGGGGCGGGGGCCTCACGAGGGGCCCCGAGTGAAGCCGCGCCGCATGATCCATCGCGACCCATAGTCACTGAACCAACAAAACTTATTATGGAATCTGCTAGAAGTGCGGACAATTAGCATATTCATATTGAACGATAGCAGTGACAACAATATTCTATACTTTTTAGGGTAAAAAGGGGCCATTCCTAAGACTCCGCTGTACCTCATATCTGTCTGTCCCCAGGCTGTATCCCAAGAACCCTGCTGCTGACACCCATGCCTTGGGGCAAGAAACATTTGGAATGTACATTTTTAGCAAGCTTGGTAAGTGAAATTATCAGTATTCTACATATTATGCCGCATAATTAAAGCCATGGTTCGGCCTTAGCGGATTTTTAATTTTATAGAGCATAAAATTAAAAATCCGCTTTTTTTCTTAAGTTTGCCGAATATGATTACATCCCAGAATTTGATCTTTATTAGCAACACTGTCAAACGGTATAATAATACAGGGTGTGATTTTTCGAAAACCAGCGGGTTCGATTCCTAGCCAGGATTATTGATTTTTCTAAAATCCAATTATGCAGTTTTTGTTTTCATCAAAATCGGCCTGGAGACTCCTTTCAACGTTTTTCGATATTCCTCATAGGTTCGAAAATAGCCATCCACGCCCAGTTGAAAAATTCACCCTGTATACTAAAAATCTAAGTAAAATAAAACATAAACATTAAAAAATAAAACTATGATAGTTAACATAACAATTTAATTTTTCTCTTCTAACATCTAAATCACATTTGCCTGGATATTATGAGCAATATCCAATAAACTATAATATTTTAAGATTATGTACTGAGTTGAGTATAGCATGTTGATGACAATAAATAAATGAGCTACATCACCAGAAAAATATAAAGACATAATATTGATAAATATATAATATTCATATATCTATAACCCCAGCATATTCTAAGTGGATACAATTTGACTAAAGTTACATCTTACAAGCGTCTAGCAAATCATTGGTGGAAATTGCAAAGTGGAGGTTGCAAAAACTAAATTCATATTAAATATTCACAAAAACACTTAACTTTTATACATATTCTAAACAAGAAACTAATTCATTTAAAACTGGTTTATTGAGGTATATTTATCCATTTAACTAAATAATTTGTGAATGATAACTAGGCTGAGTCTTTAATTTTTTCTTTGCCGTCTTCTATTTTTTCTGTGTCAATCTTGTAAAGTTGTTTTCTCATTTGGGCTGGTCCTGCAAAGATTGCTGCAGATTTCTTAGTCTCTGGTATATAGACTTCATAAGTCTTGAAATATTTAAGCACTTGTACTACATCTTCCTCTTTCATTTTGTACTCTTGAGCTATTTTCACAGCCGTTACTTCATCAGGATTTGCTTGATGTGCAGCTATAAAGTTTATTGCATCTCGAAGTGTAGTTCGGCCGTAAGGCACTCTTTCTGGCTCTTTGAAACCAAAGTCATACTCTTCTGGTACTTTTCGGTCTTTTGGTAAAGGTCGGGTACTCCTATTTCCAGCTTTCATCTCCCGGGTAACGTCGTCCTCGGGCCTCCCGTGTGAGGTTACATAAACATCTTTCAATCTTTTATCAAGTCCTTCATCTTTTTTATTTAATTTATTATCAATATCAGGGTCTGCTTCAAGAGTTCTTTTTAAATCCTCTATATTTTGGGGATACATCGGAGCTGGAGTCGGTTTATCTTTGGAAATCACACGATGTGCGCGATTTTCGATATTGAAGGATTTTATCGGTCGCAAGGCTTTGGACACTAAAGCACCCATCTCAGGTGGCAATAACCCAATATTCAATACATAAATAAGCACAAGTCACTACGTAAACATCGTTTAAATCATTATTTTTATGAATTGCATCGTAACAGAGAGGTTATTTTTCAATTTGACATTTACGTTAATTTGACATTTTGACAGTTCTTTTTTCAAAATAAAACTATGGTTGCCAGTCATAAAAATATGTGAAAAGTGGAGACTGTCGTGCGTGGAGACTAAAGAAGCTAAGGAGAAAACCTGGGAAAGTGCAATTTTATACAAAACCTAAAACTAGTTACTTCAGAAATTCTCAATTTCTCCAGTACATTCTTTTAATTAATATTATTCGGCGCGTTCCTGTTGTAGTCGACGCCAGACATTAGGCTCGTAATCCACCAGTGCGGAGAGGAGATGTGTTTAAATAACCAATCAGATATCCACATCTCCTCTCCGCTTAGCTTCAGTTGACTTGAGTTGACATCTGATTGGTTATTCAAACATCTCTCCTCTCCGCTTTGGTTGATTACGGGCCTTAAACCTCAAAATTTTCGAAATGGGATGGCTTTATGCGATGCAACACTATACAAACCAATGGTTATTAAAATCTATTGTAAATTTTCTATTTTTGTTAAAATTCGGTAATAAATCTGTTGCCGCAGCTATTGTCTGGATTCTAGAAAATAATTCTATAGTAGGTAGGTACTCACGCCTTAACCTTGACAAGACATCCTTCAATGCAGTTTTGGAGGAATCTTTTTTTATGATCTCACTAGGTATAGGTGTGTTGGTAGCTCGAGACTGCTCAGTGCACCTAGGTGGTGGACTTGGACTACGTCCAAGTCTTTCTTTGGTAAAATTTCTTCTTCGCGTTTGTGGCCCTACCGGCGGCGTAGTAGTGGGTACTGTGAAGCAAATTTTGTTTAAATGCATCAGTCAGATCTTGAATGCTTCCTTAGATTTACCATAAAGCCGGTCAATCTCAAATTATGTAATTCTTCATATTTATTGTAATTAAACTGTAATGTAGATAAAACGTGGTACCTGAACTGTGCAAATTCGAACGGTTTGTTGGAGTGGCATAAGATCTGTTATCCACTGATGAACTCAAAAAAGGTGGACTTTGTTGCCGAACCCTAGACCGTGGTGTTATTGTAACCGACGCGTTCAATTGCTTCTCCCGTTCGGAATTGTACATACTGGTCCACATTAGGTAGTTCTAAAAATAAATAAAGTTCGTTTTAATAAGTATATTTAACTGTAAGAGATATATATCATATGGACTAGAAATTATTAATGTAACTATCTATTTGGGGTGTTACGTGAAAACAGTTCATAGAAGTTATTAGGGTGGGTATTTGTCTAGTGGAATAGTAAAAAAAATTGCTAGATAACTAAAACCTCATTCTCTGCTATTATTGCTTACCCGAGCATCAGCAACGTTTTTAATAACCGGAGGTTGGCTTGTACGGTAAGTTGTAATTGGTGTGTAAGAGCCAAGACTTTTTGGGGGTTGCTCCTGAAATTGTAAAAAATATAGGACGACAGCAAAAGTGAATGCAATTACATTACCAATAAATATAATAATAGATTCGATATAGATATAATTACATTAAGGCAAAATTTTGCACTAACTCGTGGCGTCGGTGACCGCGGTGTAGTGGTTCTAGAGGCTGGACGCCCAGCTCTTGGATCGCCTGCACAGTTGCTTCGACGGGATCCAGCACTAAGTGTCTCATTCTGATCTCTAAAATAATTACATATTAATGTTACCGAAACTTAAAATTCGAACCTTGGATGAAACTAGAGTGAGCTCGTAAACTTTACAGAATGGCCCTACAGGGGGGTAGGTTGGTACACTGATGGTTTAAAATCGATCTAAAAATATTGACATACCCACTATGCAGTGTCTTTTGAGACGTATTGCGCATACCATACGATTTCACTCGCCAGTCACACTCCTTCTCGGTCGCCTCGTTAAAAGCTGTGTATCGAAAAAAGTAGATAAGAATCTTTTTTGAACCGTTCTTCTATACTTCATCTATCAAATTTGTTGAAATAATACACACCCTGTCTATAAAACTGCATAAGCCTGTCCCATCGCAACATTTAGGAGCTGACCTTACGCAACGCACCGCCACTGACATCCACAAACAATCATAAATGTTTTCAAAACATGTCCGACAACATGTGCCTTCTGATTGGCAATCGTCGTGATCTGCGGTGAGGAAGCTAACTCTTGTAACATGTATAGAGTTACTTGCAGACATGGCCGGTGTCGGTGTAACAATACGATCCCTTGTTGCTTCAATTTCCTCAAGATCCAATTTATTATTGTGATCTAATTAAACGAAAAATTTACTATTGATGACATAATCTTCAAAACTTTGTGCCAAATACATAATTTAAAATAACACTGTTTATAATATTTTAAACTTGATTTGGAACTGATTAACGGTGCGTTGCGTAAAGCGTTACTGTAACAAAAGCCAACAGTTTATGCAAACAGTGTTACTTTAAGCAAATTATAACACTAAGGTACAGTGAAAAGAGAATAGGAAGACAATTTATCAAGAAAATAACACTGTTTGATTATATAACGCAACGACGATATATTACTAGACTCCTAATACCAGCAGACTTATTTCGACCACTCCTGTGAGCCCTAATTAGACCTTGAGACAGAACAGACCTTCAGTTAGCCAATCACAACGCAGTACCCCGTCCGTCCCTCTCGCTTACGTAATACCTCAGCAAGTTGACAGAATAGTTTTTGTTCCTTAGATCGTGCATGCGGAGTCTAGTAACATATCGTCGTTGATATAACTACACCAATCAAAAAATATTTTTTAATAAGTTAATAATTATTTCTATGACCTTCTTTCATCCGTGAGCTCTGTTGCTTTAGAGGGGGTGCATCCGAGCGCACGTGCCTGTGTAGTGGAGGAGGCGGTGATGACGACTTGTGGAAGACCACAGGTCGCTGCTTCAAGGTCTTTTCCGCAATAGAATAAATGCCAAATTCATGCAACGGCATCTTCTCAGCGTCCTGGTACGTACGTTTCCTGTCAAAAACTTTATTACTTTCAATTTTGATTAGCTAACACTTCAGTCCAACCCAAGCCTGAAATACCCGTTTTACAATCTGAAGAAATGTGACAGGATTTCGGCTGTCTTAAATAAAAACAAATAATAATCAGCCAACAGTGAAATTTTCACCTGTTTACCTATAAATATTTCCCTGCTTTGTCAGCCACGGTTCAAGCTGCTCCAGCCAACCCTATAAGAATTCAAATGTCATTATGTGATTACGGCAAAAATACAGAAAATACGATGAGCCGATTTAATGAATAGGAATTACTGTTCTTACCTGTTGGTGTCCTATAACGGATCCGGGTCTGCAGATCCTCATCCAGCCTATAGCTTCGTGAGCAGTCATCCGGTAATGCTTGATTAAGTAGCAACCAATCAACGAGCCAGTGCGGCCTAGACCTGCCTGAACAAGTTCTTCATCAGAAACAAAAAAGATTTCGCAGAGGGATATCACTCAAATAGACTAAATTCGTAACCTTGCAATGTACGGCGAGTGCGCAGCTGGCTTCTTCGCTAATCTGGAGGAATTTAAATAGAATGTGTCGTGGTGGACAGGAACCATCAGGAAAGAATAAATCGTAGTGAATTATACCAACATTATTGAACCTAAAAGGAAAAAGACCTGCTAAAATTTTAATCTATACAGGGTGTGAGAGACATCGACGCACAAACGAATACCATGAGTCCTAGACAAAAAAAAATAAGGAAAAAGTCGACGAAAAATTCGAACACGGAACGACGCTCAAACGGAACACCATGGTATCCGTTTGAGCGTCGATGCCCTTAACATCCTGTATATCAAATGCCCATTCAATAAATGATATCAAAAGATTCCCTTACACGTTTCCGTCATACAGTCTTTTATTTAATCTGATGACAATTTTGATGTTATTTTCCATGAAGTAGTTTATATACATTTCAGGTGGATGAAATAAAGATACACTGTAGTCAACTGGGCCAATAAATGCGAGAAATTTACCTGGAAATATACAAAAAAATTAACTTATTCAAAGATACGTCTTATAACATACCATGTTTAGTCTTAGTCTTACCAGGAACAATCCAATTTAAATCACCACCCTGTATTTTATCAAGTCTATCATATTCCTCATAATTAAAGTCCTGAAAATTGAAGAAACCTAATTCTTGAGCTTTCTTGATAGCTTGGAGACAGTCCATCAGAGATATTGTGTAGGATGATTCACCTTGCGTTGCGTCTTGGAAAGCTCTAAAAATTGGTGAACAGATCAATCTCAGGAGGTCGATTTAATTCAACATACTTTTTTAAATTAATGGATGAATCTATATAAATAAAATATTAGACCTGTAGCTTTGTCCGTGAACCATTAGAGGTTTCAAAGCATCTCTTGGTGATAAACTTAAATATAGCACTCCGTAACATCCTAATAGAAATGCTGAATTTGTTTTCTTTCTTGGTTCAATTGAGGTATAATGAACAATAACTTGCTTGTTCAGAAATTGTTTTAGTTTCTCATTTAATATTTTACAGTATTTATACACACAGCCAAGATTTAACGGACCAAAATCTGAATAATAATTTTCGTACACAAGTTCGTTGTCTATACAAAAATATTGAGTATCAATCGTATTCTTAAGTACTTTTCCTTGCCTTACTGTCGCAAAATATAAAACATTTTTAATATATTCTGCCGTAAACAATATATCATTACTTCGATTCATCGTTGCAATAACAATGCTATGAAACTTAATTGATAATACATCTTCATTATATTATTATATTCCTTTAAAACTACAATACACAGTTTTGTAAATAAGATACTAAAACATTACGATTTCACAAACACAAACATATTTCTAAACAAAATAATTAACAAAAAATATAATTCAAGTTAAAAAGATTAAATGACACTGTCGTTGGCACTCTTTTGTTTTAAACTTGCCACCGGACAACGCGTTTACAACAGTTGCCAGTAGCAGTACGTATGTACAGTCAACAGAAAAAGTAGTCGAAATCATAAATTCAATCATAATGAACGGAGTTCTTGTCAGTACTGTTTATAAATGAACTAGTAGTTAATGATTGGTTATTTATGATCACATACTTATGAATCACTTGGACGCCACACAGTTCTGACGCAAACTCTTGATCCTGTACTTTTGCTGTTGATTGTACCAATAAAACTACATATTAATTATTATTTCTATGCGTTTGGTTTGTTTTAACTTGCAAAAAACTTCACAATAACACTGCAATAAACAATAGGCATTGTTATTGTGTAGTGTTATGTTAGTTGTTTTAAGATTTTCATTTAAAAAATTATTTTAGCAAAATGAAATTTACTAAAGATTGTTGCCAGCTCAAAAATTGTTGCGGTAAAATCACAACCAAAAATGATTTTGACAGCTCTAGTCTTTTTCCGGTACGCAAGGTAAATTGTCAAACGTTCTGTGTTCGCTTTCTCTGAATCTTGATATATTTTCGCGATCTTTAATCCTATATTAACTGTGTTTGTTTTAAAATCATGTCGGAGTGTCTCTCAATCTATTCTATTTCGTATTTCAGGTCGTCTAACCACAAAAAACCATGGCTGAAGTCGAAGTGTAAGTACTTTTTGTTTTCGACATTATTTGCGTTTTTAGCTCTAAAGTTACTCAACAACGTGTGTTAATTACAGATAAAAATACGTATCATCATGTTAGAGTAATCCCCAAATCAGATTTAATTGAAAAGATGAAAAGTAAACATGTTGTCAACATAACCTTTAAAACATGATTCTAACCTGCTTTAGCTTAACTTACGTCCTAGTTTTCTGTATCCTTTATCTAAACGACTCAATATGTTCATGAACTAACCCTATAGCCTTAAATTAGAGGTCCAAAAATGTTATTTTATGATGAAGTAAGTTACAGCCTAATTTTGGTTACAGTGAAGTGCCCGTGAACCCGGTGCTGACCGGAGGAGCTATGGACGTGAACACAGCCCTGCAAGAGGTGCTCAAGACCGCCCTCATCCACGGAGGACTCGTCCACGGACTCCACGAGGCTGCCAAGGCTCTTGACAAGTTAGTAAACTTTGCATTAAGACACCGACCTTACAATTTACACCACAGAGATGAAGATGACTTCATCATTATAATCTACTGCGTAAAGAGCTAGGTGCTCTGCCTTACAACCTGCTAAACAAACTATTATGGGCAAAACTCCGCCCCTAAGACAACCCTCTGATCAAAATGTGTCTTGGTGACATGTTGTATTTGAAAAACACATAAGTTAGTTGTAGAGAACCACTTACAATTTACAAATCATAGACTACAACATTGTCTCAGGCCTTTAAAATTGTACATAATTATTTGTGTTGCACACAGTGAATAATTCTTATATTTTTTTATTAATCTCACAATGAGTTTGAAGCTGATATAGCCCTTTGTTGCAATTTCATGTTAAAAATTATAATATATTAACAATTATATTATATTTTAGGTTTTCCTAACACTTGCACTAAGAATACACAGAAAGCTTACGAATGTAACAATGACAATAAAATGTTATTCACAGACGTTGACAGTTCACAGACGGCCCACATGTATTTACTTACCATGCCATGTGGCAATTTTAACAGGAAATGAAAAGTTTATGAATATTAATCACTCAATTTTTAAATGGAATCGATAACTCAATCAGATAGAACCATACCTCTATGACCTTAAAGGGTGAAGGATTACAATGAAGAAACCAGTATGTTCTACTGACCAGTTACCAGTTAATAGCCCACTATGTGCCATTAGGTTTGTGACCTAGCAGTAGGACAGATATACAATTTTCAGTTTTTTTTTAACCCTGCCCCACATTAGGTATATCTTGTGTATTATGGGTGTGTTTACAAACAGAAACTGATTACACACAAACACCTAGACCCTGAACCACTACTTGAAGGTCATACAAATATTTCTTCTGTGAGTGCATTGATCCTGCAAAACGCTGCACAGGAGTTCATCGCTCAGCTACTGCACCAACTGTGCTGTCAAAATTTCCAATAAAAATTTAATGATGTCTGTGCATTGGAACTACAACCAATATTCACTAAGTGTGAGGCTGTTCTAGTCTCGTGCTTTGTGGAAATATCTCACACTTTACGAGTTGTGTGGGATACACTCCGATGCAGACAGTGACGCACATTCATAGTACCACACTGTTTTAGTTATCAACATTGTGGCCTCCCATATGTGCCACATTTATTCTACACACATGAATAATTCTCACTTCTGGTACACACGGCTTCACAACAAGCTATACAAAACGAATTTGTCTTGGTCTCGCTTTGTACGATTGATAAACACAATAAACAATCAGTGTGTTCCCAACCACATTTATTGAAGGTTTTTTTTTTTCATCATCAGTAGTGAAGAAGACTATTATCTGATTGTTCCTTAACTCTCCATTTTGTCCACAACAGGAGGCAAGCAGTCCTTTGTGTATTGGCTGAGAACTGTGACGAGGCTGCATACAAGAAGCTCGTCCAGGCTTTGTGCAACGAGCACCAGATCCCACTTGTCAAGGTAAACATAGATAATTAACTATTAGGTATATTGTATGCTTATTTAATGCCAGTACTATCTTTCTTGACTATGACCAAGTTTCTTCCAAAGCAGAAAAAAGACGATCCAAGCCAGTTATTGTTTAAAATGTGTATTATTTCTCTATGGTTCATTTTGTGTAACAAATCAGATGTTCTTCCTCTCTTTTTGAATACTTACTACTAATACTTACCATAGCATGTATGGGGCCTACTATGACGTCAGTGAGAGTAGTTCTAATGTAGGAAAGAGATGGAGCTATACTAGTCGTCTAGCTACATCTCGTTCCCGCAGTTGAACTTCTCTCGCTACGTGATGGCAGGCCACCAGTGGTTACAACTGTTATGCTTATAGTTTGCTTAATTTAAGTGACTTTTAACTCCATATTGCGCTCCGCACGAGCGGGCCCGGTTAATTGCCGGTCCCGCCTAAGGAGCGCAGAGTAAACCGTGTGCCCCTATGGTGACTCTCACCCTGACGAGTCAACTTTCCTAGCACCCGAACATTTTAATAACTAACCTTTTGTTTTAAACCTTAGCATGCTTGCATTTCCGTCGATGCATGACCTTAAATCTAAGCGCGCTCGCTCATGCGATGCAATTCGACCGATTTGTGTTGCCAATCGATATTCATTCCTTGCGACTACGACATGAGCTGTTCAACTTGTTTGCGACTACACTATGTCCAGCTACCCCCAATGTATTTGTAAATACCATAAAGCCAAATAAGTACCAGATCTTTTTTTCAGCAATGTCTCAAAAATAACATATTTCTGTGACAGGTGGACAACAACAAGAAGCTCGGTGAATGGGCGGGTCTCTGCAAAATTGACAAGGACGGCAAGGCCAGGAAGATTGTCGGCTGCTCGTGCGTAGTTATCAAGGTACGGTCAAATTTACAAAATTGAACACATACTTAGCAAGATTTTTACAAAGCTCAAAAACCACTAAGATTGTTTGTAAGCTTGAATTTTCGTGAAGAAGCGACTGATGAAAAGCTCTCAGAAACAGCTTGTGTCATCAAACCCTAGAACAAAGATTGCAAAGAGGTTTTGTGATCTGGTAAACACTGCATAGCCTCTACGAGTGAATAATTCTTATTTTGATATCTGATATCTCCACAAAAAACATAGCGCTCAGCACGAACACTATCAACATACATCGTTGCTAGTGACGAAATAACAGCGCAACATCAAATCGAGTGACCCTATGGTGCCGCGCCACTTGCACAGGCAACTTTCCTATCACTCGTACATCCATACTTCACTACTTTCCAACCATAAGATTCGATAGCCTTTTATTGATGGCTCATGTAACAGAGCGTCAAAATCACGTCAAACTTTAGCAAAATCTTGATAGTAATCGTTTGAAAGTAAATTCAGCCTGTGTTTAGGATTTTCAAATCCAGCTTGGATAGCTAAGCGTAAGCGCGCGTGACGCTGTTTGACGCAATCAAATCGAATTATTATAATCGCCGACCAAATAGAAGTCGATTAATTATTTTTATTTTTACGACAAAAACAGGCTGTCAATAAATTGTGTGGTTGTCTGTTGGTAGATAGTAAAAGACAGGCTTGCTACGACGAAATAAATTGATCTGATAAAAGCGTTAAGCCCGTGATCGAGTTCAGCACAATATTAGTTAGAAAATCCTTTTACTTAGACCCAAAAATGTATGGATACAGACAGAGAACATACTCGTTATTCACAATACTTTCATTTCTTGTCAACAGGACTTCGGTGAGGAGACGCCCGCGCTCGACGTGCTCAAAGACTACCTCAAGTCTTCGTCAAGCTAATCATTCACCTAGTGTAAGTTAAACAATAAAAAATGCAAAAAAACTACTTCCACTTCTTTCATTTTTGAAGAACATTCCTATAAAACCTAAACTTAAAAATAAAAAAGCAGGAAATTGCTAAACAAAGTTTATTTAATTCTAAGAAAATAAATAGGAACATAATTAAGAATTCTAAATATCTAAATCTTGCATTTTCATGAAAATAGTGCTTCAAACAATACATAACAATGCAAAATATAAGTTGTTAAACACATATTTTCGCGAACTGATCGCATATTTCTTTGTGCATCGGCCACTGTTGAACTTGACATTCCCTGAAAATAAAATGAAGATGTACAAATTAATTCTAAGAATAAATAAAAAAATCAAACGCTAATGACCTTGAAACAGCTGAACCGGTTTCAATAAAACATGTTAGAAGTAAGAAGCCCATTGCACTAGAACCGCATCCAAAAGGGGTCATCCGTTCAAGAGTTGAAATGCCACAGACACACATACATAGCAGTCATCAAACTTTATAATCTGCGTCGTGGGTTAGAAAATGATCTAGTCTCTGTTATCGACTAGTTAAAAGCAAAGAATTGATTTACTCACTCTCTAGAGAAAGTTATCTATCAGTTGGATGGGGAAGGCGTAGTCCATCTTTTAAGTCTATGGGTTTGAGACAAACTCTCGTTTACAACAAACTCACCTGCCACAATACCACTCAGTCTTACACCTCGAGCACTTCTTAGTAGCCTTGTCGCCACACTTGGCACACTTAGCGCCCCCGCTGTCCAACGCTAGGGCTGCGTCACTGGTGTAGGACTCCAGTAGACGCCTGGCCATATCTCGCGACTCGTCTGAACCATCCATGTGAAACAGCTCTAGTTGGGCTTTTGCAATAGATTTTGTTTTCTTGTGCACTTGCTTTAGGTATGCATCTTTTATCTGTAAATAAAACCAATAGAAAGTTATGCAAATGTGTGAGCCAGTAAGTTCTAAAAAAAACTTTATTGAATCGAGGTGCGTAGACATACAACATGGACCAAACATTAACTGCATAAAATTGCAATGCGTAAAGGACCATATTGTATCTATTATATGAATGGTCCTTAGATTATTTTTCTCTTTTAATAGCATTGAAAAAAAAAAACAGTCGCAGCGTAACGTTCACGCGTCAAAAGAACCATGCAGCACTCTAACATCGACTACGTGTTTAGATGTATTCCCGTTAGTATTCTCCAACGAGGTAAGCAGTACCGAAAATAGGAGTGTGTAAGCCAAAGGTGGAAAGGTGGCAGGCACAGAGCGAATACCATGGAGGATAAAGGGGCGCATAAATGGCTAGAAAAGGACCACAAATTGACCAGATCGAGGTGCAGATAAAGAAGTTCACTCAGGGGACCTAGCATAAAGTTTTATAACGGGAGTACACTGTGGGAAGGAGACAGCACATAATGTACAAGTGAAGTCGTCTAGCTCCATCTCTTTCCCACAGTGAAACTATTCTGGGCGTATAAAAGGCCAGTAAGCTAAGATGATGGACTCGCCTGTGGCACGATTTCGATGAGGGTACAGCCAGGATTCTTGACGCCGTTCGTGCGGTTGTGAAGGCTAGTGTAGTCGCCCACGGCCAATCGACACAGGAACATCTTCAGGTCGCCTAGTGGAGGAATTTGGTCCAGCATCTGCTCCGTTATCTTGGCTTGCAACTAAATTATGAGAAACATGTGTAGGTCAGTAACAAATCTAATATTTTACTGTTATTAAGATTTCTGGAGGAGTTCTTGGCTAAATAATTACAGCCGCACAGGTCGAATTTCCTTGTTAAGCCGCGCTTGCCGAGGTTGGTCTGTAGATGGGTGACTCTGTCATAGCGAGTTTCTTCCGTGCCTCGGAAAGCACGTAAAGTCTTTTCTGGTCCTGGCTGTCATTTGTAGATTTTTGACAGTCGTTACTATTAGTCAGAAGCTCTAAAAATTCTGACAACCAGTCCTGCCATGAGGATCGTATTTCCCAGTTACTGGGTTGTGGAGGTCCGATAGGCAGTCTCTCATAAAATACTGATATCAGCTGCATTTGGTTTCATTGGAAGCGGCCCAATATAATTGGGAAGAGGCTAGGTAGATGATATCATTAAGATTTCTAGAACTTTCGTTTCCGATTCTTACCCTACAGAAAGCGTTGCGTCGACACTCATCGATGGTGTAGTAGTGGGAAAGGCGCGGCTCCAGCAACAGTTGTCGCACACACAGCCACAGCTGTACCTCCGTGCGGTGCATCTGAGCCAGGTCTTCAGGCTCCGGCTTGCTCCAGCGACCAACTGTGGATACCCAACTCTTTGATATCAAGGGAGAATACTCACAGTTTCTCTATAACAGCTGTAGCAGTAGCAATCTCTACTTTTTACTGACTTTCTATACTAATATTTTTGTGTTGGATAGTCCATTTTGTCAGGAAGCTTTAAAAGTTTTGACCATCATGCTATGAGCACAAAGAGCCGGGTAGGAAGGTGCAACCACGGGGAAGAGATAGCTTGTAACAGTAGTTTAATTAGAAAATAAAAAGTCCATAAAGAGTAGTGGGAGTAATGGTAAAATGGAGAACTTCATAGTGTGGGGCAACGTTTTTTTTAAAGAAAATGGTGGATTTAAATGGAGTGATTTTTCTGTTTTACGGAAAATACTTCTCAGTTTCAATATTACGAACTATTAATAAAATAGTCTGGGACACACAAGATGGAGACCGTTGTGACTGGGCTAAGTTGATGCTCAGAAAGCAAGCTATGTATTAATGACTTAAATGTATTACTACGAACGCTTCCTTACAATTAAAAAACACGAGCTCATCTTTCTCATTCCTCTTCTTCCAAGGCTCGTGTATGAGCAGATGTGTCAGCAGGGAGGGCACGTCGTGAGTCTTGTATAAATTGGTGGCGATGGAAGCCCCCGCGCCGCCCACCTCCATGTGCTCTGCTATGTAGCTGGAACAAGATGGTGTAGTTTAGACAGAGCCTTATTCAAAACAGAATTTTGGAGATGCAGTCTCTTTGCCTAAAAATCTTGTACAAGTTACTGGATTGACCGTGCATCCGTTTCGGTCGTAATAGTTACTGTTCAGCGCCAAAATAAATTCTGTCGTGTGTTTTTCGTAACTATGTAGATGACAAACAAGATGTCCTTCCTTATAGACGTGTTCATGTTGCCTATGGACGCGTGTAAAATACCGCCGGAGGTATGGACTATGCGCGGTGCCGATACTGCAGACTATAGTTTCATGCCTATTTTGACGAACTCCATGTTGTCTTTAAACAGCTAGTAACTAAAACGTAGGTACACTTTTTTTAAAAGTCGTTCATAATCGTTACCGGAGGGGCCATTATGGACATCAATACCTACGATAAGTGTGCATGTGGACAAGTATCTTACCGCACGATAGAAATACATCTCATGCTGATGTCGAACTGAAGATCTCGCTTCTGTCTGTTCAGCTCTTCGATGGCTGTCTCACTTTCTAGTTCTTTAGTAGTCAAGGGCTGTAGGTAGTCATTACTGCGGTAAAAAAACATGATAAAAAATCAAGTCAAAATAATATTTTTTATTTCTTTTACCATAATATGTTTACACATCTATAATCGTCAAGTTTGCAGAGTTTCACCAAAATTCACGTGAAAATATACCAAGAAAATCAAGGAGTTCTAGTCCCCATGAATCCTTTTAAAATTTTTAACAAGGGTACCCACTGTTGTGCAATTTTAGCTACCAAAGAAATGTGAGTGAACATCGAGCAGGACTGATGGTCTTCTCTTCTGGCCTGGTTAATCGATGTTAGACACAGCTACACGTTAAGCTATACAAAAAAAAAAACAGTTTATATTGTGATCTCGGGTTGTATGATCTTACCGTACATTCAACGGTCAGTTTATACTGGTTTTGCATAGCTTGATGTGAAGCAGTATGTACGAGTAGGTACATTCGATCCGGAATGTCGAAATATGTTTGAACCTAGATTTACTAGACACACTAACTTGATGAGCGCCAATAGTGCAGTGAGCTGATCAACGGCATAGTGCAGCAGGTCCACCACAACCTCACTGATGCACTGCGCGCCATCCTCATGGAATAGCACCGTCTCCAGCAAGCCCACGGCCGCTGCCTCGTGGTACAACTGAAACGCGACGGATCAGATAGACCCAGGAAATATCATCTGTACCCTCGAAAGGGTTATATTCTAGTAAGCATAGGGTAAGCTTAGACAGTCAGACTTTAACATTATTCTACCCCTCGGTTAAGGAATAGAGTAAAGGAAAATTAGTACGGTATTCAGTAAGCTTCTGAGAACGAAGTATCGCGACACTTTCAAGACGCGTCTCAACGACGAGGATCTTGGCGTACCGCCTCAAAATTTTCTTTTAGAGAATAGCTTAGCAGAACCCAGTCAGGAACCCATTACATATTGCGAATTCAGACTCTGGACTCTTTGAAATTCTTAGCGGAAAAATCATTATGACGCAGTATACGGAGTCCTATTATAATAGAAACAACTCACTACAAAAAATTGACAAAAGAAAAAGATCTTTCTTACCACCATGTAAACTCCAAAAGTATTTTCAGGCGCGGGCTCCAATTTAATAATTTGTGGATATATCTTTATGCGCCACACTTGGATACATATGGCTTCGTAAACCAATACAGGAAGCTGTAAAATGTTAAATAAGGTAGATAAATACGAGTGAGGCCCCATTATTACATGCACGCATCAAAGATTTGCGAGCAATGTGATGGATGGTGCGTCCATAGAGGGCCAAATGCCGTTGATTTTAGGCCGTACGAGTCTGAACTGTGCCTTTCCGCTCCATTCTGGGCGGATATACTCATTTGATGATTTTACCGTGCTAAAAATGCCCCCATTATTGCTTTTCCCCTTTGCTACAATGCAACGCAATGTACTTTGGGGCCACATTCTATGGCCACTTTTAGCAAAATAAATATTATATGAATTGTTGGGCAATTCGTTGATATCATTTAATAGATTAAGGCGCCAAATACATTTTATTTCCTAAAAACTTCATAGTTAAGACAGACCTTTCCTGAGGAAATAAGAGTTTCTTTCGTGAGTTCCTCTTGCATCGAGGAAGCTTCCAAGACTGCTTGTTGATTTATCTTTTGCAATCTCAGATGCCAGTCCACCCATCTGAAAAGGTTTTAATTTTTAATAATTGAAATCATTTTTTCTTACTCAAGTAAGCAATGTATGTGTGGGTTTGTCTTTGGATTGAGACTCCGCCGTGCCTCTGTAAGGAATTTACCCTCGGCTGTAATTTATAGATCAGAGTTATTACGGGTAGTCCCATTGATTGACAGTATCATGAAAGGTGTTGGTCACGAGACCTTTTCGGGTGCTGGTTTCGATGGTAGTTTGAACTCTTGAAAGTCTTGAACCTGCCATTCACTTACCCTTGATGACCAATGGATTCTATACGAGACGGCTCCATACTGTCGACAAACAAATCTAATTCCCCTACATTTAGGGCGCTTAGTTGTGGATCTTTTTCAACCATATTGACTAATTTCAATAGGTATTTTCTCAATATTATTAGAATGTATTTTGTTAAACCACTCAAGCGTATTCACTATTTGTTTGTAACTATGGAAACGTTGATTCAATAGAATTTCAAAAATCTGCGCCACCGGAAGTCGTCCTGAAAGTAGATACGGTTTCTTTTCACGGTCAAAATAACAAAATCTTCTTAGTCAAAAGAAACATAGTATTTAGGCAAAAAAGAATCTTCCCATTTGATATTAAAAAATCTGTATGTAAGCAATGTAAAGTAAGCCTAGGTATGACTTTATTTAATAGTAAAATAAAACACGATGAACCAGTAAATGCTGTAAAATGTCATGGTCACACGTGACGATTTCGACGTTGAAATGAACAAGCCTTAGAGTTACTATACGAAAAAATAAAATAAAATGGCGACTGGCGGAAGTCTGAATTCTGTCTTTCTTTTGATAATTTGACACACGTGCCGCGTGGAGTTTTGCCCCGCAGGTTGATAAAAAATAATATATTTATTAGTTTATAAGTGTTAAAATAGTTCATAATCTCACAAGGAATACAACTACTGTGTTAGTAATACAAAATGTTTGGTGTATTTTGTGAAAAGTGTTGATAAACTGGATGGGTAGGATGGTGACATGCCGCCACACCAACGATCTTTGTTTTTTTGCTTGAATGCAAGCTTTTGTGGGATGAGAATAATTAGATTACACCGTTCCGAGCTTTAATTGTTCTAAAAGCACACGTTATCTAGTTTATTCGCCTCAAATTATTAAGATTGTAAAATGCGACCTAACCTCTTTGACAATACTAGTGTGGTACGGCATTGGAACTTTCTGAAAACCATTATCATTTCCTCATCTGATCATTGACTCTTGATTTGGCTACTTTTTCATGAAAACAACCAAGACAAAGACCTAGTGATTCTTACTAGTGCAATTTTTGAAGCATGTTAGCAGTTATTTACTGCACTTGAAGAATACTAATTTTGTCTTCTGTAAAGTTTTATGATCTCCAGGATACCCTGAAAACAGTACGATAAAATGCATGGTGCCTAGCGCAGCTAGCAAAGATTCAAACTACAATGTTCTACCACTTTCAAAGTGCAGTTCAACAAACTAAAACAAAACTTCCTGGTCATAAGGTTCTCTTCTTACCCCATCTGTTTATCAACACTAGTTTACTACACTTCTAACTATTACAGCAATAGATATATAAACTCCATGGACTTATTCATTTTCTCCGTTCATTCATTACAAAGATAATTTCCCATTTCAGCACGATGGTTGCAACTACAGAGAAGAAGGCTCCGGCCGAGAAGAAGCCAGTGAAGGGCAAGGAGGACAGCAAGAAGCTGCCCGCCGTCCCCGAGTCAGTGCTCAAGCACCGCAAGAGGAGGGAAGCACTCCGCACTCGCCGTCTACAGGTATATCAACATAACCTATAAAACATTAATGTGTTATTTCAGGATTACTTTGATTGGGTTTTTTGAGTTTTTACTTAAAGTGCGATTATTAATTGTAGTCAGTAAAATGACATTTGTTCACTATAGAAATGAACTAAATTCCATAATATCAGTGACAGTTGCACTTGTCATTTTACTGACTACAATTATTAATCGTACTTTAAGAAATGTGTACTGATCATGGTTACTGCTGTTTGTTCAGAATTTTTAAAGATTGGAAACTTTCCTCTTTAAAAAAAATGTTGATGATTAATGAAACCTGAAGATTATAACACCATAATTCAAATTAATTTAATGTGTATCTTTGTTGATCTCTTCTTGTAATTTGATTATGGAGACTTCTTTTTAAAACTAACTTCCATGCACAGTTATTTCTCAAATATTTCCAAGTTTTGTTTTTTAGATTTGATAAAAATCAAACTATTGAAATGAATGGGATCAAATCAGTTCACGGTTGAAAATTTTGATTGATTGACATAATTATTTCATATTATTTTATTTTTACATGATGATCCGAACACACTAAAGGCATAGTTCATCTGACTAAGATGCTGTTAACTTTTTAACTGATGGAATAACTTCCTCAACCACCAACAGTTCCCGATAATATTTTTATATACTAAAACATACATTGTGTTTGATCAGGTCACCCTCAAGAGGCGTTCAGTGGCCGTCAAGAAGCGCAAGGAGATCTTCAAGAGGGCTGAACAGTACGTTAAGGAATACCGCATCAGGGAGCGAGATGAGATCAGGCTAGCCAGACAGGTGAGAGTGATTATTGCACTCATATAATTAATAAACACATTGAAATTAGACTATTTTCATATAAACAGATAGGCATAGCAAGCAGTGATGTTTTTGGGGTATTTGGGCAGTGACTCATGCCTATGCTTCAGGCCTATTTTGCCTCTTCAGGCTTTAAACAAAGACAGACTATATAATGTATATTGGATTGTATTCTGTAAATTAATTACGACAGCATAAAGTCTTGCACTCTGCAAAACTTATTCATTGATGATTTGTTTTCTTATTTAGTTAATCATAATATGACCACTGTATATAGAGAACTTAAACAGATCTTCAGAAAAGGCGAGATTTATTTGAGAACATTATTTGACAACTTACTAACCATGTTTGTGTATTGCAGGCTCGCAACCGCGGCAACTACTACGTTCCCGGAGAAGCGAAACTCGCATTCGTCATCCGTATCCGTGGTATCAACCAGGTTTCACCCAAGGTAAATATCATTTGAAATCTTTAACGAAATATAGACATCAAGATCACACGTTTGCGAATATAAGACACTAGAATTAATATCAATTCACTTTCGCATACAATATATGGAAGCTTCAAACTCTTCTTCGACAGAGTTATATTTGCTCAAATTAATGCAACTACTTAAGAAATGTCTCTTCCCAACTATTAATACTTTTGTATTGTTGTGTCCTCCAGGTACGCAAAGTTCTGCAGCTGTTCAGACTGCGCCAGATCAACAATGGTGTGTTCATCCGTCTGAACAAGGCCACCGTCAACATGCTGCGTATCGCTGAGCCCTACATCGCGTGGGGTTACCCCAACCTTAAGAGCGTTAGGGAGGTTAGTATTCAAGACTAGTAACTACTTTTTATTGCCAAGTCAATAATTTTGAACAGCTGAGCAAAGTTGACATGAGTTGGAAATGTATATTGTTAAAATCTTGTCAAAAATGTACCCTGTGCAGTAGCATGGAGACTGACACAATCATGCCAAGGGGCCTGTGCTGTATCTGAGGATTTACTCATGGATTTTAAAATAGATTCCACTTCTTTCCATTGCTTCTTGGAAAATGAACTGTTTCTTATGAGAAAAGTGTACCTAATTTATTTAATTATATATTTGTATAAGGTATTCTGGAAAAAAACTGAACTACCCTCAGTAGAATTGTAATATAAATTGCAGTAAAATGGAGAATTCTATATTACTGCTCAAGCAATAGAGTAGATAATAGTTTGACAGTAACCTTTGTATATCTCTGGATCCCATTATAACAAACACTTTCCTCCACAGTTGGTATACAAGCGCGGTTTCGCCAAGGTGAACGGCCAGCGTGTGCCAATCACTTCCAACACAATCGTTGAGCAGAAGCTCAGCAAACAGAACATCATCTGTGTGGAGGACCTCATCCACGAGATCTTCAGCGTCGGAGAGAAGTTCAAGGTGAGACAAAAATTATAACTACTATTTTGTTGCCAGATTTGGTATGGTTGATAAAATAAAGCAGAAAATGGATGAGAGACATCCTCTTATAACCTAAAGGCTTTTGTAGGAAGCTAATTTCTTTGTTTTGAGTAAGCAGTGACAGCGATTTGACTGCTGCGCCGCGTGACGTGTGTTCGATTCGCACACGGAGCAAATATTTAAAGCCCGGTTTCTATTGCAAACGGAGTGGACACATTAATGGCTCAGCTGGTGAAAAGAGTAAAAATGAGCTAGCTCTGGGAACATAAAAACTATTTGTTGGTGGAAATGCACGTATGCAGTTTGCGCTTGCGAGTTTAACGAAGTCATTAATGGGTCCGTTCCGCTCGCGGTGGAAACGGGCTTTATGTTTTTAGTAGTTGTTCTAGGTCTGGGCGTTTGTGTATGTGAATTATTGATGTGTTTGTAGTGTAGACGCACCCACAACACAGGAAAAATCCCTAGTGAAGAGTGTCGTTAAAAAAAATACCATGTGGACAGCCAGTCTTAGCCATGTGTTAAAAACTGTTTCCACATAAATACCTCCTTTATTATAAAATACGTTTTGCAGTTGTTTTCTCAATAGCATTTTCTCATCAAATATTTCCCTTTGTCTCCAGTACGCCAGCAACTTCCTCTGGCCCTTCAAGCTGAACAACCCTACCGGAGGTTGGCGCAAGAAGACCATCCACTACGTCGACGGAGGTGACTTCGGAAACCGTGAGGACAAGATCAACGAACTCCTGAGGAGAATGGTCTAATAATAAACATAGATTATAATTATTACAAGCGTCGTTTTTTCTATTCCTCTAAGGGTCAAGTCACACCGACATGCAACGCTGCGCGCACATTTCAATACATTTTTTTTATAGCCTTACCTGTCCCACTCCTGAGCAAAGGCCTCTCCCATTCCTTCCACTTCAATACTATTTACTACCCGAAAAAATACAGCTTCCGTAACGTAGCGCGGTGCCGCCCTGCGTTTTAGTAGCGAGTCAAAATCTAACTTTATTTACTACACGAGGAGATACACATTTTCAGTATCGTTGCGTCGTCGTGTATCGGTGTGAACTTACCGTAATATAACGTTTTTTCATTTAGCATTCCAAGTTTGCGTTAGTCTCATAACAGTAGTCTGGGAAATTTATATTTCCACTAGTATCTTTAGAAATTGGTTTAGTCGTTTTTGAGATAAAATAATTGCAAATAAACATACAAAATATTGATAAAACACACATGGCGAAACGATTTTTTCAATTAAGTAACGGGCTATTTGTCTACAAATGATAGACTACCATTTACTCGACACTGGCATGTCACAAGTTGTTGCCAAAAGAAGAAAAAAATGACTACAATTAGTAATAGTACTCCTTCGCTCACTCTGATGATGATTTCATTTACTGACCAAACACGATTGCTCACTCAAAAGGTGGCCTACCATGATGTCCTATACCCAGATTCTCCAGAGTAGTTCCAGTGTGGGAAAGACAGCTCCAGTTCTAAGTTGTCTAGCGCACTAACTGGAAATGCGAGCGAAGACCCACTCGATACGACATTCACTGGAATCTGCGTATAATATGTAAATAAACTAATGACTTTGGATAGGTAGTCAAAAGTTCGATGGTATAAATAATTACATAGGTAATGTTAGTTGATTAAAATAACAATTTATTAGATCACAGTTTCGATATAAGTAGTAAAAATATATGTAAGTACTTATTTTAAAATATGGTTCTTCTAAACAGGTAAAATTCCAATAACATTTCTCTCAAATTGCTCAACCAGTGGTTCCATATCTTCTTCTGAGGAGCCTATTACAAATTTTCTAACGGCCTTCTGTAGATTCTGTAACAAATACGAAATAATGTTCACCTTTTGAGGATATCTTGATGAATTTATGCTAATATTAGAAAGCTGAGTTTGTTTGTTTGCTTGAACGCCCTAATCTCAGGAACTACTGGTTCCGATTGAATAAATATTTTAGTGCTGGATAGTCTTTATCGAGGAATATAACATCTCGCTAGGATCAATAGGAGCCGAGTGTTTAATTAGAAAATAATAAATTGTAATAAATAAACAGCTTTTGTTGCTAACTGTACTTTTCACATAAAATCCCCAAAATGTTGGGCAGATTACACATATTTAAAATGGTGTATGGTTATATGGATAACAAGGTATGTTTCATTGAAACAACACAACTCTAAACACTGCTAATGGGAATATTATTATGTAGGTAGATACTATTATTGGAAGTCAAACTCAGGACCTTGCGGTCCTCAGTCGCGCCGACAACATTAATTTGCTCTTGGTAAATACCTACCTAAGTTTTATTTTCTAAATCAATACAAACTTACCTCAATTGTTGCATAAGAAGAATGATTGATGAATTCCTTTCCAGGAGCAGTATTGGAAAAAACACAGAAAATCATATCAGACAAAAAGTTCCGGACATTCAACACAATTTTAAGATTTGTACTTGATAACTTAAGCAAAGGATTAGAAAAACCATCATTGTATATTTCTGTTTTAACTTTTTCATTGCCTATTGAAAATATTAAGTTGGTTTTTGACTTCAAAAACTCCTCTGAAGTGAATTGTTGAAGGAAATAAGTAACTTTTTTCGAAGCCAAGTATTTGGTAAGATCCTTATTTCTGAATACTTCTTGGTATTTCTCTGGTAGTCTTACATACATCTGCCATTCTCTTGCTGCTGACTTATGATTTTCTGCGTCCTCAAATTCAAATAAATTCCCATATTGGTTAACTGCGCTTTGCATTATCAGTTTTTCTACAGGTTCTTCCATATTTTTCAAGCAATGTTGCCTCTTTAAGTTCATGGTGAATTTTATAAAATGCTCAGACAGGAGTGAGACATGCTTTCTATATAAAATTGTCCAAATTTTCTGTTTTGCATCAAACACTCCCGGTATATTGGTCATGATTTTTATATCCACATTCATTTCAGTGAAATCTATTTCTTTAGCTTTCAACGGCATTAAGAAACTTAACTTCTTCAATTCTGTAACTTTAATACTGGTTGTTCTTATAACTTTGCTTGTAGTTGATAATGTTAAGTGGACTCTCAAGTCTCCTAAAGAGTTGGAAAATATATTGCCAAGTTTATGCTCTGTCGTTGTTGAGATTTTGACTAAAAAGAAAAATGATTCTTTGTCAAAATATTGGCTGATGTGATCTGTAAGGACAGCTTTACTATTCTCTGTGATAGCATCTTCATAATTTTCATAGACTATCACTTTGTGACTAATAATATTGTCCATTACATCCTGCCTGTTGGAAAATGATAGTGCAGTAATATAATCATTTTCTTTACCTAAAGTTTTAATCAGTGCATCATTCTTTTTAACTTCATCAAGAATTTTCTGCAGGTACTCTGAGTTATTTAAAACTTTTTCCGCAGGACAATATTCATCCGAATTTTCTTGTTTCAAATACGATCCAGAATCATCAACAGAGAATTGGTATACAAGGTTCAAGAATGTTGTACAAATTATTTGATCTCCAGTCCTTATGAAATCCTTCACATGTTTGACAAAAAACTGACTGAATTTTATATCTTCGGACATGATTTTTTCTGCTTTCCACATAGATTTACCATCTGTGTATATTAAACCATCATTGTAGGTTAAGAACTTGTGAATTGCTGTGTTTAAATGTATAATTTGTGGGGAATTTAAGTCTTTTAAGGACAGTCTTATTATTGTCCCTATTGTGAGTCCAATTATAATGTTAATTTCTTCTGACTCAATAACTAGTATACCGCTAATCTCAGAAGGGCAAGAGTAAAGTTTAACGAGTTGTACTTGTTCTTCAGTCATTCTGGAACTAAATAAACAACCGAAAATATTAAGTTTATCAAAAGTGACAACTACCAAACTATGTTTGTTTCTGATGTTCAATTCTTCTGCCTTGAAAACAGTTTTCAGGTTAACTAAATGATTTTCTGTGAGTGGAAAGACTTTTAAAATATATTTGCTTTGTGGTTGTATTATTGGTAAACTTCCTTCATAGATTAGTATTACATTTTTCACTAACGGAAACTCAGTTGTAATTTTATGAAGACAGAAAAAGTATGAATTGGCTTCGTATTTCAAACATAGGATGTGTTCTTCTTCGTAGAGGGTACTGGCCACTATACATTGTTCTCTAGGCTGAAAACTGTATTTTAAACACTTTGGACCAACACTTTTTAATTTTACAGAAGTTGTATGAATGTTTCCACTACAGTCCAGACAGACCAAATAATTACCAGCTAATACCATGTCATGTATTTGAAATTTCGGTGATAATGTTATCACAGGAGTGCCGAGTTCTAGATTTTCATACACAAATATTTGAAATTGATTCCAAAGTATTATTGTGTTGTTTGAAGCATTGCAAACTATATTCAAGTTGCTTAGCACGTTTGGGTCACATTTAAAACACCGTTTTGTTACTTCGTTAACGTAGCTGATATCCATTTTTGAGTAGAATAATTGTTTTTTATATTTTTATAATTCAATAATAATAATAGAGTCCTTTATCACCCTGTTCCATCTATACTTATATCTCAATGCTCTGTTCGCGGGAAGTAGTAGATTTGACTTTGACATTTTAGTTCGGAAATCAATGCTAAATAATTCTTCGTCCATACACAATTTATTTCCGGACGAAAACGACTTTCTGTTTTTAGTTGTGTTTATTTTTTTTATATAACGAATAGCGCTTGCTTTACTATTTATTATTAACTTTCAACATGTGTCGACACCCTTGCGCCATCCCATCTTTCTGGTACTGCATGCTGTGCTGGTGCGGCTGCTGCAAGTGCCGAAAACCTCAAGCGGCGCAAATACATTAGCTTGACTAATAGCTATGTGTTTGAGCCGTTTGGGGTTGAAACACTAGGGCCATGGGGTCCGAGCGCCCACCAACTTTTCAAAGTCATCGCTAAGCGTATAGTCGACGCCTCGCGTGACCAGAGGGCTGGCCTATATCTTGGGCAAAGGATCAGCATTGCGATCCAACGAGGCAATGCCGCCAGCGTTCTGGGCACTTTCCCCATTGACAGCGATGTGGATGAATTTTTTGACGCCCTGTAATCTTTAGTTTTATTTCGTTCATTTTTGTAAATATTTTATCTTTATTTTTAGTTTTTAAATGTAGCATTTTAGTAACTAGTTCTGTTCTTTATGTTAAAAATTCTATAAATAAATTCGTAAAGAAGTTATTAACTTTTATGGAAATAAATGTCAATTTAAAAAAAAATTGGTAGATTAAAAATTTCAGGTAGTTATTTTATGATTCAAATCTCTCATTAGTTTCGCTACTCCATAATAGATGGCGTTGTAAGTAAAAATAAACGATTGCAGTTTAATTTAATTGGTAAACTAGCTTCTGCCCGCGACTTCGTACGCGGATCCTATTCGTTTATGGCAGTGACAACGGGGCGGTCAAAATCGAAGATATGAAACGTCTGATATCCAATGCCAAGAGCCCGGGTATAAAAATAAATGGGAGTTTTGGCCAGTAGAGTCAGAATTTTAATGATATACCATCGTCATTGAAAATCAGTCCTAAAGTCTTACCGCCTTCACCGGTTGGAGGTACTCCCACAACGTGCCATCGACCCGGGCACGGTTCATGGTCAGACAGCGAGTTGCCATTTACTCGCCGCCCGCATGCCTGCACCTACGGTGGCCGGAGATCGTCAACATCCGCCACCGTGGGCGTCTGCCACTACGGCTGGGGTGGAGGGAGGACGCTGTCCTCTCTCTCACACGGCCCGCTTCCTCCTTTGCGAGGAGGAGACCGCTTCCCACTCCGCGTCGCCCCGAAGCATGGCCTCGACCAATGCCGGGCGCGAGAGGTTTCCGCCTATTGCCTGCGTGAGGATACGACGGTGCTCCGCCCAAGCAGGGCAGTCCTGCACCGTATGCTCCACCGTGTCCTCCGGGCGGTCCTCGCAGTGGTGACACCCGGGCGTTTCTTTTCTTTATGAGACACAGGTACCTCTCGAAGCATCCATGTACGGTGAGGACCTGTGTCAAGTGGTAGGTAGACGCCGTGGGACCTATCGAGCCACTCCTCCAAGAGGGGTCTTACAGCCGCGACTGCTCATCAGGCTTTATTTTTAGTTTTAAAGACCGTTGGGCGGCATGAACGAACACCTTCTTCATGATTCTGTTCTCCTAGTACTTTTTGTTCAGATCCCTCATTCAATTTCGGTACTAAAACCTTGTTCGTGATCCTGTATGAACACCTTCTTCATGATTCTGTTCTCCTAGTACTTTTTGTTCAGATCCCTCATTCAATTTCGGTACTAAAACTTTCTTTGTGATCCTGTATAAACACCTTCTTCATGATTCTGTTCTCCTACTACTTTTTGTTCAGATCTCTCATTCAATTTCGGTACTAAAACCTTCTTTGTGATCCTGTATGAACACCTTCATGATTCTGATCTCCTAGTACTTTTTATTCAGATCCTTCATTCAATTTCGGTACTAAAACCTTCTTTGTGATCCCGTATGAACACCTTCATGATTCTGTTCTCCTAGTACTTTTTATTCAGATCCATCATTCAATTTCGCTACTAAAACCGTCTTCGTGATCCTGTATGAACACCTTCTTCATGATTCTGCTCTCCTAGTACTTTTAGTTCAGATCTCTCATTCAATTTCGGTACTAATACCTTCTTTGTGATCCTGTATGAACACCTTCTTCATGATTCTGTTCTCCTAGTACTTTTTATTCATATCCCTCATTCAATTTCGGTACTAAAACCTTTGTGATCCTGTATGAACACCTTCTTCATGATTCTGTTCTCCTAGTACTTTTTATTCAGATCCCTCATTCAATTTCGGTACTAAAACCTTCTTTGTGATCCTGTATGAACACCTTCTTCATGATTCTGTTCTCCTAGTACTTTTTGTTCAGATTCCTCATTCAATTTCGGTACTAAAACCTTCTTTGTGATCCTGTATGAACACCTTCTTCATGATTCTGTTCTCCTAGTACTTTTTATTCAGATCTCTCATTCAATTTCGGCACTAAAACCTTTGTGATCCTGTATGAACACCTTCTTCATGATTCTGTTCTCCTAGTACTTTTTATTCAGATCCCTCATTCAATTTCGGTACTAAAACCTTCTTTGTGATCCTGTATGAACACCTTCTTCATGATTCTGTTCTCCTAGTACTTTTTGTTCAGATTCCTCATTCAATTTCGGTACCAAAACCTTCTTTGTGATCCTGTATGAACACCTTCTTCATGATTCTGTTCTCCTAGTACTTTTTATTCAGATCCCTCATTCAATTTCGGTACTAAAACCTTCTTTGTGATCCTGTATGAACACCTTCATGATTCTGATCTCCTAGTACTTTTTATTCAGATCCTTCATTCAATTTCGGTACTAAAACCTTCTTTGTGAGCCCGTATGAACACCTTCATGATTCTGTTCTCCTAGTACTTTTTATTCAGATCCCTCATTCAATTTCGCTACTAAAACCTTCGTGATCCTGTATGAACACCTTCTTCATGATTCTGTTCTCCTAGTACTTTTTGTTCATATCCCTCATTAAATTTCGGTTCGGTAAGATAAAGTAGAAAACTTGCGTCTTAGCCCGTAAAGTTCGATAATTATTCCACAGGATTGATTAGTGTCTTCTGTTTGAATTCAGGTCCTATCTATTTCTCATTAAAATCCGTATTAGCTTATAAAAATAGGTACCGAACATCTGTCCATCTATCCTCATCTTTTTTCATTTTTATAAGTAGTAATACTGAACACATACAATTTATTTATTTTAAAAAAAGTTCACACATTTCTTCCTTTGGGTGCGTTGACAAACATAAAAACTCACCTATACAAACAGACCCGGAACAACTTCTTGCTTGCATATATCATAAATTTTGTTCCGTGCGGGGATCGAACCCGCGACCGGCACAACAGTCCATCGCTAAGCCATTGTGCTAAGCGTGTCGATTCTTTTTTATTTATATTTTTTTATTTCAACTTTTATTTATTTTTGGGTTTATTTGACACTTTCATCATCATATCAGCCGTAAGACGTCCACTGCTGAACATAGGCCTCCCCTTTAGACTTCCAGTAGGACCGGATTTTATAGATTTGACACTTTATTGGGTTTATATACACGAGTACAAAATAAAACAAATCGTTTTTAACATCATTCTTTACTCCACGAAATAAAATTTAAGTACACAGTGGTATTAAGAAGGAATTACATTTTATTATAATAACAAATTAAGGATTTTAAACATACGGAACAGTGCTTTTTAATTTACAATTAATAAACGGTTCGAAAGTGCCGAAAAAGATGTAAAAAAACTGCAGTATTTTGGCTTGTTTGCAACAATTAGGTATTATGACGACAGCATTGATTTATTAACAAATAATTTATTTATTGGGTAATAAAAATATCATCAAGTATTTCTTCAGTACGAACACAGAAATAAGTTATTTATGTTAATAGGTAGTACATAGTTGTCTCATTGACGTTTTAATAGACCAGAGAGCGCAACCCTGAGAAAATTGCGCCCGCCTCCTCTACGGTACACCATCGCGGCATGTCCAAGGACTATATTCGCGGGCAAATGATTTTCGATATTATTCTAATAAGTTTAGTGTTGCAATTCTTTTAACACGAATAGGTCGGAACGTGTCGTTCCATGACATACTGGGACATTCCACGATATGCTACGGCAAATTGTGACCTTTTACAAGTTTGAATAGATTGTTACAGTTAAGAATATATATGAAATAGAACGAGTAGTGACGTAAAAATAGTTCGTTTCACATTAGATTATTTACAAAGAAAGTTTTTATTTGAATAATAAAAGTCCTTAAATCTGCGTACAAATGATTGTGTTCTATTTTTAGGTAAACTTTTGTATTTTTCTATTGTCGTTTCTAACTCAAAGAGTTTAACAATTTCATAAGACAATTCTGATTACATTATCATAAGAATGTACTAATTTCGTCACGAGTTCTCATTAAACTGTAAATAAATGGGAGGGATGTTGTTTGACAGTTACCAGTCATTCATAAGCCATTAAGAACTGTTTACTGGGGGGATATTACAACGTGTTAAAACCAGGCTTAATCCGGCGAGTCAATGTCACTCTTAGTGACAGAGCTATACAAGTCGTCTAGCGTCATCTCGTTCACTCACTGGAAACTTCACCCCCTGTTCAGTTTTTTTCTATTTTGGTGTTATTTTTCCTCAGCCTTTGCCAACTCTGTCAGGTAAATGTGAAAGAATTATACACGGGCGTCTTAAATAATTTTTCACTGTTTTTTTTTTTTCATTTTACTGTTAAGGTATTGGCGTGACTTATTGGGGTTTAATTTGCTGGCGTCTGTACATAGATATCTAGTACGCTTTTAGCAGATACATATACTTAATGTGCACTCCATTTGTTGCTTCTCTGTGGCAGTTCCATGCGACTCCAAATATCACACTTACAATATCACAAATAAAAAAATAAACTTTAAGTAGTCCTTATTATAAAACCTGGAGTAAGAGATAGATGTTGAATACTAGAATAACTTTAGAAAAAAAAACTAAATATTAGGCAAGTGAATAGTAATTTTATAAGTATTATGTACAAGCCACAATAAATATTAATTAAATACTTAATTTTCGGGAACCCGTTATGGTGTTTCCACAATTAAAACTAATTGGCACACTTTCACATTGAATCACTAGCAAAACTATACCTAGCTAATTAAAAACTAAAGAGGTTCTTATTCGTTTAATCTAAAAACAGTATGAAACCTTGTTGTGAGAAACGATAAAACTTCCGTTCTAAAATTATTTATTTACATTATTGATATGTGTCTTTATTGCGGTGGATGTGAAATATTTTACTTTTTTATTAAAAAATATTTATTTTGATATTACAACAATCACTGGTTGAGCTGAAAATTATTCGCTATAAATGCTTAAATAACACTAGTTTTAATTCTAGGCTATATGTACAGATTCTCACAATCATGAGTATTATAATTGCACTTTATTTGTATGCGGGTCGCCTCTAACGAAGATCATCATAAAAATAAATACGCAATCTCCTTGCATTCTCTCATACGCACATTTTATTATGGCAGTTTTATTTAGATGATAGTATCATTAGTAACCTTGGTGTAGGATTGGCACCTTTGCCTTGATAACACAGTGCGTTCAGTATATTTTGGCAACGCTACTGTCAAATGCAAAGGCAAACTTCAAATTCAGTACTTTATGTGTAGTTCCACAGCCATCAGGGCATCGTCTGTGGAACAGTATTTGCAAGAGATTTGTTCTCTTTGCGCAAGTTTCCGTGCTGCAGAGACTGACGTCACCGCCGTCACGCATGTGTTACTTCTTGATATCAGGATCCATTTTTGTTTTATCCATCGATGATGAAACCATACCGCTTTGAGGATATAACTTGTCTAAATGCTTGAGCGATTCGTTAAGGAAATTCTGGAACAAAGGTAATAAGATTCAGTTAGACTTTTTATAATATTGTGCATATTTGGTGATCGAGCGATTCACCGATTTTTATAATTCGCAAGAATTGCTTACGTGTTAATGACTTTTGATAAATGTCATCATCAATCGAAATTGTTTTAGTTCTTTGAAGTTCAAGACTATACAAGAAACATAGTAAATTACTGCAATTCAACAACAATATGTTATAAACTGCAAAAGTGTTGAAACCCTGACAGGGTTAAATACCAGCAACACGAAGAGAAATAGCAGTCCATGCATAGTACTCCATTAATTAGTTACTCCGTGGTCGAACCTCTAAACATAAAGTCGCATACACACCTGTATCGCAGTCAACGCGGCTACAATGGCGGGTCCCCCGAAGCCGTGTGAGATGAGCGAGAAATGCGTCAGATGGCGCTGTATCGCTGGCTCTAGTAGATGCGGGGGCCGGGTATTGCATAGCGGTGACCGGTCTTGGTTCAGGAGGTCCATCAACTCCTTTATTACCTGAAAGAGTTATTCGCGTTAGTTAAAGAAAGAGAGGTAAAACTTTGACAGTTGATTAGGTAGGTTTGAGTCTTCCAAAACTATTTTTGGAATCCTAAGAACTGAAGTGTACACTCTAAATGTACACTCTCTGATACTAAATGTATAATGTTCACCTTACGTTAATTGTTTGTTAATAATAACTTTAACCAGGATCTCATGATCATGTTAATTGAAAAAATTTATTATAACTTAGCTTTTAAAACAATTTGCATGCTGAATAATAGTAAGCGGAATATGTAGAACTTTTTAGATTTAACACCTCAATGTACCATATTTCACGTAAATAAAGATATTCTATTTTATTCTATTCTATTCTAGATACGCGAAATTCTTGGCGAGGGCCCGCTGCTGATAGTGAGTAGCCCGCTACTGATAGTTACCTGTTTAGTGGCTTGCAGTAAGTCCCTCCTTCGTCGCGAGTCGTGCTCGGCGTACTGTCGCGCGAGGTATTCGGCGAGCGCTCGCGCGGGGAACTCGGTCTCGCACACGTAGCCGAAGTCGCGGGCTAAGTGCACTGCTTCCGCTGTTTAAGAAAGAAGGCATTTTAGTGGTTTTTTTTTCTATTTAGATAAGGGATAATATGGCATTAATAACTTTTTTATATGTTTTTTTTTTATTTATGGTACAATCATCAAGTTGGTCCTCCCACCCACCTATGGCGGGACGAAAGGGACTCTCAGATTTGTACTGAATAAAATCTATAGTATCCTTCAATAGCCATTTATGTTCCAGTGTGGCAGTGTCACGGTTACTTGATGAAGATGTAGATAAGGTATAATATGGCCTGAAGAACTAAGAATGACAGTATTTCAGGTACTTAATCTATGTAAATGTAATGATGAAAACAATCTTAAACAGACTGAGATCATACAATGCCGCTGATGACGATTGTAGGTTCCAATATAAAAAGATGAATAGATTTGGATATCGTAATGTCTTAATGCCTCATCAACTCTATATATAATATCCAGAAGTAAAAAAAAAATACTTTTCGGCAACTTTAACTTTTCATTCAATTTATAATTGTGGAATTTGTAGCTTTGGTCTAAACCGATTTATAAATGTAGATAATGAGCAAATCAACTAATAAATACCTGACCACAAATTGCTGGTTATTTAAGGGTCTAACAAATCATTATTTGCTCTCATTAATATCATTGGTTCAAATATCTGTAATTTTTTGCTTATTTCGCTACGGTACTGTCCTATTAAAATTATAAGGATTTTAATTAGCTTGGAATTAAAATTTTAATACCGTTATTATTTTAAAGTTTAAGCTTAGGTCGGAACTAACGCGTAATTACAATACACTTTTTAATCAATATCACTATTAATGTTTACCCACAGCAACCTCCTTTAAATGTAATTCACGCGCCAAAATAACCATGTAGCACTAGCACCTAGCACATTACTAATCCGCATATGAAAATTCAATACATGCACAAACGGCCTACAAAATGAAGATAAATAGGTGTTTGTATTTATTACCTTCTACTAAAGACGTTAGGAGCGTCACATTGGCAGCTTTCCGTCTCCCAGCCGGCAAATTGAGTCCAATCTTTTCCAATTTCTCACGAAGTAATCTGCCGCCATTTTTGCTCTTCGCTCTGAAAAAAAGAAATTATAATTAAGAACTTTAATTTATCTTAGGTTGGTACAGGGGTGAACGAGTACGGCCAGGGAAAAGAAAAACACAAGAAAAATTTCATCTGCAACATTGACCGCCATTACGTGATTTCGCGCGCGAATTTCGAGTTTTCAACCCTGCTATAAGATGTATTATCCAAAAAAAAAAAAACAGAAGAATTCCTTTCCATACTAATAAGTATGTAGGCATTTGAGTCGGTATTTGATTTAAACATTGAGCCTATATCAAATTGCAAGTCAGTGCGTAAAAAATAAAGTAGCCACTCTTTTGTTGGTACGGTCACATGTCAGTCAATACTACTGCTACTAACCGCTAGATGGAGCTACCGATAACCTATCGATTACCGTCAAAATTGTAATCTGTGATTGACGCATAGAAAGTTGAAGAAATTGACGTTGTTGGTCAATTAACTTTTTTCTTATTGCTACGGAATAGGACTGGTTATCGAGTAATTTGTATTTTTATGACGGTAAAAAATATTTTAGTTGTTTTCTTCGGCATTTTAAAATGGCTACCAGTATTAACCGCTGTGAAATAAAAGCTCGTTATCGAAATTGTTTTCGATAAACTTTGATGAAGTTTATGAATAAAGTTCAAGAATGAGAGTTCGCTTGTTATGTTATGATTAATCGAATAATGCTGGCTGGTTGGCGACTTCTGATTTTGACAGACTGTTGAACGTACTGGTGACAATTTGAAAAGAGTGTGAGAAGAAGTAATTTCTATTATTTTTTAATACCTAAAACCACCTTTATAATATATTTCAAAAGTTAATTTAAGTAGTTTATTTACCCAATGTTAAAACTCAGAACTGTATGTTACATAATTATAGATTTGCACAGCAGTGCAGCACCACATCACACCGACCGACTTTTTTTTAATTTTGAAAAATTTTAGCAAAAAGGATTCAGAAGAAAAAATAGATTTGCATTGCATTGTTCGTTCTCAGGTTTATATCAGAACTAAGACTGAAGGTACTATATTCAATTCTAATTTCAAAATATTTCAAAATTCGTGCTCGCGTTGCGTTGTTTTGAGAAGGCCTACTTCTGCGGAACGTCTTCGGCCCCCTCTCGCTATATCGGGGTTGGTATGCGAACGAATTCCTAAGAAATTGTTATTAGTTTGTGAATTTTCATAGTAACGTCTCCTAAGCTTACCGACATGCATTCCAGAATTCGTGGCGAATTAATTTGTTAAGGTATCAATTGATTCATAGCATCATTATAAAACGTAAATCAGTACAACTGATATCGGTTTAATGAAGAGATTAATCTACGAATTAAAAAATACTCAATTACATGTAGCTTACTAAGCTTCAAATTCGTTGTATGAAACCAACTGTTCGAATAATGATTGTATTTCAATAGTTGGCTTCATACAAACATTTGAAGAAAATATCAAGAAGCCGCAATAATCTCTTTGAGGTACAGATTCGGTGATCACTGACCAATGATTTTACTATTTCTCATTACACAATGGTAGAGGTGAAAATAATCACAATTGTAATTAGACAGCACCGTTATACGAGTTTAATATTTTCACACGTTCGTTTAGACAACGACAAAAGAAGCGAGAATCATCCGCACGGCTAACGAGCCAAACAATCATTTCGAATTTTTGAATTTAGAATCAATGGAAAACTAAAACGAATGAATCGACAGATTGGTAAACTAATGGGCATCGGATATCGAGTATGTATCGAATACTCAAGTGTCCGATTAAAGAGATTATCAATCAGGTACACGTCTTTGATTCAAGTACGATAATTATAACGAAAAGATATACCGTTGGCCGATTTCCCACATGTGTTATTTGCCTCGACTCTTTACAAGCGTCATATCAAATTGACATACGAATTAAACATTTGAGTAATCGATATTTTTTTGGCTTTTACCGGCTGCAAAGAAATTCCGATTGAATGTGACCGCGTATCGATGAATGTAAGATCATTTCATCTCCAATTACCGAATCGAGTGTATCGATATGAAAAATAATAAAAATAACTCTCGTATCGTAAAGCGGCAGATCCATTAATAATACGCGATTGATTAAATCAAAATGGCGTTTCTACTTACGACACAATGAGTTTTTTGAATTTGGAAATAATGGCGTCTGCGGCATACTATGTGTTTTGACAGCATTTCTTTTGTGGAAAGAGGCTTCGTATTCGAAGGTTTACGAGTGATTAATTTAGATTTTGTTTTGAAATGGACACACTAGAGTTTTTTTAGTCAGTAGAGATTACGTATAGATTGATGTGTGATATTTAGTTCATTACTACGATTACTACCAATTATTTGTTTTGGGACAGAACATTTTAGTTCACACATTATAGTTATACGTACTAATTTTATATGAAAGTAGCAATAGATCTAAACGAACACCTAATTTATCGCTGCAAGACAAATGAAACATTGTAGGCAATTTAAATTTCTTTGTATAGGCACGTAAAAATTACACGCTTTGGAATATTAAATTTAAAGTCCTCTATTCATGTCTTTCTTCTCCGCTTTTAGTTGCGCTAAAATTTATTAATATTTAATGTAATTACCATGTAAGGAGATACCGAGTTGAGAATGTGAAGTATTCAAGTCAACGTTTACAGCCAGCTGCCGACTTCCCGCCATTATTCAGTGTTGCCATAGTATAAATTATTTTCTAAAGCCGCAATGTTGGTAGCATGGCGTTTTGACATCACTACCATCGGCACGTAATGACGGCAATTAGGCCGACGATGCGCTGTTTATCGCGTTCTAAATTTAATAAAACAAGTGGCCAGTGACAGGTACTTATTTATTACGTCAAATGGAGACCTTTTTGAAGCTCGACTTTTTGAAGTCTTTCTTTATTTAATTGCAGTTTTTTTTAACAATTCCCTAGTTTAAATACTAGCGTTACAGCGATCACGTACAAACTAGGATGTGCTTTAAATGACCTCATAAGTTGGATAGGTAGTCATTACGGCTTCCTTTTGTGGAATAATTGGTTTTTTATTAAATCATGACCGGACAGTTTTTTTGCTGAAACTTACGAGCTTTTGGCGGGCACTTCACACTGAGTGCTTGAATCTATCTAAAATATTATATGCGTAAGTCAGTGATGGGTAAAAAAGTTCATTATTTAGTCAAGTGTCAAATTAAATTTGTGTCTAGTAAACAGGTTTAGGCGTGAGATTTAATAAAAAAATGTCCGAAGAACAAAAACAGGTAGCAAAAACGTAACTAGCTACTTTTAACGTAACGGCGTGTGTACCAAGATATGATCACAATAAGATATCTAGAAGTAATACCCGATAATTATATTCAATAAACATATAAAGGTAACGGCGATCCGATGCCAGCCCACATTCAACCGCACAACAAAAAGCGCTGAACGTAATTTGAGCAGTATTTACGGGTTCCGTAATTTAAATAAACTAGTTACTTGAATATTCAATTACATGGTTTTTTACACTTTTGGTCGATTATGCAGGCAGTTAAAAATTGTCTTGTTTCTTAATTTTATTGCGTAATGCTAATTTAATGGGGGTAAAGAGCAGTGGAACTGAAACAATTTGTTGAGGTGAGCTTTTATAAAATAAAAAAAACAACTTTATTTAAATGTCTCTGCACGATTTTCATTTGAGAAAACACAGGAATTCATATTTTAGATTAGGCAGAGTAGCATTTAAAGGGGAGACCTTTGCCCAAACGTGGGCCCAACATAGGTTAAAGAAGGTTAAGGATTTATTTTCAAAGCTTTTCTGAGAGCTAAGGTATAAAAAACAAGTTACTAAAGGGTAGTTTACTCATGGTACCCTAAATATGTATCTTAATAACCGCTGACCAAAACGGTTCAATATTAAAAGTCAAACATGTCTTTATCGCTCGCCGCAAACTGTACAGTGTTGCCAGAGCAAAAAATATAATAAATAACCAACCGCATTAGCGGAACAAGAGCATGCCACGTTTAAATTCAATAGTTTATATTACGGTCGTGTGGCGGGTGATGTGAATTTGTCTTGTAATTGCTTAATATTTATTATTCATACAGTAATTATTGTTTTAATTAATTTGTACTGAATCATCAAACATACGCAGCTGTAGATGATGCCTACCTACACATTTTTTTTGGCAAATGTATATCATGCAACCTTTTTGTAAAATGTCAATTTAATTGCAAGACTCAACTTGAGTCCTTTTGACGCGGGGCTAGTGTCTATGTCATTACAATAACTTGCATAAAAAAATAGTACCATGAATTTACACGATATTTATGTTCCGTTTAATTTATTTATCATTTTCTGGTAAATATCATATTAAAGAGTTAGCTCACAGAAGTCCCCTGCTGGCCATACACTGTACTAAAGAAAGATTACAACAATACGCGGTTTGGATCAGTAGCGTAGCTAGGAGGAACCAAGACTCCGACCTCGCACCCGGGGCCTAGGGCTACGCTACGCTTTTAGTTTGGATAATGACTCCAGAATCTAAGGCTAAACTAATAGTTCAAAGAAACCTCTCAATTTCCTTACCTCCTCAACACTCCACCGAGTAGGGACGCATTCAGGCACTCAGGGGGTGACAGTCTCCTCTGTACCTCGGCCACCGTCACCTTGTACTTGCTGGTGGAGGACAGGAGTGACAGCCGACCTGGGACTGAGCAGAACACGTCGTTGGGTGCACAGGAACCCGTGCCGCCGAGGCCGTCGCGGCCTTTCATTGCTGGAAGGAAGGATGCGTTAAGATTTGGTGTAACAGGAAGTGACTGGTTAATCAATATCCCTAAAGGTGAACGCAGACATAGCCTTATCGCAGTCTCTGCAGTCCCCGCAGTCATCGTTTTCTTACCGCTTCTGCGGCTACTGCGATGCCCAGTGCGGGTTGGTGCATGTCACATGTCTTCGAATGTTTGGTCCTAGAACATGCCGGTTTCCTCACGAGAGCAGTGGTGATAAAATAAATTACACAAAGTAATGCGCCTGGCTGGGTTCGACACACGAACTACAACTCGTAAGTCGAGGCCGATACCACTGGGCCACCACTGCTCAACCCACCCTAATACCTATGTCATTAATGTTTCCAATCATGAAAGGTCTCTTGTGATAGTTGAAAATTTATTAAAGATATTGGACCGATTGAGAACCAAGCCGAAGCGAATTTTACATTGCGGATGTGTAATTGTCATGGAGTCGTAAGCTGTGAAAAGTCTTGAAACTCATCAGAGACACGCACATACCTACGTACTATATAAGGAGCACTTAATAAATCATACAACTTAGATATTTATGTTGATGACTTTGTAACATAACCCATTACCACACTTTGCTATCATATCAATTACATCCTGTATTAAGATTTCCAACAGGAAATTGTATTTGGTCAGGTATTTGTAGTTATTTCATTATCAATGATGGCGGGTCACTTTTACTTACTGCTTGATGAATAGATATTGTGAATAGAAACATTATAGGCCATCGTTAATATTGATGTTATTCTTCAATAGGTTTCTCAGTATCAAAAAGAAAAAAAATTGACTATCAATTAAAGCTCACAAAGTAATGTTAGGAGCTCTTTTTTGTATTTCTAAAATATGGTTTAATATATATTTTCTGACATACTCAATATTTTGCCTATCGAACTAACAAAAAAAATGCGAGGCATAAAAATGCAATCGTTACAAATACATTAAACATACAGCCATGCCATACAAAAATTGGAGTGATTACAAAATCCTCGGCTTCAAATATCAACAATAGGGCCACTAACAATCATTGCCACGCCCCAAACATGAGCGCAGCGTGATCTCTATTCTCATTGTAATATTTCTGTATGGCAACCCTAATACAATAAACATTAGTATGTCATTATGTTGGCACCATACTGGCTATTTAACACCCCGCGTTTTTGCACAAAAAAGTTAAAGGTGCGCACGCTTATTACTGGCCAATTATGTTTTTGAAAAAACCGACGAAGTGTGGGACTTGTAGTCGTAAACTGTCGTTTCTTAGTAGCTGTTTAAATGTGTTTTAATAATAAAATTATGTAAAAACTACATAATAGGAGTCATTTAAAATAATTTGAATATTTTTCAGTTTTGAAGTATCATCGTAATTTTAAATATCCAGGAAAGTAACCTATATTCCAGCGTTTTTGTTACAACGTCTTTTCAGATTATCAAAATCTAAATATGATTTCTTTCAGTTTTTTACTGCTGTTTTATTCAGCCAAGCAACACAAATAGCTATTGCAATGAGCAAATAATATATTTATTTTTAAATGATAAATCAAACAGTTAACTGTTCAATATTTTGAAATTAAAAAAAAAAGACGGTCAATCCTGGCAACATTCAGCAAAGAGTTTTAAATCAAAAATCAAAGAGTCATTTCCAAAATCGAACGCTACTATTCAAATATCGATTGATTGATCGAAACTTTTATTTATTTGATATTGATTCATTCGTCCGATGAATGAGGCGTTTTTTTACAATCTACTTAGAAAAATCGATACACCTACTTGATAAGTGCGGTATGAAGTCTAATTACAGTTTTATCTTATGCGGGTCATCTTAGAACCGTGTAACAATAAAATATTTGATATGTTAATAATATGTAGTTCTTTTATCTGATGTTCGCAATTTAAATTACATATGGAGTCATGGCAGGAGAATTAAGTGAATAATTTTACGCTTTTAATCTCTGGTTATTTGTTATAAAATGAGTAAGTTATGGAGCAGATGGGTCCTATCGAGGAATCTTGTTGAGTCCTTTGTATTACTGAAATTGTTTATTTACATGCATAAAGTGAAGTTCAAACAAAAGTAAAAATCATTCCAATTTGTTGAGTAATTCGTGTAGAAGAGAATAATTCCAAATGGTAAAAAATGAGGAACAGAACAGATTCAATCTTTGGTTATCTTTCAGTTAGATATTGATATTATTCTACCACATGCTGTGAAATATTATTAAAATATAGTAATTATATCTATTATAATCTCTGTAATAACAGTTTATTTTAATGAGTAAAGAAAATACTTACTTTTTAATAGTGGAAGATCAGTCATGAAACCCGTGGTGTCATCCATGCCAGCGTTCTAAAAAAAAAAACAATATGTCAAAAAGTGTTTTTGGCGCGAGATTAAAAATAGTGAACAAAACTAGTGTTCGCAACTTTGAATAAAAAAAAGTGTTTAATGAAAAATGTGTTTTATTTATTAATAATATGCTTCCTTTAGTATTGATATTATAAAAAAGAAAAAACATGAAGTTTCCAACATTCCACGCTAGAGAAGAGCGTTTTAATTTAGTTAGCTTATTATTAAATTCCTTATAGGACTGGGCGCACATATTTCTTAGATATTGGATGTCTATCAAAATACCTATCGACGATGCGAGGGTGAAATTTTAAATAAATAATTGGCATTTCTTATATTTATCTTTAATAGCTCAAGTAGTTTATATTATATTTATGAACTTTGTCTGTTGCAGAAAATACTTAAGGAAAATTTTATTGATCTTGGTCAAATTCTTGGCATATTGCATATACTTACCAGCAGATTTATAGGGAAGCTCGGTAAGTTGCAAATTCTTTAAAGCAAGTAATGTTAGGATTTTATCAAACATAGACAAGACTTCCGCCGGAAATTAATACTATCTATAATACGAGTATTTCGGTCGCACTCTTGATCCCCGATTTTTGTACGAAACCAATTGCCAATCCGAATTTTAAAGATGTCCTTACAAGTAACCTCAAAGAACACGGATTTAAATTGAGATATAATATGAATTTCGGGCGATTTCAAGAATGTCTTTTAGTGTTAATTCTACAATCATAGAGACCGAAAAACACTGGTCATTAGTTGACCAGTTTTTTTCTTTGAATTGAAAAAAAAAAATCTTCTAAAAGTCATTCGAATCTTGAATCATATATCATTTTTCCCTAGCGAAAAAGGGCTGAACGCAGCGCTTTCCGCTGTTTGAGCTTCTGAGTCGTATTTCTATAGACATTCTTACCGGCGTTTCTTCAGCGGAATGCAGCGCATGATGTAGCGCCAACTCATGCTGTTCTCGAGCGCCGTAGTCTGCCCGTCGTTCACCACCACCATAACTGAAGCCGCCGTGTGACAACTGTTTGAAGAAAAGATGAGGATTAGATGATTTTTCGAATAGAAAATGTACTTAGGTATACAGAAAACAATAAATTATCTGAAGTGGCATTGTCTATAAGACTCAGCGCAGTGGCAGCGCTGAATCTATGGTTTGTCTTTAATGGATTTTCAACAATAAATTCTAGATCATAAAGTTGAAATTCTACTAACACGAATAGAGAATAGGCATAGCTGTTCCGACGCTATTTAGTTTTGAAATGATATTAATGACGTTTTCCAATTGCTAGCAACGTCAGAACAGCTAAATTGGTGTCACTAGAACTTTGTAGGAAAAGTCAAAACAAAATCTAACGTAGTCCAGGCTGGTTATGGCCTATATTGTCCTGAAAGGCCCAGGGACTCTATTAAATTAAATATGGTTCTGGTTGCCGTAACGGCCTGCAGATCTTTGATTGATTGACAAGTTAAATCCGCATTTAAATGGGTGCAGCCATTTCAGAGGAGTAATATAATTATACCAAAGCATTCTTCAAAAATACTTGGTAAAAAAGCAAACGCTAACATTGAAGATATTTGCTAGACATTACAATAGCTTTATCAAATAATTTCAAAAGTATTTGTGAAAGTTTTTCATAAATTGCTTTTCAATAGCGTCTAATGTCATCGCGTCTTCCTGCCCTCGATCGCCCAGCATTGTATCAAATGGCCCGCCTTACCAAACCGGACCATTACCAGAGGCTAATCTAGCAAAGTGATCCCATCCCTAACGTTAGTCTATTGTTGGCTGAAAAATATTGTGGACTTGGCACGGGCAAAAAAAAAAAAAACTGGCCGCGGTTATTTCGTATTTCGAATGATGATTTGAGCACAGAAGAGATGTTTTATGACTTTTTAATAATGAAATCAATTAGGCAACTTTTTTAAATATTATTGATACAATATACAAATAACTTCTGGCTTTCATATACACGTTTAGTTTTTTTTTTGTAACGGAAGTTTTTTCCATAATTGGCAATAAAAATAAAGAGTAACATTTTTGACTAATTGAGTGTTTGGGGTCAATCAAGACAAAATGCCTTTCTATGACAGTAATATTAGTTGAATGTTGAATATTAATGTCACAATGATCAAAATGTAATTTGCTATGTATTATATTTGACCTAGTTATAATATTTTTAAAATTTACTATCGTGGCAATTTATGAAAACAATATTTTAAAATTCTAAGCTTTGTTTTTTTTGTATTTTTTTCTGGCACGGAACACCTTTGAACACAAAAGTACAGTCAGATCAATAAATAAATGTCAATCAGCATAAAATATTTGAATAAAAGGTTTATTTTTCATAAAAGGTTTATTTTTAATAAAAGGTTTTTTTTTAATAAAAGGTTTTTTTAGGTTCACTTTTCGTCAGCAGACAGATTATATATTATCTTATATTTATGATAATATGGTATCGGCGGAAAATTACTATAACATTTTGTACCCGCGAAGGGTGAACTATGCGGAGATTCTTTCGCGAGGGGTGACGGGGGTGTGCGGGGGTGAAACGCATAGTTTCTAAGTACATTGTGGTGCACATCGATTTATTTTGAACGAAATTCCGAGGATGAGTATATTTACTGAGTGATGCTTGCGTAGAACGTTGTCAGTTGCGAAACATGAAAGGTACCTACAACATTTTCTTTTTGGATAAAGATAAAAATACTTATAAGTAATCATTTTTCAGATGGTATCTGTATGATTTTGATAGGATAGTATAGCAAGACAGGGTAAACAATATAATCTTCAGAAATAAAAATCGTGTCCTCTGGTAGGAAAATTGTAGACAGAAACAAACTGTCTCAACGACGATAACCGTAACAATCAGTCTGCAATTTATTTGTTCCAACTTAAAGTTGAAAAACGACTTAAGATTAACCTTAGTTTCAGTACTGTAGAGTTTTTAGAGAATTTTAACACAACTAGGGGCCCTAAAGCGAGAGTATTTCTACTGTGGGAAAGAGACAGAGCTATACTATTCGTCTAGCGCCATCTTGTTCGCACAGTGGAACTACTCTCGCTATCGTCGTCATGTAGTAGGACACCTGTGTGGTAGTACTTACGTGGTGCGCATGTATGTCGTGGTGGTCCCTGTGGTGGCGCAGGTGCGCGTGCGGCTCGTGGTGCGCGTGGTGGCGCGGGAGCAGCTGCTGCGGCGCGTAGTGTTGAGCGTACTCTGCACCCCCTCCTCCCCCTCCGCCGTACTCCATGCCATGACTCTGCTGCAGGGTAAAGGGGATTTGAAGACACGGAAAGTTTTCTGGTGGTTTTTTTGGATGAGTTAGTAGGTAGCATTTTATTGGTGATTTCGCAAACCTTTCAACTGTAATAATTACAATACATCTGAAGGTTTGTCTGCGGAAAAAGTAAACTATACACAAATATGTTTATACGCTACCAAAAAGGGTGAGTTTAACTTACCTGTTGTTGATGATGAGGGCTGGCAGGGTGAGGCGCGGGGGCGAAGGGTGGCGGGAAGTACGGTGGCTGGAAGTCCGCAAGCGAGGGCTGAGCGCCTCCACGGAACCCACCACCGCCGAGACCCAGCCCGCCGCTCCCCAGCCGCTCCTGAGCGATAAAACAAATGAATGGTGAAAAGAGCATAAGAGAATGCTGGTGCCGTCCTGCTCTGTCCGTGTGGGTACGAGGCTATGGTACACACAGCTACACACAGTGCCGAAAATAGGGGTGTGCCAACGGTGCCCAGGCACAGGGCGCACACCATGGAGGGGCGTAGAAATAGCCAGACCAGGACCAAAATTGGCAAGACCAAGGCGCAATTAAAGAAGCAGGCACTGGGCGAATAAAAGGCTAGTTACGGCACTCGCTACACATCTAGCTAAGCAAAACCAGTATTAGCTGACCGTTCACTGTGTGTAAAAATCGTACGAAGCGAGACCAAGACAAATTGGTTTTGTATAGCTTGATGTGTAGCCGTGTGTGCGAGGGGTACGCTATGCTAGTGATAGTATAGATGGTTAGAAGACCATAAGAGAATACAGGTGACCTACCATGACGTTCTAAAGCCAGAGTAGTACCAGTGAGGGAACGAGATGGCGCTAGACGATTGTATAGCTGTCTCTTTCCCTCACTGGAAATACTCTGGCTTTAAGACGTCATGGTAGCCTACCAGATCTTAAAGTTCTTGTTATAATGGTGATGGGCGGAAGTTTTCTGAAGATTCAATAAGGGTTAGAGTAAACTGATCTTAACGTCCCAGGAATAATGGCGATGTTTGATCAACGTCTCCTGCTGATGATTCAAAAAGGATAAAGGAATACAGATTTTAATGTCCAACATATAATGCCGAATATTGATCAGTAGTATAACAGGCAAATAACGTGCTGATGATTGACGGAGGCTCAATAATAAAGATGATGAGTAGAACTGGGACCGCTTAAAAGAGAAAAATGATGACTTATTGAAATACTTAGAGAAAATCGAACTCAAAAATACAGCAGCTTTAAAGAAATCGGATTAATATTGAAAAAGAAGTAAGGATGAATAAAGTATCATACATAATATTACAGTAATAAATACTCTGTACCCTTAGCATGAGGTTTCAGTATTTGAGACGTAAAGTAAACTGGAACTTTAAAAATTTCAAATTGACAATTTTCAAGGGAAAACTTAGTTCCTTTTTCGCACACCAGAGGCGCTGTTCCATTTTTTCATACAAGAAACGCTGTAAATACTGGAAAGACTCAGTGAAAATTCGTGCTAGGGGTACATGTATAATTTCTTTAGACAGGAAGACTTCAACGCGTTAAACTACAAAGTATGGTCAAAAATGTATTAAACTCGTTTAAAGACCTCACCGTTAAGAGAAACGTAATTCAGGTAACTATAAAAATAACAGGTAATTTTCAAATACGGTGTTGCAATGGTAATAAATTATAACTTTAATTCGACGCGTGCAACATTGTAACAGCTAAATAACTTCACCTCCAACCTGATACACGTAATAGCGATGAAAGCCATCATTCACGATGACGCGAACCAATCAGAATAAAGTAATTAAAGCCACTAATTATCGAATCACTCGATATAATGTTGGTAACACTGGCAATTTTCTCTGGCTAAATGATGCTATTGTGAAGAATAAATTGGAGGGTAAGGATGTTGCTCCTACAAATGCTAAGCGAAAAGATAATACAGTTGAGAAAGTTGATTGGTAATTTATTTGAGGATCTTTGACAATCGTTATGTTAGTAGGGAGTCCAACAACCAGTTTAATGAATGATATTTATTTTTGCAATGTAAAGGGTTATTGAAGGGTACCATGTGTTTTAAGTCAGTACGAGTCTGACAGTCCCTCTCGCCCTGCCCTGCGTGGACGGACTGATTTGATAATATACCACGATGAAGTAGGTTAATATCAACACTTACACGTCGTCATTTTACAAACTAGATGTGGCCGGTGTTACCTACCGTATCTACATTGAGATGAGAAGAAACAGATGAAACAAACTCAGAGGTCCCTTTAAAGTCCAGACATTATATTAGTGTATAAGATGGTCTTTTGAAGAAACAACAACACAGATTAACAGATGCTCCATGTTAAGTACTGCTATGCTATTCTCTATAAGGAATCTCAACGCTGGATTTTATGATGTGCTCTACGACGAGGTAGCTTTGCGATCGTCTGATCGTATAGCGCGAGCGGTGAGCGCTAGTGTATTATTAAAGCATGGCGTGAGCGCTGTGGCCAAGATGTCATAAGACTGTGTCCCTATAGAATAGCAATGCTGATATTCCGCTATACCTAGGTTAGACAGCAAGCTAGGCAGATGCAAATGTTTAGAATAAAAAGGATAAGCATGTTACTCCGACGAACCCAAAGTGAAAAGACGATACATGTAAGAAAGTTAGTAATACTCCTTTTGAAACCCAAATGACGGATGAAATTGCTACCGATCAATATGTAATCAATCATATTTTGTGAGGTGGCGATAGGCACCTACTTTATGATGCTAAAAGTTAACTGATTGATCTTTAATTAAAAATGGTCGAAGTACAGGTTTTTTTTTTGAGGATATGAAACAAAAAAGCTTGGTTCATGCTGTGCGTATTTAATTTCGAGAAATGAATCGCTTTCAGTCGGGCCTTTCGCTTGATTATTATTCCTTTGTGACACATAAAGAAATTATCGATTAGGGACAAGATTGTATTTACTTGGAGGCAAATCGGCTTTCAATTAGGAAAATTGCTAATTATTGCTGTTAGAGGAAAAACTACGGAAAGAACTGTCCCTGTTCAGGTGCCATGTGACGGTACGGTATCCTGTAAGTTCCAGTAGAACGCCGTCACTGAGATAACAAATAGAATAAGAATATAGAATATGGGAAAAGTAAAATAAAAGGGCGGGTAATATTAGAAAATAACGTGGTCAATTGTAGGATGCAGCAATACTTGTATGCATCTTTGGTAGCAGACTTACATTAATGACCCAAAAAAGTTCAAGTAATGTTACCGACGAGTCGATTGTTTTGAAAATTATAAAAGAAAGAGACAACGGCAATTCAATTTTTTTAAATCTATATTGATTCATTGGAAAGACATTGAATTACAGAGTATGGAAGACTCCGTTACAGAACTGAACGAACAAATCTCTAAGCTATCCCTTACATCGCACTGCTAACTATGGAAGATCTACCCAACATTAGTCATGTCAATGAAATATTCGGCTAGATTACAATAAGAGAACAGACAATGATGGTCATATATGATTACAAGATACACGCAATATATGAATTAGCACTTGAGTCTATGATATATGCGGCGTATAATTATTTTAAAGTATATCCACTGCACGGTAATCAATTTGTGTAAATGTAATGAATTTGGCTAAATGTGATTCTAATGATATCTTGATTCATTTGTTTGAAATGCGGATATCTAATTATTACTATGTCATTTCGAACGTATAATTATTTTTCTGGGCAGGATTCACCAGGAATGCCTCATCCAAAATTTCTAAGCTCTCATGTCGACTTGGTTGAAATATTATTAGCTGTCCAAAGTTCATGTTTTGTTCTACGAATCTAATCAATGTGAAAAGAATTTGGCAGCAATTTAACCGTTCTAAGACTTGATTAGGCTTTAGAAATTGTAGTTAACTATTTTATACTTCAAGCTTTTGTTCCGAATAAAGTATATCAAACGACAGGCAAGGATTAAACTGTTTAACTTTCTAATATAAGTATCATAATTTAATCCGATATTAATTTTTAATGTAAACATTATTGTATGTGGACCAAAAACTTAATGACTTTCAAGTTATTCAATCTCGGTGCTGCGTATTCACTACTTAATTACGCTAACGACCATCAGAAACGGTCAATAAAGCGGCCATCTTGATTATGCTGTCAAAAAAGTTTACATCTCAAATAAGTTCTACTACAGATGTAGTCTATGGACTGCATTAAAAAGTTTGTCAAGGTATTCCAATTTCAAATCTCTAGTGAGTAGCCCAATCGGTTGAAATTATACTCAATAACATGTAGATCAATTACAAAACTTACGGTATCTATATCGAGTTACGGCATTGGACACCTAATCGATTACTTTCGATCTAGTTTTTATTTATTATCTGTTTTAATTTATGCACCTTGTTACCGGATGTGGTGAAAACTTGTCGTGATGTGATGACATAGGTGCTACGATACTTAATTGTTGGCATCTAGTAGCAGCAGAGCAAAAAGTTGTCTTTGAAATATTTTTTTTAAAGGCGATAAAATTAGATAAATTGGTCTACATTCATCACAGTTTAAGTTGGGATATAAAAACTCATCAATGGGCAGCAGTGATCATTCAAGTCATGGCTTCAGGGGATAGTTTAATTGACTAATTAGTTGGATACACAAAAACGATCTGTCATCAGCCTCACACTTTTTCTTTTATCGAATTACTTTAGTCTATCAAACTCAGCATGTACAGTTGTCTTTGAAGTGTTTCGTTTAGCTTTACAACCACGACCGAGTAATAGTCTAGCTAGGGGCTATTTTAATGACAGTTGTACTCTACTAGCCCACTGCCTCAAGCTGAAAAGCAATATCGTCCTTACATCTCTTTTCTCTGAAGATTATCGGATTCTTTATATGCTACGGAAGCTTTATAATTTTAGATGATACTTTGGGTTACTTTTCGGAAGGCTAATAATACAATACTTAATAATAATTATTTTTTCTACAGTTCTCCAGTACAGTAAACGTTTACTACCTATAGTGTATTTTAATTTCAATTGTTAAACACTTTTCTTTACCAACACATTCACAAGTCTGCTACTAGATTTTCCTAACAAAATAAGGATTAACTTTGTACTCATTGTGTACGTTTTTCTGTTCGTTTTTCGAATTTATAGAAATAAATAAATAAATAAATAAATAGGTTTTCTAAGATTGTGTTGCTGTCGTTACATGCGCGGGCGTTCGTGTGAGTCGTGTTGCAAGTGTTCTGAATTTATTCACTTGATTTATGCGCGTAACCACGCACAACGCTCCTTGTGAATTTAATTTGATTAGAGCATTATACTTGTCCACTAAATTAAGTTGATTTTGTAGGTAAAACGATTTCGCCACGATTTCTCTAAGGCAGTTCAGTTTGATTATTTCTGAAAGATTTTAGATAATTGTGGAATCTGAATTTCAAAATAATTAAATTTAAGTCTATTTCTATTTAAATCATCGATGTCCTTCGACATCTCTATACTTACACCGTGTACAGTTTTCGAAATATGAAACGTGACCACAAAAGCCCTCACACCTTAAGTATTCTGTTTTGTTCTTCAAGTGCATATTATTTACAAACTCGTAAGTCTCACCGTTTATTAGGTAACAATCTAAACGCCTTAACAGTTCCTAAATGATACTTATCAAAAAAACTGATTGGGAAATCCAAAGACAATCTTGATAAAACAAAAATAAATACGTTCTTAATATTGTCTATGCGTGGAGGTGAAAGGCGGTATTGTTTACTCAGGTCGCGGGGTCAGCGCGTGTTGGGTGACTCGTAGATGGAGACACTGCCCATTATTTAGGAAGCCATGATAGACATACCTTATAAAAATGGCGGCGTGATAAATTGACAGATATACGCGCGGGTAACTGTACTTTCAACTGTCAAAATAAGAAGTTTTTGATGATGTATGTTGTTAATATATTTCGAGATAAATATGCGAAATGATGTTGTTTGATATTCTATTGTTTGGTGGTGTTAAATAAAAAATGTATTGCTTTTTGATGCTAGCTGTTACTTATTTATTTTGGCATTAATTTTATCGATTTACGTGACCAATTTTTTTTTTCCTTAGGTCAGTCGTACCAATAAAAACACGTATAGATATTTCTGCCTGATAGCAAATGAAAAGATCAATAAAGAAGAATGGGCAGAAATGTATGGACCCCGTCCCTTTCCTTGTAACACTCCCATCCATGTATCAAATGAAAGTACGTGAAAAGTGTATCATTTCATTATATGACAGCAAACCTGCAAACTATAGGAGAAAAAAGTTATTGAGACTTTTATGTCAAAAGATGAATTTCGATTTTCAGAAGAAAACATTGCTCTTAGCTTTTTCTCATGATAATATGTGTACAGATCATGAGAAAGAGTAACATTGTTGACTTAGCGGCACCCACTTCCGACTCTTTAAAAGAAAATCATAGTACTTGTAGTGATAATTGTATGAAAATAATGAATTTAAACTAGATTGGGGCTTTATAGGCTCAATCCCCTACCACAGCCCCTACTTAGAAGAACACGGCTATAAGACCGTCACATCGAAAACGTTAGGTACTCAACTGACTAACGAGGAAGCAAAGGAGTAAAAAAAATCACCAGTGTACTATGGATGGTCGTTGAAGTCATTTGTTGGTTTCCTTCATCAGTGTCCGAAGTGCTAACAGTGTCTGAATAGCTTTTTGTTATAGTAATGATGCGTACCAACGCCAACGCTTGTACCCACCCATCATTTCCATGTGAAAATCTGTGAACATCGCCGTGTGGAAACACGTTCATATAGAGTACGGACAAATGTGGCACGACTATAATATCGCCGCGATTCTGTCGATTGTGGAGATAGCGCCTTATTCTTTTTCAAAAACGCTATAATTTAATATTACAACTGACATTTTCAAAATCAATGTGTTCCATTATAAACCCTGTGAATTCCGGCCGATCTTCCATATACATATTCTCGTAATAACATACTATGACGAATTCTGACTCAAAGTATCGTATCGTATAGTATCGTTAAGGTACAGAACCGTAGACGAGCTGAAGGTAGTCCGAGAATCGGTTAAAGAAACTAGCAAGTTTTTTTTTTTGCATATCATGTGACATTTATTTTTATTACAGAAATGTCAACGATGTATTAGCACACAGTATTGAGTATGGATTAATATAATTTAAGACATTCATGACTTCTGCCTAACATTATGTATCGTTGGGATTTTGACATAAAAGTCTCAATAACTTTTTTCTCCCATGGTTTACAGGTTTACTGTCATACAATGAAATGATACACTTTTCAAGTGCTTTCATTTGATATATAGATGGAAGTGTTACAAGGGGTGGGACGTTTTGTCCATCCTTCTTTCATTAGTGGGTTATGTGATAACATAATGTCCTTAACCAAAAAAGATCATGCAATTTCATACGCCAAAAGATCCTTGTAACCTTACAGCTACAGGTTTCATATCTCAAAATCGGCTGGAAGATAAAGCAAAACACCAATTGCAATATCATTAATAAGATCCACTCTATTTTGCCGAAACATCAAAGCAAATACCCGTCAACTTTCCCCATATTGTTTCACAATAACGAGTCAATGATTAATAATCGAATACTTCTAAACAATGTCTAATTGCGAGTCCACTCGGTATGTTAATGAGACATACATTCGAATCGATTTATTATTGCATTCGAATAGAGACGTACATCTAATACACATTCCGCGATTGATTGATGGCGAGTTTCCGATATGTAACAGTAAATCTATTCGATTAGATTGGGTATCGATATTCTAATCGAGATTAGGATGAATGGGTCGTTTCCTTTGCTTGTTTAGGTTTAGTTAGTGCTGAGACGCGCTGACATTTGGCTGTCAAATATTTGATATCGAGTCTGAGTTTTTGCATACTTTTTGTGTCGTTGTCGAGTTAATAACATTGCCCCACACTAGGAATTTCTCCTGTATCGTGGGTTAACAAAACACTCAGACCCGTATCAATTAGGTATACATGTAGATCATACAAATATTTGTTCCGTGCGGGAATAGAACCCGCGATACGTAGCGCAGTACTCGACTTTGATTTCAACCACTGCGTCAACCGTGTTATGTAAAGCGAAAATAAAACCTGTAAGTGCGGTGTGAACTGAAAAAGTAGCAACATAAGTTTCCTAATAAATATCTTCACAAAGACAGGTTATTGATCAATATTGCTGTAAAATGAATACTTAATGTGATCATTAAAAAGTTATTTTTCAAGTAAACTGATATCTGTCTCCTTATGTCTAATTCTTAGTTCAACAACTTATTTATTTATTTCCTACTTATACCTAATCTTTTTGTTAGTAAAATCATCAACAGAACCGCCCTGTGTGGAGAAGAAGGAACTTTCAAAAACTACGGTATTCCTTCAGTTACCCTTTACGTTCCAGGGTCATAGTTACTCGTTGGGACCGTTCCGCGACCCTAACGATCACTTATAATAAAATTGATAAACTATATACCTACGTTCAAAATATGTACTCGACGAAACAAATGTATAAAGGTGCTCGTGACTATTAAAAAAATACATTTAAAAATGAGTATATTTTGCGATAATATCGCAGTTTTATCGCTAAAAAGACTGATAAATAAATTGATAAATGTTATTATATATTTGTACGTTTCGTAACTAGATCCACTATTTCAGACACTTAGAGCAAGTCTTCGGTAGTATAGTGGTAAGTATCCCCGCCTGTCACGCGGGAGACCGGGGTTCGATTCCCCGCCGGAGAGAATCTTTTTGCATTTTTTTATTATTATTTTTACTTTTTTTTAATGTTTTTTTTTAAAATTAATTTTATGTGTTTTTTAATTACCTGCACCTCGATCACACTGGATAAATCCACGTACGCCAGTTCCAAAGCTTTTGATACACTTCACAGAAAAACTGATTCTTGGCGAATCTAACTTTTTAGCACTTTCAATGTTCCTTCTTACATTGTCTTCATGATAGTATTTACTTGGATACATAGAGGTATTTAAGATGACATTTGAGTTTGTAAATTTTCTTTGGATTATTTTTTATTATTACGATAAGGTATTCATTCACTGTGATGATTAAAATGTAAGTTAATACATGCAGCACGCGAATAATTTACAACTTAGTTACCTACCTATCATAAATTTTATTGAATCAATGTATTTTAAAAAACAGGAATGCAATTAAAAAGATTAATTTACTAATTAATTTAAATCATTCAGAGGTTTAGCCTCGGATTATAACGAATTAGTCGAACGATACGCGGCTAAAATCGATATATTGCCATAATAGTGAGGTGAAAGCGAATGTCAAAAAACCGATATGTAAATGTTCGGGTATCGATAATTACCGGTCCCTTAAAAGGCGGGCGATTCCGGCTACAATCGGTTAGTGATTGCTTTTTAAATTGCTGCCTTGCGCGCCGGCTCGATGACCGAATGCCGACTACTGGATGGTTTTTTTTTTTATTTATAACCAAGTGGCGGATTTATGTCGATAGTTTGTCGAATCACGGGCTAGCCTATTAACTTTGGAAACGAGATGAAATCTCTGTTTAATAGTACATCACAGAAGCATACGTGAATGTTGACGTCAGTAATCTATGTTAGAGTATAGATAATGTTTAAAAGCTGCAATTTATTTTCTAAAGAACCTACATAGTAGGGGCGGGTAACAAATGCTCCTCGAATCGCCAACTAATAATACAGTGCATCTATAAAAAACTAGGCGCGAGCTATAAAAGTTATTTGAACACCTGGTGGTATTAGTGATACAAAAGTCAGTATCATTAAATTGTATCTAGATAAAAAGTGTGACTAATGATATTTTAATGAAACATATTAATCAATCTGGCGGCCGACGATTGCGAAAGTACCTACAAACTGAAGATAAACAATGCCGCGCGGCCTATACACTTACTATTGCTAAACGATCAAAAGTTATTACAGTTAATCTACTCCATCGACGCACTATTAATGAAATATTTAATAACCAGTAATAATTTTTATATTAATCCAAGTAATTAATTTCAGACAATTAAGTTTATCGACTAATTACGTCGATACGCGCTCGTGCCCATCACTGGATTTTAATATCTTTTGCAAATAAATTCGATTAAACCAATTCAGCACGCCGTATAAAATAATTATTGTTTAATAGAGAAACTAGTAGTCGATGAACTTTTTTTACTATATAACGGGAAGTTAGAGTTGTAAACCGACATTATACGATTATTTTTAAATTGCGGTTACGATTTTTTGATTAATCAACCGATGTTGTAATTAATTTTCATTAATAAAATAATAACAATATGATCTGAGATGCTGACTTTGATTGTGTTTAAAGTTTATTTCACAATAATCGATTGGTTATCGGATTTATAATCGATGTATCGGTAAAATCGTAAAGCTGGGTTTACGATCGCGCGCGTCGCGTGCTCGGCACAGACTGCCGGAGGGCGGTCGTTCCGCCCTCGGGGTAACCATGTGCTTTCGGCCTTACGATTGATATTCGATTTATGTGACCCTTTTTTAATGTTTGATGGTTACTATTTGCACTGTTGGTCTCTCAGCGAGTTTTCAGTGAGAATTTCTCTGTTTAAATCTCGTAATTTCAAGCCCATGGAAAAGATAAAAGATTCATTCTTTACTTCTAAAGAATTGTTTCAATACTTACCTCATTTAAACTTTACAACTGAAACATGCTGTATATATTATTTTTCATGAATGACTGAGGGAAATCAGCCTTCAATGCTAACAATCTTAATAACTAACAAAAGATAGAACTGAATCGAATAATGCCAGAAAATTATAATAGAATACATGATTGCATTTTTAAGGCAATATCTATCCAAACCGCTCAATCTCAACTCTTTCACGCGAAACTCGATCAATTCTCACGCGTATTTAACCACTGTGCAAAAACCGATAGTACCACCTCGCCCCTCCAGAGGTCGCTAATTAGTAGGCACTGTTGCCAGCGATGCGAGCGCGCGATTGGTGATCACTCGAGTGTGCACGAGCCTTACTTATGTACTTACACTTAATGAGTTTATTAATGCTAATGTTGTATTTGTTCGGGCGGCAAAGGCAATAAAGAAACTTCTTTTTTTTTGGATTTTCGAGGTGTGAAAAAGTTTTAATAAGGATTCACAAGCTCTGTGGTATATTAGTATGACTTACAGTGGCCAGGAAAATTTGGGCCATTTAACTTCATTTATTTATTTTCAATCTGCCTCTTTGAGTGAACGCTAACTGCTAGCATGACGTTCTTGGTCTAGTTCCCGGGTTGAGTGTTATTAGGTTTTCGTGGAATATAAATTTTATCCCTATTTTTTGACATAAACATATTCACCCTACTATTTACAAGTAATGTTTCGGTTTACAAGTTTTGGATTTATAATTTATTAACACTGGAAAAGGCTGGCCCGGAAAAGTCGAGCAAGAAATATTTTTCATTAGCCCCAAAATTTTTGACAACCGATTCTAAAATTTTCAAATAACTGAATCATTTTCAAATTTTTCAATTGGCAACACCTTCGATATTTCCCCTTTGGAGCGGGCACGAAGTCACTTTCGTTCATATCCGTCGAGGACCGCCCCGTGTCCTCATGCCCCCAGGCTATTTACTACCATGAGTAACTTTATATAGCAGTGTTTCAATACTGGCTGGTTTAGTGACACTAGTATCATAACCAGTTTTTTTTTTCATTTACCTTGAGCTCCACTTCAACTTTATTTGGCCAGTATTCCTCCAATTAATAGAGGAATACTGGCCGCTATTAAAAAAAAACCTGACAGAAAAAGCTCATAAAGAACACCCTACGACCGAAGTTATTTGACGCGGCGCTAGTGTATATATTTTTACATTAAATTACATTTTAAAAATGTAGTACCAAGTCAGTGGCGGCGCGGAGTCTTAAAATGCCGGTCCTGGTACCCGAATTGAAAACTAATATTTTCTCAAAATAATTGCTGTTATCTCGGCGTATGTGGGATATGGTTTTACTCAGTTACTGAGCAATGGAGACCGGAATTTTAGAAGACAGTCGCTTCGTGTAAAATACTGGTATTCAGCTGTTTCCAAATAGACTGGGAAGCATTTACTTGACGATGATTTACAATACATCAAAACGATGAAGAAAATCGTCATCGTGAGAAAACCGGCATGTCCTAGGCGGAGATGTGGTGGATTACGAACTGTGTAAGTACGAGTACTTCCTTACGCAGAGTGGAGGCCTGTGCTTTAGAGATAAGAATGTTATAGGCTGATTTTGCTACACTTTGCCTATTTTTTTTTTGCCCTGCCTATTTCTTTTAAGTATGTCACTGATATTAGAAAGTTTTACAGTTTTATATTCCATATCTACCCGGATAATAAAAGTAATTTTATTACTTAAATAAAATTAAAATCATGTAGGTACTCTACTTTGAGCTCGAATACCCAATTACTTCAAAACACAATGAAAATGTCGAACGAATAGAAAAATAATAAAAGTGCATTGTGCTAAAAGTAGTTTTTTGAATAAAGAACGTACGCCGATTGGCTGTATCGCCTCGGGCAAGATGGCGGGGTGCCGAATGTTGCCAGCCTCTCGGCCGGAAATATGGATTCTGTTTGTCTAATGACCTTCCTAATTCGAATTTGTTCTTTCGATTTTCGAATAAAGCGTGTCAAAAGATTGCAAGTGTAAAAAACAGTAACGAGCATTGTAAAAATAAATTATAATGACAAAAGTAATGGAGTAGCTTTCGTTTTGTTAATTGCATTTTTTGTGTCTTGCTGAGATTTTTTTTCGCTGATTCAGAGAATTACTATGAATAATGTACGAAGCTTTCTCAGGTTTTTAGCAGTTTTTTTTTTAGTTTTCGGGCTGATTTTGGTTGCTTTTTGAAGCACAAAGCTCAAGCATCTAGAAAACATTGTTACAGAAAGTTTTCAGGTTGGGAGCTGATCTTCAGGAGTATGTTTCTAATTATTTTGTTAAAAGTAACTGGGAACTAAAACTATTTTTACTCGGATCTTACCTAAATCATTGCAGAAGAGTTTTCAAACTTCGAAAAAGGGTGTCAAATCTACTGATTCCTGATAGATTGTTGTTAGAGAGATAGAAGTAATTTTTAAAAATCTTTTTAAATCTTCGGAAGTGAGAATGAAGTTAAAAAATGAAAACATCGAGGATAATGCAACAACAGGATACATAACCCGAAAATGTAACCTATTTTCTTAAATTATGTAATTAAAATACTCATACACACAGCAAAAGGTCACGATCAAAATAACGCGGTAAATCAACTCACGAGGAAATAAAGCGCGTTCTTACAAAATATTTTTCGGTTCACAAAAAAGGTCTTAATTACGAAATTTTCGAAAAAGGAACGCAATAAAGAAAGTAAAAAGGCGCGCGGCACATACTGGCAGATACTGGCTGGCAAGGCAACCGTTATTTTCTTGGAAGTTCGTGATTGATTCCGCGCGCCCGCCCATTGTGGTCAGCTGATTCTGATGGCTGTGCGTGGGCAAGCATGGCCCACGGAATGTGGCTTAGGCATTAGGAACAAGCGTTAAATTAACACTTTCGTGGAGAAATAAAGACATGGATAGATGTGGGAAATGTTTGCAAGTTGTCTTTCTTCCTGTTGTGTACTTGAGTTGCAACGTCAATAAATCTGAAACATTTTGAGTCAGAACATTTTAGGTTTTTTAGAACTTTTGCAGCTTCAGCTAACAAATAAATAGTATTTAGGTATGAATATTGAAGTTTCTAAAGCTTTCCTTTCATTTAATGGTGGGATTGTCTATTGAGCTTGTCTTTTATTTTTCTGACGACAACTTTATTATGGGTTTAGTAAAATTTACCTGATGATGATGAATTCACTATTGGGTAGGGCGCTCCCACGGGCAATGATGATTTATGACAAAATGAATTACTTAACAAAAGAAAAAACAAAAATCTAATCATCGCATTAAATCTCACTGCACTATATTATATTCAAATCAAATCCTAAAAAACTGCGAGTGACCCAATCAAAGGTTTAAACGAGAAACTTATTCGACAGACGATAAAATCTCACATGAGCTTTACGCCCATAGTTTTAAAGATGAAATTGCATGTGACATCCAGTTTCCTGATTGTAATCTATCTTGGTTTTTGTATTGAGTAATGTTGACAAGCAGGCTGATTTGGGAGCAACTTTCTATAAGTATAAACAAGTATAGCTTGTATGTATGTATGTGTATGTGGTATACGTAACGACTGTCGAAATTTGTACGAGGTACCACAGAGATACCACGAAAAATTGGGACATAGGACATAAATCTAAACGAAGAATTACTTTAAAAAATAATGCTTAATTTTGGTTTGTATGACGTTACAAATTAGAAATCTACCGTAAATCTAGGCATGCAAAACTGTTCATAATAATCAGTATTCTTTTTTTAAACGAACCCAAAAATGTACCTATGTTTTTCAATAAAACATTCTTTTTATCCTGTTGGTAAACATTTAATATAGTCCTTGACATTCACCTCACAACGTTTACAAAATATTCCAAATCCTAAGATCAATACCAAAAATATACTCCTCATCAATTTAATCCAAGACCAAGAGACGAAATGTCCCAAGTCCAAAGTGTTCATAAAAACTCGTAGCAATTACGCCACGACATCGCTGGTGCCAATTAAATGATAAAACTGGTGTGACAAACAAACCGACAAACAATACGGACCGATTAGATTTACAGCTCTTGATTTATATGTATGTGACAATAAAATTGGGAGTTATGCAATTGGGTAGACCGAAAAGTAGACACCATTGACCAATAAGTAATTAAATTAAATAATTATTATCTAAATAAATACTGTACTCGATCGTCGATAACTTTTTAATTATTAAGAAAAAATAATTAATTAAGATTATAATGAAAACAATATTTTTATGAATTTGAAGATTTTTCATTATTTTTAAAGATTTAAAGTTTTAAATGATAGTGACGTTTTATGTGGTTAATGTATACAAAAATGAGGGTAATCGTTTTTGACAGAAAATAAAAAAGTAAGTCAATTGATTGGTCTGTACACTTCCCTATTACTCAGTTCTGGGAGGTGCTGTAATACTCATTCAATGATTTCTAGAGATTAAGTAAAGTGGTCCGAAAATTTTGAGTACCGATTTGGATGGTTATAAATGAAGAAGAAGATTAAAGAAACATTTGATAGACTCTGTCAAGGAGAGAAGCTGACTGGACGTGCTGCGAGGTTTCGAGGAACGAGGGCAGGAGGACCATGATATGACGTACAAATTGAGATCGGTTTAGGTAGACGAAATAAGAATTACAGGTTATCTAGGTATACCGGATTTTATATGAGAGTCCAATAAAGTTGGTCTTGGTTGTATGTTTATTTACAGACAATTTAAAAAAAAAACACAGAAATAACCAGAAGCTTTTAATGCATATATTTTCTTTGAAGACCCACCTATTCGCTAAATCTAAACTGTTATCAGATTACAATTTGTCTATGGCAACTTTGACAAATTTGTGTAGCTGACCATAGACGATTTATGATTTTTATGATAGGTTGTATCTGTTAACTGTAAAATATTTAGCAATGAGTCACTGAACACCTGTGTCGCCGTGTTTATGGTCGATGTAGAAAGCGTTTAAAAAGTTTATTTGCGACTTTTTCCTTAGTGACTAATTGTTACGAAAGGCTTATGTCACGTGGGCTTAAATTGTAGACATGAGACATAGGTACCTACATGCCATTCTGAGAACATTACATTATGAAAAATAGTGTAACCTGAATAGTCGCTGTAGGTGAATGGGGTATATGTCTGTAGAAAAGGGAATTGGGGAAGTAGAACTTGACAAGATGTTCTTTAGAGTTATTTTTATTGAAGTTTTTTTCATATACGCCCTTTTTTAGTATTGACATTTTAAGCAGATACGCCCTTTTTTATTTAGGGCGATACTTTTTTTCGATTTTTTAGGAAATTAAAAATAGCTTAAAGGAAATGACTTAATATTTCCTTTTGTAAGTTTATGGTAAATAAAAACAATCAAAACAACACGAATCTAAAGAGAAAATACTTTCGTTAAGCAATTTTATAGTCAAAATACTATCAACAGAACTTACCCAGTCTTAATTAGCATGTCAAATTAAAGTTTAATTACCCAATAAAGATAAAAAAGACGTAATTACGAAACACTTACGTATCTCTTCATTGAACGACAATTTATCAATTTATTGCCAAAATTTTGCAACTGAGCGACTTCTTTAGCAAACAGGAAACATTAGGTGTGTAATTTATAAATACGTCCTTATTATTTAGATAGAAAACATTGACAAACTTGATCAACTTGTCGATGTGAAATCGCTTTGAGAGTTTTGACGAACGATTATTTTTTTGAATTTAATTAATTAGCTGCTTTTTGGCAATAAAATTGGATTCATTTTTATGTGTGTGTCGCAAGTGTTGCTATAAAATTGTAATTGGACTAGATTTTTGATATAATTAGGTACTAGTCATTCTTAACATTCTTAATTTCTAATGAGAAAGTTTTAATGAACGATCGATGGATGGTTTGTTCTCTTACTCCAGATTCCGGGATTTTAAAGAGATTTTTCCGGAATTTTAAAATTGTTATGAGTATGTAGAATGAAGACATACCTATAAGCACTCGTTGTTGTCCGCGGCTTCGCCCGTGTGCATTTCAATTCAATCCCGTATCGAAATACAATCCCGGGAAAAAGGCTTATCCATGTTATGATTTCTATGACAGTTCGTGATTCAAGTAGGCACAGTTTTTACTCAAGGGTAGGTGTTATTGCAAACTGTCTACCACAACGAACAAACACATTACTGAATTGCTACATATTGAATGCAGATGAGACTAAATGATACTGAGGTCACCAGGGGGGGTATTACAACGTCTTAAAACCAGGCTTGTTCCAGTGAGTGAGAACGAGATGGCGCTAGACGACTTGTATAGCTCTGTCACTTTCACTCGCCGGAATAAGCCTGGTTTTAAGACGTTATAATACCCCCCCCAGTTCAAACAATTGCATTAAATACTATGTAGTATGAGTTTTTCAACTCCATCTTGATTTATCGATATGACAGAATATCGCGTTCCTAATTAAATAAACCTATTGCATCGCAGACAGTGCGTGGGTGGAACATAAGTTATGAATCGAACAACGCTTGTGCGGTTCTCGGCTAACAATCAGTAGGTGCTTTTTACTTTATAATGTCAAGAATGTATGTAGAAATAATGTAAGTAAAACGCTGCAAAACTAGAGCATTCACATGTAGTGAGCGTTCATGCGAATGTTACATTGCACGAAAGCGTTTTAGCGAGCATTCTAACGAGCGTTCTGGGAATTAAGTATTCTGTGGTTCTGACGAGCTTCTTTTTGAGTCGACAGTCAAGTCAGACAACTTGATGAAGAAAATTTTGTTGACGACTATCGACTAGAGCGTTCGCTAGAGTAAAAATGTTTGGCTTTATATTTGGCTCTGTTCGTTCTTCATTTCGACAACACTAAAATTGGCAACTGCTCGATGTTCTATTACAAGTAAATGCCACAAGTCTATCAGCATGTTTATGCGTTTCGTTTTTTTAATTTTCATACCAGTAGCGATTGAATCACCGTTTCCTATACCGTAGTACCGTACCACCTGCCAGTACACATCCTTAAAAAAAAGTACATTACAGCCTTCAAATAAGTTCTAATAGCTTAATGTATTTGTTATCGGTTATCACCTATTTATCTAAAAAACAATAAATAAAAACGCGGCCGTTGCTAACGATGGCGCGCGAAGATTCCAATCGTTTGACAGTTTGACGTTTGAGTGACAGCTGTCATTCTCTTTAGTGGTAGACTTTTGTATTTAGCCTTTTTGGTTTAGCTCTAGTTGGAAAAATTGAATTCGTAGATGGAGTATTAAAGTTTGGGACAAGCTAGATATTACTAGCTTTCTTGGTAGATAATGTTGTTCTTTGGTAGATAATAGTTTTGTGAAAGAAATATTAAAATTGTATAACTATCTTTCAGAATCATTCGTGGTTTCAGGAGATTCCTCTTAGTTCGTTTTTCTAGCAATTAGTTTCGATGCGTGCCAGAGCTTTTAAGCCCAATTGTTAGCCTGGAATCACTAGATCACACCAGCACAGATTACCAACCTTTTTTTTTTCCTTTTTTAAAGAACATTGCCCGTCACTAGGAGTTTCTCCTGTGTCGTGGGTGCGTTTAAAAACATAGAAACTCACATACACTAACGCCAAGACACACAAGAAGTAGGTAGGTACTTGAAGATCATACAAATATTTGCTCCTTGCGGGAATGGAACCCGCGACACGCAGCGCAGCACTCCAATCACTTAGCCTCTGCGCTAATTGTGCCGTCGTAGTTCTGATTCTGAGACCTACTGTCAGCAATATTCATATATATATTTTTAATTTAGTTTTGTCGCGTTGTATGTTACTTTTTTTGTCCTTGTAAGAGTCAATAAATACCTTTTCTTTATCAATACTTCTGTGACTTACCTCTATCGGTACCTCTTGCATATCTATCAAGTCTCGCATAAAAAAAAAACACAATAGGTGTGTTTCAAAGGTATGTTATTGTTGGCCGTACGGACGGCATGTGGCAACCACTACTGGCCACTACCAACCACTGTTGACCACTATTGGCCACTATTGTAACTCATTATTCACGGACCTACGAAATAGAGAGTTCAATGTCCTTGGAATATTGACGTTTGTCATTTGTTTGAATAGTTTGATGACGTCATGAAGACTTTATTGTAAAGATATGAGAAGATGTCATTCCAAAACCACCTTTATAAAAAAAAATATGATGATTTATGATTTTGAGTTATCTCGTGTAGGAATTAAAATCCTCACTATTCAGACATAATTCATTTTATACCTTGAATATTTTGATTTTGGTTTCTGAAGTCAAATCTTAGATCTTATTAGGGGTAATTGCATAGACAACGTTATTGTAGGAAGTTGTTTAGCAGTTTGTTTAGATTCAACATTTTAGATTGGGATGAACTCAAACATCCCAATTTAAAATGTTGAATCTAAACAAACTGCAAGAAATCATTTAAAAGTTTGTTCATGAACGTTTTTGTGACGTATAATGAACGGAAACTTTGACCTTATTTTTATGTAAAAATTAGTGTCTTGTATACTTGTCCCTTTTCTATTTTCCATACAATAAACGCTGTAAATACTTCAAGTACGCTGTACTTACCTAAATAAAATACCGAAATCGTGCCTCAGATATTTCTTTGTATCTTTGTTTACGAGTTCATAAAAGGATGTAGGTAAGCTTTCGGAAATTATGAGTAGGAATTCCTAAATTCAGCCAATACTTAGTTGCAACGGTTATTTAAAAAAAATAATTGCCAAAGCAAGTAGCTCGTGTCTAAATTCATTTCTACACGAAAATAATTCTATCTCCAATTAGCCTTATTTTATAACTTACACTGTAGAAATAAAAGGTATAATGTTTACAGACACAAAAACCTCGACTAGCCAATTAAGTTTACAGTAAACATAATTTAAATCGCATAAACAAGATTTGCGGTTACTTTTTATTTATTTTTTGGCAACACTGAACATTACTGGACCTAATTGAACTTTCGAGCAGAACGAAACTGTCTGTTTCTAGGAAGACTGACTTGTCTAATCATTGCAATTACTGATAATACGTGTTGCTTATACGTTGGAGTAGGGTTGCCATCCGTCCCAGATTTCCCCGGATTTGTCTTAGTTTAGAGTCTGTCCAGGGAGCATCCGGGGGGGGGGGTTCATTTGTAGTCCGGGTTTAAACAATTATTAAAAATAAATAAATAAAAGGAAATTTCTGTCATTTTCAACTGTTTATCATAACACGGACTGATATTTAAAAAAAACCTGTTATTATCTGGGTTCTGGACTGTAAAATTTGGGGTTTTCTGGCATCTTGTCCTGGTTTCCAAATTTTAGAGATGGCAACCCTACGTTGGGGTACAAAACACGTCCACTAGATTCTGCATGGAAGGCAACCTAAGCGCCACACGTGAGATGAGAGTAGAGTTGGATCTCCTCAGTGATAGACTAAAGCTTGAGGGACGCTTATAGTTCTTAGAAATCTACTTTAGACTTGAACTTGGCTTGAGAATAAAAACTTATTTGATAGCAGTCGGTTCTTGAAGACAGCACAAGAAGAACTGAAGTGTGGTAAAAACACTGACATGTGGCGCGCCCAAATGGCCTTCTATGCGGAATCTAGAGGAGCTTATCTGAGTTTGTGGCTAATGTCGGTTACACGATGTGTTGATTACTGTTTTTTTTTTTAAACAGCCATGCGAATTATCTAACAATGATTCAGATTGAAAAATTGCAGAAACCTGACAGATTGTGATGGTGCTAGCGTCTCTACTAAACAGTTATCAAGTTGGTTGTTGAAAACAACTAGTAGAGTACCTGTTGTGAAACCTCGTAACTGAGCCAGAGGTGCACGCGTGGGCGTCTTACAAGTGATAGTACTTTTATGACCAACGTAGTGGGGTCTCTGCTAAAATAAAACTTACTATTTGTTATGTTGGTATCATAAGGCGGGTGTCAACGAGGCATAAGATGTATTGCCATGCATACCAACTAAAAATATGAGGATCCAAATTCAAATAATTTTCGTTATTCGGGAACATTGATTAAGATCACATAGGCCAATGCTAAAAAGACAATGGATCGCTGGATTTGATGACACAGTACCCATAATATAACAGTGTCCATAATATATATTTTATGATTTTATAAAAAGATGGAGTAACATTTATTATTTATGTTTCCGTCAATTTCTTTACGGGCATGACTTTTTTCATCACTTTTCTTTTTCATTTTTTTCTTTTCTTTAATTATTGATACTAGATAAGTTATACTTTTCCGAGTCGTCACTTTACATTAGAACCTATCACTTCATGTAACCTTCATTGGTGTACCAAATGTTTGTTTCATTCCTAGTCACAATGCAGCTAGCTAAAGCAGTGGTCACACCCATCCACCCACGTAGGTATTTCTATATCTACAAATTCTATTGTCACTCATCTAAGCCAATACCCAAAAGTGTATATCAGACTCATTCGCACAAATTAAGCACGAACGCATACTGTAAGAAATTTCTGTCAGAAAAATTCTGATACTTGCCGAATGCGGGGTGCATTCGGCAAGTATCAGAATTTTTCATACCTACTATCTGAAATTTGGATCTGGCTACTTTCACAATATCAAATGTATGCACCTTTCGGTGCAAGTATTAGACTATCTGTCAGAATTTTTCTTAGTGTGCGTTCATCACCTGCCTAGCCATTTCCCAATTAATTTGGGGTCGGCTTCCAGTCGAACCAGATGCAGCTGAAAATCTGAATTTAATTTGGAAAGACTGCCTATCGGACCTCCATAACCCAGTAACTGGTACCGCACGTTAAGACTGTTTGTCAGAGTTTTAGAACTTCTGACTAATAGTAACGACTGTCAGAGGTCTACAAATGACAGCCGGGACCAACCGCGGCTACACGTGCTTTCGTAGGAGGAAACTGCTGTGACTATACCCATACACAAACCTCGGCAACCCTAGAAGATCGGCTTTAAGAGAGTATCTACAGAATTTGGGCAGCGAATGAGTGCCTAACGGCGGCGGGAATAAGATATTTTCTGACAGTTTTTTGTTAGTATGCGTTCGCTCTAAGGCAGACGGCAGAACAGAAATGTCATTGTCAGACTAAACTAGACGTGACAAAAAATCTAGATCCAGACATACAGTCTATCATGAAGTCTAGTACGTAATGATGTCATTATCCTAATAGATGGATCTGATAAAAACTCATTTTAATACGATTTAATCATGCTTTTTTGCTCTGGCAACTGGATAATTAGGCTGTTAGGAGAATTACAGTTGATGTTGTTAGAATAATTACTTAAGTATTGAGTGTATGTAAAATAATAGTAGAAGATATCTATATCAAATAAATTGGGGTCCGCATCCAGTCGAACCAGATGCAGATAAATATCAGTACCTTACATGGAGCAACTGCCTATCGGATCTCCACAACCCAGTAACTGGGTATTGCGATACCCCATGCCAAGACTGGATGTCAGATTTTTAAGAGCTTCTAAATAATAGTAGATAACGTTTGTCAATGATCTACAAATGACAACCGGGGCCAACGGCTTTACGTGCTTTCCGAGGCACGGAGGAAACGCGAAGATATCGTTAAATAAAAAAAAATACAACCTACATACACCACCACCTCTATATGCAAATCCCATTTCTCAGAACCAACACCATCCATACATACAACGTCACAGTATTTCAACAATCCGAACACGACATATCAATCGGTCGCACTTGCATGAACAAGGCTCATTGTATTCTGGTTTCTTCAAGCAAAAAGTCAACTGGCCAGCCTGACACATTTACTTGAGCCAAAGGTGAAAGAACTTCGAAAGCTACCATAAACAATATATCAAATGAGACACGCGGTCCAAATGGATGAGGTTTTAATGTGCCAGTTCGTTTAGGCATAGACAAGTCTATGTGTGATTCGTACTTTTGCGTCTGATTAGAGAGATTTTGGCGGGAGGTGCGATTTTTTTTTTGTTTGGCTTTTAGGTTAGTGTAGAAACTGTTAAGAATTAATAGAATGAATAATTTTTTGATGAACTTTAGCTTATACAGAGGCTTAGACACAAAATGTTCCTTTCGCAAAATGTCCACAGGTAGCAAAGAGAACAATTCGTTCCTCGTCCTTTTTTGAACTTTCAGGATTGGATTTTCAGTCTATTTCAAATTGCGTTATTTATACTATAGTCCAGATACAGGACTTTTGACTATGAACCCTATGCTATTCAATTATCGTGGTAGAAACGCCTCATAAGTCCTACCGGCCTGGGGTGGAGACTCGTACTGACTTATATCCACGGTGTTCCTTCAAAAGCCCTTTACGTTCCAGGGTCACGGTTACCTGTTTTAACAGTCTTGCGAAGAGGGCCACTCCTAAGGCTTCATAATTTGAATCTATTTCAAGCAACTCTCCGTCAAACCTTTAAAGCAAATAATTGCGCATGAGTCTGTCATTAAAGTCCGTTAAAACCGTCACTTACTGTCCATAAAGGCTGCTCCTAATAATTGGGGCCTTTAAGAACCTATAATGTTCAATTTACTAATACTTCATCTAGCCTTATAACCTTAGGAATAGTGATGTACGACACCCGCATTTGTATCGATATTTCTGATCGATCCGGAGTGCAATTATTTGGTACTGATCTACATCGTTTTATTTCGTTGCGATCCGATTCCCCAATGTGAATAGTGGATGACTTTTAGTTTTTTTATCTTTTATGTTCTTTCTTTTTTCTCTTCTAAACTGACCACAAGACCTTGCATCCATGCAAGCACAGCGTCAGACATCCACCTACAAGGTGGACAGACGATCTAATGAAGACCACAGGAACCCGTTGAATGCATGCCGCTTCCAACCGGTCCTATTGAGAATCGATGAGGGAGGCTTATGTTCAGCAGTGGACGATCTACGGCTGATGATGATATGATGACCAATCATTAAATTAATGAAAGTATAGCACGAAAGCGGTATTATTTACAATGTTAATGTTCTATCAATCCAACATATCGTAGCATCTTTCCTATTGTATCGACATACTAAACTATTGGTAGCCTCGCACATCACTACTTAGGAGCCTTTAACCTCAGGATCTATAACCTCTTTGACCCAGTTGTGTCACCTCTGACTTGGTCAGTTAGCTCTTGACTCTCGTTTCTTATGCTTATGTTGCTTCAAGTGTGTATTTGACATACATTGATGAATAATGTGAGTGTTAAGAAAATAAGATTGGATGTGCATTGTGTTTTCTTTAGCTAGGCTCTATTTGAGTGAACAATCAAGTTTTCAGATGATCAACGTTTGAGTTTCCATGGCTCAAACCTTGATTAAGCACAATGTCTTTTAAAAGATTATTTGAAGATTAAAATTGATGCCACATTTTTGAAATCTGGTTTTATAGTCTGACAATTGGATGTTAAGCAAAAGCTAAACTTGAGCTAATAATGTCTGGAACTTAATTGCAATGGTTGGCATGAAGTTTGATAAACATTTTGCGCTGTGTCACCCGCTCGAAAAAATTAACCCACTGAAATCTAAACAGTATTACGAATGCGAACGTTTAGAACTTTGTATGTTTGGATGGATGTTTGTTATGCAGTAACATTTGAACGTCTGAACGAGCTTGATGTTGGCTTAGCTCCGGTTAGTCTGGAGAAACAAATTTAACATTTTTTGGGATATTCGAGTTACACGCGGTGGGAGTCGCTAGCAACAGCTAGTAGTTTTTAACGCCGGGTCGGGGGGCCAAAACCTGCCGGGATCGCGGGACTGTCTCATCGGGTAACCATGATCTTATAACGTAAAGGGCTATTGAAGGATCACCGTAGACAACCGAGTACTGGGTGGGAGGAGTAATTTGAAGACTATGACAAAAATAAATAGTACAGTTTCTAACACCAAAAATTTAAAGCAAAACAAGTTCTATAAAATTACTATAGGTATCTACATCTTTAAGAACTTACTGAGATAATATGCTACACGTGCTAAGGTCGGGCGTGCCAGCACGTGTCGTGTTATCGGCAGCAAGTGCATCAGACTACAGTTATAATATGTTTTGTGTTGTCTGCCGCGGGCCAGCAACAAACCAATAAAAAAAAGACGCGAGTGTCTATGCGTCGTATATGGAAGAGACTTGACACAGGAGGTTTTATGGCGTGAAATTGATTAACAGTTGCATGTTTTTGTCTATGATTGTTCCGTAGAATTTTAGGTTTTTCTATTATTTATTGGATGATTTCTGTCGTTCTCTGATTAAAATCGACTTTGGCGTCATACGACTTAAAACGTATGATTGTAATGCGGTAATATTTTATAATAAGACAGAATATGGCAGGGTTGAGCAGAATTATATCTAATCTTGTTATAATAAGTGCTCTGCAAGATTCTGGAGCAGTGATCTCCGCAAACATATGTTATTTTGGTAAAATTAGGAGTTTAGTGACAAAAACCTAAGATTTTGGATACACTGGAAGCTAAAAATGAGCTAAACTATGATCCTAGTTAATCCATGACGATGCAAGAATATAATCCACAATTTTTTCCTCATCGAACGCATAGAGATTGCAATTATTTCCACTCAGCGAATCTATTGTGGTCCACTAACGGCATTCGGGTGACCATTGTCGGAATTAGTCGACTATTGTCGGAATTAGTCAAGTATTGTCGGAATTTCGGCGTCTTATCGCGTTCGATATCGAATCATGACGAATTTTATACGCTTAATGTAAACGAGACGGCGTTTTGTGAATTATGTCTGCTTCGTTTACCAATTAGGTTGGTTTGTGCAGTCTGGCTGTTTGTAACAAAGAGGTATTGGTCTCCAAATATTTGAATAGTCTATGAATGAACTGAAATAAGACCAGGCTGTATGGGCTTATGCCCTTCGCCTTTTCCGTTGGAAGGAAAGAAAAATACCATAATAAGTCTATGAATGTTCAGGTGCAACACTAGTGACCTCTCCTATCAAGCTTTCTTTATGATATTGCCTCTAAAGTAGATTACTCTAACGTTGATTTAGATGTCGATGTGTAAGACGTTTTATCAATTGACATAATTATATACCATGAATCCTCTTTGCCCATGAATGTACTGGCGTTTATGAGCTGTTGACCATGTGGGGCCCAGAGAGACTACCAATGGGCGGTGATCGCGAATGTTAGTAAAATAAATATCTATGATAGATTTAAGCAGAAAGCTAGTACAGAAATGTTTAACTGACTTAAAAACGAAAGATTTTTTTTATTTCTCAGAAATTGTAAAAATTATAAATCTTTACCTTTCGGTAGGTATTTTAGTAAAAGCTGTAACATACTTACTGGTAGAAATACTGAAGAATCGGTATTTAATTTCAAAATGGAAGGTACAAATGGATCAAACCTGCATGATTCAAGACTAAATAACAAGTACAACAACAGCAGATGGACAACTAACATAATTGATGAAGGAATTCATTGAGCATCAACTAATGAATACATAATACTTTTTTTGAAGCTCACTAGCTTTGACAATAGACATCGGATAACCTTTCAATTGAAAGCCGCCTGACATAATTGCATCCTAAATGTTAATCGAGACACAGGTGTCCATAGTTTTGAATTTTAATGCCTTGCCTTTAAATTTAGGTGTAATATTTGTAGGAGCAGTGGTGGCCCAGTGGTATCGATCCCGACTTAAGAGTCAGATCGTGGTTTCGAACCCCGCCAGGAGCATTACTTTGTGTAATTTATTTCATCACCACTGCTCTCAAAACGGTGAAGGAAAACATCGTGAGGAAACCGGCATGTCCTAGAACCAAAAATTCGAAGATATGTGACATCTACCAATCCGCGCGTGTGGTGGATTATGGCCCACTCCCTCTCACAGAGAGGAGGCTTGTGTCCCAGCAGTGGGAACATTATAGGCTGATAATGATGATGATGCATAATATTTCAGAAGATATTTATGGCATAAAAATCATTGTATGTATCAAAAGGATTGAGCGGAAGTGTTCCTAACAGTACCTACACCTATTAGGCACTGCAAGAAATTGCATGTAAGTTTGACTAAATTGCTGACTATTAACGTACCATGCATTCAGTTGATCAAACAAATACCGCAATGTGGTCAAAATTGCATGAAATTAATTTCCCAGTTTAAATGAGGCTTTACGTTTAAATCCCATGTAGGTAATTGGGGCGAGTATATAGCCATCAATCGGAGGCCATCCGCGTAGCCACTGAAAAATTCCTGTAACACTTCCGTCCAATATGGGAATCATATCCGGGTTTTCATGCTCAGTCACGTTTGCGACAGCTCGATCAACGAGACAATCAATATTTCATATTGTAGCAAAAATGTTTCTAATTTGCTTGTTATTAAAAGCCATTTTTGTATGTACCGCTGTAGCTGATGAAAACCTTAAATCTACATTACTCACATCGTTTCCATGTTCATCATTCCCGTTGATGCCGTAATCACCTTCATTGTTGTTCAGAATCTTATCGTCAGCGCCATCCATTCTTATATCATTACCATCCTTCATCGTATACTCATTGCCGTCTGTAGATACTGGACCTACTTCGTTCATCTCATTACCAACGTGACCGTTTGTTTTGTATTCCATATCGTGTCTCATCTCCAGTCTTACTTTACTCGATTCTTTATCGATTATCATGTTCGATTGAACGATCTTATCGATATCGTAGTTGTCGGCAAAAGTTTTAGTTTTCCTCTTCAGATTTTGAGGTGTTTCTATTTTATCGATTACGTTGTTGTTGTTGCCGAATTTTAAGGAATCGTCGGTAGTGTTAGGCTTTTTACTGTCTTCGTAATCGATTTGTATTTTCTTCCTTTTCAAATTGAAGTTTTCATTGAATATGTCGTCGACAGAGAGATCTCGGTCAGTCATGTCTGGCAGGTTGATGCCGTTCATTTTAGTCATCGTGGCGAATGTTCCGCGTTTCTAATTGGTCACATTGTGCACAGCGGCTGGGGGTTATCTGGTGCCATTGTCGGTTTAACGCGGCGTAAATCATCGACAGATCATTATCTATCGGCCGAGATGACCGCTATAACCGGCCAGTTTATAGAGGCCTCTAATTTCAGTACACCAAGTATACACAAATCGATTTGTTCAAGATCTATATACGCTGGCGTTATTGTATTGTTACCGCCTCACGTTGGGCAACTATCGTGAACTTTTACACGATTATTGTTCCGCCATTACATTTCGTATGAGAATTCTATTTTCTTAGATCGATGATTTTCTTTTGTACTGCTCTTCTATATGTGTCTGTCTCGGTCTTACATCAAATAATGTTATTGTTTACTTGCCCCGTTATTATTGATGGTATAGGAAATTGCCTGACCAATATGTGATTACTGCCGGGTGGATTGGTATACTCAATCCTCTTGTAGTTAATAACTTTATCAATTGGTAAAATAAATATCTAACGCCTAATTCACACTGACACTTATTCAAAAAAGTTTTATAACCAAAAAGTTCGCACACTCAAAGACAACAAACAAAAACCAGACACCCAAATCCAATAAAAAAAAAAACAAAACACAATCACTGTCAAAAATTTAAAAAGTTTCCGAATTCCAATTCCAAAAGTTTAATTTCGTATGTTGGCGCGTGTTTGAAGCCCACGTGAGCAGTCGGTCGCGGCCCGCGGCTATCACATGTAGTGGCCGCGCGCGACGTACAGCCTGCGATAAAGACGGGGAGTGCCACTCGCACAGACCACAGACCACCGTAACTATGCAGATCAAGAAATACATTAACATTTAATAACTGATGATGAATTGGTAGGCGACGAGCGGGCGTAGATTAATTGTGTGCATAATTGAATTGCGTCAATCGGTTTAGTAGATTATTTTTAGTTGATACATTTAAATAATTTTGCATAACCATTGTCAACGCCTAGGCAGAGGTAATTGTCACATCCGACGATGATATAAGTTCTGTCTAACATGCTTAGACTATGTTCTAATTTATTTATAGAGTAACAAGATCGTTGTTACCATATTTTGCAAGTTTCATTAATTTATGCATTCTCGTCATATTCAGGTATTATTCCAATAAAATAGTTGCATCCTAACTAGGTATATGGTTTCATAGAACAGATAAGGAAAGAGAAAATATGTCGTTTCAACCATTACAAGACTAGAAAACTATAAAAAGCTACCAATATTCGTCCTTTCCATTGCAGCTTCTAAACAACGCAACGCCAAAATTCAAGTATCTAATATTTTTTGGACTTAATAAATAAACTATTTATACAAAATTATTGAAATGCGTATATTTATAGCATATCTATTTAAATAACGGTGATTCAACCTGACTTACAATTTGTAAGTCATTAAAAATAATCATCGTAATTTTTCATCTGATTACTTTACATATACTACACAAAAAGCTCCTTCTCGCTCTTCGGCGAATGTGTATCATTGTTCCTCTCATATCAGGTTTGATTGTGAGGTGTCTGTGTGAGTGTGTACCAGTGTTTTTGTGTGTGTGTGTGTGTGTGTGTGAAATGATTTGCGTCTGCGCGTACATAGTTACGCATTTTTGACGACATGTCGTGTGGAGCTTAGAAAGCTTTTTTTGAAGTGGCGAATTGTTTTGTGAATGTGAGTTTAGTTTCAGTTTTATCTACTAGTAGCTAGTAGGAAACGAAAGCGACTATTAGAGATTTAATAAAGTTTATGCCGCCTACCTATTCTTTGATTACCTAATTTTTGGGTACCTAAGTATTTAAAAACGTATTGGCTCAATTTTTGTAGATGGATTAAATTCGCTAGGATCCACTGAAATTACAAAGTTTTTAGGTACTTTAAGGTTCGATTATGGAATGGAAGAGATATATGTTATTGGCACTATTTCATCACAGAGTTACCAAGCCATTGGATCTCCTGAAAGCTATATCAACAGTGGTATCTCCACCGGAAAAGTGCCGCATTTTTATAACTCAGATTTAAAAAAACAACAGACTCCTTAATGAGAATATTTCCGGGTAATAAAAGGCTACTTTAAACAATATTCCTAATGATTCACGTCGCGAATTAACAGCAACGTTATTGGCTGTCCTTCTATTATTCACTAAAGAAGTAAATCGTTAAGAATATTGTACAGTAGCCGTTTTAGACCCGCAGAAGAGAAACAGAGCTTACTAAAAGCTTTACTATGACGCTATGACGAAGTTCATGAAGACTAAGGTTACTAATTCTAGTGTTATCCTTTTCACTGATACGGGTATTTTTAACCCCCGACGGAAAAAGAGGGGTGTTATAAGTTTGACATGTCTGTCTGTCTGTCTGTCTGTGGCATCATAGAGTCCAAACGGATGAAGCGATTTCAATTTAGTTTTTTTTTGTATGAAAGGTGACTTACCTGCGAGTGTTCTTAGACGTGTTTGATGAAAATCGGTTGAGCCGTTTAGAAGTTGTGGGGTTGAAAGTGGGGAAAGGTAACCGAGGGTCTGCAAATGTACTCGAGTTGGGTATCAAATGAAAGCGTATTGAAAGGAAATATGGATGACTTAATCGGGAGTACTCTTAGCAACATAAAATGATATATGTATGTACCTATAAAAAGTATAAAATAAAAAATAAATTTAAAAAACCCCCGACACAAAAACCAAGTTCCCTTTAAAAAGTAAAAGATAAGAAAAATACGTCGCGTTGGGGGATTGCAAAAAAACAGGAGATGATAAATAATTTGGAGCAGACCCCCAACGCGACGTATTTTTCTTTTATTTTACTTTTTAAAGGGAACTTGGTATTTGTGTCGGGGTTTTTTAAAAATTTAAATTTATTTTTTACTAATGCTTATTGTTAACAAAAGGTGGGTAAACATCTCTACCTTATAGCTTGGAATCATTGAAACGTTTGGGCAAGACAGGAGGGACTGTCAGACTTTTAAGAGCCCGCGGAGTCCTTCAATAGCCCTTTACGTTCTGGGGTTCACGGTGATTCGTTAGTTCCGCCACCAGTTGTGCTATAGTTAGTTTAACTATTTATTTGGGAAGTTTAAACGCCTCTTTAGATAGAGAAACAGTATGAGCACAGACTCATTCCTAACACAGGTAACAGCCTGCACAATATATTGTAGATTGCATTCTCATCAAGGTGTTTTCTCGACGGGCGGCATCCAACCATTGTTTTATTATCATAGTCAGTTGTTAGTAAGACAGATATGATCACTGCAGCAGTAACGATCAGTTCGTATACTAGCGGATTGATTTTCTTCTAACAGTTGGTGAGCTTTCTCTTTAGAGGACGCTGTAGATTATTAATGGTTTAACAATCAATTGTGTGAGTTATGCACTTATGGTTTTTAAATTTCACATTTTCAGGGGGCATGAAAATGCCACTAGCAATTGGAAAATATGAATAATATCCGTGAAATGAATTATACGCATTGTAGCATAAATTTTGATAAGTAAGTCCTAGAGCTTTCAGAGGGTGCAGCCATGCTAATGGCGAGTAATGGGTGATTCGCCGTCCGATCATAGACTATGTCTGGGTCAACCAACGCGCGCCTCAAAAAATGAACTATGTTTTCCTTTAAAATAAATTAACGCCAAAATTCCAGATTACGTCACAAAAAAGAGAAAAGGTCTGAATTACGTTCCCACTGGGTTACAAGGAATATGCCGCAGAAATTACCCAATCGACGATTGATTGTCGATAGTTGAAAACTGTACAACGATCACGATGAAGCGATGACAAGCATTTGATGAGCACTAAACTTGTAATTATCTTAGACGAGAGCTAATTATCTCCTTCTAATAGTTCGACGAACAATTTGAGTGAACATTTAAATCGATAATTGCTTTTCTTTAATAATGCTATTCTTTGTAGCATTGTTCTGTGATGTTACAAAAATGGGAATGATGAAAAGTAGTAAGTGAAGGATGGCCCAAAGATATTTTTTTTTTATACCTTGACATTATTAATATCACAATACAAGTTAATTTTTATGAAATGTTTTTCTGCATCAGTTATTGAATATACCTAATATTTTTTTATAAATTACGTATTTTTAACGATTTATCCACTGAAGAAATTATGAAGAGGTGAATTAAGTGAAAAACCTAGGTAAAGTAAGAATAAATAAAAATGCATGTTACACAGTATGCGTAAATCAATAAAACGATAATTATCACAAAATTTATCACACAATTAAAACCCACACTCTAAAATGAATTATTGTTAATACATTCAAGACATCACTTTGTAAAAGTAACAACATAATGTTTAGACGAAATAAATCATAAACACCTAAATAACGGAACAGTTATAACACCTTTTTCTGCCCACGTACGGTCGCCCATCCTTACTTAAATTTTATTCCCAGAGTAATAACAGGGTCAGTTTCAAGTAGCCACGTCTCTTCACGCCAGAAAACCAATTTATTGTGACATGCGGCCAAAAAAGGAACTAGTTTTTTTGAACCGTATTTGACAAGTCGTCGACGTTTAACTTGACGAGCAGCGACATCAAGAACTGCCAAAATAAACTTGTAAATTCTAGGTTGAGCAGTGAGTGGGCGCATCGTAGAGGTCACAGCACTAGTTCGTCGACATGTCAACGAGACAACACTTCATGTGTCAATGGTCCGAGCTCGATTGGGCGCGGACAATACAACGTTGATTTGAAACTTGTTAATTGCTTTTTATGATTACTGTGTGATGATTATGCAGAATCTAGATTGGTCTTAAAAAAACAGACATGTTTGTGATTCTACCTTTGAGAAAACGACTAACAGGTTTTTTTTTAAATACCAAAAATGTCCAAACTAATTAATAATAGAAATCATTCAATTACAAAATATTATTTTAAAAAATGAAAACGAAATAATGGAATACGTACAGGCATCTAGTGGCGAGTAGCGTAACTAAGTAAAAAGCATGTTGGCTACGTTCTTCAATGGTTCAACAATTTTGTCATAGATGGCGCTGTATGATTAATTTAAAAACGTGATTATGTAGCAATTATTTGCGTCTTGTTATCATTTTTAAAGTATTATGTTTATAAGTTTACAAACGTTATAATTTTATATTTATATCATTAATTATTATTTTATTATTATCGCCTGTCCATTAGGCGATAAAGCAAAATACAGTAGCGACATCTAGTATCGAATAGTATAAATAATAAATATTTATAGTTAGTAAAGACTTACCCAGGTGGCGTTGCTATCGTTGGACACAGTTTGAAAAGTAGGAACACACCGAAAAGTCATTTTTCTCTAATATCACAAAATTGGTCAGTATTTTTACAAATAAACTTCTTCTCACAGCTTACCTAGAACAAAACAAAACACTTACTTAGTGATACAGATTAAAACAAGGAATGATTAACAGTTCTATAACAAATTCTGAAGAAAGATGTATATCTAACGTTATATTTAATACTAGCTATTAGCCCGTGGTTTTACCTTCGCTGCTAGGGTCGTATTGGTTTTAGCGTAATTTATAATATCCTATATCCTTCTTTGATAAATTATAATATATAATATATCGAGTGCTCACAGCCTCTTCAGAGACCTTTCCAAAAGACTAGTTGACGCTTCCCGTGACCCAAGAGCTGGCTTTTACCTTGGTCAGAGGCTAAGCATAGCCATACAAAGAGGCAACGCCGCCAGTCTCTTGGGCACATTACCGGCTGACAGCATTGAGGGGGAATTTTTCGATGCATTGTAATATTTTAATTTAGTTTTTGGTTTATGCACAGTGTTTTTTTTTTGTTTGTTAAATATTTAGGTGTATTTTATTTATTTTTGTAGTTTAGAATTAATTTGAATAAGACGTAGATATAATGAAATGAAATAAACTATCTATAACAAAAAAAAAAAAACAATTCGAACCAGCATTTCCTGAGATTAGCGCGTTCAAACAAATAAATTAGCATTATAATATTAGCATAGATCCTCAAACGACAAGCAAGATTAACTGCGAAATTAATATCGCTGATCATAAAACAAAACTCTACAATAACCAGAAGACAAACCACGCCGAATAAGGTAAACGCGTTTAAAAAGGCTCTATTGATTTATAGATAACTGACTTATGACGGGATAATTGTAGCCAATCATCATCGCGCGTCGATCAACGTTACTGGAGCAATCATAATTTAGATTGGAATATGATTGGTGGGTATAATTTTATAGCGATTTAGGCGTAGGGGTACAAAAGACGTTACGTGTTCTGTCTAGCGGGTTAGACGTTAGGAAACTGGTCCGTGTTTGAATTCCGAAGGATTTTTTGTAAGGTTTTGAATTTTTGGGAAGATTTTGTTTTAATTGTAGGTCCACATGATAATTATCTTTTTTGTTTAGAAATGTGCTTGTAGAAATACATTCGATTTTAAAACAAAGGTAATAAGAAAAAGTTTTTAGTAACTATTGTGCTATTTCAAAATTTCCTAAAGAAACATTTAATGAAACATCCGGTCCATTATCAACAAAACAAAAATTCATTTTAAACTTTACACCTAAAATTAAATAGTCGACATCATAAAAATAATAGCCCACAGTTAATATTGACAGGTAATTTTAAGTTGTACGCAATCATTAAGCACAGATTTGAAGTGAAGATTTCTAGGCAGAGTGCGGCCGGCCCGTGCCATGCCCGCGGCGGTGCGGTCAGCTCCAGCATTTTTTAAACCGCCAAAAAAACGAAGTGAAAAGTTACCAGATACAAAATTCTACTCTATATTAAAGCGTTTAGGTCGACTATCCGATAACAGATGTCGCTTTTTTCAAGTAACCTTTTTTGTGAGTACCAGACATCAAGAATTTTATGCCTCATTGTAGCGCGCTATAAGTTATCATTATGTTGGTATTTTTTGCGTGTTTCAGAAAGATTAATTAGTGTATTTGCGGAATGTAGCTCAGCGTTATGTTGAATAGATTTATTTGTGATACATAATGCATTAATAAATACAATAATTGTGTCTATGCAAGTTGCTTAACCATTGTTTAAATTACCTCTTAAGTAACGGACGTTGTCCGCCGAATTTCTTGTTGGGATAAACAATTAGGCAGTCATGAATGCTGTTAAGGCTGTTTGTTAGTAAAGAAGAAATATGGACGCTTTCTCAACCATTTTTAATTCAAGTTCTTAATTCCAAGTTCAAAATTCGGTCTACAGAATTCATATGGAAGTGACTCAGGGAATATACTTTTTCGGTTTTAATAAATTATAACCGATCGTTTTTGGTAACAAAGAACAATAGTATGTAAAAAATAATAATTTAAGTTTTATTTGTGTTTTTCCCAACTTTCATCAGTTTTGGACGGAGGATCATTTATTTTTGTAACAATTCTTACTCTTTTTTGTAATTTAAGTCTGATAAAATAGAATTAAGAAACATACTGATAGACAGACATAACAGCCTAAAACGCTGGATCTCGAAACATTAAATTCGGTTCAAAGTTGAAGAAAGTGCTACAAAATCATATTGACGGTTTGTCTTGCGATGCTTCTTTGGAAAGTGCTTTTTTTATCGTGATAAAATCATCAAATGAGTCCTCCCACCCCGGGCAGGGCGGGAGACTGTCAGACTTGTACTGACTAAAATCCACGGTGTCCTTCAATAGCCCTTTATGTTCCAGGGTTACATCGGTGGAAATAAGTCCCGCGACCTTTGCAAAGTGCTTGCAAAATACTGAATTGGTGGAAAGGCAAAATCGATAGCATTTATGTCGAAAGACTCCTTGAAAGTTATTTGTATCCGAGAATTTAAAAACTAGTTGTGTACAGGCGCCAGCAAATCAACCTACCCCAAACTGTTGCAAATGGAAAAAGAACCTTCTACTATATAAAGTGAGGGCGTGAAATTTAAAAAATAATTTTACAGATTCAGCTAATTTGATGTGCTGGTGTCTGTATCTTCTTGTAATAATAGGTAGTCGTTCTTCTTACTGTAATACAACATGATGTTAGTGTGAATAGCAGGCAATCTGAGAGCTATAGACATAATGACGCATTTCCTACATAAAATTATAGTAGCTGCACAGCCTGTTCATAAAACCTATTAAAATATTAATAATTTTACTTTCGATACTTTCAATACAGGTAGTCAAGTAAAGTAAAAAAAAAACAAATTAATTTTATCAATTCCTCCCTTTATAAATGAATTTAGACTTAATTGCTTTCTCTTACAGATTAAATTACATTCCTCTCATGTACGTAAAACGGAAGTCCAAATTACAAAATAACTGATTTTGAAACGTCTTATATCGCCGAAATAATTTTGTGTAAAATACATTCTATTTTAATCGAGATAGTGTTCAAAATTGTTTATTACTTTCTGGAGCGTATTTGGGAATGATAGCGCGGTTCATTTCAACATTCCATCTGTTCTCTTTTTAAATTCTGCTGTTTTTAAATTGCCAGTGTTTTGTTTTTGTTGTTCAAGTCGTGTCAGTAGATGAAATTCTTTGGTTCGAAAAATTAAAAACCTTTTTAATTAAAATTTAAGTTAGCATGTAGCAATACAGTGAGGTATTTTGTAACTCCCCATTGTAATGAATGGTGACAAGAAATTTGATAGGTGTCAAAAAGTTAAACTCTAAGTCTCCTCAAAGTTAGAGGGAATAGGCTTTTTCTTTGTAAACTCAGCTGAGCAGATCCATCGTAGACTTTGTCTGGACTGGAGGTCAAGAGTAGGTAAACCATGTAACATCTCGAATTAAAAAATCTCTGCTTATAATTTTCGCAATTATTTTGAGACAGCATAATATTAAAGCCATCTCCAATTAGAGTTTCCAGCCAAAAAAAACCCTTATTTAGGTATCCCTTTCTAATATTTCAGAGACCAGGGAAAAGGCTTTTATACTACGAATGTAGACAGTTACAGTTTAATAAACTGGGAGGACTAAGGACAAAATGAAAGCAAGCATTGTATTTTTAAATAATTAATTCAATACAACAGTCATAACCACAGATAATCCAAAAACAGATTTACAAATTCCACGTTCAGAAATTGAAAGAGGTCGATTCAAAAAGTTTATATTCCGTCGGGTTGTCGCGGCGGTTTCGGGGCGTGGCTCTATGATCGATGCCCCGCACTCACTCTGTCCTGCCAGTACGTGAGATTGATTTGAAAATAGAACTGACTGACAGCTTGTTGGGTTAGGAGGAAACTGATTTCTTGTTATTTTACTGTGAAAGGTGCGTAAAAAGATGAATCGTCATAAAAGACGCTTCCTTTGTTTACGAGGCGAACCCTGGGTGGTTAATGCTCGACTATACGGATTATATTAGGCCTAGATCTTAATTAACTCATCAAATATAACAAAGCTGAAGTCTGTTTCTTGGATTTGAAAAATTATTCCTTTTTTGAATCTGGTAAGGACAATCAGTGTAAAAATGTTTTTTTTATTATTCTTGTAAGTGTCATAACTGGGCTATTGAGGAAGTTTATAATCACTAGGAACTGAGTAAAAATAAAATAAATAAAAATATAATTTGGCGGGGCTTCATAAAAAATCTGATGATTTTGGCATCTCACAATCGATCAATTCTAATTTTGAAAAAGTTCTTATTTTAAATTATTTTCTTCCTTTCATATTTTCTCAACGTGCAATACTTCTTTTTTCTATACAGCCAGTCGTTTTGTAAGGAGGTTCGGAGTAACAAGTTGCTAATGAAGGAAGCTGTGTGTTGCATTTGTTTTAGTTTTTTGTCTGACGTTGAGTTATGAGCTCCGAAACAATTATGTTCCGTGTCAGTGTCCTTTGTTTACAACAGGAGGTGGGTAGATATGGTTCGTTTGACTAAGAAACCTCTTCTGGGATTTTAATAGTTACCCAACTCATTCTCTTATGAGATTTTCCTTATATTTTCCAACGAATTTCATCGCAAAAGGTAATTGAAGAAAATGTTTTCGAGAATAGATATCATCGCCAGAATTGGCCAAATCTACATAATCCATCCAAAAATCGAAAAAAGAAACAAAAGTTTTCAAATTCAAACCGAAAGCATTCTTAACTTCGTAATTCAAAACTTGTTTGTTAACCTTCAATTACGCGTAACGCGTGATTCGTGTAAAGTAATAAAGTCGGAGGTACTAGCACAAGCGAGCGGTGTAAACGATACTTAAATCGTCGATTATTGATTGAAAATAAAAATCTTATAGCAAATTACCTAGTTAGGTATTTTAATTATGTGTCAAGCACAATAACCTCTTAGCACCCTTCGTACACTAAGCGACGCAAGTCTCCGATACTTTACGATATTGGTATACATTGACGCGTGCCTGTGTCCGAACCTCTATGGATTTGTATTCCGATAGTCACCTGGATACCGAAGTCGCAAGGTATCGGATACTGGAGTCGCCTTGTGTACGAAGGGCCTTATAGCTGCCCTACGAGTACGTGTCATCCATAGGTATTTCGTGTTAGGGACTTATCAAATTACCATGACCCTGGAACGTAAAGGGATATTGAATGACACCGTGCTTTTAGTCAATACGAGTTTGACAGTCCCTCCCGCCTTGTTTTGATGGTTCATTTGATGATTTTACCACGACAAAAAAAGCCAACACTGTCGGCAAAGACCTTTCCCCTTTTCTTTTACACGACTGCCCCAAAAAAGTGGTGTTATGTTTTTTCTTCTCTCAATGGTGTACTTTCTTCTAGCCAATTTTCCCGTTTTCGTCTCCTAAGCTCCCAGTTTCCCGCAATCCTATGTAGGAGCCTCCATTCATTTGATACTCGAGTACACAAATCAACCGTTTTAAATTCTAGAGTCTTCAGTTCCAAATTTAAAATCGTTCATATTAAAGTAACGTCTACACCGCGCACTCGTGCTAGTGCCTCAGTCGCCCGGTCGTGACTCGGGCACGCGTTGGGTTCACCCGCGTAACACGGTAATGACTTTTTTTGTACTGGCAATGATTTTATGGGTAGGCGTTTCCTATATCGTGGAATATTGGAACGGTTAATTGGTGTTTTTAGGCGGTTAAGATTGAGGTGGTTTGGGTGATTAATGTTCTATGAAGGGTAGAAAAATAAAGAAATAGGTTTGTCTTTGGTTGATGATTAGGCGAAATCCATCATGTCACGGCGAAAGCAGGTACCTACTTCGATAAGATGAAAAGCTAACTTATACTTAGCCATCTTTTAGTTAATTATTATAATGCAACCCCAATCTGATTAGATCAGATTAGACATCTGCCTGTACTTCTGATTAGAAGTACAGGCAGATTTCTCTTACAACGTGGATGAAACTTACGCAAACCAAGGAAGCAAGAATAGAACGATAATTTTGATGAATCCAAATCTGATTAATTTTCTTTACGTATATAAAGAAACCTAAACCGTGCACAATATGAGAACAGCGATCATTATTTTACTTCACCTTTCATTAAAATTTCCTCCGTGTAAAAACAGTAAAATATTAATATAATTATATTTGTTTAAAGCCACAAAAGAGAATTCTATAACACCATGTTACGACTTTCAAATAAGCACTAAGATTTGTTATGGCTTTTAAATTGGGTAATGATTTTAAAACGATAAGTGGGTTTTCTACTTCAGTAATTCGAAATTCAATTAGTCTATGGTATTCCGCGATTGTTTATTTTTATTGCGGTTTTATGGCAACACTCGAGTGGCGCCATAATACTGGGTCAGGCTTGGTCCTTCACCTTTCATTGCCAGTCTATCCAGCAAGGTTATCATACTGGCGGCCAGCACGTAAACCTACCTCGATCTATCTTTCTTTAATAGATTTTCAACCTTATCACAATAGTGGAAGGTTAATTAATATCCGATTATTTATATTGTAAAATTACCGTTACGTACCGAGTGCCATATTTTGACGTTGCTTTCTGCCTAGGGTGGAAAAACTACATGACCCAGAATCTAGGAACGTAACGTTTTGCTGCAAAATATTTTGTCACGAATTTACAAAATAGAAAATACTTTTAACTACTTGACCACAATTATAGCGACACAATCAAAGTAAATGGTTATGGTACGAGTCACTGTAACGGTGACATCGCAGAGCACAGGTCGCATAGCAAGTCGCATCATCTGAGGTCGCGAACGAAGCATAAAGAAGAAGAAATTATCCAAAAACATTGGTAGCAATTTTATAAGTGTTATTGAAAATGAAAAAGTCGGTAGCGTTGATAAAGTAATAAAATTAATAGCCTGACCTCAGGTCGTGACCATTGACCGGTTGCAGCGTCTCGCGTAATACCGGGAATGATTATTTTTTAACTGGCAACACCGCTCACGAACTGGTAATGATCAAGAAGGCGTGTTTTGTATATTAAGGTAAATTATTTGGATGTTAATAACTCCCTATATGTTTTGGTTTTAGAAGAAGCTTTTGAAAAATGTATGCTAATATGAGTTTTTAAATAAAAAAGAAAAGATTTTTGGCAGATAAGTAGGCGGACCTATGGCACTCCTTGACTGTTTGAATTTGCGTAGAGTTGTGACCTTCGAATATTATATTTGCTAGTTTAATGAACCTAGGCGAAGACTAGATTCAGTCTTGGGGCCCGTATAATTCAGAAAAAATAAGTTACATTAAAAAAGAATAAAGACGGGGACGTATAAACCAATGTCTTCCGGGAAGCGTTATAGAAAAGCTTGACAAGAGTTGCTTCCCTTTGGTCACCCGTCCAAAGTCGGACCTAAACAACCGTTGCTTAAGGTCACCCATTTAAGAACAGACTTGGCAAAAGCTGCTATCAAGACCCGCTCTCATCGGTAGAATCAAATAGTGCACTTCCTGTAATACTTTTGTCTTATGTCACGAAATCACTACAATTTTTTTTTTGTTTTTTTTTTCACGTGGTAAAATTATCAGATGAGTCCTCCCACCCCGGGCAGGGCGGGAGGGACTGTCAAACTTGTACTGACTAAAATCCACCGTGTCCTTCAATGGCCCTTTATGTTCCGGGGTCACGGTGATGGTATTAGACCCGAGACCCCGGCAGGCCTTAGCCCTCTGAGAGGGGGCCTCGTCATTATGCTGACGCTTTTTGAGGCGTGCGTGGAACACGACGCGCCGTCGACCCGGGCAACGAAATCACTACCATAAACGCGAGAGGAAAGATAGTGACGCAAAAAAAAACTGGTTAGTTATGAATCTATAAAATTAGTATATTTATAGCTCACCATAATGTCATGTAATAGCTTGTAGCCATAGGCATCAAACTCATTGCTTTAAGGCTTACTCATTAATTATTTTAATTACTACCTACACTGCGATGACAGACGATTTTAGCTAATTTATTGATGTCTGGTATGCAGGCAAATGTCAAGTGCAAACCATAAACAAAGCTGTGGTGATTTGACAGTCTGTCAAACTGACAGCTCGATATGACCAAAATTGAAAGGCGTTCATAAATTCATAGGACTTTTCCTTCGTCCTTTTGGCCTGGATCAAATATACATTATTCACGATAGAGAGGTAAATTATTCAATTATCCAAATCATGGGCAGCTTTTGATTTGATTTAATATAATTTAATTTCAATTAAATGTAATACGCTTTAAGCATTGTCCATTTCATAAAGTACCTAATTGAATTTCTAAACGAGAACCATCTTCCTTCAACAGTATACTACCAGTTTTAGAAAATCCAGTCAATTTATTAATTTCTTACCACAATAGTTGCCAGTGACAAAAAACAAAGAAAGAAAGTAACAATAAGAGGTTTTATTCAACCCAAATCAAATTCGAACATCAGATGTTTCGAAGAAAGCATTTTTTTCGTTCTCTAAAACAATAAAAAGGTATTATTTGTGGCTACGTGATGGCCAACACAGTGAGCCGGACTTTAGTGAAGTGCAATCATGGTCAGTTTTTTAATAATAAGTTACAAATGCATTGTTTCAAGTTTTATCGTCGAAAGTTGTATTGTAATGACGGTTTCAAAAACCTATACTTTTTAAAGAAGTATAATTATATTAGTTTTTTCTAACTCTTAAGTGCGCGTAAGCTCGTACAGCGTTACAATTAAAGAAAAAAATATTGCTTTCAAAATCACTGAATCGCTTTTAATGAAACTTCAGCAAGATACATAATAAATTATTTCAAATAATTATCGGATTCCTTTCTGTTATTTCTCTTGCATAATCAAATACTTATGTTTAAAGGACAGTCGAAATAACATAACCATGCTTTATGATAATAATATAATATTAATTTTTAAAAACAAAACCGATTTAATAATGAGTAGATCATAATATTCATAATGGACTAGATTTTCGTCCTCTATCTGCCATTACCTCGTTAGTATGCAAAATGGCTGGCTATTTTATGATGACATAACTTTTGCACACCGCCATTACACGCCCCCTGAATATTTGGAAAGCCACTATTAATGTATTTATATATAAAGTATGTTAATTGTTATTATAATAAAACCTTATTTTGATATCGTTGGCAATTTTATGCGCAGGGGTGTCTCCATTGCCTTTAAATGTGTTTAATATTATTTTAGATTTTTATCACCTAGTCTATTATTTATTGATTGAATAAATTGGAAAAAAATATTAGGACGATAACGCTTTTTGAACGGTAACCTGCCAAGTTTCGAAAAAAGCAATTTGGTGTAAGTAGAACCTACTTAACATGATAAAAATTACTTCTTTAAAAAACACATAACACCAGACTAAAGGTCATTTCCAGGCAGCAATAACCAAATATTTCTCCTGAGTGCTCACACGCAACGGATTCGCATTCAAAAAAAGAATCGGTTCGAAATGTGAAACATTTAAATTGCACGTTATTGCTACTGTGCACGCGGCCGCCATCGCCCAAATACCCCAACGTTGTAATTATGAACACCGATTTGCTCATCCCGATCCGATGTTGCCGCAAATAAAAATCCTTAGCAGACTAATTCGTGGGAGTCAACCCTTGCTTAGCGTGAGAAAGAAACAAAGGGATTACTGGAAAGTAGAAACGAAATAATACCACGAAATTATACCAAAAACCATCCACATAATTGATTCCGATTTTTAAATGAATTATTAGCTCAATAATGCTATTAAAAGTGCCGATTCTTAAATTAAAATGAGATAATTCGAGCGCGCAACGGATGCGCTTGCTCCCCGCTGTGCGAGGTCGCGCTTCAAAAAAAGAACGCCGTCAACCGAACTGTCAGTACTCGAGACGAAGAATGAGAAATGTTGCCAGTTTAAAAAAAGCCATAGAATATTCATTCATAAAAGCCAAGCCATTCAGATTTAGAAATTAGTTTATTTTAATTACCCGGTGAGTGTATTGTTGTATTAATTATTGTTGCGTCGGTTGTATCGTCCGCGTCGGCCGAGTTGGACAATATATTTTATTGTCTTTATGTGAGGTTGTGATTTATACGTCTAGTTAGTAAGTTATTCGAATTTTAATTTAGACGAGTTTTAATGGGGTACGCTTGAATGGATTCTAATTAGAGGAAAACAACCGAACGGCATCGCATGAATAATGTCGGGTATAAATTCCGGTTACGGCTTAGAAAAGCGATTGCCGTGCGCGGCCTGACCTCTGTATTAACCACACAATAGGTCTGTATTTGCTGTTATAAATGTGCTATTATAAAAAGAGGACGGTGAAAAATTACTAGTGCTTTTATAAAATGGTTTGTTGATATATCGTGCGGAGTTTGGATAATATTTATTGTTGAGTTAGCAAAGATGAAAATAGAAAAAACATGAATCAAACTTGAAAGTCTTTCATTAAAAAGTAGATAAAATCAAAAAGATGTTTGCTGAAAATGGCGGCGAACTTTATGATTTAAATTACGAAGGAGTTCAAACAAAAAGAGTTATGTTTTCCGATGCCCATTAAAAAATTAAAAATAAAAGCATCCTTCTTCTAGCGACACTACTCAATACTTCATTAATTGCTGTTCACAATTCATTGGTAGTAAATCAAAAAACTTGAAAAACAACGACACGCTCATTTAGTCCCTTGCGGTACACTATTAAAAAAAAAAGAATAAAAAAAAAACCTTTTATCCTTGCTCTTATTGCCTATTAAAATATAATATCGGCAATGATTATTGAAAAACGAATTTCGAAATAGCCAATTAGTCGAATATCGAATGTGTCCGATGTAGATTATGGTCGGTCGGTGGGCGGGAACGAAGTGACATGTCGTTAAATCTTTTTGACAATATCTATTACCGAGTGTGACGTAAGCTGTAGAAAATGATACATTGTTTAATATTTACCGTGTTTTTAAAGGCCTTTGTTTTTGTGTAGATGAAAATAGATTTGATTTTGAGAAAAGAAGAATTCCATCTGACAGGGAATAACAACAATAACGTAAGAGAAGGAAAAAAAAATAGGTAAAGATTGACCTTACTTATTGTATATGTATGTATATTATTTATTTATAGTTATTTCGTTTACTTATTTTTTGTTTATTACCTAGGTACATTTTTTTAACTGCATCACTGACTACCTCCATATTTTTGTTTAAAATTCATACAGCTGATGTAAAGGTTGTCTGGACAATATCGCTGTTAGCGATAAGACCGCCTTTGTAACCATCATATTAGATAAGTATTGTAAAACTGTTTTTTGTAACAATTTTGGTGTACAATAAAGTGTATTCTATCTATCTATCTATCTTACTTTTTTGAGAAACAAATAAGTTAAGAAGTCCAATCGCCTTAATGTCAATAATAATTCCTACATAGTAGATATTAATTTTGCGGTTAGCTAGTCAATAAAACATTTGACAATAAGAATAATAAGTCGGAACATGTTCACAAAAAAATGTGATTTATTGCAGCTATTTCAGAAGCATCTAAAAAACTTTATGATTGTGCATTCAAATTTTATAAAAAGCTACACGAATTTGCGTGTGGTGTTTCATCAAAATCGCCATTATTTTATATTTGGCATGCAGACAATTGAAGTCCAAATAGTGTTATTCAAAAGCGGACAGGCGGAGCAAAATTAATTAGTTTAAAATTACATCTGAAGACCTTTCCTGCCGCGACGCGACGCGACGTACAGACGCTGTGAGGAATGTTATGCATATAAAATGCTGGTAACACTGTTTATGATTAGACCAAAGAAACGATGGACTGCGTGAAGTATGATACGGCTAAAAAAGTGGTGATTGTTGAAGTGAAAAGCCATAGAGAAGTATGCAAGTAGAAGACATGCTCCGCTAACCCCAAATGAATTGGAATGCAAGAGAATGATGATGAGTTGGGGGCACTGTTTTTTTTTCATAGATCTATCCTAGTTTGAATTGTCTATGGTCTAGTTTCTAGTCTACTTGTACTCGCGATGCACATCAATGGACACTTTCACTATATGTATCATTGGACCAGCTTCATTGAATATTTCATGTTTGACTGTCGGGGTTAATCGTCCAAATACGCTCCTATTTTTACTTTTAGTTAATGATTCGACATTATGTAAATTAAACAAAAGCTACATTCAAAACCATTTAAATTGCACCGCTCATTTTATTTGGACCATAGAGGCCACTTTACCAGCCAGTGTGGTGTGATCAAACACCGCTTCTGTTCCAAATTCAAAATTCGAAATTAATGGCGGATTTGACAGGAGCTTTATTGTGCGGCTAATTTAAATCTTATCAACGAGCGATGACAGGGACTTAATGGGATCGCGAACGACGCCATAAAAAATATAATACCTTTCATTTCGTTTCGAGATTATTTCCTTTTTGATTTTAATTCCCTTTTGTTTATGTGAAAATAAATTTAGTTATTACTTCAATCTGAATAAGATAATTGATTTATTAGATTTTTTGAGTTACGCTGATGGTTAAGGGTTCTTGGAATGATTAACAAAGGAAATTCTTAATCAGAGTTTAGTATATCTGAATGAAAATAAGACCAACTAAGTTCAAGTTCAAGTTACAAGAGAAATAAATATAGAAGGATCGACCATAGAGAATCGGGAACGTGAAGAAGCTAGATTCCTCGGGAAATTGATACATTCTTTAAAACCTGTTACTACAAAAAAAGACGTCCAAAAAAAATATCCCTAGGAATCAAACATTCCACTACAATTATGGAAGGCAAGCTAAACTAATAATTACAATTGCGATAGGCAAGAAATTACAATTACATGAAGTTTCAACTGTAATGGCCATAAAACTTACGTTCGAACCATAGAGAATAAAGGTAAGGATGACTATTTTTTAATTAGGACTAAGTTGAAAACGTATCCAGCTTAAGCTGTAAATCACAGTTCAAGAAATGGCGCTAGTGTAACTGTAGAGCATTGTAGCAGAAGACGGATTGAAAAGACCCTAGTGTAGTAGTGCTGAGCTAATAAAAAAAAGTTTTTTTTAATGTTGTGTTAGGCTAATAGGAGCGGAGCGAAAACGAAGAATGCTTCAAAATGGGGGTTAAATTTAACGTGAGCCCAAATTAAATTTTCCACGCGAACGAAGTCGCTGGCAAAAGCTACGTAGATATAAAAGATAGGCAGTAAGACTCATTCAGGGGCTTTCAATGCCGGTATTCCGGGATCCCAAAATAACGTGATCATGGATATATTCGGTTCGAATACAAAAAAAATACAGAACTACGGATCATACTAATACCGGTATTGAAAAATCCGGAATTTTGAAAGCCCTAGATTCATTTGAAGATTTATCACTAAAAAAAAACGGTTAAATATATCAGACACTAAACTCGGTATACTTGATAGGTTAAATATCCGGATTTATGTTCTAACTTTGAGACAATGCCAGAAGCCCCTTCGTCAAGTCTCCGATACCTTACGACTTTGGTATCCAGGTGACTATCGCAATACAAATTCATAGAGGTTCATACACAGGCACACGTCAATGGATACCAAAGTCGTAAGGTATCGGACACTTGCGTCGCGTTGTGTACGAAGGGGCTTAGTCATCTTGGGTCAGGGCGCGAACCCTAGTCGTCTGGAGATCCGACGGCCGCGGGTCACGGACTAAAACCATCCGGACTGACATACCGTGAGTCAGACTAGCAATGGTTGGCAGGGTCCGTTTTAAGAAGCGTGTTCAGTGGCCTAAATAGAGCATAAAATGAATTATTACTGAGGCAAAAAAGTGATAAAGTGTTATGTTTAAAATAGTGGAAATTTAATAATTATGCTAGTAGAAAAATAAGGCGGTATAAAACATTTGAAGATGTTTGAAATAAATAAGTAACAAATGACAATAAAATATACCTACAGTGTGCGGTGTAAAGTCCAATTGGAAATGCTTGTTAACATATTTTTTTTAAATAATCTGGTAATGCTTGTGCGGCGGAGGCAAAACGACCCCAGTGGACTTACGGATAATTACCGCTCAGTTTGGGACAAGTCATAGATATGTTTTGCCTAATTGAGCCCACTTTCCTAAACCTCCAAAGACTTCTAGAGAGATTTGGCCCGTTATTGATAATCTTCTGTATAGTAAAAATAAAAAAATAAAGGCCAAATGATAACGCTAAACCCGAAAATCGAAAGCTTTTGAATTCATTCTATTATTTAAATGAAAATTTTGCTTTCCTTCTCAAATTTTATTTTCGTCTCCTTCGTTCGGTTCCTATTGGTCGAAACGTGATGTTATATAGCGTATAGCCTTCTTTAATAAATGGACTATCCAAAACAAAAATAAATAAATTAGCAAACCAAACAAACTTTTCAGCTTTTTAATATTTTTCTTCATTAGCAAATTGCACCCGTGTGAAGCCAAGGCTTGTGAAAAATTACTAATCGTTATCTACGTAGTATGGACACGAGGTTGTAAACTGAATTTCCTCTTGTATGAACGCATGGAGAGGAAATTGGTCATTACTCAGAAAATTGCTACGATTTGTCACTGCATATTAGTATCAAGTTACTTACATTGCAAGTAGCTAAACCTGTGTATTATAATTTCTTTATTATTTATTTAGCATTAAGTTATTTTAAATTTGTGTAGATTCAGATTATTTTTTTCGGTTTGCTCTAAACCAAAAATGTTAAGCTATTATTGTACGCCATAATTGGCAAAACATACAGATCAATTTGTTATTTTGAGATCTTGCACCTTGTTTTGATGCATACTCATGTTTTACAATAAATTATTAATCTATTCTTGCTTGTAAAATAATTAATTATATTATTACTTCACAAAAATAAGTTTTGATGAAAATAAATCAGTTAAATAAATACAACATTCAAATGAATACTACATTACATTTGGCAGTCCAGCTTGCGCACATTTTTTGAAATAATTTTCCGGGAAAACTGTTTAGCAACCGACAACAAAAGTGTGATAACTCCAAAAAGCTCTGTTTTAATTGTTTTGTAAAGAAATAATTTACTTGTACTTTATAATAAATATCCAAGTACAGCGCTTGTTTCTTTAATTGTTTTATTGCAGGAGGTTAAAGCATTTTTTTTAAATTTTCTTAACGATCTTTTCGAAGTCTTTTCTTGTCTTGGCTAGTATGTATACCTTAGCTGTAGCTTATAAAAACAAACCTGTTTGTATAGATACGGAGCTACAAAAGGTTGTCTCAGGAGTCATTTTTGTCTCATCCCGCCAATTATAAGTTTAAAGTATAACTTAGAGAAGAATACGGGCTATTTAATTATATCCTTTGATGGAATGCTTTAAACGACGTGGCATGGCCGCTTCGCTTTCAACAAAGTTCGGTTTTGTTTTTAAAATAACTTTAATTGTGGTTTGTCGTTTGCTGCATTTAAAATATTTCTCGTAAATAATTACTTGTTCATTGTAACTATTTGTAACTTTGTATCTTTGGCTTGGTTGTTTATTTAAATTATTGAACTCAAATAAATTGTGCTGTATTTAAATGAAAACTGATTGTTTTTCAATAATTGAATTGTATTTACTCTAATGTGGTAAATATATTTTCATTTAAATTGGCGTTGTGCTTTTAACCCTCGCACGGCTAGGTTAGGTAAGGCGTTGTCGATAATGCCGTTTAATAATATAGTACTCGTATAATTTATTGAATTTTTGAGAAATTGTATAAAAATGTATTTACTTATTTAAAAAAACTAACACGAAATAAAAACACGTTACATTGAAATTAATTTACATCACACATTTTGTTTTAAATTCAACAAACACTTAACTTTTTATTAGGTAGCCAATTTAACCACTTTAATCACTTAAGTCTTAATTGTAGATTAACAGACAGGTATTTAAACTTGAAAACGAAATGCATCAGCTTATAAAACCAGTAAACAATCATGGTGCAATCCATCACAAGCCTTAACAAGATGCTGGCTTCATCCGGCTGTAACAACTGTAACACAAGCATATAAGATAGATACATCCATACCTCACGATGGCACTGCATATATAGGTTCATACCGCACGCTATATCTATACTAAGGCAAACATATCACAGAACGCACAATATGTCTCTAACACTAGAACGCAAGTTCTTTCATATCTCCGAAACTAATTCTAGTATCGCACTTCGCTTTGTACATCGCTATCGATTCGGTAAGCGCCCGAGGCGACGCGCGTAGATCACAGAATCACGCGTATGAAATGTAATAATAATCGACCATCCCGCGGGCTTATCTGTAAACGACTGCAGGCGAAAAGGTTTTAGCTGGGGGCGAAACACCGTGCGTAGCTCGAGGCTCCGCCCCAGGGAACGCCATTGGCTAAAAAGCGGTAGCGGGCCTCGACCGCGCCTCCCTATTGGCTACCCAGTAGCCGCCGGTGGGGGTACCGTGTCGCATCCACCGACAATATTTTGACGTTTTTTTACCGGCGCGGTGGCATTTCTCGTCGCGGCGATTAATTGTAATTCTTTATGGCTATTGTAGGGTTAAGTGAGCAGTTATACGTGACGTTTGTGTTCCATGTTTGAATAGCTCGTATGTAGTGGATACGTCCGTTGTGTCAGATTTGCGCGGGCGCACCGTTTTGTTCGCTTTTTACTGTTGTTTGTGTAGGCTCGGTGTCAGCGTGTTTGGATTCGTTGCGCTAAGTTTTTATATTTTTGTTCGTATTGTTAACACCACCTGTTTACTTTATGTTTTCATTGAAATGGTATTTTTTGGTGCATCGTTTACTTAAATTGATATAAAAACTGTTCTGCGAAATCCTTTTCTTCACAGACTTTGAAAGAAAAGGAGAAGCTTGCATCTCCAAAACACTTTCAATAGAGTTGTTCAATGGCTACAGGAAGCAAGCCTTTACAAGCAAAGTAATACACTTATTAAACAACTTTTTTTTTCTACAATCAACATACGAAACATAAATTATCAACCAACAAAAATTAGAAACACACAATACAATACGCTAAACTCACCCACTACCGCAAATCCCCAAACTCTTGGTAGAACAGTACAGTGAAAACATGAAGCAAGGAGGTTATTATTAATATATTCCAAGCACCCTTCATACATTGGACGCATCTTACTATGTTTATCTTGGAAAAGTGTGGGGAACGGATTTCGGGTTTTCCTGTTGAGGGGCGAACACCAAAGGGGAGAAGAACCTCTTCTTATGAATACATTGTTACCTAACAATATAAGGAAGAATAAAATTATAGATGAACCGGTATAAGGATAATGTATTTGGCATTAGGTTTTAATGCCCAAATGGAGTCATTATTATAGGAGCAGTTTTATAGATATTACAGAAGGTTTAGTTTGATTTAGAAATATTTTCTTGCACACCATAGATACATTTTGCAAACTCTTTGTTCTCGATTGTATCAATCAAAACTTTTAGGATTTCGCCCTGAACTAAATTGTGATATTAACAATTCGGTATCTGGCTGGCATTTGCTTTATATGGGAAGTAATATTAAAATAATAAACAGTTCTTCAAACTATTTATAGCTCTTGTAAAAGTATATTTCCATTTCGACTTTCAAACTGCTTAGGCAGAAAGACAAATTGCACTCCTTTCTGAAACAAAGAGGTAAAAAGTGCCAAAAAACAATTTTAAACACAAAACCGCTAACACCTCCAGGCAAAAATCTAATTAAAGTTAACAAAAATAATCAAATGACAGCTGTCAAACCATTGTGTGGTCCACCACTTGCGTTGCGGTGGCGATATTGACAATTTTTCGGGTTTTGCCATCGCGAATAATACGGATAATTCGTGTTAATTAATTTCTTGTGGAAACGCACGCCTACCCGTGTGTGTTTAATAACCACCCCGAGGTGTTGGACATTTGGTCGGCGCGGAAATATTTTCGAAAACTCTCATTATATCGAAAGTTTGCAAAATATGCCCCTTTTTCATGTTACAAAGGATAATGATGCATTTATTTGATGTGAATAGCTAATTTTATTTAATTAGGTATGTTGTTATTATAATAATATATAGCATTGGGGTTGTTATGAAAAGAAATTATAATTTTAACATAGTTAAGAATACTTTCATAAAGGGATATATTATAATGTGTGTTATATTATAGTCGGCATTTGTGTAGGTAACTTAAAATGTTATTATGAATAATTTCTGAAAGTGGATATAGATACTACATAGATTGTAATGATATTTGTATCTACTTATTTTTGTGTATAAAAATTCAATGTCTTAGTAATTCAAGAAAATGATACAGTTTTTCAAATTCACCAATCATTCACTAATTTGCTCTCCCTGTAAGGAAAAAAAAATAACTACAGCTAAACCATAGTATTCTTTTAAAAGCTAAATTTACACAAAATGAAAACTAAATCAGTCAAAGCAACAAAAGCAAATGAACTCACATAAATAGAAGTCATCATCATAACATACCTTTAGGCATTACAGAAGTTCAACAAACAAACACTGTACCAAACAAAAGATTTAAAAGAAAAAAATCTAAAAACTTCTGACAAAAAATTGCCTCACACATTATCAGCTCATTAATGTCTAATTCACCGCAGCGACCCGACCCATGGGTCATCAATTAAAAATTACAAAACTGTCAGTTGAATTTGATAAATTCACATTTTCTTACTTATGTCGTTTTGTTTTAGCCGACCAAACTATTAGTCACGCGCCATCCCGTTAGAAAATTTCAAATTTGGAATAATTTTACAACGGTATTTCTTTTTTGTTGTTCGAATTCGGAAAGTTGAAAATTAAATTAGGAATTAGATTGTCATTTGTAAGTTTTTTAGGTCGCCATTTTTAATCATTAGTGTTTCGTAACGCATTTCTAAATTTATGGTGTGTTAAAAGTTTTGTTTTTGTTGGCGTTGCTCCTACGCAGATTAATTTAATGCAGCTTGTAAAATTACTACATTAAAACTAAGGTTGAAATACCAAATAAATCTTAAATCGTTAACAATAAATCACGTTTTTTACAAACTAAAGTTCATAACTTCAAATCCTTTCTTGATTAATCATCGATTCAATTTCGATTGGAATGTAGACGGTATTAATACCATAGTGACTATCTAAAAAGAAACAAATTCAACACTAGATCACCTCTGTAATGATTTTGAAGAATTCCTTCAATCTAGTCTATAATTTGGTAAAAATTCGAAATATTCGGATACCCGTGTCCACTGCAATTACTCGGGTATTCGGAGACGCGGCACGCGAGGTACACCTCTATTACTCGGATATAATATGATACTATTAGAGTTTGATACTAATGCTAATGTCATGTAATTGTGATACTTCTTAACTACTTGGCTAGTACCTTATGTCTGAGGCACTGCGCGTGGTTTAGGATTACGTAAATAAGAATATGTAACGTAAATATAAATATTTTGAATCCAAAACTATCATAGAGCTATTTTGTTCAGTTGTTTGTGATAAACATAATTAGTTTACTTCGTGTATGTAAATTTTATGCATTCTTAACACTAAATAAATATGTACGAGAATTTTAATTTCTAAAATTACGAGTATATTGTTCGTGCTCAGTAGATTTTATTAATCATGCTACTTTAGAAGTATATTTTGTGCGGGTACTAACAAGGTTAATTTTTTATTTTCACAATTTTTGACTTAGGTGTTTGCGTTTGGGTACTTTAGGAAAATCAATGATGCACGTTTTTTTTGGGTTTGTCTTGTTCTATATTTAATTCTTGCGGGTTTGCTCACGCTGTTTTCCTTTACCGTTTTGAGTGAAGTGGTGATGAAATTAATTACACAAAGTAATGCACCTGGCACAACACAATCGAGGCCGATACCACTATTAAGCCACCACTGGCCACTGCTAGTACTCATAGGTGACATAATTTTCAGTAATTCCGTAAATATGGAATATTGTAGGTACTATACAGGGTGGAATTTTGTAATGCTCTGACCCTAAAGATCGATGCAATAAAAGTACAGTGTATATTTTTTTCAGATTTTAGCCGGTTCGATTCCCGGGTGTGGGAGAAGAGAATTTTCGAAAATCTTTGAATGCAGTTTGCTTTCTATTCAAAAATAAAGGAATGTTTCCTGTGAGTAAAATTTTCTATCTGCAGTATTAAGAGTACTTTCCCTTTGGGTGGCATTACAAAATACCACCTTGTATACCTATTCCTGAACTTATATTTAATGCTGTACTTACTCTTTGATGAAACCTTCATGAAACATTGTAAATAAAAGATTTAAGATTTATCTCGCAATCTGTCGATCAATGAAGGTTAGGGTCAGGGCCCATTCGTACCCTAAAATTCGTCCCCCAGCATAAAGTTGTGGATTCGGCCCCTATTTAAGGGCCCATTGGTCTCCTGGTAGGGGACCAATTAATATTTCAATAAAAAATATTATTTTTAAAGTACCCATTCGTCCCCTCTTATATAAATACAATATAAGTTAAAGATTCGGCACCTATTCAGGTGCCTATTGGTCCCCTGAGATAAAATTAGCTATATTTTACATAAGAAACGGTTAACATAGTACACTTGTGAACAGTTTATTAACGGAATTAATTTAATATATCTTATCAGATCATTGAAAAAAGAGCTATGATGAATGATAATCCGTCATGATAATAATATAACCTGTCGATAGGCTTACGATGTAGAATTCTCTACGAAATATTTTTTTTTAGATTTATGTTATTATGATTTTGCATGTATGTAGCTAATATACAAAAAAATAAGAAGTGATTATTTACCGTTGATATGTGTTCTATATTTTTCGCATATTGTATATTTAATTTTGATTTATATAATGGTCAATCAAGGCTGATTTTTGTAAAAGACTTGTATTTGTTGTTAGTAAAAATCTTGGTTTTACATAGTTGATAAAGACTAGTTTTACTTTTTATATTCATTGACTGTACGAAGTACTAACAATTAATTGTGAAATTATATTGATATAACAAAAATTTTAAAAGTTTATTATATTGATATTTGGTTATTTGTTTGTACACTGGATGTAAATTAATCTAAAATTCAGTTATTACTGGGGTTTTTTTTAATAGTTACACAGTTTTATTTTACTACATAAAGATATTATAGTTATCATATATTTTGCTAAATATTTAAAAATGTACAAGAAACCAAAAATTGATTAATTTTTTTGAAGACTTACTTAATGCCTAGAGCCTTTTCTTTTTTTTTCGTGGTAAAATCTTCAAATGAGTCCCAACCCGGGCAGGGCGGGAGGGACTGTCAGACTTGTACTGATTAAAATCCACGGTGTCCTTCAATAGCCCTTTATGTTCCGGGGTTACGGTGATGGTATAAGTCCCGCGACCCCGGCAGGCTTTAGCCCTCTGAGAGGGGGCCCCGTCATTATGCTGACGCTCTTTGAGGCGCACGTGGAACACGACGCGCCGTCGACCCGGGCATGGTCCATGGTCGGGCGGCGAGTTGCCCTTTACTCGCCGCCCGCATGCCCGCGATGCCTAGAGCCTAGAGGCATTTTATTAAACTTAATCTTATTTAAAATAAACATGGTATCCACCGAATTACTATATTTTTAATTTTGACCTTTTCTGCGCGACTGTACCAGGACTACCCAGCTGTAGTATACACATATACATGTACTTATATTAGAAGAATGAATAAAAATAAATATTCTTCAGGGGACGAATGGGCCCCTTAAAAGTTCCAGGGTACGAACGGGCACAGGGTGCGAATCTTAGGGTACGAATGGGTCCTGACCCGAAGGTTATAATACAAATGATCACTGTCTAGTCTATGGAAAACCAGTCATAGTGATTTGTGACATTTGCCCGTCTCCTGTTGTGAGTGGCGTTGGCAGTTCAGGGTTAAGGTGACGTCATACCGTCCTTCTAAGAAAATTACACACGTCAATCTACTTATCATAAATTATAAGTGATTTATACCTGTGTCATCTTTAACATTGATTGGTAAATGTCAGGAAGATATCAGAGGCGCTTTTTTATATTGGTATAATCATCAAATGAGTAATCCCACCCCGGGCAGAGCGACAGGGACTGTCAGACTTGTACTGACTAAAATCCACGTTCTCAAATAGCCCTTATTGTTGTTCCGTGGTCACGGTAAAGAAATAAGTCCCGCGACCATATCAGAGGCGCTAGCACAAATGTAAATAAATAGGTACTTATGCAGATGTTAAAATCGAATTCTTAAGATACTAATATTTTTTTCACACTACTTGCTCGTAAATGTCAAATTATATGTCAGGCAAACCTACTGTAAAGCAAATCATTATTCCCTCTCGCTCGAGCCGGGCAATAATAAATGTACTGAATTTCATTATTCCCGTGGGAATAATGTGATTTGAATTTGGAACCTCAAATAAAACCGTATGTCAACTTTCAGCAAGGAGTTATATCAGTAATGGCGGCCGCTGGCCGCAACAGCTGATCGCTTGCAGTGGTACCAACTTCACGTCAGAAGGTTGTCGTACCACATCAAATTTCAAAAATCGAATATTTTTCCTCGCAGTAGGTGTGAAAAGCAGAGTACGGTCCTCGGGAGTAAAGCTGCCTTGTCTTGGGCTAACTTGAATCCCTCGCTTCACTAAGGATTCTTAACTTAATTCCCTCGTTTCACTCGGGAATTAACACTTGAACCTCCTCGCTGCGCTACGGAGGTTCACCCCCAGAATCCTTAGTGTCGCTTCGGGATTCAATACGCCCGTGACGTAAGGCAATGCTTTACTTGTTGCGTAATCTACTATTTTTGTTTATAAGAGGGTGCAAAAAAATAATAATGAAAAGCTTGAATAATGTCACACTATGGTGCCAAGACAATTTCACTGTTGTGTTGGCCAATGGTCGTATCCTGCCGGGCTCGTGGCACTGTCTCATGAGGTAGCCGTGACCCATGGAATGTAATGGGCTATTGATCACAGTGGATTTTTTTGTCAGTACAAGTCTGACAGTCCTTCCCGCCTGTCCTGTGTGGGAGGACTCATTTGATGATTTTACCACGTAAAAAAAAATTGTTGTCGCATACTGTAACTATTTTGGTCACTCACTAAAGTAATATCGTATGAGTACCTAGGTATTTAAAGTAACAATTGGTGGAATATTTAATCATTTTTGGTAATTCCAGCTTAGTTCATAGTTTTACTTAATTACAACCTTCTAAAACCAAAAAATAGTTATTAAACCTATCCAACAACGACTCAAAAAGGACCTCAAAGGTCAGAAAATCAATAAAAATCCACAAAAACAATAGGAACTCCTATAATTGAGGTCGGGTAAGTCACAAAACGTTTTATAATTGCGCCTCTTTGGCCCACACCTGTAATTGAGCTAAACATAGTCATTGGCTATATTTTATGGCTAAAAGAATAAATATATTGTCTGTGGAAACTTCGGTTTTTGTATTTGGAATGGTATTGCGACTTCACCTTTCAAATTGTAGAGTTTTTTGTTTTGTCAAATGCTATAGTTTTTTTTTTAGGGAAAGGAGTGAAGCCTTTGCCCAGCAGTGGGATAATGGGCTGCTTTAATAATATAACAAGTAACCAATAGCTACTTACATACATGGAATGTTCCAAAGGTGATATTTCTGGGACGTGATTGACTCTAGAGGTGCCGAAAAAAAATAAAGAATTCGTATCTTCCACACTTCTGTACATCGATGCAATATAAATAGAAATTAAGTTCTGAATATTATGATGATTTCACAAAAAAATATAACCAATACAACAAAAACAAAAGAATTATCCAATTTGGTTCAGTCGTTCGGAAGTTATGACTTTATGAGCGTACAGACAGATTTAAGATTTTAAGCATTTTTTTATACTAAGTATTGTAAAGCAGATTCTTCGTAGGCGGATTCTGGGCAGTTTATAATGTAAAGATGTAAACATTAAGAAGATTGGCAGGAATACAATGACATTGAAGAATTGAGAACATATCAAGCTAGGCAACCTAGCCAGAAAATCTCTTGCTCACTTTATCATTGCTTCAAGAACTTAACCCTAGGGTGTCTTTTACAACTTTGGCGGGAAACCTAACAGCTGAAATATAATGTCAAGATTTTTTCCTTTCTCTACAGATAAAGCGGACAATTTCAGAGAACTGTGGCTTAGTGGTAAAAACTCCGACTGGCAGTTGTGTAATTCGTGGATTGGATTCCAGAATCCAGATAGGAGCTTTTTGTGTTATTTATTACGCCATAACTGTTTTCAAAATGGTGACGAAGGATCGTGAGGAAACTGGCATGAATTTCTTTAAACAAAAAAGAAAAACAATGTGAAATATTTAAACCCCATTCCCTCTCATAGAGTTGAGACCCGTGTCCCAGCAGTGGGATTATAATAGCCTGATTATGTTAAGCAGGCATTTTCTAAGAAGATTTTATTACGAACATCAAAACAAACTGCCAGATATTAGTCTGATAAGAGAGATAAGAATCATCATAACTACAGTCCTTTCTCAGTTATTTTACCTTTGACAGCTGCAACCGAAAATCAACTTTATTGCCAAGGAAATTGAAGAACACTATAACTTTGAAAAACTTGGTAGTCGAAGCAACGCAACACGAACTTTAACGCAATATAAATAAGGATCATTGTGATTTTGACGGAGACGTCAACTAGGTAAAATAGCGCCGAAATGACTGTAACTGCTGAAACTAAATTAACATATAAATCCACTAACATTTTGTTGGAACGGTCCATAATTATGTTGGAAAATTATAATTTTTATGTTATTAAAATTTTATGTATCAAATTAAAGGTTGCGTTGAACTATGTCGGGTCATCGGGTTTATGTAGATTAGTGAGGGACCACGTGGTCTCGCGACATCAGTGAGAGAGCACCCTATACTTAGAGGAACATTAAAATTCCGTTGTTTTTTGTGATCATAATGTTGTGATTCTGGGTGTTAGTGTGTTTCGGCATTATTATGATAGATTATCGCGTTTGTTTTATGATTTGGGGCTTCTTACAGATATGATCGTGTTTGACACGAAGATGTAAGAAGGTACCTAAAGTATTAATTCCAATCAGTAAAATGACAAGTGCAACTGTCACTGATACAATAAAATTTAGTACATTTCTATAGAACAAATGTCATTTTACTGTCATTTTACTGACTCGAATTAATAATCGTACTCTAAGTGTTATACTCAAGAAGAAACGAAATTCTGCTTAAACTCTATGGGAGAAAAGAGTAGTAAGATGTAGAAAGAAAAGAAAGTATGAAGTATGGAACGGACAATATTGTTGATGATTAATATTTTAGGCAAAACTAGCAATGAACACTATGAAAATAAGATACATTTTTCCATAGCCACGAGCTTAGATGACTTTAATTTTACTTAAGCCAATGAACAGTTATTTTCGGGATCGGTATTCAAAATCTTGTTACTCTGTAAAAGCAGATAACGAAACCAGAAAGCAACTTTGACCAATGAGGTTTCTTTACATAAATGTTAAGTACCATAAACACTTCAAAACCGACTCTCTCTTAACTACCAAACACGAAACATCACAATCACCATATTGTATTAACAAATTACACAAAAATTACATCTATCAATCAAAATTTACTTTTTACTAAAACGATCCTCGCATTTTGGTCGAGTAAAACAAAACAATCGACTAACACGAAACTAAATTATTATAATTCGACTTAAGGATCATCTGACTAATCTGATAATCGGCTGATTGACTCTAACCTTTCATATTTTGATTGTAGGTACAAAAAATTTGATGCACGACGCATGACTGCATTTCGTCTTTGTTGTTTTTACTGATGTTAGTTTGATTTATTTGGTGATAAGATTGTAATGCTATAAATTATCGTCTTTTGTGGCTAACATATGATTTAGATATTATGTATTTCTATTTTGACAGATTGAAAGGTCAAGATTTTATATTTATTCGTTAGAATAATACCTATGGTACAGTTAGGTGTTACATAATTGTTTCCAACATGTCCTGCCATAAGGTCTAAAACCAGGCGACTTAATGCAATATTCTACTAATTAAATACGAACATGGTTCGCTTAACTTTAAGTATCCCATTCAATACCTCAGTGCCTCAAGACGAAAGTCTTCAACCAATGTGTGTTACCACTTACCAGTGATGAGTTACGGCACCGAAACGTGGTCTTTCACTATCGGCCTCATCTCAAAGCTCAACGTCGCTCAGCGAGCTATGGAGAGGGCTATGCTCGGAGTTTCTCTGCGTGGTCGAATCCGCAAGGAGGAGATCCGTAGACGAACTAAAGTCACCGATATAGCCCACCGGATTAGCAAGCTGAAGTGGCAATGGGCAGGTCATATTGCTCGCATAGCAGATGGCCGATGGGGTCGAAAAGTGCTAGAGTGTAGACCACGGACTAGCAAGCGCAGCGTAAGACGTCCACCAGCAAGGTGGACAGACCTATATCCTAGCAGTCAAAATATAGGCTAACGATAACCACTACATGAACGACAACCCATCTCCTCACCATAAGTCACGGACCAGTAATTGAACCTTAAAAAAACAACGCAATAAACGTTCAATTTATAAAATACTATAATATATTTACAATTACGTTCCATTTAGAACAATTTAATCCGTCGTGGTAAAGTTTCGGCCGGGGATCGGGACGATTTGGCCCGATCTCTAAGACAATATAATTTGACTGATTGATTGCACCGCCATCTTGGCATGGACGCACGCAAGTCCCCAGAATTTAGAATTTCGAAAATTTCAGAGTAATTGTTGTTTAATGTGCGTGAAAAGTGGGTTTAAGTGGTTACAAAAGAGCAATGCGGTAATGTTTTGTTGTGGACGCGACCTTTATTATAAAATGAAGGAAAACATTGCGAGGAAACCAATTTGAAGAAATATAATATTCATCATAACTATGGCACTTGGCCCATGTGTGTTCTCACAGAGAGGAGTTCTGTGTCCCAGCAAAAGGAGTATGGTTCGTTTAAAAACTTTTTACAACTACAATCGCTCAAAGAAAGGACCCACTGATCGTTACTGATGGATTGCGGTCATCTTATTTTGTATCTTGGACAACTCAGCATAGCGCGCCTCTTTTGGACATAGGCTTCTCCCGGGCTGCACCACATCACCTTGTCCTCTGCTTTTCTCGTTTTGGCTCTTTATTAAAATTATTTATGCCATAAAATAACTCACTCCTAATTCGGTAGGCCGTTCTCATGAAACCACAGACTACACACATTCTTAAAAAAATATTCAAAAATTCAAACTTTAGAGAATTCGTAATGCTAAAATATGGCCCCAATTTGACCACATTCATCCCCGAAATATGATTTATTGCGATCCACGATCACTCATGTGCTGTGTTCAACATTATACCCTGATTTATTACAATAAGGCGAATTTACTAACAAATTCTTTTAATAGAATAATTGGGCCAAATCTGTGTTCCCTTGAAAGAGTTTGTTAATATTATGGCTAAGTACCTAATAATATTAGGTAACATTTTCTCGAAATAAATTATATTTTCTTGGAAAATCCATGCTGGTATTTTCCACTGTCTTTACTTTCCTTACACTTTTGATGACCTGAACTAATAATAAATGTACAACATTATATTTTTACAAAAATCTTAAGTTAACGAGTACCTACACGTAATCACCTTAATGCACCCCACACTGACGAGAAATGCCGTACATTATCGTTATAATTAACAGCATTTTCCGTAAGACTGACCTCAGTATAAAAGCTAGCAGAAAACAAAGTTAAAAAAAAAAAGAATAGGGTATTTTACTGCATAAATAAATTGAACATCTATTTAGTCCGTCAGTAATAATATTGAAAAATATTGGACACGAATTTTTTATTTTTTTTTATTTCGACGAATATTGACAAAGATAAAACGCTTCCAAATTCGGGAGTGGGGGCTTGTGACGTCATTACGCTTGTAAAATTGTAACGGCTAAGTGACGTTTTGTGATTTTTAGAAGCGTTATATCTTCGTAAATATTGGTTTACGTGACAAAATAAAAATACGGGTCTAATATTTTTTAATAATCAATATTTCGGACAATTTTTTTTTTTTTGTAAAATTATACCTTATTCAAGTACAAAGAAGACTAGGGTTGTGACTTATGATTCATCATAGAGCACAACATAGCATCCCTCCCTAATCGATTATGGTAATTCGATATTCGAATTGGAACAGGTGCGACGAGCGTCAAGTAACAACGGAGATTGGTCGGAATGGGTCAGATAATGAATTCATGTTGAAACTTTAATGTTGAGGTAGAATCAGATTATTATTATAATTATTATCCGCGTTCGAGGATGTAAATGTTGAAACGGAAAATATATTGTTTCTGAGAAGTTTTACTTGCCTAACACTAGGTTATGGGATTTATTACACCTTAAGAGTACATTTTATGATTTTTTTATCCTTAAACAAGGAATATGAAATGACGTGACAGAAAGTGAAAGTTTATACAGGTTTTCCAAATTCTGTCATTAGTTGGTAAGTGTTGATATACAGAAAAAAAGTTTTGATATTTTAGGAGAACGCTCTACATTGTACGTGTGTTAATTTATAGGCTTCTTTAGTGGTCTTTAGTGGTCCACTTTGGCCCTGGATCGTGAAAACTGGAGATCATGGGGAGAGGCCTTTGGCCAGCAGTGGGATGATATAGGCTTACAGTAACAGTAACAGGCTTCGTTATCTTCCATCCACCCAAACAAACTTTCTCGTTTATAATATTAGTAGGATAGGATAGAAGGATAGTATGTATAATTATATACAGTCCAAAGCAAGTGGCACGTGAGGTTCATTTGACTAGTAAAACAGTTAGGTATTACAATACGGAGATAGTTGACAAAGTCCTTTAATTCACAAAGAAATCAATAAAATAACATGACACATCAAAGAACCAAAATTCATTTTTAAATCGCGAATCGAATGTGATTTCAAGCATCGATTCCCTCCGATTCGCGCCCTCGCATCGCTTGCGTGCCACAAATCGCATCACGCAGATAAGTTCGAAAATTCAAAATTCAAATTGAACTGGCAGGTGGCGCGTGCTCTATGCATTTATTTTGCATATTGACGCGAATTTACAATACGAACTTTTTTTGGATGCTAAAAAGGGAAATTGTTTTTCTTTTTTTGTTTTACATGGGTTACTTTGAGGTAATTAAAAAGTTACTGTTTTTAAAATGGCTATTCGTTTTATGAAGAAATCCCTTTTAATTTTTACGAAATAAAATACACTATTTTATTCTTTTGATTATTTTTTGTTGTAAAAGCACGAACAAGTTTTCAAAACCTATTTAATTATTCTTATGACATTCATACTTAAACAGACAAATAGCACCTAAAATAATGTATTTTTTTTTACGATCTCCATAATTATTGTGATTATGATATTACTTACTTTATGTGAAAAAAGGTTTAGTTACTGAAACCATAGACAATAATAGCCAACCAAAACTTACTGATCAGATGACCGCTCAAGTACTTCACCCTGATCCTCACAAACTCAGTTACTTTTTTATACAAAAACACACGTGCCTAAAAATTAAAGATGGATTCCATCAAGTACTTAGTTACGGTATCATAGTGTTGTTCATGATATTACAATACGCCCTCGTAACGCCACGCGGCGCCCATTACCGGCCACGGATAAAAAACAGTGGTCCATTGTGGGCCACGCGTCGACACTCGATACCTCTACTTTATTAATTTAGACAGATCCTTGCATTAGCTTGTTAGTGCAGAGCTTAATTATCGTGGGTTTTTGAATTTACTCGGTGAACGAAAATATGTTTCAAGAGAAAGTATTTATAAACGAAGTATTTACGTTTCAATTCACTCAGAGGGAAAACAAACTAACATACTCGTAAGCTGTCGAAAAGCAGAGGATCGTGCATATAGGTTTTTATTTTTGTTGTCACTTGAAAACAATTGTTGTCACTTGTCTAGGCCTTCTGGGCGAGTAACAAGTACATATATTAACATATGGCCAACATTATGGTATTGAAAAAGCATTTCATAGTTCCACGCTTCATGAAAATATGTAATAAAGTGTTTCAATTCAACCAAGTCAACCACGAAAACTAAGTTTAGAAAATTTAGAATTCACCCTATTATTATTTTTTTATTTGGATAAACGCACCAAACTATTCCCAAACCACTGCAACTCCTGAGAGCCGGAATCAACAGTGGCACACACCAGAAAAGCGGTGAGACAATGAAGCTCGACGTGTCCCGGAGAATTATTTAACTGTCTTGGATCCTGCAACGAAATTAATCAGACGAGAATAGTGGAGGAGTAGGAAAAAATTGTTTAGTTTATATTTGTTAAATGCAGTGTACAATAAAATTGGCCGATAAAAGTAAGTAATTATACCAAGCAGATGTGTTTAAAGTGCACTAACTTTGCCATAATATCCCAGATACAAACCGCTGATAAGTTAATTGAAATCGCTCGGGGACCTAGGCTGTCAGCGTCGAAATAAAACGTTTTGTACTCGACATGTTCTTATGAATAGCTTTCTATATCGACATTTTGTTAATTTAAGGTCAATTGGGCACTGCCTCTTTGTTGGTTATTTAAAAATACCGTGATCTGTATCGAAATCGCCCGATGACATTAGCTCAAAGTCAAAATATTTTTTAATTTCACTTGGCCCAGGAGAGCCTTATAAAACAATAACACAATTATTAATTAATGTTACTATTTCTGAAAAATAAAATATGTAGGTACCTACAAGTTTTTAGACATTTTTTTTTATCGTGGTAAAATCATCAAAATGTGTCCTGCACTATCTAAATTCCACGGTGTCCTTCAATGAAGTTTTCAGACATAGGAAGAGTTACTAGCAGTTTTTCCCTTTTGCTCAGATACCACCGATTTTGACATAAATTGTTTCGAAAATCAGGCTTCATTTACAATTATTTCTCCAGCCGAAGCTTGCATGACAGAAAAACATAGTCCAGGTACTAGGTATTTCCACACTAAACGTTTTAAACAGGAGCATTATAATTATTAAATTCTCTTGTTACTTATTAAATTATCTTTGAATCGACTTATTGCCTTAATATTAGACTTAGTTCCCAATAATAAAAAAAACATATGCCAATCATCAGCCAATCTAAAAAACAAAGCATTTTCAAACCACGGGTGCAAACAAAACAGCTGTTTCGGCTGAATGTCACGAACCATCTTTATTCCTAAAAAAAACATATTTCCCTCCCTAATCAGCCAGCCTCTTTAAAACAATACTTCTAACACGTAGGTGCGTCAAGACAAAGACTGCACGTCGCGCGGCGCTTGCTCCCCGCGGCGCGCCCGCTGCGCGCATGCTCCCGCGCACGACACCCGACGACGCCCGCGCAACGTGCGCACGACGACTAATTGATTCACGAATGGATTGATGAAGACATTGGGTTTCATTTGAATGAAGTGGTTTCGTCAAAAGGATTTCTATGATTGGATGGGACAGTTGATGGCCCCTTGCTGTGTAAGCATACGGACTATTTGATTGACGGATTATTTGATGGAAACGTTTTCTTGGAGGAATGATGAAATTTAGCCATTGGCAGTGATAGGCCTCACTAGGGCCTTCTATCTCACGAACTACTGTGTCGGAGTCCGGCGCTAAACTGTTTTTACTGTATTCCCATGTTGCGCAAGAGTTTCAGTTCTTTCTGTGTAAGTTTGCACCGTTTTAGGCCTCATCTTTGGACCCACCTTTAGAGGGCCAAAGCCTGCCGGGGTCGCGGGACTTAAGAACTACCGTGACTAGCTTCTGCGTGATCTAGCTCCATCTTAGGTTTTATCTACAATTCTCTCTAGATTGAGGCCGAGAGCACACCAATCGTTAACAAAAAAGGAATTATTGACATAGCGGGACTGATGCTGAAATGTATGGAAGAAGAAACTGTGCTGACTACAAAAAATTTAGGATAGTAGATAGGTACCTTAAATGAAGTGCTCGCTAGCTACTCGACTCGGCCGTCAAAAGACACAAATGAGTAAGTTTTGGATTCACCTACATAAGTGCTTATTGTTTCAACCAGTAAACTGGAGAAGATTCAAACCTCTTTGATATTGCTGCTCCTGGTACACTGATCCTTTAAAAAATTATATTTGTTTGGTTTAAAATGAAAATCTACAAATACATGAACACTCGGTGTTTTAATTATTAAAATTGCTCTCATAACTAAATGAGGGTTAGTAGCTCAGTATACTGTTACGAAGTTACATGTTTACGAAGGCAAAACAAATGGTATGTTGTCCTGTGTTTCTAATGTCCACATAAAAAGTAAACGCGCTACACAAAGTTAAATAAAACTTTCGAAATGAAACGTATACTCGAAACTAACCGAAACAACAATAATATCCGACCAGAGACACGGGCTCTATGGTAAACTCTATAACATCAATCATCGTTTCAATTGAGAAGGACAGTTGATGGCGGAAAATTGTGACGTCATGGACTTTTTAAACACTCGAAAGCTTTTAAATCAACAATTTATCATTTGAAAATACAAGTTATCTAGGTATTCTGTAAAACAAAGATAATTTACAACATTAAAAATTAATTAGCGCAGAGCATTTTATTGCTAAACGTTATTTTCACGTGACTTTTGTCCATAGACACTGTCCTTATTATTTGAACCGCACTATACGGAGTATTAACAATTCTTTTTTCAAACGAAATCTTACATTTTCATCTACAAGTAAAACATTATTATTATGCCTCAAATAAATCGTAGGATATGACACAAGGGGTACCAAATAGGCGCTTTATAGTGCCCACTCTGCGATCCCGTCATTACTCATATTAGATTTGTGGGTCCCCGATAAAAAACCCAGATAGGGTGATTATAGTCGGGCAGCGGGATAATTTTGGGGTCTGTGACGGTGATCCCCTTGTGTTATTTTTTGCTAGTTTATTAAAAGAATGGTTATTTTTTGTGTTGTTGTTGTTTAGACTTTGTGGCGTTGTGGTGATTGATTTTTCGTGACTTACTTTCTTTTAAGATTTTTGTTTTGGATTTTCTGAAGTGACATCTTGTACTTTTATTAAATGGGTTGTGCTTATCGCTTCGCCATTTTGGAATGACATTTATTTTTTGCAATTTATGAATTTGTTATGAGGGTCTTAAAGATTATAACTACTGTCACGGATTTCTATGATATTATGCAGTTTAATTGATTCTTTCCAGCTTATTTGTAAAAATAAAGAAGAAAACAAACATTTCTTTCGCAGTTCCAAAATTATACCCCGAAACGAAGTCACAGATCTGTGACGAAGTCATAAAGTTATAGAAAATACATAAAAACCAAGGAAATCAAAATAAAAACCAATGTCACCTAACAAACTCACAACCAAAAAGGTTGTAAAAAGAACCAGAAACAATTATTAAAATGAACGACACTACACATCTCACCTACATACAGAACAAAGACACAACAGACCCATCAAACAATATCCGAGCCTAAAAAAAGGAGCTCATCATGCTTTAAGAAAAAACTTTAAAAAAAAAGAAAAGAAAAAAAAGGTCTTTTCATGAGCGCAGTCCGGTGAAATTGTGTATGGGCGGCGGCGCGGCGTGGCGGGTCATTCATCGTGACAGCCCGGGGCTTCGGTACCTACTGGCCGTACCTACACTATTGCACGGGTAGAGTAGCCACGTGAATGAGGTATAACAGGATAAATGTGTAGGGATATGTATATCTTGGCAAAAATGGGGGAATCTTCCTAAACATACCTACAATGTATATCTGATATAAATTTTAACACTAATTTTTAAAAAGAGCTTGCAGCTCTCCTAAAATCAGTAACTTAAAACAATACCTAATAAACATGGTAAAAATCCCGTTTTAAAAGAAACACATTTTTCCTACTCCTCCACTATTATTTTCTGAATAATTTCGTTGCAGGATCCAAGACAGGTAAATTTTATATATGGGAGACGTCAAACTTGGTTTCTATCGTGGTTCTGGCTTTCAGGAGTTGCAGTGTTTTGGGAGTACTCGTAGTGCGGTAGGTTTGACACAATAAAAAATAAAACTGTGATTACCAGTTTTCTTTGCCTCCAGACTTTTTCCGAACGAGACCTCTCCTATTCACCGAGAGCAAACAATTTCTGCCCAATAAACCACAACCATTAAAACTAGACCAGAATAACCGCAAATAATCCTCAAATCATAGCCACCCTACACCCAGCTATTACCTTTCTCAGTACAAGTAGAATATAAACTGTATCTGTGCTATTTACTTAAATATATAATCGGTGGACTATTGTGAAATTATCCGCAGTACATTATGTAGTATATAGACCACCGGCGTGTCTGACTAATGAGTGCCACAGAAGGAGATATACAGGCACTAAACGGTCCGTACTTATTGTCTAGCGGCACTTTAGGGCACTAATTCTGTATGGAGTACGGTTGACATAAACTGTCTTTTACTATTGCAAATACCATAAATGTTGGACAACTACGTACATTAACCGTTTTATTACAAAACGGGGTTGAACTAAAAACCCAGGTTTCAGTCTCGTAAATCTACGGTTTACGCAAATCGTGGTCAAATTTTAATGGTCTAACAGTCACTCGTAGCTGTCAAAAGTGTGTCAAAGTTTCTCATTTTTTTTATCGTGGTAAAATCATCAAATGAGTCCTCCCACCCCGGGTAGGGCGAGAGGGACTGTCAGACTTACTGACTAAAATCCACGGTATCCTTCAATAGCCCTTTATGTTCCGGGGTGACGGTGATGGTATAAGTTCCGCGACCGTCAAAGTTTTTCATAGCAACTTTTTCAATGTGTTGTTTTTGGTGTTATTTTCTTCCAAAATGGATTTAAACTTGGTAGATTTAATTGTTATCCTTATTACACATGGTGGAGTTCATTTTTAGGCAATGTTTCAAATTACTGTACGAAGTTCCACGTTTTATTTAAGATTTGTAATACGGAGTTTAAACCATGGTTCATTAGATACGCTTGGACTTGATAGTTCAGGTTTAAACCAAGGTATATTTAGTGTTTGTTATATATATTATAAGCTGTTTAGCCGGCTCAAACTGGAGCCAAATAGCAAAAGACAGAGACTTATGGGGATCTTTGGAGGAGGCCTTTACCCAACCTGGGGTCCTTGCAGAAGATTAAAACTAACACAACTAACAAAACATATAATTACTTAAGAAACTAACCCACTAACACTTCCAAGAATTTGTTTTTTTTAATTGTAAACTGTAATGAAAAAAGGCTTTTTATTCTATTTATTATTATAAAGCTGTATAAGTTGGACACCTACGACATTGATAGTAAAGAATAATCTGATTTTAGAGTTGCTATCAAATTGCAGAACCATTTTGGGTAAAAGTGGATCAGTTAGAAGACCTATCAAACCATGGGTTAGTTGTCTACGCAAAGTAATATCTGCCGGGGTTGCGGGACTGTGTCATCAGGTAACCGTGATACTGGAACGTAAAGGGCTATTGAAGGACACCGTGGATTTTAGTCAGTATAAGTCTGTCAGACCCTTCCGTCCTGCCCTGGGTGGGGGAAATCATTTGATGATTCGGGTTTGACGCATTTGTACCCTATTCTCAAATGGTGCACTTCGCAAAAGGAGCACTTTTTAAGATTGTTATAAATCTAATTTTTTGTTACATAATTATGTTGTTATATATTTCCTAGTGACTTTATTTTTATTTTTGAAATAGGGAAAATGTTATGGTGATGATAATGTAGAGTCAATTTATTATATATTTAGAGTTGATTGTATTTTTAAGAAAATTAGCTTCGCAAAACCAAACAATCTTTCATTTTTTTGACAATTATTCCAAATATCGACTCATCTTAAAAAGTGCTCCTTTTGAGAAGTGCACCAATTGAGAAGTGCACCAGTTGCGAAGTGCACCATTTGAGAATAGGGTACAAGTTGAGAAGTGCACCAAATGCGTCAAACCCGATGATTCCAGTCACCCATAACTCGCCGTACGCCTGCCCGCGCATACAATACTTTTGCATTATGGATAGGGATGATCGTGTCCTAAATTAACGATATCGACCTATTAGTTTCACTTACAATGTAATCGCTACAGTTATATTCACTTATAGCAACAAGTTCTAAGCAGATGAACAATGTTCTTAGTTCCCCACCTGCTGAAGAGGGCGGCCTATTGAATGGATGCCTCGTTGCATACAATACGTAATTATTGGCCTATTGTCGACTAGTGATGTGTTTATTATGTTGCTATAGTAATAAATCAGATGTAGAGTGTTGTGAAATTACGTCACTCTAGTGTTGTAGTTTTTTTTGTAAGTTTTGCGTCGATCTTGTATTATTGTTTTTTTTATTAACGCAAATCTTTATTAAAATGTCATTAAAACCTAAAAACAAATGGTCTTAAATTCCTAATTAAAAACAAATGTAATTTAGCACTTGCACGCTGCGCTTGCGCACAGTCGCTTTATTTTTGGGATATAGAACTTATAAAACGCTGCAATATGAAATTGGGTTCTAGCCAGTCACAACCTAACGTTTTTCCATACCGACACTTAACCTAAGGGATAGAAAATAGATTTGGTAGTCAGGCTTTAAAAACTTTTTCCTTACGTCACTAGATCGATGCACTCATTTTTCTAGTAAGTACCTCTGTGCTCAAATCAATATTACTCAATAGAATGTCGTGAGCGTCTTTCGTAAAGGAAAATTACTATTATAATTGACTATCGGCAGGTTTAAGTGATTAGAGTACTAGAGCGACGCGAGTATGATCTAACGTCATGAGATCATAAACTTAATCAAAACAATGCAATCATATTATAATATTTTCTCAGTATTACTTACGTTTCTGCCTCAAAACAACATTTTCTCAGAACATAATAAAGTCTAGTCTAAGAAGTTCCTCGAAAATGTGCTAATGTAAGCGTTAGCGGGCCGTTTTCACGGCGTAGACTGCTCGTAGCACATGCTACGCAGTTGCGTAGAGGCAACGTAGGCGTTTGTTGAACGTTTGTCTTGCGTAGCTTCCTCGTAGCAACAGCTACGCGGTGCCTAGGCGTTTACGGAAATCGAGATGCGTAGACTGCGTCGTAACATTTAGGCTAAGCGTATGCTGAGACGCAGGCAATGCAGCACAGCACAGTACAGCACAGTGCAGGGCAAGACAGTTGAGGCAGACATATGCCCCTCCGCATGCTGCGACGCAACTGACATTCGCATCATAAACAAAGTTACCTAGCAACGAATGTATCCAGCATACATTGTGTATGCTGGATACATTCGATCACACCGAAGGAAAGCTAAAAAATGAATCCTGTAACTACTTTTGTATTCGTTCTATCTTATGGCACGAAAAAGGATGTGTGAAAGAGATAAATGATTTACTCTTTGTTTTATTTTTTTGGCATGTCACAAGTTGAACTGTCATTTGGTTATATTGGTTCTATTTCAACCCGTCCAAATTAAATAGTATTTTGCTTCAATGCCTGACAGTTCATTCATTGAACTACTTGCCTTGTTCGCGTATTCAGTGTTTATGTTTTTTGTGTAATCTGGGTATGTTTTTGCGATATTTCACTGTTAGATTGCACGAATTCTTTTTTTTAACTACAAATAGTGAGTGTGTGGACGCTGTGGAGCAATGTCTTGTGTGAGCAATGTGCAGTTGGGGGCTGCAAGTCCCATTCATCACGCAAAGAAAATAAACAAGAAATATTGACCTTCCATCGGTAAGATTTTGCTCAATTTTTTGTTAAATGTGAACTGATAACAAAATTTAAATACATAGCAATTGATGCTGAATCACTTTGCAGTGGAAACCGGACGTAATATTTATTTCAATAGAAGTTATTAGCGAATATTCGGAAACTATTTCGAGGTTATCTTGATCATACATAGTGACGTAAAAAACGTTGTCGATACTTTTACAGATTTCCGAAAGAGACTGTGAAAAAAAATGAATGGTCAAATTGTATTGGTAGACAAAATTGGACTCCAAAAAAGGACAGTCACATATTATGCTCCAAACATTTTACTTTAAATTCATTTGTATGTAATGAAAATTGTATATTGTATATTTATTTTATTTGTACTACAGGCCAATCAATCTAGGCGTTTGTGCCATGAAAAAGCCTTCGATTCAATCGTAACCTGGGCAGTATTGCAGTGGGCAGTTTTCCAACGATGTCATATCGACAAAATATGCTCATGAGCTCCCTGAGCCCTCTTACAGACGCGCTCATCAACATGGCAGCCAACATGGCGCTCTATTTCCGAGGATCCCGAAAGACAACATATTGCTGAAATAATTCCTCCAAGAGAGGTTTAAACACCTCTTTTGTTTTCTTTTTTATTCATACAAGCCTGGCATAAATATATAAAAATGCACGCAGATGTTTCTTAATAATGATACAAAACAGTTCTTAATAACTATCTAAATACTTTGTTATTTTTCAGTTTTTAGTGGGTCGTTTTGTATTTTATTTATGGCGTGCAAACAATAAAGTATCCATCCATCTATTTGTCTTTCATTAAACATTATTATTTTCATTTTGTAAGTCTAAAATCCAAATAAATATGAGAAAGTAATTTGAAGCAAGAGTTGCTGAAAACATTCTTAAAACTGAAGTCTCCCACATTGTTCCCATCAATCACTGTATAGCAATTAAATACATTCGGGGGTAGCCGGGTCAGATTTAATACTTAGATACATACAATTCTGTAGGGATCCAAAGAAGACTTTAGTGATAACGATGACGAACTATCATCTAGTTCGTACCTAAGTACGAACTAAATAGTTCGTCATCAATCATCGGTCGTTTTTTGGAGTTCTTCCATAATAAAACAACTTATTTTTATTAATAAAATACTGTTTCATTTTGAACGAACTTCCAAAAAAACGATTTAGTTGTCATATATGTATTAATTGTAATTTTATCCACCTACTTAGATATTACAATAAATGCATAGAAAATACATTCACACATGCATTGTAAATTCTATCGATGTTGAAATGTATTAGGTCACATCACTAGTCTAAACAGAATGAGTGACAACCAACGAAATTTCGAAACGTTTTCTGTATAGGTGTCCTTTTCTAAAATAGAAGCGGCTCCATAAGTCAAAATGAAGCAAGTATATTGAGTTTAGTTGCTATTTTAGCCCTCCTTCTATGCTTTAGTTATTATTCTAAGCACAATACACGCGTCGCGCAGGATTCTGTGCCGGCACTGCAACAAGACGCAGAGCAGGACAGACACATGTCTGCGTGACATGTCCTGCGCCGCAGCGTACGTAGTTCAATGACGTTCCATGCTTTACAAAATCTACTCTGCTCTGCGCTGTGTGGACCTGCGTAACCTGCGTCTCAGCATACGCCTAGCCTTATGCAGTGACGTCTACGCGGCGTAGCAAACATACTCCTCACATGATTGAACTTATAAGTAGCGCAAAATTATCTGAGTAATATTTTTTCAAACACGTTTTTATTAGTCGATGAAGAAATTTCTTTTGTAACAAAAGATGTTTAATACCTAAACACTATGCGATGAACCCGTTTGAGAATTTGAGATACTAAGACTGGAATTTAGATAACAATAGTAGACACACCAATCAATTAACTCAACGATGAGCTCGTTATAACGTTCATCCTAGAAATAATCTTATAGAGAATAAAACATTATATAATCAAAGAGAATAAGATAGCAGGAATTAATATATTATGTAAAAATCAATTGCTCTGGCTAAAACTCGAGAACCGCTTCCGATTTAGCTAATTTTGGTTCTAAATTATTTTTGGAAGTCCATGGAAAGCTTAAAAGGTGATTAAATATGATTAAAAATATTAAAAATTATAGTAAAATCAACAATCTCGTTATCCTTTACAAACTATTTCACCAGTCAAATATTTGATGTTCGTCCCGTCGTTCAGAAATCAATTACGTCGTTCAGAAATCAATTAAGTCGTTCAGGAATCAAATAGACGGTACGAAGTTTGGCGGGTCAGCTAGTAAGGAATGAAAGTTTTGACCTTCAAATATTACATTTTTTGAGCCAAACAAAAGAGATACAAATCTCAAGATGTACCAGGACCCCATAATGTTAACCTTGACTAAAAAACAGCTTACTCCTAACATTTTTCAGTCGCAAATATAACGTACGGTGCGTACGGATCGCTCCGTGATGCCTGCGGGCGCTCCGCCTGCGTCCTGCCACTTCGGTAACTGTATGCCACGGGCGGGCATAGACTGGGACGCAGGTGCGATGGTCTTTTGAGGTTGAAGTCTGGGTACTATGAGGCCCAAGTGTCACTGTTTTTTGTACTAACTTCGTGGCCCCGTTGGCTTTGGTTTCGTAGTCGAATAGAACGTTGATCTATGATAGTCGCGGTAAAATGTTCTGGTTAGGCTTGTTATTGAATTTATGATACTGGGATTTTGGAAATTGATGGCAGCTCATGTGCTTCGTAAAACACTTGGTCTTGCATCAAATCTATTAATCTTTCTGTTTTTTTGACATTCAACGATAAGACGGAATAGATAATGATTATGTATCTTCTTATTGTTTCTAAGTTTAGTTTCAACGGAGAATGGCGACTATGATCTAAATTCGGCCAGAAAGATACAAGGGCTGCAGAAACAATAGAACGTACTTAACCTACAAAAACCCCTTACCTACCTGTATCAATGAATTTACACATATTTTTAATGTATGTGACGACTTTCAATTTACAAGTTATGGAGTTTGCAAAATGTGACGATTTTACTTTGACACCAATCTACAAAAACCCATTCCATTTGATTTATCCACGTTCAAAATCGTTTTTCTCAACTCTAAATCCTTAATCTTTGTTCATAACTCGCTTCACTAAGACAAATACTTTACTATTGCTCAATATTTCGCAGTCCTTATCCCATTGCAATAGAGTTCTTACTCGTTTGTTTATTGCATAGCATTATTGCTGTTAAGTGCTGTAGGCGTGATTTGAATGGCAGGTGCAGGATGAACGTATGTATCTGCGAAATGTCTTTATGTATTACAGTATATAGGTAGGTAAATTATATGTGGTTGGAAAGAAAATGTTCTATATTTATTTGTATATAAATTTTAGTTCTATCCAAATATGCAAAGATTCGCTTATCATCGTATCCCTACAAATTCTAAACTAATTTAGTTACAGCTAGCCACCAATTTGTCCAACATTTCCCTGTATATTATAGCTTTTATTTTAATTTATTCACCCTTACGTGTCACCCGAAACAAAACTTAAACAGCCGCTTAAAACACGACATGATAAAGAACTCATTTACACGCTGAGTTAACCGCGAAATGGAGAGTAAAAAGAACCTATGTTTACAAATTTAAAGGTGCAGTTCGAAAATTGATGGCCATTAAACTCTGACCTTTATTTCTTTCCGAATAAGAATGTCATTGCATTATAAGAACCGTAATACAAATGTGGTAATATCTATAAAACATGGGCAATTTGAACAAATGTCGTCCGAGGCTGAATGTAATTGAGCTGTCAGATTTTGGAGGGAAACAATCGTTTTGAATTCCGAATTGTAATTAGAATTATGGTATACGTTGTGGTCACGCTTTTTGTCCACAATGACACGTGCAATACCTAAGCTAAACTTTATTTTATGGACCGTCTGTCTACTAAGAATTCTAGGATGAAATATTATCAAAATCAAAATCAAATAATTTTTGTTTTTTTTTTTACGTGGTGAAATCATCAGATGATTCCTCCCACCCCGGGCAGGGCGGGAGGGACTGTCAGACTTGTACTGACTAAAATCCACGGTGTCCTTCAATAGCCCTTTATGTTCCGGGGTCACGGTGATGGTATAAGTCGCGCGACCCCGGCAGGCTTAAGCCCTCCGAGATCCTCGTCATTATGCTGAAGCTCTTTGGAGGCGCGTGGAACACGACGCGCCGTCGACCCGGGCATGGTCCATGGTCGGACGGCGAGTTGACCTTTACTCGCCGCCCGCATGCCCAAGTAGGCCAGGTGCAGGCACTTTTGAATTAACAAAAGACAAAAAATAAAAATATAATTTAAAATAATTAAGGTGCTACAGTCCCAGTCATAAGAACTGTGAAAGTACTGTAGGTGCCCATTCTAAAGCGTAGATCTTTATGGAGAAGAAGGGGCAAGAAACTCCATGGACACTCTTTTTCAATCGCCAAAACTTATACGGAGCCAGGACTTAACTACGTATGTTAATCTCAAAATGTTTCACAGTTTTAAAGTAGGTACTACGTCTAGTTAATCTAGTAGGCGTCTCCTACTACCATTAAACGTAAACAGAGTCTAAAAAACTAACGAAGTCTGTAAGTAGTTTTTACAGCATTCCAAGTTATCTTATTATGAAAAGTAAAGTTAGTGGATAACTTTCAGAGATTACCTACTTTTACATGGAAAGTAATTTCCGTAGGTCTGAACTGGGGACTTAAAAAAAAGTTCACTGACGGAAAACTATACTAGGAATTACGGAGTACTATACTGTTTTCGACGCGGGCTAAATCACTTCTTTGAAAATAATTTGTTTCGAGATGGGCAAAAGTTATGACGAATTTTAAAACGACTTACCTTAAATTTTGACAGATAGTTGCTTCTAAAAAGCAAAGGTCACTACTTTTTTAAAACAAACGACCTCAAACCTCTATGGAAGTTAAAACGAGTGGCATTTAATATACTAAAACATGATAAATGTTTAGAATATTAATTCTGCGTTTGTAATGAAGCTATCTTTGACGCACCCCACCCGAGGGTCCAACTCATTTCGCGCCCAATTTGAGGTCGATTAAAAACAAATTTCTATCAGAGTGCATTCAGCTTTTTAAATAGTGCTGTGACTAATGTCGATTGTGGAGTAGGTAGGTGGGTATTTCGAGTAGGATTTTTCTATTTTAGACAAGCAAAATAATTTTTTATTTATATTGGTATGAATACAAGAGTAATGCTTACTTGAATTTCTCCTAATTTTATAATTCAAAGTTTTAACGTATTTTTTGCAAGCTAGTTTTAAAAGTTAAATCTACTTACGGAATTCAAGTTTACAAATTCCGTTATACAGACGCCAGCAGGTCAACCTACCCCATACTGTCAAATTTTGCCAATCGAACATTACCCTTCCATTATTGGGATAAGGTTGAAAACCTATGAAAGAATTTTGACAGATTGAGTCCCTAGTCTAAACCAACATAGATTTAGTATAGTTTTTATGGGTATATGCATTCTACAACTACCTATTGCACCCGTAAAAAAAAGAGGAATTTAAGTAATTTTCCTCATTTTTAGATTGTAAACGTATAATTTTTATCGACAATATCACTATCGGGACCCTTCCCTCTGTCCCTAGCGTTCATTTGTGTCACTGCACGCACATATTGAGCTTGCCTTTGATCTCCGCCAGACTGTCATCGTGCAAACACCACACACAATCACACACGTTATGTCATGGTGGTGACTTTTGTTGTTTTTAGCGGAGATATTAATTTTTGTGATTTCTCATTGAAAGTTGAACTAGAGATTGACTATTAAATAGAAATACGTAACCATTTTGTAAAGAATTGATAACAATTGGTTATGGGACAATCCCAACACATTATTCCCTAAAAACAACTCAACCACTGCAACTCCCGAAAACCAGAATTAACATAGGCGATCAACAGAAAGCGCTCATACAATTAAACTCGACGTAGTACAGTCACGACCAATAGTATGTAACCACTAAACAGTATTCAAAAGCGATGCTCTGCTACTTATGTTGATTAAAAGTTTTGCCTTTCATTAGACTTATATTTCAGAAGCCATACTATTACAAAATAGATCTTATTTCAAAGTGGAAACCAGTAAGTAGGTACTTCACGAGTAAATTGCGTTTGAATTTTCTTATGTGATGCATGTTATTGCTCGTGACTGTATGTACGTCACTTATTGCTAGATTTCAACGGTGTATTTTGAGTGTGTACGAGGTCCAAACTTTGAATACCAGGATGGGCAGCGTTATGTTAATTGGTTTATCTCTTAAGACTATTTCAGTTTGGAAACCGGAGTTTAATTGTGGGACCATTTGATAACACTGTATTTGTGTGGTGTTACGTATTAGACACACAATATAAAAACTTTGCAACTGTATTTGACTTTGTCTATATCGATATTCATCTACAAGTGTATTCAATCGAGTTTTGATTTGTCAACACACTCGCATTACCAGCGCCCCTCTGCCTCGTTTGCATCACTGAACATTTTGGACTCGCTCTTTTGATCTTACACTAGTACTGTCATCGTCCAAACACGGCACGGACTAATAGGACGCAAGAGATTAATATGGTGGTGACATTTAAAATTGTCGTTTTTTTATTGACATTGTCAATGTTTTTATTTTGGTGGTTGTTTTGCGACTTTCAGACATAATAATATCATACCTAGTTCACAATCACATAGACTTTTTTTTACTTTTTCTTTATGTTGTGGATGTGCTTACAAACATTTGATCACAAACAGCCAAAATATGAAAATAAGATAAGCTATACAAATATTTGACCCGTTTCGTGTGGCAATCAAACCCGCGACACAGTTTCCAATTTCTAAGTCAATATATATCTACACATTATTATGACAATAGTTATACATTGCTGAACAATCAACTCTTGATTTTTGAAAATATTAATTTACAACCGATTGAATTATTTTATGCACGCCATAAAATAATTCAAACCACAATAAAAACATTTTCACTGGACTTAGTTAAGCAACTAAAATACCGCAGTATTTCCACGTAACAATCACTTAGTCAAGAATGCAGCCTCATCATTAGGCCCTCAAAGAAATAATGCGGTCCCTACAATTGACATCGATCCAGACCGCTGATGAGGAGCTCTGGCACGAACTCGTGATCCCAGTTCACACGTCACTTCCAAAACACATGCAGCATACATCAACCACGTCTAATTACAAACCCTAAGGCTAAACCCAGTAAAAAACTCACGAATATGACGAAAAAATCTCACGATTGAAACAATCCTTACCGTTTATGGCGGGAATTTTACGAAACGTCAAATTAAAAGTTCGAATTTCGATTCTTTCCGTTGCGTTTGCGAAGTTGGTTGTATTTAGTGCGGCCCTTGGGGTAGTCGTGTGGCTAGATCATGACCGCCGGGGGGACACCGCAATGGGGCACAATTAGGTTGCTGCAGTTGGCAGAACCCACTCATCTCGGTAATGTTGGTATGCCTGCTGTGTGTAATTTCTGAACGTGTATGCAGGTTGTTTATATTGTTACTGCATTTAATTTTATTGAGTAAAAATGGTATGTTGAGCTTAATTTGCTCTAGGGATAATAAATAATTTTATACAAAGTGATTTTAAGGAAACGAAACGAAAGAGAAGAATGCATTAACCGCTACTTACAATCAAAACCACATAAAAATTCTTCCTAGAAAATAGACACTTTCGTGATTCGAGCAAATTGCTCTGTCCCACTTTCCGAACGCCCCTAGCTATCACAGGTGACAACTCCTCAGTCCTTAGTACAGAAGTTTCCGCTTATTTTCAGTAAGCACGTTCACTCGCGCGGTTACTGGCACAACTTCAGGCAGTTTGAAGTAAACGGGTCACCACTGTCTCGTGGAAGATGCACCTGCTTCGGAACTAGGATGGTAGAAGTAGTTAGAACTTACGTATTTGGCATTACACGGAGAGAGTTTGTACGAGTTAGGAACCTGGACGATTCAGGGATAGTATAAGTGGGTAAAAACTTGGAGAGGAATAAAATCGGGTTGTTTTAAGTTAGCGACAAAAATAATACCCCACGAAAAAAAGTTTTGATCCTGTTCTCCTAGTACTTTCTGTTCAGATTCCACTCGTTTCCGGTAGTTTTGTGATGGATTTGACTATTAATTGTTCTGCCAGCCGTGCGGAAAAAAGAAATGGGGCTTGCAATAATCAAAAACCTTTCGCTAATTATACAATTATTTTTTTCGTGGGGAATTATTTTTGTGGCGAACTTAAAACAACCCGTATAATCATAGAACGATGTTTTTTTTGTCTATTTCTGTTTTTATTCAACATTGCCCCACACTAAGTACGAGTTTCTTCTCTATCGTGGGTGCGTTTAACACAAAAAAACTAATCATACACAAACACCCATACCCAGAACAACTACAAGTAGATCATATAAATATTAGTTCCGTGCGTAAATCGCACCAGCGACACTGTACAGCAATCGCAGCCTAGCCTTTTCCCAACTATATTGAGGTCGGCTTCCAGTCGAACCATATGCAGCTGAATATCAGTATTTTACTTGGAGGACTGTCTATCTGACTTCCACAATCCAGCACCTCAAACCATACCGTCAAAAATGTATCCTCCCTCATCCCAGTCGAACCAGATGCAGTTGAATATCAGTATTTTACATGGAACGACTGTCTTTCGGACTTCCACAACCCAGTAACTTAAACCATACCGTCAAAAATGCATCCTCCCTTATCCCAGTCAAACCAGATGCAGCTGAATATCAGTATTTTACATGGAGCGACTGCCTATCGGACTTCCACAACCCAGTAAGTCAAACCATACCATCAAAAATGCGTTGTCCCTTATCCCAGTCGAACCAGATGCGGCTGAATATCAGTATTTACATGGAGCGACTGCCTATCCAACCTCCACTATACAGTAACTCAAGCCATACCGTCAAAAATGCATCCTCATTTTTAAGCCCAAGAATGTGAAGCGATGATGCAGCCAAATATGAAACTCGCCTGTCCCAAAAGCAATCGATTCACTCTACCCTTGATACAGGTTATAATTCCACAAGGCCTATCTTATACATAAGGCAAGTACATACTTACTTACATAGAAAGGTGTGCGTCGCAAGGCGTGGTCGGCTTCCTCGCGGCAAGGCTCTACGACCAGTGTTTATGGCGATATAACTGCCTCAATGTTGCCTACATAGCCTTATAGCATGCTATTATCCGATTATGTTCGGATGAATTGACAGCTGAATAGATTCTGTAAAAGTTATCTAGGTTATTTTGAAATTGATTCGTTTCTGAATTAGAAAAGGGGTAAGAAAAGTGTGTTAATTGGGTTTTAAACAAGCAAAAACAATTAGAAATTAAGTAAAATCGAATAAATAACAAGGGCATTAGTGACGAAAATCCAAAGGCCTCATAATGCCATGAGCAGCACAAGCCTCAAACTGATTTTCGTGAATGCCTTACGCTATGCAACTTTCGATGGACATAATTTCTAGCTCAGTACTGAAAGACATAAAAGGCAAATTAAAAGAGTGAAAAACATGAATGTTAATTTAATTAGAACATTGTTTAGTGAGCAACGATGTGGTTATTTTGTTTCCTGAATATGTAAAAAATTACACAAAGTAACTATCTGATGCTACTCATAAACGTGAGGCAGACAGCTCATAGGGCACACAGATTCTGTGGGCTACGACTGAGTGGGTCACACTCGTATCTATAATGAAAATCATACTCAAAAACTCGAAAAACTCTTTCTTTTTTTCTTTCTTTTTTAACCAAATAATCAAGTGATTATCTACTTTGTTAACCGAAAAAAAAATTGACAGTTCGACACAAATACAACCAACCAAGGCAAGGTTTAATTGTGTCATCTTCTTGTCAAGTAAACCATACTCTTAATAGCTTGTAATAACATAATCACAATATTTTATCGTCACTCTAATCTACCGATAATTGAGGATAAAATAAACCTCAATAATTTCATAATGGCGATAATTTAAATAATAAATAATGTTCGAACGGAACTTCGTGACTATATCATTGCGATATGTCATATAACAAACAGTATTATTATTTTATATCGACGATAACCCATTATTAGGACTGGCAAACTTAAACAAGCAGTTTAAAAAACCCTTATTTACAAGCCGTTAAAGTTGATTTTTACTTGAAAAAATGATAGAGTATTGTAGAGGTTATGTACCATGAAGTTTCTGCTTAGTTTGTCGAATAAATAATAGTAACTGAGTTAGGCATTATTGCAGTGTACCTTTGCCGTGTAATTTTCCTATTTAAGGAGTTGCTATTAAAGCAATATTGTATGAAACAAATTAGATATTGTTGGGGCTGCATTATGAGAGATTAACGCCCTTTACACTAACTAAAACATAATTTGTAAAAAGAATCGTTTTTTTTTTGTAATTAATATGAAATTTCGAAAATACCCTTTTCAATTCTATGTATCTTATATATCTATATAAATATATATAATTCAAAGGTGACTGACTGACATAGTGATCTATCAACGCACAGCCCAAACCATTGGACGGATCGGGCTGAAATTTGGCATGCAAGAAAATGTTATGACGTAGGCATCCGCTAAAAAAGGATTTTGATAAATTCCACACCTAAGGGGATAAAATAGGGGATGAAAGTTTGTATAAATCTTCGTAGATTTTCGACTGATTACGCGAGCGAAGTCGCGGGCAAAAGCTATTGTATAACATTGTAAAGTTTCATTAAAACCGGTTGAGTAATTTTTAAATAAATACTTGATTAGCTTAACATAGAAAAAGTAATTTAAAACAGAAATTAGGTTTTATTTACGACTTTGTAAAGATTAAGTTAAGGAAGGCAGCGCCTAAGATGGGAAGACGATTTTCGAAAGATGGCTGGTGCTACTTGGAGGAGGATTACCCGTAATCGGAAGGAGTGGCAAGCTCTAGGGGAGGTCTTTATGAAATCGCAAGAGAATCTCAATACCGGTATCTAATCTTAATATATATAAATCTCGTGTCACAATGTTTGTCCTCAATGGACTCCTAAACCACTTAACCGATTATAATAAAATTCGCACACCATGTGTAGTTCGATCCAACTTGAGAGATAGGATAGTTTAAATCTCAAATTTTAGACCGGGTCCTCCACTCGTGCGAAACCGGGACGGGCCGCTAGAAATATACTTATAGACATGTATAGAGGAAAAAAAAAAATTAAACTTCATATTTTATGTTTTATAAGATTGTTAAATAAAGGCTATTATAAAGTATTAAGTTTCTTCATTAAAAGCTTGTACTATTTTGGGAGCCAAGTCTAAATCCCTTTAATAATTTCGACAAACTTTAGTGTTTTAGTTAGAAGTCCAATAATTTGAACAATAAGAAAGTTTGGTTAAGTGCTTTTCTTAACAGTGTTAAGTTTTATTACAAAGACGGGATTATATAAGTACTTACTTTAAAATTAGGCTAAAAATAGTTTTTTTTTTTTAATATTCCGCAACTATCCCCAAACTAAGCAGGGCTTGTGTTATGGGTACTAAAAAACTGATAAACATACTTATATATTTCTAAATACATACATATTATAGATAAATTACACTCAGACACAGAACAAATGATTATGCTCATCACACAAACATTTGTCCTGGGTGGGAATCGAACCCACAATTAATTAAATCAAAGACATTTTTTTCTCGTGGTAAAATCATCAAATGAATCCTTCTACCCAGAATGGGGCGCGGGAGGGACTGTCAATTGTCCTGACTTAAATCTAAAGTGATCCTTCAATAACCTTTTACGTTCCAGGGTCATGGTTACCTGACGAGACAGACCCGCGACCCCCACAGGCTTTGGATTGTAATACTTACCAGCTGTTTCCAGCGGCTTCACCCGGTACTACTCAAAAATATCCCAAAATATATTTAAAATCGGTAAAAAATCTAACGCAATCTAGGTTATAAACTATCTGTGTACCAAATAACATTCAAATCCGTTTAGTATTTTTTGTGTGAAAAAGTAGCAGACATACCTACATCTAACCATCCTCACAAACGTTCGCATTTTTAATATTAATAAGATGGCGATTATCATAATTAAATTTATCATCAACCTTTGGTCAAGACTACTGCAGACTTTTCCCGAGGTTTGGTCTCCAGGTTAAAGATTTATCAGGTTGTCTTCATAAAAAAATCCATTATTCAGCTATCGGACTGGATATAAGACCATCAAATCAATAGTATTACATGGAAATTGAAACATAATTCGCTTTGGTGTAAAGAAAGCTAAATTGCATGACAACTTACCTCTGCCTATCTCTGTTATGTAAACAGGTGTGATTGATAATTATGTCATCATCACATAATTAATTTACATACCAAAAATAATTGCCAATTAACCAATAATTACAAAACAGACAAAAACAAAAGATAACCCACAAAATGCGACAGGCAGCAAATAATTAAAATTAAAACAACGAAAGAGCATTGTGCAGCCATTTTAATTCGAAATTGGAATGTAACCGATCTGCAGTGAACGGAGCGAATGAATGAGAGTGAATGAGTGATTGTTATTTAAGCGGGAGTTCGCTATTGATCGGCAACAATGGCTAAGGTACTGGGGGCTCTATGGAATCGTATAGACGATCGAAGTTTTAGAGAAGGTTTTTGTTATTGTTCAAGATATTGTAAGGATCAGTTCTTAGTACAGATTTATGGAGTTATGGTAGCTTTTCGAAGAGACAGACAGGTTTCTGTCATTTTAAAAAGTTTCACGTTGAGAGTTTCAAGATGAAACTCTTTAAAATATTAAATTGCGCTGATTATCGCACTTTGACAAAAAACGTAGTTAGATAACCACAACAAGAAAACTAGATATAAACACTAATATTAGTGTAGAATGTTTGAATATGCATTAAACTTTGAAAAACCTGTTTGAGTGTTTGTAACATAAAAGTATAACAAAGACACAATAACGTATACTGCGACCGCTCTATTCAATTCCCTTTCCAAAGCCTATGGTCAAGCGAAGGGTTGCTCAACCCTTTCCCTTTCGGCAGCCATTACAATACACTCCACTCTGGGTACGTTCGAAGCTCCTTTACTAACTGATCTCCTGGTACATTTATCGCAATTTCGTAGCAAACGTAGCGATTTTCGTAGCTCCGAATTTTAATCTCGTAGCGGCAAAATCGCGTATCGTATTGCTCGATGGGAAATGTACTAAATGCTCGCTACTTGGATATAATGCTTTATTGAGAGTATTTAATAGGCATAAATAAATAAATAAATCATAACGCTAACAAGATATTTAATTAATATTTACGTTACTAAGTGCGAATACTTTTTTTAGTAAGTTGATAGATCCTCACTTCCTCAAATTATTTGGTTCTAGGATATGCCGGTTACCAAACGGAGTTTTATTTCGCATTTTCGAGAGCAATGGTGAAGAATTGATAGCAATAAAGTTAAGAGTCTGCCAGTATTAGACCTCAAGACAACTCATCAAGTTGGGCATGGCGTAGTTGGTCACCATTGCTCATTGCAATCTTACTTCTTACTCGTTATGTTACTTATCTTACCAACAGTATTATAACTCGTTACTTATCTTACCAATAGTATTCTAATACGGAAGTTTGTGAGCACAGATTTTTAAGGATGTTTGTTAAACTTTTACGTAAAAACTACAATAAGGGTTAAGATGAAATTGAGTACACGGATAGTTTATAACCTGGTTTAAGACATAGGACAGTTTTTATCCCTTCTTTATAGTAGTAAAATCATCAAATGAGTCCTCGAGCCCAGGGTAGGACGGGAGTGACTGTCAGATTTGTACTGACTAAAATCCACGTTGAATAGCTCTTTACGATTTTTTTCCCTTGTCTTCATCTTTCTGGAAAATAATTTTAAATTTTAAGCGGACAAAGCCGCTGGCAAAAGCATGTAAGTATAATAATAATCACGCACCAAACTCATATACTCCAATTTAAACCGAGGCACATATAACTCACCGAAGTTTGTCCCGTTTACAAGTGGGGCCACGGACAAGTGCACACTCATTTTATTACTTTTATTTTTATAAGAAATATGATTGTGTAGCGAGCGCGCGGCCTGCCCGGGGCGCGGATATTTTCAAAATAATAATTAAGCGGATACATTTATTATGCTGCACGAATATGTAATGCGCGCCGAGATCACAGAACACATGGTGTTTGATCGTTATAACTTTGTTTTTATTAGAGTTTTTCTTGTTTGTTATGTGAAATGGTTCTTGTAATTGAAAAATTGTGTGGTGGGTGTAATTTGGGTGGGTTAAATGAACGGTTTTGAAGTAGCAATCAACACTACATAAGGATCACACTACACATTATAATCAGCTCATTATATTCTCATTGCTGTGACACTAAGAAGAGATCTCTTACCAAAAGGGACTGGACCTCAATCCACCACACGGATTACTGGTTGCCATATTATAGGTATTTTAAATTTTTACCGTATTAAAGACAATTAAAATTATACACCTGGTCTTTGTCGGGGTCTAATGGCTACCTTTTTCTGTTGGCCTCCACCGTTGAATCTGGTGCACCGGAGTTGCTATGGTTTTAGAATAGAGTAAAGCGATTTTTACAAAAAAAACAACGAAAGGATAATGTTTTCCTTCACCGTGTAGCTGCGATAGCAAAATGGTATCATATATAAGTATAATATAATCCTGAAACTTCCCGCCTCTTCTATCTTAATCATTAAACATACAGGAAACAACTAAATAGCTATATTTCAATTTATACGAGCGCGACCTACAATTATTTCATTAATATTACTCGTTACTCCATGTTCCCCTGATATACGACATCGTTTACAAACGGCTGCATTAATCCTTCTTCCTTCTATTACAAGTCCAAGTTTTATGTGCCATAAAATTAATAATTACTAGTAGCACTAAACTTAGGCCCGAAGCAATTGGTAAGATACTCGGTTTGTATATTTGACTGGGACAAGACAAATAATAATTTGAATAAAATAAAGAATATGGTGCACTATAACAAACGATTGTTGATTTTGTTTTTTCAATGTTTGTTTCTAAAATTTCGCTTACGGGATATCTTCCGTGATTACGGTGATTACAAACAAGCACCATAATCGCGGGTTGACATCATTAAGTCATTCCACGATCATGACGCTTGCAACAGCGTCGAAATATCGGGAACTCAAACAAAACTCAAATTAAGGTTGTTATTTTCATAAGCCTTTAAATAAAAATTAGTCCAAAAAATAAAATTTATTTGTTACTGTCAAATAATTTAACCATTTTATAATTTGGTTAATTTTTATGGCCTACACTGTACGCGAGCTTAATGCAGACTGATAAATGTCACGAGTTTTATAACATTTTTGTTTCTAGGCTAAACCTTTTTTGTTCTCTTTCACTGCTTTGAAAGTAGAGGTGGCAGCCTTGGTTTAAAACAATCAGAGAGTGAGATCTTTACTATTTCATCCTTGGCATTATCCAGCCCATTAATCCATCTTATGAGCAAAAGCACGGTCCTCAGCGGACCCGTTGCGGTCATAAGCTAGTCTTTCATAACTTCCACAGTGCTCTTTATCAACATCCTTAACATTCTCCGGCCTTTATTCCAACTTATTTGCTGTTGGCGCATGTCTTCTTGTAGTTTACTCGACATTTCAGCAGTGGCTTCCTCTAAGCCATAATCATCCTTCATACAGTCAGTTGACCGCTTCTTTAGCTTTCCTCTCTTCTCGTGTCTACTCCTACAGCCTTTCACATTCATACTTAAAACTTTCCTCAATACATTGTCCTCACTCCTCCGTATCAATATCAAGCTTCCTTTATCTTCAAGAAATTCGGACTTCGTCATAAAATTATATTTTCCCATACCTTCAAAATTACTATTGTTTTCCTGACTAAAACTAACCCGCAAACTAATGAGCACACCCCCTGTAGAAGATCTAAGCCGTCAGCGTACAGGGTGCGTCCATTACTGCGGCGCGGCAGCTGCGCGCGTCGCCCGCGGCTCGTATTCTGCGCCTGCGCCGCTCCACTGTATCGCACCGGAGACCGGACACTACGCTACGGAGCAGTATGAATGTATGGTAATTCTGTGAAAGGGGTTTTTGATTCTGCATATGATGGGATATAATTATAATATGTATATTATACAGGTAAACGGCTTTTGTGATTTTTTGATGTTTAAAAACTACTCTAATATGGTCATCATCATCATCTGCCTAGCCTTTTCCCAACTATATTGAGGTCGGCTTCCAGTCGAACCAGATGTAGCTGAATATCAGAATTTTACATGGAGCGACTGCCTATCAGACATCCATAAACCAGAAACTGGGTAATACGATACCCCATAGTAAGTATGATACGATATCAAATGCTAGTCTAACATACTCGTATATATTTTTATCATTTTATAACCCATCACTATAAGCTCCCGCACCGTAGGTGCTCAAATAATAAGGAATACAAACGTTGCTCTAAACATACTCGTAGGTGCCCTACAAACTGTTGCTCAAACAGGAATACCACGCTTTTATTTATTACGAGCCTAAATCAAAATAAATTCTATATAAAAAGAATTGCCACCAACATTTGAATATACAAGATTTTTTTTTTCATATTTTTTGCAGTTTGTAGTTTCATTGGATTTTATACAGGTAACAGAATATTTGTAGATATATAAATAGTTTCCTGAATTAATATTAATAAAAAGAACAGAAACAAATAACAACAGAGCCCGCGGCCATTACTGAATTCGTTCGGATCACCGGCGTATTTTTACATCGGAAATAATCCAGGTGTTAAGTTTTAATAATAAAATGTGAATAATTTAATTTCCCGTGTTTATTCTTTCAGCGCGGCATTTTTATGTCTGGCTGCCATCTGTACATTTAATAAGTTCTTTAGAGATTTTTGTAACTTGAAAAATCTAAAAATTACAATACTTTTAAGCAAAGTCCACTTAGTATGTAAAACGATACACACACAATGCGATATTTTCCGACCTAACGTGAGTGAAGACGCGGTTATAAGCTAGTAATCATAAAATCGGCTCGACGGACCAATATTCGACTTGCTCATTGGAATAAACAAACCGAAAAATGGTCCTTGGAGCCGGATGCCAACATTATAAAAGTGAAATTCTAGGTTTTAAAGTGAACACTTAGTAATCTAAGGGCTGATTTTTCAATGATCAGATAACTTTTATGTGAGGAATAAAAATGGCGGATTGACAGCTTATCAATAGAAGATATATGTCAAATCGCTATTTTTTTTCTTCAGATATAAGTTATCTGACTATTGAACAATCAGACCCTTTGATGAATAAATAACCTAACTGTTGTACTTCCTGGTCCATAACTTAAAACAAGTGACGACCTACAATACAATGTTGTATGTTTCTAAAATCAAAATCTTCCATGCAAATGATACATCTCTTCAAAAAGCAATCTTAATTCGTAACCATGGCAACGAAATGGCGTCGCAAGCATGAAACGTCATTGCCTCGCCTATTACCAACCCTCAGCAGCTCTCCCCGACCGTAGCATTGCCCAAACGGGCTCAAACACACCTTGATGATCTTCTGCCAACCACCCATCACACCCTGAACCCATCAACGAAAGAAAAACGACCGTCCTCCACCTAAATAAAGTGCATTTTGAAACGAGCGAGGGGTCAGAGGAAACTGGTAACCCCCTAAGGCGATTTTGCATGCCTCTTGCACCCAGAAATGAAAACTCCATGTCGGAGTAACTAAGTTGTTGTCAAATTGATTTTAGAGGCACGTCTTTGTGCATGTCAGCTGTGAAGTTTGTTAGATAAGATGATGCGTAGTGTTTTCTTAACTTTCTAGTAATCCTATCCTATCCTTCTAGCAATATAAACGTAAAAACGTTTGGATGCATGGCTGTTTGTTACTCTCTCACGCAAAAACTAGTGCACAGATTTGGATAAAATTTGATACACAGATAGTTTATAACCTGGATTAACACATAGGTTAGTTGTTATCCCGACTTTATCTTCCCGTGGGATAATTTTCGAGTTGAAATGGGCAAAGTCACTGGTAATATTTTGGCCTACACGTAGTTGTTACCTAAAACATTACCTGTACTAATTAATTATTTAGTTCGCAATGTGTTTAATGTTTATGCAGGTATGACACAGTATTTATTTTAAGAATTAAAATGAAAAAATGTTTATTGGTTTTAACAAGTTTTCTTACACGTAGTGAATGGAGCCTCCTTTTAAGCTAATAAGGCCTGTATTAGCAGACTCCGCTCTTCCATACATTGTTGGTATTTACTATAAACTTGTATAACTAAGTATGAGAGCAATGTCAAAAAGGATTACAAAAAGTCTCTGATCTCACCATTGAGCCACATTAAAAATTCGAGTACCACCTAAATAGCAGCCACTTGACTTCTCACCTCCAAAATGTACAACCATATCATTACCCTATATAGTACACCTGCAATTCACACCCGCTACATATGCCCAATCATCAATCATGAGCACTTGACTGGCCGCGTTTAGTCACGGCTAGTTGCGCAAGCGCCGCCACGGGGTTGACAGGTAGAAAATGTGAAAAGTCCACCTCTAGAAATATTCTCTGCTTCTTTAGCATCATTTTTCTCATTTCACTATCATATGTGTTACTATGTACTGCATAAATAAATTGGAAATCTGTTTAGTACGTCAGAAGAAGAGGGATTGAAAAATACACATTTTTTTTTTAAATTAACAAATATATAGGCAAAGATAAACGCTTGGAAATTCGGGAGAAGGTCCTGTGACGTATACGTTTTCTCTTCCATTCTCCTCCATAAAACGTCGCAGTATTTACCTACTCCTTTTTCGTTCATATCATTCCTTAGACAATCCATCCATCTTTTCGTTTGATATTCATACCCATCATTATCTTAGATAAAATGTTTTCTGCTTGAAAGTTCAATAAATAAATATTAATAACTCCGGCAAAATAATAGCTACCACCAGGTGACGGACTTGCTGCCCTGTCTAAACGGTTTACCGTGGCCCTGGCAGACAAATTTGAATTATGAGCCGCCATTTATTTACTCAGTCATTCTAATACAATTAGGTCCACATTCGCTTTAACATACATATGCATGGGACCTTGATCTTTATTATTTTGTCAATTTCGATTTCGGTTCGATTTTCCATTATTGGCAATAACGGAAAACCTAATAATCGGTTTTTTATCGTAGTAATGTCATCAAATGAGTCCCAGGTCGGTAGAAACTCAGACATGTAATAACAAAAAATCCCCTTTACGTTCCAGGGCCACGGTTACCTGATGAGAAAATCCCTCGGCCTCGGCATTCAAAATTGATCATGATTCTTTGTCGATTACATGTAACTCACCAAAGCACAAATCACAATGAGCCTTGTTACCTCTGACATATTCATGTATGTTATTACCCCACAAACTAGGTCTACATTTCACACCACCCATTCCACAAGTCATCAATCATGAGCACTTGGCTGGCACCATTTAGTCACGGTCAGTTGCGCAGGCGCCGCTAGGGGGCGCTATCTCATCATCAGCTACAAATTGGACAGTTTAGCGAACGATTTGATTTTAATACGATCTGATAACATCGTTGATTGTGGGGGTAGATAGTGTTTGTGAAGTCAGTTTAGGGTCACTTTGATGTCTCAATTGAATTTAGTATTATTTTTTTGTTTTTTTTTTTTGCTTTCGTTTTGAAACCTCGCCTTAACAGATGGTAGGAAAATGTCTCAATATAATAAGTGTTTTTGGTACGTATTTTGTATTAGAAGGACCTTTATTACAGAGGTAAAATCATCATATATAAGTCCACCCATTACTGCCACTTGTACTGACTAAATGCACGGGGTCCTTCAATAGCCTTTTACGTTCCAGGGTCATAGTGACCCGATAGTCCCGCGACTCTGGCAGTCTTGCCTACCATGTCAGGTGGGAAGAAGTGGGGGCATTCGCGTACATTTATACAATATAGATTTGATAGAATACGCATTGTGATGCTCGATTGCATTCCGTCACTGAAGAATGTTCGAATCTGTAACGTTACATTACAGGTGAATGCTCGCGGTGAGAGAACACCTTTACACGTGCAATTTCTAATTAAATAATTGAGTTCTTCATTAATTTTATTACGACTCGCACCCTTAACAATGATGAATAATGCAATTAATAACAAGTCTTAGCAAGTCTACATACATGGAAGATAGAATTAATGGAGTACTAGTTCTATTCACCATTTGTATACAATGACAGTTGACAAATTGGCCAACACGTCATATGTGTTACAGCTCAAAAGGTGATAATCGTTAGTACGATCAACAGTGTTAATGTTAGAACATAAAGTTTACACGTATAGTTTTAAATTCATTAGCAGAACAGACTGGTAATGAAAAGTAATGGCGGAACGGTTACTTTTAATTCTATCACACTGGGGAGACACACACGGAAAATACCGTTGAATTGGACGAACAATTTATATGGACACTACAGCTTATCCCCGCCGTTTAGCCCGCTGCTCGGCTACTATTGTTCATAGCGTAATGTTACGTAGCCTCTAGTCTTGATAAATTGTATCGAACATTATTCATAAGGACTAAATAGTTACTGAACGGCTTTTTGTCCAGGGGAAGGTGGAAGGCACGAGAGCACGCGGCAGATCACCCATGCAATGGACTGACCAGATCAAGTCTGTAGTTGGTGGTCCGCTACATGAGTGCACACGAGTTTCAGTCGACAGGGAGGGATGTCGCATTGTGAAGTAAATTATGGCAGCACGATGACTCGCTGCAACATGCTGACCACGACCACTCTGTCAAGAGTGAACCGACGAAGATGGAAAAATAGTTCCTAAATCTGATTGCAATAAGGGCTAGAATTTCACTTAACAAAACATTATGTAGTTCAACCACCGGACATACCATTGCTTCAAAGTCAAAGTCAAATGTTTTTATTTCACATAGGCCCATGAGGGCACTTATAAAACGTCGACAAAAACGTGCACTTTCCGTAACCACCTAGACACCCAGACACGCAGACACGCGTCCCGAATTTATTGATTCGTTTGGGGAGTGCTTCATCTCGCTCTCCGAGAAGCATTCCAATTTGCGGTTGAATAGATTCCTTGCATTATTTATGTAGTGATGTTATTAGGTATAGGTGACGTTTTGACTTTTGGTAAAGCTGTTTGGTTTGAATTTTCATGAACAAACATTCTAATTGATTTGTAGATGATACAACAATACAGGGTCTTTCTTTAAGTTTGTCCAAAAGGGAAAAATACGCATCACAACACGCGAAAACTTTCTCAGGAACCTTTAGCTATTTTTTGATGTTGACAATTTTGGCGTTTTTCTTTTTTTGGTCAATTGTGAGTCCATAAGAATGAGTCAAATTAGCCATTTTTTTTAAATATTGTTCGAATGTTTATTGTAAAGATAATTTCATTGCACCGGAAGGAAGAAATAATATAATTAAACATTTAATTATAAATCATTTTTCCTACACATTGTATGAACGCAACAATTACTAATTTTTTTGATGACCGTGGTTTACTCTCTCGACGCGTGAGTTCTTCTTGTGATGACTTCATGACTCATTTAGTGGGTTCATAACATTACTAGATTACGTGCACAACTAAGTACAGACTCATCATTATTTCACTTTCAACTCCTAACATTATAGCAAAAAATACCCTTTTCTTTGAAGAAGCCCCTCAACTTTTCCTCAAACAGTTTTCTTCCCAGCCAAGTATAAATATAACTAACTCCACTACAAACACCAGTAATGAACTCAAAATAAACTGTATTTCCTTCACGAGTCAACAGCGAGGCGCCCGTGTAAATTGCTATATCCGGTCGGCCGGTCCATTTCCGCCAATAAAGCCCACTTCCGGCGGCACGGCCCGCCAGGTGGCACCACTATTTAGTTTGTTACGTCGCTTCCGCTGAAGAAATAAGGTTTTCAGTTGGTAAATGTGATTTTACGGCGGTTTGACCGATGTGCTGAGATGGCCCACTTGCTTGTAGAACTTTTATAGTGCAGGTAGTAAGGTTGTGTTTGTTGAACATCATTGTAGATTACGGAATCTCGTGGGTGGGCTTATCCTTATGTTTCTCTAGCGAGGCATTATGAAAAGTTTGCACTTGGAATTGCTCAATCTGTTAATATTCTTATATAACACGTCTTGTCCACTTTAATTTTAAGCAATCCTCCAATGTAAATAACATTATTGTCTTATGAAACAGGGCATGGCCGCGGCCATAAATATATGGCTGTGTATGATTTATTTTAAACTAATAAACTGGAATAGAGTGTGCTTCATCACCATTACTAGAAACATGATATATAACGACTAACAAACAAATAAAAATAATAAAAAAATGAACTACTATAAAAAGACAAAGTAATCAACAATAGTTATTTGTTATACAAGAGTGCAAAGTTGATTTTTAACCGCGTGCTCAATTTTGATGACCGAGCAAGCGAATGATTCTAAAATTGTATCACGAGTGCAACGAGTGATTCAAAAATTAGAATCATGAGTGATAGCGAGGGAATCAAAAGAGCACAAGGTGAAAAATCTTTGCACTCGAGTGCAACATGTAACTTTTCATCCCACCTAAGCGAGGAAATGACTAAGGGACAAGGGAAGGCGAATTAAATTCCGAATGGATACTAAGGATTCTGGGGGTGAACGTACGTCCGTAGCGCAGCGAGGAGGTTCAAGTGTTAATTCCCTAAAGAAACGAGGGGAAAAAAGTTAAAAAACCTTAGTGTAGGGAGGGATTCAAGTTAGCCCAAGACAACGCAGCTTTACTCCCGAGAAGCGTACTCTGCTTTTCACACTTAATGCGATGAAACAAATTCTATTTTTGAAATTCGATGTGGTACGACAACCTTCGAACGTGAAGTGGGCACCACAGCAAGCGATCAGCTGTTGCGGTCACCGGCCGCCATTACTGTTACAACTTTTTAGTGCACACGATGTTCTAAATTCAAATTTACTTTATTCACTAGTTTATAGAGGATAAAAACGGCTTTTACGCTCAGATATCGAAGAGCAAAAGTACCCTTTCCGAGATGGCGGGATGAAATAGTATATTTTGCAACGATTGAATAAAGAGCGGATTTAAAGCGAGGGCCATTATATGAATCAAGAGCAAGCGAAGGATTTTAATGACTGAATCACGACCGTAGGGAGTGATTCATGATGATTGAATCACGAGCGAAGCGAGTGATTCAAGTATTTAAATCCTGAGCGACGCGAGTGATTCAGGCCCTCGATTTAAATCCGTTTTATTCAAGAGTTGCAAACGATACTTTATACCATGACTACGAGAAAAAGAAAGATTTGAGCGATGAAAGATATTAAACGAAACAAAATAAAGTTTTTTTTAATACCTAAGTCTGCTCCACACACACGTGGGTGCGAAGTAGTCCAATCGCTCGGTCACTGCGCCAACAAGCTGACGTTAAAATCGGAGCAATGGTTTGAATTAAGGGTAATTTTCATATTAGCAAGGGGGTTGTCCAGCATCGCGGTCGATGTCGAATGTACTAAAGTGTTCTAAATTCAAACACCAAAACAGTGCGTAAAAGACTACTTTTACGCACTGTTTTCCGTGAGTAAAAGTAGCTTTTTCGAGGGGGAATGGTATAAAAGACATTAGACGACTCCAAAATTCGATGGGGTTACATCATTTCAGTATAGAGTTCCTATGGGCAGGCCTAACCTTTCACTTCCATCATCAGATCTGATCCAAAATTATCAAAACATTGCATTGACACACGGTATCGTTAAAATTTCAACTCAATCAGAAGCTTTTGCTTACAGATAGACAACTGTACCCTTATCACGAGTTTTCACTCTTTTACTTTACAGCATCTTTCCAGTATTTACAGGGTTTCTGTATGAAAAAATGGAACAGCGCCTCTGGTGTGCGAAGAAGGAACAAATTTTTTCCTTGAAAATTGTCAATTTGAAATTGTCAAAGTTCCAGTTTACTTTACGTGTCAAATACTAAAAACTCGTGCTAAGGGTACTGGAAAGCTCACTCACTTAGCAGTGTTGCAGTGTTGCATGTAACGTTTCAGATACAGTATCAAGTGAATAAGTAGGGAGGCTCGTGCTACTCACTTGATACTGTATCTGATACGTTACTTGCAACACTGTAATAAGTACCCAGCTGAATGAAACGAAAAAATAAAAGTTTGCAATAGTTAAAATTCCTCTCACCTGCCATCCGTTAGGTTCCACTGCTAGAAATGTCATCACAACAACCACACATGTAGAACTATCAACTTATCACCGAATTCATCAGTTATCACAAAGTCATCACTGTTTTCACGATGACGCCATCACTTTTATAATTGTCTCAGTTTTAATGTTCTCGAAAGAGTTCTGGTTGATTGTGGACCTTCTTGACTGCTCGATTAGATTGCACTGGCTGTAATAAAAAACGGAGGGTAGTTATGAAAAAAAAAATTGAAGATCCATGTATAATGCTTTCCAACTAACCCCTCGTTTACACCAAGGTATAAAACATATATTTGACAAGTTTTGACATGTCATAGACTTCAGTGTAAACGCAAATGTGTTTTATACTTGTATAAATACTTTTTGGTTAGACAGTGTGAACGAAAGAATGTTTGAGATTATGGTTTGAGACACTCTCAATACATGTATAAAACAAACAAATTATGTTTTGACAAGTATTCTACAAGTTTTGTATAAAACTAGTACTCAACTTGTTTCTTGGTGTAAACGAGGGGTAAGAAGGTTAGTTAGTGTCTATAGTCAACTGACGCTTCAAAAGTACGGTTAATATTAGACAACTGTTCCGATTTGACAGGTGTGACGTGAGTAGAAGGTGACCTTCTCAGTTGGATCGCACTGTACAAACGCCAGCAGGTCAACCTACCCCAATCTGTCAAATTCTACCAATCAAAAATAAACCTTCCAATATTATGACGAGGTTGAAAATCTGTAAAAGTTTGACAGATTGAGGTAGGTTGATGTATTGTCGTCTGTACCTAAAAATATAAGGTCAAAGTTGCCAACTTTTTGACTAGTCCTCAGGTCAGAGGCCTTATTACAAGATTTATTTATTTTACTTACACTAGGGCCACATTAACGGTAAATACGTTTATTGTACGGAAAATTCAAAAGTCCCTATAGTGGAGTATTAATGAAGAACAAGTTTTTCCATCAAATTAACGTCAAAGATCCCGTTTACTTTACGTCACAAAAACGTGGAAAGTCATGCTTTTTTTTCTTTTTGTGTGTTAAAATCATCAAATGAGTCCTCCCACCCCGGGCAGGCCGGGAGGGACTGTCAGACTTGTACTGAATAAAATCCACGGTGTCCTTCAATAGCCCTTTATGTTCCGGGGTCACGGTGATGGAAAGAAGTCCCACGACCCCGGCAGGATTTGGCCCTCTGTGAGGGGGCCCCGTCATTTTGCTGACAGCTCTTTGAGGCGCGCGTGGAACACGACGCGCCGTCGACCCAGGCATGGTCCATGGTCGGACAGCGAGTTGCCCTTTACTCGCTGTCCGCATGCCCGCACCTACGGTGGCCGGAGATCATCTGCCGACGTCCGACGCCGTGGGAAAGTCATGCTAGGGCCTTATTTCTTATTTGCCCAGAGTTTTAATTAGTTTACGATTCATAAAGGTTTCAGTAATTTTGCGTATGAACTTCTAACCCTCTCTTATTTACTAAAAATATGACGTCATAACAACGATTGAAATATAAAATGCCGTAAGCGACATTTACTGGCATTAGACTTGCGACTTTGATGTGTGGGCTGAAGGTTGAATATTCAATAGAAATGCTGACTAGGTAGTTCTTCTGTAACTTTCGATAGGATTATGTAAGTCCGTTCAGTTGTCGTTTATTTGAATAAGGTTTAGTAGAGGGAAGTTATGAATGAGTAACCTTTTTTGCCTAGATATTTGAATTTCTATTAGGGTTCCGTAGTGAATAATAACAATAAGATTGTATTCCTTGAAGGATAAGGCAAAGGAGACCAACCCGTGCCGGCCAGGAAGTCGAAGCTGTGGTGGTGAGCGTTAAAACCATCTGCGACGATATTTAAGCTCGAGTGGGGCAACTAGACCTCGAAGCCCCGGGAGTGGTGACAGAAACAATGCCCGTTACATGAGTTTGCATGATGCTACGTACAAGTTTGAATACTGCATGCCTGCTTGCATGCTGCATACCTGCTTAGATACTGCATGCCTGCTTGCATGCTGCATGCTTCCAGAATTCTCAAACTTGGCTAAACACGCGCAAAGCCGCTGAGAACAGCTAGAAGCATTATAATAAGTAATTCAAGATATTTTTTTTTTCTACCGGAAAATCAAAGAACATTTGCTTGAATAAACAAGTAGGTAGTAATACTTTTAACGAGCGGAAAAAAACATGTCGGTAGACAACCTCAATGCTTGCCCCCTCTAGAGGCAACGCCAATATGATACGGACCTTGTTGTTCCAAAACTTTTATAATAAGGGGCCATGTAACGTTTGTAACTTGTGGATAATATCCTGATTTAAATAATGGTAAAACGGGTCCATTTTTTTTCTATAAATAGAATTTCTTGAAATAATAATAATAATAATCGTTTATTTGTCAGAATATTGTTGTAAAGATGTTACATACAATTTTATGTTCAGAATATTCTGCTGTTTCCAGCGTACAAATATTTAGATATTGAAATTAACGCTAATTAACGGTATTTTAACATAGTATACCTATTTATGAAAATAAGATTATAATTACACAAACAATGACAAGAGATAAGTTTACTGGGAAATACAATCGCAAAAAGTACTCGTATTATTTATAATTTAAATAATGATAAGACATTTAAAAAGCTTATTAAATACTTATTATTTAATAATAACACGAAGGTGAATGTGATGAAAGAGGTATTTTATGCGAACATTATCGAATTGAAAAAATTAAATCAATTATTTTAAGTAGGTAAGGCACTTTTGGAATTTTCAAAGACAAAAAAATAAGCTACAGCAAGACATAATAACTGTAAGAGAACTTTAGTTGTATATTCTAAAGCGTAAAAGATATCTTTGGACACGTTTTTCATCATCATCATCATCATCTTAACAACCGTAGGGTCGACCACTGCTGAACTTAGACTTATCCCATAGATTTTCAATATTTAAAATCTTTAATGTCAACCTCATTTAATGTTTATTAAGACTTATGAAAGGGTTTTTATTTAAATATTAAATAACATTGCGTAAAATGTCTGTAGATTTAGCCAGTTATGATGGATGATGGAGGCCATCAAAATTGCAATCTACCGAATCGACCAGCAATAAAGGAAAAATCTATCTCTTACTAATATATCTACCCAGTTAAGCAAGTTGGAGTAACCTCTAACCTCTACCATCAGATAAATAATAATAAGATACCAAGAAAAATAAAACAAAACAAAAACAATTGAAATCCGAATCACGAAAACCACATCCACATCCAGCTTTACATAATTTTCTTCAAAGAAACAAATTCGTACCGGGAAAGTTTTTAAGAAGAAAAATAATTACAATCATGGCGGCCACCCCCTTTCACCAAGAGAGGGGGGGGAGGGGGGGGCGACCCTTTGTGCGTTGAGTTTTTTCTTAAATAATTACGCTTCTTTTATTTTCGCCAAACATTTGTGTAATAAGATTATGTTTCGCGATGATTACCTTTTGGGTTTATTTATTATTTTTCGTTAATTTCCTTGTTGTTTCGTTTGTTCAGTTGTGCTACGTTTTTTATAATTATAATCTTTTTTTTTGCAGATCGGAGTACTTTATTATTATTTTTTTTATCAAGGTAAAATCATCAAATTCGTCCTCCCACCCAGGGTAGAGCAGGAGGGACTGTCAGACTTCTACTGACAGTCAGTCATCCACGGCAATTCATGGCGGTCATGGCAATTCGTTAGTCCCGCGAGAAAAACCACTTAAACATAACTCACACACAAAATATTACAATTACATTCACATCAGTTCATATGATATAATTATGACTTCATAAGTATAGTATGTACATACATACCTATGCCATCAGCATACGATAAGTATATCGTATCGTATACGATAAGTATTTCATCATTTGAAATTACTTCAAATGATGGTAATCAAAAGGATCAGCTGTATATGATTAAGTCAGAAGCTGAACCCAACATTGGGGAAAAACTAAGCAATGATATTTAAAGCCCTATGGATTACATATTTTCCACTGCAGTATGGGAACAATTTCTGAAATACCATTTTAGATACTAATTGGAAGTGGAAACTACGTGTTTTCCTAATCCTCCGCTATTCTTTTCTGATAAATACCGATGCAGGATCCAAGAGATTTAAATAATTCTCTGGGAAACGTCGAGCTTCATTGTCTCGGAGTTTTCTGGTGGTCGCCACTGTTGATTCTAGCTTTCAGGAGTAGCAGTGTTTTGGTAATAGTGTGGAGGGATTAACTAAAAAAAAACAAACTGTTTGTATACCTACGACTCCGTGGTTCATTAACAGATATTACTTACTTATAACTTTTGCAATGTTAAAAAAAAAAAAGCTGAGCAGGCACTCATGCACAAAAAGTCTTCAGTCACATTAGTTAGTTAAATTCACGGAGGAGGCTGGCTTACAGATAGTATAATATCATTCTCTCATCTGAGAACAACAAACTGTTACAGAATTTAACTATAAAATCACACTAGCAATAATTTATTTTCACTAACAGAAATCATTCACTGTTTTGTCCTTAAATCTCTCAATTTATATCACAGTCCTGTCCCATAATGAATAACCACGCAACTGCAAAAAACAATTTTAAATAAAGAACATTATTTATAAAAAAATAAAAGATGGCGTCTCCCGACGCGCTATGGCCGTGTTTCAGGACGGCCCGGCTGAAACTAACGGAGCGGCGGGCTGAAACAAATGCAATATAACTACATACGCCAAATTGTATCGATAATAAAGATTTTATTTGAAATTCAGACAAAATTCGATTAAACTTCGGTAATTTAATTTTGTTTGATGTTCGGTTTTACTGTGTTTATAGCTTTTTCAGTAGGTATATTTGCGCGCTTTCGTTGAATATTAATGTGAGTTTTTAGTTCACACGCTACTATTAAAAAAATATCACAATGTTTCAACAACTTTACTCATTGTTAAATAATTTGTGGAGTTCGGATATTCCATAGCCCTATTTAAAATAATAGTGATGATTCAATTATAAACAAAAATTTCAATTGAAATAAATGTGTTGTGCTGAAGATATTGTAAATGTTTCAGCAATTATTTCATGTTGTGCTTTATTTTTTTCATTAATAAGATAAATTATTGCTCGACGAAGACTTTAATCGAGCTTCCAGTACTCTTCTTATACATTTTTCTAAACGTTTGCTCTTGTACTAAAAAGGATTAATTAAATAACTCTAAATATAACTAGGTCTAGTTTCTTGTGGACACAAATATACAATTACGGCACATCTCAGTCGAGTTCTTTGGAAATCGTGGGAAAACGATTTTCAAATAGAGTTATTACATATACTAAAAATAAGTGTGTAAACAACATATACTAAGAATACGTAACTTAAGGGTGAAATTAAATATGATATCTATGTGTATTTTATGAAGAGTGTGTCTGAATGGCAGAGACCGTTGTTTATTTAACTGATAAAGAGTATAACATTTTAGACGTAGATAAATGTTTTCTTTCATTACAGTAGATAGAGTAGTAGTATAAATACAGTTTTTCTCTTGAATCCAGTATACAATCTACTTTCCTTACAAATAGATAAATTCAGAGAAACAACAGCCTTTTTAAAAACAAAATATTAAAGGAACATCCCAATCTCTTAATTATTTAACTTTACATAATCTTGTTACATAACCAAATTGCTTGTACGAGGAAAATGTATAACTAACTATGTATATCTTTATATACAGGAAAAATATAAGGATCTTGGAAAAAAACTTTCACTTCAAAGTGTGGGTAGAATATAAATAAAAAGATTCGCGTATTTTGGACCAAAAAGTTTCCATTGTAGGTAGGGTCACACACACATTGACATTTTCGGAGCGTATCTACTAACACATTTGGTTTTGTGAACATTTTTCTTTTGCGTGTGTTGTGGAAATGGCACACTAGTGTAAGATTTTCCGTGTATCTATAATGTTTGGAGGGTGTGATTGTGAATGTGTGCGGGCCCCGCCCCGAGCTATGAGCGCCCTCGGTGACGCCGCCGGCGACGCCCGCCGTCAACAGATGTGTTACTGCATTTCTTAGTTGTTAAAACGAAATGTGCATAATACATTGTTTCAGCCTTTTGTTTTCAAAACAAATTAAAAAAAGAAACGTAAATTAAAATTATACCATTGATGAAAAAATGTTATTGAATTCGCAGAAATGCTGCCAAAAAACATTCGGCAAATAAATGGTTCACAAAGAGCCAATATGAATGCACGTAAGTACAATATTCGCATATGTAACTGTTTATTTACACAAAATAGCTCCCAGGCACAAGCAACAGGTGCTACCTGTCATTATTTTTTGAAAGAGTAAAATATGAATAAGGCCTCACCAAATCTAAAAGCACGAAATGTAATTGGCACATTTATTTCCTGGCAAGATGATATGGATGTGTTTTTATCTTCAAATAATAATATTCTCAGTAACGTGCAAGTCAATCAAACGTATAAAAAGTAAAAACAAAAAATTATAGTTACCACTTCAGCTCTAGTTACGTCTTTTTGTGGCAGCTGCGTCATCGTTTACAGTAGACATAGGGCGGGCTACTGTTCACAGCCTGCGGCCTTCCTGACCAATCACAGTGCTCCGAGCTATATTCCTCTCCCTTTCACTCTTATCAATACCCGCATCCGGCCATCCTTGTTACTTCCCCCGGCGAAAATCCTAGCAATATGAGATTATTTCTCAATTACCAACTTTAAGTAAAGTACAATAAAGCTCACAATCGTTCAAACAAAACGCGCCGCTTCAGGCATTTTGCACCGACAATAATGTTTATTTGATATCGAGCGTCAGGCAGGCGACGATTTTCAAGTTCAGATTTCCCAGTCAAACGATTGTGAACCTTATTTCTCAAGCCGTTAAATCTAGACGATCGAAGCGATCCCAGGAATTGTATTTACGTGTGCAATGCTGGCATTTTCATTGTTACAATACTCGAGAGAGTTTGAGAGGAAATATTTTCGACTTTAAACGCGAAGTTCAAAGTTGAAAATTCGTTGTAAGTTTTGGGGAGTTATAAAGTTCTGGAGTTGGGTAAGTGGAACGCCCAAGGCAAAAGCTATTTGCGATGACAATTTTGCGAGCGTCGGCGAACGAAATATGCCTTTTATTCGTACTAGAGTCGGGATTAAGGCTCTAAAACGGAATTGCTGTCAGAGGGAGCTTTGTTGAAATTTGCGAACTACACCTACACGTTCATAGTTACATCTCTTTGCAGGGAGCGCGTGTTTTGGTTGCATTTAAAAATCTGCTGGTTTATGGCGCAATGTTTTTATAGTTTTATGAAAGCTTTATTGTTTGTACTCTCGTTCTTGACATTGAGTGTCGAGATTTTATTTCATGTTCATGTACTACGACTCGGAAAGCACGTAAAGGTCTTAGTATAGTTGTAGCTCTTTGGCATTTGTTTGGAGTAGTCAGTATCCCGTCAGTAGGAGTGAAACATACATACGAAAGTAAGCGGCCGGCAGAGACTGGATGAGGAAAGGTCAAGACAGGGCTCAGTGGCGCACATTAGGAGAGGCCTATGTCCAGCAGTGGAAGAATACAGGCTGATGAGGATGATGATGAGTCAGTATCCCTAAAGATTGACAACCACTTTTACCAAAGGTTCTGGATTGTGGAGGTCAGATAGGCATTTGTTCCACTTCGTTTTCTCCCATACGAATGGGAGCCGACCTTTAAGAAGTAAGAAAAATTCGAGGCTATGATAATAATAATGGCTCATATTCGTTACAAGAATGTAATTTATAGAGGAAAATGAGTTCAAGCCAAACAAGATATTTCTGGAGAATAGGTTCTCATAATGGGTCATAGCAACTAGGTATTAAGTATTCTGGGGTCATAGCCGAATCAAGACACGTTCCATAAGCCTGAAGATTCTCTTGAGTCTGTGAATGATGTTAGCGCGGTTTATTAGGTTAAATTAAATACTTACGTATTAACTTTTCGAAATTATGTTTTCCCATCTATATATATAAAAATGAAACCCTTTTTCCGTTGTCACGACATAACATGAAAACGGCTTGACCGATTCGGATAATTATTTTTTTGTTCTGTTTGTAACCATCGGGACCGGGTTTTAGACCGGGTCCTCCACCCGTGCGAAGCCGGGACGGGCCGCTAGTTTACTATAATATTGATACCTGCCTTGTTATATGTTTTTTCTTGTTCTTGGTGGTCTGAAGCACATATTTAAAACTAACCACAATTAAAAATACGCAGATACCTAATTATGCAGTTCCGCCAATAATTTTATAATTCGGTTTATTTTTCTTTTTTGAAATTCCATTAATTATTTATGAAAAGCAGGACAATGAAAAAATTAAAAAAAGTTGTGTATTAAGTTTAGGACGCCAGTCTTTTTTTATTTTGAGCATAGTTTCCGTAAATTCAAATAATTATGTAGAAAAACTTTTCTTTTATTGTATGACACAGGAGATTGCAGAACTGGATAGATTCCTTCAAAACACTCACGGGTCTAGAACGGCCACTTTAAGCAATATTCCTAATGATTTATTTCAAGCATTTCCAGCAACACCATTGCCATTCATTCACGAAGTGAATCAGTAGAAATATTGTTCAATGGGCGTTTTAGAGATATAGTATCACAAGTATGTTACGAACGTTGAGAATATGAGGTGCTACTCTTTTCTCATAAAATAAGTTGAAGTGGCAATGGACAGGCCACATCGCTCGTAGAACTGACAACCGATGGGGAAGAAAAGTTCTCGAGTGGCGACCACGGACCGGAAGACGCAGTGTAGGCAGGCCTCCCACTAGTTGGACCGACGACATCGTGAGAGTCGCGGGCAACCAATGGATGCAAGTGGCGAATTGTCGTTCGGCGTGGCGGTCTAAGGGGGAGGCCTATGTTCAGCAGTGGACGTCTTTCGGCTGATGATGATGATGATGACGCGACTTGTAACTAAAAAACTAGGCAGATTATAATGCATTACTATCTTTCGCATTTTCATTGACGATAAAGACGTAACTTATATTGCCCTATTTACCTAAGACTATTATTTTTTATTCGCGAACCTTCCCGTGATATTTATTCTATAGTTGCTGTCTAGATTTTTCTTTCTTTACTTAGATTTTGTATCTGCCATAAAAAGTATTTAATGAGGCATAAAATTTATTAATGTCGAACTTTATTAGAGGAATTCAAAAACAAAACCTTAGCTGTCTCAGTATTTCTTTAGTAAAAAAACCTATAACAATATTCCCACTGGAAAACGCTGACATTTAAGTAATCAGTATGGAAATCAGGAAAGACAGTTAGGTAAGTACATAAAAAAAGGAAACTCCGCGAACGAAAACCGAAGAAAAACAAAAAGAAAGAAAAAGGAAAATTAATAAACCTGTCGTTGGCAGACCTGAAGATTTCAAATAACATTATAATAACGAGGCACGTCACTCTTATTTCCATCTCACCAAGGTGCAATTTCCTTTACACCCCCTAAAGTTATACAGATTTCTTTCAGACCAATGTTTCGTTTCTATTAAGATTCGTACAAACATCCTCCCCTTAAGAAAAAAATATAATTTGCAATAACAAGTCCGTTTTGATTCGGCCTCCCTTCTGTATACTTTGAACTAAGGTAAACCAATGTATAAAAAGATGTAGATAGGGAGGTATATGACGAGTATTGTCTTTTTTACGATGCTATTTTTAAGAGGGGAAATCTGAAGTGTGGGGTGAATTTAAGTCTACAAGGAGTTTGGTACTTTGTAACTGCTGCATAGACAATAGGTGAAGAAGAAATTGTTAATTTTTGAACAGATTATCATAATCAAAAGCTATAAGTTCTAATGCTAATAAATCAGTTTCTGAAATTTTAATTGCGTAAAATAGTCCATCGAAACTCTTTGTTAAATACTACTGTGTAAAACAAAATTCCAAAATCATAATAAACGCCTTATAACACAAATCATTCCAGTTACATACTTACAATATTCTTGTTAACTATACAAAGAAATACTTTTTTAATCGTGGTAAAATCATCAAATGAATCCTCCCACCCAGGGCAGAGCTGGAGGGACTGTGAGACTTGCTCTGACTAAAATCCACTGTGTCCTTGAATAGCCCTTTTCGTTCCGGGGTCACGGTAATTTGTTAGTCCCACGGCCACGCAAAGACATACAAAAATATAAAAAAAAACACACACACTTGACTAAATTCCTATTTTAAAATTGGCATTAGCCACTCGATTCGCCACACCTCTAGTAATTCGCTACGCATCTATTTTCTACAAAACACATTAGATTGGCAACCTGCACACTTTACCACGAGGATTGCGATTACATGCCTGTTTTTGTGATCCTTGGATATCTTGAGAAAAATGTCAGGTGATTTATGGTAAAAAGTTTAATCCAATCTTGATTCGATAGGCTTGCTAGTTTTTGGAGGATTGGCAAAATAGAGCAGCAATGGCTAGTGAATCTGCAATATGAAGACATTTTATCAAGTTATTAAAGTGATATTAGTTGTAGAAAAGATAGACAACAAATATGAACAAAGGCTCTAGACTAGATCACTAGACAGGCGGACAGCATTTGAACTGAAATCTAACCGCAAATTGCAGTTCATTGCAGTCGGACTGCACGTTTGGTTTGCAGAGCTCTATTGCAGTCGTGTCAACTGCATTCAAACTACATCCGAACTGCAATTTGCGATTAGATTGCAGTTAAAACTGTCTAGAGCCTTAAGATGGAATGAAATATATAGAAAATTTGCCTCAAACAAGTTACAATATTTTCAGCAATAAATATTTTCAATAGATGGATGTTTTGTTTTTATCTAATTAAAATCAAGCAAATATAATATGATCTCTGTTGCAGAGAAGTGCAAATGAATGCAGCAATTTTTTTTTCCAATAATCAAATACAACCTCTTATAACTCCTTAGCTGCCTGTAAAAGCACGATTACACTTCAAAACGACAATCACAAAAAAATAACACTCAGGTAGCTTAAACCTTTCGCACAAATAATTAATTTCATGCTCGATCTATCGATTCGATTCGATTGAGGCTGAATGAGCATAATATCATCGCCAATTAAAAAAAAACTATTGTCCGTGCGTGGGTGTGTATTTTGTCAATATTCAAGAATGGAGTATGTTTAGTTTTGCATTTTTTGCAATAAAAGAAGGTTCTTTTGCAATGTTGTTCATTGTGGTAGGTTAAGAGGTGCATTGTTAACTTTTGTTAAGCAAAGCATGACGAATGTTCAGGACCGCTCCATCATAACACTGGCTCTTCACATGTGGGTTTTTTTTATGGTTGTGCAAAAAGTTTTGTTGACATCGCAAAGTTGCACAAGAAAACTGCTGAAAGTGGGATTTGTTATTTTTTCATAGGTATAACTTTACCCACGAAAAGCTTAAAAAAGAGTACCAAATCTTTAGTTTTCTCCACGGAGTACAGACGGCAACACAAGTCGCGTCGCTTCTCCGTTAAATTATTCAGCAGTCATTAGTCGAGCCTTTGCGCGCTGCGTACACAGCATTGTTCGGCCGGCCTCCTGTCTTGTATGCCGCCCTAGTACTTGGAGCGAGCAAACACTATGGTACTGTTACTTTGATGAGTAGATTCTTGAGCCATATGTTATGTTTTTAGAAGATGTAAACATCGTGAACGATTTTGGAATTGAATGACAGCATTTCCACTCGTTTAAGATTTAATTTAAAATATTTGTAAAACTGCATCCACTTTTTGATGACATTATATAAGTCATGATACCTCGCTAATGAAACGTTTTTTAGAATAAATTATTTTAGCTGGCTTATTAACGGCCATAAACAATTTTCTCAAAAACATTGCATCCTTCAATACAAGCCCTAATATGTATTAAAATACATCCAAACAACAATAATTAATTCACAAAAAATAATCATAATAAAATCACCTAATGTCATTACCATATTTAAATACAAAAAGGCGAAGACACACTGCAAGGAGCCGCGCATCCGTGTCGCGGCTGCGTTAACATCGCCATAACGGCACAAATTGATTTGTGCGAGCCCGATCGCGCGAGGTTATAATTTTCGCGCCACGCTGCGCGCGATGCCACGCTGTGCTGCCAACATTACAGATATGTAGACTTGTTTGCTGAAGCAATAGATTTTGCTACAACGATAAAAATGTGGTAATTTTACTGTTTATTATTTTGGTACTTTAAATGGTAATTTTGTTGAGGTGTGGAGGAATTTAGATATTAAAATGTTATTATTAAGTCACGACATTTTGTTTAACCTCAAAAAATCTTAAACTCCGTAATATTAAGTTAAGTAGTTAGAATTAAACAATATCATACTAACATTAAAGCAATATTTTATTAATATTTGGTCAATTGATCTTTAGTCATTTCCACGACTCAAGTTTCGTAAAACAAAACAAACAATCTAAATATAAAAAGAACACTTAATTTAATTACCAACTCGTTACATTCACAGGCATTATAGGATACCCCATTTGCCCTTTGTGCGGATCAAAAGCTACAGACGGCGGACCCTAGTGGTCCTGTTTGTGACGTCACTTTGTGAGCTTATGACCCCTAGTCGGGCGCGTTCGCTTCACGACAGCTTTTGTTAAAACGTTTGCCAAACGTGTGTTGAGGTAAATGTGGGACGTAATTGTTTTGAATTTGGAAATGACAATTATTGTAATTAATATCTCTGGTTTACCACTTTGATGTTCCAAAAAACTGGCTGGGTTAGTTGAGTTGGCCTAAACAATGAGTTAAAAATACGAAAGATAAGAAGTACTCCTAACGGAAGAATGAAGAAAAGAGCCAAGACAAAGTAATATTCTTTCACCTTGAACGATAAGTCAAAACCATGATATGATGGATGACAAAGTCTCAACTGTTGAAAGTCATAAAATAAAATTAACTTAATATCGAAATTGATGCTTCTGGCCTAAGCCTTAACATCCCATTTCAAAATAGTGGATAAACCGCAACATTGTAGCCAACTATCGGTGAATCCTTTCTTAGTGACTCCAAATAAACAAACAAATAACTTCCCTGTTACTAAAATGATTATCAGCCATTTTAGGGCGATCGCCTGACAAATCTAGGTATATTTCCTGGCTGATATGTTAAAGTAGCCACATTATACAACTGGCGGGCCGCATGCTGGGCCACGCCACTGATATATACGACCGCGACACGACAACACTTCCACGACTAAAGGTCTAAACATATTTGTGCACAGAAAAGTTGAGAAAACGGCAATGATCGTACAGAATTTCCAATTCGAAACTAAAATCAATCAAGCATAGAAAATCTTCACATCTAAAAGACTAAACATCATTACCAGCCTATAACAGTCCACTGCTTATCCAATTATGTGCCATTTAACTCGATCACTGGCTACTCCAGCAAGTCTATAACCTATTGATTGAAGATTCTATCATTGTGACAGAAAAATGCCTGTGTTTTAGTCGCACAACAGTGCAGAAGAAAGTAAAGAACAAACGGCCAGAAATACGTTAAGATATGTTACATACGTCATTGAAATAAAGTCTATAACACTTACTACACCTTAGCTATTAACATAACGTCCAAAACAACCTTGAAAAAAAAGTGTAAGATTATTTTGTCGCATCCGAAACCGAAGTGATCGATCAATCCTGTCCCTAATAGCAATCTACTGCTGATCAATACGATTGATACTAGACCCAATTAATTGTATATGCAGTTAAATCTACTGAAGAAACTCGATTATGTTCGAAATTCGAAATTACTAATTTCTGAGCAAGTAAGTCGTAGGTAATTCCAAAACCGGTACCTAAACTAAAAGGAACCTAGGAATCATTGCAATTCTTCTGTTCAAGTCAATAGTATCCTAAGATATTAAGGTGATATATTATGGAGTAGTCAAAGTAAATGACTGCGTCAGTACGAATTGCTATTTAGCACTCGTAAAAATGAGCACCATAAAGTTTTGTTTTAAGGTATCTACGACAAGTAGAAATATATATAGTCAATTCAACGGTTAAAAAAAAGACACACATTCCAAAGACTCAGAAAAACAGAGTAAATGAATAAACGAAAACAATTGTCAAGTATATCGCGTGTCCGCAGTAATTTTGTCACAGTGGTCACTAATAATATCCATCTCAATTGCTAGGACGACTAAATAATGATTGTCACTGTAAATTATTATCTTCACTGCAGACACTGAAAACTAGTTTCAAAATGAACCAAATATTTGCTTTAAGAATTGCATTTTCACCTACTAGATAACGGATCAGAAAATTATGAAATTATTGAGAGAAATTAAAAAATAATAATTTGTGTTCATTATCAAAGAGTTTTCTTTATAATTCTTTACTTAATTTCTCCCTCTCTGTGATAACGATGTCTATGAAACCAAAATGTAACACAAATTATAATTAGTGTGTACAAAGCCTAATACCGCCATCTTGTTATTCAATTACATGGCGGGAACACTCGTAAAGTTGTAGCTTTTTGTGTCTCATCACGAGGCATAACATCATTCTTCAGCCCTGATTGCTTTATACGGATTATTTAGAGCAATGTGAATTCGTGAGGTAATGCTTACAACACTTTGATTGTTAATGAAAACGTTTAAATATAAGAAGAAAATTAAATAATGGTTAAAAGAGAGTTAAAGATTTTTGTTGTTGTTTGAGGTTTTTGTTTATTCTCTTTCGTAACTTTTAGCAAATGCAATTTATTTATATAAAGTAAGAAGAAGTAAATACACAGATCGTTAAAGCGGATACTTAAGTCTCATTTCAAATATCTATTCTTTACCTACTAGAAAATCTAAACCTTAATTTTCAATCCACAAAGATTTTTGGATCTCGCACTTTACCTTTTTAACATTTCCCAATGACAACTTCAAACCACTATGTTGTCTTTAAAATACCATAGTTAGAACCTTAATATTTCATAGAAATCTTAAGACGCTGAAAACTCATCAAAGAAACATCTTTTATAATTCCTAGAAGTTCTCATATCAGACCAAACTGACTTTAATTTGTAATAATGCCAGAATCCGGAGAGAAAAGCTGATGTCTTCTTTGAAATCAAAGCAATCACTCGACAAGGCGTTGAAGTGAAAGACGGGAAGACTTCCTTTGCAATAGAAATTACTATTTAGCTTTGTTGTAGCCCTCAGGAATATTTTAACAAAGACCTTTGAGCCTAGAAATAACATTACTTCGGCAGCAAAGACGGCTGAATTGTTTTGACCATTTAGCTATTCGTAAAATGTGTATCTACATTAATCTTATTGAAAGTTTTTACTAAAATACAAATCTATGAAAGCTATTGCCACTAGCCTAGGCCTTTACTGGTTTTAGAGTTTTAACAGTTCGAACTCTAATCACAAACGCAAAAAAAAATATTCCTTGATATATCCATACTCATCAGGCATTCAAAAGTTAGATTATTTTGTACTACAAAAGCGGAATGACTGCTACACACCTTACGAAAAATCGTTACGATTAGACGGTACAGTTCAAACTGATGATGAAAAAAAATGATGAAGCTGTATAGTTTTTCTCATACAGACAGACAGAGTAGATTTATCGTTGCAGTTTGAACTGTACCGTCCAATCGTAACGATTTTTCGTAAGGTGTGTAGCTGCCATAACGTATCACAAAAAGGCCATCAAAATAGATCCAATGGTTTTCTCGACTTTCTCGAATTATGTTATTCAATTTGTCATTATCATCCGTGACATCTTTTTTGCCAGATTATCGATATATCTTAGTACCCCATCAAACAATATATCAATATGTTTTTAACATTTTGTCCATGTCCAGACACATGTACGCACGCTACCGACCCACGCTGCGCGCATGTTCGACGCACAGAATAATTGAATTCCTACCATTATAGTTATAATGTTCGTATTAATTTAGTTGGAGCCATGAAATATACAGGTGTTTACCAAGTAGGCTTTGTAAAGAATTAATTTGTGGCGAAGATATGCCTGATTAATACGTCTGGAGTACGATGAAAGTGGATTTATTTTGTGATTTTATAGGAGAGCGCTTATTTTGGATTTGTTTAGATGGTGGACAGGGTGCAATAGCAATATGAAAGTAATATTACAAATGTGACAGTTTGCTTGTTTCTCACATCCTCGCGTATTGGTTGTCGAACAGCCAAGTCTAGAACATGGGGTTCAGTCGCAAAATGTCCCTTTCGCAAAATATCCACTGTTAGCAAAATGTCCCTTTCACAAAATGTTCCTCAAACAGAAGCCAGTAAGGACAAATTTTCTTATCCCAATAAGACGTTCTTTAGGGACAAATTCCAACCAAACCCACGGAAAAATGCTAACTAGTATTAATATGAGCTGCAAAGACTACAGTAGATACGCACGTCGAATAACTTATGAGTAGAATACTAGAATCTACAAACATTTTTTAATCCCACATTTTTTTAACCATATCTAAGAAAGCTCCCATTCAAATGATTCATTCGTTTCCATTAATTGCTGTTCCCATGCGAACATTTTCACACACCATTTGACAGTTAATTTTCAGTCAACATCGCCATCTGTCGACTGTGTGCCATACGTAAGTGATGAGTAAAAAACTACAGCGTGAATTATTTAGCGGTACAAATAGGGGTACATCACTATTGAGACATCGATAGCATACAGACGATTACGCCTCCCCTATAGAACCGAAGCCTGTCGGGGAATGACCCCGGAATGTAAAGTGCTAATGAATATGAATAATACTGTGGATCCAGATCCCGTGGTATCCTGTATGGACTCGTTAGATGATTTTAACACAATTAAAATATAATTTGTTTATTTAAAAAACACTGTGCCCTTTGTGTTTCTGGACCCGATGTCCATTAAGAACCGTTACCTCGGCAGGCATTTGGGTCCGTCAGTTTCGAGCACGACTCAGTTCTGATTCCTGATCTGACGTAGAGCTACCCTGTACTCGCCGTCTGCAAGTCGCAGCTGAAACACCTCAAGTGGAATTGAGCCATACTGCTGAGATAAAGAGATGGTCAATAGAGTAAAGTTTTTACCCAAAAGGAGATTTGAAAAAAAAAGGGAGAATTATATGAAGCACTGAGCACTGGTTGAAAATGTTAATGATAGCAAGATCAGCAATGATGAAAATACAAAATATACAGTTTAACCACATAAATAAAACATCGAGTAACTAGCACATCCCTGCTCGTAGTTCTCCAAACGTTGACAGATGGCGCGCCGGCGGCGATACGCGACCACGCCATCATATCCATATATTTGACACACACTGCACTTGCAGCATACGCTAATTCATAAATCTGTAACGATCATTGTTATTTTACCTATGATTTTGTTGTAACATGACCTTTATTGCCTTTTGTATAAGGTTTATATCAGAGGTGACAACTGTGGTAGGCTGTCTTGTAACGATTATTGTCTGAGGTAATAAGGGTGTATTTTGATTGGAGTTTGATTGATTGGTAAAACATAGACAAGATGATGAAGGGGCTTTTTTTAAGACTTTGATGATGGGGCTGCGGTTGCATGACAATGTACTGTCAGTTTAGACATTTTTGAATAGAATTCGCGCCAACCCTCGAGTCCTTTTGCGCAGGACTTCTTGGCGCGGACTCGAAGTTGAGTCGAGATGTCATTTGACAACTACAGACTACTTTGAATGACAAACTTGTCATTCGAAGATACACTGATAGAGCAATGTTCGGACAAGAGTAGGTTGATGTGCTGGCGTCTGTACTTACATTTAACGTAGATTAAAAGCCATCCCCAGAATAGGCAGAATATGCAGAATAGGCTTGGAAAGGCTAATCAATCAGATGATGATGTTGATGATATTGAAAAGACGAAGGTAGAAATCAGGAAATGTATCATGGCTTGGCTGTTTTGTTACTTAGGTACTTCAGAAACTAAATATTAGCATCACCTCCACAACGGTAGCGAAACGGTGAAGCCATACATTTTACTGATTTGTAGAATTTGTGAAGTTAGGGTTGCTAGAGTTAGACCGCCCGTGTAGATTCAGAAGCTTGGTTCTACATGAGATCTGATATATTTTTCATAGGACAAACCTTAATTGGCCGTTTTGGCAACATTTTACATGAAATGTTTTTGGTGGTAGAGTTTAGTACTGATGATAATAAGAATACAGAAGAAGGAAAAAAAAACATTTTTATCTTTATTGTGTACCAGTTTGTAAAGAATTTTATCTATATGCATAGTTTATTGTAAAGTTTTCGCATTCAACTTTTATGACAGACATGCAGAAATTCTACAGTCAAAATTATCATCAAATAATAAACCGTACATTGAACAATAATCATGACCAAACAATTAAGTCCATTCAGTTAATGAATTTCCAAATGTAACCACTAGTGATGTTCAAACAGCGTCACCCCCTGTCACCCCGTGTTGAGGTGCAGTGCGGGGTGACGGGTGATAGGAGGGTGATCGCAGTGATTATACACGTACCGATAAAATGTGTTATGCGTGACTGATGCAGGTTTTATGAAAAACTTAAATGGTAATTTTTAAAAAGGTAAAGTGCGTTGTATTTATTCAAAAAGGCCAGTATCTATGACACGCTATAAATCAAATCTAATCATTGATTTGCTTTAAACATGGTGTAAATATAAAATATAGTTAAGAGATTGTTCAAGCATATTTAGAGATATAACATAGCATGCAATTTTTTTTTTACATAACGTGATAAAGTCAGGAAGAAAATAGTTATTTGTTATGCAAGAAAACTGAGCGAGCGAGGGATTCTTTATAGAATCCTGATATAATATAATATTGAATCCTGAGCGAAGCGAAGTTTTCAAAGGACGCAGAAAAACTTTGCTGCCGAGTGCAACACACAAATTTTCACCTCACACAACGAGGACATGCAGTGCGGGCGGCTCATCAGTCAGTGTAGAAAATAATTGAATAAGGCGTAAGTCCCTCGACCCAGACCAGACCCAGGTAGGTACTTACATTTTGAAAATTAAAAACAGACCCTACAAACATCCTAAACGGGATAGGTACACATCGAACCAAACTCATATTTAGACCTGAAGTGAGTTGCTTGACAAAAGACCTATCTTTTACATCCGCACTTCCTACCTTATATCCTCCCTCCTCCTCCTATCCTCCTTTAATAAATCTGTTTTAAATCAAATAATCTGTTGGTTTTGGCTGCTTCTATACGTCATTACTACACCCCCAATTATTTATTCAAGACATTGCAAATTGTCGATGGTGCAGCAGCGACCCCATGGGTCATTGTTTTAGAACAACACTACAAAAGAGGTCTTAATCACTGCACGGAGGAGGGCACAGCTTTTCAAATAGTCTAACATGTGTTCCTCATAATTTTGTCAAGAGTTCAGTTTGTTTAGGTGGTAAAAATACTCAAAGCTTTCAGATTATTTTACTAAGGAAGCGAAAAATAAAGAAAAAAGTAGTTCCATGGCATCCACAAAGTGGTCTTGACAGGACTTTATAAGCAAGATACTCTATGCTTCCTTTCAAGTGAAAAAAGTTATAGAAGTGACGGCTAAAGCTTCTGTCACACACAGCGACTAATCGCTGCGACTGCATTCGCTGTGAGTAAAATTGAAAAATGCTCAATTCAAACCATGGTGACTGTTCGCTGCATAGCCTGTCACATACAGCGAATAGTCGCGGCGATTAGTATAAGTCGACAGATACTGCGATTAGTATTAGTCGCAGTGTATGTTATAACGCCTACAGAAAAGTCAAAACCATGCCTACTCGCCGCGAGTATTCGCAGTATGTGACCGAAGCTTTAGTGAAAACGGATCTTGTTTACACCTTGTGCCTATTAGAGATTCAATCACTTATTTCATCATCAAAAACCCTCCGTTTGCATCAACAAATTACATTAATACATAACATAATCGACCTATTTTTAAAACAGAAGCGTTACGACCGCATCAATATGTCGGAATAAAATTCTGAATTCAAAATAAGAGCGGTCGGTAGCGTCGGCGGCTCGCGACGGGACGCCGGGTTCCCGCCGCGCGGTTAACAAGCATGTTGCTTGTAGTCGGTATGTTGGCACCACTGCTGAGCCGAGTTACCACTGTTAAGTTGCAGGATTGAGATGTTCGGATTTTTTAATTAATTAGGGACTTGGAGACGAACGATGTATGTACACGTCTTTATACAACCGCAGTGCAAAAGTGCTTGAAAAAAAAAATAAGTCATCAATTGATCATATATCGCATGTAGACTTAATTTCGATCCTGACAGCCTAGACAAGTTGAAGATCATTCCTTTTCGCAAACGGTTTTGACATAATCCAATACATTTTTGACGTTTCCATTTCCATCACTGATAGAATGTCACTTTATCTAGGCCATCTAGATTTCTATCAATTGTTTAATCGTGATAGAGTCATCTAAGACGATGGCCTAAGATAATAGCGAGTCATATTACAGTCTCAGGCCAACTTTCACCTTTACATAAAGCAAGGAACACACTTTTTACTGGACATTACGTAACCGTTCATGTTCTCTGCAGCCCAGGACATATTATTATTAATAATTAATATAATTATAGTTACAGCGAGTAACGGGTAGCTCGTCGTCCGAGTGAGGACCGGGTCAGGGAGGATTTTGTCCCAATACCTATTCATATTATAAGGTACAGGTGGACTCGCTGTTCTTTTACTCTTAGTTCGATGGAACGGCAATCTGACACAACCGAAGAAAGATCAGGAGTAAGACCACAGCTTAAAGTAAATATGGTAAGCTTTAGAGAAATCTCACCCCTTTTCTTAGTGGCATCACTAGCAAAGGGATGAGTTTTCTCTGCAGCTGACTGTGCTTTCCAAGATAGGAGTTATTTCTATTATATCTTACTTCCTTCTGTGGATAAACCAAATATTCTTTGCCCAATCTAGGAATCAGACCCAAGACCCGACGTTCAGCAGTCGTGCTTATGACGACAAGACAAACGGAACCGTCTATTAACAGTACTACATTATATACTAACATCAAAGGCAATGCTGCCAAAACTAAATCGTGCAACTACCCCTCGCATTGTGCCATTAGGTAATGAAGGATCGCTATAATCCCTGCTTCATAGAAACGCACTCGCGTTCAGTTTGAGTAAATAACCGCGGGCTAAAGTGAACGCATTCGAAACTGGGGAGATTTGAATTTCGAATTTAGTTTTTTTTTTTGCGCTTCTAAAGGATTAATGGCTTGTCTGTAACATCGGCTTGTAAAGGACAAGATGTCTATAGTCTATTGGTAAAAGAATTATTTTAGGTCTGATTTTTTTACAGTCTCTAACACTATCATTTAATACGAGATAGGTTTCCAAATTGAGCTCGAGTTATGGCTAAATCCTGACAATTATTGACAATGATAATGACCTGCATGGGACACACGTTTAAGAAACAAAAAAGTTACAAAACTTGATAAATAAGGTAAAACCATAAATAACATTGCATTGAGATCATTTCTGAACTTAAAGCAAACACAAGTCTGTATTTTGCCATCACAAGGTCTCTCTATGTTCCTAGAATACTAACTACAAAAAAAATATATATCACGCGCACTTATATTCGTCAAATTGTTCTTGCCAATCTCCAGCTGCGTTGCAACCGTTTCCCGTCATCGAATTCAAAAAAAGAATAGGTTTTATTTTTAATTGGAACATATTCGGATATCAGTGCGCCAGCCAGTGTTGGGTTCTTTATAGTGTCGAGGGGACCGTATAGCCTGAAGCTATTTGGTTTAGAACTCGTATTGGAATAAGACAATCTGCCCCCTGTAATAACTTGGCTACAATGAACGGGAGTTTGGATGCTAGTTACCGTTTATGAACTATTGTTGGTACGAAAGAGGATTTTATCAAAACCATAGAGTATAGTCGTCAGAGTTTTAGAACGTCATTTGTTTTTTTTTTTTAAATTGCCACTACTGACTATGACTGCTTGCGTTAAAACTGAATTGGAGAATTAATAAAAAAAAAACGACTTGCCTAAAGTCTCATACTAATAAAATTATTTATAATGTTATTCTTAAACGACGCTGTATACCTTTCTAAATAATAATTATTCCCTTCAAAGTTAAACAATGAGTTGTGTCTCCGATTTTGTAAAACAATCCTCATTAACGAAGTTACTCAACTCTAACTTTAGTAAATACTGAATGGAAACAAACCTTTCAAATTGTAAGTATCTGTGATTGTTTAATAACGCTTCTTTAATTTTTAAACAGTCGTTGAATAAGACCTTTTTGCGAGTGATGTAGTTTTTTTTATTTTTCATTTACCACTTATTTTACAATTCATTGATTCACGTTGCCTGTTTTTTTTTCTTTTTAATATAAACTCTAACTCAAAATGTTTCGTTTTCAATAATTTTGGTAGTGACGAAAAAATGCCTGAATCAAAAAGACACTTTTATTCATAAACAATAATTCAAATGTCACAAAAAATATTATAATATTGTAATAGCCATTTCTGCTTGAATAAACACATCACAATTATTAAAATTATTGAATTGAGGGCCTACTAAATTAATGAGAAACAATAGCAAAAGGACGAGCCAAATGACGTCACGTCATGACGTTCTAAAGTGTTTTAGAAGTCGTATCATTTTTCTCAGCAACAAGCAGTAGTTGATCATCGATATCTAATGGTTCTGAACTTCTAACCGTTAGATGTAGATTAGAGATATAAATAAATTATACTTCTAATTTATGTATTTCCTGTTACCCGCTGAAATTGGGCTTATAAAACGCGTTCAAAGATTTATTTCACTTCCTACAATCCGACACAAAACATAACGATAGCATAAACTTATCAGAAATAATAGACTGGTCCTATGATCCAACACATTTCAGTCTTGAGCGAGTGGGGCAATAAATAGCCCATTACTCGCTAGGCCCACAATAGGCGAGGCCAGAAGCAAATCAGCAAGCGGGTACCAGGCGGCCAGATATACAAGGTAGTAGAGGTGAGGCGGGGGTGAGGGGCGCGGGGGGCGGGGAGGCGATCCGTCAACGGCTTGCGGCGGTCACGACGACCGACGACCTAAGCCGACGGACACACGGGTTGGTGGGCTATCGCGTTTTGGCAATAATCTTCTGCAGATTTAGCAATGTTCAGAGAAAACGTCTGCACTTTGCCATGAAAACTTATAATTTTCAGGTAGAAAGTTACTTGAATTTGACAATATTGTGGGAGAACAGCAAAATACAAGTTGACAATTTTCAAGTAGGTATCCATTAAAATTGACCAAGTTATTTTTAATAGAGTGGTTCAAAAGGCAGTTTTAAAAAACGTTACTGGATCATTTTCTTTTCGGTTATTTATGCCGCTCGCCAGAATTGGCTTGATACGCAGCCGCGTGTCTAGATATGCGTGAGGCTGAAAATGTCTAAAAGAGGAACACTATTAATTCTATAATTTTGGTATCAGATCACATACCTAGCATGACTTTTAACTGAAGATGATACGAATCAGGGAAATCAGTATACTGCCACACAAAGGCATCTCCAATCGCACGCCATTTAACTTGATACTCACCTGCTGTCAGCCAACACACCTATTTATTCATGCGTATATGCAAATAATAGTTTATGCTCAACCCATAAGCATTTCAGAATCCTTTTGTCACGGTAAAAACAATAAATTGAAAGTCTTATTGCCCACATAAACCAGTGTGTACACACCCGCTTCGGGCGCGCGACTGCCCGCTCGCGTGCCAGTAATTGCCCAGCGTTCCTTTTTTGAATAACTATCACGACTTTTTCGCTCCAAATACTCTTTTCTTTAGCTTTTGGTTGTTCAAGGTATTCCACGCATGCAGCCAGGCGGACGCGTTCGGATATTTCAGGCATTTTGCGTGTAATCAGCGTTGTTATGGGTGGGTCTTTGCCTCGTTCCCTGTTTAAGGTCTTTTCGAGAGTCGAAACGTCCTTAAGTTTTGTTTTTTATCTTTTTGGGGATGACTTTGTATGATCTTTTGTTTCGTGTGAATATTGGTGTGGTTTGAGAATTTTTTGTAACGTCTAAGATTTTTGATTGAGAAATTATGAAGTTTTCTTCAAGGTTTTTAAAGTCAGCAACTTTTTTCCTCCTGTTTTTCCTACGGTACTACCACGAGCAGTGGTGGCCCAGTGATATCGGCCCCGAATTACAAGTTCTAGTTCTTGGGTTCGAACCCAGCCAATCGCATTACTTTGTGTAATTTGTTTCATCGCCACTGCTCTCAAAACGGTGAGGGAAAACATCGTGAGGAAGCTGGCATCCACTAGAGCCAATGATTTAAAGACATGTGACTTCTGGCACTGGGCCCCCGTGGTGGATTATGGCCCACTCCCACTCACAGAGAGGAGGTCTGTGTCCCAGCAGTGGGTACATTATAGGCTGATGATGATAATGACGAGCAAAATTTGTCAGTCGGCATTATCGTTGTTCGATATTTCGAATGTCATGGAGACTCCTTTCTTACACCATAATTTAATTTAAAAAAGAGAAATAAAATGAAAATATGTTTTTACCAAAAAGTTCCCATTCTTACTTTTTCAAGCACCAAAGAGTTTGTACACTGTTCTAAATTCAAACTGTTGCTATACTAGAGACTAGAGATTATTATGAAAGCAAACACTATGGAATCTTTGTTATTGTTTAGTTTGTGTTTAGTTCAGCCAGAGAGGTGAACTTAGAGGTTTCCTCAAATAATATCTGTTAACATAGAATTCTCAGAATTTAGACTAATTGGGATGTTTTAGTTACCAAGTCAAGATTCGGGTGAACCAGGAAAGTAAGGATATCGGATACTGAAAGATACCTACTTTACTGATAAGTAGATAGAATATTTATACTTTATTGCATACCAAATTACTACTTACCTGTATGCATAAAATTTTCTATAATCTATGGGTACAACAACGGCGGTCTATTGGTGTCCAAATGTTCGAATGTTTAGTATTTACTTAGAATTGCTTGATCCTCTATAGTCTATACTTTAAAAGTAAAATAACTATAGGTACGTTTAAAATATAAAGGATCAATAAATTATTGTAGGTACAACATGCAATAACAATAATATTATTAAAAAAAATCTTTAACCCTTTACAGTATGTACAATCTACCGTATCTATCCATAATGTTAGCAATTTATTAATCAAAAAAAAAAATCGTAAGTATTGCCATGTTGGCATGCTGATTTTTTTAGCCCTGTGATCCCTTGAAGAACCGACATACTACATACTTGGAGCCATGGAGCTTGGAGGTATCATTGATCTATTATTACTACGTTTAGAGACGACACCACGTATCACCACTGTGTCCCATTCAGGATGAGTGCGCGCGCCTAGAGCACGCAACAGAGCTGTCAAACAATTGAATGAACTTGGGCGCGCGCACTCATCCTGGACACAGTGGTGATACGTGGTGTTGTCTCTATACGTAGTAATAATAGTTCAATTGGAGATATCTCGAAGCAGTTGTTCTTGAACACAATATTATCCTGCAAAATAATTAGACCATACCCTATATATTTTTTCACAAACGATATCCATGGAAAGACAGGAATATTTTAAAAGAACAACACATCAAAATCAATGAATTAATATTCAAAGACTTTGAACAGGTTTACATCTAAATGATGTCTTATTAAAACAAGTCTATACCTTCCATTAATTTAATAAAAACAAATGTTTAATCTCCTAACCTAAAAATAAAAGAGAATAATGTTCTCTTTCAAAAACATTTTTGCTAATTAAAATACGAGATGATTTTCTAATTCATTTTGGGCAAATGTATCCCCTTTTGAAGATCAAAGAAAGATTAAATGATGTCCAAATAATATTACTGTTTAATTCTTTGGGATTTAGTGAGGGGGTAAGATAAGTATCGATAAAATAATTCGGTATGATTATTTTCTTTCTATAAACCGTCTGAAATGAATTGGAAAATACAAATCTTACTAATAATATTAAATTCTTTATCATTTTGGAACTTTGATTCTAATTTGACTTAATTCTAATCATAACTTACAACCTAAAAACCTTTTTACCTAGCAACCGTTTGGCTTTTGACCACAATCTCGAAAAATAGAAAATGACATACTTTCGGAATTGCATTTGAAGTCTCAACAGCTCTAAAACTGTCCAGTTTCTTTGACATATCGATGAAAGTACATCACTATAGTACTTAAAAAACAAAATCAGTATGGCGGGACGCGGTGACCCCTAGTTAATCGGTTGATAAGCTCTATAAGGGGTCCTTTAGCTAATAACAGATTTTAGGGGTAATTAATACACAGTTTTTTACTCCATTAGGCTTTTGTATGTGTCATTCAGGCTTAGGTTGGGGGAAGAAGGAGTCCTTACATCATTTGTGTTTAACATTATCCTGCCGCACGTAATCGAAAGTATTCAAATAATTGTGTAATTCATACAAATAAATTAAATTGCTGATTATCGATACTGTATAAGAAAAAAACCTTTAGATCACTTTTATCTAAGGAATAAAAATGGCGGTTTGACAGCTTATAAATAGAAAATATGTCAATCGCAAAGTAAAAGTAATGTCTATTTGAAAACTATCAAAAAATATTTTCTGCTTGAATATTACTAGTATATTACTCATTACGGACTTCATCGATTTTCTTCCTCTTCAGCTGGAAACTTTATATAATAAAAATAAAATCAAAAGATGTACATGGTCTGATCTCCTCGAATTTCTTTACATTCATCTACTCGAAACTATCTGAATAACCAAAGTATAAACAAAGGATAAACCACGTTATAAAAACAAAAAAAAATCTATGATTCATCTTTTTGGGACTTACCACAGACACTTCATTCATTAAAAAACAAATCAATAAGTTTGTAATGAGTATTCGCAAAGGGTTCAACAATGGTGCGCGTGTGGTGACAATAGAACCTGTCAACCCCAGAACCACCCTAATACGTTAGGATTGAAAATTATGCCAATTTTGACCAACATGGTGTTCTAGAACCCTTCAAAAAAACACGGTCTTCTTGCCAGCTCTTATACTTAACATTATTTAAAGTTTCGAAAAAAAATGCTAAAAAAGTAGTGCCCATGGCTTTTTACAAACTGTCGGTACTAACTCTTTTGTTACGATATGAAAAACAAATCTGGTATTGAACTGCTGGCCTACAATGATGGTTTAAAGCAAAGATTGCTTCTACTGTGGGAACGGAATGGCGCCAAATAACTGGTGTAAGTAGCTGTCTCTTTCCCACAGTGGAATTACTCTTCATTTAAGTTTAAGACATAGCAAACCCCCTGTTACATTAATTGGTAGCTAGAGGCACTGACATGACATTTAAAAAGTGGGTTGGTCAGATTATAGATAGTTGATAGAATATTTATAGCACACCAAATAATTAATGACAGAATGTCAGACTGGATGTGTAAAGCAGAGGACAAGGTGGTCAGTGTAGAAACTACACTGACGGAATGGAAGATATCGCTGTTAGCGATAAGGCCGCCGTTGTAGACATAGAATTAGAAATATTGTAAAACCGTTTTTGTAACAATTTTGGTGTACAATAAAGTGTATTCTATCTATCTATCTATCTAAGAAGAGGCCTAAGTCCAGCCGTGGACTGCTATAGGTAGAAGCTGATCGATTGTAAGTACTTACATGCATAAAATACCTCCACTCTTAACCACAGTCTCATTCTAATCACAACTCAAAAAATAACCAATTGAATATCTAATCACCCCTCTAAATACTATAGTGATGACAATACCCCACGACCCTACTTCTACCACCCCAGTACGTTCGTAGTCATAATTGTGCCAATCTAGCGCCGCAGCGGTGGCCTTAACATGATTATGTATATCTGTGGTTCAATCGATTGTCATGCTCAAAGTTGGGGTGCAAACGTGTAATTTTGGGTTTTTTGTAACAAGTACTTTTTGTTTTGTTATAATGATACGCTTTTTAGAATTGTTTTTGCAAATGAATATCTGCAAGTAAACTCGAAAAGGAACATTTTTTTTTAATGAAAGCATAGTGGTCGTTGATGTCTTTTATTGTGAAATTATGTGCATATAGCATATTATTATCTTGAATGTTAATACGACGCTTTTAGCTCTGAAAGAAACTAAAATGGATCTACGTAAAAGATTATTCTTTCAACAACTAACATACAGAGGCTCTAGCATGACTTTTCACGCTTTTATGACGTTAAGTCGTTCGTATACTAGAGCCGCTATTTTAATTTTCCATACAATAAACGCACTAAACACTTCAAGTACGATTCAAGTACAATATAAGGAAAATACGAAAAGACAAGGCATAAGAAGTGTCATTTAAGTCAGCACAGGATGATAGAATCAGACTTCTTCATTTATCAAATTCAAGCCACCACATGAAAACTTAATCGTAACGCCACAGAGAAGCCACACATCACCACAGACAGCTATTTATACAGCCAATAGAGACAAAGCATAGAGAAAGCCGGCGTGTAATAACTACTTATAAATCATCTGTTATCTATGACATATCGACAGTCGACGTATCGACTTATCGACGGAACGCCACTAGAACTTAGCGCGTGGGCTAGTGAGATGTTAGGCCAAGGTTTATGTAGAAGGGAAATAGTGATGGGACTGTATTTTCTTGATAAGAATCGATGTTATTAATTAGGACATAACAGTCGCTTTTCTTGTCTATTGCAAGAATAAATGGAACCGCTTTCTTGTGCCTATAAAGCTATTATTTGTCCTTGCAATACATGGATTCTAACTGGGATAAAACCATTTTTTTTTTACTTGAAATGCAAATTGTTTCCATTTTATAAAGCGAATTATAAAAGTGCTGCTAAACTGAGGAAAACTAATCAATGGGCAGGCCACATAGCGATGTGGATGTAGAACTGATAACCGATGGGAAAGAAAAGTTTTCGTGTGGCGACCATGGGCCGGAGGACGCAGCGTAGGCAGGCCTACTCCCACTAGGTGGACCGACGACATCGTGAGAGTCGCGGGCAACCGATGGATGCAAGTGACGATATGTCCTTCAGCATGGCAGTCTAAGTGGACGTCTTCCAGCTGATGATGATGACGCAATGGACATATAAAATACTCTTGATACGAATAATACAACCTTAGTTTTTCTAGTGCCTTAGCACCATTTCCTGGTAAAAAAGTTACATGAATCTCAAACGCTACGATGGATCCCCAAGTCTTAAGACACTCTTTAACAATTTCTGTCATCTTGATCGATCTTACACTTCAGTAGCCCTACAGATTATTTACTCGTAGATTCACCAAGCTCTTACCCTACATTAGATAAAGAATCGACTGATGATTATTGACCAGAGCAAACTTTTCAATATTTCATATCACAACCTCTTTTTAAATGTTATTTCCTCTAATCATCACTTACCTCCTAATCACAATTACGTCAGTCCGCCCGCACCTCGGCGGACGGCGCACGCGCCGCTCTAATAACTATAACCGAGCGACAATTACGAACACACGACCGATACACACCGTTACTCGATCCTTATCTCATGTACGACAATTAGCATAGTTGATGTGAAGCTTGGGTATACGTGCTGCTTCGGGTTGCTTCGGCTTACTTTTATTTGTTTCGGGTTGCTTCGAACGTGAAACATTGCGTAACACACCGTACAGATACACACAAGCTCACACTATACACATTATAAAATGTCACTCTCTGCTATGTTTGTTTTTAATTATTTTATCTGTGTACTTCGTAATTGGCGTATTGTTTGGAACTATTTTAATATTTTACTACCTGTCAGCTGTGAAGCTACCTCTTATAAAATAAATAAATAAATAATTGCAGTGATAGATTTGGGATACCCGACCCATGCATACAGTTATTAGATCACACAGTGAAGACTGGGTACACGAGCTGCTTCGGGTCGCTTCGGGAGACCTTGAGTTAGGTCAGGGTTGAAGTATTGTAATCAGTGTACCCACCGCTATCCGATCATACGGATTGCTTCGTATTTGAAGATGTGCAATCCAAAAATGTTGAAATAACAAATGTTACATTTATGAAACAGCGTCATGAATTTAACTAAATCACCAATGTCAAATTAAAGAATCGGTATCATTAACTACGAAACGCAGCTTGGTTCAAATCGCTCTAAAAGCAGTACCTACACAGCAATCACAGAAGCGTTTCTTCGAAGCAAAACCGTGGACGCAGGCACTAACAGTGCGTTAAATCTCGAACCTATGTTATTAGGGCTACGCTTATCTAAATGCCGCCATGCCGTGGGACGGGAAGACATCGTTTAATTCAGATGCCATTATGCCATACGTTGGACGTCTTATTTCTATGCTATCTTAGATAGGGACCGGGCTGACGGAAGATTCTGCCTTATCCTTTGCGACGATTGATTTATCTAAAGCTGCATACAAATCCCTATAAAGATAAGACCTTAATCATCATCTGCCTAGCTTTTTCCCAACTATGTTGGGGTCGGCTTCCAGTCGAACCAGGTGCAGCTGGATTTCAGTATTTTACATGGAGCGACTGCCTATCTGACCTCCACAAACCCAACTGGGTAATACTATACCTCTTGGAAAGATTGGTTGTCAGACTTTCTAAGGGAGACTTTAAAGACCTTCATCGAATCGAATTAAACAGAGAAATAGATTTTTGTCAAGACAAACTCAAAAACTCGTACTCAAAGCCTTTCAAAGCCTAATTCAGTTTGACCATTACAGGCTCTTTTGAATTGTCAGAAAATATTGAAAGAAGAGAAAAGCCGAAATGACAGAGTATCGACTAAGTCGACTGTAGAACTGATAACCGAAAATTACGAAGCAGTAGACAAGTTTAAAAGAGAAGTCTAGTCTACCAAAGATCTTCAGGGAGAGTCGTAACATCTAGACGAGATTATCTTTAGTTAAGTTCCCTCAACATATAAAGAATTAAATGCGAATTATGAAGAAACTCGAAGAAGCCTAGGTACTATTTAAAAGGGTTGTTGCTAATGAGAACTGTGGATAATATCGAAACGGTTTTACTATCTGATTACGATATTTTTTATTATAATACAAAATAGACTTTAATGCAGTTTTTCATTAGGCTACAAAAGAAAATGGACAGTTGTATAGACTCAAATTCCCTGCAACAATTACTAACTACGTAATTACGTGATCGACAAAATAACTACATCCTCAGAACTATTAATTCCCGCCAAAATTACACGTTTCACCATAGACAAGTGCATGAAACGTCATATTATTTTGATTTGCACGTCAAAGGCACGGGTAATTGTCTTTTATTCCTATGCTTATTTAATGTATGATTAGATAATTAAATGGCTGACCTTCCTTTGATTTGCAATAAATTATTGACTGATTATCAGGCAATTTTATTATGAGCTATTTATTATGGTGAGGACATCGTTAACTTACGTAACGTTAAGTTCGTCAAGTTATTGCGGTGAAACTTGTCTTAAATATTCAATTTAAAGTTTTACAAGGTAAAATAAAAGTTACAGGTAAAAATATTAAGGTTTTAAAATCTTAGTTTAGAATAATTTATGTCAGTTCTTTTTTTAAAGTCCTTTTAGTCTATTTTCACGCCACTTCGAACAGTAGAGTTTAATTTACATTATTTTAACTATTACAAGAAGCCCTGCCCTAACGTCTTCAGGCGCTTCCTCACAGGAGCATTCGCGTGTGCGGAAACGTTTACCAATATTTTAGAGCGTATTGTATCATTATTACAAGGTGAGCATTGTAATGCTCGAATTTGTAACGTTACATTACAGGCGAATGCTCGCGGTGAGGGAGCACCTTTATGATGACGTAACATAACCCTATACCTCCTCATGTCAATGATTATGACCTATCATTATTATACTGCGTAGGCGGGGCTGGGGGTCAAACGGTGACAAATTACCTTCCCGCGTAATTCACTGACAGCGTAATAGACACGCACAGATTATACAATTTGCATAGATTATTATGCAAGCCGTGCATCGTTGCAAAGTTAGTTGTTTATAAGGTATGCCTGTTATTATGAAATTAAAATGTGTTATGAAATCAGCGACTGTTATTTTGCTCGTTTGAAAGGAACCAAACTAAATCGAAGCTATTGTTTCATCGACTGGTAGCACAACTTGGAAACAAGCTGTGTAGAATAACATCACAATAATTGTAAAATGGATCACCAGAGATGCGCATAACATGGCTCTTCTCTTACTTATCTCACGTGTATGCATTGCAGTTATTTATTTTACCTCACATGAATTTAAAGAGAAAATTATCAATCAAAATTGAAAATCTATATCTCTTATGCATGCATCCAAACCAGGGCTTGAAACCTTCACCTACGCACTACGCACAAAAAATATAGAGTAGAGGTCAAATCTATGACTTTAATAACACACTCCTAATGACTATTACAACGCCCATAAGAGAAAGCAGCCTCATTAAATAATAAAAATATTATTACTTACTCGCTCGTGGCGTCGATTAAATCGATGACTGGCATTATTCGACAAACTTTCAAAAGCCATGTTCGCAACTCAACACGTAAAAAAAAAAGAATTAAAAAAAATAATTTGGCGCCATGACACTCACGAGTCAAAGACGCCGCGGTGCCACAACCGTTCAGAAACGCACTCAATAAATTACGACGCCTAATCACCCTTAATTGGGATGTGTCGTGACCCAACTTAACCTCAGGTCGACAAATAAGAACAAAATAATGCAAACATAATGATACGTGCTGGCTGAACGTTACAACTTTTAATTTTGGAACGTTAAGCCCGACGTTCGTGAACTGTAATTATCGTCTTTTCCGAACTTAAGTATAAGGATAGAGATATTAATAGTCTGTGGTGTTTGCTTTTTTCTTTGATTTATATATTTTTATAGATTCGGTGAAATTAGTGGTTTGTTACAGTTTTTTGTTGTGCCGCTAATGGTTATAAATGTGTGACCGTAATAAAAATAATACTTAGAGACGATGCTCTATTGTCTGGGGTTCAAATGCGTGTGGTCATTTGATCGTGTGTGTCACTTTGTAAGGCGCCAGTGATAGGGTTAAAAAAATACAGACTAGATTTTTAGGAAAAAAAAACTAAACTGGGAGGAGATTTTGATTATGCCTCCTTCTGGAAAATTCGAATAATGTAAAATCAATAAGCCAACTATTTAATCGCTCTCGTCATCTTGTGCTAGCTAGTTCGTAGCACCCTGTTTTAGGACGAGTCCAAAATAATTATGTAAACAGCGATTAATGATTTGCAAATGTAGGTACCTTTTATACACAGTGAAAAGTTAAGTTGTAAACAAAAAAATATTAATATCCGCAGGTGTATTTTGCCGCCAAAGCCAAACTAATCTGTAACCCGCCCCTGACACGATGACAAGAAAAAAAATGTTCCTTAACCACAGACCAAAGACAAACATAAATCACCAAATTATACACCATCCAAAGACAATAAATCATTTAACATATTTCATAGAGTAGATAATGTCGCAATTTGCATCGCTTTCGTATCGCTAATTGAGCAATTCCATAGATAAATAGATAAAACACGGGTACACCCTAAATTATGCGTATTATTTGCATATTATTATTATAACTGTGGGGTGACAATATATTGTAAGTGGGGAGTTCATGACAGAAAGACAAGTTTGTGAAACCATCGAAAACATTAAGGTTTTTATTTAACTTTTTTATCGTCATCAATGAAGGATTTAAAAAAGGTGTTAATTCGCGATGAGTATTTATGATAAGTAATTGCTAGCCGAAAACACATACCCTCAGAGTGTGACCAAATTATGATTACTCATATTATTGTTGAAAACGTAACCACAAATGTATTACACTGAATTTACATATCAAGGCTTAGCAAACCTGTAGACGTTGCAGAAATGCTAAACAAATATATTGCAGTAAAAAGTAGATGTTATTACTATTATGTTCCATTTCTATGAATTACATATTTCGGGACTCTTCCTAATGTTTTCAATGCTCGGCCAGACCATCACGTCCCTAAGAGTTTCAAAATAACCTGTAGGTGATGTCGGTAAATCGATGATCCTTGGGGTTTGTTTCTAATACGAAATGAGCACCTATTCTATGTTTTATTAAATTTATGTGCCCTTATGGGCCTAAATGAAAAACATTTGATTTTGTATAAGACCATTATATTGGCAAACCACCGCAAAATTAACTGTCGACACACTCGTAAGCTGAACTACTGCCCTTTACCTGCACAATGCCCCAAAACCACATGCGAAATGTAACTGCAGCTTCAACACGTTAAGGCTCAAATTCCTTCATTGTAAGCATACAGGATCTCTATAACAATATAGTTTCTCCATCTAATCAATGTCCCTAGAGGGCGCTACAGTCGCACGGGGACATTTATGCAGATCTTTCGTAATGACATCACATTGATGACGCAGGATCGCATGCGCAAGATAAACCGATAAATATTAGTTATGCATAAAGTTATGGAGTTATGGGGACTCTTTTTAGGGATTAGAAGGGTGGCGGATCGGGTTTGGCGTTATGGTAATTTGTATACTTTTATAGTCAAGGCTCGTATCTGATCTCTGTTAAGATATTCGAATCTTTAAAAACTCTACTTTTAGCAAACGTACCTAGAATCAAGAAGCAGTTAAATTAATCAGACTTAATTTCAAACATGGGGTATCCACTGGAAATATCCTCTTTGGTCGATTCAATTTGCTTGTGAATGATGTCAGTCTTTTGTTTCTACCTTTCTTCAGATTATTTTTAAATTGCGAATTTAAGACAAAGTAAGAGAGACGATACTTCAGCTTGATACGGATATGAGAGCCATACAAAACCTTATTTCCTCACACTCCACAGACGACACACGTCAATGCCACAGAGGTACCTACAATCTACTCCCACACAGTATTATCACCAAATCCACAATAACTGCATAAAATTTAGCAGTTGTAGGGTGCTAACAGGCTTATATCAGCAGAATTTGTCCTGCAGTCCCCTGAGAGAGTCTTGGGAAGCTGGCAGAATACGCGATCGCCTGATCACCCTCGCTGAGAACAAAAATCAACAAGGGACTTTGTGGGCCGAGTTGTTCATTTTTGGGTGACGGTGATGTTGGAAATGGATGATTTCATTTGGATATGGTATAACCGTTATGATTCAATAAACATGAATGATTTTCAAATCCGCAAATTAGTTGACACTCTTTGATGAATAGGAACATTTGGTCTTCGAAAAGAACCATTTGCTACTACAAGTCCCAATGCTCCTAGTGCTCATAGTGGTAACCTTTATTCCCATCCGCCCCCTTCATATACGATTTAATGAGATAGATGAAGTAATATCTAATACAAGTTCAGAGGACGTGCAATTAAAAAAAAAACTGGTTTTCATCCGACTTGTGAATATTTGTAGAGCTGTTTATAAAAGGCTCTATACTTTGTTTTAGAACAGAGAGTGATATAATTCTATCCACTGAAATACAAGTACCTAGGTTTATCTAGGAGTAACTTGTTGCATAGTTGCATAGTTTATCTAATTTTGTTTGTAAATGGGAGTCAAAGGTTTCAAATAGAAAACCAGGGCTTAACATAAAAGGGCTTTGTGGGACTAGTATTGCTTCATTCCTATATTATAACACTACGTGCAAAATAAAATTATTCTAACATAACCACACCAAAATATTGAACTGTACTCTGCTCACAAAAATACCGCATCCACTACCTACCCCTGCCGAACTCCGCTAATCCTCGTGAACTGCGAATGTCAAGCGTCACTCAATACTGAGCTGTTGACGTACTGGATTACGAGCAGCACACTCAACTATATGAATATCTGTATTTGTTGTTCGAGAATATTAACTGTGCACCGACCTTATGTGTGAAAATCAATAATTTCATCATAATACTGCAGTCGTTGAAGTTTCATATTGAGTCCTTTTTGAAATTTCTAGTAGTCTTTTTTTTAGGTTGTACAATCATGAAATGAGCCGGGTGTTGAACAGAGGACTACCACACTCTTATCGATTAACAGTCCACCCTATTCCATCAGTTGCATTCCAGGTTCAAGGTGTCATTTTAAGAAGGTCTTGCAATAATGAAAACGTCTTGAAGTAGCCTGAATGAAACTTACAGGAACACGAATATGCAAGATAACGACGACCAGTTCAACTACCTCTACATCCAAAGAGACGCCAGCATAATAACGAACTCAATTATGTGGAGGATTTGTTTAAAAAATAGAGATGATGGATGGATAAAGTAGCTTTTCTATCTCTATTCTCTATGTTTTTCTATCTCAACTAGTAGAGTGAAAATTAAATGGTGCACACCATTTCATTTGACAAAAAGATGAAAGATGGGTTCATTTTTGGCATTTTTAGAGGCCCACTGAAAGTTTTTAATAAGATGAAGAACAGGTGCTAGCAGTTATCTAGCGTGGTACCTAATTGTCTCCATAAATGACCCCTACAAAGGATATCAGAAAAATACTTAACTTCACTCCCCCATGCTGTCAAAATTTAATATACAACCGACCTTATTAGGGTTAGTACTTATTAGCTTACCACCCTATCTTGATGAAGTACCCTTAGCCCTCAAGTGCGGGTTAATAAAGGGCGCATTACTGTGTAAACATGGTCACGTGGCCTCCCGCCGGCAGTCACGTGACTCCCACAGACTAGTAGAGGTCTCGCTCACCAGATATTATCTGTGACTGGTTTCGCGCGCTTTTTGCTGTCAAATTAGGCGGTTCTGTTTTTGATGGACTTTATGCTTTTTTGTCGTGGGTTGTGCGGTTTCTGATTCTTTGCCAGAGTTCTCTGGGTTCATTGATCATCTAATCTTTTTAATAATTCGTAATTGGTTTCTACAATCAAAACTAATTAATATACTATTGCTATTCCACAAATAACAGCTCTGTCAAAGCTTTTGAGCTAATATCATTGTCAATTAGTCTCGAAAAATGTAAAAGAAATGTCAATTATAATATTAGAAAATCCGAACTCGTCAGCATAATTTTAATTTTCATTAATTTCAATCCACTGCTGGACACAGTTGTTTTATGGCCAATTCGCTATGAATGGCCATAGAGTTAAAATAAACTATGGCGTCCCCTGAAGCTCAACCAATCCTGTCAAAACTAATGACAACAGATAAATAAAGAAATTAAAAAGAAAGTGATATCATTCATACAATCTGCTAACTACAGCAACTACACTCTGATTACCACCAATTAATTGTTCAAAATAATGAGAGTAATTACAAATAAAACATTTAGATATACTCGTTATCTTGTTACGACCATGATTGGGGCTTTTGACCGATTTTTAACCGCCATTTAGTGTTCTGCTCCGGGCGCCATCTTGTCATGTGCGATAAAAAGTAATCCGTAATGGTTTAGTTAAATGTTTAATTACAGTTGTTCTAAGCGATTAATCACTCTATAGATTGAGTTTTCATCTAAAAAGGTCAAACGATTTGAAAGTAAATAATTGGTATGTCTTGCCAAATATGATTGTACCTACTTAAAATGTTGAGGTACTAAATCTTATTGAATTAAATATACGTTTGTGCATACGCATTTCTATTATTATTTATGGTTTCCGATAAATTTCGTAAGGGTCTTTTATAAAATTTATTCCTATAAATCTAACAAATATTAAATTTTCTCTTGTGTGCATTTGCGAAATCGGTGTTTTCTCCTGATGGCCTCATCCTGTTTTGAAGAAGAATAGTGCCATCATTCACCATAACACCCACATGTGGGCTTTCCTTGTCTTTGAAATTTTGACCGTCTGTATCTGAACCAAACTGAATGAGCAATTTGACAGCATCAATAATCTGCAAACTACAATTAAGTTGTGACGAAAAAGTCGCGGGGCTAACGAATACCATGACCTCGGAATTTAAAGTGCTATTGAATGTCACCGTGGATTTTAAGCAGTACAAGTCTGACAATTATCCTACTCTGCCCTGGGTGGAAGGATTCATTTGATGATTTTACTACGCAAATAAAAGCTTTTTCAAAAAAAATGTAACCGCCTTCAAAACCAACCACTTGTGGTTTTTTTTTTCATTGTCTTTTTGCCACCGACTTCCGAAAGAAAAGTTATTTTGTAGGTTATTCAAAACTTCAAAACCAACCACTAAAAAGTAGGTTATTTTTTAGTGGTTGGTTTTGAAGGCGGTTACATTTTTTTTTTGAAAAAGCTTTTATTTTACTCTTTTTAGTTTAAATATTCAACCCAAATTCTTGTCAAATAGGTACATCATTTTCTTAAATATGCACTAGAATTTTGTAATCCGTAGCACCGGTAATAACATCGCACATGTACAAAATTAGCTAATAAAATTCCCTATCTCAAAAACTACTAAACCGATTTTGATGAAACTTGCAGTGTTCCCTCAGTTGAACGATACCTAGTATAACAAAAAAAGAATGATTTAAATCGGACTTGTAGTTCCGGAGATAAGCGAACACAAACTAAATCAGTCGATGCCTACTCCTCTCCTTACTGTTAAGGAGTTGTACCTTCCATCATCGGCTCAGCTACATGAGATTATGATTACCACACGCAAATACTTAAATTACTTCATAATATTTGCGAAAAACTATATAAGGGCCTATAAAATTTGAGGGTTGCCCTCTATTTCTCCAGGATCCAATCATCAGATCTTGACTTGGTGAATATGGGACCACTCCGAAAGCATCTCCTTTCGAACAAAAAACGAATTTTGAAAATCGGTCCACAATCGCCGGAGAAATCGCGTAACAAACACACAAAAAAAAAAAAAAGAACATACCGCCGAATTGATAACCTCCTTCTTTTTGAAGTCGGTTAAAAAAAAGTTCGTTAAGTAGGTATATACCACCAAGGACTGACAATGGCACCTGAGATACTAGTACCTCATCTATTCGACATAAGGCTCCTTTCAAATTTTTTCGTAGGTGCCAGGTGCCCTTCTTGGAATACCTCGATTTTTTTGAGACAAATAGCCTATGATCACTGAAGGGAAAGACAGCAGAAGAGCATTTTTCACATTTTCGGTTGAATATTTATGTAACTTCCAACCAAAGTTACACAAGAAACAATATGATCCTAGCATACAAGCAAGATTCTTTATCATGTTTTGCACAAGAATGGTATGTTATACCGCATTTATGATGTACTAATGAACACCTTATCATCTATGTTAGTTCATAAATAGATCTAAATGTCACAACATTTACCTATGATAATAAATGTTCACATCAATGTAAGTTCTGTCAAAGTACCTGCTTATTAAGTAGGTATATCTTAAGTTTCCTTCGTGGGTGTTAATTATACATGTTGCTTCGATTATATTATCAGCTGCTTCTATTACAATAATGTTTTTGATGTTGCTTCGTTGGGTTTTGATGTAATTACTAACTTGGCTGAAGAGACAAGTTTGCTGGTTACGAAGGGAAAATTGTGCAAGAATTTTCCAGTAATGAAAAAAGGCAAAGATTATAATCCGATATTAATATTATATTGCATGTATTTGAAGCTTCGCAGTACTGTTTAAAGGCGCGACTCTGGGACGTAAAAGGCAACTAAAGCTCCAAGTAGATTTTATTTTTTAATCCATCTGACAGTCCAGACACAAGTCTGACAGTCCTTTAAAATTCTGCTCTACATAGCGAGGATTGATTTGATTTTCCAATTTTAAAAACAAGCTAATGTGCTAATGCTAAGCCTTTTTCTAGGAGAAAACAAAATAGCATTAACCACAAAATTCAACCTTCTTGGAATTAAAGAAATCACATTCTAACCTCTTTTCAAAACATAAATGCACTAAATTAGTCCGGTCAATTTAGACCAAAAAATGAGAGTGAAGTTACATAAAGTCCCAACAAGCTGGATTTTTGTGAAGTTGTTCAAAACATAATTATAAACAATGTCTGGAAGTTCCCCATCATTCCCCTGTAAGGAAAAAAAATAATTCAAGGTCAAAGGTCAAATAAATGAGTTTTTTGCGATTTTCAGCAAAACGGTAAGTTTTATCATAAAAGTACCTCAGACAAAAATTGTAGATCATAAAACTATCTATAAAAAATGTATCAATACTTTTTTTCTTACGAGCCACCGTTTCTGAGATATAACGATTCTAAAAGTTATAAAAGTTATCGTCATAATATGAATATATATGTGAAGATAAAAGATATAATAATAATGTAATATATATAATAATATAAGATATTATAATATATATGTGAAGATGTTGACTTACTTGTATTACTCACTGCTCGAACGCCAACTGAAAAAACTATTTTTTTCTTAAAACCAGGAAAAGCTCAGCATCAATCAGATATATATTCATCAAAAACCTTTGACCTTGAATTAATTTTTTTCCTTACAGGGGAATGATGGGGAACTTCCAGACCTTGTTTATAATAATGTTTTGAACAACTTCACAAAAATCCAGCTTGTTGGGACTTTATGTAACTTCGAATGTCTAAATTGATCGGACTAAAATCAATTATATCTACTTTGTATCTCATTTCCTTTTTCCACAAAAAGAAAACCTACTTTCCCGCCAATCCGCCATGTTGTCGGAGCTGTCAGTGTCAAATGCGCGCGCACTTGACGCGGCACCCGGCCGCCCGCGGCCATTGGCAATGCATTTGAATAACATGGATAGCTATTACACGATACCAGAGGATTATAATGTGGATCCGTCAATCCGTGGTGTTAGCAAGATAGTGCTAAACTTTAGTTGACTGTGGTAGGTATCATTTTATTAGCAACCAGTAACCAGTTATGTTCAGTTATGTGTCCACCCATACATTTTTTTTAAATTGAATCTAAGTTGTCCCATCTCCTGCCTAGACACAAAGGCCTCACCGCGTTTCTTTCTTTTTTCTCGAAATATACTTCTTCTACTTTACTTTTGATCAGATATTATAAAATAATGAAAAAGTAACTCTTTAGATAAGTTCATCAGCCAAACTATCTAGTTACCTACCTGTCTTTTAGGTTTTCACAGTATAACAGCTGAACTTATTTATTATTTCAATAAAAAGGGTTAAACAGGTTAAGACTGATTAAGGATAAAAGATAGGTACTTTTAATCTCCCGGTGGTCTAAAATGCCTATTTAGCAGAATTATAATATTATGATTTGAGATACATTTCGTAAGATTGTCATTCTTTTTTTTTTCTTTCTATGGCAAGCATGATCACAGGTAAAAGCTAGTTTTCTCTATACGTTGATGGATTACAAATGTCTAGAGCGTCTTGGTCTTCTATTTTTTCTATCTAAGTTCTATTTGATTTCTAGGTCATCTATAAAAAAGAACATCAATTTCCCTGAAGCGATATTATTGACTAATTTTACATATCGTCTAGAGTTGATTACATTTTGGTTTCAAATAAAAATAACATTGACTCCTATAATAGATATCTAAACGAGTTTTAAGTGCAATGACCATAATTTCTATTTGAATTCAGACACCAATTTAATAAATAATATCCACGGCTTGAATTCCACGCTAATGTCTGCTTATTTTTCTCGTATATCATATCATTACATACTTTATCCAAAGTATATATTACAGTTAACCTCAAACTTACATGCAAATTACATCTAATATACCACGTTCATTCTTTAACATTAGCAAGCTATGTGATATAAAACTTTACTGCAATATTTCCCTAATCATAGTACTTAAACGATAAACCCAATCATACATGAAACGCGAGCATAAAATTATGGGACATATCTCACAAATAACAATAACGACTTAAAGACACGCACGTCCGTCCATCGCGGCGGGCGAGAGCATAATGCGCAATAATAATTCTAAATTCAAAACTGAAGAAGTTACGATGGCCGGTCGCGCACGGGCCGGTGTTGCCAGTTATATAATTAGAAAATGAAAGGGTGGCGCGCACGCAGCCCGCGGCTCGACACTACTATCGCTCACCATCGAGCCTGCTCCCGCTAGTGTTGTGACAACGATTTATTGTCGATTTTCTATAATCTCACTGATACGGATGAATTTAATGTTTTCCTTATTGTTGGGGCGGTAGATGTGGCGTTTCAGATAATATATTGCAGCTGTAAATAGTTCAATTCAAATATAAATAAAAAACTATACAATAGTAATGTTTTACTAACCCATTTTGTCGCCAAGTCCTTATGATGATGATGTATACTAAACATGTACACTTATTCATCTGACCAGCGAAATACATATTCCAATAATGCATTGCTGTGATTTACTTCATTGCCTTGTTTCCAACTATTATAACAGAAAGCAAGTATAGCATGTTGTGACCCATACCGTGTGTGGTGTCTCGCCAGTCATCCGTGTCCAGTCGTGCAGTTAAGGTGAACCTTCTGCCTATCTCGCCTGTCTGCGTTCACCACCTGGGGGTTTAAATATATCATGATTCCTCCCTACATGGAATCACCCAAGCGTCCCAGCATCACCTACATATTGGTATCACTATTGATATTACTATTGGTATTACTATACATTAACTTGACCTTTATATAATGTCACTATGGTGACCAGGCTTAGTGCTATGGCACCACGGAGAGGGCCCCTACGTCCCTCACCGCGCTCACTCGTATCTTAAATACAAGCCTGAGCTCGCCTCTTCTACCGGTAGGTCCCAGCTATATCAGGCATGGGAGTACAATTGGGCTCTTTCCTTGGCAGCGAACCCGCCTTATGTGGTGCAGTGGCCAGAGCCAAGCACTGATGAGTGTTAAGAGCCCTATAAATCAGTTACTATGGTGGGTAACCTGATAAGGTCCATGTAGTCCCCGAAGGACTCATTATATCAATTTACTTAGTAGGTAGTTAGTTAGTATTGAAATGAAATTAAGTGATCCTAAGACACTTAGCTAATCCAATCCAGGTTCCTCTCGAGATAGCTGCACAGCACTTGACACTGACTTTAATATTAACACGCTACTACACACTAGCTGTACTTGAAGAGATTATGAAACTCAATAAACAGTAACAAAGTGATATCTGAATTGAAGAGTACCGATTGGCGGCAAAACGTACGCTAATAGAAAAATGACAGTCAGAAAAATGAGACCTGCTTACCATAGAGTTTCAATGTTGCTATATACAATATTTACATTTCGCGGAATGTCGCGACACTCCCGCCGGGAACGGTTAAAGTAAAGTTGACATCAAATTTTGCGTCCATTCCCTTATCTTCTCAAGGGCTTTGGCTGCAGCGATTCGTTTAATTTTGACTTCCTCAGGTCGATCCTCTTCAGTTGACGTATCCTTGTCTTTCATGGAATCTTTGTCCACCATATTATTTGAATGATCTCTCAATTCTTCATTTTGAACCCTATCAGTAGTATCAGCACTCTCAATCTCTAGATCCGGTTCTTTATTTGTGACACTCACCCTATCATCTGTCATTTCCTCGTCTATTTCCTGATTAGCAGTTGTCTCTTTCTGGGCAACATCTGCCTGTGTGATAACATGAGGCAAAAGTTCTGTGTCCTCTGGAGATTCTTCAGTTAACCGAGGAGATTCAAACTTTTCTTTATCTTGAGGTATTGTATCAGGTTGTTCGTTGTCTTCTATTTCTAGAGGATATAAATGCGCAATGGAGCGCGTAAATATAGTCTCCCCTACTTTTACTCGTGCGACTCTAACCAAACCGTCGGAACCCTTTATTAAAGAAACTATCCTTCCTACTTTCCAGCCTTCACGGTTCTTGTCTCCTTTCATCTGAACTATTTGGCCTTCTTTCGGAGTTAGTTTGGAAGTCACTCGTGGTTGTTTGTGTGAGTGACTATATCTCTCCCTTAACGTCGGTAAGTAGCGATTTTGAAACATTTCTTTGAATTCATCTAACATTATCCGAGATTTTCTCCAACCCATAATTAAATTGGTTTTTGTTGATGTGCCTTGTACTAATGCATTATTATCTGCCGTTTCTAAAGTGACACATCTGCCGGGTTGAAGAAAGTCGGACGGTTTCAGAATATGTTCCAACTCTGTATCAACACATGTTAATGGTCTGGTGTTTATTACTGCCTCTATTTCCTTTATCATTGTTAACAGTTGACTGTCTTTTAAGAGGTGTTTTTGAAGTGTTCTTCTCATACAGTGTTTAACTAGTCCTACCAAACGTTCGTAGAACCCGCCGTGCCATGGTGCAAGTTCCGGTATGAAACGCCATTTTATTTTATTGTCAACGCAATATGCATTGCCCACTATATCTGCGATGAGTTTAAAGTGTAAGGCGTTGTCGGAAGTGATGAGAGCTGGAACTCCTCTGGTTGCAATCATTCGCCTTAAAGCGAGTAAACCTTCGTCAGCCGATAGATCGTCAACCACTTCCAGATGTACAGCTCTAACTGCAAGACAAGTGAATAAGCATATCCATCTTTTGGTTATTCCCTTTTCTGTCTTAACTAATATAGGTCCAAGATAGTCAGTTCCGGTAAAGGTAAATGGTTTGCTGTACTTAACCCTTTCATGTGGTAGTGCAGGTGTAGATGGCAGTTTATATGGCCCACCACCATGTTTCAAACATCGAGGACATTTTCCTAATATTTTCTTAACTTGACTTTTGCCTTGCGGTATCCAATAAGTTTGACGTATTATACTCAGTGTATGGTTGACACCAACATGATAATTCTTTTCATGCGTGTCCTTTATAACTTTATTAGTGAATTCACAATCTTTAGGTATAATTACCGGATACCTCTTGTCAAATGACCATTCAGCATATTTAAGTCTGCCCTTGCAACGTAATATGTCGTCAATGTCCTTGAATAGTCCCAGATTCCGACTGAGACTGGTCTCTTTGCCATTCACTTCATCCGGAAAATGTTCTGCTTGAACTTTCTTAATTTCTTTTAATATACTGTCTTCAGGTTTCATTCCTTCTGGAAGTTCTTCTAGTGATTCTTGTAACTGCTCACTGCGAACCTTATCTGACCTTAACTCTTCATCTGGTCTTATATCTGTTTGTAGACTTTCTGCGTTTGGCAGACCCTCCCGCGTCAGAAGAGAAACTGTTCTAGATGGTCCGACTGGCCATTCTGTATGCTTCTTCTTCAAGAATTTTGGTCCCATCAACCATCTTGATCTCTCATCTTCTGAAGCGGACGGTCTGGTTCCTACATCGGCGGAGTTCAGTTCTGAGGGTACGTGTCTAATTATGAGGTCTTTATTTTGCTTCACTTCTTCCAATCTTCTGGCTACAAATGGCACAAGCAGTTTGTCGGAATTGTACCAATCGATCACAACCTGACTGTCTGTCCATAATGTCTGTCGAGTGACATTCAACTTTAAAATTTTGAGAACATATTTGATCAGTCTGCTCCCAATTAGAACTCCAAGAAGCTCCAACCTAGGAATTTTCAAATTTTGTTTGTCTTTGATTGGTACCAGCCTTGATTTACCTATCAAAAAATTAATGGAATTTCCCTGTACTAGATAAACTACAGCAGCATAAGCCTGCATCGAGGAATCAGTGAAGCAGTGCAATTCTGCGTTTTCATCATTAAGGTTAGTAATTCTTCTGGGTACACGTACATTTTCGACTTCTTTCATGTCTTTCACAATCGTCTTCCAGCGTTCTACGGTTTCCTCTTCTAAAGCAGTGTCCCATTTCGCTTTCGTTCTCCACAGGTCTTGTAGAAGAATTTTGGCTGCTAGCATAATGGGCACGGTGAAACCGCAGGGGTCGTAGACAGCTGCTATCGTTTTCAGGATGCCTCTCTTTGTGTACTTATTATTCTCGTTGACTCTTGCCCTTATACTCAATGTATCGTCCTCTAGATTCCAATCTAGACCTAACAATTTTACTATTTTTTCAGGACATGCGTCTGGAATATGATCCAAGAAGTCTTTGGAGTTGGAACTCCACTGCCTCAAATTCATAGATATCTCATTAAACGTGTTCTTTAAATCGTGATACAATTCTAAAGCTTCGTGAGCACTGTTGGTTCCGGTTACAAGATTATCGACGTATATATCGTTCACTAATTTTCTAATGCTCTCGTTTTCCGATTTCATCATGTGATGCTTAATTGTGGCGTTTAGAATGAACGGAGATGATGTTAGACCAAACGGAACACGCGTGAATCTAAGGTGCATGATATTATCATCTACTGCTGGTTTCCGAAGATCCTTTAACCATAAGAATCTTGTTACGTCCCTGTCTTGTTGTTTAAGACCGATCTGGAGAAAAGCCTTTTCCACGTCGGCTGTTATTCCAATCGCGTGACACCTGAATTTAATCAACAACCCAGTTAAGTCCTCTAGTAACAAGGGTCCAGAGTAGAGATGTTCGTTTAAACTTTTGTTATCCTTAACCCTTGCCGAGGCGTCGTAGACAATACGAAGAGATCTTCCTGGTGTCGAGACGCCATGGTGAGCAATATAATGCACCGCGTGGTCCACATGTCCGTCGGGAACTTCTTCAATTATCCCTTTATTTAATTGTTCTTTTAATGTCTTATCATATAAGATTAAAGTTTCTGGATCTAACCTTTTAAGCAAGTTTACTAGACGTCCGAATGCTAATCCAAAGTTAGATGGTAGATTTGTTGGACTATCACTCCATGGCCAACTGACATAATATCTCTTATCTCTGTATTCTGTTGTTTCGTTGAAATGCTTTATGGCTTCTTCGTCTCTGTTTGCCTTTGGTGAATCAGTGATTCCTATTGATTCTAAGTCCCATAAGCGTTTTAAGTCCCCATTATCTAATGGTGGGTCTAGATGAGCCAAACCGACTTCACAAGAAGTTTGAAAATATGTCAGAACAGACAACTGTTCGATTGGTTTAGTGGATATTATACCAGAAAGTATCCAACCGAATTCTGAATCAACCAAGTACAAGTCTTCTCCAATTTGTATCTTGTTTGTAGACATAATCGTATAATAGTAGTCGTTCCCAAGTAATATGTCAATCCGATCAGACAATGAGCCATCATCAGCTAACGGGTAATTTCCATCATTCTTCCAGCCAAGTAATTCCTTTGGATAAGGCACTCCTTGCGATATTGATGTTACTACATTAGCAAATATAGTTTTGACTGTGTTATTCTTCGTCGTGATGCCTAGTTTTACTAGTGGACTCTTTATCTTCTTAGGATTTTGGCATCCAAAAGTAAATATAGCTAAATTGTTTTGTTCTTTTGCTTGAAGATTCAGTTCTTTAGCCATCCTTTCGGTTATGTAGCTTCTTCCACTTCCGGTGTCTAGCAAAATCCGACAGGTCCTTGTAATATTATCATGACCTCGTACCTTAACTACAGCTGTTTGTAATACAGTATCCTTTCTGCTTATGTGCATTGCACTGGTGGATGCTTTCTCTTCCTTTGCTCCTTGAAGCTTATTGGGACATAATGCTTGATTATGAAGTCCGTATTTACCGCAGTACTCGCATTTCCTTTTTCGACGACATTGAAATATAGTGTGTCCTTTTCTAAAGCAATTAAAACATCTATCTTTCAGTTTTGCTTTTCGTTCATCAACGGTTCTAGCTTTGTCGCAATTTACATTGAGATGATCTCCTCCACAAAAAATACAATGCCAATGTTTCATTTTCTTTCCCATTTTATAAGCTTCCCTTTCTTTTTTGTTATCAAGTTTCCTTTTAAAAGGTTTCTTGTCCTTTGAGTTCCAGTTCGTCCTAGTTTTATAGTTATTCTGCTGTCTCTTAAACCCTTTTGTACCATTTGAAAAACTATTCTTTGAGGGACCTGGTTTTTCTAAATTTGCTGCGTCCTTGACGTGCAAGGTCTCTGTTGTGTACGGAACCTCGACCGTATTACTCGTACAAGGTTTCTGAGTTATCCTTATCGCTTCCTCCTTTGTAGAGACTATCAAAGACAGATGCTCCAGGATGTTTTCTACGGTTTGTGTACCATCAGACCCAAGTCTCATCTTGGTATCATAGATAATATCAGCAGGAAACTTTTCCATGACCAGGAATCTCATTTGATTGGTATCCACATTTTCTCCCATGGATTGGAGAACTCTTAGGTGTCGTTGGAGTTCGTCCAATGTAGTTCGGCAATCATCAAAATTTTCGGCATGTTTCACATTGTTCAGTGCTCGGTGATGTGCATGTATGACTTCATGTTCTTTACCATACCGCGCCCTTAGAGTATCTACGGCAATTTGGTAACTCTTGTTAGTCGTGTTAAATCCATCCACTAATCTGGCTGCGTCCCCTTTAAGAGAGCTCTTCAGATACAATAACTTGTCAACATCATTCAATTTTCTTCGGTTGATACTTGAATTGAATTGATCCCAAAACTGGTGCCAGTCCAGCAAGTCACCACTGAACTGCGGCAGATTTAAATCTGGTAGCTTGCTATATGTTGACGGTTCAGCTTCCTTTGCCAAAGTTGTCGGTTTTTCACATTTTAATTTTAATTTAGTTTCCAGCTCGGCCAAATTTTCTTCACCTTGTAGCTGATAAGTGGTGAAATTAGATATCTCATCTGGATCAGGATTCTTACAGATATTGAAGTAATTATATAGTTCAGATGAGAAACGAGACAGGACAGATTTCAGTTTAGCTGATACTACTTTGGATGTGTCTAAGTTTTCTTCATTCAAGTTATCACAGAGATTTTGAGCTTGAGATGAGAGCAATTTTATTTCTTCAATAAATTTGGACAAACGATTCATAAGTATTGCTTCCATTATTTAGGAGATAATTCTGAAAAATAGTTATATATCTATACATATGTTTATTACCTATGTGTGTATCTAAGAATATAATTATAATATTAGCATAGTATATTTTATTTGTTTGTCTCAATGTATCTAGTATGTTTACTCCTCTAATTAGTTATTCCACACTGTACAGTAACAAAGAGTAACAAAATGAGACTCTAAGTTCATTAGTAATAAATTGATACCTTAGAGGTAATAATGTAAGACCTAATAATTATAAAATTATCCATGACAACAAACAAATATTCCATGCTGGATATAAGTCTGTGAGAAAAGTTAGTTTTAGCCAGAAAAGATATTGTTTATGTTAGTACATACACGGGAAGCGATTTCATTGATATACATTTGAATAAAATGTGGACATAATCACATAATGTTCAATCAGTATGTAATCATAAGTTAGGAAACTAAGATTCTGTTAAAGTTTCTATATTTTTCTCAGATTTGTAAATTGATTACGACGTAGGTATAATACGCAGTGTTGCAGCCCTACAGTCGGGAATAACACTTTGCATGAGCCTCCGGGCTCCGGCTCGTGTTGACGCCGTTCCAAACTACCTACATGTCACATGAAACGCTTTACATTTTACATTTAGTTTCGAGAGAAATCACAGCTATTTCTAGACGTAATTATTGTTTGTCATTAGCTTTGATCACGTATTAGAAGGCTAAAACCAACTTTAACCCATAAACTATTCAACAACAAAAAACTTTGCCGCACACATATTTTATCAAACAATAGAAAACAAATAAATCTCTTAAAATATCTCGTCATGACCCTCACCTGACAATAATTTCACTGTTTTATGCAATTTCAAATCACTTTTGAACCTTAAATTCACTTTCAACTAGTTTTTTGCAAACTTCCCAAAGAAAAACGAAAAGTAAATTACCGCGAAATGGCGGCAGGACCAGTGTTGCCACAACTGAGTTTCCAAAAGGTACGTATCCTACGCTGAAACGGTAATGAGAGGTTTTCCTTTTAGAGTTTAAAAACTCATAAATTAAAAAGACTGGTAAATGAATATTTTATTTTTCTTTTTCCTTGTTGTTATTTATTTTCAAAATGCCATTTGTGTGATGTGACGTGACTGACAATGACATGACATTTTATTTTACGACTTTTTATTTTACGATCTCAAAATTACATCCAAGTGAAAAAATAAAAAAAAGACGTGACGTTCGTTCATTGCAGTAACATATCAAGTTCAGTGCCATCCATCCATTGACTAGGGAAAACATAAAAAGAAAATCCCTCATTATTGTGCTAAAAAGGTACGAAACGAGGTAAAATTACACATTGCACATTGAAGGCTAAAAAGGTACGTAAAATGTACCTACGCTAATGGCAACGCTGGGCAGGACGGGACCATATCCGTTTTGTTAAGCCGTCTTCACACTTAGTGTCTATTATACGATAAGTTGTCTTCGCGACCTTTTAATCAAATTAAGATTTTCTTAAGTTGTTTAGTATATAATATTATTATATGAATGTATCTATGCATCTATCAATTATGCGTAATTATTATGTGAATAAGCTTGACATAAAATGGTTAAATTACTAGCATTTATAATTATGATTGTTCATTCAAAGATCAAAATCCAGGTAATCGTATTGTATTTACATCTAGCTTTATGTACCCATGTTTAGACAACATTTATTACTTATTATCTATGAACAGATTTCTTACTAACTATTACAGTATACCTGATACCTATTTTAGTATCTTATTTGAAATTAGTCAAAACCGGTTATGATCATAACCAGTGATTTGTTCAGTAAAACAATTATCTATGTTCCATATAATGTCAGCCAATTATCACAACTTGTTTCCCTCATTCCAACTACATTGAGATACTATCGCGACCAGTCGCATTGTCTATAATACCCTTAATGAAGGTTTCAAAATTTTTCATTTTTCGTAAGTTCCGTTTGAAGAACTCTTTAGTAAAAACAAGGGAGAAGCACTTGGAACTGTAATTCTTGGTGTACTACCTGAACTTAATATTAATGCTTTTATATAACAAAGTAGTTATTTAATACAAATATCAGTAGCTAGTTGAATAAAGGAAAACAATAAAGTCAAGTGCAAAATTAGTTTCTTTTACTGGACACAGATGGCGCTACGAGTTATGAGTCACAACTTGCTATTTTTTAGAAAGCCTTATAAAATCCTTTCATAATGCATTATTAGTTTTATGGATTCTCATCAAGGATCCCAGCATCTCCACCATGTCGCCAAGTCCTTATGATGATGATGTATACTAAACATGTACACTTATTCATCTGACCAGCGAAATACATATTCCAATAATGCATTGCTGTGATTTACTTCATTGCCTTGTTTCCAACTATTATAACAGAAAGCAAGTATAGCATGTTGTGACCCATACCGTGTGTGGTGTCTCGCCAGTCATCCGTGTCCAGTCGTGCAGTTAAGGTGAACCTTCTGCCTATCTCGCCTGTCTGCGTTCACCACCTGGGGGTTTAAATATATCATGATTCCTCCCTACATGGAATCACCCAAGCGTCCCAGCATCACCTACATATTGGTATCACTATTGATATTACTATTGGTATTACTATACATTAACTTGACCTTTATATAATGTCACTATGGTGACCAGGCTTAGTGCTATGGCACCACGGAGAGGGCCCCTACGTCCCTCACCGCGCTCACTCGTATCTTAAATACAAGCCTGAGCTCGCCTCTTCTACCGGTAGGTCCCAGCTATATCAGGCATGGGAGTACAATTGGGCTCTTTCCTTGGCAGCGAACCCGCCTTATGTGGTGCAGTGGCCAGAGCCAAGCACTGATGAGTGTTAAGAGCCCTATAAATCAGTTACTATGGTGGGTAACCTGATAAGGTCCATGTAGTCCCCGAAGGACTCATTATATCAATTTACTTAGTAGGTAGTTAGTTAGTATTGAAATGAAATTAAGTGATCCTAAGACACTTAGCTAATCCAATCCAGGTTCCTCTCGAGATAGCTGCACAGCACTTGACACTGACTTTAATATTAACACGCTACTACACACTAGCTGTACTTGAAGAGATTATGAAACTCAATAAACAGTAACAAAGTGATATCTGAATTGAAGAGTACCGATTGGCGGCAAAACGTACGCTAATAGAAAAATGACAGTCAGAAAAATGAGACCTGCTTACCATAGAGTTTCAATGTTGCTATATACAATATTTACATTTCGCGGAATGTCGCGACACATTTCTTCACTCTTGCCACAAAAGACAATTTTGTCAAATATGTAGAAAAGCGAAGTAAAAGAAAAACCTGCGAAATCTAACTTAACCTCCTATGGAAACATGCCCCGGCTGAAAAGAGTGCCACAACACTGAAAAATTTAAAATCACATCGCAAATAAACTGAACATTATTCCTTCTAGAATAAATTGAACTGACTTGAGTTAGGATGATAAACTAAGACCCTGAGAAGTTTTTTTACAGGCAATGAAAGTTTATTTAATCAAAGCCTCTCCCTAATCTTATAATCCACTTGACAAAAAGTATCGATACTCTACAATAGCCAACACTAGTATAAAAATATCCTCCCCACACCGGAGGGCAAATGGCAACATTCTTTATTTTCGAATATTAATAAGGAGCGTGCAACATTACACCGTATTTCACATTGGGTAACATCATTATCTTCTATCCCACTCGCTCTACCTCTAAATCCGTAATGCTAAACTCTTCTAATGCTTCGAATTTCAAATAATGACGACCTTTTCGGTGCAAGATGGTAGATCAACGGAGATTTATCTAAGTTCTATAACTACTTATATATATATTTTTATGTATATGTTGGCTGTATGTAATTACTACCTTTGCCCGATAACTCATTCAGTGGAGAAAAATGTAATGAGAGTACATTATGTAGGAGTATCTTTTAGTAATAAAGTTGCTTTACATAAGATATTATTATGTACTTTAAGTGTTTCGCATTAAATTAATGGCTGATATTTTGATTAGAGATACTGAAAAATTATAAAATACTTTTCTGTCAAACAGGTTTCATTTTCTTTCTTATTCATCGGTCTATAATGTTCCCACTGCTGGGACACAGACAGACCTCTCCCAGAGAGGTTGTGGTCAAATCCACCACGCGGGCTCAGTGCAGGTTGGTAGGATTCATCCATCTTTGAAGTTAAGGTTCAAGACATGCCAGATTCCTCACGATAGTTTCCTTCACCGTTTTGACAGCAGTGGTGATAAAATCAATAGCATACAAAATACACCTATTTGTCTTCGAACCCATGACCATCAGTTACCACTGCATTGCGCCACCACTGCGCTTATTCTCATGTATTTCGCAGCTCACTCTCGACCAGAGCCTGCCGGGGTGACTGGACTAACGGGTAACTGAGACCCCGCAGCATAAAGGGCTATTGAAGGACATCGTGGATTTTAGTCAGTACAAATCTGACAGTTCCTCCCGTCCTGCCCTGGGAAGGAGAATTCAATCGATGACTTTAATTTACCACATAAAAAAGAAATAGTACTAAACAAACAGAAACCGGAATAAGTAATTAAAACGAAGTGATTCTAGCGAAGGATTAAGTCATAAGAGTGCTATAAAGCAGGCCGACTAACGAGGCACAAAACACAGCCGCGCGCGTTATATGACTCCTAATGTGCGCCTGCGCATGCGAGCAGAAATATTCGCACAGCCAGGGATATTGGTGGAACAGATAAAATTGGTGTAAATTTAAGATAGCTATGAATCTGCCTGGCGTTGTCCCATCTATGTTGTCATGGACTTTTAAGAATAAGCTCATGCAGCTGAATATCTGACTTCCACTACCGTCTTATTGGGTAATAACAGTACTTGTATGAGATATGAGCATCTGATTTCCTGTTACAGCTTTCAGGACCGACGATTCAGCGGACCAGTAACAGACCCACATTTTTTTTTAACGTACATACATACTAGGAATTTGTCCTGTGTCATGGGTTCTTTTACAAACATATAAACTTACATACACAAACGCCCAGACCCGAAACAACTCCTTGTAGATCATACAAATATTTACTCCGTGTGGGAATCGAACCTGCGACACGCAGTGCATTAGTCCAATCGCTCAGCCACTGCGCTAACCGTGCTGTGAAAAAATTTAGAAAGTAATAGGGAAAAAGTTACTACTCAGTACTTTTTCAATCACGGAAACGCACAATTCTCTAATCTGTTTTCTTGAATCGGATATGACTGCTGCAGGTCTTCGGTGATTTTATGTCTTCGCTGGTTGGGAATTGCTCAAGGGAAATTCGGACGTTGATAGGGTATGTCTATGACCGCGACAGATTATCAATTTCTATTGTTGCTGATCCCTCAAAAACAAACAAATAATAGACGGCACGTTTGGCGCAGTGGCTGACCATGACCAATGGGGCTGTTGTGCTGTGTGTTGCGGGTTGGATTCCCGCACGGAACAAATACTTGTATCATCGGCAAGTAGTTGTTCCGGGTTTGGGTGTTTGTGTATGTGACTTTCTATGTTTATAAACGTACCTACGATACAGCAGAAATTCCTAGAGTGGGGCAAGGTTATTTAAAAAAAAAGTAAGATAAAGGATCTACAAAAGGATGTAAATACACAACTAGAACTTTTGTCTCAATCAAATTTAAAAAGAAAAAAATACAAACCTCAAGCTTCCGTCCGTTTTCTGGGCCGCCACTGTAAAGCAATAGTAATTGCAATCAAATCTCGCGTCGTAGAATACAACTTCCACACAACTCGTGATTGCCACTGTCTCAGCGAGCTGAACAGACAGGCTCTCGACCCGCGGCCATAAACAGTCCGCTACTCTTATTATATGCCATTTGGATGATAGGGACATTCCTGTCAATGGAGAAAGTGAGGGAATCATATAAGTAAACAATTACAAATTTTAAACAAAGGATTTTGAAAGGCGTTTAGTACATAACTAAGGGCTGATTTTCAATAGTCAGGTAACTTTTATATAAGGTATAAAAATAACGATTTGACATATTTTCTGTAGATAAGCTGTCAAACCGACATTTTTATTCCTCAGATAAAAGTTATCTGTACCGTCAGCACGAGTTTTCAGTATTTGAGACGTAAAGTAAACTGCAACTTTGACAATTTTCAAGGAAAAAAATAGTTCCCAGAGGCGCTGTTCCAATTTTTCATACAATAAACGCTGTAAATTCTGGAAAGTTTCTGTAAAGTAAAATTGTGAAAACTCGTGCTAAGGGTACTGACTATTGAAAAATCAGCCCTTTAATATCTAGTTCATAATGATATCTGCCTAATTTTTTTTTAAATTGGTTTGTAGTTATAATGAAAATTCGCAAGTTTAGTTACACTATCAAAGATATAAAATCATAATCCTTTCTTGGTAGGAGGAAATATAAACTTATACCGTCTTATTACAAAACGAGGTTTAACTATAAACCCAGGTTTAAATCACGTCAAACTATGGTTTACCTAAAAACATTATTACAAAACGTGGTTTTGCGTTAAACCATGGACTAAACCTTGGTCTAACTTTAATCCACGCCGCCCCCTAGTTTAGCGATGGTCTAAGTCGTAGCTGTCAAAGTTGTGTCAGTTTTTCATTGAATATTTTTCATTGTATTGTTGTTTTTGTGGTATTTTTACCTAAAACATGGTCGACTTAATGGATAATGATCCTAGATTAACACTTAGGCTACTTTTAATTTCGTTATCATGTTCCCGTGGGATAATTGCCTGTCATACTTATCCCAAACATACTTTACTTAGACATACACTAGTAATATTCACATAAATAAAGATGGTGAAATTATTAAAAAGAGGCAACTGTTCTAAAAACTGAAAACAAAACTTCATAATAATTCCGAAAAATAATTAGTAAACATGTCATAGTTTATTATGACGCTCGAGAATGTTACGTTCCATTACGCGCTTTAAATGTTATGTAAGTAAAGAATCCAACATTAAATAATATGCTTAAAAAATCAAACTACAGTATAGGAAATGACTTATATCTAAATTCTAAAAAACAAATCAATATTTTTAATATCTCTAAACCTCAATTAATCATAAAAGAATTATCAATACATTCTATTTTCTGGTAATATGGAACGTTGCAATCGAATGATATCATGGTGAACGAATGAAATTTGTATTAATCTGTGGTTGGATTTAGACCTCGGTTCAAATGACGGTACTAAGAAGTCTGAGGTTTATTTATGTTTTGTAATACGAATAATTTTAAACCATGGTTTAGCACATAAGCCTAGACTTGATAGTTCTGGTCTAAACCAGAGGGTTTTGCGTTGTTTTTGTAATAAGACGGATAAAGTTGTAAAGATTATTTAGTGGAACGCGCTAATCTCAAACTACTGCTTCGAATTGAAAAAATGTTTATGTCGGATATTCCATCTATTGTGAAGGGCTCTTGGCTTTATAACATCATCATCATCATCATCATCTCAGCCATAGGACGTCCACTGCTGAACATAGGCCTCCCCTTTTGATCGCCACAAGTACCGGTTGGAAGCGATTATTATAACATCACCCTACGACTAATAGGGAATCGAGCAGCGAGGTACAGCTAGTTGATAAATAAAATAACAAATTATTTAGAATATCTTATGGCATAAGCATAACATAGTCGGCTTAGATACACATAATATATTATTATAATGTTCGTTTTAATACCAGTCGAAGATTCCTTCACTGTAACAGAAAGTCTTTTGGTTGAAGTCACAGATGATGTTTAAATATTCAGAATCTATTTAGTTATTTAATCAAAATCAAAATTTCCTAGGGTTTCATTAACTATACGTTCTCACAGCCCTATCAAAACTAGATCCTATGACATTAGCATTCCAATGAAAACGATATGATTCCATGTCGGCTGCAATCTTATTGTCAAGTTGATGCTGACGTCATTAAGATGCCGATCAAATTCGAGACATTACCCTCCGCCCCGAGGTGGACTCACTAACACTAATGTTGGAGACTCCCTATGGAGCTTCAGTTTTTGGGATATTCCGGAAAAGTTGTTCAAAAATTTTCAATTATTTTTACTGCAGCAGTGCAGCAGTGTTATTCAGAGTCAAATAGGACTAATTGATCGTTGTATTCTAGTTTTTCGTAAAAGAATACAGAAAATTAAGAATCTCGTTTATCATTTTAACTTTAATGAAGACGGAACGTTTCATAGGACCGGACTGTTAATGCAGGTAGCCGCGTGAAATGAGAGAAGAGGAGGAAGGCCTGCATTGGGATAATAAAGCCAGATAAGACTGTTAGATAATCCTCTTTGACTACACCAAGCTGAAATAAAAGTAGAGAAGTCTTTACTTTTATTTTTTGATGGCTGAATTTTTTTACAATAAATTGTCGCCTAGTCTTTGGTTATGATTGTGGATTAAAGTCCGACGTATTGCCGTTTGAAATATTTTCCTTGAATCCCTGTTCAAGACCAATCGTGGTCACCACAGTGGACTACCGAAAACCGTTGCGTGTCGCGTGTCAAGTGGTCAACTCGCACCAGTTTCCTATGGGAAACAGACTGACCCCCGCCCCTCGCCCCCCTCACCCTGGCTCCAGGCACACGAGACCTGACGAATTGCAACCATGCTCCGACGGAATGCGTTAATCAGTCCTAAAATAGGGTGCCTGTTACACCGAGGTATAACGTGCCTTTCCTGTAACCCGAAAAGGAGAAAATATTTTATAAACAAACATTAAACGCATTGGCGCATGTTTCGCGAATTTCGAAGATTTTCTATGGAAAGAAAAATTCTAAACGGAAACCGGATCGGCTCCGGCGACGTCACGGCACAGATTTGAGGTCACGGTCGTCTCGGTTAGAAAGAGCGTCGGATTTACTGAATAGTAAAGTCGCGGGATCGTTTTTTTCTGTCCATAGAAAAACATAGGTGAGTTTCATGACGCTTTTTAAAGCGCGATGTTCAGTTTTCCCAAAAAACTACGTGAAAGAACATCGGATGAAGTAGTACAATGAAGTATCTACCTAGTACTGTGGTTTGAAACGATTCGAAAGATTATATTCATTCAATTCCGCACGTTACACAACGGTGTAACAGCCGTCCCCTAAAACTCGCAATTACGAGTTCGAAGCTATCATTTGTGCACTAGGTGCGTCCCTCGTCTCTGCCCGCTCAGTCGTGACTCTCCCGCGATACTCCACACGATTCCCGAATTTATTTGACGCAAGCCTTTGATGTGGGTGATGGTGGCGCCAGAAATTTCGAGAAACTCATAATTTTCCTTAGGATTTAAGATAAATGTATGTTTGTAAGATATGGTTTCTTGAGCTGTTGCCGCCCTTTCTACTTAGGTTGAAGGCAAAGTCACAGCCTTGGATGTTTAAATTATAATGTCCTAGTCACGATTGTTTAAATTTGTGAGCTTTGGGTTTTCGGAAGTGAACGTTTGTCGGCTGGAATTGGCAATTGGAGACAGAAAAAACTAACAGTAGGTAGGTAGAGGTATATAATAATAACTATGCCTAATAGCGAGCAATAGTATTGACTTGCTTGGAATTAATCCGGGATAGCTCCTTAATAATGACGTGATTAGAATGAATTTGGTTTCAATTTAAAGTTAAAAGTGAAACATTTATAAAAACTTTAAAAAAAATGCTCATTTATTAAACGCTTCTGCACTATACTGAATGAATTTTCTATGGGACTGTATTACATCGAACAAAAAAAGATTCACCAAAATCGGTTCCAGTCCAGTCGTAAGTTTATATGAGGTACCTAACAAACATAAAAAATACAGTCGAATTGAAAACGTCCTCATTATTTTAATGTCGGTTTAAAATTGTACCATTTTTAACTATTCTAAGCTACAGATTAATTAGCAAGATCGCGTGAAATCATAGTAGGTAAGTGATTCCATACTTTTGTTTGCGAGTGTGTACTTCTTTTGGTGTCACTTAATCACAGCACTTAATCTACTTAATCTTAGTAAAAACTGGCCTTGTTGAACACTACTGTTTATGGACAGACAACAACAACAGCTGTTCCTATCACCTTCAGAACTAAAAAAATAAATGAACGACACAGAAGGCATTCCTGAAACCATAGATCGTTGCACATTCCACAATTACATTACAATAACATCTTGATAGCGAGCTTTTCAAAATGACCAACAACTAATGACTAATATATAAATTATACAAACGCTATCTATATCTTAGATATAATGACAGACTTTAAACTGAGGAGCTTCGTATAATATCGACAAGCAGATTGTATCGAAGCCCTGACTCATAGCGTAATGATAGGTTGGCTAACTTCCCCGCTATTTATTAGGCACAGTTCTTATTCGGTGAATTTTATAATGTTTGGACTGAACGATTCTTTGAATTTTATTTACAACTGGTCATTTTTGATGGCCGAACTATTCATTAACGAATTATATGATAGATACGATTCCTAATTTGTGTTTCTTTGGTTTAACGACGATTAATTTTCTCTCGGCGACCAGTGAAGTTCGGATTGAAAAGAAATGTTAGCCATCAACCATGGACTAGGTGCGAATCTACTTGAGAATATTTTCTGAGGCTATTTCTTTAGTTTTATGTAATTACTGTACATTAAATTAATTACAATTATTTATTTTTAGTCTTGCTACTGCTTAATAGATGGCAGTGTCTTTGTGAATTAAAGTGGATGGTAGTGACATCTGTTGATGAGTAGCAGTAACTAATAACAGTTGGTTTTTCATTTATAATAATAGATGGCGCTTATCGCGTGAGTGTTTAACTTTATATTAAATTATTAAAAAGTAAATCAACAAAATATTATAGTTTTTATTCAACAATAATTAATAAAATCAAACATTTTATTATAATTACGGCTGCATTAAATTTATAATAACTGGCAACTTTATTTTTATATAATTGCAACAAAAAATATCAAACGTCAAGCTTGACAAATCGGCGTTTTTGAAGAAATCGCTTGTCATTCATTGAATACAGAAAAGTTTATTTGAAATTACAAAACAAAAATGGCTTTACTTGATTATTGCAATTTAAACGAGAAAATTAACTTGAAGCCCGTCGACGCACTTGCTTCTTTCCAAAATGACATTGTGGGTTACAGTGAAAACTTTCTAAACAACACTCAACTAGCGACGCCGCCTTTTGCTAACGTAAGTAAAGGTTATAATGGCTTAAATACCCTTATTTTTACTTTAAAACGTGTGAATAACTGTGTCAATATTGTCTCTGCAGCCCATAGAAACCCTCGCGCAGTTCAACCAGCACGATGAGACTGGCAAAGCGATCAAAATCCAGTTCGACCACGGTACCACAACTCTTGGGTTCCGTTACCAGGTAAACTTATCATTTTCTTACCTATTTAGATAAGTCATAACCGCCTCTGTTACTCAGAGAAAACTGACTCCTACGTTACGATGTCTTTTATTTCTATCTATAACACTTAGTCTTATTGTTCACTCTATGACTGGTAGTTCAATAGCATGATGGTTTTTATGCCTAGTCGCTATCTGGGCTCAATCTCAAGAAGACTTCCCTCACATCTTTATCATACTAAGGCAGATAACTGCTGAACATCATTTTTAAAATCAAAATTAGTTGAGTAATGAATAAAATTGAGTGGAGCTAGCTTCTGTAATAAGGACCTATGAATTAAGATGTTTCAGTGATTTAAATAACTCTTGACTTGACTTAACCGTCAATCCAAAATAGTGACAAGCATATAATTAGCATTGTAAATTAAAAACCTTTATTATTACATTACTAATCCACGCTGCACCTGTATGGCATATTACAGCCTCCTCCCTTTCACAGAGAGACCTAGGTCCCTACAGTCGGAACCTTATAGGCTGATTATGAAATCACTGAAATATGATGAGTCACCATCATAAACAAAAGTCAAATGTATGTCACAGGGTGGAGTTCTCCTGGCTGTGGACTCCCGTGCCACCGGTGGCCAATTCATTGGTTCTCAGTCCATGAAGAAGATTGTGGAGATCAATGACTACCTACTTGGTAAGTTGCACTGCAGTTGTTATTTGCCCATGAACATTATAAAACTAGGAGCTTTTCTTTTGGGATGATACCATCATCAAATTAGTGTAACAAAAGAACATCAACAACCCTGGCAGTTCTTTGTGCTAATCTAGGCACAAAAATCTGTACCTTCTGCAAAAGTTTTGGACATTTTCTGCTAATTGAATTATTTAGTGATACAAACTAAAAATTGGTGATTACATGATTGTACCGTTATCCCAATTCCCAATGTGATGTCTGAACATATGAATTCAGAACTAATTATAAACTTATGAATTCACTCAAAAGTTTCGAGTTTATTTCTAATTTGTACCAGCTCGTATTTTTGTTGATGGACTGAGAGTAGACCCCTTGGTTCTTGAATACTCGAATGATTCTTGGTTACTCGCCATCCAAATTTCCGCGCCTACTATGACCAAAAACCCTACTCGCGGTGTACGACATTCCTTAGCGTCGCCGGAATGCGTTACATTCCACCATGGGTTATCAATTTATGATCTCAGACCGATTTTTACTTCTTTCTTCTATACATTCCTGAACATGCTACGGATATTTCAGCATAAATAAAACTCATCTCCTAACATGCTCTCCATCTCTTCCCCAGGCACACTTGCCGGAGGTGCAGCCGACTGCGTTTACTGGGACCGCGTACTAGCCAAGCAATGTCGCCTGTACGAGCTTCGCAACAGAGAGCGCATCTCAGTGGCGGCCGCCAGCAAGCTGATGGCCAACATGGTGTACAACTACAAGGGCATGGGCCTCAGCATGGGTATGATGTTGGCTGGAGTAGATAAGAGGGTGAGTTGGCAATATTATAAACTACTTTTCCTTACAGCTTCGCGTGTGAATGTGGCCATCATCTGTTGTGTATTTTGTTTGCCTATTGAGATAAAAAAGTATTGAATCCTTAATCAGATCATTGTCTTTATATTACTAGTTGTTCCCTGTAGTTCCGCGCCTGCTATTTGGCTCCCATTGGTTGTTACGTAATGTTATTTAACCTATAGTCTTCCTAAATAAACTGACAGTCTAACACAAAAAAAAATCTGTCGATAACTGAATTCAATCAATAGACAAATTCTAAAGCTTTGTAATATTACATTATAGATATAAATAAAATCCAAAGAGCAGAAAGGCGCAATAAGCAGACGGAATAAAGTAAGCCCATTTGCTGCACGCTTCTGACAATACTATTACAAATTACTAAAATAGACAACTACCATGGAGTCCAAAATGGCAATAGCAGAATCATAATAATGCATATGAATAAAATTACTCTCAATCTCACTTTAGCAGTGTGGCTAAAGTGGCCTTTTAGACCCTCAGGCCTGATTTGTAGTACCTACAAAACAGAATAATGATCGCACTTTGTTTCGATAAAACATAACTGAATAATTCAACTTAGTGCTCATTGTCAGCATCACCTCAAAATATACATCAAAACACTTTTTAAATCTATCATGGTTTGTTACTAAATTTACAATGTCACTTACCTATCTTGCGTGATATATTTCTTTGAGTTCCTAATATTTCGACGCTGTTGCAAGCGTCATGATCGCGGGTGCACTGGAGATTGCGGGTGGATGAAAATATTTTTTTAGTAGCAGACAAATCGGTCTACCCTCTTTCTTTGTCTCTTGCTACACTACTGGAACTCGATACTAAGTCACTGCAAAACACACTCACAGTATTACAAGTTTTTTGGAGTCTTAATTATGATCAAGGCCACTTTAAAACATATTCACAACTGGTTTCCCCTTGACAATTTGAAGCCATTCTCACGATTGCAACCTGATTGATTCCTGTTTTCTTATTTCAATAGGCTATTTTAATAAAAAAAAAATAATAAGCCCTAAAGATACATTTCCAAAAAATATTTGACCCGTATTTTTTCTTTTGTTACATAAACCCACATTGACGAAATACACTTCTAAAAATCACAAAACCTCTCCCGGTCCATAGAATTGTACAAACGTTATGACGTCACAAGCCCTATATTTGAGAAGCTTTTTAGATTTGTACTGAAGTAACTGAAGAACTAAACAGATTTTCAATTTATTTACGCAGCAAACTACCTATTGGTTCTCTCTTCTTCTTCTTTTCTATGTACTATTTGTCGGTGGACAATATATTTTTAATGAAAATATTTTGTTTCAGGGAGCTCAATTGTACTACGTGGACTCTGAAGGCACGCGTACGCCAGGCAAGGTGTTCTCCGTAGGTTCGGGATCCGTATACGCGTTTGGTGTACTCGACAGTGGATACAGCTGGGACCTCTCCGATAAGGACGCGCAAGGTACAGAGCACTAATGACACTGACTTTTTTTAAACTGTTACTGGTGAAATAAGTTTTTCTGGGAAATGCAGAACCTGTGAGTACGTAATTGACGGAATTAAAGTGCGTATGCCTTTTCATTCTAAGCATTTGTCGCTCGAAGCAGTCACTTTAAGACATTTCTGCTAAGAGACTATCCACATGGTTATAGATAATGTCGCTTGTGAACAGGCTCTTAAACAACTTTTAGACGTAAAAGGTATAGCGGCGTAGTTATAATACTCCGAGTAATATAATAAATACTCCGAGGAATGCAATCTAGTTCTTGATTCGAGTTTTTTTCTTTAGAATTTCGTGATAAAATAATCTTGAGATCTGCTATTCGCTGGGTAAATTCACGAAAGAACCAACCTAAGGCGTAACACCGGGTTAGCAATGTCGCCTCGAGATTAACGCCTTTGCAGATGTTACGTTTGTGACTCGAAACCGAATCATCATCATTATATCATCCGTAAGAAGTCCACTGCTGAACATAGACCTCCCCAATAGAACCGGTTGGAAGCGGCTTGTATCCAGCGTGATTCTGTGGTCTTCATAAGATCGTCGGCCCACCCGAAACCGAATAGATCCCCAAAAACCGATTACTCGGTTTTTAAACCCGAAACTCATTACTTATAACCCAATTCGACTTACAGAGCTAGGTCGCCGTGCGATCTACCACGCGACGCACCGTGATGCGTACTCGGGCGGTATCGTGCGCGTCTACCACATCAGCGAGAAGGGCTGGGTCAACATCTCCAACGAGGACTGCTCCGACCTGCACTACAAGTATGCCGCCGAGAAGGGCGATGCCGACGCTTAGGTTTATTGTATTATTGTAATAAAGTCTTGATATTTGTATGCAGGTTGTTTTATTGACTACTAGCGGCTCGTCTCGGCTTCGCACGGGTGGACATGTGGACACAAAAAATCATCATCTATAACCCGGTCTTTATGGTTACAAACACAACAAAAAAGAATTAGCCAAATCGGTCCAGCCGTTTTCGAATTATGAGCATAACAACACATTTAGCGATCCATTTTTATATTACAGATAGAAAACTAGCTGTCCCGAAAATCTTCGTACCGCCTGTAACTAACAAACGGCCCTCGTACTTCAAGGAATATTATAAAAAAAACGAATAAAATCGGTTCAGCTGCTGCAGATTTGTGCTTAGCAACACACCTAATCTCTTCAAAGTTAAGAGTAAACAGGCTACTTCTGGGTAAGCTCGCTCCATCGTCGACCTTGTCTTAGTCACTCACTGGTGACTTAAACTAAGGCCAAGAACAAACCTATTTCACATTTAAAAAAAACATTCAGCCATTCATTTTTATAGTAGAGACTAAGTCAATTGTAATCGAAAATCTGAAACTTGACAAAGCTAATTCACTCCTATGTCTACAATGTAAAGTAAAAATTTATTCTGAGATATCAAAAGATTCGCTTCTTGCCATTCGCGTTTTCCGTAGGTAGTTACTCGCAAGCTTATCTTCTATTACTGCACCAGCGTTTTGTGTGTGAACACTTGCGTTTCATATTACGTGACCGCGCCCGCGATTCTAGCACTAATCGTACAACACTAGTCGTTAGACAGAAACCTGTTGTCTATGGAATTCGGACAGTTTTTTTTTTTTTTATCGTACTAAAATCAAGTGAATCCTCCCCATCCACCCAAGGCGGGACAGTCAGTCCTTTACACTCTAGGATCACGGTCACCTAATAAATCAGTCCAACGAGTGTTTGAACTGTGTCTAAAATAATATCTGGGAAAAGGAACAAGACAAGTAAAGTTAAAACAACCCTATATATTTATTTTTAAAACTTAGACAACTCATAGCTTCGTTAATTGACTAGTATTTAACACTTATTACAAACTTAAATGCCTTACAAACGGAACAACAATTCTTACAACTTAAAGGCCAATTCAACCTAAAACAATGCAGCACGGTTTTCTTTGTGAAACAAATATGGACTTTGTTTCTGTTAGAATAAAGTTTAGATTTAAAACCCACCCAGTCATGGATACTTAGTTTGATGTAGGAAGTATATCAATTTTGAACTTTATTCCAAATGACACAAGGTTTATATTTGTTTGCCCGATCTTCACCAACCCCTAGTCTTTCTTCTGCAAAATTTACTATGTTAATTTTTTCTCAGGTTCTTCTTTATCTTTCATTTGTACGGTGACTTCGTCTACTGTTTCTTCTAGCTCCCACTCTTTGAGTGGTACTTCTGTTAGCTTGTAGAATTTGCCGTGTTTACCAATACCTGGGAATTACAGATATAATTTAAATATAGAAAGTTGTTACGGATATTTGGTAGTGTTTTAAAAAAAACCTATATGTGACTAATGACATTAAAGTAGGGTTTATAGTGCAACAAGTTATAATACAGTATTGTTTTTTTTTTAATTAATTTGCAATTTACACAGATGAATAAAATAATGGTGTCAAGTTTTATTTGGAACAACTTTTTTTTCATACAAAAAAGAAAGCTGAGTCTTAAACGCCGTATTCACAGTCCATCTTGCTGTACGTCCCGCCAAGGTCATGCACGATGCACGACGCAAAAACATCGTGAATAGGCTTGACGTACGTCAATAATTATTGTTAATTGTTTGCTGGATGTGCACGACCCATTTTTCATCCAGCGAGTACCCCCACCACCGCGAACGACGTGCAGATGGACTGTGAATAACGCGGACGTACGTCAGAGCATTCCAGCATCGTGCATGCTGGACCGTGTATAAGCTTGCTGTACAGCAGATTTAACATTTAGAGCTTGTCTCGAGAGAAGACTGCACGTGAAAATGGATAGTGAAACACTTTCAAGATTTATTGAAAAATATAAGTTCCGTATTTGAGTGTATTCTGTACGTTTATGATAAAAAAAAATCCAAAATCGACCTTGAGCTGAAGTACAGCCGTGAGAGATGGTGAATAAGGCGCTTTATTCAATTTAAATGTATCACGACCTTTTTTTTTTCTTCTAAAAGGTGTTAAAAAGGCTAGGCACAGAGACTTTTATACACTTTTTTTTAATGTCCCGCGAAAAAGTATACCTACAAAATTTTTTTAATCCATATTAGTAATCACATAGACACTTGTACCGCGCCAAAAGGACTGCAGTCGTGGCATTAACTCTACGAACAAATCTTATTTAATGGGTGTATCTATGTGCAACAAACCTGCTTGGAACTTCTTAACACCTTCCTTCATATCTTCGATCGCGTTACCAAGTAGACTGGACATAATGGCCTCATCTCGCATACTGTCTTCACTGTTGGGATTCAACTGGGAATTGATCGCCGCCATTTTGTCCATAATCATGGCATTTTCAGGAAATTTAGCCAGAGACTTGGCTAGCTTTATTGATTCGCCTAGAGCTGTAATGTAAGAATGATTTTTGTAAAGAAGGGTTGCTGATGGTACCTTTTTTAGAATTCGTTCTAATAAATTAGAAAATTCTGTAGGCATCCGAATAATGAAGGAAAGATGTTGATAATACTGAATAATGCGGCATGTACGTTGCTGATAATTTAAGTGCGACCACTTTTTAGCAAAAAAAACCCCGATTCAAAAACCAAGTTCCCTTTAAAAAGTAAAAAATTATAAAAATACGTCGCGTCGGGTGACTGCTCCAAATTGTTTACCATCTACTGTTTTTTTGCAGCCCCCAACGAGACGTATTTTTATTATTTTTTACTTTTTAAAGGGAACTTGGTTTTTGAATCGGGGTTTTTTTTTAATTTTAATTTTATACTTTTTATAGGTTCATTACTCATATCATTTTATGTTGCTAAGAGTACTCCCGATTAAGTCGTCAATATTCCCTTTCAGTACGCTTCATTTGATACCCAACTCGAGTATATTTGCAGACCCTCGGTTACCTTCCCCACTTTCACCCACACAACTTCTAAACGGCTCAACCGATTTTCATCTAACATGTCTAAGAACACTCGCAGGTAAGTCACCTTTCATACAAAAAAAAACTAAATTGAAATCGCTTCATCCGTTCAGGCTCTATGATGCCACAGACAGACACGTCAAACTCATAACACCCCTCTTTTTCCGTCAGGGGTTAATAAGTAATTCCATACCTTTACCGCTAGTTTATTATATTCTAGATGGATGCTTAATTTCCTTACCAGTTCCAGTAGCGGTAAGTTTACAAGCCAAGCCAAGTCGATTGGCGTCTACACCCGTGATCAGTCGGCCGGTGATGAGAAGATCCAGTGCGGCCGACAGACCAATCAGGGCGGTCATTTTGCGAGCACCGTATAACGACTGTGGGACACCTGTAATAAGAGTCAATATTTTACTTCTAGGCAAGCATGTTTCTCGTCGACAACAAATCAAATCGTTTATTTCAATTAGACCAATTGCGGGCACTTTTGAACTGTCAAAAGACATACAATAAAATAAGTACAAAAAAAGTTATGGTGCTACAGTCCCAGTCACAAGACATAAAAACTGTGAAAGTACCGTAGGTGCTCATTCCAAAGCGTAGATCTCTATGGAGAAGAATAAGCAAGAAACTCCATGGACACTCTTTTCAATCGCCAAGATTATTACAAAACTTCGCACATCGTCGCTTACCATCCATCAGAGGTGATAATGGTCCATCGGGAGTTATGTATCAGTTTTATGAGCATCAAGCACCAGTCAGTTGTAGGTAATGTAAAAGATGTATGGTCGTGGAGAGATCAAAGGCAAAATTGCCCTTAACCTTTTAACTGGCAACGTCGGATATATCCGACAGAGAATATTCACGATTTTTGCTGTTTTGTTTGTTTTTTTATTGCATCTATTCTATATCTCTCTGTTTATGTTGATAGACTGATTTAGTATTTTTTATTGTACACCATAATATTTTACAAATCGGAGTTTAAGAGGAGCACAAAGAGAGGAACTTGTATTTCACCGATTCGTAGCCTGGCGCTGGGGGTACGACAATTGATATGAAGTCTGGCGGTTAAAAGGTTAATATAATTCTACTGAGGAAAAGATTCTGAGACTGTGTTAGCTAACCTCATCCCACAGCTGGGCGAAAACCAGTCTCTATGACTTCCAGTATTTTAATTCTTAATTGCCATCTTCTACGAGGTCAGCCGCGAAAATGCTTTATTTTTGGATGCTATTTATTTTGAATCATGGAAGATTCCTGGCTGTTCTTTGTGTGTGATTTGTTCTTTAAATTAACTTAAAGAAGTAACCACAGTACCGGCGTTAGGGTAAGGCGCGGTCAGGCGACCGCCCAGGGCGCCGAATACGAAGGGGCGCCGCAGGCCTACTTTCGCGTTTCCCAATTTCATGCAAAATTCCATGCTTTTCGTCACTCAATTGAGAATTGATAAGAGAGTCACCTTAGTTGAACTTTTTCATTTGATCGAACGGAAGTAAAAGTTTTCAGTTTACTTTTTTATCGAAATTACGTGAATTTATCGTAATTTCATTAAATCTTCGTATTTTCCTTTTTTCATATGGGTTTGTATTACAGTTTGGGGGCGCCGAAGAAAATCTCGCCTAGGGCGCTGCTAGTGCCAAAACCGCCACTGAGTAACCAAAATGTTGTCATGAGGAACGGCTAGAGCTGGTCTGGAAGACCATGTCATGTCATTAAAAGTAAATAGCTCCGAGCTTGACTTGTAGGTAAATCACGTTATCGGTAACTGAAAATAACGTGGTTAATGACTTCATTGCAACTTTAATGTGGTCCCATCAAAGTCTATTTTTCCTGAACCAATATTATAACAAAACATTTTATGCCTATATAAGTTCCCTAACAAGGTACCTATTCTTTGTAAAATACTTGCCTTTTTACAAACTCTGGGCATTATCTCTTTTAAAGTCCAGTCATTATATTGGTAAAGTCATACGAGGACCATGCAGATTACTGTCTGAGATGGTCTTTTGAATAAAGAACCACACAGAGTTGAGTAGACCTGTCCGGTCCCTGGAGACCCGGCTTTAAGCAACGTTAATTTGTGTCAAGCTTGGTAAATGGGAGGAACTAGTATGATGACATACCAAACCTCCTCCCGAGACAGCCCAGCACAGCCGTCTCCTCAATGACCCGCAGGTCACAAGACAGTGCGATCTCGAAGCCCTCGGCCACTGCGTACCCTGACACCGCAGCTATGGTGATCTTGTCGCATAGAGGACGACGTTCCAGGCGCCTCTGGAAAAGAGCAGGATTATTTTTAATTCGTTTGAAACTTGTTAGATTTTGATCACAAAAAAAAGTGAATAATTTAAGCAATATTGAGCGAAAACGCATAAGAAACACGTAATTGATTTTAGAAGTCACATAGTATTTTATATACTTTGTCCCATACTATGAATTTCTCCAGTGCGTTTATGAACAAAGAATCTCACAAACACCTAGACCGACCACCTATCTATTTGCATAAATACCAATATTATTTCCGCGCGGGAATTGAACCCGTGACACGCTGTGCGCTGTGTGTCGACCGCTCAGCCACTGCGCCAACAGGTGCCGACAACATTATACTTTTAATGGGGTAATTGAAGGAAAAATGTACCTACTTATTATTGTTTTCCAAAATGTTGTAGGTTCATGTGATGGTCTTTGCCGGGGTCGCCGGACTGTCTTATCAGGTAAACTAAACGTGATTTGGAATATAAGGGCTATTGAGAGAACACCGTAGATTTTAGGCAGTACGACTCTGACAGTCCCTCCCGTAAACAATCCCTATCTATGTTAAACATTGAATATTATCAAAACCGCGGGATTTAACCGCGCCCACATTATCCGTTTTAATAAAAAAGTCACACGAGTATATATCAAAACAGCTCGTTGGTAACAAGATAAAGGACACTATCCATCGAATCCAGACCCGGGGTCGCGGGTCTTATACCATCACCGTGACTCCGGAACATAAAGGGCTATTGAAGGACACCGTGGATTTTAGTCAAATTACAAGTCTGACAGTACCTCTCGCCCTGCCCGGGGTGGGAGGTCTCATTTGATGATTTTACCAAGTAAAAAAAAAAAAAAAAAACCATCGAATTTAGTTCAACACTTGTAGAATTTACTTCTGTTTAGCCAAAGCTTTAGTTTATGAATGTTATTTAGACTCAATTAGTAGATACCTACATGAGATTTTTGGCGAAAAATTGTAGCATGCAGTGATGCAGTCATGATATTGCATCACTCAAAGACCTAGAGATTAAGTCATCGATGACAGAACTGTCCAGGATTCTCGTAAGGTCACATAGAATATGAATCACAAGACAAAACGAGGAGTCTCAAAGAAAACCTAGTGGAATATTGGGTGGCAACGGCCCATCTGGTGGAAAGCGGTCACCGTAACGTGAGCTACTGCCTATGCATTGTCGAAGTAGCCCGAAAATCCCAACAGCTCGGACATTATTTCAATGAAATTTGCTTAGACCGTTGTTTTACCGTGACCCCGGAACATAAAGTGCTGAATTGAAGAACACCGTGGGTTTTGGTCAGTACAAGTCTGACAGTCCTTCCAGTCCCGGGGTGGGAGGACTCATTTGATGATTTTACCACGATAAAAAAAAAGACCGTTCAAGTGCACGTGGTTAAGCACTCGCTTTGCTGATTTTGGTGAGTTTGAGAGCCTAAATGGTCTCGATAGATAACGTCAGCAGTAATTATTAACTTTGTTACGTGTTATTAAATGGTGTTGTTATTAATCGGGTATCTTAGTATAGACGCCAGTCTCTCACTAAGGAACATATTATACTTATTTGTTTCTGTAATGTGATCCTTTGTGTAAAAATAAACTATATTATTATTAATTGGCAACCCACACATCGTCTATGATTGAAAATTAAATAAATATTCGGGGATTCCCACAAATTATCAAAATGAAAAATATTACGAACGATGAATTAAGTAAAGTAAATATTTTGAATCGAAACAGGATTCTCTAACCTTCTAAATAATCAGATAAGCGCTATTTAATGATTTTACTTTAAAAGATAATCAATTTACTCTAATCTATCAAGTCATTACACCCATGTTGAGGTTGCTCTAGCTAGTCTAATAATAGAACTCCATTTATCCTCTAGCTTTGCCCGCCGTACATATCTAATATAATCCCACGAGAATATTATGACAAAGATAAAACCAGGCATCAACCGTACAATTTTCTACAAAAACCACAAGGTAGCACTTTAAATATTTATTTTATTCTGTTTTTGGTATTAGTTGATATAGTGGCTATAGAAATACATGAGATACAGCCTGTTGACGGATAGAGGAGTCTTGGTAATACGGTCCAGTTTTACCTTTTGGGTGTGGAACCCTAAAAAGTATTCCATTTCTAACACAGGTCTCCGTGACCATTTTTTGTAACCCATAACTACAATAGTTAAGGTTAAAAAAATTAACAGACAGACAGACCCACAGATGTTCTCTGTGTATTTATAATATCAGTATCCAAACACATACAAATGAGATTGTCTAGTTATCAGCATATTAGGAAATATATACTAAATGTTTTTACTATCAATATCATCACTGAATATCCGCAGCAGCTGATAAAACAACAGATTACAGCAGGAAAATCAGTTTCAACTCATAGCAACGAAATGATAATGAGCGTTACCGAAAACTGGCATCAAATAATCAAGTTAATTCCATCAGTTTAGCTCGAATCACTGTAGTGGCCAGTCAGTAGCCATGGCTAATAATTTAAAACTTCTTATTTACAACCCAGTGCGTAATGTGGTCAAATATACCTTTAATAGTTTCATGATAACGGTTAAAAATCCCAATGTTGAAATCCATGAAAACCTATCACCTGGTGGTCGGATCATGCTGTATGTGGTTCTATTGTGGAACGGAATAATTTACCACTCCTGGAAATCATATCAAGCCATCCGTAACACATTCCACAGATCAAATTAAGTGAATTGTGATGGTGGGCTGTGTGGGAGATAAACGTGATTTAAGGTAGAGCATCAACAAGACGATTTAAAGAATTTAAGAAACTGTACTGTTGGAGGTGAATAATGAAAAACTTATTTTATATAATCCTGTGTTAAGTGACTACATATACCCTGAGTTGTTTTATCATAAGAGTTGAAAAACCAGACATTGAAGTTCATAGAAAATTAATCACTTGGTGGTTGGAACCTGTTCTACGTAGTTCATATGTGGAATTAAATAATATACTGAGAGAAAATGTATCAAGATAGCAAGCCATCATAATACAGAATATATTAAACTACACTGTGACACTTTGTTGTGTGATAGATCAGCACAATGAAGGCAGAGAGCCGGTAAGGCAGTAGCAGAACAAGGTGCTTCTCACAGTAAAGAAGACAATCAACGTGTTGTATATAGTCACAGTAGAAGTAAAATCTCAAATGCACTCATGATACAGGGCAAATTCTTAGTGTGGACCAAAATTAAAAAAAAATGGATATGGCTACTCTTATGCCGGTTAATTAATCTTCTTATGGAAACCCAATTGGAACTTTGAAAAAACGTTTATCCTCTACAATTAAGAAGTGAGAAGAGCTTCTTCTACATTTGTGTTACACAACGGGCAGATGAGGACCGCAGCTCTACATCCGATGTACACATTACGAGTGTGATAAGTTGTACATATTATTTTATACAGCAATATACCATTTATGATTTTACAGTTTAATTTTTTTTATTCTTACCGCAGCATCCTTCATATTCTGGTATCCCTCCTTGGCAATCTCGTACATGTTGAAACCTGAACAAAACGTTCCACCTTCTCCGTTGATGACCAGTATCTTTGCTTCTTGATCACTTTCAAAGGCGTCTATAGCTGCAGCCATTTCTCTAAGAGTGGGAATATCTAGGCTGTTACGTGTGGTTTGACGGTCTATGTTCAGTGTTGTGACTGGACCAAATTTTTCAACAACAATATCTGCAAATAAATAGTTGATCAGAGGGTTGATGGACAAGTTATTTGATTAACTGGGTGGCGGGTATTAATTGATAGAATTAAAAGGTGCACTAAGAAAATTATACAATTGAAAATTTGAAATAACACTTTATGTTATTATATCATTATTATACTTCTTTCGCTCAGTGGGTCATCTTAGGGTTTTTCAATGTATTTGTGTAAAACAGTAGAAATATAGCATGGATAAGTGTGCAGTTGGAATATAATATTTTGTCTGTAAACGAATAGATTTGAAAATTAGTATTCGAAAATAGAATGAATTTATCCGAGCCTCACTTTTTTTATTTACTTCTATATTCTCCGACTCTTTTTGTGCTTGTTCGGGTTTCTTTTCATTTTCTGCGGGTTTAGCATCATTGGACCGTAAACGCACTGCATACCGCCTAATAGGTAAATTAGTAGCAGCAAATAATCTGTTCAGAATTACTCGCATTTTTGCAGAAATTTAAATGAAAACAAATGTCTTTTCAGATTTTCAGGCGGCTGCTAGGTTAGAAAGTGAAATGTCAGTGTCAACTGTCAAAGTTTGACAATATCAAACTGTCAATCGGGTTTCGTTCAGAATTCAGAATCGAAAACACTCTGAATCTCTGATAGAGCCTCCTTGAATAGAGGGTAGACTGAACCTTTAAAACCGAATTTAATTAAAAAACGAAATGATATCGCTTTTTTGAAGAATATATTATATTTCTTGATCTAAAGGAAAGAGGTGGTCTTACAATAACTGACAATACTCAATTCATTGTCTCTATCTATGGTTTTAAATGAAATGTTAAGCGCCGTATTCACGTTCCATCTGCTGTACGTCCCGCCAAGGTCATAAACGATGCACGATGCAAAAATACCGTGAATAGGCTTGACGTACCTTGCGTACGTCATAATAATAATAATAATTGACGTACGTCAAGCCTATTCACGGTGTTTTTGCGTCGTGCATCGTGCATGGCCTTGGCGGGACGTACAGCAAGATGGAACGTGAATACGGCGCTTTACGGAGGCGATTTTCAACGTCACACTAATTTCTTATTGATTGATTTGATTCTGTTCGACGCGGACGCGCACAATGGAAGTAATTTTTAGTAGCAAAATAAGTTGAGTTCGTCACTCTACTTAGTCTGTGCTTCGTCAGGACAGGCAACGTGAACGCGGGCAACACTTAAAAGCAAATGTCAAAAACAACAAAATCATCCTCTTGTTGGTTGAATTTTCTCGACAAATTCTCTTAGTACACGTGTACCTACAGTTTAATGTTAATAATTTCATCATTAGTATCTATTTATGGTCAAACGATCGCCGAGTGTTGTGTTCCAAGTATTGTGAGAAATCCTTGCAGCCGCTTTCCTGACCCAGTTGTTTGTGTTTACATTCTAGAAAGGAGCCAAAAGGACTAAAAATGTCCGAATTTAGAGATTGGTACAACAGTGTACCGTTTTTCACCCGGTATTGGTTAACTCTGACCGCGGTGTTTAGTATATTGGGCCGGTTCGGGCTGGTAAACTACTATTACTTAGTGCTCGATTTCTACCCCATCATCAATCAGTTCCAGGTAAGAAATTAAGATTTATCTAACAACAATTTTGTAGAGCTAAGAACGTGCTTCTTTCTCTCTCTAGAAAATAGATTATTTCAGTTTGTTTCATTGCACCATTAATCATAAAATTTCAGAGTTGCAACTGAACCCTGAATTGACTGAAAAGAGTCCCTAATCTTAATAATCTACCAGTAAAAACTGGTACCTGTAATATATCAGTAGGGATCTGTATGTATTATAATTAATAAGACAATAACATGCATAACTCACGTTAAGTAGTAAAAATGTATTTATAGTTGAATGCTATTTACTGATTTCTTATCAGCACATAAATAATAATTATTAAGTGATAAAACATTAAAATAATCTGAAACAATGCTTAATTTGCATTGTCATTGCTGCATTTTATCTAGTATAGAAAAAACTATGTTTAGTTAGTATTTTCTCACTTTTCATTTTGCTGTAAATGTTTGTATCATGTTACTTAATTTCAATCAGTTAAGGATAACTGACTTTCCTATAGACTGAAGTATAATATGTATTTCAGTCTGCATTATAATTATTTAAATTCAGCCAAAACTTAACAAGTACTTTCTTCCCATATTCAATCAGAGATCAAATTTATTATTTGTTTCAAGTTTCTTTATCCATATTTGTTTGAATACATTGTTTTAAATTCCACTGATAGTGTTGTTGACCATACCAGTTAAAATAAAAGTTTTAACTGACAAATTATGTCTATTTCCCAGATATGGCGACCGTTGACAGCACTATTCTTCTACCCGATCAGTCCGAGCACCGGGTTCCATTTCCTCATCAACTGCTACTTCCTATACACCTACTCGCAAAGACTTGAAATGGGCATGTTCGCTGGTAAACCTGCGGACTACTTCTACATGTTGCTGTTCAACTGGGCATGCTGCGTCATTATAGGACTACTTGTTGGCTTGCCCGTAAGTATTCAAAAATATTATGAAATTATTTATATGTATTAAAGTGATACTTGTGAATACAGGGTACACACTGGTTTGGGACCGTTCAACTATTACGTAAGCAGATTTATTACAATTATTTACCCCTCCGTCCCCCTTGTCAGCAAAAGTAAGTAAAACTCTTACCCCCTCCCCCCACGTTTACGTAAACATTTTTTGCGGGAATCCCCGAAATATCGTTTCGATTTCAAACAAAGACAATGTGAGGGTTGCCATTCGTGCAAAACAGTAAATAACTACCGATGACGTAATCTTTATCTAGACTCTCCCCACCCCCTATGTCATCCGAAATAAGCAAAGTAAAGAACCCCCCGTCCCCCCACAGTGCTTACGTAATACTTGAACGGCCCCTTTGAGAAATAAATATTCTTCATCAATATAGTAGAGTATTGTAACCATGAATTTAATTAGGGCTGTGAAAGAGTGGAAATGTAATTTCATTAGTCATCACTCAGCGAAAAAACAGAAAAATATTAACCAATGGGGTTGCACCAGCACTACCTCTTCATTCTTCTGCAGTGATGCAAGGGATCCTATTGGTTAATAATTCTCCATTTCTCCACTCCGCAGCCTCTCTCTGCTCCTGTGGACAAGTAGCCTTATAGCCATGAACTCAGCTAGAACCAATTAAAAAGAGTTCTCCAATACTTAATCACTTTGTATCAGTAGAGACACAAGTCTTCACCACTTCGGATTATTCACTTTACTGCATAGACAAAAAGTATTTTGAGTGTGCCTAATCACTCTTTTAACAGCTAAATAACATTAAAAATGCTTTTAACACGTTCACTGCCAACATGGTCAATGTTGTCCGATGCTCATATACGCTATCAAGCCAAGTAAAATTCCTCATTTTGACAATTTTTCACACATACTTTTTATTCATTATTTAGCCACCTTAAATATTTTAATAACGTGTTATAATGAAAACACAATTATTTTATCCTTTTATTATTAGTTATTACGCATCGCACAACATTGACCCCCATGGCCTCACTGGACGAAAAATCAAAAATTCGTTAAATAGAGCCGCGCGGTCAGGTTGCCGCCCACCGCCGCACAGGGGAAATGGGACCACCATTTCTAAAATGAATGGACATAGGCAACAAAGTTCCAATATCGATGTGATTTTTTTTTATGTGATTCTTTATAATATTCCTGACAACTTTATTCTTGTGAAATTTCTGCTAAAGTTGATAGATTGTCTGAAAAAAAAAGATTTTTTGTAAGGAGCGAATCACGTTTAATTTTTTTTCTTCAATTGTACTAATATGTTGGGTGTATGACGTGAGTATATGATAGCTAGGGTCATTCACTATCCACGAAAAATAAAATCAGCGCCGGACATCTGCGGCCGCGCGAGTAATCAAAAAAATCCATTAGCGGAAAACAATTATATAGTATGGTACCTGTCTTGCCTACGATAAGCTTTTAAGTTTTGTTTTTGTATATGTTCATTTTAATTACATTTAAGAGGCTCAAATTGACATTTTTTTTCTGTAACAAACGTTTTTTTTTTAATTTCCTTATAATCTCTAAACTATAAGTGATTTCATTTTTCAAGAGTAATGCGTTTCAAAAACCATTTTTTTCTTTTCTAAGCGTTTCCTTTAAAAACCAAGCTATGTAGGATAAACTAAAGGGCCGCGCGGGTCACATTATAAGCGAATTATCTCGATAATGTTGTCCGTTGGCGCAATAGAGAGTTTTGAACATAGGCCTGACGCGCGGTCAACATTGTCAGACGCGGCTTGAATGGAAAGTTTCAGTGTCGCTCAACATTGTCCCCCATGGCCTGAACGGAAAATGAGCACTTTTTTTGTGGCAGTTAACGTGTTAAATAAATAACATTCTTGTTCCCAGATTCTCATGGACCCAATGGTCCTCTCAGTACTGTATGTGTGGTGTCAGCTCAATAAAGACATCATTGTGTCCTTCTGGTTTGGGACGCGGTTTAAAGCGATGTACCTGCCCTGGGTACTGTTGGCTTTCAACCTCGTTATTAGCGGAGGGTGAGTTAATTTTGAAATTTATTTAAACCAATCTAGGTAACAAACTCATATTGTAAGTGACCAACTGTGAGCGTCTGTTGCTGTAATATTGTAAGATGGACTCGGCTGAGACCAAAGACGTATAGGATAGATTACGACCAGAAAAGTGTGAGCGAAAGAGTTTTTATTTGAGTAATTTTCTCAGTTACACTAAGAGAATTCCAGGAATCAGAAAGGAATATTTCTCTGAACAACTTTTTTTTTCTAAAGAACTGTCAAGACAACTTTTTGTAATTGTTGCTTAGTCCATTATCAATGTTTAGGTCGAGACTGTGGGCGCATGCAGTCACATGCTGTGGTATTCTTTAAAGCAGTCAGACCTCAATAGAAATTTAATTTTATTCTTAGAATATAAAGTTGACAATCCACTAAAGACAGGCTGAGGTTGCTAAGCTGCGGCAGCGCTGCATTCTATAAAGAATAGCATAGCATAGTACACGATGCTTCATCTCCTTACGTGTGTGTTGGCGTTTACGCGTGGGAATACTGCATTGATAGCACAGTAGGCCGAGGTCAACATAAATTGTTTTATTGTTAAATGTTTTATTCATTTATACCCAAATATAATGAATAAGGTTATCGCTAAAATGACGTTGACGATTGTATCACAACGAAGTCATTACAGTAAAGTTAGAGGGAAAATTCAAAAAGTCGACAAATCCTGATTTGTAACTTTGAGTTGACGCTTGTATGACGCAACCACTTTAAAGTTCAATAGGTATCTGAAATAATTCTTGTCGTGAGTTTTTCTTCTACGCTGACGAAATTTGAATATGTATAATCTGAATGAAGTAAAAAAGTAGTAGCATCGGCCTGTCATAAGTTACCACGTATGACAAAGATTCGTCCTATTTGTTTCGTGGATTCATGACATGTGTCGTCATGCTAGCAAAGCAACACGTGTCCTAAACTTTATGGCACTCTCATCTATTTGCCTAAATTCTGACCACATCTCGCTTTTTTTTAATTACCCATATGACCCACTGTTGGTTAAAGGCTATAGCATACTTAATTTTGTAACGCTCGATCGCAGCTATGTATTTACATTACAAGCATTATTTATTTGAATAAGGAACGATTTTAGTTCTTTATTTTTTAGTTTTATGATCTTTGCGTTACAAGAAACGCTTTGTCATAGACTGTCTACATGCAATATTGTAATCATCGGAAAACAACGACAATAAAAATCCAAATGTAATAAAAAATAGTAGCTCAACTTCTGTAAGGCATTTCAAATAACATTAGATTAGACAACATGTTAAATGTTTTTCTTGGTTGGAGCAGCAGGGACCCAACTAAACCCATCCTGTTACAACAATATTGCCCTTTGCGTTCCTGGGCCAGGGTAACCTCTTAAGACGTTTCTGCAACCTGTGTATCTAACACGTCATGTAGTAGGAGGAGAACTGCCTTTTGAATCAGGCCCTTGATCCAACCTCCTAGGGAGAGCCTGAAATGTGTTCGTCGAGGCTCTGAGTCATCAGGCCATTGGCCGTAACGATAATTATTAAGTATTTTCAATCCACAAAAATGTTTTATACAAATTATTTGAAGTTGTAATGCAACTATAGATAGAATATGAGTAGACAGTGATGAAGTAAAACATTCACAAAGACATGCCACCTATAATAAAAATCAACGTTGTTTGTTGCAGAGGTGCGATGGAGCTGATCGGGATCCTCATCGGTCACCTAGCGTTCTTCCTGCTGTTCAAGTACCCTCAGGAGTTCGGCGGCCCTGCCCTACTCACGCCACCTGACTTCATGTAAGTATTAGAAAAAGTGTTCGAAGCTATGACTGCTGTTGCGGGCACGCTGGCGGCGAGTAATGGGCGACTCGCTGTCCGACCATGGACCATATTATGGGTCGACGGCGCGTTGTGTTCCACGTGCGCCTCACAGTGTCTGCGTAATGACGCCCCCCCACACCTAGAGGGGCAAAGCCTGCCGGGGTCGCGGGTCTTATACCATCACCGTGACCCCGGAGCATAAAGGGCTATTGAAGGACATTGTGGATTTGAGTCAGTACAAGTCTGACAGTCCCTCTTGCCCTGCCCTGAGTGCCAGAACTCATTTGAAAAATAGCTTTGACTGCTGTTGGGTCAATTTTTAAAGCGATCATTCATCCCCTGATCTGAATATGGAAAAGGGAGAAATACTAGAAGGAGTTTCGGGCCAGGAATATAGAACGTGTTGTCTTTTTACCCAAAAAAGCATTTTACATGGATGTTATCTATTTTCGAAAGTTAATTTATTTTATTTTAAATTGCATAAAAATAGGCTGCAAAATTATAAGAGAATCATATTTGGTCGCTTCGTAAAGTAAGATAATGATAAACTATTCCGGCCGATATACAGGGTGAATTTTTCAACTGGGCGTGGATGGGTACTTTCGAAACTATGAGGTATATCGAAAAACGTTGAAAGGAGTCTCGAGGCCGATTTTGACGAAAACTAAAACTGCATCATTGGATTTTAGAAAAATCAAAAATCCTGGCCAGGAATCGAACCCGCTGATTTTGGAAAAAAAATCACACCCTGTATTATTACACCGTTTGATAGTGTTGCTAATAAGGATCAAATTGTGGGAAGTAATCATATACGGCAAACTTAGAGAAATGGCAGATTTTTATGAAATTGCTATTTTTCCATGTTACTTTACATCTACTGAGCCACAATTTATTCGAAATTATTAAATTTCATTGTTTTCAATGTCTCACTGGATTTGACGTTTCAACAATCCCACTGTACTTAGTAATACGACATTATTGAGTTGAACTAAAAATAGCATTATTTTAAAGAAGAAGCGGTAACTTATGTTTCAAATACAGTCTTTGCCTTGAAGATTAATCAGTTTTTTTGTAATTATACGTTTTCCTTAAGTTTGCCGTATATGATTACTTCCCAGAATTTGATCCTTATTAGCAACACTATCGAACGGTACAATAATACAGGCTGTGATTTTTTTTCCAAAATCAGCGGGTTCGATTCCTGACCAGGTTTTTTGATTTTTCTAAAATCCAATGATGCAGTTTTAGTTTTCGTCAAAATCGGCCTCGAGACTCCTTTCAACGTTTTTCGATATACCTCATAGTTTCGAAAGTACCCATCCACGCCCAGTTGAAAAATTCACCCTGTATAATAATAAATAATAATAATAATATTCCACAACTATCACACAACGCCATCTAGTCCCAAGCTAAGCAGAGCTTGTGTTATGGGTACTAGACAACTGATAAACATACTTATATATTTCTAATTAGATACATATTATAGATAAATTACACCCAGACACAGAACAAATGATCATGCTCATCACACAAACATTGGTCCTGGGTGGGAATCGAACCCACGACCCCCGGCATAGCAGTCAGGGTCACTAACCACTAGACCGACAGGCCAGTCAAAGTCAAAAAAAAAAATTTTAGTATGTCACAAAATGACCACACCTATATGCAGTTTTTTTGGTGATATTTTCGCGTTTAACATCTCTTCTGATGGTAAGTGAAAATGTGATCAACGGTGAAGTTTACTTATCAAATAAATTTTCCGTCAACAGAAAACGGTTATTCCCCGACACGAGGTACGTCGGAGGTTTCGGCACGGCGCCTCAAGCTAGGGTGCCCACAAGACCAGGCGGGACAGTGTTCGGTGGACACAACTGGGGCCGCGGACAAACGCTCGGAGGCAACTGATTGAAACACGTGTTTAGTGAGAGACTTTGGTGTTAGTCATACAAACAGTGTCCTGAATTCCAAGATGTGATCATGGTGTTACTACTGACAGTTTTGTAGGTAATCTATACACAGCTTTTGCTTTTATTTTTGTCATTGATATTTCGCCTTTAAGTTCCTTGCAATAAGGTTTATTTTGGAGGTAATATTATTGAAAGGACTAGTACACTTATGATCACAACTTGAGAACTTAGGATGCGGAAACGGAATGTTTACTATAAAGTGTGGATGTTTTTCTCTGGTGTTTTATATTAACTTTATAGTGGAGTTATAATACTGGTTGAATTGAATCTGTGCTCATAAAATTGTGTTTGTAAGGTTATGGAAAGACTCGTATTTGGCGCTTTTATTTATCCATTGACCAATTCGATTGCATCGAAACATAGATATATTAAAGAAGGAGATATGGCGTGAAGTTCAAAATGTATAGAAAACCGGTGAAGCCACGATTGCCTCTCCATAACGCTAATATTGCACACACAGTTATATCAAAACAATACTACGAACAAGTGCACACACGCGCCAACAATAACTCAGTCATTTAAATATAAACCTTATTCTTTATACTCCAGCGTACTTTTTCCGTATAATTTACTCACACTCAAACGATTAATATTTTTAATATTTCTGTGCATCGAAACTTTTACTCAATGTTGACTTGTTTTACGTCGAATCGATCGTAAAGGATAATTTTCTACCTATTTTGGCTTGAATTCTCAGTGGTTAATTAGTAATCTGGACACGTAACTATTAACAGCCCTAATACCAATGTGACTAGGTTTTTATTTGTCTAGCATTTATTGTCATTTAATTGATCAATGGATAACTAAGAACCCAAAATAGAAATTGTGATCAGCTGGGCTATTGCGTATCTTGGTGTCTGTGTGGTGACCATCAAATAACTGTCAAAAGGTAAATTTCGTATTGGCTTTTGCTAAAATCAACTATTCTAACGCTCTTGAGGCACTCCGCTCCTCAACTTAGCCTCATAACAGGTATCAAGCCATTAAGTTCAGGTTGACAACTGCTGGTCAGTGACTATCAAGTTAGCCAATAGCCCTGCAGGTTTCTTTTTTATCTGTATCGTGACTGTTAAGAGGATTTAACTATTTTAGCGAAAAATTAATTATTATTGTAATAGTCGTAATAAAGTCATGCTGTATGCTATATTTACATAAGTTTTAAGACATGTGACTTTTATTTACACTCGAACAAAAGAAGATTGAAAAAAAAATTTGAGCATCCGAAAAGAGGTTGTGATCTCTAACCAGCTGCCAACTGCTACTGTGGGAGCCTACCGTGACGTCCTAAAGTGGCAGTCCAGTGAGCGAACGAGATGGCGCTAGACGACTTGTATAGCTCTGTCGCTTTCTCACAATGGAACTACATTGTGAGAAAGCGACAGAGCTATACAAGTCGTCTAGCGCCATCTCGTTCCCACAGTGGAATTACTCTCGCTTTAAGACATGGTAGGCCACTACACACTTCCATTGAGAAGAGGCGTCAGACAGGGGGATGTTATCTCCCCTAAACTCTTTACTGCCGCAATGGAAGACGCCTTCAAGCTCCTGGAATGGCAAGGACTTGGCATCAACATCAATGGCGAGTACATCACTCACCTTCGGTTTGCCGACGACATCGTAGTCATGGCAAAGTCGATGGAGGAACTCAGCATGATGCTCGATGGCCTCGACCGAGTTTCGCAACGGGTGGGCTTGAAAATGAACATGGACAAGACGAAAATTATGTCAAATGCCAATGTTGTGCCCACCCCAGTCTCTGTTGGAAACTCGGTACTCGAAGTTGTTGACTCATATATCTACTTAGGACAAGTAGTCCAATTAGGTAGGTCCAACTTCGAGAAAGAGGTCAGCCGCCGAATCCAACTCGGTTGGGCAGCGTTCGGGAAACTACGCAGTGTCTTTTCGTCCGATATACCTCAGTGCCTCAAGACGAGAGTCTTCAACAAATGTGTGTTACCAGTGATGAGTTACGGCACCGAAACGTGGTCTTTCACTGTCGGCCTCATCTCAAAGCTCAAAGTCGCTCAGCGAGCTATGGAGAGGGCTATGCTCGGTGTTTCTCTACGTGATCGAATCCGAAATGAGGAAATCCGTAGACGAACTAAAGTCACCGATATAGCCCACCGGATTAGCAAGCTGAAGTGGCAATGGGCAGGCCATATTGCTCGCAGAGCGGATGGCAGATGGGGTCGAAAAGTGCTAGAGTGGAGACCACGGACTAGCAAGCGCAGCGTAGGACGTCCACCAACAAGGTGGACAGACGACCTTATGAAGGTCGCCGGAAGACGCTGGATGCAGGTCGCTTCCAACCGGTACTTGTGGCGATCAAAAGGGGAGGCCTATGTTCAGCAGTGGACGTCCTATGGCTGAGATGATGATGATGATGAGGCCACTAGCGCTCCAACGCGCCGCTTGACGTGTCACGCACAGCTGGACAGCCCATAACGGTTCGAAACTTTAATTTACAAAACAACTGCATAATCTACTTTATTGCGATATTATTATTAATCAACGAATCAAGTTTAAAATGGGAAACTTTGAACTGATTATGAAACAGCAACAGAAGAATAAATTATCTGTACCTGTTTAAGTATTGTCTACGAAAAAGTTACAGTTTCCCATTTCGAACTTCTAGTTTTATTTTAGTATTTTATTTTTCCAATTTTATTAGTTAACTCTACTAGATTCTTGCATTTATTTTGAGGTAATTATAATAAAAACAGGCGTAAACCACAACGGCCTCTAAAGATCACTTTCCCAAGTAGTGAGCCCTGTATTGTTTCACTCCGTCTCTTTTGGCTTTCGAGATCCATCCACAGTAATATCAGGGGACATCTTAAAACCAGGCTTGTGTTGTTCTGGCGAGAGAAAGTGACAGAGCTATACAAGACGTCTAGCGCCATCTCGTTCTGTCACTGGAACAAGCCTGGTTTTAAGATGTTGTAATAAATTCCAATGAATTAAATACGGCCCTGGCCATAATTGATTACATAGAACGAAAACTTACACGCACGCCTGTTACTGTATTGTATAATTTTTATTTATGGTATGTTTCTAAATACTGTTTACTCACTTACGAACAGTCCTCAAATTCTTTTTGTATGTTGGGTTTGGCTTCCACTATAACTATAGCGCCTGTATTTAACAAATGTTATTAATGCAATAATTACTTTAGTATATTTATTTATTTACGTAAAATCCTACGCTTTGTTATATTGACGAAGACGGGAAGATATCAAGACATAAAATTAGATTATATTTCTATAACAAAATTTGTTTTAACAATAAAACATGTGGTTTAAAATTGTGGTTTTACTTTTCGCTAATATCCTGTTGTATACGAGCTGGTAAGAACTATCAAAAGTTTATTCTCCCTCGTAGATTTTCCCATCATTTTCTCTTTTCAATCGGTAACACAATTCATTTTTTTTTGTTACCTTCTCTTGTCTATCTACAAGCTTTCCTTACATTTTCTTCATCATCACAGACATCAAAATTACAGAATAACATTCAGTGCAGTAGGCAAGGTTCATCAGCTCCGACGCTGATAAACCATACCTATTCTGGCCATAATATTCCAGAGAGGTGGAAGTTACCTGCCGGCCCTCTAAGGGCCTGATTACCCGCAAAACTAGTGATGGTAGGCAGTCGTGCGACCTAAATGTAAACTAGATCTTATACCTAGGAGTAGCTCGTTCATATTATGATTACAGTCGGCAATGGCGATAACCCGGGCTAGTATGGAGAGAAGATGAGTCACCGAGGCCCTTCCGGCTTCATCTGACTGAAGTTTATTCTACCTTTTCGGTTAAATTCCGTAGAGATACCACGGAATACGCCATGTTTAGACCCCGGTAGGCGTAGGCTATGCGCCATCGGCTCTGACCTGGTTCTTGATCGGTCGGCGAGCTACATATTTCCCGCCGCTCGCTGGCCCAGTACGGAATACGCCTAAGGACCTTTGCAATGGTTTCAAATAAAACAAACCAACTAAATAAACGCAATTCACTATATTACACAACTATACAATAACACATCAATGTTTCTCATCCTTCTTGTCGGCGGGGCCGTGTTCCTTCTCCCACATAGCGATGAATTCCTTCTTGCGCTGCTCACGGCGCTTGAAGTACTCCGGGTAGTGGGCCTTCTCCAGGGGATGCCAGTAGTCCAGGACCCAGTCAGGGGGAGTTACTACTCGCTCGTGGGCTACACCGCCCATGCTTGTTGCGACTGGGGAGAGAAAATATTAGGGTTACAATGACAATATGTGGTATGTTCTGGGCATGATGATGATGATGGGACTCCCTTTTCTACACTTAGACTCTCATTCGGTCCGTTGTGCGTGGGGATTCTGGCTAACAGAGCTAGCCTAGTTCCGCCCAAAAGCACAGAAGCTTCCCGGGCGATTCACCTGCTTCGTGGAACGACCGCATTGTTCCTAGGATTTCTTCACGTTGAGAGGCCACTAGGGCCTGCAACCGGGAAATCCCGGTACCGAAAATACCGGGAAATCCCGGGAATTTTTTAAACAATCCGGTACCGGTTCTTCATCCCGTAGTCCCGGTACTTTCGATACTTTCGGTACTTTTTTATTTTCCTTATTTTTTCAATATAAAGCAACAAATCATATCCAATTAACAATTTTTTTAAAGTATTATTAACATAAAACATTTTGATTGATAAAAATGAGAATTTTATTAATAAAAATTTTGATAAAACTAATCAAAAGTCTACTTGAAAGACAAAAACTTTTATTATGCTTAAGTTTTGTGTGTTTTATAATTATTTGGCAAATTGATTTGTAATAAGTCCTTTTAAAAAAAAAACAAACCGACGAAACATCGAACTGAAAAGCAAAAAATAACTTTTGAGGCGGCGCCAAACAAACAAACAGATTTATAAATTAACCATTAGAGCAGAATAGCTCGTTGTATAGCTTGTCGTGGTTGAATAGCTCGTCGTAGCTATTCGTTGATTGTTTCTTTGGCGCCGCCTCAAAAGTTATTTTTTGCTTTTCAGTTCGATGTTTCGTCGGTTTGATTTTTTTTTTAAAGGACTTATTTTTTACTTTTGAGTTTCCTATCTCGTGTCAATTATGGTGCTCCCACACTGCCGTTAGAAAATGTTTAGTAACGTTAGTAAACATTTGTTAGCAAATATTTAATCACAAATGTTAGAGAATGTTAAAAATATTTTCATGTTAGAAATTCTTTAGTTAACAAACTATAACAATTCAATTTAAACAAAACTTCTTTTTTAAACAAAAAATTAAAGCTATTCCAACCAGATTTTTGTTATGAAATGTTAGTAAACATTTTCTTAGTGTAGGAGCACTTTTAACATGTAATAGTTCCTAACAAAATGTAACAATTGACAATGTTTGTTAGTAAAGGTTTAAAATGTTAGAAAATGTTTACAAACATTTTCTAACGGCAGTGTGGGAGCACCATTATACAACAGAGATGTGGAGAACATAACATGATGGCGTCACCATCATCAGATCAACTCCAGCTGTTAAGGATCTCTTGCTACTGCCCTCTGTTACCATCCTCAGACCCTCGATGACAATTATACCCCAGGTAGATATAAAGTTTTCATCAAGACTAGTAAAATGAGCCCAAACACGATAAAGGTGCTGTTAACTGTTGAGGACCTCTTGCCCCTGCTATCCGTCCCCATCCTCAGACCCTCGATGGCAATAATACCTCAGCTAGGTCTAAAGTTCTCATAAAGCTAAGTGAAATGAGCCCAAACACGGTATAGCTGTTGTTACCTGTTAAGGAACTCTTGGTACTGACTTCACAAAATAACAGGGATCTGGAGTTGATCTGATGATGGTGACGCCATCATGTTATGTTCTCCACATCTCTGCTATATAATAATGTCCTCAGAACTACGATTGTCAACTTTATTTCAACAGAATCGGTTCATAATTGAAAATTCTGTAGGAAGATTGACAATTAATTCCTTTTTTTCTACCCTCAGAGGCCGATTTTAGTTTTGAAATTTAAATGGGACCAACTTTGAGATATACTCTTTCCAACTAAAAAATAATTTTTGAAATCGGACCACGTTTCGAAAAGTTTGCGTGATCATACATAAAAAAAAAATAAAAAATATACATGTCGAATTGAGAATCTCCTCCTTTTTTTTTCGTCGGTTATAAAGCTTTTACTTTTTTTAATGATATTTCCTTTATTTTAAAGAAAATCGCGTTTTCTACATTCAAATTTTATTGAATTTTATATGCTTAATGATATTTATTTATAGTGGAAGGAACAGAGTGATTAAGTGACGTAAAAGTTGTATAGAGGAAAAAACAAAGCAATCACATGACAAAGATAGGCTTCTTTCTAATTCAAAAAAAGACTAGGAATTTTAGTTCTATTTGATATATTTTCATTGAAAGATATAAAAAGGATTTAAAGGTTCCTTGAGATTGTGTACTGATGATTATTGTCAATTATAGATTTACGAATAAAACGAAGTTTTTTGAACTGCACCATCCCACTTTTGTAATGAGGACATTATTCAACCATGTAGATAATTATATGTAGTGTGCACACTCTCGTGCCTTTCATACAATATGTTAATAGCGATTTGTACGCGAGTACCGAAATTACCGAAATTCCCGGGAAATCCCGGTTCCAACTCCAGTACCGAACATCCGGTACCGGGTCTTTAAAAAGTACCGGTTCTGCAGGCCCTAGAGGCCACGGTCTCGCACGTTCTGGGCATATGATAAAACCTTTGCAGATAAGGCTGCATTCTCGCGTGTCTGTCACGCTTTTTCATTTGACACATGACGAGTTTAATTGTTTCTATAGTGGCTCAATACATAACAGATGCCTGACTCGAGAGTCAAGACTGGGTAACACTTGCTCTGGCAAGCCCGTTGATGGGTAACAAACCATTCCTTGAGAAGTGAGACAGATTAACTGTCATTCATAAGCCTTTGACAATAAAATTTCTATGCTTAGTTCACAAAAGGTGTGAATACAGTTGTCTTATTTACCATCAGTAGCTAATATTGCTGTACAAAGGAAATTTATATAAGAGACCAACATTGTCTGACAATATATCAAATGAAGCTGCAAACTGCAATATTAGAACTGCAGTTAAATATTTACTGCATCATTTGTAACACAAATTATAATTACCGTAAAATAATAAATATGCAGTCCAAAAACAGTTTTTTTTTGTGGTAAAATCATCAAATGAGTCCTCCCTGCCCTGGGTGACTGTCGGACTGTCAGACTCGTACTGACAAAAATCCACGATGCCCTTCAATAGCCCTTTACATTCTGGGGTCACGGTAATGAGATAAGTCCCGCGACCACGGCAGGCTTCGGCCCTCTAGAAGGAGGTCCCGTCATAGTCCAAAAAGGTAGGGAAAATAAAATATTATAGGTTTTCTAAAGGAAAATGATAGTACCTACTTATAGCATTTTCAATAATATTTATAGTAAGAAAATAATAAAATTTCCAACTTACAACATCTAGGAATAGGATGCTGAATTGAGAACAGTTCCTCTTCTCCTGCCTTCAGGAGCTCTACGGCTTTGATCATGTCAGGCTCCTTGGCATGCTTGTCAAACCTCTCCCGGAGAAGGACGGCCTGGTAGCGGTATACATTGCTGGAATTTAGAATACATCATCTTATGGTTTTGGACATAGTTCTTTTTTACATATTTTATAAAGGAAATTTTCAAAATTTTATGAAAGTAGGAGAAAAACTGAGTTGATCAAATAAATAATTTGATCATCAACATTGATTTCACAGTGAAACCCTCATGTCTGTGATCTCTGAATAATTAAATTAGGCAAACCCAATAAGGACGGCCACATACATCAGTTTTCCTGATCAGGAAACCTGATCCGTTTTCTATGCGAACACAGTGAATTATGTAAATGTGTGTGCATGTTTTGTATTCGCTGAATGAAATTATAAATGAAATGTTAACACAATGAAATGTTAACATTTCATTCATCATTTCGAATTCCAAATGGAAAATAAACTGATGTATGTGGCCGCCCTAATGCACTCACATTTCACTTGATTGTTTATGGATATTATATTTCATTACATTCTATCTCCTGAACTAGAAAATAACTATAAAGACTTTTAAGTAGAAGAATGGAATCAAATATAGGTAAAATTAGAACTGAAGAAAAAAACAAGTGGCTCACTCAGCCATGTAAATAAAACATTTATAATAAATACAAGAAAAACTTATGGATGCTAGTTTAATTTTTTCAACTAAGATGACCCACTGACCCAACAAAATACAATATTCTACTCTACTACTACTTATTTTTAAAACTTACGAATTAACTTAATATGCTTGAGCTACACAAACACTATAAACTAAATCAAACCAATTGTTATATTAATGGTATTATTGTGTGTCTATTAAAACAATCATATCAGTAACCTTGTGTTTAAGAGCACTTGAAAAATAATTCTGATGTAGGATTAACTCAAGGAAAGGAACTAAAAATCAAGAGGAATCTGAAAAAAGGTAAAAATTGTGGTTATGTTTGTAAGAATTACGTAATGGGAAAAACAAGGGCAAGGAAAGGGATTTAATTGGTTTCAGCCTATGGTTGAGCTTACCGTCTATCGTAGTACGCCTCCAAATTGCGTAAAGCTCTTTTGTAAAGGGAGCAAACCTTTTGCGAATGTGTTTTTAACTGAAGAAATGGAACGTTCGCCATTTTCGTTGTTTTGCTACAATGACAGCTGTCTTACTGTCACTGTCATTATTCCACAAATAAGAAGAGAACTTTTTATTTTTGGATTGTCAATGATTGACCAAGGAAACTCACTCACAAGCTATTTTATTTATGGTTTTCTATAATTATTTTTCCAATGGAACTTGAATCATATGAATTCGCAATTACTGCGCGTCTCAAAAATATACTAATAACAATGTTATTATTACCCACATTCCGTAGAACTATATCAGTAAAGCCTTGAACCTCGGACTTCAAAGATTCGTTCACATCTGTTACAAGGCCGCATGCACGCCTGACGCCATCTCACATGCAACAGCTAACTGCTGTATTTTAAACGCATCCGCTAAATAATCCGTCACTTGAAAATTACAAACGATTTATGTTGAAGGCTGTTCGTAATTTATGTTGTGGTTGAAACATCAATTGTCTGCATTGTTATCACCTTTTTAGATGGGTTCATAAATTGTTCTTCATAGCCACATTGTTTTTTTAGGTCTCATACATTAAACCAACTCCTCAGTAAAGATAAACGTTCTTTGTTAAAACATTTTTAGAACGTCTATTCCCATAACAATTTGGGTGGACCATTTCCATTATGTTCATTTTGGTAACAATTTTTCAACTGTTTTATTGTTACGGGGTTGTTACTGTTTTTTTTTTTAAAAAAAAACTTACGAACCCACGGGTAATTCTTTAAATTGGTAGAAACTAGGGTAGCTCAGTTGCTGTCAATTTTAAAAAATACCATACATTGACCCTAGCAAGCTAAGTTTATGTGCGTCGTCCTATCCTGTCTCTATAAAAGGAGATCAACTTGACCCATAGGCAATCTTACGCAATATTCAATAGGCAGGTACTATGTGAATCCAAATAGGTACTAAGTGGAGTTGGGTAAACTTAATAATGGGCAGCTTGAGGAGCTGTATGAAGGCCAATCCACGTATTTTTAGGCACAGTTTCAACATTATGCAAATCAAAACAATCAAATAAAAAAATCTACTGCGAGCAGTAGTGCAATTCTGTAACGTTCACGAACTCGCTTCGTCCAAAGAACTCCTTGGATTTTTAAAATCGCCATAGATTCTATCTTCTCAAGTAACGTTTGAAATTCGAATGGTAGATGGTGTGATTTTGAGATAATTTACTTGTAACGTTACAGAATGTTCTATTATTCTGTTGGTCTTTTCTTCAGAATTTGAACCTGCGACCATCTGATTCGAAACTGTGAGCGTGGTTGAGATAGCAGAGTCGGAAAGAGGTTCTGATGTTATCGCGAGCAGTATATTCTTGCTTTCCTCTGCAAAACCTTAAAGTAATATGTATCGATAAGTGCGTCTACATACAACGTGTCCCAAAATTCAACGATAAGCCGGCACCAGAGGATGGACCTACTAATGACCACTCGAGAAAAAAAAAGAAAAAAAAAATACCTCTACTTTTTTTAAAAATTACTTAAAAAAATGGAAATTCTTCGAAAATGTATACCCCTTATGACACTTTTAACTACCATGACCATAATTTTTCAAATGTTTCAGTTTTTTTGTTTGTATCGGCAACCTAAGAAGTACTACTATTCACCATGATCTTTGAAAATTACAGAATTTTCGTAGTTTTACAAAGAAACAACCAAAAAAAATTATTTTCCTAAAATTTTGAAAGATTTTAACGTTCAGTACACTTTAACTCATCGTAGTGTAAAAAAAAAATATGGACACTACTATGGCAAGTTTTTTAAAAAATTGGCGCAACTAACCTAGATTTTAAAATGGTATAATACTTTAGGAAAACAAGCCACAAAAAAAAAAATAATTACACTTTTTCTAATCAAGAACCAAATTTCATAAGTTGTTGTTAATAGTAATCACTTCTACTATGTGCCCAAACGATCAAAAAAAAATTTTTTTTTAAAGTAGGTATTTTTTTTTATTTTATTTTTTTTCTCGAGTAGTCATTAGTAGGTCCATCCTCTGGTGCCGGCTTATCGTTGGATTTTGGGACATGTTGTATATGGTGGATGAGTACATAAAGGTAGATATAAACATGACTGGCGAAATCCGAGCGTGAGCACTGAGCACTATGTTTAAACCAGACTACCCCTCGAGGAGTACAGGCGAGATGCATACCCAAGAAAAAAAAAGAAAGAAAACTGTCCGATATTTCTCAGAGATCGTCAACATAATCCACAACAATAACTTTCGGTGACCAGAATTGATCTATATCAGGGTTTTTCAACCTTTTTCATGGCACGACCCCTTTAGTATGAAGAAATATTTCGCGACCCCCCGTTGGATTTTTTACATGTTTTTTTTTGTGACAAATAAATGTTCAATCCAGCACAGATGTTGGTTTTCATAATTAGAGTTCGGATAAATTCATTATTAAGGTGAATGCTCGCGGTGAGGGAGCGCCTTAGTAATTAGTATATCTTTTTAAACTTTTTTTTAATGCAATAGCTTATCCAACCTTTTACAACTCCCCTCTATAGAAGCTTCGCGACCCCCCTGAAGAGGCGTCGCGACCCCCCAGGGGGTCGCGACCCCCAGGTTGAAAAACCCTGATCTATATAGATTAATTGATAGGAATAAAAATATTGATCATTAAATTAACAGTTTATTGCTACTGAATGGCTTTACGGCACGGTCTCCACGCCACCAGACCCTGAAGAAGATTCTATTTTTTATAAATATCAGAGAGCTTTGTAGAAATCAATTTAGGTACCTAGGTAGTTCTAGTTCACTTCGGTTAACTTTTTTTTTCTAATTTGAATGATGGAAAAATGCGATAAAATATTTCAAATTAATTTTATATTCGTGTTAGGCCTATGTAGGTAGGTATGTACAGTGAGTTAAATATCAATTGAATGAATCGATAGAATGTTATGACATTTTTTTTTACATTTTGCTTTTTGAAGAAAAAAAAATGAAAAAGAATACCGTATAAAAATGTACCGTTTATAAACTTCTTAGATCCTTAAACACTTCAATCAATGAATTATATTAGACTAAAGAAGTAACCTTTATGCCACTTAGCATAAATTCAGCACCACGGGAACAAAAAGACCTAAAAAATATGAATAGGAACATCAAAATCAACCGTTTATTGCGTCGTACCCAATAAACGATTGAAATATTACTATAAAATTCTATCAAAATGCAATCACGAAAAAATGTACCGACGCGATTAAATCGGGGTCAAAGAAAGTTAGGGAAACCGCCGCGACGAGATGACCAATCGATGAGAACCGGTCGCGACGCTCGACCAATCAGAGAAATTGCGCCATTCCTTTGAAAATGGAACACAGATCCCAGTTCATGGTTCTGAAAAGGGATCTTTCTCTTCAAACAGCTGTAATATTTTGCTAGGTTTTATATAAATGTAGTATTTGCGTTTAATTCGACTAGATCAACTAGCTCGCGCAGTAAACATCGCGTACATTGTTGTAACTATCTCAGTGTTGAAGCGACACTCGGTGCGGTGGGTACAGCCATCGCACGATTTTTAAATTTCGAATAAAGTTATTTTTTCTTCCAAACTTTAGTGTTAGCTTCAGTGAAATATTCTAAGTAATATTAATCAATTAGTGAAAATTGCTTAGTGGAAAAATTCAACCCTTGGGTCCTGTTGGAATTTGTTTTACGCTCCAGTCCTTCAATTCACGTAAGTATTTTATTAAGCTACGAAAAATAATAAGACAGTAACACATGCTTTTTTAAAGGTTTTTTATGAAATAAATTATTATAAGTACACAAAAATTATTATAACTAAATTATTATAAAATTCAACATCGAATTGAAAAAAAAATGTTATCAATGCTAACACAGTTAACAACTTTATCTTATGTTATATTCTTATGTATTTTTATTCTATTGTGGCCCACACTAGGAATTTCTCCTGTAGCCTGTGGTTAGGTGGGTGCATTTACAAACATAGAAACTCGCATACACAAACGCCCGGATGAAAGTTCAATACCTACTTCTAAGATGGTAGATGATGAAACAAAATCGGATCATCAAAATCTGGTCTTTGGACAATCGGGATCCAATGAATTATAAATAGCTTGAAATAATTATTTTAAAAATTGAATAGTTTACAGCGTGTCTTCAAGCATGATAATGTGTTCATTGTTCAATATTATTATCCCAAAAATGTTGACAACGCGTGTCCAATGATGTATGAAACGACTCACGTCACGTCACGTGTATCGTGGTAACCAAGTAGAAACAACAAAGTGAAACCAACAAAATTCATTTAAATGTACACATTATTACAATAATAATTGAACAGCATAACAAGATTTCCACCATGTCGCAATTGATTGCGCACAGACCTTCGAAGTTTGAGATAAAAGTAAAGCGTATACAGTAAACTTGATGTAAAAGTGAGCGATCAAGGTTTACCAGTTGAAGTACCTACGAAATACGCTCTCAAAGTAGGTTGACCCTTAAAGGAAAGTTCAGACGAACCTTTTAAAAGGTAACTTCCTGGTGATTTTTTTTTTTTTTATCGTGGTAAAATCATCAAATGAGACCTCCAACCCCGGGCAGGGCGGGAGGTACTGTCAGACTTGTACTGACTAAAATCCACGGTGTCCTTCAGTAGCCCTTTATGTTCCGGGGTCACGGTAATAGAAATAAGTCCCGCGACCAACTTCCTGGTGATGGTGATCTTTTTGGTGAAATGTCATTTTTAAATGTCTTTTGATTCCTGCTGTGTTGCGTATAAAATGCAACATTTTGAGGATTTTGTATTATCCTACTTAAAGTTTATATCTGAGCTCAAAAGAGCATTGATTCGTTATTATAATGGCGCCATTAGCATCAACATGAATCAATTTCCTAAATATCCACGCACTACTTAATTTTAAAAATGGAATGCCAGAAAAAAAGCAAAGCATCCGTATGCTATCAACAATTTCAGCCAGTGTTCAGCAAAGCATGTCATAGATAAGAAAAAAAAACTATGAACCACCTTTCTGATTGTTGTAAACTAGGTCCAGATTCATCTTATTGTTAAAACTTTGAGGCTTTGAGAGCGAAACCTCTTTCACTTAGGTTAACTTTCATTCGTGGGAGCTACATAAATATCATTTTTTATTGTGTTTAACCAGCTAAGTAATATTTTGTCAACAACCACAAATAGTTTTGGTTTTGTAGAAAGCGGACACACTATTAAACAGCATTTAGTTTACATTCTTGTTAAAAAATGACGGTTTTCCGAACGATATATTAATTGATCAGACATCAACTGTAGGTCAAAAATTTATTGAGAGAACCTGTACTTCGGTCTTGAAAACATTACATCATGGACTAGAGTAACAAAGAAATAGCTTAAGAAACGAACTAAAAATATATTTCTTACAAAATCGTTACAACTCTTGCTCCTGAATTCTTGATGGCTTGATTTTACTAGGTAAAAGAAGATATGCAGTCTGTTTTATATCAGAAACTGTTTACTTTTTTTCTAGACAAAATGGTTTATGATAAACACCAAAGAGAATGTTCTTGGTAATAGAAAAAAAAACGAACTTTTGCCTCTCTTCAACATTTGGCGAGGCAGGTCAATGACAGACCTTACTCAATCGGAATCAATGCTTTAATAACAAACGAATTGCTCAAGACATTATCGACTAATTTATTTGTAATTATAATGATTTTAATAGGTACTTAAATGCAATTATTATACTAATTTAAACTGTCAACACTGCAACTTGTCATTGAAAATTGCTTAATTTTATGCTCAAGCGCCAAAACGGTGAACTCCAAGGCTTTTGATGGAAAACTGTTCTTACTCAATATTATTAGCGCAATAATGTTGATGGTATGTGTCAACAATGTGTGATACCATGGCCAGAAAATCTTGACACGCGGTCACAAACAGAACTAAGTTGAAAATATACTGAATTTGACACCTTTTTCATATTTGCCTTTATTAGTGGCGCTACCATGAGTGTTCACAATAAACTGGGTTTATGACAAAACGTGAAGGACAATCTAGGTAATTGTTCTGTTCTAGAGATTATAATAATAGGGCCGTCTGTGTATCTGGCGGTGGCAAAGGCTCTTTTGGCACCTATAAAAAGGCCGATCTTTTTAGAGATGTCAAAATAGTCTGAGCCAAGTCAGAAGCGACGAGCGATTTCAAGGAGGCTTCACCTGCTTATAATAGCTGATGTTTGTTTGGTAGTGTTTTCAATCATCTATAGTTGTTTCTAGTTTACTCTGACATACATTTAGTTATTTCATCTGAAGTCGGAGCAACATTAACATTCTGATATCTGTCTAATCGGTGTTTCGATTTTAATTAAACCTATTTATTATAGTTGCCAAACTTGTAGTACATTATAGTAGGTACGATGAATTAGTACAATATGAAAATGTGACGTAAGCGCACTTGTTCAATTCAAAGATTTTTATTGAAGATAATAATTTTATTGGTAACTAGCGGCCCGCCCCGGCTTCGCTCGGTTAGAAGTCCTCTAAAACCCGGTCCCGATGGTTACAAACACAACAAAAAAAAGTATTATCCGAATCGGTCCAGCCGTTTTCGAGTAATGAGCATTTTGCGATCCATTTTTATATTATAGATTTAATTTGTAACGTTTTTTTACGTAAAAAATACTTATTTGACCTTGGCTAAGGCAGTGGTCAAAAGTAAGTGGTTCTCCTTTTTTACGTTTTGAGGTAGATTGAGGATCCATGCATTTCTCAAACCATAGTAAGTTTTTGTAACGGGCAACATTCAAATAATTATGTCAAAAATAATAGGGTGAAAGTCATGATACCTGTCCGTGTGATTTTTTTTATTAAAACTGTTTCTTTGTTCAGTCTACTTTCCAAAATGAAAATAATATTATAATAGACATGACAATATTCACGCCTACAAACTTTACACAAAAGTCTTAGATTACATAACTAGCACTCCAAAACATACCAGAATGATTGCTTTTTTTTTCTTAAAAATAATAAAGTAGGTACCATTATGTCAGCAAAAGTTTATTTTTTATCACAAAAAAGACGTAGAAAGTCTACCATTAACACCGCAGTTGGCGGGAAAAACGATAAAATCGACCTAAGTCGGTTAGTCGGTGAATATTGACGTAACTGCAGCTACTCGGTAAGGGTGTTTCGCAAAACGTTTGGTGTTCACTATCTGTTAGGTTCTAGTACCTTCGATATTACATTATGTGACATAATAAATAATAACATATAATAACGATTACAGATGTATAGTTGTGAAGTTGAGTTGATATGTATGATTGGAAGAGGCAATTTTTATGGCAATTGAGCTGAAGTTGGAGGTTTATTTCTTTTTGTATCGACATTATTCTATAGATACTGCTTTTTATTTTATTTTTTTAATTAAATCTGCTATTTTTACGATCTCGATCATTGAGCTATTACTACTACATATAGAGACGACCCCACTGTGGCCACCATCCAGGATGAGTGCGCGCGCCTAAAGCACGACACAGAGTTGTCAAACAATTGAATGAAGTTGTGCGCGCGCACTCATCCTGGATGGGACACAGTGGTGATACGTGGTGTCGTCTCTATACGTAGTAATAATAGCTCAATGATCTCGATATGAAAAGAAGTTATTGTGAAAATTTTACTTGGTCTTTGGATACTTTTATGGTTTCGTTTAAAGTAGTAATAAATTCCCTTACAAAAGGGGATAAGGTGACATAATTATTTAATTTTACATAGTGGTAATGAACTACCAAAATAACTGTCTATGTAGTAGAAAACATCCGCTTTCATCTCCCCAATCAGTGAAAAGACTTCAGTAGAAGATAATATAAAGGCGAAAGCCAGGGTGTACCGTGTGAACCTAGCTGTTGCAATTTATTGCTTTAACCCAACGCGTTAGTATCTAGACAGCGTTGTAGACGAGCCGATTTTAGATACCTAGGTACTCGGCGTAAATTACTCACAAAGTAGAGGCAGTGCGGATAAATTGTAGAATTAACAGCCTTCCGGGGTTCGATGTGGAGAAAATACGTGGTCTAGAATAGGTATTGTGGTTTTAAAGAGTTTTGTTGTAATTATATTTTTCTTTTGGCTTGTAAGTCACTTATTTTAGCCTACTTACGCCTCTAGACAACATAAAATAGAAATGCAGTATTGCACTTCACCAAATTAAAAATCTAAGGTTCTTTTTTCAGTAGATTATTGGTTGGTTTCTGTTGAAATCAAGCTTGCTTGCTTTATTCAATTACCAATAGAATTTCGCTTGTGTAGATTGTTTTATTTGATCAATTAAAACCTACTTCGTCGAGATTCGCAACTGCATCGTTTTTTTCGGTGCATACTCGCGGATACAAGTTCCAGTCGTCCTCCATGCTCATACGTGTGCAGTAGTTCAGTTAAAATGGCTGAGTCACTTGTCCCCATTCTGCTCTACTGGCCAAGACTTTCACTGCGTGCTTGTTTAAGATGTTGCTTTAAGAAATAAGACGAATCTCGGAGTTTTATTGATAGTTGCAAAATGGCATATGGGCCATGTCTTGCGAATTATGGTTCAAACGCCAAAGACCTGCTTACTTGTCTAAATGATATTTTTGGGCAGAACGATCAAATTGCTATGTTCAGAATCAGATTAAGAATAATTAATCTGTATTTGCGTGATATACTTATTTAGTGCTCAAACTTCTTATCCGCTTCAGTCAGTATGCAAATATTGTTCCAACTAGATTATTCGAATTTTAATCATCAATTTGTAAAATAGAATAGAACACAATGAAAGAATATGAATATTATAGTCTGGTTTTTCATTGCTCAATAAATAGAAACCCAAATAGAGAAATGGTTCTGAGTGCATTGTATTGCATCGCTTGAGGTGTGTAGCAATAATGAGTTGTGTGCAGTCTAAATAAGTGTTCACAATAAGTCAATAACACGCTGCGTTCTATTGACTAATGATTTTTAAACATGGCGGTGCTGTAGTTCTACTTTTGAAAGTACCAACCGCCATTTTGAACTAACTAATGTTAGTAGGTACCTCGAAGGTAGAGTTATCGTCATTTGTCGGGCAGAGTTCCAATTTCTAGCCATATGAACCCGGAATGAATTTCTTATTGGTTATCAATAATAATATTCATAGTTTAGAGATACCATGCAATAAAAGCGAAAATCACGTTCTTGGCATCTTTACGATTTGTTGGACACGACTCAACATCATCGTCAGCCTATAAATGTTCCCACTGCTTGGACACAGGCCTCTTCTCTGAGAGGAGGAGTAGGCCATTTACCACCACGCCGCGCCGGCCTAGTGCGGATTGGTAGATGTCACACGTTTTCGAATTTTTGGTTCTAGGACATGGCGATTGCCTCATGATGTTTTCCTTCACCGTTTTGAGAGCAGCGGTGATGAAATAAATTACACAAAGTAAAACGCCTGACTGGCTTCGAGCCTATCAACTCGTAAGTCAGGGGGTCGATAACACTGCGTATATGCCGCATATAAAATGGAGATCAGTGATCAGCTCGAGCCTTTTCCGTGTTGATATTTGGTCACCCTGTTTTGTCCAGACATTACGGAACAGTGACCAACCATTCATAAAATCATTTTTAAACCCATCTAACCATTTCAAAGCCAATGCCAAGCAATCAGGAACTCATCATCATCAAATAACAGAAGTTACAAACGAATCGTATTATTTATGAGTTTTCCTGACAGATGCTGTTAAGTGCACATTGTTTTATATAATTGGTTCCCTACATGGCCAGTAATGTGTTTAGCACGGCGTGACAAAAGGGCGGACATGTAAATAAATGGATTAGTAGTTGTGACCATAGACTATATACTTATAATCGTCTGTGACTATGCTGCTACGGTTTGTAAGTGAATCACGTAAGGAATGTTAAATCTGTGAATGACACTGAATTGATTTTGTTGGGGCATTAAAATGCTGTTTTATTGTTAACTGTTTTATTTTCTTTTTATCGATACTATTAAATAAACAAAAGAATACATTCATTTCTGGCTGTCTTTTGTTTGAGCCTTTATTATGTGAATAAGACATAATTGCAAATACCTTTTGAAACGACAAAGAAAAGATTAAAAGCGAGACAAAATTACCTACGTCGTTTCACTTGCGCAAAAAAGCTTCCTTATTAGTAGCACGAGGGTCTACCATCTGCCTTACTGGGGGTTTCCATACGGGTGATAATGCGAAGGAACGCTAAGGAACCCAAAACAGGTATAATGTCCCACGGGACGTCGCGATTCGGCACTAACGGGACCCGTCCAAGTGCATCGACCGCGAGCTCCACTTTCCAAACATAGGTTACTTTTTTCACAAAAAGATTCTTTTGTAACTACCTTATTCCACATAGAGGAAACTGTGATAAATAAAAATGTCATTTTAAAGTTTCCACGCTTGCTTCCATAATTGAATGAATCAATAAATCTGCTGTGTTTTATTCTAGAACAAACGATACTTAATTTTATTTGGTGGTTGGCAATCGGTCAGTGCTCCTTATAAGTTAGGTCCTTTTACTATGAATGTAAGCATCCTTATTCGTAGGGATCACGTGGATTTTTCACGTTGCAAATGACGTCAATCCAAGGAAAACAAGTCAATGATTGACTCAGAAGTGACGAATTAATCAAAAGTCAACTATGTTACAAGTGACCGTGACTTGTGCACAATTTCTGCGCTATGGTGTGCAGTAAATTTATATGTATTTATAATTATATTTTCGTTGTAACTGGGTTAAAATATTAACATCGGAACACAGAGCACATAGTGAGTGTTTAAAATAAAATAAAAAAGGTAGGTACTCTATTTCGAATTCTAGCTGGAACTGAAAAAAACGATTTCCATAGGTTGTCGAAGCGGTTTGTTCGGTTTGAAAAGTTACCAGCAATAAAAAAATATAAAAATGGCAAACACAAACATAACGCACGGTTTTATTCAAATTAGGGTGAGAGGCCCATTATGTCGCCTACTGACTCGCTGTTTTATTAACCTGTTTGGCCCTTCAAGGTGTCATGGTCTTTTGATATTAATACCTATTCCAATAACTTAAATGGACTGGGCTGATTTTCTGTTTACGGCTTATTCGTTTTCATATTATTATTATTTATGACGTGATGACGTGACGATAATGGGATGAAAATTCAGAAAAAAGCGTTTCTTTTCATTCTTTGTCATACGAAACTGCCCTTATGAATGAATGCAGAACTGTAGAGTCAATACTATCGGCTCTTTTTCTAACGTTTGACATTCATTTAAAATATACTACCTTCATGTTTTTTTTTTTATTTGGTTTTAAGTTTGTTTAGTTTTAAGTTCTTCTTGATTGTTTCTTGTATCATTACTGTGTGTACTTGTGGCATGTGCCAATAAACTTTTTTTTTTCTTTCTTTCTTTCATGCACATGAAATAAATGGTTTGACTTTTACTCGATGAATATTGAATAAATATCTAGGTAGAAACGAGGCCTTATCAGCTATTCGGACAAAAACCGTACATTAAAAAATATTCGATGCGCGAGAACTTTAGAGCGTTTCGATACGATTCATATTAACGACTGATACTTGTTCGATGTTTTACTCAGTGGGTGAACGTCACAAAAACGATACTCCACATTACAGAATCACAGACAACACAAGCTTATGTTTACATAACACAGATTACAAACTCACTCACTCATTATGTAATATCATAAAAAAAACTTAACAACAACTACAACTCTTATTTTAATTGCATTATTTATTGAATATAAATGTGATATAATGCGTGCATTATGGCTGCGTTTATTGTTTGAATTATTAATAATAATAAAGTTGCGGAACATTTTATTTTTGTGGCTGTCGATTGCCGTTAATGAGTTATTGTTGTATTGTGTCGATTGTCTAGAAGGTGGTGAGGTTTTCAATTTAAATGTAAAAATAAATTATATATTTTTCCTTTTCAGTTTATTTTGTTATTTTATTTATTTTTATAGCTTAAATCAGTATTTTACCTAGATACTTTCTAGGACTGCACTAATTTTATAACTTTTATTTAAAAGAAAAACATCGTCTTTCTTGACCTTAAAATTACATAATTCATACTAACCCTGTCTATTTATTAAATTGAAGTTCAAGTGTCACATAGACTCATAAGGCTATAAATCATTAACTCACTGTACCCGGGGAGGTTATGATAATTTTAAAGTCGCTGCTCGTAGCTTTATGATCAATTTATATTGTTTATGGAGTCAAGAGCTCAAGATATTATAGAGAAGGTTTATTACTACTGTGCTTGGAAGTGGGATACTAGCAAGATTTTAAAACACCTAGGTATGTTAAAAAAAAGGGTTTTTTTATAGTAAGTCTGTCATAATAATCAATGCATTTACGTTTGACATTATTCCAAACAGACAAAAAATGAGCTTTCCTTCAATCTATGGCGGTTAAATTTAAATTAATTTCTGTCCGCCATGTTTACCATAGGTACAGGGCAATACCCTACATACAAAAATACATTATAAAGGTACTTTATTCCGTGAATCACGGAGGGCTTGCCGTATGTCGCAATATTTCGGGAGCTAACGGTGAGGACCGGGTGCATCGACCGAGCACAGCCAGTACGACTTGGCCTACGTTTATCGTGTGACGTGCCGACAACAGTGGTGTTCACCCTCGAATTGAAAAATGTGATCGGATGAATGGTAATTAGTGCATTTACCTATTCTTAGTCTAATGAACGCTCGTTAAGCTTTTCGCGCCGTTTTTGTTATTTGCAGTTTTCACTTTTAAATTCAAAGGCGAACTAGTAATTAATTTTAATTGCAATTAATCTAGATTGAGAACGGAGTAATTAAACTATAATTTACTTAATAAATATTCAGTGTTGGTCTATACTATAAAAGTTAATTCTATTTTAAGTGCGACGTTTAAAAGTGCCTCTTTGATGGCCTAATTGACTAAATGATTTGACTTTGACTTTGACTTTGAGTGGATACGGTAAAATCAAGTTATTTTTTGTTTAAAAAGTGCGGGCTTTTAAATTGAAATGTCCGCAAGCCGCGGGTAAGCAACGAGTCAGCAACTGCGTTTAGTTTTTGGTACTGATCCCGACTTGTAAGTGTATCTATTTAATCTAAGTGTCACTTTTATAAAGTAAGCAAGGTAGCACGTGTGGTATTATTTTTCATTCAGCAGAATACTGCACAGTGAATTATAAAATTTATTGATTTATACTTTAAATCTATGTTAGGTTAAACTATCTGCTCCCCGCGGCTTTACCCTCTTCCTATTGGTAATAGCATGATGTGATATTTATATATAGGCTTTCTTGATAAATGGACTATCCAACACAAAACCAAACAATTTTACATTTCGAACCAGTATTTTCTGAGATCGGCGCTTTCAACCGACTTTGACTTTGTTAATCGGTTTCTTTGCAATTTTAGCATTGATTTAATTTTACGTAAATATCACGGCGTTGCGTGAAATTCTTTGCATGATCTCTAGTTTGAAGAACTTAGATAATTATAATACACGTTCCGTTGACCCAAATAGGTAGATATCACGAGCATGCGAAACAATTATCGTGCATAATATGTAATTATGATGTTAGTAAACTGTAGGACTCGTTAAAAATAATCATTCAACTATTCTAATGGATGTTTAATTAGCAAGAAGAATGCGGTTTGAAGTTTACCTATTATTTAATAGGTACCTTTACTGATGTAAGACATGCTAAAAAGATTTGCCTTACGCATTTAAAACTTTATTTTACTTAACTAATACAGTTTTTATTATCTTAACAATTAACGCCTAACTATAAACATTCTTCCAATACCTAATGCTTTTACAACATTTGTACTAAAAATACTAAGTAGTTTTGAAAAAATAATATCTTAGAGTGAAAGTTTTTGAGTAGGTATATGTAGGTATATGTGTTTGTTACTCTTTCACGCAAGAACTACTAAATGTATTTGGACGAAATTTGGTAGTCAGATAGTTTATAATCTAAATTAAAAGAAAGGAAGTTTAATCCCTCTTTTAGTTGTTTTTGGATAATTTTAATAGCGGGTGAAGTCGCTGGCAACAGCCAGTAATACAATAGGTACGCTTTTGCTCTGCTTACACTCCAAAAAAAGTCTGTAGGTAGGTAATTATTTAATTGAAATCAACTAAGCAATTTTCTAAGTGCAGTCATTAATTCATAATTTTATAAGACGCTTCTGCGTAAAAATACGTACTTAAACCCATTTTAGAAACAATGAAATTTTTTTGATTATATCAGTGAGACATCCGTTGCATCCCATCTAATTATTTTGGTACCAGCAAGATTAAGCAACTTGTCAGTATTTCGATGTGCGATAGAATCTTAAAACCTTTTTTACTTTACATTTCGTTAAAGAAACAAATTAAAATATTTAAAACAAAATACAATAGCTTTAAAACAAGCGGCAGGAAACCCTTATCCTGTGATCACGGCTACCTAAGTACATTGCCATGTCTTTTATAAGTCTACTTCGGGCAGTCTATAAAACGAAAACAAAGCAAAATAAACCCTGAACGAAACTACTAACAGTCTAAAACGGCTTAAGAAATTTAAAACAATGACGTTAGACATGAGTAGGTACGCAATACGTTTGTCGACTCCAAATGGGTTTATTGATAATAACGATACAACAGTCACAAGCATATCAAACAGTGCTTTATAAATCTCGATAAAGACATGAAAATGTTCTTAACTTGTAGGACGACAACTAAGCCTTTCACCTTATTGATATTTTAAATTTGACAGATTGAAATGTTACCATCGCAAAAAAAAACCCAAAACGATCGAGTGCATTGAAAAATTACAAACGTTAAAAAAAATGTCTCGTTACATATTGGATTTTGCAAGTTCTAAAGGCTATCTTCAAGTTGGTTACTGTCTTGTGAAATTGGTTTATTGCAACAATACGGCATCGATAAAAGGCGTCATGATGCAATAATCAGCTGTTGCGCTTGGTCTGCCGCCGACCCGACCCTTTGCTGAGTTTGACTGACGCAGACAATGGCACTGGCTTAACTAACGAAGCAATGGATGTATAAATATTATATTAAAGGCCGCGGTCAACTAATCACATGTAGAGGTAATTTGAGGTAGTGTTATGTTGTTATTCTAGATTCATCCTTATTAACTGTAGACAAACGAAGACAAAATGATTTATTAATAATTAAGGTAGACTTTATGAAACAAAGTCGTTCATAATTGTGGCGTTGATTGTTGTCGAGAGTTCAAACCAGACAGCAGCAGTTTAATTGGAAGTGCGATTATTTTATAAATTAATTTTAAGTAATAATCTCAAATTACACAAATAGTGCGGTAATCTAAAATGCATTTAATTTATGAAATACTGATGATAGAATAAATAGCTTTGTACAGTATATTTTTCAAATGTATTTTCACTCACATTATAGGTACTCTATCCATAAACAAAGTACATTCACCGACAAAATAAATTACAGTAAAATAACTGCATCACAGTCACAGATAATAATCAGCGAAAATTTTGACAGATGCGAAATGCCGCGTTCTCATTTCCTGACATTATAAACACAAATAAAATCACGACGTTGTAATAGACTTAAGGGGAAAGTAGCAAGTGAAAGTTTAGTTTTAGCAAACCAGTTTGAAGGTCAGCGATGACGACGACCGCGAACCGAATAGAAAATTTAATGCCATAGAATTTAGCGTCATTCATAATAAGCTGGATGGTGTATGCCAACTTAAATGTTGCCGATATTTTAATGTGAAAGTAACGATCTCGAATTATTTATGATATCCACATTGATATGAATTAATCAATTTAGTCTTACACATACATGTAACCTATTTCAATGTAGGTAACCCTTTAATGTTTCCATGCTGGAACATAGGTTTCCTCTTTAATAAGAGTTACTCGACTAATTAAAATAATACCACACGCTGACCCAGTGCGTCATATTGCCACATGTCATCGAATATTAATTTGTTTCAAGGACATACTGGTTTCTTCTCGATGTTTTCATTCACTATTACTATTATATTATGAATTAATGCCTAATGGAGCGTTCCAATACGCCACCTACTTGCTCGAGCAGAGTAATAATAATAGCTAGTTCTAATTTAATTTAATTTATTGTGTAATACAACAAATTAAATTGGATAGGCTGTCGCTCCGTGTAAAATACTGATATCCAGCTGCATCTGGTTTGACTGGAAGCCGACCCCAATATAATTAGGAAAAGGCTAGGCAGATGATGACACACCCTAATTGTATAAAACTATCACGTACAGAGAGGTGTTTATAAATTTACCGGCATAGTTGTCTTCACCTTGAATTGAAACCCGTGCTAGGTATGCACGAGCTGAAAATAAAATTTTATACATGATTTAAGAAGTATGTTCATCGACCGAGGAAAAGCATACCTGTAGGTAATTTATTTGAATTTCTATACAATGTAAGACAAAATTATGTTATTCTTTTGATCTTGGCTCTTGGTATCCATTTAAAATTTAATGTTATTATTAAATTATTATAATCTGATGAACTGGACATGAGGATACGGGTACGGGTGGTTCGTATCGGTGGTCAATTAGCCGTATCTGTCACGTAATTTGTATGCAGAAAGTAGAGGGAAATGTTTTGTTTATTTTGCGTCAAGTTTAAAAAAAAATTATTGGTACACTTCTTCTGAAGTTTTAGTTCACAGTTGTAGTTTTAGCAAAACGAAAGTCTCATCACAAGTGTGTAGTCCTCTTTCCAAGTATTATGAATATTTTTTATTTGCATTGAGAAAGCTACACACGTACGCTCTTCAACTTTACTTTAAATATTCTATACATAACACATTCACTTAAAGTAGGCCTGTAGAACATATAAAAAACTTGGTTGTAACTAAGTCAAGTGCACTACAAGAATTGTCGTTATGTAACGTAAATAGAAGCCAGTTTGGCATGTCAATGTTTGACTATGGCGTGACTAGTTGAGGTGTGTGTCAAAGTTTTTTTTTTAACTTACGAGCAAACATTTTTTTTCGAGAGTCTTTAATTTACCTAAGCAATTATTTATTTAGAATACTAATTGAGGTTTGAAGATAAGAATGAATAGCCAATGACTTATTTATGTATGATCCGGCTCGAAGGACCAAATTGTATTGGTCCTTGAGTGTAATCATTGCTTACATAATTACAAAAAAACAAGTCAGAATTACATTCTTTCCTCGTTGTTCATTTACGCTTGCATGGAGCCTTGAACACAAAACAGTAGATTATTGACAATTACTTTAAAAAAATCATAAATGCACATTGCACGCTTTGCCTCAATGTTTAAGAGTCATCGAATCCAATTCAACAAGGTTTCTGATTTCGTTAGTATGACCAAACAATATTATTAAAGAAATATAAATAGTAAATGAGGAATTTAACTGGATTTCAATTTTATTTCAAGTGTAGCAAAGGTAATCTTCACTTAAACCGAATATTAGTACCTATAGTTCATTCTAAAACTGTTTCCGTATTTCTCTGTGTGGGAATAGAATACTTTCCTTTGACTGATATAATATTATTCCTACTTTATTTTTATACACACATGCATGATACTATCGCGTGTAGGTATAAGGTGGTCTGCAATATAAGACGTAGACTTCCGACGAAAGGAAGGAAATATCTATTTTGTTACTACGTGTTATTTTTATTGAACTCTTTTCCCCGCACCTGTCGCGTGTACATGTATGTTTGTAGCTGAAGCTTGTCTCCATTGTGATAAAGACAACTGATTGGTACTTCCGTCGGTTTTTTGTTTATTTAAAATACTACTGACATATCTTTTTCTTCATTCGAAGTGTTACATTCTTGCGTGGAAAATCGACTTACACTGGACGGTGAATAATGCCTCTCAAAAAAATTATGTGTCAGTATAATCTGTTTATGCAGTAACTTTTTTCTTTCTTGTCTAATATTTACTAAATCATGAACTCGATATTATATTATCAAACACTTATACCAAACCCTATTTGACAGTATCTCTGCGATCGTACGCTAACCGATTGATTATATTAATTTTTAATTCGGTCAGTCTCGAATTCTCACCTAACACAACAAATTATGAATCAGTGGTATAATTAAAAACGGACCTGGTACTAAATTACGAGTATGATTGATAAATGATGTAATCTAACAGGTACTATTATGAGTTTAACTACAACCTACTTTTAAAAGGCATTTAGCGATTTACATTTAAATTCGCGTGTCTATATTCTACACACATCATCGACTACTGAGAAACTTCGAAGGTCGTACAGTTTTATATTTGATTTGAGCCTTTTTATTGGATTTTAGACTAAACTGTTCGGAATGTCTATTGATTTATGTAATATTGACTTTTAAAATCAATAGTAGGTACAATGCGAATAGTAAAATCGCCTCATGTATTAACTAAGAAATATACGCACAGTTTTATTGGTTTTTCGATCCGCGTTCAATAACCTTTTAATGCACAGTTGGCGCAGTGGCTGGACGATCGACTGCTGTGTTGCATATCGCCGGTTCTGTCCTCGCACTGAACAAATATTTTTATGATCTACAAGTAGTCATTCGGGTCTGGGCGTTAGTGTATGAGTTTCAATGTTTGCAAAAGGCACTCACAATACACAATAAATTCCTAGGAAACGTAAAAAAAGAAAGAAAGAAATAAAGTTGTTTGTTTCTTCATCCAGATAAATCACCATGGCGACATCAGTGCTGCAGCCCGAAGACTGCCGGAGGGAGCACGAGCCAAAGCATGACATCATAGAAGCGCCGAGATTGACTGACGATGACCGAATGTATATCCTCGAAGCCAAGGAGCGGGAGTCCGGTGAATTGCCTCCAGAACTTAGAGAAAAAGCCAGAACAGAACTGAGAGAAGAACCAGCTCTAAGAGATCAAGCTTTGGAACAAATGAGACACTTCATTGAGAAACATCCTGCTATCAAGAAATGTCGAACTGGTAAGAAAGAGATTCTTGTAAAAGGTGTTTGTACTTGGTACCTTTATTGATCCTTTAACCAAAAATATATAATTTTGAAGAACAGTATGATGGAGAAACTGTGTTGTTAATTTAAAGAAGCGACTTACTGCTTACGCTATTGATTGCACAAACATTTTTGTCTGTCTGCAATTATAATTAGTTCCAAAACATTATCTTCAGTTCAACACTAATAAAGTGATTACATGCAGAAGTACTACTATCCAAAACAAATCTCATTTAAAAGCATTTTTAAATATTCTTTATGTTGAATTTACATCGGAGCGCATTCAGGTCCTTGAACCTAAAACCATAAAACAATAAACTTTAAGTTAAATTGGTCCTTAAGCTCAGATGATACAAATCCACTCGTGATTCAGATCACGTGGTATGTAAATATTGTATCCGTTACTTCATGGTGAAGCCCTTAGAGTACAGTTCTCGAATACACAATGATTATTGTAACCATCATCTAGGACGCAGGGCGAGTGTGCCAGATGTCCCAAATTTGGACGACATGTCTTGGATCCATTTATTTGAATAGTGTGTATGAAATTTAACACAAACCTTTACGAAAGCTTAAATTCTTCTCCTTCAAAAAATCACAAAACAAAAATTATGTTTCGAAATTTCAAAATTCTTTTATTTTTTAAATGATTTTCTATGCAGACAACTACCTGGTTTTACGTTGCCGCATCGTAAATGCCTTATTTAATACTTGCCGAGAAAATCATCACATAGTATACCTACTCTTATTTGTATACAATCAATCTGGGTTCTCCATCATCAACGGGACATAATCGGTGGTGCTTAGAAACTATCTCCATCTATATTTAAATTAACTGAAATCATACAAAACGTATTCTTTACAGACACGCCCTTCCTCCTCCGCTTCCTCCGGACGAAGAAGTACTCCATCCCGCAAGCCTGTTCCATGCTGGAGCGGTACTTAACCATCCGGGAAATGTACCCACAATGGTTCCAGAAGCTTGACCCCTTGGACCCGAAGATCGCTGCAGTGATAGATGCAGGGTATCTGGTGCCTTTGCCGAAGAGGGACGCTCAGGGCAGGCGTGTGGTGCTGTCTTGTATGGGTGAGTTGGAGTAGTGCTTGACACTGCGTCATTGTATCTTCTGTGGGTGTGGTCTAGCTGGGTTATTAGTTTTGTGGCCCATGCAAGTCGTTTCGTTTCCCTTTTAACTCCATTGTTTGTTCTATAATGTTCTCAGGTATTTGCATATTGGTGACTTCATTGTTAGAAACGTAGCGACTTACCATTACCTGTTTGAAGTTAGCATCATCTGACGTCAATCCATAAAAGCAAATATGTTTCCCTTCAAAACTTCCTGTTATTCTTATTTTGAGTTGATTTGCAGATACTCTATCTTCAATTCAAAGAAACAAGTCCTAAAATCTCAATTTTTCTTTAAACACAAAACCTCGTTTATTTTCCAGGTCGTTTCGACCCCCACCAGTTCGACAACTGCGTGATGGCTCGCGTCCACTCCATGATCGTGGAACTACTGCTGGATGAACCCAGGTCACAGCTGCTGGGATACACCCATGTGAACGACGAGGCTGGCATGCAGATGCCTCATGTTAGCCTGTGGTCCCTCACTGATGTTAGGGTGATGCTTAATTGTATACAGGTGAGAGTCACATTTTTTATGTATGTCTAGTAGGTCAATTACAACTCAGTATATCAAAATGAGACGAAAAGAATAAACAATATTTTGAGCCACATAAGGTTTAGTATTTTCTCTCGGTTAGGGCGCCGAAGAAGACGGTAACGGTGAAAATCAATGTTATCTGGATGAAACCTACACCAAATCGGATCGTATACAGGGTGAATTTTTCAACTGGGCGTGGATGGCTATACTTTCAAAACTATGAGGAATATCGAAAAACGTTGAAAGGAGTCTCGAGGCCGATTTTGACGAAAACTAAAACTGCATCATTGGATTTTAGAAAAATCAAAAATCCTGGCCAGGAATCGAACCCGTTGATTTTGGAAAAAAAATCACACCCTGTATTATTACACCGTTCGATAGTGTTGCTAATAAGGATCAAATTCTGGGAAGTAATCATATACGGCAAACTTAAGGAAATGGCAGATTTTTATGAAATTGCTATTTTTCCATGTTACTTTACATCTACTGAGCCATAATTTATTCGAAATATAAAATTTCATTGTTTTCAATGTCTCACTGGATTTGACGTTTCAACAATCCCACTGTACTTAGCAATACGACATTAATGAGTTGAACTAAAAATAGCATTATTTTAAAGAAGAAACGGTAACTTACGTTTCAAATACAGTCTTTGCCTTGAAGAATAATCAGTTTTTTTGTAATTATACGTTTTCCTTAAGTTTGCCGTAAATGATTACTTCCCAGAATTTGATCCTTATTAGCAACACTATCGAACGGTATAATAATACAGGGTGTGATTTTATCTAAATGACTATCATAAACAAGCTTACTTTTTTCAGAACTCAACTCCAATGAGGCACAAGTGCACCCACTTCGTGAACATTCCAAGCTACGGAGTCAAATTCTTTGAATTTGCTGTTTCCTTGCTCAGCGACAAACTGAAGGATCGTGTGATGGTAATTTCATTGTGATTAATTTACAATGTATTTTTTTTTGAAGTCTGTTAAAAATCTAACGACTGTTTTAAGGAGGAGACTTTTAAAATTTCTGGAAACACAAATAAATATAAAAAAAAAAAATAGAATTTGAATTTTAAAATGAAGAAGCATTGCTATGCAAATGTATTATAAGCTGATTATGAAGAAGCTGTTTTTTGAAAACTTATTATTCTTTTTTTTAAACGCTCACTTAGGTATATTTATTCTAATGACGATAAAACATTGTAATTGTAATTTCGTATTTTCTTGATAAAAAACCGTTCTGAAAAAGATACAAGCGTTCCTAAATTTTCACATGTTTTGAGTTGGTTGAATCAATAAGCTCAGGTGTATAATTTCTCAATCGCTTAATTAATATTTTCTCTGTCCACAGTTCCACCGAACTAGCGATGATTTGATGAAGCACGTGGATCCAGCAATTTTGCCGAAAGAATATGGCGGCACCGTTCCTCTCAGAGACATGATTGAAGAACTCAAACGCAACCTGTTGAAGCGGAGAGATGATTTGCTAGCACTTGATGCAATGTCGGTAGACTTACATGCTCTGGAGAAGAACGATTTAACTCAAGACATCCACTCTACGGCAGGGTCCTTCAGAAAACTTGAATTAGATTAAATGTTTTGTGGAAATTACAGTTTAGATTCTAAATAAAATAAAAATATTGTTTTGACGTGAAAGTCCAATTATTTGGAAGTTTACTGGGCAAATTTTTGATCTAAAAGAATAGCATAGACATATTTTTATAATTTGTATGTTTCCAAATCTTGCTTTGCTTTCAGAATAAATTAAGATTTATAATTAATTTGTAGATAATTAATAATTTTGTGATGGCTATTATTAAATATTGTCATTTGTAAGTACTCAATAGAATAAAATAATATATAACTGTATGCAAATATTGCAAATAGATCTCATTCACTGTTATTAGGTAAACGTTTTAGTAAAAAAAAACTATGAACAGTAATATAAATATGCTTTAGAAGTTATATGATCTTGTTGAGACTACATTTATGGCAAATCACACTATAATTAATTCTGTAGGCCTACATTTATTTTTATTTAGTACCTAACTATTATAGAGAGCTTGTGGCAGCCGTCGGTGGTGTCACGTTACCATTCTTAACGGAAGGTTCTGAAAGATATTGTCATTGCCATCTGTTGCGATATGTGTTTAACGATTAGATTTCTCGTATATTTAAGATAACTGCCAACATGACAAACTGACTGCTGCATTAAATTAATCGCCATTTGTAATGTAAAAGGGCTATTTGTTACACTGCTTCTAAATAATAATTCTGCAAAGATTCATCATCGGTTTTTTATGTCATCTGAAATATTTTGGGTACAGTATGTTTTAATTATAAGATATTAAATAAAATAATTTTAAAATGAGTTTATTGATTTTTTTTTATGACCTTGCAAAGAAAACCAAAACAACAATTGAACTTGACAAACTGAGATGATAGAGATAGTTTTTACAAGATTTATGTACCTACTGCAACAGGACACTCATGTTGCAAAATAAACATAGTGACATAAATTAGATCCATAGGTATAAATGTTTAAAATACTCTAATTTAACTGCGGTGTTTTTCCTTTTACATAATCGCTATCAAAAAATTTGGTTCTTTGGTTATTCAAAAAACAAAATTATGTATATAAAAAAGGGACGGAAATTATATCAGTTTTGCACCGGACTGTACTCAAAACAAAAGTAGTAATAGACAATAGACCAAAAAATTCACCATAAACAATTTCCATAAACGAAAAAAGCGCAAAGTTCATAGACAACTTCCCAATATCATAGATTATAGACGGCCTTGAATTGCGAGACATACGAAGCCAACTTCGCTGTAGTTTTTCCCGCAGTTTGGCGTCCACATAGATTGATAAAAAAATTATTAGCACGAATTTTCTATGTATTTAGATCAATAGGACGTTTTTCAACCCCTATGAATTGTTTTCCAGTGACGTTTTCATGAAACTATAATGCTATAACAGTGAACACTTTGTTTGAGTTGTTATATTGTGGTGGATTTTGTAAACATCGGGACGTGAACGCAGGCCCACGTCTATGAATTCTTGTACGTATTCTAGCCATTATAGTTTTTAGTTGTCTGTTTATGTGTAATCACGATGCAAATTCAATATATTTTGGTGTAATTTGTTGCAGTAAAGATGGATTAACCTCTTATGTTTGTGTTGTTTGCTTGGTCGTAAAAAGTGGGTCTGCCATAATCTAGCATTATTTGATTGTTGTATAAACCACGAGCACAGCAACAGGGTAGGGTAAATATCACGTTTGAGATGATATTTCTATGAGAAAAGTTAAAGTTAGGGCATAATATGGTAGACACGTCATTTTTCATGTTTTTAAACATCAAATTGGTATTGTTTTGAGTACGGTCCTATATTTGCCCGATCGCTAACAATCAATAAAGATTTCCGCGATAACGCATCAGAATAATGTTAGGTCAAGAACAGATAGTACAATGTGGGCTAAACTGTTTGTATACAGCTAATGATGTTAGTGGCTGCATGTTCTGATCATGTCCAACTTCTGTCTCAATCAATAAGGTGACAATTTGATTGGTAAACACTGTTCGAACATTGTTTTCTGACCAATGCTTGATTTTGAACTTCCTAACCTTCAACCTTCTACTTTAACTACACATAGGGCTACAGCAGCCCTCACATTCTAGATCCTTCTACATGCTTACACTGGTATTGTGATCATCTGGTTAGCATTATGCCTGTTTTAATGCTTTGACCTACTTTTATAGTAAAACTAACAGTCTTAATGTGTTGAATGCATAAGTCATGATATTGGAGTTCTATGTATGAATTTTTTGTTACTATTGTTCAATATTGTGTCTCCGGAAAGCATGCATGTCACTTGTCTATGCCATATAATGCTGCACCCTTTTTGGATTTTTCTCTCTTTACAGAGGTATATCTTTTCAAATGGCTTGAACTCATCATTTGTGTATTCTTGCCCTCTCAAATTTAGGTGTAGTTCTCAAGCATGTACACCAGAGTCTGTTCAAAATGATTGCAATTGAAGGAACTTTTATCCAACATTCTACACAAAATGTGTTAACATCAGGATTCTTATTTACTACTATGTAAACTAAACATGATGTTGGGTCATCACATCATGAGGTATGGCAGGTTGAAATGCATGGGTATATTGGCATGACACTAGCTGAATGTCAATCTACCTGGTGAAATATAAATGTGAATATCTGCGTCCACTGACCCTTACTAAGTTGAGAAGATGGTTTTTGGCAAAAGATAGGCCTGTTTCTGATGTGGCGGTCACACTAATGGCAAAATCTGTTAATGTTTGTTTTAAGTCCAGCTTCGCAATATTAATAGCAAGCATCTAATTAGGCTGTGTGTGTGTTTGGAGACAGGTCTGTAGTAAGGCTAATCATACTATGATACTTCAGCTTTGCCAAACCCTTCACTGAATACCATAATTGGTATGTTGTGAAACAATAGAAATTGGTGTCAAGTATTTACTACTACAAATTTGTTCTAATGACATACTTCACTTAACGAATATTTACATGTTGATTTCTCCTAATTTGGAAGACTTGTTAAACTGTTGAAAATGTGAGTTACACCACAAAAAAGTGTAATAAGTTTGAATTCAATTGATTGTTTAACATGATTTTATGGTAATTAGTAAAATCAATAACTTTTATTTATTCACAGAATTTGTACATTTTCACAGTTGAATTACTTGATCTACAGTTACTGTACATAAAAGTGCATTGATTGCATTTGGGGCCAAAATAGTTAGAGCCTGTATTTCAACCCTCAAAAAAATCTAACCACATAAAAAATAATGTTTGTCCTTTGATGTAATTGTGTTACTATTTTCGTCATACAAAAAAAGTTGTATAAATGATTTGAATAAGGAAAAGTATGCCAATACGTAAACTTATTTCAATAATTACAACAGGAACATGTTGTTTTGATTAAAATATGGAACCTTCTTTTGTTCTTATGTCATGTCCATAATACAGTTTCATAAAGAATCATACGTATTCTGGATTTGGATATTTTATGAGTAAACCTTATGTCCCATTCACAACTTTAGTCTAAGCGGTGAGCGGTGTGATCAGGAATGCTAGTAACACATTACTTTGTGAGTACGCGAATTTGGTACTAGCTTCTCCTCATGGTGTGTTTCAAACATTTGATCTTATCTCTCGTTTCCCCTCGCCAAGTCACAGCTCACAGAGGCATGGTTAGAATGGGTCTGGTTGGAATAGGCTGAGGTATTAGCAGAGGTGGTTTTATTAGCTCTGCAACTAGAAGTTGGCCATATTCTCACTCCAAAAAGAAAGGAAGAAGATATGCACATTGTGCAAGTGCATGTGGTGAATTAATGCCTGATCCCTTTCACAGATGCTAAGCCTGCGTCTTAGCAGACAGAATGATTTATGATGATTATTGTTAGGAATTGATTATGCATTGAATTCAATTTATTCTGAGTGTATTCAACTTCTTAACAGCAAATAAATAAAGAAATAAAGTTTGTCAGAAAAAGATGCCACTTGAAATTTGGGTACATAAGAAATAACTATGTTTTACATATCTGATGTAACCTAACTAAAACAGTGAACAATTTAATAAGTGGTTGCATGAGTTATGATATAAAAGGGGAGTGACCAAGTAGTACTGGCCAAGAGCCAAAACATGATGATCTATCATTGCCCATATTTGCAATTCCTTCTATTTTCGTTTACTTGACAATTCTTCTAAACTTTTAATTTAGTCTAACTTTGAGTATAGTCAGTAGTCTGCATTACTTGACACTCTTACCCTTAATCTGCTGGTTAAGGTAGGTCATGTTTAATGGGCATTGATTGTACTAAGAACTTGGACAGGACTGTGGTTGCTTACCAAACCTTTACAATGTCATTGATTTTGAGCTTTAATATGTCTTGGATAAAGCTCTGTTGTTTTGTATGGGTCAGTCAAATTCTGCTGAGGTCAGTCAATCAATCAAGATATCAATGCATTAACCTCACAATGTATATGATACCAAAGAGTATTGTATTACCCAGTAACTGAGTTGTGATAGTCAAATTGCAATCACTCAATGCAAAATATTGATAATCATTGGTAAACACTGGGTTAACAGGACAACTTTGCCTAAACTTCAAAAGTTTTCCCAATCAAATATGAATGTTCTTCTTTTGGGTTAAAGTTGAAAATCTGTTATAGATATCTGGCAGGCTCCAGTAGGATGATTTAATAGAACTGAACATGGTGTAAAAAGAAATCATGATATTAATAGTTGCTTTATCACCTACTTTTGTGTACTCTGTATTAATTACTACTAATTTGTAATAGCTTCAAATTATGTAATTAGTATTAGTAATTGGTAGCTGTCTATGTATTTAATTTACTGCAATTATAACTGATTCGAACATCATTTAATAAATTAGACAGGTCAATAAGCATTCTTTGGATCATTTTTAAGAATTGTAGATGCCCGGATTATTTAGTTGGTTTTAGCAGTGAATTTTACACTTTTTCCTTTTATTTTCCAGATTGGCAGCATGGCGGAAATAGTGTACCCGCAAGGCTGCCGTCCAATCACCGATGACCTCGGTCCAGATGAGCTTGTGAGGAGACTAAAGGTATGTCTACCATAATTTTTATACATTTCCTATTTATGGGTAGGGGAACCCTGAAACGCATAGGGCAACTGACGGAAACCTCTCAGTTGCATCCGCTTCACACAGAAAAACAAGAAGATATGTCCACCATAATGTTTTATTAATTCTTATTATACAGTAGGTGAAGTATATGCATATTGAACAATCCCAGGCTTGGGACACTTGTCTAGGCTTTGAGAAACTGTTTAAAACAAGTCAAGTTCTTCAAGCCCCATTGAAAAAAGAATGACATATCCTGATGTCGATGGATTTTGGGCTATTGCCCACTGGTCTTTGTCAGACTATATTTTTGTCCTTCTCTCGCGAATAACTCCACTTGCGTGGGATTTCGATGACGTCACGTATGATACGCAGTTCTTATGTCGTGTTGTAGATGTCGCCACAGACCGTGTCTGAATTATGTCTATTAGAGCGACTGTTTTTTTTTGAGTTTGATAAAAAAAATATGTATTTTATTTTTAAGCTTATTACCCTGAAATGGTCCCACCGTCTCTAGGTGAATGGGATCGAATTTCTATTATTTTACAATTCAAAAATAATAAAAAGAATAGAAATTCGATGCTTGATTTTTGTTAAGAATTTAATTTTATTGTTCGTGACTGTACGTGTACATGTCGGTTTCATGACTACCATAAATTATTCTTCTTATGAATTGAATCATATAATTTGACAGACTGATATATTTTTTCAGTCCTAACTTCGTCCTAACTGTTAGCACACATGGAAGAGCCCTCGAGGAGCATTGAATTGTCCTAACGTGTCTGATATAACTGTCAAACAAAGCTGTCAAAACATAAAACTTGACATTCATATGATAAATCTTATCAGTCATTGCCTTTTTCAGTAGAATGAGGACATTAGAGCACATACTTTAGTTACAACAGTATTATGGATATTTTTATGTAAGTAATACAATATATCATTATGTAAAACCTGAAGTAGGGTAAAGGGACATTATTTGGGAGACAGGCAACTCAGTGATAGAGTCTTAAAAGTCTCTCAAAACGTTACCTATGCATGCAGTAATGCGAAATGATGCAACTAATTCACCACTAAAGTGGACAAGATGTAGTCACACATCATTTCGCATTACCGCATGCATAGCCCATAGGTAACGTTTTGAGAGACTTTTAAGACTATCACTGAGTTCCCTGTGTCACCAAATAATCTCCCTTTACCCTATATAAACAATGATCCCTCACATGTGAGAAAAGCATCGGGTACTATTCCTGGCTAGGAATACTGTTTGCATATAAAATTGTATTAGCTCATAGCAACTTGTATCAACTTGTAGCGTCTGTATGAAACAAATATGTAGGTACATAACGTATATTGTTTACTAGTCTAACACACGGGCGCCATTATTTGCCATTAGAATAATTGTAGGAAATTGAATTATTTACATAATTTTGCGCCAGGCGAGGTGTGAATCCCAACTAAATCATCGGGCTGAATTCTAAAGGTATAAAGATTCCGAAATGCCTCAAGGATTGTTCTGGAACCAAAAAAATGCATTTTTAAATACGTTTGGCTTGGTTAAATCCCACTTTTTCTCAGCTCTATCTTATTTCTGTGTTTAGGGACAGTTAAGGTCAAATAGGTCAAGTTTATAGGCATGCCTCAAGCTCTCTTCCAAAATTGCAAGTAGCTCCTACGTGCAGACACAATATGGGAACTGGTAACAATATATAGTATAGTAAATGGTGCCGAATTCTGGGCCAACGTGTCGTTAAATCACTGGCCAGATATCCTTCTTTCTTCTCAAAAGCTTCTACTCTATATCTTTTATCTTACTCTAGCATCGATTATCCTCAATAGCTTCGAAAATGTTCATACATATTTTGCTCGACGTCATAGTAAAGAGCTTATCCGTTTTTCACGGAAAATTATTCACATTACTTATTTCTGAGAATTTTCTCCTGAATGTAACAACTGCATTAATATTCTTGGTATTTGGGACAATTCTGGAAAAATTCTTTCACTAATGAGGAGCTACTTAAATTATGAGTGAAATAGGCTTTTAAGGAAAACAGGACTTTCCTGTGGGCTAATTTTAGGTATAGGCAAAGCTTGTCCGTCTATGCTGAAATATCGAAACTAATAATGAACATGGAACTGATTCAGAAAGCAGTTCTACTGGACACAGCGCGCTTTGTTAGGAGGTTCCTTTCTCTGGAGCCCTGTTCCCGATACCACCGTTGGGAAAGTTTGTTACTCAATCACATCAGAAAAGCTGAAAGTATTTAGAGGAGATTGTCACACAGCTATATTTTAGTCTCGATTAACACATAGGATACCTTTTATCCCAGCATTAATCTCCCATTCGACAATTACCAATATAAAAGCGGGCGTAGCCGCTGGCAAAAAGTAGTCATGATATATTTTAACTTCGATTAACTTGGGAATTAAACTTGATATTTCACGATACAATTAATTATGTTCTTACTGGAATCAATACTTATTAAAAGCTTGTTACGGCAAGTCCCACGCGACTAGGATTGCCATGCAGGCGTCCGGATAAAGTTGGACACAGTCAGGTTTTTTGGTTGCGGGTCCTGCCAAATCAAATCCGTGTCTGTCCGGCTTTTATTCGTTTTTTTTTATATTTTCATGTCTTGGTTTCCAATCCTTGGTTTCCTTTCCGCCCGCCTCACGTGGCCTCACTTAATATCGCGCAAGCGAGCGAATTAGTACTAGCCGCGCTGTCCGATTTTTTGGTTTTAAGACCTGGCAACCCTACATGGTGCGCGCTTTCCTCATTGATTTATTTTATTTATAGTACGTAATAAAATGCTTCAGCTTTCTCGCTTCTCGTTACGAATGGTACATCTACTTAAGTTAGTAAGTAACTAAGTAGCTCCAGTGGGTTTCATTTTAATATCGATAACATATAGGGTATTTTATCGTCTAGGGCTTTTCCATAAATAGTAGCTGCTCCTCGAAGTTTCTCCATCCTTCTTCGATAAATAGACTATCCAGTCTTACCACAAAAAGTTAAACATCTGTTGAATACTTGTCTAAAAAACTCTCAACGTCAAAACGGCATTTCTCTTTGATATAAGGGTCGTTTTGCCTGCGATTAGTGCATTCAACTAACCAACCAAACAAACTCTTATGCTTATAATATTATAAAGTATAGATATTTTATGCAATACATAATGTATGCTTAGATGGTTCGGTCATGTCCGGAGGATGAGTGAAAATTTATAAGGCAGAGGTGAGCGGTACGCCGGGAGGGGACGCCTTAGGAAGACCTACACAGGCCTTATCGGTTCTTCAAAAAGGTCGGGTACGTACTACGCGTAACCGGGGTACTTCAAGGTATATATAAAGTTGGAAAAAGATGGCGTGGAAAAATATCACAATGACAGAAAAAGTGCGTGACCTTGCTAAGGGTGCTTTTACACCACCGTGACTAAGAGAGTGATAAGTATGAGTGTTGTTGCATGGAGAGGAAGGGGAAGGCCAAAGAAAATATGGATGGATTGTGTAAGGAATGATATGAATGAAAAAGGACTAAATGATACGGTGACGTCTGATAGGGGAGAATGGAAGAAAAAAACGTGTTGCGCCGACCACAAGTAAAATGGGTTAAGGGCAGGAAGATGATAATGATCATGACTATTCATGACAGTTCATGGATGTTGTTAAAGAGTCAAAATAAAAGCGATTATCATTAAGACTGTTACGTAAGGTTCAGGGTATGGTTGCCAGATTTGCTGGCGTGGTATTAGCTTCGATATTTTTTAGCCATCGGACACGTTCCCTAAGCATTATTAATGAAACCCTGTGTAAGTACTCGTATGATTAAAATTTAGGGCAGACTGGTTTTTGGCCTTAACCGTGTCCATGGACAGGCGGTTTCGTTCTTTTCTACAGTTGCTTATAAAATTGTTGTCTCGGCACATGTGCTCTCATTCTGGGATATTTCCGCGGAGGGTGCCGGCTACTTGGCATCCTTTTTTTACCGTGGCAAAATCATCGAATGAGACCGGCACCATAGGTGAAGCGGAAGGCACTGTCAGACTCGTACTGAGTAAAATCCACGGTGTTCCTTCAATAGTCCTTTTACTGTCCAAAGTCATGAATACCTGACGGAGGCGGGACTGTCTAAAGACACTCCCGCAACCCGGCAGGCCCATATTGGCAACCTAAGTTTAAGGTTTCTTGCTTTTTGAACTACACTGAAACGATGGCGAAAGCTCACTATCTCGACATACAGGATAATAAAGCTCACTCAGTGTCAGATATCGGACGACCTGAGTTATTTGCCGATGAATTCGACGAACAGGTGGCCGGTGATGCAATACGTAGCATCGTAGGTATCGCAATTTATACATGAACGAATGGACATTGCAACGATGCCGGCGACTGCCTGTGAGAAAACGATATTGTTTCCCTTTTAATTGGTATGTTTTTAGGCTTGAAGTTGATGAATTTGGAGAAATGGAATATAGGCATGTACTGGGGAAAACAGTGCTAGATTGAATGACTGATCTGTGATTTTTCGATCTGCGGGTCTTAATTAGACCATAGGCAACGCCCGCAACTGTAGCATTTCGATAAAATTCGTAAAATGAAGTGAAGAAGAATTTGCAAACAATAATATTAGCAACCTTGCTAAAGCAGCGTTTCTAGATCCCTGACTACTCGTGAGAAGTTATGGTGAACTTACATTTTCAAACCATTCCGTATTATTAGTTTCATTAGCGTTTCGTTGTTAAAGGTAAAAAAGCATAACTAGTGGACAAATACATGATTAGAATACCTCATTTCTTAATTGGAAATACATAGAAAACTCTTTGTTGAAACCTTCGGTCGATAATTCAGTGAAGGCATATCTAATCCAATGCCTAGTCGTATCCAACGTTGCGCCATACAACCCGTCAACGGTCCTCCAAGCACGTTACTACATAAATCGTTTGTAAGCTCTTCCGATCCCTATAGTGTACTAGGAGATTTGTTATCAACAATATTTATTTCACCATGCAGGTTTCAAACATTTTATCCTTTTTGCTACGAAGCAGGAATTCTAGACTCTAATATGTACTCATTTAGTCTAATGAACCTTATTGTTTACTCTTTAATGATCAAATTAATACAGAAAAGATAAAACATTCACATCGACACATGACTTTGAAACTCTTTTACCGACTGTTGTATTAACTTTCTAAAGAAACTTCCTAACTTTGGAGCTCCTAAGTCTACCCGGATTTCCTAGCTAAGATTTCGTCCAAATATGTTCTATTTTGGTCCTAGTTTTCGGGAGTATCTAACTTTGCGCCTCCAAAACTTTTAGCTAAGATTATGTTCGGAAACTGTGTTAAACATTGGTCGTATGATACGAGAGTTGGATTTTTATGTGGATATTGTTTTATGGCATGGCGTTTTTGAGGTATTCCACAAAGGGCATCCACTGGCAATGGCACTTGATCTACTGGCACCTTATCTCTTAAACATAAGGTTCCTGTCAAAATTATTCGCAGATGCCAGGTGCCCTATGTGGAATACCTCCGTTTGTAATGGTGCTGCACATAAACAATTAAGGTACCCAACAATTGTCACATGTGGTTTTAAGGTAATAGGAATTCGGCTTAATATTAAGTAATTAAAGATAAGTGAAGGCTGAAATTTTCTCTCAATTTCATGCGGGATTTTTGGTCCTTTTAGCTGAGCCGTCCTAAGAGACAAAATTTGAACGTATTCAGCAGTATTCGCAAAACCTTCGTCTCTAGAGGTTATCGCTTCACCGTTTGTAGTTCTTTGTCGTTCAGAAACGTGATCATTTCTATTATTATTTGTTTGCTGTTAGCACGCTAAGTTCGCTGGGCTGGAATAATTGGAACGCAGCGAATCTTTTTGCTTTTGTACGACTTTGTGCAGTTCTCGGCAGTTTGACGTGTCCTATATCAACTTTCACAACATCCTGTCGGCGTCCGCTTGCTGGCAGGGACTAGCGAACCTCATATGGTACCTTCGCAATTTATGAAACTGCGTAGGCAGGTGGGGAGGAGGTGTATTGAAGTGAATTGACACGTGTCACTAACCTCTTTGTTTTTATTTAGCTTACTTCATGCTGAATATTTTAAAATCCTTAATAGGCTTTCTCCTTCTTTCTATCTGTTTTAAAATGAGATAGTGTATTATATGCAAGCGCGGGCATGCGGACACCGAGTAAAAGGCAACTCACTGTCCGACCATGGACCATGCCCGCGCGACAGCAAAATGACGAGGCCGGAGTCTCAGAGAGCCAAAGCCTGCCGGGGTCGCGAAACTTATTTCCATCACCGTGACCCCGGAGTATAAAGGGCTATTGAAGGACACCGTGGATTTCAGTACAAGTCTGACAGTCCCTCTCGCCCAGCCCGGGGTGGGAGGAGCGAGGTGGGACTCATTTGATGATTTTCCAGTGCTCAATAGTCCTTTTAAATTTAAAGCTGCTAATGAAATACAAACAATTTTAAGAGCAAGGTAACATGACCTAGTTATTCGTTACAGGTATAACAACTACTCCTGAACTCCGTACCTTATTGATTTTACGTCGAAAGCTGATATTTACTTGATTGGTATACTGCGTACATAGTTTATTTACCGTACTTTCAGTGCAATATTGATCCTGCTTCTTGGAACCTTGTGAGGACGAGTTAGCAACGTTCAACGTAGAATATAAAAGGTTTCTGGTTGGTTCTTAGAAAACGGAGACGTAATACACGTTACGTTTAATAAAAAATGTACGTAGCTTTTTCATGTTTTTTTTATCTATTGACTATAAAATAATACCTGTTGCATTTGCGAAAATTCTCTAAAATAAAGATTAAAAAAAAAATCTGTTACTAATATTATAAAGCTGGAGAGGTTGTTTGGTTGAACGCGCTTTTCTCAGGAACTTCTGTTGTATAGACAAAAGTGTTTTGGTGTTAGATAGTCCATTTATCGAAAAAGGCTATTGGCTATATAAAATGACGCTACGACCAAGAGGAGTCAAGTAGTGGGGATAAAATCATGGGGAACAGTTACTTAAGTTTGATGCAGTTTAGTTAATATTGTTTTTGATATTCTACGAAGCTTAAATTTTCTCAGAAGTGGAATAAACGTCTAGTTTGCAACCATTTAGCTATGAACTCATCCTGGGTGGGACACAGTGGTGATGCGTGGTGTCGTCTCTATACGTAGTAATAATAGCTCAATGTTTGCAACACATAACTAATTTTATAGGTAGGTAAATAAATAGATAATCATTCATTATTGTCCAACAATTATCCTAATTTATTGGTGGATTAATATAATATGTTGTTTAAACACAGAATGATAGTGATTATAGCACTAAACTTGAGACCACGTGGTTGTAAATAAAAAGCGAACATCTGCTCATCCCGCAAGGTGTGAGAGGCTTAAGGAAACGGGTTCCTTTCAAATGTTAGCAGACGGCGCGGTGGGGTACCGCAATTGTCACCTTAAATGTTTTTGTTTTATCGCTTTACGATCGGATCTGTGAGTTTAATTGGTACTTAGGCGACGTTGTTTGACCACTAGTTAAATTATCTGTATACTAATATTATGAAGTATGGTTAAACGTGCTAATCTCAAGAACTGCTGGTTCGAATTGAAAAATTGTTTAGGTGTTTGATAGTCCATTTATCAAGGAAGGCAATAGGCTATATTACATCATGCTGGGGCCAATAGGAGCCGAGCAGCGGGGGTTAAGCCACGAGGAACTGCTATCCGACACATTTTTTAACCATCTCTGTAAACCTATTTACTGTACTTAAAGAGTAGCTCATCCAGGTAGCATAATACGAAGAGACAAAGACGGTATGGAGACGAATGACGCAGCTTAGGTAGGCCTCCCACTGGGTGAACCGACGACATCGTGAGGGTCGCGGGCAACCGATGGATGTGTCGAATTGTCGTTCGGCGTGGCGGTCTAAGGAGGAGAACTATGTTCAGCAGTGGATGTCTTCCGGCAGATGATGATGATGAAAGACGGGACGGGACGGGACTATAAATATGAGCACAAATAATTTAAGAAACTTTTCTCGTGTCTACATTCACAATCAATGTAATACCGAGTTGTCAAAAGTCGTTCACAAACTAATAATTTCCCATCGAAATGTAAAAGAAATTCCCATTGCTTTCACAAAACGCCAATAACACGTTATTCAGTGACAAGTGAGTGATATATGTACAAAAGATCTTAGAAAACTCTTCACACTAATATGAATTCAATCACTACGCAAAAAGTACTGTAATAGCGTAAAACGACAGTTCGTATAGTAATTTTAGTAACTCAGTAAAGTGCCAAAATAAACATGTGTTATTTTTAACGCACGCAGTGCTGAAAGAATAACTGTGCTGATAGCATAACATGGACATGCAGAATGTACATTACACATATTTTTTGTATACGTATTAGTGTTGACCTACATTTTTTTTATTGTGTAATGTCGTATCGGTTATCTATTGCTATTATTAGCAGTATCGCACTACAGATTGATTATTATTAGAGAAGGAATGCGTAATTTTTGCAATAGTAATCTGATTAAAAAATCAATGCCACTTTTCATTGTACTTTATAACTCAAGAACGGGCGCACCAATCAAAAACCAAATGTTTAGGCTTTTTTCGGACTATTTAGCAGATTATTTATGTGAAGTTTGCTCAAAATCGGTCAAGCGTTTCTTCAGTTATCACATTTTTTGTAACACGTAGCGATTACGGGGCGGGCCGCTAGTTCATTAGAATTTGGAGAGAAAACAGAATTTTGTCATTTTCTAGTTTTGCTACTGCTTATTCTTCGGGTAAATTCCTGGACAGGCAAAATTATATTGGATTTTTACCAGGAATGTGTCAGAAACAGGCCGGTGTTGGGATATGAGCTCGGCTGGTGTTAATAGGGTCGCCTAATGGAATTACTGATTTTTCGGTATTTCCACCCATTAAATAGCGATTTAACATTTCTCGACTAGCTGTCTACTGAATTAATCAAAGGTTTGTACACCGATTTAAACACAACTTCTAGTTGTATGTATTTATTTATTAAGGGCTACCAACAGCTTCTGTGCACGTGTGTGGCATAAATTATAAAACTGATCAAATGAAAAAAAAGTCAAACATTTATTTCAAACTAGCTGTGCCCGCAACTTCGTTCGCGTGGATGTCGGAATTTAACAATGTATTTTTTAGTTTCAAGCGCTTAATTCAGGCCACGTTTTTCATATAAACAGTGTATTTAGAATTTTCTTAGATTAATCAAAATTATTTGACACTTGTATTCCAAGTTTATGTAGGACTATTTTCCTAATGCCCGCTCTCACCACACCACACCACACCACACCCCACCACACCAAACCACACCACACCACACCACACCACCTCACCCCACACCTCACCACCCCACACCACACCACACCACCACCACACCACACCACACCACACCACACCACACCAGACCGCACCACACCAAACCACACCACACCACACCACACCACACCACACCACACCACACCAGACCGCACCACACCACACCACACCACACCAGACCGCACCATTCCATTCCATTCTGTTCTACTCTATGATTCCTTTAAATATTGCTTTAATTAATTTATACTTTTAATATTATGTGAACCGATTACGATGAAACAAAATACATAATGTTACTTCAATTTAAACACGTCTATTCCAGGTTTTCTTTTAACGCCATCTGCCGTGCGTTGTAGTTTTGCTATTCGAATTCGAAGTTAGATCTCGCGACTGACGTACGAAATCAAATTGTGAGACCAAAGTGCACCCGTAATTTTACTTCTAAAACACTTTAAATTCAAATATCTTTTGATAGACTGAACCGATTCCAATGAAACAAAAACTAAATTCCTCTCCAAGTTACCCTTAATCGTTGTGTATAAAAGTTATTTACATTATTTTCGTACATTTTACGTGATACCTGGACAAATAAACATACAAACAGACAAAAATTCTAAAAATGCTAGAAATGGGTTCTATTGGTTGTCCTTTAATACCCTGGCTATATTTTTTGAGTTTTTTTTTTATGTACAAAAATAACTTTTCTACAGTTTTATTATATGTATAGAATAGATAGGCAATCAAAGAGGCACTTTTAAACGTCGATTATTAAAGTTAAGGAAATGGGATGGGATTGATTCAATAATGAACTACTATCGGGTGTGATACCGTAATTTAAAAAAAAACAAATGGCGTCGTTACAATTGATCGTCCAATCGTGACGTATTGTACATAGAGTAGTGCGCCGTGTAACGGCTTGTTTTAAGTATAACTTATTTGTTTTGTGTGAGCCAACAACCTTGTGGGAGAAAATTAAGGGCAACGTGTTCTTTGAAACTTTATAACGTTTTGAAGATTAGTTTTGGGAATCTAGTTAAAAAACCCCGTATATGTGGTAAGTACGTTTTTCCTCATAGAACTGCGGAACCCTAATAGTTGTAATTCTCTGATTAGACTTAGATGAAAGCGTCGTCGCAATTGCCTGAAAATTTGTTGTTTTAATAAGTTGCCCATAAGCGGCATGTTTTGTGGAAAAATTATGAAACCGTTGTAAGAAGAAGAAGTGTTGATTATAACTGCACGTAGCAGCAGACGACGTGTCGCTAATTACGGAGGGAATTTCATAGAAATACGTAGAAACCAGTAGCGTCACTGCGACACGTCGTTTGCTGCAGCTTCATGTCGTCAGCTACCAACTTGTACCTTGAAGTTAATGGTTGCATAGTGGTCCACTGCTGTGGGAGTAGGGCCAAAGTGCCAGTGATTTACTACTTCTCTGAGAAGAATGGAAGATGAAGACAGGCATATCCATATTAAGCTATACATTTTTAATTCATTAGGATGGCTATCTATCTATATAATGGCCAAAAAGTCCTTCCTAGTTTTTACCAAGGACACGTTTTGTGTTTTTTACATTAAAATATGTGTGTTGTTTCGGTGAACCTATTTCAGTAGGTATTCGCTCGCTATTGTCTTAACGTTTAACTCGTGAAGGTTTTCATATCAATTATGTTAATTTAATAAAACTCAATGTAAAACATGAATATCTTTGTTCAGTTTGTACAGTTCTGTAAAATTGAATGAAAAATGTTAGCAGACTAGATAATGAGATTGAAGAGTTGTCGGTTCCATTTTCATTTGGACGCCATTTTAATTTCTTTCAGAGAGATAAATGATAAAATTAAAAGCGATTTTGTTGCGAAAGGTCATGGAGAGTGGTTGTAAATAGAAGGGCCGAGCGTCTAGCATTATGTTGACATAGACAACTTCGTTCGAACTGCCGGCCTGCTTTTCTATTTTCTATATCTTTAAATAGATTAAAACAAAGTTTATCCATTGCAAACAAATAAAAAAAAATTATCTTTATCCTACAAGTTATATACAAGCATTATGGTAAAGAAAGATTATTTTCATAGATATTTCCTCGTTATCAGTAACTAGCTTTTACTAGCGGCTTTACCCGCTCATCTCGCCTTCTTATAGCCTTAGTCACTCAGGACTTTTTTTTTAAATCGCTTCGGTACTTCGAGAGATTAGCCCCTGCATAGAAACAGACTTAATCTCTTTGTAACAATAGTATACGTAGAAGGTTAAAATTACTTCGGTGTAAATCAAAGCTCAGTACCCTTAGCACGAGTTTTCAGTATTTGAGACGTAAAGTAAACTGGAACTTTGACTACTTCAAACTGACAATTTTCAAGGAAAAAATTGGTTCCTTCTTCGCACACCAAAGGCGCTTTTCGATATTTTCATACAAGAAACGCTGTAAATACTGGAAAGTTGCTGTAAAGTAAAAGATTGAAAACTCGTGCTAAGGGTACTGATATCTCGGCGAGTAAAGGGCAACTCGCCGCCCGACCATGGACCATGCCCGGGTCGACGGCGCGTCGTGTTCCACGCGCGCCTCAAAGAGCGTCAGCATAATGACGAGGCCCCCTCTCAGAGGGCTAAAGCCTGCCGGGGTCGCGGGTCTTATACCATCACCGTGACCCCGGAACATAAAGGGCTATTGAAGGACACCGTGGATTTTAGTCAGTACAAGTCTGACAGTACCTCTTGCCCTGCCCGGGGTGGGAGGTCTCATTTGATGATTTTACAACGTAAAAAAAAAAAAAAAAAAAAGGGGTACTGATATCTACAATTCATACATACCTGCTCTGTTAGTCAGTGGAAAATGTAATCGTATCCTGAAACCGCTGAAGCGCATAACGCTTCGCTGCATTTCTAATTTGTTCTACATCTAGTACAGTGCTTTTCAGTGCAAAATGTGTCATGTAGAATTTGATTCTGCGTCCTTAAAGCTGAAACCAGACTAGCGTAAATTTTTGCGTTGTAAGTCGCGTAGTTTCCGTCGGTAACATGAAGTCTTTCGCGACACAAAATAAGTTGTCTGCAGTTCTGTACTGTACCAAAACACGAAATTACGCGAGCCACAACTCAAGAAATTACGTTCGTTTGGCTTCAGCCAAAGAGATAAGTCACACGAGTTTCGCGGCTACGCTGCGTCGTTGTAAGCCCCTTCGTACACAAGGCGACTCAAGTCTCCGATACCTTACGTCTTTGGTATCGCGGTGACCATCGCAATACTTACAAGCACCCGTCAATGGATACCAAAGTCGTAAGGTATCGGAGACTTGCGTCACGTTGTATACGAAGGGGCTTATATGCAGAACGACGGAGCGTCACCGCTGAGTCCACGCAGCGCCGATGCAACGCGCATACAACGCCCGTGTGGCACCGCTCTAAGGTTGTAATTTGTGTAAATAAAACTCTTTTTGGTCCTTAACTCTTCACGCTCGTGTGAGCAAGACTCTTTCATCGATCCTACACGCACACACATAAACTCACGCCTTTTTCCCCGCCACGTGTTATGTTCTTTACATACTCTTTTACCGTCCTCCCTGTTCATACATCTGATGAATTGTAATACACTTTATACCGTAGCTTAGGATCGTTCACGAAGTTGGTGACTGAGCATTTTTTAGTACATGTTATTATTAAGATGGTTACTGGAAACCATTTTGAATTTTGTCGTATTTCGGTTGCACTCTGTCTGGACTCCAAAATCATCTGGAAAATGTGGTGATGGAAACATTGAATAGTAGTAAAGGAGAAGGAATTTAAAATAGCATGTTTCTTTCGGGTTTATTAAGAATAATTTTACACTTTTACACTATTTATGACAACTTTACGTACTACTACCATGTTATAAAAGTGAAAACTACGGTAAACTAACATGTCATACATCTACATACGTAATGTGTACTGCTATTAATAGTCCCAACTTGTAATCAATGCGAACGGTTAATACAACAAGTGTTGCGAATTCCACATACGACATTACTTGCCATCCAATAGGAACAGCTCAGAAGGTTCACATGACGGTCAATAATATTCTTAGCCCTACACACAACACTAAGGAAATCTTCGATTCGCCTGGATACTTTGGTATCCAAGCGACAATCGCAATACAAATCCATATATATGGGTTCGTAGTTTCGTACATATTATGCTCGCGTTAATGGATACCTGGATATCGGAGACTTACAACGCGTTTTGTACGAAGAAACGAATGCTAGATTGAAGAATATGGCTGTGTGTGCTAAAATCACATTTCTCCTTTATTTTTATTTCTCGTTATGGACAAGATCTTGAAATAGGGATCAAACCATCATCATCATGCAGGATGCTACCTAGCTGTAACCTTATCACATTGAAAAGCTGCTACCAATTACAAGCACGTCATGATTAGTTACAAGTCTAATGAGACCTTCTTGCACGCGTAGCATGACTACGTAGACACGGATTTTGTCGATGGAAGAATAGACAAAATGACAGAATTTAAAAATATTTCTATCGTCCTAAGCACGGCCCGTTCCATGTTGTCCTTCTGAACATTGTTATTCTGTGGTGTTATTGTTTACCTATTTAACGACGATGAAAGGAAATGTTCAGGTATCGTTTGTTATGTTATGCCTCTATTTGTTTTAAACAAGTGTAGGACACGTTGAAAGATTATTAATTTACTTTCCCCGTACCTTCACAGATGTATTTCTTACAATATAAAATCGGAGACTTGAAGCAAGGCGAGGAGTACAAGGGTGCAAACATACTGCGAAAACGTACAGGAAACGTGTGCAGTACTAATAGCAATATTCTCGCTTACATCCGTTTTGTAGCAGTCCACTAGTTTTTATTGTATTGCTAGAGATGTAAGTGATACTACAAAGATTGCACATCGGCTTTTGGAAAGAGATAGTCGGCTAGTTTCGGTTTCCGTCGGGGCCCTTATAGAGATAGAGGGCCAAAGTGGCCAAAGCATGCAAGAGTCACGGGACTATCTAAGGACCTGCTTAGGTTACCTATCCGTGACCCTGATATGTAGACATGAACATCGTGGGATTTAGTTAATACGAGTCTGAGGAGTGAGGAGTCCTCTCCGCTCCACCCCAGCCTTACCACGTTAAAAAACAGTTTCAATAGCACGGTGCTAAAAAGAGTTTAGTAAGTAGCATTCCTAAAGAAAATAACAAACGGTCCTGAGACCGTTTGTTATTTTATGCCTCTATTTGTTTTAAACAAATGTAGGACACGTTGAAAGATTATCAATTTACTTTACCTACCTTCACCACAGAAGTATTTCTTACAATATAAAATCGGAGACTTGAGGAAAGGCTAGGAGTACCAGTGTGCAAACATACTGCGAAAACGTACAGGAAACATGTGCAGTACTAATAGCAATATATTCTCTTACATCCCCTTAGTAGCAGTCCACTAGTTTTCATTGGATTACCAAAGATGCAAGTGATACTGCAAAGATTGCACATCGGCTTTTGGAAAGAGATAGTTGGCTAGTTTCGGTTTCCGTCGGGGTCCCCATAGAGATAGAGGGCCAAAGCATGCAAGAGTCGCGGTACTATCTAAGAAACTGCTTAGGTTACCTAACCGTGACCCTGATATGTAAACATGGACATCGTGGGATTTAGTTAATACGAGTCTGAGGAGTGAGGAGTCCTCTCCGCTCCACCCCAGCCTTACCACGTTAAAAAAAAGTTTCAATACGACGGTGCTAAAAAGAGTTTAGTAAGTAGCATTCCTAAAGAAAATAACAAACGGTCCTGAGACCGTTTGTTATTTTATGCCTCTATTTGTTTTAAACAAATGTAGGACACGTTGAAAGATTATCAATTTACTTTACCTACCTTCACCACAGAAGTATTTCTTACAATATAAAATCGGAGACTTGAGGAAAGGCTAGGAGTACCAGTGTGCAAACATACTGCGAAAACGTACAGGAAACATGTGCAGTACTAATAGCAATATATTCTCTTACATCCCCTTAGTAGCAGTCCACTAGTTTTCATTGGATTACCAAAGATGCAAGTGATACTGCAAAGATTGCACATCGGCTTTTGGAAAGAGATAGTTGGCTAGTTTCGGTTTCCGTCGGGGTCCCCATAGAGATAGAGGGCCAAAGCATGCAAGAGTCGCGGTACTATCTAAGAAACTGCTTAGGTTACCTAACCGTGACCCTGATATGTAAACATGGACATCGTGGGATTTAGTTAATACGAGTCTGAGGAGTGAGGAGTCCTCTCCGCTCCACCCCAGCCTTACCACGTTAAAAAAAGTTTCAATACGACGGTGCTAAAAAGAGTTTAGTAAGTAGCATCCCTAAAGAATTGAACATCACAGACATACCACCAGTAACTTGTGACGTTTGAAAGCTCTAGGATTTTGCTTGTCAGGCAGTGTGATTGCCTTATTACGTAGTTTTTATCGATTACCCGGGAACGCCCCGGGACTTCGTTATTATAACTCATAAGTTGCCTCTCCCGGGTTTTTATGATCCCTTGGGGATTTAGAAATGCCTCGTTATGATATCAGAGGAACCTTTGGTATTAAGTATCATATTTTTAGGATTAGTTCCAGGTTTTGGAAGTTGTAATGACAGAATTACTTGAAATGCCTTTGATCTATCGCTGAAAGAAATTTTTATCTAAAAATTCTTTACATAACCTGCATATTTTACATCTATCCTTTTTGGAAATATTCCGCGTTCAAAAACAACAGCTCTCCAAATTACTGAATTTTCAGAACTCCATATTTGCAACCACAAATTCCGGCTTTTCAGAATTCGTCGAAAAACTCTGCTTTGGCATAGCTGCGATTTTACCTAGCCTTAGTATTAAATTGTGCCAAGTTATAGCCTTAATTTGAAAATTCGGTTTTGTTGGAATTAGTCGTCCTAATTCTATTTTAATCTTAACTTGTTGCCTTGAGTGTTAAATCTTATTTTTTGGGTGGTAAAATCAAATGACTCCTGCCCTGCGAGCCGTATAAAGGAAGGGCTGTCAGACTGTTAACGAATAAAAATCCACCCTATTCCATCAATTGATAAGATATATAACCAATCAATCGTAAGTTTTACCGAAAATTTATGAGGAATGGAGATGTGCTAAGATATGAAAATGAAGTTCCTAAAAACCTTGGAATAAAGGTCATAATTGTGAATCAATTGTGGTCGGTTGTTAGCCTTTCGTACAAGAGAACCAATGTAACCAGTTTCACTTATTTATTTACGCAACTTTGCTCGTTACTTGATATTTGTGAAGTGTTTATTAATACCTCGTTATCATCGAGTATTTAAGTTTCACCTCATTTTCTTCTCATTTGCCCTCTCTTCATTTACAGACTGTCTTTTTTGAACCCAATTCTGGTCCCGCTTTTGTACTTAAACTCTGATAATGCAACAGCTGTTTATTCATTTGTTCCTTCTGATCTTTGGTTTGATAGCTCGATATCTCTCTCTTGAGGAATAGGATTCATAGGATCCAAGCAAAAAGAGGAACAGCAGATGATATCATATGGCACATACTAGTAAAGAAAAAAAGTTCAACTCGCGAGCAGTACTAAAAAGCCCTTTCTAAATTATGTGAATAAAATCACAGCATATGCGGTCCTTCCCATTCCAGCTTCATCCAGAACGGGAGGACTCATTTGAGGAGGTTCCACCCAAAAAACAAAGTGTCTAAACAGACACATCATGACGTGTTTGTGCGTGCATTCATCCGTTCAAAGCAAACTGACGCAGGGTCGCACAGTTTTGCATATTCACAGAGATTATGTTTGGCGATCCCATTTTTGATTGGCGTTAGGCCGCGCTAAATCCAAGGCTAAAACCTTTGTGCCCCGTGCCGTGCCTTGGGGCAATAGGCTCGCCTCTTCTATCGAGTTTTGGTGACGTCATTCGTAAGCTATGAGTGTTCCGTGTTTGTTTGATAAGATAACAGGCATCTTTAGGGATTCGTGATACGTCATGTTTCTTGGTATTACTTTGAATAATTCAAGATTTTCCTGTTTTCATCGTCTATCGTCGTGTCTCCTGCTGTCACTTCAGTTTAAGTTAGGTTTGGAGCAGTAAATATAGATTGTACATATTTAAAAAAAAAAGTGTGATCATAGGCTTAGCATCCACGAGGCTACGAAAAGCGTGCTTTTAGTCACAGTGGGGTAACCGCAAAAAATGTGACACAGCAGAGCTTTCTATACAAGCGCTCGCGCTCGCATTAAAGTTTTTCAGCGATTGAATTTAAAAACGTAACTTGCTAAGTTTTTGATATTTTTGACAAATAGTAGTCCGGTTTATCGTGTCGATTTTATTCGGCGATTTTGCGGTTTAGGATAAATCTAACCCGTAAAATGGACCTCTGTGTGAACGAGCAAATGTTAGTCAACTTAGTAGTAACTCCTCATCTAGCCATATAATCTAGTTTTTTTATTTTTCTCAGTCGTAAAAAAACTATTTTGTTACATATAATTTCAGTTGCCATCTAAATATAACGTGAGATAAATTAATTCCGGCGAGATAGAAACAAAATATATGTACAATAGTTGTATGTGCAGCGGTATCAATGTTTTATTTATAAAACTGTCGACTCTGTGTGCAAAGTATCTTATGTGATTGTGTTGGAGAGTGGTATGTGTAACTTTTAATTTCAATCAATCGATCGAATACTTTGATATCATATCGGACGTAAAGAGGGGGCTCGAAGTTAAATGACCGTATGGATCGATGGTTGTAGGCCCTGAGCACAGACTCAGGGCCTCAAGTCTGCTAATTTTATTTAACTCACATGCTATTGATAATCAATTGAGACTCGTAGCGTAAGTGTAATTGACTCTCAGTTGTACAGTAGGTGTTGCCAAACAAACGTCAAATAAGAGTAGAATACCGATAAAGTCCACAATCAATTTACGATTGGAACACGATTGAAGATCAGACTAGCAAATATTTTAATAGCAGTTCAATGGAATGTCACTGGAAAACCATTGGTTTTAAATTAGTAGCAGAATACCAAATGTAGTAAAACTGCTACTGAGATCCAATTGATATTCAATGGAGCCATTCGTAATGTAGCAGACTTGAGGCCCAGGTGATATGATTTTGCGCCTAAAGACACGGGAGTATGATCTGTAAGGCTTTGATCACAGATTCGGGCTAGGTGGTGGTCTGCTTTAAGCGACACAGATGCTCTTGTTCCCTTCTCGTGAGTACCATCACTTAAAAGTAAAATGTAAGTTGTGTCGTTTCGCTTGAGTGTAGCCCGTGTCTTAAGATAAAGGCGCTTACACAATGCATCCAACTTGAACAAAAACATTGAAATTTTTATTAGGTCCCTGACACGTGCGAGTCAGAGACAATGTTCTACACCGTATAACCTTTTCTGAAACTTGAAGGGCCGTTTTTACGATCGAGTAATGATGCGGTGCTTAAATCTTTACATGAATGAATGAACAAGCAGTTCGGTTAAGCAATTAATGCATACTCACTGTGAAAATTCCGGATATCGTTGAATAATATTTTAACCAAGCAAAAAAAAAACACAAAAATATAGTATAAAGGATACTTTTGTGCGCGCACACAGTGAGCAGTGGTCTCGGTATTTGTGCGCGCACAGTGGTAAACTCAGTCCAGTGAAAATGTTCGCGCATTGTGCTTGGACGTAACGTACAGCCTTGCCGGTGGACATAGGCTAAACGTGATACCAGCTTAGTACGCCAACTGCTGAAGTACTGCACAAAATGTGCGCGAACAAAATGGGTCGCTCACTGGTTTGCTGGAATCGTATCATTAGAGAAACAATACAAAAAGTAATTATTTATGGCACAAACCATTTCCATCCCAACCGCTACTAGTTAGTCTGGGAGTTGACCTCAATATAGTCGACACAGGGCTCGGATAATGACAATGTCAGTGGTGCGAGCGAGCTGACTTTGCGGTCACAAATCCGCTCAGCGTAGTGACTGGTAATACCTCTATTATAGGACGGACCTTTGTCCGACATTAGGCTAAGATAAACTAGCAATTGGCTGGATAATCACATGGACTGAAATAAGGGTGAATTTCGTTAAATGAGTCGATCAGCGTAGTTTATCCTCGTTCAAGAACTGTTAGTGACATATTTGACGTTTCTTATGTAGGTAGGTACTGAACGAGTTCAGTTACTATGGGGTATATTGCATTTAAAATCTTGCGGGCTTTTATTTAATAATACTGAATCGACACTACCCAATGATTATGAATAAGTACTATGTGTCCAGTTTCAGTCTGTAAAAACTTAAAGGGGAGTTAGCTTGCTCCATTCCGTCAGTAGAGCAGTGGTGGCCGAGTGGTATCGGTCCCGACTTACGAGTTGTAGGTCGTGGGTTCGAACCCCGCCAGGCGCATTACTTTGTGTAATTTATTTCATCACCACTGCTCTCAAAACGGTGAAGGAAAACATCGTGAGGAAACCGGCATGTCCTAGAACCAAAAATTCGAAGATATGTGACATCTACCAATCCGCACTGGGCCCGCGTGGTGGATTATGGCCCACTCCCTCTCTCAGAGAGGAGGCCTGTGTCCCAGCAGTGGGAACATTATAGGCTGATGATGATGATGATTCCGTCAGTAAAATTATTTCATGTGGGGTTCGAACCCAACCCCCACTGAATGGTAGCTATTTTAGTATTTTGATTGAAGAATGAAAATAGCAACAAAAACTACCACAACCTTGGGATAACAGGAGCAGCTATAGAAAAGTCACATTTTTTACGACTGGTGGGCTTTAAATTCTAGGGCCAAAGACACATTGTATATTTAGTTACGAAACGTGAAGTGATCAAAGAACTATCACTTCGAAGTCCACTACGATTAAACACTTCGTAAGACGTGAAAATTAGACAGCTGTCAGTGTCAAACTGTTTGTCATTGTGGCATAATTTGTCGTTAGTGTCGTTCGAAGCTCGAAACGTCAGTTGTAGACAAACCGACGAGTCTAATATCTGTCTATCTTTTTGTTGTCATATGTAACGTATATTTTTTCAGTGTCCAAAATAATCAGATCAGTAAATCAGTAACGATCACAATAATTACTGAAATAAAATATGCATTTATTTTTTCTGATTCCATGGCTCGCCCGCATTGTTCGGTCACATTACGGTGGAATCTAGATGTAATCTGTGAACAGATTGTTCTATTGTCTACATGACACCTGGCCTAGATTGAGTCTACGTGATGGGACAGACTGCTGCAGTAAATAGAGTTAAGCCTATCTCAATCGAGGTGATTACTGGCTTTTATTTAGGTCAGCGAAGTATTAGTTGTGTTTGGGATCGATTCTGGCTATATGCAGCATTTTTTTATTGATGAATGAAAGTTGTTTTTGGGGTATAAAATCATGAAGTACGTCCTGCCGACCGTTAATACGGAAGGGTCTGTCAGACTCGTACTAAATATTAACCTCCCTGTTCCTTTTTCTTGGGGTTGTAAAACCTTCTATTGGGGCCTTAGGGCAAGCGGAAGAGAATATGAGAGTCTTACTGACCTAAAAAGTCACACTCATCCTCGCCCTTAACGTTTCAGGATCTCAGTAATTTGCTTTAGACAGTTCCGCAACCCCAACCACCCTATAAGGTATAGGATTGCCATTTGCCAGGGTCGTATTCTCCGCTCCACAAAGGACGGGAGGACTAATTTGATCATTTTGCCACCCTATAAAGAAAATAGTGTGGCGGTATACCCAGCTTAGACAAGCCCATGAAAAGCACTCAGTATTGGCTAATGTAATCATAATCAAGATTGAATCGAAAAATCTTTAGTTCTAGCCTTTAAAACGAAAAGACGCTCCCGTAATGTGCCAACATTTACGTGTCATAGGTCGCCCTTTGCACTTTTGTCCTTGGAAAACCTATTTGCTAAGGGCCAGTGACTTGCGTATCTAAACTATTAAAGCAAATGGAAATGATTTTGCTAAATAAGCTTAGGTTTATAATATGAAGTTTCACGTTCATACGTAAAAGAAAATATTAAAGTGTTTTTTTAATTTGTCCTATGCTTAAAAACGATACTTCAAACATTTCCAGTATATTGTAAAAGCTTCAGAAGAACTCCTCATGATCATTATCATCATAATATCAAACCTACGATGTCCACTTCTGAACATAGGCGTCCTTTATAGATTTCTATTAGAACCGATATTAAGCGGCTTGCATCCAGCGCATGTTTTATCAGATTGTTTCAGTGTCGAAATACCATACCTAGATGATAATATAAAAGATTGAATGAGATGGTAGTAGCCCCATTTATACATTCGCCCGGTAGACCTTAGTATAACGCAAAAGGCCATAAATAAATTGAAGATCTGTCCGTCGGTCGGTTAGAGTACTGAAAAATAATGAACAGGAATCGGTAGTGGGGGCTTGTGACGTCTTAACATCTGTAAAACTATACCGACCGTGTGACGTTTTGTGAGTTTTAGAAGAGGTGCATGGCCATACATTTTGGTTTATGCAATAAAATAAAAAATAGGGGTCAAATATTTTTTGATAGTCTATCTTTCGGATTAATCGCATTTTTTGAGTAATATAACCTATTCTCATTTTCCTTCTTCTTCCACAGGTCCTAGCACACACATTACAAGGTCTTGGCCAAGATGAGGGCATGTACCAGCAGTACATTCCCTTGGCTCTTCACCTGGCGGACGAGTTCTTCCTCACACACCCCTCCAGAGATGTCCAGCTGCTCATCGCGTGCTGCATCGCTGATGTACTCCGGGTTTATGCCCCGGAGGCGCCTTATAAAGATCAGGAACAGGTACGGTTTTATTTTTATTTATTTGTTACAAGACACGCAGTCAACAAAAATAAAACTTAAATCTAAATAAAAATAAGGCCGAAAGATAACCGACTAGTGACGCCCTGCGGTGCTATTCTCTTATAACACAACCGTGCGGCCGCAGCGCTCACGCTACGCTATCGCTAGGACTAAAGTTTGCTATGCTCTAAGTCAAATATTTCGCGACCCCTATCCGTTGGATTTTTTTACATGTATTTTACCCCCCAGGGGGTAAAAACCCACAGATTGAAAAACCCTGCTCCAAGTTACAGACAGCGACACTAACCAATCGTGCAATCGTGAATAGCCTAGCAGTTCAAATCAGCTGAAAATTAAACGGCTTGAAATAGGAGTTGTCCGGGATATATTAAGTAACTTGGCTAACAAAGTTAAGGACCTACATTCAGCATCACAGTTTATTAGGGGATTAAATAAGTTTTACAAGACTTTTCCCAATACATATTTACTCATAGTCAGAGATTCGATTAGTGTTTTCTGTCTTACGAATGCAGCAGTAAAAGGGAATAGAGGGCGGGACAGTTCTAACATGATCATTCTTTGTATGATTTTTGTTAGAAACTGTTCTAAAAACTCCGGAGTGTGTGGTAACTTTGCGCGTAGTCTTTTTTACAGAGTTCTTATCAAAAGATAAGTATATGAATTCCAGTCAGGTTTCATCATCATCTTTTCTACCACAGATAAATCAATAGCGATGCTCAAAAATAAGCTCTAATAAATAAATATTTTCAATAGAACGCTTCGGTATAGGCTATTAATTATGACAACATTAAGTAATTTCTAAGAAAGCCAAAATGAGGTAGCAACAGATTCTTAAGTTACTTAATAGCTATTAATTATTGTTCAGGTTCCAAATTAATTAGCTAGAGTAATAATTGACCGAGGATTTTAGGCAGTACTAGTCTGACAGTACCTCCCGTACCGCCCTAAGTGGGAGCTGTAGGGGCACTCATTATAAGTAGATTTTACCACGTACAATAAAATCCAAATGTTATTAATAATTTGAATTTAGCTGTTGTTTCATAGTCATATAACTACAATATCTGCAGGGTTTTATTGGCTCTTTTTCCCCTTTTTCAAGCTCGTGTCACTACTACGATCATAATATACTCCTTTCGCCTCATCCACATTAATTTATTTAATTTATTGAACTCTGTATGGTGCAATCACCATCGTCATCTTTCTACTCTTATCCTAATTTATTTGGTGTCTGCAAAGCGTATCTTCTTTTTTTATCGATAGGTTTGCGTTTGGCCATTTTATCTCGCCTGATGGTAAGCGATGATGTGGTTGAGGGTGAAGTACGCTTGCCTAGAAGTAACCTATTCACTTGACTTGAAGACCCCGAATTTGTAGCTATCTGGAAACCTACCCCTTCTTTCTTACTCTTCATCTCATCAATAACTTCCTTTGAAGATTTATACAGTCCATCGACTCTTTGGTATATACATTTTCCACCGTTCAAAAAACAGATGTAGAGAAACCCTTGATATTTTTATTCAGCTTCATAAATATGGACGCCGAACCCAGGAAACCTTTTAACACGACTAAAGGGAAAACTTTCCAAGTTTAATTGGATATCACAAGTTAGTGCTTACACTTTTATATGTACTTGCCAGTCATATTATATTTACTATGAGTTTCAAAGCGTATAGGTTCCCGTGTAAGTCTTCCAGAAGTATGGGCAGATGGTAATTCCCATAACAACGCCCCCTGTTAGATGGGAATTGACATCTGTATTGTTCCCATTACTTGCTACTGAGAATTCTTTATGGGAAAGGCCCAATAAGTTGCAAACGGGGGGTCAGTGTTATGAAATATTAATGCCATAATTTCACTTCGAAAAAGGGATTGTACACTTCTTGTATCACTCCTTACTCCGTACAAATAGAAAGGAATGGAAGGTGATGGGGGAAACCTTTGCGCAGCTGTGGTACAATAGAGATTTAAAAAAAACGTCTCCTCCGTCCCTGTTGCACGTTAGAATCCGTTTAGGAAAAGGAAATTACGAGTGATAGAGCAGCATGGAACATTCTTTTCGATAAGGAAAGGAGATGATTTGACCCCGAACTCTGCTGCAAAATGATATTTAGGGGAGTGTCTACGACGCCATCTTAATTTTCAGTTACTTTTACAAATCAACAATGTCTGACAGCGATATTCGAGCGCCAAGGAAGAACCTTTTTTCGTCATAAAACTCATAATTTACTTTAAATGGATCACGCCCTTTTTCTCATAAGAGTAGGAAACTCACACATAATATTTTCGTCTCGTCCATTTTTATGTTACTAAATTAAGGCTTTCAAAAGCTATATATTAAGAGTACAACGTTGTAAGACTAAGTGAACAAGAATTTTAAGTATTCGTGGAATTCTCGAACGCTGTCATTTGTGGGCGCAGTTATGACTGAATCGATTTCGTGCAACCACTCGACTGTCTAATTTGTCAATGTGGATTTTGTCATTTGGACGACGATATGGGTTGAATATTACTGAGTGCATTATTGTGATGTATTTTACGGGTGGCTAACCGGTCGATCGCGACTATTAGTCCAGTCGATCGTGGCAAGGCAAAAATTAAATAAGTAAATTAGATCAAAGTGTAAGTGTAGATCTACAACGTAATACCAACTACTGCCACGCTTGATAGATCGCCGAGGGTTTCTTTAGTAAAGATCTTATGTCTAACCAAGTTGGCCACCCTTGATGTATTTGCTTTGAACTCGGATTTAGTTTTTTGTTTTATTGTGATAATTTGATGAGTTTTTATGTTATCTATTTTCTTTTCGCCGAAGACGAAGGCCGTGGCGAAGTGTAATGTGATAAAATACTGAAAGATGTTCGTGTCTATTTAATTATGGCATGAGCTCTATACAGTACTTTATTTAGTAAGAAATCTTAAATGAATTTACTAACTTTATTTGTCTAGAATACTTTTTGGTCTACTGACTGCGAGCGCGACTACTGAACCCGGTTCTTGGAAGGTTTGATTTCTAAGCCTAAGTCGACAAAAGTATTAAACTTCTTTATTACAAAATACTTAGTATTTTCTCTCAACCTGCACGTCAGTATCTGTCAATAAACGACTCTATGACATAGCTCATAAGACTCATAAAATGCAAGGTTAAACTTGGGTGTATCCATAAACCGATACTATAATAGTTCGTTTGCAACACGGATGGCGGATGCACAGAATAGATTGCTGTTAGCAGGATGTTGTTAATGTTATCAACTCATCGGATTGATCCGTCAGTCGTCACATTGGTGATAAAGTTCTTACGTAACCTGCCATTGCAAGGTAGCCGACACGTGACATCTTTCTCTTCTTCATCATCATCATTTAAGCTTGGTGGAGCATCACTCACTGATGATGATAAATGGATGATCTTCCCCCTTTTCTTCCAAACTTTTCGGCTCTACGATCACTTAGCAATATTCCCAACGATTCACTTCGTAAATGAATAATAGTAGGAAAGCCAGAAGACGAAGTGAATCATTAGAAATATTGCGTAAAGTGGCCGGTTTAGACCCGCTGTGCGTCCTTCATACACCTATTCTCCACGACTTTGACGATACTGTCAACCTTACGGGTCATAAAGATTTTATGAAGAAGAAAATGTCCATCGAGGGTTTTAGCATGGATATGACCCACATGAGACCTTCTGGTGATCGTTTCAAATACACTAGATGTGATAAGCATTGGATCGATCCTTGTCTTAATGTTGTACGTATAAGGGGAGGTAAAGGAATAGTGAGGAACGAGTTCCATCACCACTGCGGAACAAGTAGCTAGTAGCCAAACATAAGATGGTCGTTGGTCAGAGTTTCCGCCGCTAGTCAGCGATTAATTACATTATGAACTTATACCTTACTAACTTCGAACCTTCCATACATTTCTTTGGGCGACCCTTGAGCGAGACAGAAATATGGTCCAGCCGTTTTCGAGTTATGAGCTTAGTAACACATTTTGAATCACAACAAAAAAAACAATTATCCGAATCGGTCCAGCCGTTTTCGAGTTACGAGCTTAGCAACACATTTTGTGATCCCTTTTTGTATTATAGAGAAGATGAAAAGCTACAAATTGGGCAATAGTAATAACTATATCTATTTCTCTACAGGTAAAAACAATATTCCTGTTCCTGATCAATCAGCTTCAAGGACTCCGCGACCCAAAGGACCCGGCGTTCAAGAGGTACTTCTACCTGCTGGAAAACCTGGCCTACGTGAAGTCCTTCAACATGTGCTTCGAGTTGGAAGACTGCCAGGAGATCTTCTGCGCACTGTTCTCGCTTATGTTCAAGATTGTCAAGTGAGTATCTGGGGGCCTCATTGTGGGAAAGATATAGAGCTATACAAGTCGTCTAGCACCATCTCGTTTACACAGTGGAGCTACTCTCGTTTTAAGACGTCATGGTGGGCTGGCTGACGAGTTTTGTTTAGGTCTAGAATGTTCTATGATGGTTTGGGTGATTATTCAAATACTTAAATTTTATTGTAGTGTTTATTTCGCGAAAAAAATCAAGGTTTGCAAGTTCCCTCGCCCACAAACTTATATGGTTGGCGCAGTGTTTGAGCGATCAACTGCTGCCTTGCGAATTACGGGCTTGACTAACTAAACTAACACTCATACATGCATTTGTATGACTTACGTGAAGTTCCCAGATCTATTTAAATAATGTAATGTAAGCATTATGGTAGATAGGTATTAATAGGTCAAATATTTTTTTCGGTTCGGTGACCTACTTTACAAGGTTTCCTTTTTAGTGTAGAAGTAAATAATTGTATTCTTTTTGAGCGAAATTTTTTAAACCGTATAAATCTTTTTATATTTATGTTTTATTTACAAATCGAATTAAATCGGTTCGTATCACAGATTTGCTTTATTAATTACATGCATCAATAAGAGTAGGCAATATTTAAATTTGCGATGCTTTTTAGATAAGCAGCTTTATTAATTAGTGATAAGAGTTTAAAATTAAATTCGTTATCATTCGCCCTTAACACAAATGAACTCATCGCAAATTTTAAATAATTAATTTTGACGTATTTTGCTCAAAAAATTACTTTAGAGTCATGAAACCTGAAAGAGCTGTCAGCAATCTGACGGCCCCCTCCCTTAGGGCCAAAGCCTGCTGGGGTCGCGGGACTGTCTCATCAGGTAACCATGACCCTGGTACGTATAGGGCTGTTGAAGGATCATCGTGGATTTTAGTCAGTACTAAAGTCTGACAGCCCTTTCGGTCTCGCCCAGGACAGGAGGACTCATTTGATGATTTTGCTACTATAAAAAAAATACATACATCTAGATTCATAAAACTTTCGGTCTCTAAATTACACTTAAGGCCCATCCAATTTACGCCCTCCAACATGCATGCAAACTTGCATGTGTTGGACTAATTATTATATATTAACTGATTTAATTGTATATTAATAGTCCGCAATGTAGTCAAAATTGTAAATTATTATCTGCACTCAATTCTTTAGTACATTTTATTTATTTATAGTTACCATGGTGATAGCTGTAAGGTCTGTGCTACAGAAACAATCGATCTCAGTTCTCAGAACTAGACCTTTATTTTATCCCAGAGCTTTTCCCTCACAGTGAATTCAACGAACATTCCTTTTCAACGTAATAAGGTTTTCATGCGAAAATGGCGGCTCTGGAGTTTTGCACTCGAGAATTTAATACGGTTTGCCGGGTGGAAATGTTAAAATGTAGTACATTTTATAAAATGGTCACTGTTATAATTATGTTTTCACACTACTTGCTCGTAAATGTCATATTATACGTCAGGCAAACCTACTGTAAAGCGTGACATTATTCCCCCTCGCTCGAGCCGGGAATAATATATGTACTGAATTTCATTATTCCCGTGGGAATAATGTGATTTGAATTTGGAACCTCAAAGAAAACCGTATGAAAACTTTCACCAAGGAGTCGTATCAGTAATGGCGGCCGCTGGCAGCAACAGCTGATCGCTTACAGTGGTGCCAACTTCACGTTCGAAGGTTGTCGTACCACATCAAATTTCAAATATCGAATTGATTTCCTCGCAGTAGGTGTGAAAAGCAGAGTACGCTCCTCGGGAGTAAAGCTGCCTTGTCTTGGGCTGACTTGAATCCCTCGCTACACTAAGGATTCTTAACTTAATTCCCTCGTTTCACTCGGGAATTAACACTTGAACCTCCTCGCTGCGCTACGGAGGTTCACCCCAGAATCCTTAGTGTAGTTTCGGGATTCAATATGCCCGTGACGTAAGGCAATGCTTTACTCCCTTGGTGCGTAATCTACTATTGTTGAAAATAAGGCATTATTCACCTATATTATAAAGCTGAAAAGTTTGTTTGGTTGAATCTCGGGAATTTCTGTTTTTGCGTTGGATAGCCCATTTATCGAGCAAGGCTTTAGGCTATTATAATCACGTCAAGACCAACAAGAGATGAGCAGTGGGTGAAACCTCGAACCTATTGAAATATAAGATACAACCTGTTGTCAGCCGCTTCGTCCATCTATAGGTCGAAAATTATCCCACGATATCGTAATATCGTTATTGAGGGGATCTTATGTGTTATTCCAGGCTATAAACTATCAACCATATATCATCTATTTGACGTGATTGAGTAATAAACACCATCCCATTAAAAAAATCGCATGAAGCGCGGCTTCGTCGACAGGAGTCATTTTCATATCCACTTACCCGGAGTGTCCCAAGTATGATAGTCGTCAAAAAGGCGTCTCGTCGATCAAGGCTGTTTCAGTTATATAGCTTGTACAGCTGAATAAATTGCATTGTGTACACAATAAAATGCAGTCGATCGCATCCCGTTGTGCAGTCTAAGAAATTCAAAATGTGAATTGAAATTATACTTAATTCTAAAAGGAAGATACAGATTTATAGACTGCTAACTGTATCCCGCGGTTTTACCCCCGCTAGTCGTCGCATGATGTTATATAGCCCATTAGCCTATCCAACACAACAATCGTTTTCAAATCGAACCAGTGGTTCCTGAGATTAGCGCGCTCAACCAAACAAACAAAACTCTTCAACCACTCACACGTCCAGTCTGCGCGACTACTTATAAAGCCCGATGTACACATTGGGCCAGCGTGTACAGACCTACTTGGCGGTATGTTGGTAGTTGTCGGGAATACTGGCCGGTCAACTGAAAGTCGTCGGTCTTTCGTGCACCAATCAAAGGACCTTGGGGTGCTCCGCAAGCAGTGTTCACACGGTTCGCCCAATGTGTAAACAGCGATATTTGGAATTCATTATTTTGGCCCAGCATGCTGGACCAATGCCTTGGCCCAATGTGTACAGCGGCATGTAGCCAAATGACCAATAGGAGCCGAGCATCGGGAGTGAAGCCACGGGAAACACCTAGTTAATCATATCTACTTTTACAAATTAACAAATTCGGAATAATAGTCTCTGACTTAATAATTACACTGTCGTGAACTCGCATGAAATCGATATCGTTCTAACGAAGGAACTAGTTGTATGTACGAACTCATTTAAATTCAGTTTCAACATAATTCGGATAAAATGTACTTCTAAGCTAAGCGAGTCTTTAGTTAAACCGTTTTCCTATTATCTAGCTAACACTTTACTCGAATGTACAGACACCAGCACATCAACCTACCCGAAACTGTCAAATTATTTTGAGAGGCTTTCAATCTTATGACAAAAGAGGAATGTTTAAGTTCGATTGGTAAAATTTGACAGATTGATCTAGGTTGATGTGCTGGCGTCTGTACGTAGCTTATCTAGTAAAAATCTTGGAAAATGGAATAAGTACAAGAAATCTAGTTTGTGTTATCAAGGCGTTGTGACGAGTCCCGTAAGTCCCAGTGGAATAGCGTCTCAGAAATGAATTAATAGAATATGAAAATGGAATACTAGCTGTTTCCTTGTGGTTATATAGCATATAGCCTTCCTTGATAAATGTACTATCCAACACAAAACGATTGTTACTATTAGGACTAGTAGTTCCTGAGGTAGGTGCGTTCATCCGACCTAACATCTCAGTTTTATAATATTAGTATAGTATAGATAGATAGAGACATGTGTAATAAAGGGTGCTTGGTTCAAATAAGAAGATCTATGACCTCCATCTGTCAACTGTCACTTGAACTGTTTAGCAATAAAATACTTTGCAAATTATTTTTTAATAGTGTGTGTTATTTTTACTATCTTGTTAGACTTGATTTCATATTATATTAAATTTTATATATAATTTTGTTTATCTGAAAACTTGACAGTGTTAATAAATTGGGGTGCATGACGGCCCCATATGGCGTTAGCAACAACTCTCCGTTGTTCGTCAGTTGAACAGCATATTACGATACTTTTGAACAACACAGACGATTGTTTCAGAGTACGATTACAAACAATTTATGTAAATAAAACTTTTTTTTATAGAATATTTGCTCAAAGTTGTGGTTACCTGTAATTAAGTGCTCATTACGGATATTGTTATTTTTATCAAGCAAATGCATTTGTAACGTTTCATGTAATGTTTCCCTCATTGGTAATCCTTAAATAAATAAATAAACAATAACCAAAACGTCTAACCTCCTCCCCTTTGTCCCCAGCACTGAACACTCAACAAAAGTGAAGTCCTTCATGTTGGACGTCCTCTGCCCTCTCATCACGGAGTCAGACGTGGTGTCCAATGAGCTCCTCAACGTCATACTGATGAACCTGGTGGAACCTAACAAGAGGGACCATAAGTACGCGTACTCGTTGGCCAAGGAGCTGATTATCAAGACTAGTGAGACGCTTGAACCTTATATACAGGCGGTGAGTAATTTTTCCTTAATTTTTTTATGCTTTAAAAGTGTTTCTCTTGTTGCCGATGAGAAACTTCAAAAGGGGACTGAGAAGACCGAGTAATGTGGGACTTCTGCTTCACTAAATCCACCCTGGTGGTCACAATCAGCAATGAGCAAAGCAATCAGCTCTGGATCCGCTGCTTGCTCAAGAGACTCTGAGTGCCGTAGAAAATATAATGTAGAAGCGTGATTGTTGCTCCTATATCTGCATCACATTTTTTTTTTTATCTTTTTAAAATAATCAAATGCCTCCCACCCTGGCAAGGGCGGGAGGGACTGCCAGACTTGTACTGACAAAAATCCAATGACTCCGGTGTCCTTCAATAGCCCTTTATGTTCCGGGGTCACGGTAATGAAATAAGTCCCGCGACCCCGGCAGGCTTTGGCCCTCTAGAGGGGGGCCCCGTCATTATGCTGACGCTCTAATCTGCATCATGTTTAGGTACTTACATGGATACCACGTGTCTAGTATATTGCTTGAATACGGACACTTGCAATCATTACGCTCCCCTATTGTCTGCCTAATTATTTAAATGCAGGAGTCTATAGTAAACGTGTCGACGTAAAAAGTGCCGACGTCGTGTCACTTCTGGTAGTACTTGAAAAATATACGTGTACCTAATCGTACACCTACAATTTCGCCAGTTAAATTAGTGAGCTAATATTGCAATCAACCAAACACAAATCCAAACTCCGTTGTTAGTATTGCGGAATTTCTGGTTGGGAAACCCAATAACACTGTCTGGGTTACCTGGGTTACTTGCTTAGTTCTCGGGCTTACGACCACTAGACATACGAAGTAATCAAGTCAGGTTTTTGAAAGATTTAGGGTCAAAATCTTGTCCACAAGGTGCACAGACGATCTGATGAAGACCACAACATCGCGTTAGATGCAAGCCGCTTCCAACTGGTCCCCTTGGTAATGGGAGACTGCTGAACATAGGCCAGAACGTAGAACGACGTGGACGTAGTAGTGACGTAGTCCTACGTCATGTTAGGGTCAATATACAAAAGACGCAATGTTGCATCGTAACACATTGCAAAGTCGTTTACTGATGCGATTAATAGTCGTGGAAATCGACGTGCATAAAAATTTACGACATCGTTTCATGAAAACTGATGATGTAATTCTGCGCCAATTAATCGATTGATCTTTATTACACAAGAAAGGTTTATAAATTGTGTGAAGTCTGCTTGCTCTTGTGATGAAATTTTGTTACGAAACTCTTCCAGGAAACTAGCTTTATTTTTATTTTGACTGGCCTGTTGGTCTAGTGGTTAGAGACCCTGACTGCTATGCCGGGGGTCGTGGGTTCGCTTCCCACCCAGGACAAATGTTTGTGTGATGAGCATGATCAATTGTTCTGTGTCTGGGTGTAATTTATCTATCTATCTATATCTATACATCTATCTATATCTATTCTATACATAAAATAAAACTGTAGAAAAGTTATTTTTGTACATTAAATAAAAACTCAAAAAATATAGCCAGGGTATTAAAGGACAACCAATAGAACCCATTTCTAGCATTTTTAGAATTTTTGTCTGTTTATCTGTTTGTCTGTTTGTATGTTTATTTGTCCAGGTATCACGTAAAATGTACGCAATTAATGTAGATAACTTTTACACACAACGATTAAGCGTAACTTGGAGAGGAATTTAGTTTTTGTTTCATTGGAATCGGTTCAGTCTATCAAAAGATATTTGAATTTAAAGTGTTTCGGGTGCACTTTGGTCTCACAATTTGATGTCGTACGTCAGTCGCGCGATCTAACTTCGAATTCGAATAGCAAAACTACAATACAAACACACCATAACATGGTGTGGTGTGGTGAGAGCGGGCATTAGGAAAATAGTCCTACATAAACCTGGAATATAAGTGTCAAATGTTTTTGATTAATCTAAGGAAATTCTAAATACACGGTTTATATGAAAAACGTGGCCTGTATTAAGCGCTTGCAACTAAAAAATACATTGTTAAATTTCGACACCCACGCGAACGAAGTTGCGGGCACAGCTAGTCTATAATATGTATGTATTTAGAAATATACAGGGTGAATTTTTCAACTGGGCGTGGATGGCTACTTTCGAAACTATGAGGAATATCGAAAAACGTTGAAAGGAGTCTCGAGGTCGATTTTGACGAAAACTAAAACTGCATCATTGGATTTTATAAAAATCAAAAATCCTGGCCAGGAACCGAACCCGCTGATTTTGAAAAAAAAAAAAACACACTGTATTATTACACCGTTTGATAGTGTTGCTAATAAGGATCAAATTCTGGGAAGTAATCATATACGGCAAACTTAAGGAAATGGCAGATTTTTATGAAATTGCTATTTTTCCATATTACTTTACATCTACTGAGCCATAATTTATTCGAAACTAGCTTCTGCCCGCGACTTCGTACGCGGATCCTGTTTCTTATGCCAGCGACAGCGGGATCGTCAAAATCAAAGATCTGAAAATTCTGACACCCAACTCCAAGAGTCCGATTAAAAAAATAATGGGAAATTGGCCAGTAGAGTAAAATATTTGTTAATATATTCATCGCTAGAGCAGTGGTTGCCCAGTGGTATCGGTCCCGACTTACGTGTTGTAGGTGGTGGGTTCGAACTCAGCCAGGCGCATTACTTTGTGTAATTTATTTCATCACCACTGCCCTTAAAACGGTGAAGGAAAACATCGTGAGGAAACCGATATGTCCTAGAACCAAAAATTCGAAGACATGTGACATCTACCAATCCGCACTGGGTCCGCGTGGTGGATTATGGCCCACTCCCTCTCTCAGAGAGGAGGCTTGTGTCCCAGCAGTGGGAACATTATAGGCTGATGATGATGATTCATCGTTAACGAAAATTAGTCCTAAACTGTTACCGCCTTCACTGCGTGGAGGTAATCACCAGATATTTTTTACGCGGTAAAATCATCAAATGAGTCCTCCCACCCCTTAGTGTCAGACTTGTACTGACTAAAATCCACGATGTCCTTCAATAGCCCTTTATGTTCCGGGGTCACGGTCATGGAATAAGTCCCGCGACCCCGGCAGGCTTTGGCCCCCTGTCATTATGCTGACACTCTTTGAGGCGCGCGTGGAACACGACGCGCATGATCTATGATAGGACAGCGAGTTGCCCTTTACTCGCCGCCCGCATGCCCGCGCATGCCGTCGCCGTGGGCGTCAAACAGCGCGAGTGGGGCGGAGGGAGGAGATTGTCCTCTCTCTCACGCGGCCCGCCTCCTCCTTCGCGAGCATGATTGCTTCACAGCAGGACACGACCGCTTCCCACTCCGTCTCGCCCCGCAGCATGGCCTTGACCAATGCCGGGCGCGAGAGGTCTCCGCCTATCGCCGCTGTGAGGACACGTCGGTGCTCCAGCCAAGCGGGGCAATCCTGCACCGTATGCTCGACTGTGTCCTCCAGGGTTTCCTCCTTTCTCATAAGACACAGGTACCTCCTGAAACATCCGTGTCCAGTGAGGACCTGCGTCACGCGGAAGGTTAGGGCGCCGTAACGCCTATAAAGAGGGGTCTTACTACGGTAATCCCAGCTTATGTTATTTTATAAATATACAGTGAAATTAGTGATAGCTTTGATTTCCACATCAGGTGTTCCAGATTTTCAATATTTATACATCAACAAAAAGTGCTCATCAGGCGGAATGATTTTGCTAAGACGTCATCCCTGTATATGTAATAGTATAGTTGGGCTCTTGGAGTTCCACATCAGCTGTTCCAGATCTTCAAATTTTATACGACAACAGAGAGTGCTCATCAGGTTGAACAACTCTTACTAAGATGTTATTCCTATATATGTTATAGTGTGGCTGGGCTCTTGGAGTTCCACATCAGCTGTTCCAGATCTTCAAATTTTATACGATAACAGAGAGTGCCCATCAGGCTGAACAACTCTTGCTAAGACGTTATTCCTATATATGTTATAGTTCAGCTGGGCTGTTGAAGTTCCACATCAGGTGTTCCAGATCTTCAAATTTATTGTCTTAGCAGAAAATGCTCATCACGTGAAACAATTTTTGCTATGGTACCATTTTTGTATCTCTTATAGTTTAGCTGGTCTGCTGCGGTTCTGCGCCAGGTGTTCAAGTTTCCAACATAAATTATAGCCTATGTGTTGGCCAGACTTAATACCTATACAGCAAAAAAAGAATCATTCAAATCCGTCCAGTAGTTCCGAAGATTAGCGTGTACAAACAAACAGACAAACAGACAAACAGACACACAGACAAACAGACAGTTTTTTTTTTGTTCGTTTCTTGCTCTATTACTGTTTCTGAATCCCCCTCAATTATTTTTTTTTTAATCTATTCAATGTACAGACACAGTTTTTTTACTGTTTTATTATATGTATAGATTATAAAATTTCATTGTTTTCAATGTCTCACTGGATTTGACGTTTCAACAATCCCACTGTACTTAGCAATACGACATTATTGAGTTGAACTAAAAATAGCATTATTTTAAAGAAGGAACGGTAACCTAAGATTCGAATACAGTCTTTGCCTTGAAGATTAATCAGTTTTTTTGTAATTATACGTTTTCCTTAAGTTTGCCGTATATGATTACTTCCCAGAATTTGATCCTTATTAGCAACACTATCGAGCGGTGTAATAATACAGGGTGTGATTTTTTTTCCAAAATGAGCGGATTCGATTCCTGACCAGGATTTTTGACTTTTCTAAAATCCAATGATGCAGTTTTAGTTTTCGTCAAAATCGGCCTCGAGACTCCTTTCAACGTTTTTCGATATTCCTCATAGTTTCGAAAGTAGCCATCCACGCCCAGTTGAAAAATTCACCCTGTATATGTATGTTTATCAGTTGTCTAGTACCCATAACACAAGCTCTGCTTAGCTTGGGACTAGATGGCGTTGTGTGATAGTTGTGGAATATTTATTTATTTATTATTTATTTATTACTAGTTATTCTCCATTGTTGCAGCCTCGCTGTCGCTGCTCGGCTCCCATTTGATCGTAGCATGATGTTATATAGCCTATAGCTTTCCTTGATAATTATGCTATCCAAAACATAAAGTTTAAATTCGAACGAGTAATTCCTGAGATAAGCGCGTTCTAAACAAACAAACTCTATATTGACCTTGTGGCATAGACAATGAAAATCAAGTAGATCATATTGTTAGGAGATTCCTCTGTCTGGAGCCCTTACTGGCGGTAGTTTGGACCTTGATCCTGATACCTAAGGTCTACTGTTTTTATATTATTATCTTTAATTCATAACCTATAAAACAAATGAAGGTTTATATTCATGTAGGTCAGATGTTCTCTAACTTGAAGCACAATAACAATGAAAGGACAGAAGGCTTTTTATAGTGTACTAGCGGCAAATTTCGTACCGCCTCAGAATAAAAAAAAACCGTTTAAACTTTCCCTGGACTTGCCAAAATAATTCAAAAACAAAATCAGACAAATCCGTGCAGCCGTTCTCGAGTTTTAGCGAGACTAACGAACAGCAATTGATTTTTATATGTAAGAGATAATCTGTCAAAAAAAAAACCGAATGCGTTATATTTACACTTGGATAGGTCACTATGATCTTATTAACTTACATACATGTGGGTGTATGATTCGATTTTATTGAATGCTAGCGGCCCGTCCCGGCTTCGCACGGGTGGAGGACCCGGTCTAAAACCCGGTCCCGATGGTAACAAACACAACAAAAAAATATTTATCCGAATCGGTCAAGCCGTTTTCATGTTATGTCGTGACAACGGAAAACGGGTTTCATCTTAATATATATAAATCTCGTGTCACAATGTTTGTCCTCAATGGACTCCTAAACCACTTAACCGATTATAATAAAATTCGCACACCATGTGCAGTTCCATCCAACTTGAGAGATAGGATAGTTTTAATCTCAAATTTTGGACCGGGTCCTCCACCCGTGCGAAGCCGGGACGGGCCGCTAGTTTTTATATATATAGACTACGCAAACTCTTACGACTCACACCTACGTAAATATAAATATGGTGGGCGTAATGTGACGTTTTATTAGACGAGAGTCAAACGTAAAAATAGATTAATTATTGAAGAAGCTAAGAATAGATTTTCGTGTTGTGATGATTAAGTAATAGGATTTATTTGTGGTATTGTCTGTATAAGTATTTATAGATTGATGCTATCGTGGTGAACGAATGTAATATAACCTTCAGTTCATTAGACATTTAATATCTATAAATAAATTATGCTGTGATGTCTAACAGGAGAGAATGGAACATGAAAATGTGTCAACCCAAAGTAGAAACACTTTTTTTTTGGCATGGTGCAATCATCAAATAAGTCCAGGGCTGGGCAGGAGGGACTGTCAGACTTGTACTGACTAAAATCCACGGTGTCTTCCGATAGCCCTTTACGTTTCGGGGTCATGGTAATTCGTTAGTCCTGCGACCCCAGCAGGCAAGTAAAATAGGACTAGAACCGGAAGATAGTAATGTATATTATTATGTCCTTGAATATTGAAAGTTTCACTTGGTCTTATATATTAATTTCTCTTTTTCTTCCACAGTTCTTCAACCACGTGCTAATACTCGGCAAAGAAGAGAAGAATCTTCTAATTTACTCAAAAGTGTACGAGCTTATCTACGAGTTATACCAATGCTGCCCTACAATCCTCCTCTCCGTGCTACCACAGTTAGAATGCAAGCTAAAGTCCGCACAGTTTCCGGAGAGACTCAGCGGCGTCGCCTTACTTGCTAGAATGTTCTCCGAACCAGGATCAGAGCTTGCGAAACAGTACCCCGCCTTATGGCGAGCTTTCCTCGGCAGATTCAACGATATATCAGTACCTATCAGAATTAAATGCGTGCAATACTGCATGCACTTCTTAGTACATCATCCAGACTTGAGAAAAGACATAACAGAGACACTAAAACTAAGGCAACACGATGCCCATGAACAAGTGCGCTACGAAGTCGTAATGGCTATTATAGCTACCGCTCAAAGAGACTTCCAAGCCGTCGCCGAATCAGAAGACCTCCTACACTTCGTACGCGAAAGAACGCTAGACAAGAAATTCAAAATTAGAAAAGAGGCCATGTCCGGTCTAGCCCTAATATACAAAAAGTTTTTAACAGAAGAGAGCGTACCTCCCGCTACAGAGAAAGCAGTCCAATGGATCAAAGATAAAATCCTTCATGGGTACTACATGACTGCTTTAGAAGACAGATTGCTGGTCGAACGTCTTCTAAACACATCCCTCGTTCCGTACACATTGCCAGCACCAATTCGTATGAAGAAACTATTCTATCTAATGTCAAATGTTGATGATAACGCGACGAAAGCGTTCATAGAGTTACAGAAACACCAGTTGGTCGTACGTCGTACGGTTGGTGAATGGATAGAACTCCACCGAAAACCGCCGACGCCGGCCGTTCAAAAAGAAATGATAGCTAAAGTGCTACACATAAGTTCTAAATTCCTACCAGAGTCTGTGAAGTCCCAGGAGTTCTTGAATAAGTTCTCTCATCATATGAAACAGGCTCCCGAGTTGTTGCAAGGAATGGAGACCATTTTGAATCCTAATGTCAGCTGTGAAGTCTGCGTTCGTACTACTGTGAGTATTTATTTATTTCTATATCTCTTTGACAACGACTTAACTTGCTTTATACTTCTTATCCCTAGGGAAATATGGCGTAATTGTCTTGATCATAAAGGAAACCTATTTCGTGCAATATTCGGCTTTCTAGGTCTGAAGGTTTGGGCTGGGTGTTGATGAATTAATCAGCCATGAATTAGGACCTTTTTAAGGCAATAAAAGGAATATCGGAAGCTTTATCCCATTTTATGTTCCTTGTATCACTGATATTTTCCATTATTATAATGTATTTATTTTTTTGCATAATGCTATATCTAAAGCACATTCGCGGAAAATTTCTAAATATATTCTGTCCGCATTTTATTCCAAAAATCTTCTAATTTATCATTTCTTTTTACTTATTTTCTTTTCTTCTTCTTCTTTTGTATGACACACTGCAAAACTTAAACGTCCTATCCAATGATATTATAAAGAAAGATACGCCATGTTCATACTGAATGGCGTTCAGGTATCGTTGCGTTGTTACTAAAGTCATTTAAAACTACGACAGCTATAGATAATGCGGAATGTATAAGATAGGCAGGCAGCAAAGTGCAACAATTGTTTTACTTTGTCCTCAACAATTTGTGCGTGCTTGCGCGATATCTACCTCTTTTCATTATATATATCATTGAAATGTTTAACATTTATTCAATGTCGCCTTTTATAATCCTCATAACCATTATAATGTTCCGGAATGTATAAAGTAATAGTCAGTAATAGCGACTATGATGTGATTAGCGTTAGGTCTGTAATGTAATTAGGTGCACTGAGCCGACCAGTGACCTAGAATGAGTGACCCACTAACCTGTGTTGCCACAGGTGGCTGATCTTTGTGATCAGGAATAAATGTGAAGTAGAAGGGCTAAAATGTGAAGTACATCCTTTTCGAAGATTTTAAAATGTTATATAAGCTTATTGGGGCTCTCTTTGACAGATTGACTTCTGTAAAGGCGCTCCCTCACCCCAAGCATTCACCTGTAATGTAACAATGAATTTGTAGCAATGTATCATTACGTTTCTAGAGGTTTATCAGCGCGTTTATAGCGATACAAGCGTATGCAAAATTAACAAAGCGATTTCAGTATTGAAAGCGTTCTACGCGCGTCGTAAGCGCATAAAAAACTGGTGTGCAAGGCTCTTAGTGATTCAAGAAGGCAGGAAGGCATTCCCAGATTTACAATTAGGTATATTTTATAAAATATATCCCAGAAAATTATTTCAACTGATAAAAGCTGCTGCAAAGATAACAGGGGCAGGATCACGAAAAGAATATCCTTCATCTACTCTATTCCTTGTGCAATAGAATAGAATATTCCAGATTAAAATTACGTTCTTTTTTAAAATTTTATCTCAATTCATTTTATGATCTTACTCAAGTGTTTTAGCATTTCAAAATGTAGTAAAAATAAAGTGTTAAAAATGTAGTAGGTAATTTATAATTTCTTAAGACCTCCAGATCTAAATTAAATACTAAAATCTCCCTTTGTCTTCCAGTCAAGCGTCCTAAAGAAGCTCGGTCAGCCAGTAATGACGAACCTCTACTACAACACAGTGAAGATGTTGTTAGAACGAGTGAGCTCAGTGATGATCGACCACGAATCCTTGCTCATACTCGTCGGATACGTCGAGGGCACCGTCAAGGGGACCGACGCATCTATGGCGGAGGAGTGTGGTATGTATTTTATTTGTAGTTTTTTATTATTATTGTGTAGTGCAAATTAAATGGACCAACTTCTCAGGAAGAAGAAGTTTCGTCTCTTGGTCCAAACACGCGATAGAGGCCGCTGTTGGCGTATAATGTGGCCGAAGCCATTATGTACGGTCAACTATAAATACGGCGGTTTTTGAACTCACCAGGACCTCCTGGCTACTAGCTAGTGGCCACCATCATGTTGGAGTCCGGCGTCAAATAGCCTTTTCTGTCAATGCGCAAGTTCCAGTTCCTTAATTTTTCGTTTTATTTCCTGGTTGCATCCGCAGCCCGGCGCAGTCCCTGGCAAGACATAATCCAGTCGAACATTTACCACGTCCAAAGGCCTCATTTTTGCTCCTGGGCTAGACAGATCAGATCAGACAAGACCAAACACAATGGCATCCTTTAGAATTGCTTTCGGGCTTATAACTGCTGCCAAAGATTTACGAATTACTGGCTCAATCAATGGATAAGCTCGCGCTTGACCTGTTTTCCAACTAGATAATTCCGATATACCAAGAAATCTCATGATGTATCTATTTATGAATGACATTGTTTATTTATGTATACAGGGTGAATTTTTCAACTGGGCGTGGATGGCTACTTTCGAAACTATGAGGAATATCGAAAAACGTTGAAAGGAGTCTCGAGGCCGATTTTGACGAAAACTAAAACTACATCATTGGATTTTAGAAAAATCAAAAATCCTGGCCAGGAATCGAACCCGCTGATTTTGGAAAAAAAATCACACCCTGTATTATTACACCGTTCGACAGTGTTGCTAATAAGGATCAAATTCTGGGAAGTAATCATATACGGCAAACTTAAGGAAATGGCTGATTTTTATGAAATTGCTATTTTTCCATGTTACTTTACATCTACTGAGCCATAATTTATTCGAAATATAAAATTTCATTGTTTTCAATGTCTCACTGGATTTGACGTTTCAACAATCCCACTGTACTTAGCAATACGACATTATTGAGTTGAACTATAAATAGCATTATTTTAAAGAAGAAACGGTAACTTATGTTTCAAATACAGTCTTTGCCTTGAAGATTAATCAGTTTTTTTGTAATTATACGTTTTCCGTAAGTTTGCCGTATATGATTACTTCCCAGAATTTGATCCTTATTAGCAACACTATCGAACGGTATAATAATACAGGCTGTGATTTTTTTTCCAAAATCAGCGGGTTCGATTCCTGACCAGGATTTTTGATTTTTCTAAAATCGAATGATGCAGTTTTAGTTTTCGTCAAAATCGGCCTCGAGACTCCTTTCAACGTTTTTCGATATTCCTCATACTTTCGAAAGTAGCCATCCACGCCCAGTTGAAAAATTCACCCTGTATATATACGAATAGATACTAAAACTTCCAATTTATCAACAGGCATAGACGAGAAGAAAGCAGCGGAGCGCGGTCTGAAACTCCTTGTGATGCTCTCCTTCGTGTTCCCATCTCACTTCCTGCACGAGGACGTGTTGAACCGGCTGACGTCACTGTTGGAGCTCGACGACGAGTCAGTCGCGCCGCACATACTGGCCGCGCTCACCTTCCTAGGGAAATACAGACCACTTAGTGAGTGTACATGTTGAATCTTACTAATTTTATAATCTAGCTGTTTAACCATGGTTTCACCCCACTGCTCTTCTCGTTTTGATCGTAGCGTTATGTTATATAGCTTATAGCCTGCCTCGATCAATGGTCTATCCAAAAAAAAAGATTTTTTCAAATCGAACCGGTAGTTTTTGAGATTAGCACTTTCAAAGATACAAACTCAGCAATCTTACTTCTTACTAATATTATAAACGTGAAAGTTTGTTTGTATCGATGTTTGTTACTCTTTCATGCAAAAAGCACTGAACGGAATTGGATAAAATTTTAATTAATTAAAAACCTGGATTAACACATAAGATAGCTTTTATCCCAATTCAATCTTTCCGTGGGATAATTTTCGAGTTTTAGCGGGTGGAGCCGCTGGCAACAGCTTTTATTAATATATGAGAAAGTTTGTGTGATTTGATGATGGAAGAATGGATATAAGGATTCATGCTTTCATGCAAAAAGTACTGAACACACTTGTATGAAATTTGGTTACACTGGAATCATAGACATACGATTGAATTTTTTTAAAATAAACTATTAATTTACAGGTGAAGCGTGCCCAGCTCTTTTCCCGCGACTAATCACATTGTGTAAAGCGTACGCTGAAGTCGGCACACCGAAACAAGCAAAGAATGCTGTCAGGTAAAGTCATATCATTAGAACAAGCGTAATCCACGGTGAACATTTTTTTAGCGGCCTAATTTGTGTCCAGCTGCTGAGCAAGGGACTCTCTTTTTTCCTTCCAAATCTTTCTATCTTGGGCAATTTCTGTCAATATCTACCACGCATTTGTAAAGGGGAGGCCTATGTTCAGCAGTTGACGTCTTAGGGCTGATATGATGATGATGATGTCTATCCCGCGAACATCATTATATGATTCAAATCAAATCAAATCAAAACGTTTATTTCAACTAGGCCGTAACCGGCACTTTTGAACTGTCAAAGACAAATTAAAATTAGTACAAAAATAGTTATGGTGCTACAGTCCCAGTCACAAGACATAAAAACTGTGAAAGTACCGTAGGTGCTCCGTAGGTAGGTGATTATATCGATTAGATCATCTCAACACTTCCGCCGCGGTTTACATTATCATCATCATATCAGCCCGGGAACACCCACTGCTTATAAGTTAGCTACGTCAAAACTCTCTTTTCTCAATAATTCAAGTGTGACTTATACTGATATTGGGTGCATCCCTTTTCGTTACATTTTTGCCCTTTTCGTGTTGGAAGACAATTTAATACATTTATGGAATCAACAATCTTGATTTCGGAGAATTCATTCGTGTACGGCAGTATTTAAAATAAAAATATGGAGCGATTGAACGTTAATTCCTAATTCTTATGTAATTAATCGGTGTTGTACAGACAAAATAAAAAAATAAAAAAAAGATTCCATAGTTTTCCAGTATTACTGCCGATATAAGATCAGAGTTTGTTGTCAAACGTTACACTATTGTCAAATTAATTTCTTTTTTTTCCCCAGATGTTTATTCGTGAACGTACCAGAACAAAGGACGCAGATCTTCACGGAGATCCTGGACACCCTGAAGGCGACGCTCTCCCCGCACTCGGAGCACTACCGCACGGCCATCGTGACGCTCGGACACATCGCACACAACCTGCCCGACAACTTCCCCGTGCACATCAAGAATATTGTCTCTAGGAAGGTGAGATGACTTCGAACTTACGTAGTTTATTCCTTGGTAGGTTAGACAGAAAATTACCAATAGAACATCCGTATTTTTCTAAAGATTATGTTTTCTGCCATTTTTTATTGTTCGGAACTCAAAGGGTAAAACGGGATCCTATTACTAAGAAGTTGCAGTTTTGAAAAATACTGGTCAAGTGGACACGTATTTTTTGTTGTAGATAAAATGCGAAATGAGGCTTGTGACTTCAGGACGCACTAAGAATTATACCACTGTATGACATATTGAGGAGCTCGGGTCTAAATAGTAACAGCCGATTTACCGGGTTAAGCCACCCTTGCCGAGGTTGGTCTCTGGATGGATGGTCATTTATCATAGCGGGTTTCCTCCGTGCCTCGGAAAGCACGTAGTTTGTAGATCTTTGGCAGTCGTTACTATTAGTCAGAAGCTCTAAAAGTCTGAGAACTATGTAGTTGTACCTTGGGGTATGGTATTACCCAGTTGCTGGGTGGAGGTCCGATAGGCAGTTGCTCCATGTAAAATACTGATATTCAGCTGCTTCTGGTCTGATTGGAAGTCGAACCCAATAGTTGGGAAAAGCTAGGTATGATGTCTGTATGACGTACTGAAGCGTCGTATCTTCGCCAATTTGGGTTTACGTTTACAAAAGAGAAAATACGCGATTATTTTCTTATTAATCTAATCGGATTTTTTTTTTGTACACAAGCCTTTTGACTCATTTCGCCACTACTTTCCATCACTCACAAACCTCCTCCCCCTCAGATCGTCAAGGAACTGCTAGTCCGTGAGGGCGGGTCCAGTTCCTCCCCGGCCGGCGAGGCGTGGTGCAGCGAGGAGCAGCTGCCCGAGGAGACTCGCTGCAAGCTGGAGGGACTCAAGTGCATGGCGCGCTGGCTGCTGGGACTCAAGAAGGACGAACTGTCCGCGCAGAAGACCTTCCGGATGCTCAATGCGTTTATTGTGCATAAAGGGGATTTGTTACAGGTCAGTGTTCTATCCTTGTCTTGTTAGTTGTTAGGATCAATTCATACCGAGATAGGACGCGATGATACTGGAAATATATATCTTTGCGTGAAATATGTATCTATGTATCGTCGCTGCTTCGCATTATCAATGAAATGTAAAATCTTTAAAGTCCTTTCGTGTAAGTAACATTTGATTTTGAATCGCTTCTCAAAAGTTTTGCGTTTTCTTTCTTAAAAGGAGCAATGACAGGACAACACAACAATTTAATTCTACCTGCCTTAGAAATGCACCAACCGATGGCATAGTTTCTATATTGGCCGAGTAATAGCATGCTGTGCGTGTGGCGGACTCGATTCCCACACGGAACAAATATTTTAATGATCTACAAATATTTACTTTTTCTGAGTCTTGTTGTTTGTTTGTATTTTTGTCTTGCCCACGACACAGGACAAAAAATCTAGTAATGGACATCAGGTACAAAACCTTGAAGTATATGAACTGTAGTCTTTAACTGCCAAATACCATACAATCATAGTATTTATTTGGTTTGGTCTATAAGTACACAACATGATGTTATAATTTTTATGTTCTTTCACAGCAAAACCGGCTATCAAAAGCGGAGATGGCTCACTTACGGCTGGCGGCGGGCGCGGCCATGTTGAAGATATGCGAACAGAAGGGCGTGGGCGATCAGTTCACGGCGGAACAGTTCTATAACTTATCTCATTTGATGATTGTGAGTACTACATGTCTAACGTTTACTATACAAGGTCTTTTTTTTAGCCATCAGAGGGAAATCCGCATCCCCAAGAGATACGAAAAAACTTTCATAAGAACTTTTAGAGCTGTTGTTTATGTTAAATATTGTAATTTTAAAGTCTTCTTAGTCTTACAAACTTTTTTCGTATCTCTTAGGGATTCAGATATCCCCCTGTTGGCCAATTTAAAAGAAAGACCCTGCATAACTCTTTGCAAGGTATACTTTTTTGGTGGTACAATTATCAGAAGGGGGTCTTTCGCCTTGGATGGGACGAAAGACCGTCAGACTCTCTATCTACTCGATTAAAAACCACCCTATTTGTGTATACGCGTTCCCAGGCGGCATTGCATTTCTAAAGGTGCGTACGGATTGCGCGTACCCTGGTATGCGTACTCAGTTTACGCGTATCCGGAACGCCTAGTCCATACCTGCAGCTACGTGTTCACTCTTGGGGTACGCGTACCGCGCGAGCCAACTCGCAGCGCGAGCCACCGTCAGTCGGTTTTTGGTCGCGCGTCAAAGAGGACGCACGCGGCCGGCTACGCTATATTTGGACGGCAAAATGAATAAACACGCGTGTTCTTCGAGTTTCAATAATGAAAATATTATTAGATTGATTCAACTTTATGAATTTCACCAGGTCTTGTGGGATAGCACACTAACTGATTATCGAAATAACGATTTACGCCAAGATGCATGGAAGGCAATTTCAAATGAACTGAACATTCCAATAGGTGAATTAAAAGAAAAAGATGACAACTTCATTTTTTTTTATTTCAGGTTCAACCTTTTCAAGAATTATTTCAAAATCTTGCAAACTCATTCTCACAAAATTTTTGTCCCCACTTTCTTGATAATTTATATCTTCCATTAGCGTATTTCCACACTGTAATCTTTCACGAAACAATTTTTTCATCCACCATCTAGGTTTCCGTTTGTTTCTCTTTTTTATTTATTTAAAATGTGTTGAATAATGACTAACGCCGCAGCAGCAGTGGTGGTGCACGCAACCGCTAAGTTTGTCGGAGTCATGGCGAATGACTGGGGCTCGCGGAGCGCTCTGGATCGATTGACCTCGCGTACAGGATCGCGGCGGTCCGTACAGGAGCTGTACGCGTATCCAATGTACGCGTGGACAGTGTTTCCCAACTACGCGTAACACAGGAACGCGCTATCCGTACGCACCTTAAGACGGTCCGACCCGCAAAAAGAGATATGCTGGAATTCAGTATATTATTTTTAAGAATGAGATAGATTATTGTTTTTTGTAATTTCAGGATGAAGTACCTCAAGTCAGAGAAGCTTTTGCTACAAAACTACACAAGGGATTGTCAAAGGTAATTATTTATTTTATAAAAAAGTATTTTTATAATTGAAAGTTAACAAGTATTAAGTATAGTGACCATTGAATAATATCAAAACTATTCAGCCAGGTTTTTGCGTTTGGATTTATATAGGTATTCTCACCTTGCAGGCCGCATGGTAAAAGTTTTGGATTTAAGAATTCGTGTATTGTGTCGCCATCTCTGGTGCCACAGTTAATTAGCCGCCTGTGGATACCTCGCAGGCCTCTGACATGGGTTAATATTAGTTATGAAAGTCATAAGTTTTCTCACGATGTTTTCCTTCGGCAATGTCGGTCATGAATGTATTTAAGAGGAGAAATTGGTACTTGCTTAAGTTTTGAACTCTCAATCTCAAACTCATGCATCGTCTAAATATCGTTAAAGGCGAGTGTAGACAACGCCACTATAGGAACTGCATCGTATAACCATGAACACTGGACGCCGCTGAATGTATATCACGATAAACATCTGGCAGTATGTCGTCTATCTGGTACAGGAGACATTGTCAGCTCGCTGTGTCACAGTCACAAATCCGGCAATGACGGGAATTCGTCATCCTGACCTCTAAGATACGATTCTATTAGCTTGCGAGTCGATCTATAAGGTTCAAAGGATCCAAGGATCGGATTATTCAACACTTACCGAGTTTCCTCAGTTCCTGGCTACCTGTAACGACTGTCAGAGATCTACAAATGCCAACAGGAAATGTAAATAAAATTTTCTTTCTCCAGGGCATCCCCAACAAGTGCCTCCCGCTAGACTTCATGGGCATGTACGCCCTGGCCGGCCGCGAGCCCGAGCGACGGATCAGAGCGACAGTGAGGCAGTACATGTTGGCAGACGTGGTGCGGCGGAGGGAGTACGTGCGGAACATTACCGTCGGGACTAAAGGTAACCTATGTACGTGTGCCGGGGGGTCCGAGACACTCATATGTATATCTGATTGAACAAAGCAAAATTGTCAAAATCATGCCGACGGGTTTGGTGTATTGGTGGTTGTTGTCAGCATTATAGGTACTGAGTGTTCACTATGATATACTTCATATGGGTACTGAGTGTTTACCATGATATACTTCTTATGCTGTCTACACACCAAAGCCGCAAGCCCGCCGGCCCGATTGAACAATGCAAAATCATGCCAAAGGCTTATCATATGGCACTGAGTGTTCATTGTGATATATCCTATGGTTACTGATTGTTCCTCAGTGGAGCGCGCGGTGTCCCAGCTGCCTCACATCCTGCCGGACTACATGTTGGTGTTCGCGGTGCCCATACTGACACACGACCCCGCCTTCACTGCGTACGACAACGTGGCGCAACTTAAGGTATGACAAGTACTTACTGATTCGACCGCAACATTAACAGAAAATACCGTTAAAATTCGCGATAGTAGGTCTGAAATGTTCGTATGAACGTGCATCATCGCGATAGTTAACGGTATTTTTCGTTAGTGTGGCTCTAGGTCAAGCATAAGCATCAGGGGGGCGATTCTACTAATTTGCAAAATTACACAGCCTATCGCTATTACACAGCGGTACAATTCCTATCGCCAAACAATGGCAACCTAAAAAGTTATTCTACTATTTGTTACATTACACCGGGATCGTAATCGATGCGTAATCGTAGCGGGAATTTACGACGGTGCTAGGAACGTTATCCTGTGTTACCAGGATGACGAATAGTATGTTTTATTGATACCACAGTATGAAATATGAATGTTACTAAATAGAAATAGGTGCCACCAAAGTGTTTTAAAATATAAAAAAAATATTCAAATTTTATGACAAAACATTTGACTGATACAATAATGGAAAATATCAATGGTTAAATAATAAAATATTAGGAAAACGTTCCATTTTAATTCTCTTGCAAGCCGAAGATGTGAAACGAAACGTCTTGGTGATGTCAATCATGTCAAAAGTGATCCAAATATAAACAAACAGCGGGAAGCATAAACTTTTGTTGCAAGTTCATCAAAATTACTGATTTACTGTGAGTATTTGTTTCATTATAATATTACATAATTATTTGTAAAGTCAAAAGTCACACCATATTGTTTTTATCATAGGAAATGTTGCGCGAGACGTCCATTTTAAGTTAATATTTACGACCCACTTGAGTGTTACAGTCACACGATCCCACTTACACTTGAATTGGCTAAGAATAAAAAAAATAAAATATGTGACAATTTGCAGATTGGTGCGTTATAGTTTCTGGAAAAGATTTAGTTTCAGTGCAACCGTTCGTGTACAAATACTTACGTGAATTTTTCAGGCATAATGGAAGGGCGCAAAGGCAACCTCATTTCGACAACTTGAACTTCTGCTGTCCTTCATGGAAGGACATAAAAATAATACCGTGTGACAAGTGCGGTCCAGAGAAGGACGAGCCACCTCAGCACGCTTATTGGAACAGTGTGTTGGAGTAAATGCTGAAGGTGTTACAAGAACACATAAAGATTGGCTTACGGTATGTTTTCAAGTAAATATTAAACTGTTATCATTAGAAAAAGTGATGTGCCATGAAAAATTGTAGGTCAGCAGGTCAACCTACCCCAATCTGTCAAATTTTGCAAATTCAATGTTAATGTATAATTGGTAAAATTTCCAGTATTGTAATAATGCTGAAAATCTATATGAATACAGAAATTTGACAGATTGAGGTAAGTTGATGTGCAGGCATATCTACTTGATAGGTAGCCATTAATTTTCTAATCATTATTTATGAATTCTTTCAGAGATCTTCATTTATCTCAAGAGAATGCTGGTGCCCCTGTAAATGGCTTTCACGACACTCTGGGCTTCAAAGATAATAACTGAACGAAAATATTGTTTGTTTCATATCCATTTTAAGAATTATTGTGACCTATTTCATTCTGTTATGTTTAGTGATTTAGTTTACTTATTGTTCGAGTGTATTTCTTTGTTTTGTAAATATTTAGATTTAATAAAGTATATTTGTAGTAGTGTGATACAACTTACTATGTTCACTAATAGGTTTAATGAGACATTAAAAAAATATTAAACTTGATTTACTTGATGAACTTGATTGACTTTAAAAAAATATTATAAGATTAATAAAGTTTTATTTTACAATATTCATAACCAAGGTCAACAATTGTTTAATTTTTAATTCCTTTCCAAATACTTTCTTTGTGTTTTTTATTAATCGTTAATATTATCCCTTTTTTATATCCTCCAACATAAAAAAAACTAAAAACTATAAATAATTATGAGATGTACAATGTACCTACAGATAAGTATTTTTTTTTATCGAATATAAACCTTCCAATTGTGACAAAATTGAAAATCTGCGAATAAAAAATGATTCCGGTGTCTGTACAACGAAATCCACGTAAAACATCATTATTATTAGGTAAAAAAATGAAAAAAGTTCTAGATCGGTCCTGCAAAAGTTCCACTGTATCAACTTATTATCAACCGCTAAATTTGAAAGATGAACCATCGTACTTCAGTTCCGGTGCGATCGTAACAAGTGTCAAAATATTAGTAGAATGCGAGAACATGTGACGTTTGTCTTCGACTGTGCCACGACTGTGCTAGCAGAATACGATCTAGCAGTTCTGTCGATCGATCGTTGCGTTCGACTGAACCGTAACTTATTCTGGGTCGTTATTCATTAGCAGAATGAGAAAACGCTAAAAAGCCGCGATTCAGTCGCGGTTACGCTGCAATGGTGACAGAAATTAGTTAGTAGAATCGGCCCCCAGATAGATTTTAGCCAAGAACTTTGTTATTTCATTAGTTAACTTGTTACAAGATTTGTTTTGACGACACGATAGGCGCAGTGGCTGAGCAATTGGACTGCTGCGCTTGGTGTCCCGGGTACGATTCCTGCCCGAAATTTTTATTTGTATGATCTGCAAGTAGTTGTTCCAGGTCTGGGTGTTTCTGAGTTTCTAAGTTTAGAAACGCATTGACGATACAGGAGAAATTTTCAGCGTGGGGCAACATTAAAAAAAAAAATAGGGCACAGAAAGAACCCTTTACATGATTTCTAATAATCGAATTCAATAGAGTTAATTAAACTTTTAGAAAAAACTTGATGATTGAAGAAGCATTGGACAAGTATTAAGACTTTTTTTTTTTCGTGGTAAAATCATCAAATGAGACCTTCCACCCTGGGCAGGGCGAGAGGTACTGTCAGACTTGTACTGACTAAAATCCACGGTGTCCTTCAATAGCCCTTTATGTTCCGGGGTCACGGTGATGGTATAAGACCCGCGACCCCGGCAGGCTTTAGCCCTCTGAGAGGGGGCCTCGTCATTATGCTGACGCTCTTTGAGGCGCGCGTGGAACACGACGCACCGTCGACCCGGGCATGGTCCATGGTCGGGCGGCGAGTTGCCCTTTACTCGCCGCCCGCATGCCCGCGCCTACGGTGGCCGGAGATCGTCTTGCGACGTCCGACGCCGTGGGCGCCCACCACCGCGGGTGGGGCGGAGGGAGGACCTTGTCCTCTCTCTCACGCGGCCCGCCTCCTCCTTCGCGAGCATGACTGCTTCGCAGAAGGAGGCGACCGCTTCCCACTCCGTCTCGCCCCGCAGCATGGCCGCGACCAGTGCTGGGCGCGAGAGGTCTCCGCCTATCGCCGCCGTGAGGACACGTCGGTGCTCCGCCCAAGCGGGGCAATCCTGCACCGTATGCTCGACTGTCCTCCGGGTGATCTACGCAGTGGTGACACCCAGGCGTTTCTTCCTTTCTCATAAGACACAGGTACCTCCCGAAACATCCATGTCCGGTGAGGACCTGCGTCAAGCGGAAGCTTAGGACGCCGTGACGTCTCTCCAGCCACTCCTCAAAGAGGGGTCTTATCGCCGCTATTGCGGCGTGCCCGGCCGTCGGTCGCGACAGTCGTGCCCTCCATACTGCCCTGAGATCGCGCCGGAGCTCTTCCCGCCGCGCCTCGACTTCTCGAGGCAGAAGTTTTAAGACGTGCCCCAAACACCTACCCAAAAGTACTGTTATCATGTCCATTGGCGGTTAAAGCTGCCCTAATTTTAGGTATGATCCTGCCCGGAGTATTCAAAAAATTCTTTTCTTCTTATTCTCAGGTCGTAAAGAACTGCCTGTGGTTTATTCTGGAGCCACTGATCACCCGCAATGACTTCTACTGCTACGGCTTCTACAAGAGCCTCGTGGAGCGGATGAAGACGCACAAGGATGCGCTCAACGAGACAGATGACGCTGTTAATTATGTAAGTATACTTATTTTGAGTTTGAGTTACTAGTTTATGCCTCATTTGTTGATAGAGGCTAGATCAATTATCTTAATATTAGTTTTAAATTGATGTAATGGCGCGTATTGTAACTGTAGCTGAGTGCGTTAATTTAAACTGCGTTCAAGAGCTGTCAGTGTTGTAATTATTGTCGAATGAAACTATTGTTTTTATGTATTTATCACTTTTTGACCCTACAACGCCAACGGGGGCCTTTGTTCTCAAGCAAAATACTTCAGAAATTAAAAAAAAAAAGCTAGATTCAATGTTAATTCGATTATTCGGTGATTTCGCTGATTTTATGCGGGGAATCTTACAGAGATTGGGATTATCATAAAGGATTATCTTCTTTACCCTCCGTCTATCCACGGAGGTCTAGCTATCTAACTTAAATAGTTTTAAAATTTAAATAGTTTTGTTTTAGTTTAGACTTTCACTTGGCTTACAAATTCAAACTCCTACAACACATTCTCCAACAAGACATCCCGACTAAGCCTTTTAATGATATATTTTCCTTGCACAGAAACTATGGGCGGTGTGTGACCTGGCCATGTCAGTGATCTGGTCTCGGTCTCAGAGCTTCGAGCTCCGTGACTTCCCGTCGGACGCTCGCATCCCTCGCATGTACTTCGCGCCGCAGTCAGAGTACTTCGTCAACACGCGCGTGTTCCTGCCGCCTGAGCTACAGGTTAGTGATCATAAAGTATTCTCTTGCCTAGCCTTTTCCCAACTATATTGGGGTCGGCTTCCAGGCGGACCAGAAGCAGCTGAATATCATTATTTTACATGGAGCGACTGCCTATCGGGCCTCCAGTAACTGGCTAATACCATACCCCGTCGTAAGATTCAGTGGTTGTCAGACTTTCAGAGCTTCTGACTAATAATAACGACACTGTGAAAGATCTACAAATGATAGCCGGCATCAACAGCTTTACGTGCTTTCCGAGGCACGGAGGAAACTCACTGTGACAGATGGTCACCCATCGGCCTGTTCGGCCTGTAATTATTTAGCCTCGAACTCCTCATATCGTCTATCGTCGTCATCTCTTAATCTCGTCATGGGTAAGATCCCTAAATCAATTCGTGTAAATGCCCCATAATAATGACCAAAACTGGTCGCACGACCGGCTTTTTATAAGCTTAGACCAACATGACCAGTCGTAAACATGTAAAACGTACTAATAACAAACTCCTGTCTCCCCACAGTTCCAGCCCAAGAGGCCGGCGACAACAGAAGGCAACAACCCGCGCACCAAGAAACGTCCGCGTGCACTGCCTGAGAGGGAGAACGCTAACGATGTTGAGGTAAGCACTAACTATATGTTCATAAGTATCATATTCGCTTGGTTTTGTGGTGATATGTTGTTTGCTTTTGTTTGTTTTTTCACCCAGGCTTGAATTTGTAGACGCCAGCAAATCAATCTACCCGAAACTGTAATAACTGTACAGTAATAATAATTAACGTTTCTATTTCAACGAGTAACAGAGGGACTTTGGTCGTATCGCTGAACGAGGCGACGGGTGGCGCGAATAAGATATTAGTTACTTCGCCACTGGCGACGCCTCGTGGCGTGTTTCAAACATTTCTATACATTTGATCTTACTAATCGCCGCCCCGCGCTAAGTCACCGCTCACAGCGGCAACCTACATTGCTTTCTGTTTAGTTTTTATTGCAGTAGGGTTTAATATGCACTTTGTGATATTAAACCTACGTTGCAACTAAAGCGATTGATCTTGCGAACATGATCTTTGCTTACATTTGTTTGAAAAGTAAAAGGAAAAAATGTAAATGGTCGAATGTAACGACCATGTGAAGGCGTCACAATTGTTTTGGTTAGGACGTTGCTTGAAGCTACATAACTAACAATTAATTTGCACCATTTTAATAATATTATTTATTGTTTGTGTGTATCTCGCTAACCCATTACCACATGTTAAAAGCTTGAACTAAAGTATATATGTATTCACTTGTAAAATGTTTTCCAAGCATACATTGGTACGCGGGAGTATTGACGTCAAGGTAAACCCATTAGAACATAGTTTTTTAAATATATCATTAATGATTACTGATGTAAGTATTTATTATTGGATTTATTTATTCATGCTCATTTCATCATTCCAAGGGACCTCAACCTAAACCTCCTTATGCATAACCAAAGTTATTCTAGAATGTTCCCACTGCTATGACACAGACTTTCTCTGTGAGAAAAAATAGTCTATATGGCGACATTGAATAGGTTTTGTACTGACTCTATGTAAAATATGTGTTAGTAGAGCGTTTATTTCATGTAAACGGAGATACGATGTCAGGCAAATATTTGCATTAAATTATTTATTATTGGATTAAGAAACAAAGGCTTTAGAGAATTCAATTCTAGGCAAGCGTGCTTCAACGTCGACCATATCTTGCTTACAATAAGGCAAGATAGCGGTCAAACACGAAACTATCGTTAAAAAAATTAAGTAATTATTAAAATTACTCCCTTTCATTTCACGCTTCATTTTACTGTCTACAATTCGAATATTACCACTCAACCGTCCCTCTCATTTTCTACAGCCCTCAGAAGCATCAGACACACAGATACAACTACCTGGCATAGACAATCCACCGGAAACGGAACTAGAAGAGCCTCAAGCGAAGCGCACCGTCAGTGACTGAGAACTACCCGCCGCTGGACCCTCGCACGAGTCCAGCCAGTAAGTACCAGCCGGCGATAGATAACTGTGGACTATGTACTAGAATGACAGTTATGACAGCTGTCACATTTTAGTGACGGATGATTTTGACATTTAAATGTCAATGTCAATTTTTCTGTCGATTTTTGTATGAAATTTTGAATGATACATTGTAAGTAATTGCAATTTTAAAGGTTTTCTATAAATAAGCTGCCGAATTTGTATGACAATTGAGAATATACTGTCAATTGCTCTTTTGTTGGAATTGTCTTGAATTTTGGGATTTCTTCTATTATTTTTTTTCGTGTTTGTATGAAAGGTAATGTTAGGTTAGTTGATATTACGAAATCTGTCTAAAATAACACAATATCTACAACTCCAATGTATATGATGTCGATGTATTGTAACGGTAAATAGAACTATGAGTTCTATAAGCCGTAAAAGACGTGTATTTTAAAAATAAATCCCTTAGCACCCCACAGTAACTATAACTATTAATGAATTACATTTTGTATAAAGTTTCAATAGTAAGAATAATTAATTTAGTAATTAAAACATCGTCACGGTTATCTATCGTAATGTTGGCACTTTAATATTGTACACAATTATACAAATCTCATACAAGAAGTTGGATGGATGTTTTTATTATAACGAGAATACTGAAAAGAGGTGGCAGTTGCATTGACCTCTCACAAGGAGGTTAAATACCTAATTTACACAGTAAAAAAAAAAATTGTCCTTGGTTTCTTAAATATTTGAATCGTGACTCTCATTTGTTTAGATTTGCATTAAAAAACTTGCTTTAGTTCTGGTTTTGGTCAATCAATTGCTATCTCTTAAGCCTTTACACATAGGTATTTTTATTTCTTTACTTGCATTTAACAAATGTGATTCACTAGCATTTTTGCGATTTACAAAATATTCAAGAATGGCAACACTAATTGAAAAAAAAAACCATGTGTACAGACTAAAAAATTAGGACAAAACTCAGTCAAGTATTTGTAAGCTTAACCCTATGAAGACTGGCTACTAGTATGTACTCCTAACTACTGAACGAATGAGTGAATGGAAGCATTTCATTCACTCTGCAATGAATGTATGTTACTTCGGTAACTTGATTTTGCCTAAACTACATCGCGTTATTTTGGTGTTGGCATGAGATAATAGAAAAAATATGAGTTTTTTTTGTAAGCTGTACTTTCGGCTCCATTATAATGAAAAATTTATAGTTGAACTAAAATTATGTCGGAGAGGCAACTGGATGGCATTATTTTTCAAGAAAACACGGTATTTCTTCTGACTTTAAAAGGTTTATGTGCCATCTGATTCTAGTAATTAATCAAAAGGCAATTTTTTTCATCAATTAATGCTCAAAAATTTTGATAATCTTTTTGTCTGAGAGCAAGAAGTAACCTATTTTTGCCGCCACAGTCTACTTAGGATTAATTCGGTTGATACGAGGAGGATCTATTCCATTCCAAGCCTCAGATTATTGCTTCTCCGGCAGACTTTTGACGTGTCATTCGTTTTCGTAATAGTCTTTCGTTTAACATTCATTCCATAGCCAATTTTCATTAACACATTTGCCATACTGTACCAACATTGAAGGAAGCGGACCGCAGTGCTTCATCTGATCACTCAGCTACTGCGCTTAGTCGTCAAATTATTATAAGCTAACGATCAATACTCAAGCTTCTTTGTCTCTTCTTAAATATCTCATGTCAACACTATTGGACGATAAATCAAAAATATTATACTATTCAGATCAGATTATTTACATTTGTAAATAATCTGATTTAAATGAACTTTGCTCGATTATGGACTAAAATAAGACGAAAATCTTTTATAAATCACGAGGATTACAACATCTATTCAAGTTGACACTATTAACATAATAAAAATCATATTTTTATCAAAAAGTTTTGTTAGCTAAGCTCGATTTACATTACCCCATTTTTTTTACGTGATAAAATCATCAAACTGTAAAATTGCTATGCAGTGAATACTAAGTACTGTCTAAAAATTCTTTGGAATGCAACCAGTCCAAACAAAACCAGACCAAACTACTTATTAATTTGATTACTAAATGCTCGGATAACGCTATCAAAAACAGTCTAATGTAAATTGGGTTTAGCCAATAACAGAGATCGGAATAGATTCAGATACCATTGATAAAATAAATGTTACACATCGACCTTTGAAAAGAGATAATCGGTTCATTTCGGCTTCGTCTAGAAAATGGAGAACTAATCGTCGGTACTTGTAAAGTGTGATTTGAAGACAGTAATTAGCAACAAGGATGACCTCCTATAAAATGTTTTTAAGTTCCGAAATAAAACTTTTAAGGGCCGATTTTTTAATGCTCAGAACTTTTATCTCAGGAATAAAAATACCGATTTGACATATTTTCTATAGATATGCTGTCAAACCGCCATTTTTATCCCTGACTATTGAAAAATCAGCCCTAAATTAGAGTTTTATCATTCAAATATACTTACTTCCTTGAAATTTAGGAACATTTTATAGATGAATCATACAATATCGTTACCGGCCGCGAGTTCAGCCCCGAGCGGGACGAGCCAAGTATTCAAAACGACCTCGTTTCGTTCAGGATTCGGTTCGCGCATGGCATTATTCAGCCCATACTGGATTTATTCCGATCTCTGATAAATTATCTTTATGAAACGTAACAATGATGTAATTAAAATCGAGAAATTAACACAATGGATGATTATTTTGCAAAAAATGATTTTAATAAAATTCAATAATGAGAGGTTATTATCAATTATACCTAAGTGTTTATGTATATTATTGGGTAGTAAATGCTAATTATCATAAAAAATTGCTCAATATTCATTTCTAACGGCCTTCGCATAATATTTTAAATTTACTGTTTCTTGCATATTAAAATAATGATTTTATACTAAATTATTTTTCTGTAATTTTTTGTGTCGTAACTTGACATTTCTTGCATTTCATTGTTCGGGCATAAATTACTTCGCATATTTCTGAATGCTGATTCCATTTAATGTGAGCATTTCTATAAGTGTACCACGCTGATGAATATTGAACCATATGTAACAAGTATAAAGCTCAGTTTTGATTGTGTCAGTCTGTGTAATATCCTTAACAGTATACATAGACATTTGGGTAATGTCTTCAAAAAGATGACCTCGAAATGTAACTGTTGGAATCTGAAATTATAAGAATCAAGTTTTGCTCTGTAAGGTCTATATGTACACTACATTGTCTAAGAAATTGAGAAATCAAATCAAAGTTAAAAGCTAAATTAGCACCTTTTTACAATGAATTTGGAATGATACTGATTGACACTGAATTGTAAACAGGTCATAGGTTATTATAGTTTGAGCCAGATAAGTGTGGAATAAAATTCGATGACCCCCGTATACCAATGTATTCCAATATTTCAAAACCATTCGAAAAAATGTAAAGAAAGTGTGTAACACGATCATAATAAACGAATCGTGGTAAGAGGCGACCGTGACCTTACATTTTATTTTGAAATTCGAATGATGTTACAATGGAATTCTGACGATGCGTTATTAGGATCAATGACCTTTATTCCAGACTTATCTGGCGGGGACTATAATCACCAGTATCGCACCAAGCCATTTAAAGAATATAATGGTCTTAAAAGAAGAAAAACATTGATTGGACATCTCCAGGATTGAAAAAAAGCGATCTAAGAATAGAGATAATGAGTCTGTATTATAGAGTTTAATCAATAAGTTTTAATATCTTAATGTTTGTTTTAATCGTTGTTTTTAGTTATAATTTCATTTCGGCTGGTCGATGAGCGTCTCCTTTTATTTTTTATCATTATTTTTATTGTATAGTTTGGACCTCGACTGAGGGCACCACGAATGTTGACTGCAGTTCTTTTATAATGTTGAATGGACATATTTGGTTAGTCTGTGGTCATCGTAGCGGCTAATTTTAAGATTATTATTATGTGTGTTGTCGATATTTTGACCCGTTTCTGAGATACGACAGAAAATAACACGTTTTGTAAATCAAATAAATACTAAAATTATGTTTAAGCGATTTAATATTCGGAAACTTGTTTTTTTAAAGACACAAAACTTAATCAAATGTTTTGGAAACTTTTACGCCCATTTCTTATTATATTAATGATCGGGCGACGTATCTCAGATACCGGCCTCTAACTTTAGGTAATCGTCAACTAAAATAATTTAATTTCTCGTGATATTATTCTAAATATCAATGTAGGTTTTTATCGGGGATTGAACCCTGTAGGTTCACAAGCACTGTTTCGACAAGTTGAGATCATTAAGGTCACATTTTCAATACATACACTGTATGATCTGACGGTAAATACATTGTAAGGTTTATATAGATTATTTATTATAAGTAATGACCGCTAATATCGCTACCATTTCTTTCATTAGTCTATACTATAGGGTTCCCCTGCCCCGCTTCGATGTCCAGAACATTCGTACAAGACCGGCGTTAAGTAATAACATTTTTTTATTGATAAACATTTTATTTAAGGTGTACCAAAAAAAGGAAATATTAGCGGCACAGCGCTCGCTCCACTGTCGCAGTGATTCTCTGTAGTTATGTATTAAAAATAAATAATAAACACATTTCTTGGTAGTTTTATATTTTATTCCATTTCGTTTAAACGTTATCACAACCTTGGTACTTAGAGGTCTAGTTCATTCACTGATAACAATAAATAGACATACGTTTATGATAAAATAGTTTTTTTTTTATATTGAATCTGTTTTAACATAAATATTTATACAAAATTTGAATTTAAGCCATTCTTTTTTCGTATTGGGATATTATGTTAATTTGTGGTACAGTATTGAGTAAATAAATTAAAATGTGGTAATTTAATCATTACGCAAAGACATTACAAATTGATATTCAACAAAATACATGCGCAAGTAATATGCGCTTCTGCAAGCTCCATTAAGAAAGGATACATAGCAACAGCAATCTTCATGCAAATGAAAAATTATAATTTAAAGTGTGCTCATTTTAAGTCAACATATGATTTATGTTGTTCAACTGGTTTTAACTTTTCCATCACTCATTTTCAACACATAATAATTCATATAAGCAGGGCCGAGCCGCCCCTATGTGCGAAGTGTGCGGCGCACACAGGCGCCAGGGCAATAGAGGCGCCTGGTGACCATAGTGCTAATGTTGAAATTAATTTTGTTACATTACATTTTAATACTTGAGTATCAATAAGTAAGTAGATGGCGAGAAACTGATAAATTGATAAAAGTGATGAAAATATTTCAGAAAAAAATTGAATTTATGAAAGAAATTTGAAAGACGACTACATAAAAAGGCGCTTCATAGGTTTTGCACACAGGTGCCTAGGCGCTCCATATGTTTTGCACACAGGCGCTGCAAGGGGTCGGCGTGGCCCTGCATATAAGAGTCCACGCCACCACTCATGACCTGCGGAAAATTCTAGGTACTACATTTTCGTAATGCAACTTGATGTAATGACGTAGTAGGTCAGGGGTGGCCAACTTGATTAGACATAAGATCTACTGTTTACTAACGAAACCTTGTGCGGTTGGTAGATCAACCGTGACGGAACAGCTTTTGAACAATGATACAATTTGATGCTGCAGTAGTTGTTACATACGTTGCGCTGTATTTATATTTTTTGCTTTGCCACGATTGACTGGACTAACAGTCGCGATCGACCGTCGATCGCTATCGACCGGTTGGCCACCCCTGGTATAGGTCATGGACACTAGCGCCGCGTCAATACGTCATGAGTGTCGCGGAGACTTTGAGTTATCCAAACTAACGTAAAATGTTTTTAGAACAATTTACCTTATTATTTATTCTCAATACATACAGTAACAGTAAATGCTAATTCTCATAAAAAATTGCTCAATATTCATTTCTAACGGCCATCGCATAATATTTTAAATTTACTGCTCTCTTGCATAATAAAATAATAGTTTTTTAATACATTCATTAACTTATCATCACCTAGCCTTTTCTCAACTATGTTGAAGTCGGCTTCCAGTCTAACTGGATGCAGTTGAATATCAGTATTTTACATAGAGCCTGCCTATCTGACCTGCACAACCCTGTTACTGGGTACTACGGTATCCTTTGCTAAGTCTGACTTTCGAGGCACCTGACTACCCCAAACTGTTATACAGTGAAACCTGGATAACTGAGAAACCTCCATTTCTCCTTAATGCTGCATTTCTGACACGCACTGTTGTGCCGGTTAGTGGAAAAAAATATACCTCTAAAACTCGGGATTACTCTTTCAATTTTATCGTTATAATTACCTATATATTGGTCAATATACTAATTCGATGATAAATAGACGAGATTTCATAAACCTTCAAAAAGTAACAGGTAGGTACTTTAAATTATATTTAAATATTTATACCTTTGTACTTAGAATACTGGTACAAATATCAATACATCGAAAATAAATATTTTAATATCCTAATTATTTAATACTTTACAAATTACAATTTTTTCAGCTCCCTTAATTTTAATAAGTGTTTACCGTCTTCAAAGTTTTTTAAAAGTTATGTACTGAAGAATAACAATAGATTTTCAATACATAAATAATTTAAAAAAACCTTTGCTGGCTTTTGCTGAATGATTCATACATTCAAGAAAAAGAAAGAGGCAGAATTTTCTTCAAGGGAATGTGCACCTAACACCTTTCTATTTACAGTCTCCAATACCATAACAAAGTCAAAGTAGCCCTTGTCTACACAAACACAGGCTCAGTCTTTTTCCAATACTTTTGAATCTCGTCCAAGCTCTTGCCTTTTGTCTCTGGTACCCATAGGACAGTGTAGACAACCCCGAAGAGAGTGACAGCGGCGAAGCTATAGAATACGACGAATGCTCCGAATTGGTTGGCTATGGGCGTGTAGAAGAGTACGGTCATTGAACTGCAGAAGAATGAGAACGCCATTGAAGCTCCCGCCATTCGCGCCCGCACCTGTGGATATGAAGAACCTAGGTTATTATTGTAAGAACCTAGGTTATTATTGTTGGCCTGTATTTTCGCATACCTTTTTTTTTACGTGTTAAAATCATCAAATGAGACCTCTCACTCCGGACCCCAGGACGGGAGGGACTGTTAGACTCGTACTGACTAAAATCCACGGTGTCCTTTAATAGCCCTTTATATTCCGGAGTCACGGTAAGGAGTTCCGCGACCGCGGCAAGGCTATGGCCCTCTATACGGCTCCGTCATTATGCTCAGGATCTTTGGAGGCGCGCGAGATATCCTCCGTCTGAGCCGAGCAGAGTTTTTTGGGAACGACTAAAACCCCACTTTTTCTTTGTTGAGGTTGTTCGTAACGACTAAAACCCCACTTCTACGAAGAGGGTCAGTGAGCTATCGACAACATGGCGCGCAAGTTTTAACCAATTTCTCACCTGAAATGTGAAGACCTCAGCCATTATGACCATCGGCACGGGAGCCAGGCCAGCGCCATAGGCCAGTATGCAAACACACACGGCCACTACTGGCAGCCAACTGGGCACTCCAGTTCCAAGGAGGAAACACGTTGCTAAGGTCGTCATACATATGGATACGACCAGGGAACTGCACGCTAGAGGGATCTGGAAAGAGAAAAAACCATTGAATTGAGCAGTTTTTAATGGTCAGCTTTTGGAGCCCTTCAAGTCTTTTAATTTCTTTTCACACTACTTGCTCGTAAATGTCATATTATACGTCAGGCAAACCTACTGTAAAACATGACATTATTCCCCCTCGCTCGAGCCGGGAATAATATATGTACTGAATTTCATTATTCCCGTGGGAATAATGTGATTTGAATTTGGAAACTCAAAGAAAACCGTATGAAAACTTTCACCAAAAAGTCGTATCAGTAATGGCGGCCGCTGGCAGCAACAGCTGATCGCTTACAGTGGTGCCAACTTCACGTTCGAAGGTTGTCGTACCACATCCAATTTCAAAAATCTAATTTATTTCCTCGCAGTAGGTGTGAAAAGCAGAGTACGCTCCTCGAGAGTAAAGCTGCCTTGTCTTGGGCTAACTTGAATCCCTCGCTACACTAAGGATTCTTAACTTAATTCCCTCGTTTCACTCGGGAATTAACACTTGAACCTCCTCGCTGCGCTACAGAGGTTCACCCCCAGAATCCTTAGTGTCGCTTCGGGATTCAATACGCCCGTGACGTAAGGCAATGCTTTACTCCCTTGGTGCGTAATCTACTATTTTTCTACTTTATGTCGACGGCAAAAAGATAATTTTGCTTTGATAGTGGTACAATTGCATTGAGAGTTTTCTAACTATTCGTTCCAATGCTACCAGATGTAGAAGCAGATGATGATGTATGTTATAGTAGACAAAAAATTCTTAGTAACTAGACGCCCGTATTTTGGAAGTTGACGGTATAATAGCCCCGTGTCTCGGAAAGCACGTTAAGCCATTGATCCTGCGCATGATCTCTCCGGTCATGATACATGGGAGATTACTTCTTAGAATGGTTCAAAAAAGAAGATTTCCTCCCTGAAGGGTGTCCCGATGAAAGAACAGTGTATGTGTACGCCAATAAAGCTAGTAGGACCAAGGCAACTGCAAAAGCATTCGTTAACTCAGCGTTCAAAAATTGTAACGTGACTGTGCATCACAAAAAAGGTGATGAACCGGATCCTTTGTTTAGCTGCGTAATACAGAACTCCACTGAAGCTTTTAAAAATATGACGATCAAAGAAATTAAAAGGAAATTAGAAAATAGTTCCAAACTAATGACTGCTTACCTGGAGATGAATGAAATATTGGAAATAGAAGGATCATACCTTTGCAAGCACGATGGAATATGTGCTTTGACTAAAGCTCCTAACAAAATCTATTATGAGTTTGGTCAAACACTGCGTATCGATGGACCATTTCTTATTGATATAAGTTTTTAGACAGACATGGTCACTATAACTATTATTTAGTTTTAAAACGGGATATTTACTAAGTTTATTATTTGTTTCATCCGTGATCATGGCGCTTCAGTGCCGAAATAACGGAAACTCAAAACATGAATAATAAACATGGTAAATATCCCGTTTTAAAACTAAATAATCATTAATATTGGTCATGCAGCTATGGATGTATTTCTTATGAATTATTATGATGGTATGCCCGTCCAAGACGTGGCATAGGGACTAATAACAACACCAGAGAAATGGCAAAACTTCTGACAGAATTAACGCGACAAGAGCAAAACATAACATTTACAACAGTGGCTGAAGACGCTGCGTCGCCATTATTGAATTATTTAACAGAAAAATTCAAGAACTATGACAAAATGCCAAAGTTTATGATGATAGTTGGCCATGATACTAATATGAATGTTCTTGCAGCTGTTATGCGTTTTGAACCGATCGACGACTTACCACATCAAGCTGAATCTTTCCCTATTGGTGGGAAGTTTGTGTTCCAAAGGTGGACATATAGTGAAATGATTTTTTGAAAGTAGAATATGTGTACCCAAGCTCGCAACAGTTGAGAGATGGATCTCAATATTCCTTGGAGAGTCCTCCGTAGAGGGTCGTGATGCGATTGAAATGGTGCGACAGTGATGAGCAAGGATTTTGTTCATGGAAAGAGTTCGTTGATAAACTATAGGTTTGTGTAGTGATTATTGTAGACCATATAAACGATATATAGTATCGTCATTATAGTTTTTTTTACTCCTAAGTATAACCACGCGAAATTCCCAGTAGCACCCACGGAATCTGGAATTGAATTCGGTGGGCTTTTTGGATCGTACCTTATTAAATAACATGCGATATGTGGGTGTACTACATACTGCGAACCACTCTAGAACACGCTTATGACGCTATGTTAATGATTTAAATATTCCATCGCGGCCCCATGTTTATTTAAAGCATTTGATAGTTCCAAACATCGGCCATCGTCGTAGGATGAGGGTGCTATTCACTAATGCAGAATTGTGGCAGCGAGGCCAGCGTCGACTAGTTTGTATTCAATGATTTTTGTCAACTTTATGTTAATTTACCTATTACTTACACACAAAATATAATTCCGTCAAATATTATGGCCTCTGGCCCGCTCCCGCCTCTTTGAATTCTCGCAATGAAACTAGTTCGCCGGAGCGATTTAATAAATATTTATTATACAGTCACCTCAACAATATGTCCGAACAACACAAGTTTTTGTTCCACACTTAAGTTCATTTGTAACACCAGAAATAAACTAGTCACATTTTATCAACATTTGTGTACAGATCTATACGGACAGTCATAAAATAATTTAAAGCAAAATATAAGAGTTATTTTTATTTCAATTGACGACAATGATGTCGAAATTAATCTTCTTGTTGATACTGATCGTGATGTTTACAAGTCATTCCACGAAGAATCTCAAGTTGAAACAAGTCTTTATATTGAGTAGACATAACATGCGGAATGCAATAGGCCAAAAATTGCACACATATTCATCGAAGCCCTGGCCTCCACTGGGTTCACGGGGAACCTTGACTCTGAAAGGAGCGCAGCAAGAAGGATATATGGGAGAATATTTTTCAGAATGGTTCAAGAAGGAAGAGTTTCTGCCAGAAGGGTGTCCCGATGAAAATACAGTGTATGTGTATTCCAGCACAAGTAGCAGAGCAATAGAGACCGCGAGAGCTTTCGTGGATTCAGCATTCAAAACTTGCAACGTGACCGTCCATCACAAAAACACTACAGAGCGGGATCCCCTATTCAGCGTTTCAATACGCAATACAACTGAAGCATATAAAGAAATGGTGATCAAAGAAATTAACAGAAAATTACATAACAATACCAAGCTAAAGACAGCTTATTCTGAATTAAATAAAATATTAGACATTGCAGGGTCAGAAGTTTGTAAAAAGGATGGAATATGCGACTTGAATGAAGCCAATAACACAATACATTATAAGGTCAACGAAACAGTCGGAATCAATGGACCCTTTTCCATAGCGCACGATGTTATGGACGCATTTGTCTCCAATTACTACGCCAGCATGCCGACAGAAGAGATCGCATGGGGAAAAATAACAACACCAGATAAATGGAATTTATTGACTGAAATTGGACGACAAAATCAAGATATAAGATACACAACTGTAGCTGAAGATGTGGCAGCACCTCTAATAGAATATTTAACGACGAAGTTTAAGAATTATGAAGAAAAACCAAAGTTAGTGCTTTTAGTTGGGCACGATAATAATATTAACACTGTAGCAAATGCGTTAGGTTTTCAATCGATCGACTTGCCAAATCAGTATGAGAGTATTCCGATTGGAAGCAAGTTGGTGTTTCAGAGGTGGACAGATGGTGAAAATGATTTTCTGAAAGTAGAATATATGTACCCAAGTTGGTCCCAGTTGAGAGATGGATCTAAATATTCCTTGGAGAGTCCTCCACAAAGAGTCGTGATGCGATTGAAATGGTGCAACACTGATGAGCAAGGATTTTGTTCATGGCAAGAGTTCATCGATAATCTTTAGGATTGTGTACTGATATTTGTGGACAATATAAACGAACTATTGCATCAGAATCGTAGTTGCTTCTGTTAAAACTGTTTTAATTAGGTTTACACACTACTTGCTCGTAAATGTCAAATTATATGTCACGCAAACCTACTGTAAAGCAAGTTATTGTTCCCCCTCGCTAAAGCCGGGCACTAATATTGTACTGAATATCATTATTCCCGTGGGAATAATGTGATTTGAATTTGAAACCTCAACTACAACCGTATGAAAACTTTCACCAAGGAGTTGTATCAGTAATGGCGGCTGCTGACCGCAACAGCTGATCGTTTGCAGTGGTGCCAACTTCACGTTCGAAGGTTGTCGTACCACATCAAATTTCAAAAATCGAATTAATTTCCTCGCAGTAGATGTGAAAAGCAGAGTACGGTACTCCCAAATTAATAATGCTAATGCAAATCTGGGGCCTTCAAATATTACGTAAGCAGATTTATTACAATTATTTGCCCCCCAATCCCCCTTGTCAGCAATAGTAAGCAAAGCTTTTACCCCCTCTCCCCATGCCTACGTAAACATTTTTCAATTAAAAATGTACTTTTTTATATTATAATTATAATGTTATAATTATAATTTAAAAAATAAGAAAATTGATTTAGAATAGAGATAAGATTTTACTGATGCAGTAATCAACATAGAGTAAGGGAGAAAAATATTATAATCCCCGAAAATGCGTTTCGTTTTCAAGCATAGACAATGTGAGGGCTGCCATTCGCGTAAAAAAGTAAATAACTATCGATGACGTAATCATCATCTGGACTCCCCTACCCCCCATGTCATCCAAAATAAGCAAAATAAAGACCCCCCCACCCCCCTATAGTGCTTACGTAATACTTGAACGGCCCCTCTTCGCCAATTGTCGTATTCCCGGAAACACCCGAATCATTGAAGCGGAGAGAGCCCTAAACAATGCACTTGCATTTTGCACCTTGTTCGAAAGAAACATGAGTCAATGACATATGTGAAACAATTGAAAACAATTTAGGGCGGTTGGTGGCTGTCGCCGGTCAGGCATAGGTCCGTCAGTCGTCTTTATATATTGGTGGTGACTGCACGTGTTCTCTCTGTGTGGAATTATATAGAGCTGCTATTACAAAACACATAATTCTACTAAATTATGCATGAAGAAAATGCACTTAACCACTATACATATCTTCTTCGGACGCTCGGGGTATACGACCGTTGCCGAACAGTGACGAAGATTTCTAAAGATTTCTATGTACATTATTAATTTGGGAGTACTGTACGCTCCTCGGGAGTAAAGCTGCCTTGTCTTGGGCTAAGCTGAATCCCTTGCTACACTAAGGATTCTGAACTTAATTCCCTCGTTTCACTCGGGAATTAACACTTGAACCACCTTGCTGCGCTACGGAGGTTCACCCCCAGAATCCTTAATGTCGCTTCGGGATTCAATACGCCCGTGACGTAAGGCAATGCTTTACTCCCTTGTTGCGTAATCTTCTATTTCTGTTTAAGCTGTGGTCTCTTATAAGTGAAAGAGTAAACAAAATACTATTTGTTGACCGTTATGTAGTTTTTCTTATCTGTTTTTTTTTACTTTAGCTCTTAATTAAATTAATAATGTGAGGAGGGAGTGGGGTAGCTAGACAAGTCTTCGTTGACGATCGTTTGACACAAACACTGTTTTTAATAGGTGAGCAATTGAGCATAAAGTTGAAAATGTATTAAATATTTGACACTGGGCCCTTGCTGACTCAAGGCTGTATCATAAGAGCTGAATAACACCATCGTACTATGACGACGGCCGGTGCTTAGAACTATCAACTGCTGTAAAATAAATAATTATGGAATGGTCGTCCCATTCCATAATTATTTATTTAGAATACTTAAATCCATCACATACTTGTAACAGTGCTAACAATTGTTTATTTGTACTGATTGTGTTTGGATTACTGATTCTGCACGCGTAGCATGGCGCTGTAGGAACGGGTTTTGTCTACGGGAGAATAGACAAAATGACAGAACGTAAAAGATTTTTATCGATTTAAGCATAGCAATGTTTAAAATACAGAAAAGTTATGTTTCTATTCTTTAATGGTGTAGTAATCGTGTCATATTTGTGAAAAAAAAACAGTCGATTTGTATAGAAATAACGATGAAAAAACTTTGTCTTTTCTTGGTGGAATAGAGATAGAATCGCCATGCTACGCGTGCTGGTCGCGTCGTGTCCAGGAATTATCTAAACAGTAAGTACATTGTATAAACAATATTTTTTTATCTCAAATACGTATGTTATTTCTTTATGACGGAAATAGCTTAATTGGTGTTGCTTTACTTTATTAGAAAAACAACATTACAAAAGCTATTTGTTTCACAGTATGTATTTTACAAACATTAATAATATTTTATGACATAGACATTTCAAAATGGCACTCTTCTAAGCCAAGCTATAAAAACGTAAAGGAGGCAATGAAGTTTAGCTTCACATACGTATACATGGTGTTTCTTTTAAATGGGCCAAAAGGAAGAAATCCTTATCCATTAGAGATACAGGAAAACTTTCTTAGGAAACTTTAGCTCTTTTTTAATGTTGACAATTTTGGCGTTTTTATTTTTTGGACTCGCACTTGCGAGTTGTCCCCAAAAATGAGTAAAATAGACCAAATTTTTTTTTAATGCCTTTCGACTCTGTGTCATGTAAGGATCATTTCATTGTATGGTGAAGAAAATCTGTGGGCAACAGAAGTGAGTCAAATGTAAAGAAATACTTGACTACCTAACACGACTTTATGCTGTTAGATGAAACATTACTCTAATTTTGACCAACTTCTACTGTCCAGATATTTTTGTGCCCATACAATTATCTCATCCGTACATGAAAATAAGTCAAACAGCATTATAAAAAAATTGGTAATTTTTTCGTTCATACAATTTGTACGAAAAAATATTTTGCTGAATTTGACCAACTTCCGCCGTCCCGATTTTTTTCTTCCGATACAATGAAATGATCCTTACAAGAAACAGAGTCGAACGGCATTAAAAAAAATTGGTCTATTTTACTCATTTTTGGGGACAACTCGCCCTTGACCAAAAAAATAAAAACGCCAAAATTGTCAACATTAAAAAAGAGCTAAAGTTTCCTAAGAAAGTTTTCCTGTATCTCTTATGGATAAGGATTTTTCACTTTTGGCCCATTTAAAAGAAACACTCTGTATAAACTACCAGATAATCATAAACTAGTCATATTTTATCAATACATGTGTGTAGATGTAGTCAGGCACTCGTAAAATAATTAAAAGCAAAATAAGAAATCATTGATCTTGTTTATTTAAAGTTATGTCGAAATTAGTTTTGTTGATATTGATCGTGATGTGCACAAGTCTTTCGGCGAAAAATCTCAAGTTGAAACAAGTTTTTATATTGAGTCGACACAATATGCGATATCCAATAGGCAAGCAGCTGCGATCATATTCATCAAAGCCCTGGCCTCCTCAGAATGGCTCGCGAGGAGACTTGACTCCAAAAGGAGCACAGCAAGAAGGATTTATGGGAGAATATTTCTCAAAATGGTTCAAAAAGGAAGATTTCCTCCCAGAAGGATGTCCCGATGAAAATACAGTGTATGTGTATGCCAACACTAAAAGCAGGACAGTACAGACCGCTAGGGCTTTCGTGGATTCAGCATTCAAAACTTGCAACGTGACCGTTCATCACAAAAACACCACAGAGCGGGATCCCCTATTCAGCGTTTCCATACGCAATACAACTGAAGCATATAAAGAAACTGTGATCAAAGAAATTAACAGAAAATTACATAACAATACCAAACTAAAGACAGCTTATTCTGAATTGAATAAAATATTAGACATTGCAGGGTCAGACGTTTGTAAAAAGGATGGAATATGCGAGTTAACGGAAAGTATTGACACAGTAGATTATAAGGTCAACAAACCACTGAAAATTAAAGGACCCTTTTCCATAGCGAACGATGTTATGGACGCATTTGTCTCCAACTACTACGCCAGCATGCCAATAGAAGAGATTGCATGGGGACAAATAACAACACCAGAGAAATGGAATTTATTAACTGAAATTGGACGACAAAATCAAGATATAAGATACACAACTGTAGCTGAAGATGTGGCAGCACCTCTAATAGAATATTTAACGACGAAGTTTAAGAATTATGACGAAAAACCAAAGTTAGTGCTTTTAGTTGGGCACGATAATAATATTAACACTGTAGCAAATGCGTTAGGTTTTCAATCGATCGACTTGCCAAATCAGTATGAGAGTATTCCGATTGGAAGCAAGTTGGTGTTTCAGAGGTGGACAGACGGTGAAAATGATTTTCTGAAAGTAGAATATATGTACCCAAGTTGGTCCCAGTTGAGAGATGGATCTAAATATTCCCTGGAGAGTCCTCCACAAAGAGTCGTGATGCGATTGAAATGGTGCAACACTGATGAGCAAGGATTTTGTTCATGGCAAGAGTTCGTTGATAAACTTTAGGTATGTGTAGTGATACTTGTGGACAATATAACAAACTATCACAACGTTTCTGTGTTATGGATGTTATATTTGGTTATATTAAAACTATTTAAAATTAAAACTAGCTTTGTTGTGTCCTATAAAAGAACGATAAAACTAAATGCCATTTGTTGACCTTTGTTTATCTAACTTTATCATTTTGTCTCTTTTTTCTGCTATTTTAGCTCGTAAATAAATAAGTTATATGTATAATGATAGTCATAGGATCAGGGTTGGGCAGTATTTGAATTACTTGTATTTAAAATACGTAATTGAAATACAAATACGTATTTTGTATTTGTATTTCAATTACTTCCTTAAAATGTAATTTGTAATTCGTATTTCAAATACCTGACGACGAAGTATTTTGTAATTAGTATTTCAAATACATGAGGCTCTAAAATACATTTTAACAAAATACATTTAAACTTTATTTACTGTCGTTGCACTCTCTGCATGATGGATCCAGAGTATGCTGCAAAACTTCTGTGGCAAGCAACTGAACCTGTCCATCAACCCTGATGAGGCAGTTGCATACCGGTACTCCCAACGGCCACCACTAAAACCGGCCCCAGTGGTGGCCGTTAGAACAATTACTTATTTTTTGTCCCAACGACCGCCAGTGGCGGACGTTGGAACCAAATAATATTTATTTTATTTTCAGTGTTTTGTCAATGTAATCTAACTATAGCATTTGCTATATTTAGATTACATGGTCACAAAGTACTAGGCTAGCATAAGTTCAAAGTGGTATTTATTTAAATTTTTCTGAGTCAATACAAGACAATTTCAGGTAAGTACACTATTCCTGCCAAGAAATATTTAAATAAAAACCACTTTGAACTTATGCTATCCTAGTACTTTTGCTGGTTAGTCAACGAAAAAGGCAAATTCAACATTAGTTCCATTATTTCCAGATTCCTTTAAAATGGAACTAGTGATAATAAAAATAATGAGTAGTTCCATTATTTTAAATTTCTTCTAAAATTGCAAGTATCTCTTCCCACCCAGGACAAATGTTTGTGTGATGAGCATGATCATTTGTTCTGTGTCTGGGTGTAATTTATCTATAATATGTATGTATTTAGAAATATACAAGTATGTTTATCAGTTGTCTAGTACCCATAACACAAGCTCTGCTTAGCTTGGGACTAGATGGCGTTGTGTGATAGTTGTGGAATATAAAAAAAAAAAAAAAAAAAAAATTGTTCTAACGGCCACCACTGGGGCCGGTTTTAGTGGTGGCCGTTGGGAGTATACCTGGTAAAGCAGCTAATGAGAGTTGGCAATACTGCACCTGTTATGTACCGACGTCAGCACATCAAGCTACCTACCACAATCTGTCAAATTTCATTAATAGATTTTGACCTTATCACAATAATGGAAGGTTATTTTTTGAGTGGTAAAAATTTACAGTTTCGGGCAGGTTGACCTGCTGGCGTCTTTATACTGTACGCTATGACTGTACATCGAACATGGCGAAAAAAACGCAAAAAAATGAACGTCGAATTGAGAACATTCCAGGCAGACATGAAATGTAATTTGTAATTAGTATTTTGTATTTCAATTAAAAAAAGCTAAAATACAGTATTTTGTATTTTATATTTTAAATACTTTACTTAAAGGTATTTTGTATTTTATATTTTAATTACTTGCGATACTGTATTTTGTAATTTGTATTTCAATTAAAGCACAGCATGTATTTTGCCCAGCCCTGCATAGGATAAAGAAGAAGGGTCACAGTCCATACAAAATTTACGACGCCCCGGTGCAAATGAAATGTATCTAAGTTTTTTCTTTATTTTATGTACATCAAATAGCAGGGTTCCTTTTTTCCAATTTCAGTGGCTAACTTACTTAAAACGTGTTATAATAATGTTAAAGTTACTAGATGTTCTCCACGGTTTCACCCGCTACTCGACTCCTATTGCTCGGAGCGTGACTTTATATAGCTTATAGTCTTACAGGACGTTATTTTTTTCTAAAATTTGCGGGTTCTATTCCAGGCCAGGATTATTGTTTTTTCTAAAATCCAATGATGCCGTCAACGACGATATATTATTAGACTCCTAATAACAGGCGACCGATGTCTGTCAACATTAGGCAAAAAAGTCTTATATCCGTCTTATTTCGAGCACTCCTGTGAGCCGTAAACATACCTTGAGATAGAACAAACCTTGAGTTAGCCAATCACAACGCAGTACCCCTTCCCCTCGTTTACGTAGTACCTCAGCGATTTGACAGAATCGATTTTGTTCCTTAGATCGTGCATGCGGAGTCTAGTCTAGTAATATATCGTCGTTGGATGCCGTTCTAGTTTTTGTCAAATTTGGCCTCGACGTTTTTCGATATTCCTCATAGTTTCGGACATACCCATCCACGCCCAGTTGAAAAAGCTGAAGAGGTTTGTTTGGTTGAAGGTGCTAATCTCAGGAGCTACCGACTGGTTCGAATAAAAAAAAAATCTTTTTGTGTTAGATAGTCCATTTTTCGAGGAAGACTGTAGTTTATACTGGGTGTAAGGGACAGCCCTCCGCAAACTTTCAGGGTTTGCTCACTAGACGAAGCTAAACAATCTTCCACACTATTTTTTTTTTCAGGATATGAAAAAAAATCGGCCTTTCCATACAAACTGTCCAATCAAGTTTATAATTTTGTATGGCCAGGCTGATTTTTTTCAGTTTTTCAACACACTACGACCATAGGAGCCGAGCAGCGGGAGACATCACGGGGAACAGCTAGTATCTTTAACATTTTTCCTAATGCTTTTTTAAGCAATTTAACGAAGGTAGCCACTGAAATTGAAAAAATCAATTCGATGTACATAACGTGCTCGGCATGCCCCTATAGCTCAGGCGCTCAGTCTACTGAACGCCCTAATTGCTCAGGAACATGATGTCGACTTATTTACATATAAGAAAAAATATGTGTAAAATATTTGTGTCAAATATTTTAGTTTATTGTAGGTACATTGAATGTTGTTGGCTTGCTGTACGCTTTGGTGCAAACTGTTAGTACAGCGAGCAATTGATAATAAGTAAATAAAATAACGAAATTAGACACTATTCTATTATTACTTATTTCACTTGCGCCGGGGCTGGGTCATCTGTGACCTACTTACTTGGGCACAGCTATAAAACACTTTTGACAGAACTACAAAAGAAATCAAAAGACGAATAGTTAACGGATGGCAAAGATATTGGTCACTGAAAGAGATCATGAAAACCACAGATCTTAGTATTGGTATCAAAAGGAAGGTCTTCAATACCTGCATTCTCCCATGCATTACATATGGGTGTGAAACTTGGGCTCTCACAAACCATCACAGAAACATGCTGGAACACTGCCAAAGTGCTATGGAACGAAGTATGATAGGTATTAAGAAACAAGATAAGATACGAAACACTGTCATACGAAGTAAGACAAAAGTCACAGACATACTCACTAGAATTGATAGTTTGAAGTGGAGATGGACTGGGCACATGATACGCGATAAACAAGAAAAGTGGAGCAACATCATAACTGACTGGTACCCTAGAGACGGGAGAAGGAAGAGAGGAAGACAAAGCAAGAGATCGGAAGACGAACTAAAGTTAACATTGCAGGAGGCTCAAAATGGAGGAGGGTTGCTAGAGACAGAGTACAATGGATTTTATAGTTGAGAGTCAAAGAAACAGTTCAGGATAAGAGGCTTATTATTATTATTATAAAACACTTTTATTTTTTATATTTCACGTCATTTGTTACAAAATGCGATGCGATGCAAGTGCATTACCTGTTATTCTAATGATGTTGTCTGACTGGTGGTGCTGTTAGTTCATCACATCTAAAATTCATAATTATTTGTTAATCTAACTATCTATTAATAAAATACATTTGAGAAGTTTGTTTTTGTCCGTTTGTATGAACGCGATTATTTTTAACCGACTTCATAGAGTTAAAAGTCCATTTACGTACGATATCTGCTTTTCTAACAACCGCCCGATCCTCATAAATAAGCATTTATATTGTCAAAATAAAATTAACAAGATACCTAATAAAGTTACTTAGTAAAATTTCTTAAAACATAAAGTGTTTTTTTACTTAACTAAATTGTAAATATGAGGTCTGTTATCTTTGTCGCATAGTGAGCTTTAACGTCACGACCATTAGTAATGAGATGAGCAAAATAAAAAAAAAAGTCAGAGAGAACACACTATGCCAAAATAAAATAAAAGGTACGTACTGATGCTGAAACCGCAGGATGGAGTTAGTTCTAAAACAAATGTCACGGTATTTAAGCATCAAGTAACGCCGTACCGTACTTAATTTATCAAAAATCAAACCAGTCTTGATCAATCGATAGACATGAGTGGAACTCGTAAAATATTGTAACTGAAAAATAAACATAGTAACGGTAATTCGGGAAGAAGACAAAAAAGTATAACGAGTGATAAAAAAAATGGTGTCAAAGTCAGTTACACTACTTTTGTTCATTGTGTTGTGCGAAGGCTTTGTTATCAATAAACTGAAGCTGAAACAAGTGTTTATATTCAGTCGACATAACATACGGTATCCTTTAGGAGAAGCACTACCACGGTATTCACCAAAACCCTGGCCTCCGTCACCTGGTCGACCGGGAGCCCTGACTCCGAAAGGAGCGCTGGTAGAAGGATTCATTGGAGAATATTTCTCAGAATGGTTTGAAAAGGAAGGGTTCCTCTCTGAAGGATGTCCCGATGAAGAAACTGTGTATGTGTACGCCAACACGGCGAGACGAACTAAGGCAACCGCCAGAGCTTTCATCGATTCAGTTTTCAAAACTTGCAACGTTACTGTTCATCACAAAAACTCTACAGAGCCGGATCCCCTTTTTAATCCTGTGATACACAACACCACTGAATCATACAAAGAGATGGTGATCAAAGAAATAATCAGAAAAACGGTAAATAATTATAAACTGAATGCAGCACTTTTGGAATTGAACAAAGTATTGGATATTGAAGGATCAGATGTTTGTAAGAAGGAAGGAATATGTGACTTGACAGGACCCTATAATACGATAGCGTACAAGGCCGGTGAAGAACTTTGGGTCCATGGACCCTTGTTCATAGGAATTTCATCAATAGACTCATTCATTATGAGGTACTACGACGGTACGCCGATAGAAGATATCGCATGGGGACAAATAACAACACCAGAAAAATGGGAACTGTTGACTGAAATAGCACGACAAGACCAAAATATAAGATATACAACAGTGGCTGAAGACATCGGAAAACCTTTAGTGAGTTATATTACTAAAACATTTAAGAACTATGACAAAATGCCAAAGTTAACATTACTAGTTGGACATGATTACAACATGAACGCTATTGCGAATTCCATGGGTTTTCAACCGATCCATGAGTTACCAAATCAGTATGAGAAATTTCCAATTGGCGGAAAGTTTGTGTTTCAAAGATGGACAGATGGTGAGAAAGATTATCTGAAAGTGGAAATTATGTACCCAAGTTGGTCTCAGTTGAGAGATGGATCTAAATATTCCTTGAAGAGTCCTCCACAAAGAGTCGTGATGCGATTGAACTGGTGCAACACTGATGAGCAAGGATTTTGTTCATGGCAAGAGTTTGTTGATAAACTTTAGGTCGATAATAAGATGTATTAATAAATGTTTATGTAGTCTATATTCTTAAACTTAAACCTTGACATTGTATCAGGTCATTGATTAACTATGTTACTGTTTCGCTTACGTGATTCTAAGATAATTAATAAAGTGATGTTGTGTTCTTTTTTGTTTTAGTTACAATCGATAAATTCATTATTTTTTCTGCTGTTATTAAAGTCAGTCAGTACCGTCAGCACGGGTTTTCAGTATTTGAGACGTAAAGTAAACTGTAACTTTGACAATTTCAAATTGACAATTTTCAAAGAAAAAAATAGTTCCTTCTTCGCACACCAGAGGCGCTGTTCCAATTTTTAATACAAGAAACGCTGTAAATACTGGAAAGTTTCTGTAAAGTAAAATGGTGAAAACTCGTGCTAGGGGTACAGTAGACTAAGGTGAGGTAATTGTTTCACAACACTGTCTGATTTTCAGTAATCCGTTCTTCTTTTATTTATTCATTCATTCAACAATAGTTACACAGTGGTACACTACATAGCTTTTGCGAAACTGCAGGACAGTTTGTTGGCAGTGTTCATGTGGACCATAGATTACATAAGATCTTTACAACATACAGGGACAAAATAATTGTTTTAATAAGGTATGGGGTGGCACATCGCTTTGTATTTGCGCCGTGCGCACACTTACGTACACCCCACACCACAAATTTAACTGCACACATACGCGAGCTGTCCAGTTTGTTCATGAATGACTTGTCTATGTCACTTAAGACCAAAGCAGCCTTCAACTGGTGAAAGAAATTTTATCTTCCCACAGTAGGTTATGTTTATTTTGTATGTTTTTATATCTGCAGATTTTGAATTTATTTTCTAGTTCGGTTAGGGTAAAACTTGGTAATACGCCCTAGTTGACAAAACGCCTCGATGATGTTCTATCCCTCTAAGTTACTGCTCGGTACATTACGAGAGGATGGCCGCTGTTGGCGTACACCATGGGCGAGGCCGAGGGCCTTGCTGTACGCCAAACGGGTCGTATTACCAAGTTATATCTTTGTGTGATTTTTATGCTCCTCTTATGTCAGTCTTTGCCAGGGTAGATCCGTGGATTGGTTACGGTATCGAATACAATCGATGCTCAACATTATTATGACCCATCTTATACGGCAGAGTATTGTAAATCCAACGTACGTTCTTCTTGCGGAGAGTTTGACAAGTAGTACTGTTTATGTAGTAATGTGTGTGTGTATGTGTGTTTAGTAATATGTAGTGGTAATGGTATACTCATATAGGTATTCTGATTGGCTCACGCACGAAGGTGCGTAAAGGGATCTGGGCGTCGGAGCTTAAAACGATCTTAGTTTTCAATAGGTATAGGTATTTTAGCAGAAATATAACAAAATTAATGAGTACCATCAGATAAGAAAGGGTAAAAGTGGGTCAAGTAATGCTGTGTTTCTGTTGCCGCTACAACAACAAATACTAAAAAACAGAACAAAATCAATAGGTATCTAAGGGGCTCCCATAAAGTTTCTTTCCGCTTGTTATTGGTAAGTCCTTCACGTACTTGGCCCGATTTTCTTTCTTCCTTTTTAATATAGCCATCTTCATTCTTACGCATTATGATAGGTATTAAATAAAATATCTTACCTTTCGCCCAAACTTCTCAATAGAAACAGTCGTGAAGAAGGATCCAGCCAGTTGCAAGGAGCCCACAGCTAGCGCCAGTGTGTTAGGGCTCCACTCAGTGCCAGCGCGGTGAAACACGTCGGCTGCGTAGTTCATGAGGGCGAAGCACCCAGAGAGGGTCTGCATTGCCATCAGGATCAGGGTCATCCGTAGCGCCGCAAATGTCGTGCGATCGCGAACTGTGGAAAAATTGAACATTGGTTTTGCATGTTTACTGGACTACCGAAAGTGGGATACAGAGTCCGATATTTAAAAAAAAAAGAAAATTTCACAAAGATTTGTAAGATTAAAAACCTGTATTACAATATATAATATACCCTACCCAATGTATATAATATACCTTATTGCAATTAAAACAATAATAAAAGAAAGAAAAAATAAGAACTAATAGTAATATTAAATCTTTTCATAGAGCTCATTATGCCATACATATTTCTAGGGGACCTTTCAGGTTGTTTAGGGAAGTGGTTGCCCAGTGGTAAAAGAATCAACTTACGAGTCGTAGGTCGCGGGTTAGAACCTTCATTTCAAACTAAATACCCTCTATTTCATGGCTATTGCTTTTAAAACCACGAAGAAAAATATCGAGAGGAAACTTGTAATGTCCTAGAACCAAAATTAGAAAAGATTTTCTTAAATTCTTTAACCAAATCAAAAAAAAAAAATCTGGTACTGGACAAATGGTGATCTTTAGATATCATATGTCAATCTAATACATTTATTAGATCACCTTATAGAGCGTGAACGGAATTTCATACAAACTTTCAAAGAAATTTTTCCGCTATCAGTTCAGCAGGCTACATAAGTTTAAAAAGTTAGTTGAACATAGTTTTCAATTTATGTGTTACAGGTAAATAAGACTGATTTCAAACTTTAGTAAAATCTTTATTTTTTATCTGTCTACACTGTAATTACAGCTTCAATACAAGAACTAGGTTTGCAATTACATAAGTATATAACTGATAATGATACATTGACTTGCGTGTGTTTAATTCTTCGAGCTAGTTATGAATTAATATAGCTAAGCAAATAATCTGTTATCTATCTGAAAATGCAAATATGGTACTAACTTATTTGTAAACAAGGTGTAAATTATCTTTGCAACTGTTATCGTGTTTGTCATTTCATTTCCCGGCTGTCATTTCTAGATCTTCGACAGTCGTCACTGTTAGTCAGAAGCTCTAAAGTCTGACAACCAGTCTTACCATGGGGTATGGTAATTCCCAATTACTGGGTTGTGGAGGTCCGACAGGCAGTCGCTCCATGTAAAATACTGATATCCTGCTGAATCTGGTTTGACTGGAAGCCGACCCCAATATAGTTGGGAAAAGGCTAGGCAGATGATGAAGTGTTATCGTGTTTGCTAACTGTATTCCTGTCAGTATAGTCACATGCTTACTTAATGTTTCAATGTAATAACTTCAAACGAGCACTTCTTGGATGTAACACGTTAACGTTTGAAATGTAACTTATTTCGAAAACTGCTCTAACGATTTGGATGTAGTTTTATATTTCTGCCAAACTTTTTTTAGTCACTGTGTTATCATTAAAAATGTGAAATGAGAAAGGCTGAAGTCAGTCTATAGAAAATATATTTTGCCCTATTTCACTTATTTTTATGGACAACTCATCTTTGAATAAAAAATATAATTATGTTAAAATTGTTAACATAAAAAAACTAACCAAAATAAAGTTTTTCCGTATAACTTCTGGATTAGGAATTCCCTTTGTTGGTCAACATTGAAGAATACCTGTATACTCATAAAAGAATATCTATGCTTGTCTTTGTTTGGTCGCGGGACTTATTTCTTTACCGTGACCCCGGAACATAAAGGGCTATTGAAGGACACCGTGGATTTCAGTCAGTACAAGTCTGACAGTCCCTCCCGCCCTGCCCGGGGTGGGAGGCCTCACCTGATAATTTACCACGTAAAAAAAAAAATGCTTATCTTTGTTGTAATTTTACTTAAAAAAATAAGTGACTATCTGATACTCGGTCGCGCACTTAGTCTGTAGGTACTAATAATGAGAAATGTAGAATTTACAGTTGTATTACAGCCAGTAACAGTTAAGTTACGCTAAATGATTACATAATATGGAACTAAATGGACCCTGTTTACTTTTAATGTTATCAAACTAAACGACATAAGTATCTACAATAACTTTACTATTCTTGTGATGTTTATAACGTGATAAGATGTAAATAGGTAATTGTAATCAGAGGCTTTCTTTTTATGGTGGAATTGTTGTGTATTTATCAACTAAATTGCTAGGATTTTCTACTTTGTTCTGGATTATTTAGGTACTTATGCTGACTTAGAAGGATATTAACCTCTTTTAGCCTTTTTATTGCGTATGGTAAAATCATCAAATGAGTCCTCTCATCCCCGGGCAGGGCGGAAGGGACTGTCAGACTTGTACTGACTAAAATCCACGGTGTCCTTTATGTTCTTGGGTCACGGTGATGGTAGCCTACGTGAACGTAAGCCTCCCCCAAAGAGCGCCAACCCTCCCGGTCCGGGCAGTCCGCATCCATCCGCTGCCAGTCACATTCTTCAAATCATCGACCCTCCTTGTCGCAGGGCGTCCTACACTACGTTTGCCCATTTGCGGTCTCTACTCTAGCACCTGTATGCTCCATCTACCATCAGTCCGTTCACAGACGTGGCCGGCCCACTTCCACTTCAACGTGCATATTCTACCTGCAATGTCTATTACTTTGGTTCTCTGGCGAATGACTTTGTTCCGAATTCTATCCGCCAGTGCGACTCCGAGCATTACCGTCATTATCTAATGTTAAAATGCTCATTATTAAGTGGTCTATTCACGTGTTAACAGACGACGTTCGTACTTTACCCACACTGAGCAGTGACAGTCGCGTAGTCTCTTCAAACTGGCGCTGCTCCTCCTTCAGTTTCAACACCTCCTCCACCACCACTTTGTGGTTCTGGTGAAGGCTTCTCAACCAGGATATTGTCTTTGCTGCTTTCTGAAATAAACAAACATGAAGTTCAAATAGGTACGAGGACATTGTAGATTAAACTTAGGCTTAGACTACAAGGCCAGGACGCGATCTAGGACACAATCACGAGTACGAGAATTAAAACAAATAAATGAGCGCTGGCGTATATGGCTACACCGTACATCAGCGGTATAGTGTGTAAATCGTTTCGCTCTTCCAGTCGCATCGCAAATGGCTGCCTAATGTAGCCTTATTATTATAACTATAATGTGCATATTCCTACAACCTACTAATCGCTTTTAAACTTTTCTATATTCAAAGCTTGTTGCGGTTAATTCTAGGATCTACCGCAACATACGAATAAAAACATTAATAACATGGTAGTAGGGATCATAATATTCCGGCAAAGTGCGATGAAGCTCAGCTTGAAGGAGTCTCATCTAAACATTGCAGCATTAGGCCGAGGCTACATTAGGCAGCGATTTGCGATGTGAATGGAAGAGCGAAAAATTCGCTTACGGTATCGCTGATGTACGCTGTGGAGCCAAATTCGTGAGCATTAATTTAATCGCTCAAGAGTCACCGATCGCGTCGCGGTCTGGTAAAGCCTCAGACTTAGTCAGTTGTCGGCCTAGGAGTATCAAATACCAACCTTCTCCTCTCCGATCTTCAGCAGGTAGTTGGGCGACTCTGGCATAAAACAGAAGACCAACACATGCGTACACGCAACTGCCAGGTACACCGCCTGGTTCACGCGGTATGAGACCAGCATGCCGACTGCGTAGACGAAGATTACTCCTACAAACAAAAATAAATAAAATTTATGAGAAACTTTATTCTTTCCCTCTTGTGTATGGGTCTAAAAAAACATAACTGGCGGAACGAAGTGCATTAAGTATGTACCACTATTTATTGAAGTGTGATAATCTTTAACAGATTATTCAAATTCAAATTAACCTAACTAATTACTAATATACTAAATTTAAAAACTAAAAATAAAGATAAAATAAGGTCACCCGGGGCGAAAGCAACTATGGGGCTAAAGCAACTAATTCAATTTTCTCTCTATCTAATCGTTTTTGTAGATAGATCTATCTATTGGAGTAAAGAGGAATCATAGTTTTTTCAAATGAAGTACAGATGGCATCGCCAGTTCACCGACTGTAGTACCTACAGACCATTTTCTGTCAGCCGTCATTTTGGAGCAACGTGTTGCTGCGGCCTGTGTTATGTTTTAAGTCATTAAAATTATTTCAAGTCGTCGCAAGGAAAATTATAAGTGCATCCTAAAAATAAGATAAAACGTCAGTGTTTTTGGTATATTTGGTTAAACTCTAGGTGTTGTAATTAATATTTTATTGATATAGTTACATTAACCCCAACTTTTCATGCACGTGGGTTATTGCAACTATTTTGGCAGTTACAATTGCCCCATGCTTTTTGTATGGAAACTGCAAATTACTAGTGACGTTCCGTGTCGATATTTCGATAAATGTTTATCTGCAATTATATAATAAAACAGAAAGCTTAAATTAAAAAATGTACCAAGTTAATACAAAATCCAAATTTTGTTAGCTATCAGAAATTATAAAAGAAAAAACGAGAACACTTATTGCTGTGAAACACTTCTGGAAGCTGTACGACTAGTAAAGCAAAATCAGTTATGCAGCTGCGGAACGCTTCAATATTCCTCGTTCAGCAATAAAATCACATTCATACGCTACGCGCCAAAAACTGTACTTTTACATTAAATTTAAAACCTTTCATTATTGTTAATTATCGAATCTTTGCATATTTATATTTATCGATAAGTAGTAGGTACTACATCTCGAATTCTCAACACTAGTCAGTATGGAAGACAGTCGCATTTGCCCCATAAAAAAATAAAACTAAATTTTCTTGAAACTGAACTCTTTCTCAGCAACATTAGATAGCTTTTACGGATAATTCTGTGTGCATCTACATGTATTCTTGACCTCAACATTTAGAAATAGATTACAACAGAGTTATAACGAATAGTCACATTTACCCCAAAGTGGGGTGAATGTAACTTTTACTGGTCATATTCAACAATAATTAAAATTAATGAAAAACTAAAGCTTGTTTGTAAGTTAATTTATGTCGAAACAGTTCATCGAAAACTATGCAATGAAGTACGTTTACTAGAATATCCCTATTATTTAAGTAGCTTATGGTAGAGGGAAGCAAACTTTCAAAATTATTTTGTTTAGTTGCTTTCGCCCCGGGTGACCTTATTTACAAAAATGATTGAAATAAAAGTAAATATTACAGGGCGACGAAAAATTCATCCTCATCGCTCTCAATGTGGAAAGTGCCCAGAACGCTGGCGGCATTGCCTCGTTGGATCGCAATGCTGATCTTTTGCCCAAGATATAGGCCATCCCTCCCTATTAAGTACCTATAAGACATACAAAAATGCTTTGTAATAATGTAATAGTAGTAGATTTAAGTAAAAAAATAATTAGTTTAATTAAGGTATAAACTTTTTTGCTTGCACCCACTTCCATCCAAAAAAAAAATTAAACACCATTACCTAATTTGCACACAGTCATGTTCAAAGACCCCAGGGCTCCTCTGAGGGTGTCTTCAGAGATCTCCTTAACGTAGACCGGCACGACCACGAAGCAGCCGCCGGCAGCCAGGCCAGCTATGACCCTGGCTGCTATGAGAGCTGCCGGCATTATCGCTGTCAGCTTTATTGTCCAGGATATCTGAAATTTGAAAGGAGGTAGTTTATAATTTATTGTTGTTTTGTCTTAAGGTCAGTTGGTTTGGCTTTCTAAAATCAAATTTGTATAGGTAGCTGCAGGCCATTACAATTTGAGAATCACTTATTCAATGGGAAGTTAAAAATTCTTTGATAAACTATCTCAGCCTTACTACAAATTACAAAAACTTAAACATTTGTTGAAAACTTGTAAAAAAAAAGTGTGACTGCAAAACGGACCTTATTTCATCGTAATAATCTGACATTTTTTTAAACAAGTGTTCAACACGTCCAAATCAATGAAGAAGTTTTTGTGTGAAAGATTAACGAACATCCATACATCCACCCGCCCAAAATTTCGCTTTTCTAAAGTCTCATGCTAAGCAGTCGCGTTTGCATTCACTAGACTAATGAGTCAATTATAATATAAGTAGCTACCTCTAAATAGAGGCCCTAACACAAGATTCCCGTCTGTTACCAATTGTATTGAAAATGAAAAAGTGTCTTTTCATCCCCCCATCTCGGAAAGGGTACTTTTACTCTTCGATATCTGACAGTAAAAGCCGTTTTTATCCTCAAGTGAGTAAAAGCCGTTTTTATCCTCTAGTGAATAAAGTAAATTTGAATTTAGAACATCGTATGAACAAATGAGTAGCAGCAGTAATGGCGGCCGGTGACCGCAACAGCTGATCGCTTGCTGTGGTGCCCGCTTGACGTTCGAAGGTTGTCGAGGAAACAAATTCTATTTTTAAAATTTGATGTGGTACACAGGTGGGAAAGCAGAGTACGCTCCTCGGGTGTAAGGCTGCGTTGCCTTGGGCTAACTTGAATCCCTCGCTTCACTAAGGATTTTTAACTTTATTCCCTCGTTTCTTTCGGGTGTTAACACTTGAACCTTCTCGCTGCGCTACGGATGGAGGTTCACCCCCAGAATCCTTAGTATCGCTTCGGAATTCAATACGCCTCCCTTGGAGCGTAATCTACAATTATTTTGTTAAAATCTCAGACCCGAAACATTCTTGGCTCAGTACTTTGTTTTACCTTTTTTATTTGCTTTGTGCGGTTTTCCTTTCACGTCATTGTTATGTTATGACAAACCAAGATAAAAATAAGTAACTTAATAATAAGTATTATTTGCTTTAATTTAAAAATTATTCTGTTCTATAATAATGTCTTAGTAAATACCTAAACTGAAATAAAAGCCTATCTTATCTTTGTACAATGTACATCTGTTTTTTTTTGTTTTTGCATTTAGTCATTTCCTCGCTGAGGTGGGATGAAAAGTTACGTGTTGCACTCGAGTGCAAAGATTTTTCACCTTGTGCTCTTTTGATTCCCTCGCTATCACTCATGATTCTAATTTTCGAATCACTCGTTGCACTCGTGATTCAAATTTAGAATCATTCGCTTGCTCGGTCATCAAACATGAGCACGCGGTTAAAAATCAACTTTGCACTCTTGTATAACAAATAACTATTAGTACACGAACGAGAAACCAATTTTTTTCCAACAGATTAACGTAAAAGTCCCCGAAACGGTAAAACTCGTGATAAAACCTTAGTTAAAGATATGACCTAGTCTTTTTTGTGTCCTAGGACGTGGTAAGGTCTTAACCGTATAGCTGCTATGCATACAAAGTAATGGTTTGGCCGGTAAACGGTAAATACTTTGACGACACTTTTAGTGTAGTGGACGAGCGATCTATAACTGCGGTATGTGCGTTTACATTCAAATAAAATCACATACTCAAATAGACCTGGAACAAGTACTTGCAGGTCATAAAAATATTTGTTCCGTGTTAGAATTGTGTCGTCAACATATGCCAATGCGCAAGTCAATAACTTTGCCAATGCGCCAGCCGTGCCATTGCCGTCATTAAATTACGATTTATGGAAAAAAAGGTAAACATAGAGACATGCCAATAGTGACCATAGATTTTTTGTAAAAAAAATATTGCTCTACTGGCATTATCCAGGGAGCCAACAGGGGACGTTTGTATGGAAAAACGGCCCTTTCTGTTTCCTCCGTCCCTTCAGTTCAAACGCTTAAGCAATACAATAGAGCAATGAAGTGACCACTAATATTAACTTCATTAACGATGTAAATTACTAGAAACGCATTAAACCTTCAAGAAAACGACCTTCGAAGTAAAATAATCCATTTCAACTTCTCTGTTGTAGATACACATTAGAGGAATATGTAAAACAAATATTTTGTCAAGATCCTAACTACTCATAAGACTTTAGAATTACTTATTTGCTTTGACGGAATGTGTGCAAAGATTAAAATTTTACGACAGAAGCTGTTTAACACGTGGTTAAACAGTTTGCTGCAAAAAACATCCTTGTGCCTCACGTGGACTCATTAAACAAGCTTCCCACAGTGTGTTATTTTATGGACGTCCAGGGGCCTCAGCCAAACAGCAGACGACAATCGTTATCGCTCAGCAGTCACTAATACATTTTCACTTTTTTATACCTTAGCGCACAAAGATGAAAATCTGTTAAAGACTGCAGAACGATAACGAACGAAACAAACGAAAACGATCAGTAAAGTTCAATAGATTTTTAACTTTATGCGCTGAGGTATAAAGTTGAAAATGTATTGGTGACTGCTGAGCGATAACGATTGTCGTCTGCTGTTTGGCTAAGGCCCCAGGGATACTACTATACCTATATAAGCACGAAGCCCGTGTTAGAAAATATGGCAAACTAAATGTTTCATGTATATGTTTCTTAAATTGTTATAACCGAGCAACATCGATATTCATCTGTCAATGTAATGTCACTTGCTTGAAATCCGCTGCCTGTACGATGGCCGCTCCCTCGGTCTATCCAGAATTGTATCTAATTATTTATAACTAGTCAGTGTAGATAATAATCTATATTATGAAGAAATATATGTGAAAATTATCTGCCAACATCATGGTGTAATTATTTTCAAGAATCGTTACGAAGAAGCTCCATTTTTCCACTAGCGCCTGTCACTCAATCCAACAGCCCGTACCTTCGGCCAAAGTTTCTGGCGTTTCCTACGCTACTACAATATCCATGGCTCGTGTATGCAAAAGCAACTATCTACTTTTGCCCTTGTATTAAAATGTAAAATGTTTGTCTGCCGACAAACTGTATTGCAGTTTGGCAGAACGAAAATGTTAATTTTTATATAAGTTTGCCCAAATAAATAAACTAAAAAAAAAAAAAAAAGAAAAATGCAAATAATTCGTTTAATCTTTGTTACTGTACACCACAAGGAATGATTATTTGGCTTCTAGATAATATTTGTTCCGTGTGGAAATAGAACGCGAGTCCGCAGCTCAGCCTTGCCGGCAATATTTGCTAAAATAAGAATTCTTGACTTACTTTATTGTAATGAGATAAAAACATGAACACAACGAGTTTCTTCGACAATTTTATAAAACCACTGTGATTTTTATGAAAATACGGAGCCCCGATAAATTGCGGGGCCCTGGGAAAATACCCAACGTGCTCAATTAAAAAGACGGTGCTGTTCTTTACAAAAAACGTTGTGGAACTAGGAATTTCTCCTGTGTGACACCCACGACACTTTGCATAGCAGTTCATCGCTCAACCACTGCGCTAACTATGCCATTCTGTCTTTTGGGCTTCACCAAAGCACGGTAATATAATAATACAGTACTCCAACTTCATACAAACGGACGAAAAGCGAGCTATACCTACGCGCCTCGATGACGGGGCGCGCTCGGGGCGCAGACAGTCACGGCTATATACTGTGACCAAAGTCAGGTTAAAATAGTTTCAATCGATCAAAATACTTACACAAGACAACAAAGACACAAGAATCACACAGATCTTCCTTCCAAACCGATCTGAAGAATAACTGAAGAACGGTATTCCACAGATTGCCGCTAGTGGTAGTGCGGCCGCCATCCACGAGATGTCGTTGTCCGACAGCGGCGCCTGCGCCGGCGTTTCGGCAGACTTGAGTAGCGGCCCCATGGGGGACAGCCAGCCGATCTGGATGCCATATGTGAAGGTTGGGATGGTTGCTGGAATTTAGAAAAGGGAGTATTTTTTAGGTGTCTGTAAAATTGGTAATCAGGGGTAGATACAGACGTCAACCTACCCGAATCTGTAAAATTTACCCATCGAAGTATTAACCTTCCACTATCATGATAAGGCTGAAAATCTATTACAGTTTGACAGATTGAGTTAGGTTTATGTGCTGTCTGTAAGTAAATACATAGTTTTGGAAAGGCATACTGTAAGGGGTGCTAAGACAGGAAACCTCCACGTGCGCCCGTGGACTGACACGTGGACACCATCTCGGATACGTCCAGGGGGAAGACCAGTTTTTCGGGCCGGTGCATCCTGGGATGCGGGCAAAAACTCTTCCTTAGGCACTGTATGCCTAAGGGGTCTCTTTGCCCGTATACGAATAGCCTGTCGTGTGGACGCTCCAACGCGTGTCCCTCTGATCAGCAGAGGGCACAGCGGCGGAGCGGGCTTGCGGACGGTAAGTAATGGGTAACTCGCCGTCCGACCGAGGACCAAGGCCGGGTCGGTGGTGCGTCGTGTTTCGCGCCAAATGCCTGCTGGGGTCGCGGGTTTTTTCTTAACCCAGGATACCGCGGCCCCGGACCGTAAAGGGCATACGAAGAGACACAGGTGGATTTTAGTCAGTAAGAGACTGACAGTCCCTTCCGCCCCACCCAGGACGGGCGAACTCATTTGATGATTTTACCACCTAAAAAAAAAGGCATACTGTAAGTGAGTAGGACTCTATTTTCAGTAGTTAGTTGCAAACAAAATTCCAAAAATGTGAACCAAATTCAGCGAAACTGTCCAAACATTATCTTTGTCATGATAAATTACTGAGAAAACGTTCGTACCTACAACGTACTCAGTTATATCATAACTGAAATTTATTGTGAAACGAACTTTGCACTTATGACTCAACGCCATGAATCGTCATTTTCAGTTTTACGAAAGAAATAAAGTATTTTCTGAGTAATGATGATCCTGTCCTATTCTACTCCTACTAATATACGAAACGTATAATTTTGTGGATATTTGTTACTCTTTCATGCAAAAACTAATGAACGAATGCACTGGGCAGCGGCAGTGCATTCGGTGTTTCCCTTTTGTGCATTCGCCTTTTTTATTTCCCGTTTATTATATATTTGTTGCGACCTGCAAGTAGTTGTTCCGGGTCTGGGTGTTTGTCTATGTGAGTTTCTATGTTTTCAAACATACCGACAACACAGGAGAAATTCCAATTATAACCGAGATTATAAAAAAAGAAATGATTAATAATAATTTGGATGACGGATCACACGGGATAGTTTTTATCCTGATTTTATGGTCAGGAGGGATAATTTTAGAGTTCGCTCATTTGGAGCGACAGTGACATAAGTGCAAAATTGTAAATTTTACACTACGCCAGTTTTAAGATTTTTTATAACTCTTCTGAAGATTATTTGCTTTTCTTACAGCTAATGACTGTTGCTATTATTTTAGTAATTTAGTTTGAACCCTAGGCTTCAAAATAGACACAGGTATTTTTTATTACTCAAACCATAACAATGTGAAAATATTTGTTTTTTGTTTTATGACTTACAGTTGCGCCGTTGTTACCCTTAAAATAGAAAGTTCGTGTAGTTATGACTTTGTTGTCTCTTAGAAAATGAAACCAATTTCATTCAATCAACAAAATTTGTTTTATTTCAATTATAATAATTAACAGTGACATCCAGTCGTGACGTAGTTATGGCCTACGGCATGAATTATCATTATCTTAATTACAGTTTAATTGTAATTATTCAGCACTAAATTTAATAAAAATATCGATACAAAATTATCTAGTATTTTATCCCTCTTATTAATTAAGAATGGCACAGTCAAATCACAAATGCTTACTAAAATATTGTTAAAATCAATAACCTATTAAGACGGACTGCAGGCTTCAGATTGAAGCCGCACACTGCACGTGATACTACTGGTTCCTATGAAAATGATTCCGAGTAAAGCGACACTGCCGCCTACAGCTGCAGTCTGCGATTCGTCTTGGGCTCGACCCTTATCCTGGTATCTAAATTGGAATTACTGACAGAACCATGAGGAGGCGATGTTCATGACGAGCTAGAAGTAGTATCAGATGAACTAGACGATGAAGTAGAGGATGAAGAGCTCGACGATGAGCTAGATGACGTTGAGTTATTACGCTTACGTTGTATGGATTTCTGTGGTTTATATTCGTCACCACTATCATCTGCAGAAAAGTCTTTACCTTCGTCTTCACTGTCGTTTACGTCGTCGTTTGCGAGAAGGATTGGTGGCGGATTCAAATTATTCAAACAAATTATTAGTGTAGTCATAATTGTAATTGTTTATAAAGAATTTTAGAACAATATTGGCGTAATTACATTTAGATTAAAAAAAATACCTAATGTTTAGTGAAACAACGGCGCAATTGTGAAAAATGCGTCATTTTATCCTCCAAACTGTGTTCATTTTAAATAAAAAATGTCACAAAATACAATTGCGTCGTTGTTGCACCGATATTTAATAGCAATATTTGTCATATTTACCTTTGCGGCGATGTAGTCCCCTAACGCGTACACATTCGGCGGGGCGCCCCGCGCAACTGACTGTTCGGCCGTTGTCGTCACATATTAGCGCGCCAAAATGAAATATTTCAACAATGACTTTTTGCCCTCTAGCCGGCGTTTTTTGAACTAACAAATACGACGTTTTCACCCATAACGTAGATGATTATGGAGATTATTTTGGTGTCATTAGGTCAGTTTCGCATTTTTTTGCAGTTATGACACTGTCGTTCCAAATGAGCGAGTTGTACCGGGCGAAGCAACTGGCAATAACTAGTGGAAATAATAATCTCAAGTTTTATTATTTATTTATTCTCTTAATTTTGATGCGCAACAGTGATTGATGACAATAATGAAGACATTAAGAAAATATGAAGTTTTTATTTCCTGGTAATAAGAAGGTAGGAACATACTAATTTTGTCATTCATGTTTGCGAGGATTGACGTTTTTTTTCTTTGGGACAATCCCACCACACTATTCCCAAACCACTGCAAGTCCTGAAAGTCGTGTACGCCCACGGCGTCGGACGTCGCAAGAGCGAGACGATCTCCGGCCACCGTAGGCGCGGGCATGCGGACAGCGAGTAAAGGGCAACTCGCTGTCCGGCCATGGACCATGCCCGGGTCGACGGCGCGTCGTGTTCCACGCGCGCCTCAAAGAGCTGTCAGCAAATGACGGGGCCCCCTCACAGAGGGCCAAAGACTGCCGGGGTCGCGGGATTTATTTCCTTACCGTGACCACCAGAAAATCGCCGAGACTATTAAGCTCAACGTGTCCTGGAGAATGAATTTAGCTGTCTTGGATTCTGCAACGAAATTAATCAGAAAAAAATAGTGGCGAAGTAGAAAAAATATGTTTCCACTTCCCTCCAAGCAAGCGGGAAACAGAACTAAACAAGGCCAATATTACAACTGGGATATTACAACTGGGAGAAGCCCAGTTGCCTAGCACCTCGGGTAAAAATGACTACTAATATTAATGAGTACTTGACGGAGGAGGATTGACGTTTATGAGTGATTAATAATAACAATTTTCTCTTCTACTGTTTACATAGTCTTATGCGCGTGATACAAAGAGCCGTGGCACGCGCTCGCAGGCGCCTCTCCGAGGTTTATTCGATTACTACGGATAGCACGCGCCAGCCCTAGTCGCACTGAGCCGCGACCCGCCTTAGGGAGCCTAGACTTATGAAGGCAGTTAGTTCTTAGAGCCTTTATAATCCAGGTTTTTTATGAGCTGATGAAGCACGGGTTTTTATACGCTCTATTACAGCAGTTTTGCATGATTTTGCAACGTGTTTAAGTATATCATATAGAATCGGCCCCCAGGACGCTTTGCACACAACTGGAGGGATTTAGTTGTGTGCAAAGCGTCCTGGGGGCCGATTCTACTAACCTATTTCTGGCGCCATCGCAGCGAAACCGCGGCTGAATCGCGACTTTCTAGCGTTTTCTCATTCATTATAACTGGCTGCGATCTAAGAGCGTTCTCATCGCATTAAAAATATGGTGTGTAATTGTTCGCACTTTGATGAGATGGGGACTTAGACCTCCATTCTTAAACTTATCGTAGCAACCCAATCGGCATTACTGCATGCAAATAACTTATAAGCTGCCGGTATAAATAAATCACATTCATTAGCACTTTCCTTCAGTTTCAGAATTTTATTTAACAGGTACTTTACATAATGATGATTTATTAACAAGGACTTTGAAGTTCAGTGGTCGTAAGCGCTACTACTGAATATGAGGGCCTTGAGTTCAGTTCCTGGTCAAAGTGTAACATTTGGAACTTTCCTGTACCAGCTACAGACTCTGGATTTCTGTTGTTCCATTCCATTGTAGTTAGTCAAGCCACAGATTACAAGGTCAAGCTAAGTAACAGATCTTAGAAACAGGAAGCTTAGGACCCCAATTCCTAAACCTTACAGAGAAAAATAGGAACCCCGCACAACGGGGCTTCTATTTCTGTGCAGAGGTCTAAAACGGCCACTAGCAATATCCCAAATGATTCACTGTTTTGAATAAATACACAATGCCGTTGCGGGAAATGCACGAACTTGATTTCCAGCAACGTCTTTGGCTATTCCTATATCTTTCCGTTGACTGTTTTAGAACCTCTAATGCTGTCATTTAGCCACGAGTTCCTTCAGTAGTTTTGCAAATAATGAATGTTAACTGTTAACCAGCTCTATTTCTTCTATTTCTATAGTCTGTGTGCAATTCGAAAACCCTACGCGAATGAGGTACCGGGATATAAAATATCCTATGTAAATTGCCAAACAGCAAGATCCGTTCCGCCGTTATTACGTTATTGGGTAACAAACATCCATCTATCCATTCATTCGAACAAAGTTTCGCATTTATAATATCAAGTTAGAAGTTAAACATACAAGTTGTGCTATTTCTCGTAACCATTTAGGATGATTACAAATTGAAGGTGCAGAAACATTATTCTTAGAAAAAATAGAAAGTTTTACAATAGGAGGTGCTGTAACCAAACACGTGAGATAATTCATATTGTTTACATGAGCGTTTAACAGTAATTTTTTTTATGTGATATTTTATGACTAAACAGGGCGTCCCACGACTATGCCACATGGAGGAAAAGTACCTTAAATATTGTAGATAGAACATTTTACTGAAGAAGACATTACTTTAATTTTAAACACAATTTAAACTGCATTTATAGATTTTTAAATAGTTACATGTTTGAACCGGGAATCGAACCCGCGCGAAAAATAATTACCTAGTAGTTTTATGTGGTAAAACATCGGTGATGTGTCTCTTTGAGTTTTGAGAGTTATTAGTCGATACGATAATACTGACAAATGCTTGCACTGACTGCTGGACAGGTCCACTCAAATCTGTATGGTTCTTTCTTCAAAATACCATCTCAAACATAAAACTAATGGTCCTCGTATGATATATCGGTATCCACGAAACGGGGATACCGATAGGTGATACTAGGTACTAGCTTCTCAGTGTACCTAGTCAGTATACGAAACATCGGCCTCATCTAGTTGTAAAAGTGTTAATATTAACCTACTTTTTAAACGAATAAAATAGTTAAAATATTATTCTGACTGCTCCCTTGTGGTGTAGTGGTTGTCAGCATGACTGCTGAAAAGTCCCGGGTTTGTTTCCCACGTCGAGCATAGTTTTATTAGGTACCTAAGGTTTTTTTGTCGAAATTTGCTTAGTAGCTCGGAGTCTATTTTTGGTCGCTTGATTGCACAAGTCTCGCCCCTTATTACAAGGGACTTTAACATATAACTGATGAAATATGGGCGTATTATTTAGATACATATTCCTATGACTAATCCTTTGGCAGGCGTATGTTACCTATGTTTTTAGGGTTCCGTTGCAAAAGGATAAAACGGGACCTGTCCCCTTTTTTTTTTTTTTACGTGGTAAAATCATCAAATGAGACCTCCCACCCCGGGCAGGGCGAGAGGTACTGTCAGACTTGTACTGACTAAAATCCACGGTGTCCTTCAATAGCCCTTTATGTTCCGGGGTCACGGTGATGGTATAAGACCCGCGACCCCGGGGACCTGTACCCTTAGCACGAGTTTTCTGTAAATGAGACGTATGAAATTGAAAATGAAATTGTCAAAGTTGCAGTTAACTTTACGTCTCAAATACCGAAAACTCGTGCTGACGGTACTGAGATGATATCCGTCCGTCTGTCACTAGGTTGTATGTAGGTACTCTATCTCATGATTAGGCAAGTGAAATTTTCACAAATGATATGTTTCTGTTGTCGCTATAACAACAAGTATTAAAAAATAGAAAAAAATTAGGGGTCTTGTATACAACAAACGTGTTTCGTTTTTGCCGTTTTTATAGATATCTACTGGTAAGGAAGCCTTCGTGCGTTAGTCCGGCTCACCCTTGGCCGGTTTTTTTAATGTACTTATTAGTTTCGAATAGGTTGATTAATTCCGTGTATAAATTCTATTGTTCTACTGTTGCTATGCCAAAGCACTTCTGACTGCAATAAAAATGCATTCCATTGCATAAAATTAACCCACTCTACTATAATAGAAACAATTGCACCAATCTTCCTGCACTTGACCGATTTAATTCTGACTTTGTAAGCAAATGTACACAATTATTAGCATCAGAAGAATACGTCAGTGGAACGTGACAGACATTATAACAAGTTGAAACGTTTCAAAGAAAAATAAACTCTACAATTTAATAAAAAATCAGTAGAAAACTACTCACCAACTAAAGCGGTAAAAATTTGCCTTTTAGAACTACTTTCGATTTTTCGCCGGTCCATACTGGCGGAATGAATTCACACGCAGAATACAAAAAAAAAAAAAAAACAAAGTCGCTTGTAGGTTATTTTTTAACAAGACACTGACACTAAAAATAGATTCATGACAAAACACTTTCCCGTTATCACTTTTTGTAGTTCGCGGTTTACCATTTCATTTAAAATGTCAAAAAATCAGGATTATTTCCATTGCGCTTGCGACTCCAATGACGTCTGTCAAACGACTACATTTTATAACCTATAAAATCATCAACATGTGTACTAACAGTTATGCAAACACAACGTTATGTCATACTCGTAAGTTTTCCTCAAATGATTCTTATCTTTCAGTGATAAAGTTTAAATTGAAATGGAATGCACTTTATCAAGTGTTAGTGGGGTTTTGGCGGCGTACCGGCTGGCCGATTTCGTTGACCGTTCTTTTGTAAAAGCAATCGAATAGCAACCTTGAAAGTTAAACTTTAAAGTTTAATATGAATTGTCGTGAGGGTTAGCCTAAACATGGTGTTCGTACGTTCAGTCATTGGGTTTCCCTCCGATTCAAAGAAAGCATCATTGATTCCATACTGATAGTGTCAGAGCCAAGTTTGTAGTTGAGTCTCTATTGAAATCAATGGGCAGTTTTCCTGTTAGTAATGATTTGTTATTGGAATTAATTTGTCGGTTCTAGAAACTTGGGCGCCTTGTAGACTCTTCATATTGGGACTGAGATTTAATTGTAAATAGAGGAACCTAATATCCATAAAAAGATGTCTTTAGAAAAGGGGGCATAGAGAGCGTTCTCTACATTTTTTAAATTCAAAGCAATTTTTCTATGATTGTACCAAAACCGTCAATACATAAAAAAGATAATTCTTTTTTAGTCAAAGTCAAGTTGACTGCCTGAGAAGTGTAGTAGGGATTGTATGAGGTCCTGCGTTCGATGCCAGGGCCGGTCAAACCGTTATTATTTGAATGTGGAATATCTCGGTAGCCTTACCGATTTTTGCTGCTCAGTTGATGGTAACTGACGGAAAGCGGGTGTACTGTTCTGAAAGTCTAAAATACGCTCTTTTCATTTTTGTACAATTCCTAGCAAAATTCCGTATCTAATGGTCAGAATAGCCAAACATCTGAAAGGTCCTAAAATATAATGTAAATATACAAAATAGCTAACATGCATTTTATTACCTGTTTTTAGTTTGGTAAAATCATCAAATGAGTCATTCCACTCTGGAAGGGACTGTAAATCTCGTACCAAAAAAAATTCAAAGTCTTCCTTCAATAGCCCTTTACGTTCCAGGGTAATGGTTGTCTATTAAGACCACTCCCTGACACCAGCAGGCAATTGCTTAGAGATTTCTACGGTATTCTCAAAAAATACTTCATTTGAGATAGATTTTCAGCTTTGCAGGGTAGTACACCTCTGTCTAATCCCTTAGGAGTAAAAAACGTGATGTAATGTTCTATTAAAGACAAGACTGTCTATAAATAGACGCCTGTTGTTGTTACAGGAAGTTGCACCTTATGTAACGCCGGTTTAGACCAATTACGGGTGGAATTCGAGTGCGACGTAACTGCATGCATGCCTAGAAGCATAGCTACATGCTATATTTGCACAACTAGTTTGTTTTATTTGGCGTTTCTTCCGTTTGGTACCTATAAGGTACTGTTTTCTGCTTTCATAACGATAAAGGAAAACATCGTGACGAGATGTCCTAGAACCTGTAGGCCCGGTATACACCAAAGCGGAGAGGGGAGGAGATGTGTTTGAATAACCAATCAGATGTCCACATCTCCTCTCCGCTTAGCTTCAGTTGACATCTGATTGGTTATTCAAACACATCTCCTCTCCGCTTTGGTGGATACCGGTAGAAAAGAGTGACAGAAACAAAGCGACAGCGTCGTCTTTTTCTCGAAGTAAAAAAAGAGAGGGATAGATGTACGTTCACTTTCTCTCTGTCTAGCTAGAGAGAACCTAGCCAAGAAAGAAGGCGGCAGCTGAAATGAAATGTAAGAGAAAAAGAGATAGTGCCAGTGACCACAAAGATGACGTGTTCCAATATATGCTTTATTACATTGTCGACAAGGTCTCTAATCAGTCGTGCTTCCTGTCAGGTTGGGTGTTCGTTTCCCACGCGTCTTGCAGATCACTCTTCATTTTCTCGGGTATTTCGGGCACGATGCCATGATAGATCGGCTCTGGAGCCTGCCCTGCAGGATGAGGCTTGTCCAGCTCTTGGATGGCTTCGATCAGCTCACCAGTAGTCTTGTACGATGATATCGTTGCTTTTACGAAGTCTCTGTTAAATGAATACTAGGTTAATTTGATATGTTGTCTATTATCAATCGCCTAGCCTTTTCCTATGGTTGGTTGTCGGAAAACAAAGATGAAAACGAATATTTTTATATGCTGTCTAGTATTTTTCCTAATTATTTAAATACAGACCTACCTAGAAAACATGTAAGCTGGTACTACTGTTAGCTTCTATTGCCTCACTGGTGACAAATGAGAATAGTTTTCCAACACGACACGGTCAGTGAGAGTCTTTCTAAATAAAAGCCCAACCTGTTTCTTCCGTTGGCTAACAAAATGTGGGTAGGTGAGATAAGCCTAAGAGACGGGTAGCCCGTAGCTCCTCATAAGGAGAGGCGACGCGTCCTGCTCGCACACATTCTCATTAGCAAGAACAACGCCCGTACACCACCGCATACCCGTTTAATAAAGGGCTTCTACTCGTCTCCCCTATTCCTCTGCGTAACTCTTCGCGGAGATACGAATAAGCTGATGGAACTGGAACTTTACCTGAAGTAAAAAGCCTTGACGAAAACCGCGGGCTGGTACTCATGGCCGCAGCGTTCGGGCCCGAAGCTCATCACGCCCATCAGTCTGTTCTGTTGCACAGCGGGTGCGCCTGCGTCGAACTGAGAGCAAAGTGTATAGTTAACGAGATATTACTGTGCAAGTTTAGTATGAGATTTTTTTGTTTTAATAATGTTATCTGGATCTGATACATTGTGTTTGTTCTGAAACTAAACTAGCTTTATATACATATAACTATGTCCAATGCGGGGGCCATAGTAAAGGGAAATGTAGTTAGTGTGCCGTGAGGTAAATGTTAATTTTCAGGTAGTTTCCTGCATACATAAACTGAAAATTTGTTTAGTCCGTCGAGAATTGAAAAATTATAAAAATGTTTTTTTTTTAATTTATATTGTCAAATTCGGGAGTTGTGTCGTCATGACGCCTGTAAAATTATACCGGACCAGTGATGTTTGATTTTTAGAAGCGTTGCATCATCGTTGTTTTTAAATACTCCTAGAATAAGGCACTAATAAATCAGATGACGTAGTACGCAAACAGAATAGACTTGATTAAAATCTCGGTCTGTATTCAGATTTTTCAGAGCAATCAGACTCAATTATGCGCTTTATAAGATTGTGATCAGTGTTTTAACAAGTTATGTTACATAACAGTTTTGTTGCTGATATCATGTAGGAGTATGTATCTCGAGAATTGGATCATTTATTTCTGGGATTACTCCATACACACAAACAAATACTTTTGAGTATTAGTATACATCAAAACTCAGTTTGTGGCCAGCATAACTTGACCCACTTTGACATTATTCTGCAGTATAAAATGGGTCATTATGATGATGGGTACCGACTTTATATCTTTCAAGTGTAGCATAATGCGTCTCATCGCCTGTTGCCGATTTCATAGAAATCAATCCCACTTCTATGTTCTAAAATTGAAAGTGTAGGTGCATTCAAGGGGGTAACCCAATACCCACATCGTCAAGAAGTCTGTACCTACTGAAATATTCGTCAATGACATTTTCACATTAGATGATGACGATATCGACACCATACGTATGTATAGATATTTCACACATTTCTGCAGAAAATTTGCAAGAGCGGACGATATGCAAGTGTCTTGTCGTTCTGTTATCATGTAATGTGAAAGCGCTCAATGACGGTCTGAAAAGAAAAGAAAAAATAGGTCCACTCTATAAAAGAAATACGTGAAGAACTGAAAACCTTTAACCACGTTTTTCCATCGTTTCGGTCAAAAACAAGGCGTTACCAAGCAAGCATCTCTAGTGCCATTCCTGAGCGAGGCGCAGAAGAAGTCAGGAGTGAACTGGAAGCCGTTGACCAGCTGGTAGGCGTCCATGCAGTAGTGCTGCGAGCGCACTTTCAGACGAGCAGTCATCAGGTCCGGAGTGTGCTCCCTGAAGGAGGTGTCGGTGCCCTACGCAAAAGAAGAAATAGGCAATGACAATGGTTTCATATCCTAAAGTTGCATTTTTATTTCAGCTTATTGCAGTTCCCTGCTGGACATAGGCCTTCTCCAAAGAGCGTCACAGCGTACGAACTTCCACTATTTTCGGCCAGTCACTGCCAGCTACCTTCTAGAGAACCTTCCTACTCCACCCTTTGTCGGTTCTACGACAAACATCACCGGTCCACTGCCACTTCAGCTTTCTACAGATTTGGACAATATCGGCCACTTTGGTCTTATGCTGTAAGACTTCATTCCGGACTTTAACCCATAGCACGATCTGGACAATACACACTTTGTTGTTATGCCGTAACACCTAATTTTATTCCGTTACGAGATCTCAAGCATAGACCTTTCCTTTGCATGCTGTGTGACATGCAGCTCGTGGCTCAATTCAACTCTGGCCATAACAATTGAAGCGTAGCATTACCCTGGTTGCCCCCCAGCCCGTGACCACGATGAAGCTCTGCGCGAACGGTTCCTTGATGCCCTCGTAGATTTTGATGATGCCCACGTGTTGGTGGAGGTCTACAACAAACGGTTTCTGTAAATTGAACTACTTCCTTCAATAAAGATTCAAGATTTTGATTGAAGATTGATTGTTTGAAATTAGTTCAAATTGGTTCAGAAAAGAAAAGTGATTCGGTAATTTTTCTGGGCTAGTCAACAATTTTGGATATCATCTCATGGAACCAATATGGTCTTGAACATGAATTTTATAGCAGAAAGTGCCACCAAAAGTGCCACATATTATCATTTATTTACTGAATAAAATTTCATATGTTATAATCTTTTTTAATTAGCGATATTTGAATCGCGTTTGACTACTATTTCGCCAGATGGTAAGCGAGGATATGATTGACGGTGAAGCTCACTTACCTAGACGATCAAGTCACTCTTGATATTTGCAAATTCATAAGACATCGTGACAAATAGCTCAGACAATTTGATTTCGTCTATTTCCATTTTTCACCATTGGCTTTGTCACCACTGGGGACATTTTCCCCATTTGTCCGCAGTGTGGTGACAAAGCCATGGGGATAAATGGGAATAGACCTTTTATTTCCGTCCTTACACTTAACATCTAGCTTATCTATAATATAAAAATGGATCGCAAAATGTGTTGCTAAGCTCATAACTCGAAAACGGCTGGACCGATTCGTATAATTCCTTTTTTGTTGGGTTTGTACCATCGGGACCGGGTTTTAGAGGAGTTCCATCCGTGCGAAGCGGGGATGGGCAGCTAGTAAATAATAACTATAGGTAAACACTGACCAAGATTTACAGCAAGCTTCAACAGCGCCACATCAGCATGCGGTACCGGCTCCTCCTCAAACTTGGGATGTCGCACAGCCCCCGCCACGTCCACCAGAGTACCTCCTTCATGGGGCCGAGCACTGCCTACTCGGACCTTCACGTACTGCCCCAGGGTTTTGAGAGGAGACACACTAAGGACGCTGTGGGAGACGATAATTGTTGGCTTTCAGCTCTTCAACACGTTGTAACTCAACATTACTCCCGGGATCACGGGACTGTCTCTGGGTACGCGGAACTGTCTCCAGGGTCGCGGGATTGTCTCCGGGGTCGTAGGACAGTTTCCAGGGTCGCGGGATTCTATCCAGGGTTGCGAGATCGGCTTATAAGGTGACCGTGAAACCTGTCCACTTTGTGGTTGGACATCCTACGCTGCGCTTGCCGGTGCGTGGTCTCCATTCAAGAACGTTGGTAACGTTCCTTGGTAACGTTCGTTGGTAACATAACAAGTATTTTTTACTATGGAAAGAACCTTTTCTGGATCTCAATCTCGCTTGATATAAATTTTCTATCGAGACCAGCCATGATTTTAAGTTCATGATACAAAAGATAACTCATTAATTTTTGAAATAAAACAGGTTACTTACTAATTCAAGCAATGAGCTGCAGTCACCACCCAGTTAGGATCAACAATGGCTCCAGCACACCACAGCCTTCCATTTATAATAATGGCTGCCATATACGGAAAGTTCTTCGTATCCGTCGCGTTTCCACCTCGGATCCTCAGGTTAGTCTTCGGGTCCGTGATAAAGATCTGGTGCTCATTCCTGATCCGAAGACCTGACTTGTGGTGATCCCTACGTCGGAAGCCGTCGAATAAAACAGACTGGTCTTGGCCGAAGTCTCTCATGTTGAGGTCTTTGAAAAGAATATTATGTTACAGTAGTGTGATAGATGTCTGATCATGTTATTGTAGGTTCTATCAGCTGTAATATATTGTCAAATAAAAAAAAAGGCTATGAAAAAATTGGAAAGTACAGCTGTATTTTATATCAGCTTATTGCAATCCACTGCTGGATATAGCGCCACAACACACGATCTTCCGCTTTTTTCATTGAGCCTATTCCAACTGCATTCTTCTTCAGGTTATCTGTCCCATGTTGCCGGAGGACGTCTCACACTACGTTTACTTACACGGGATCTCCATTCGAGAACCTTCCTACTCCACCTTTTTGTCGATTCAACGACAAACTTCATCGGTCCACTGCCACTTCAGCTTGCTACAGATTTGGACAATATCTGTAACTTTGGTCTTATATATGCTGTGTCTCATGTTGAGGTCTTTAAAAATATTATGTCAGTAGTGGGATAGATGTCTGATCGTATTATTTTAGGTTTTATCAGCTATCCTGTACTGGGTCTGCGTGGTGGATTACAGCCAATTCTCCCTCTCTTAGGCCAGTGGCTAAAATGGTGGCTGAAGTTAACTGATTTTTTTTTTAAACAAAAAAAGGACTTGAATGAAACTTACCAACTGAATTAAAACTTCTAACTCCATAATTTCTAGTGCAACTTAAAGTTAATATTACTAAGTACAAATTAATCCACATTTTAAAACTAAGTATTAGAATTTCAATTGTACGTATTGGTACATAGTTTATGTAGCTATAAGTGTATGTGTATGATGTGTGTGATGTATATTTTATTGCTTTGAAGTTATTATTATTGAATTACTTTTTTATGTTTTATTCTAAATTGTGAAATATTTCCTCAAAGTATGTACCCATTGCTGTGAGTTAGGCCCTTCATACACAAGGCGACTCCAGTATCCGATACCTTGCGACTTCGGTATCCAAGCGACTATCGGAATACAAATCCATAGAGTTTGGGACACAGGCACGCGTCAATGTATACCAATATCGTATAGTATCGGAGACTTGCGTCGCCTAGTGTACGAAGGGGCTAATGGGTAGCTCGCCGTCCCACCGAGGACCAAGCCCGGGTCGGTGGCGCGTCGTCTATCGCGCCAAATGCCTGCTGGGGTCACGGGTTTTTTCTTAACCCAGGATACCGCGGCCTCGGAACGTAAAGGGCATCCGAAGGAACACGGTTGGATTTTAGTCAGTAAGAGTCTGACAGTCCCTTCCGACCCACCCAAGGCGGGAGGACTCATGATTTTACCACCTAAAAAAAAAAGTATGTACTTACCCATAATTGATGCCTCCATAAACATACTTGTTTACGGTTGCTTTTTATTAAAACCATTTTAAAATTAAAGGGAAGTGGTTATTGTGTGCCTCAATAGTATATTATTTATTATATACTATTATATATACTAGTATATTATTTTATTAGTGTTCTGAGAAGTGTGGATTGAATAAGGCCATGGAAAGGGTTATTTTCAATCTTTTTAACTACAAAAACGAATAAGTTTGTTCTTCAAGTGTGCAGATTGGCCGATTCATAACTGATACTGATTCTGATAGCCTACTTCATCCCACTGCTGGACAAAGGCCTCTCTCCATGACTTCCAGTTTTCACAATCCAGGGTCAAAAGGGACCACTGATCGTTGAATTTAACTTAAAAATTAAGCCAAATAAGTACCAATTACTGGGTTGTGGTGGTCATATAAGTCGGTAATGCATGTAGAAAATACTGCTAGGCAATAATTTTATTGTTGGGGATATTTAAATCATCAAATGAGATGGGAAGACTGTCCTACCCTGAGTGTAGTAGACAGATGATGATGATTCTAGAACTGGGTATTATTTAATAAAACACAAGGATCATTTGATATAAATTATTTTTTTAACGTCATTTAGACATCTTATTCTAATAATACCAAAATACTAAACATTATTAATTCGTCATAATATCACAATCGGTAGTCGGGAGGCACATATCACGACCTTCCTGCGCATTCGATAATTTACCTTATGTAATGAGTTTAAGGCACACAATCGATGTGCAGAAAGATTGGTTGGTACGGAATTAGGATGTACAGAAAGTTCACAAAGTTCAAAATGAATTTTCTGCACATTTTTGTTGGTTGTAACAACTTGTCGAATTGAGGTATTACCATGCATCTTTTAAATTCATTACTCCAATTTATAAATAGAATAGTCGACATTTAACACTTAAAAAAAGAACAGTAAAGAGAAAATAAATAACAAGTTGCACTTATAGCTACAATTTTTTTTTATTAGATTCACAGTAATCTGTCAGATCAAAAATACAAACAAAAAATATAGTGAAACGAAACCTTATACCTTGCACCGGAAGATTTTAAAATTCCAAAGAATAAAGCTGTGTTCTCATAGCTTAGTCGGGTAACTTTTAGTTGGTGGAAACATAATGGAGATCGATGTGTGATGAATGAAAAGGGAATAAAAAATTAAGTGACGATTGATGAGAGAGCGAGTGGAAGACTTAAACTTAATGTTTGACGAAATAAGAAAAAGAGTATTCTCCGAAAAGACAGGCAAAAGGTGTTACAACTGGTATCAAGTCACGATTGATTATATGTAGGTATCTCAATTTAAACATCTCATGAGAACACGGCTTTATTAAAAACGTATACATATAATATACCTACATTTTGCTGTCAGAAGTGGTCTTATTCACATTAAAAAAAAAACATTCCAAGATATCATAATGGCACAACCATGGCTCTATTAGGTTCTATTTTTTCGACCTTTTTTTTGCTATGACTCAGCCAAGAGCTTAGTCCTGGCAGTTATAACATTCCACAGACAAGATATCATTTTTTTAAGAACAAATTAAAGCTAAAGAAACATGAGACATTATGGTAAGGTTTGCAACAAAAGTTAGTTAATATTAAAGAGCAGGTAATTTTTATACGATAACATAGATCAGATTCAAATGCGACAATTTTTTGAGATTTCATGTAGAGATTCTAGTTGTTTTCATTTAATATCTTAGCAATTTAAAAATAATAAAATATCAACTTTTGTTGCAGTCTATACCAAGTCAATCTAATGGAATTATGAAATAATGCCCATTTGCGAAATTTAAGTTGCAGTCTTTAGATTATGCTACATAAATGAACAATAAACCCATGTTGTCAATATTTCATTCAAAAATCAAAACTAGAATTATTTCAAACGTCACAATAATATAATTCTTTCGCAATTATTGTCGTTCTACTTCTAAAATTACCCTTATGTCGACGAATATAAAGGTCATTTTACTGTATGTCAGATAAAAAAACAGTTCATTTTGTAAATAATCTCCTCAATCCGACAAGTCTACTACAACATCACTTATAATCTACTCATCTCTTTCCCACTCTCCAAATCATCTACTCCTTTCCTCTTCTCTTTCTTCCTGCTATCTTCTAGAAGAGCGTAAATTTCTTCTACAGTCTTGTCTTTAGTCTCTGGCACCCACATGACGGTGTAGAAGGTGCCCAAGAAGCACACCATAGAGAACATGATAAAGACCCAGTGGATGCCCAGGAGTTTGAGGAGAGGGTCGTAGGCCTTCGTTTGGATGAAGTCGCTGAGAGCGTCCACTGAGCTGACGAAGGAGGTCACCATTCCACGATGCTGGAAAAAGAATAGGTTTGATTAGTTGATTGAACTTTACCATCAGTTGCTCAGTTATGGACGCATTTTCTGCTAGTCAAGTTTAGGTGGTACTATCATATACCCTTTTCACAGACTTAAGACAAAATTAACACAATACTAACGTAGCGCAGGCACCAACAGGACGCCATTTGTTAATGGCCACTTGCAAATGACGTCCTGTTGGCGCTTGCGCTACGTTAGTGTTGTGTTAAGTTCTCCTTAAGTGTGTATGTCCGATTAAATCTCGCGTCCCCGTCTTTACACTATTCATTTATGTTAGTACCAAATACACAGATTAAGAACATTGATAAATTTGATGTTACTCCAAGCTTGCATTAACAGCATTAATTGTGATCGAAGCCCTATCACCATGAATAACCTGTCTTTCCAAATCAAGGGTAACGTGACGTGAGATTGCAGTGTGATTCAGCTTGTCCTACAATCTTCCACATCTTTTGGCTGTCACAAATTCTCTTCTAGCAGACAGTTATTCGCAAAACCAGTAAATACGGATCTTTTATAATATTTCACCCATTTAATGAAACCAATAATGCTCACCTGAAAACTAAACAGCTCCGAAGTAATAACATAGGGCACAGGCTGATACCCTGCAGCATCCGCAAAGATGCACAGACACATGGCCATGACGGGCAACCAGCCGGGTAGCCAGATGCCTGACGAGGTCATGTAGAACCAGGCGCCTAACGACAGCATTGACAGTCCGGTCGCTAGAGAGGTGCCGGCTAGCAGCCACTGGAAAGAAAGAAAGAAAAGGGTTAATTGCTTAGTTAGGAGCTATCATGCACCACATATCTGCGAAAGAGACAGTGGTAAAACAAATGAACCTCATGAAACAAATGAAGGTGTTTAGAGGTTTTTAGCAAAAAGTATTGATAGGTGCCGTATTTGGAATTCCTCGGGTGCATGCCCTCAGGTGTCGTTTCAGCGGATGCCTAATGACTGTGGAATACGTCGGAACACTGCTTTGTTAGTTCTTGAATGTCTGCGCTTAAACAGCTGAGTACAGTTTTCATTGAGCATCTCAACAAGGTGGATTTTTGGCAAGCAAAACAAAAAAAAAAATACGAAAATGATTTCCCAGTTTTAAGACAAGAAGAGGAACTGTGAAAGAACGGTAGATGCCCAATTCTAAAGCGTAGATTTCTATGCAGAAGAACAGAAGGAATCTCTATGGCCACTCTCCAAAAATCTGGGGGAATTTAGAAAATAACTACCTACAAAGAAGCAATGTCTTCAAATGCACATTGACAATCTAGTACGTAGTGCATTCGTAGAAACATTTGTCGTGCATCGCAAAACCACAACATGCTCATTAAAAGAGCCTCCTCTGATTTCAAGTCCGTCTACGAAGCCTCATATTTAGGCTAAGCGTATGCTGAGACGCAGGCAATTCAGCACAGCACAGTGCAGGGCAGGGCAGTTGAGGCAGACATATGCCCCCTCCGCATGCTGCGACGCAACTGACATTCACATCATAAACAAAGTTACCTAGCAACGAATGTATCCAGCATACACAATACACGCGTCGCGCAGGATTCTGTGCCGGCACTGCAACGAGATGCAGAGCAGGATAGACACATGTCGGCGTGGCATGTGCCTACGCCGCAGCGTACGTAGTTCAATGACGTTCCATGCTTTACAAAATCTACTCTGCTCTGCGCTGTGTGGACCTGCGTAACCTGCGTCTCAGCATACGCCTCGCCTTATGGTCGTCATTAGGAAGCTACGTACAGTCACACGGTTTATAGTCAGCGGAGAATTTGACATAATAATATAATAATTTACTATGATTCATCTTTTGTGTGTAGGAAACGAAAAGGATAATAAAACATTATTATCCAGGAGGAAGGATATTGAAGGAATTGACATACCATTTAATAGACACTTTTCATGAACAAATTCTTGATGTTTTTACTGCCCAGAGACAAGTCTTTTCTTTTTGAAACGGAGTGGACTATACCGCCATATCAAAAATGATACAATGCTCATCTCGCCTGTTAAGTTTTGCTTGATTAAATTTAAGTTTCGATCTCATCATACAAAGAAAAGAATAAAGTAATGGTGCCCGGGCCCGGGTTACGATTGAGAAACCCGCTTTTTAATCGATATTGATCCAACAATATGCTTATATTTCACAAAACCATACCATTAATTTGTGAATTCTGCACAAGTATGTAAAAAGTACTGCTGGTGCTCCAACGGTATCGGCCCCAACTTACGTAGGTCGTTGCCGAACCCAAAATTTAAAACGTTGAAGAAAAACATCGTGAGCAAAACGTGTATTTATTTTACACAAAAATTCTAAGACATCATGACATCTACGAACCCACATTGGGCCGCTTTCCCTCTCATAGAGAGAAGGCCTGTGTTCCAGCATTGGGACCATGACCATAGATGATGATAATATAAAAAAGCAACTCCTCACCTTCCTCCCAGTCTGTTCTACAATACAACTGGCCACAATACTGCCAAGCAGCTGGATAGCTCCCACCACGATCGTCTGCTTGTTCGGCGACAACTTCAGACTGATGGACTCCGAAGCTTGTTCGAAGATGGAGCCAGCATACATGAGGACCACCAGATAACCACACGTCTCTTGAGACAGCATCACGTTGAGGGAGATACGAAAGGCTTTGAAGGTCGTCTTGTCTTGTACTGGAAGGAGAAAATAGGTTGGTTAGATTTTGTCTCATAAGCACGATAAAGCAGTGTTTTTAAGGGACATGTCGCCGAGAGATGTTGCCGGAGTTTTAGGAAGCAAGTGGCATGTCTCCGCGACTTTGCAGGACAAATGGTGCTCGAAATGTGTCTTGTTCGCACTACCCCTGTTACTTACTCGTAGATGTCGCACGTTTTGTGTTGAGCAACAGATGTGCGGGAAAAATGTGTCCTTAGTGAAAATGTCGCTTAAAAACGTTGCTCCTGGCAAAAAGTAACAAACTAATTACTCTGTAAACAGATTCTAATTGACTGAAATCAGTCATAGGACTCCTAGTAGGACCTCCGCGTTTCGAAAACTCGGTAAGTCGATGGTCTTAGTTGTCTGATTCTTATGAGCACTTACATAGGCAGGGGCCCAAAAGTCCATCAACAATATTAGGGTTTATAAATCATGTTGTCTATTAATTATATCGTGAAGTTCATATACTAAAGTCGTTTCATATGAAATGCCTGGACCTCAACATACTACGAAAATGATTTGGAGTTTTTGTGTGACAAACGTACAACATATACCTACTTACGGGTAAAAAAATATTCATCTTTTGCATTCAAAGTAGGGGTCGACTTTAAATTGCTTTTAATCAAAGCCTTTCAAAAGTATATAAACCCAAACGAACAAAATCATCCAACAGTAAAAATTAAAGAAGAAAACCATCGAGATCGGGAACATAATATTGTGACTGATTGGTTCCATAAATGTCGATATAACTTTTTTCGGACGCACATTTCAGTTTCGCCGTAGAACAATAAAATGATAAGATGGTTATGGTCTTACAATTAACATAGGTTTTAAGATGCTACAAGGGTGGGGACGGTGTCCATACATTTTTGAACCTTGTTCTTTGATTTTGGCAATCACAAAGCCTTTTTAAATATCACAATACCTCTCTGAATAACGCCTTAATTTTGTCTTCAAAATGATTATTTACTTGTTAAGAAAGACGTAAAAAAATGTGACCTCTACACCTTCTAAGAAATTATTGTACGCAGAGGATATTGTTATTTGTTAAAACTTGTTTTGGTTGTTTTTTGTCTAAGATTGTATTCTTGGAATACAAACTGGATATTTTTAACGTATTTCTCAAACACGTGGCGCATGTGTCATCGTGTCTGCCTATCTGTCTGTTTGTGCGATAATAACTCGAAAACGACTTGTCAGAATTGCGTGTTTTTTTGTGCAGATCGCCTTGCTGGAGTGTTTGTAAAATAAGGGAATGGAAAACATTAGTTTATTTTGAACACGTAGGTACAGACCGTTCCTGTATTTACATATTTGATGTGTATAGTGTTAGATCTGAGTTGATATTCCACTATTTAGGCATTCGATGTGTAGTCGCGTTCGTCGAATAGGGTTGAAATTCGATTGGGCATAGTAGTACAAACTAGGTAGGTACTCAATACGACTACGAACCTTCTGCTTTTATGATATGGTTGAAAATCTGCTGTGCTGTGCTGATTTTTGGACACCCCAAAGACATGTGATTTTCACCAAAATATGATCTAGCAGCAAAAGAGTGCTGAATATTACTATAGGCTAAAGGTTGTTTAGTAATTAGTCTACACCAGGAAAGACATCGAGAACAGCTCTAAACAATTAATAATCTTCCTCAATTAAATAAAAGGAGGCAAACCCACGATTAAAAAGAAGTAAAGAATAAATAATAATATTATGTTGCATCAACACCGGTTCTTAGAAACGATTAATAGTGTGTTAAGATGAACATAAAATGAATTAAAAGGAAGTCTTTCCTCTGTATTATTTTACATATTTCCTGTAAATTTTCGGAAGAAATACATTGATTATGTTTTAAAGTACAAATTAATAATCTAGGAAAACGTATTATATTTTTAAATAAAGGATAAGTTGTGAAATGTTGTTTTTATCGTTTAAATTTAAAAAGGGTTTTGTCCTCATTTTGGGTTGGAACACTTTGAGGGGTCCGGCTGAATCATAAAGACCCAATGATATAAAAATAATGTGTCCAATTTGGTCTGAAAGTCCTAAAAGGGAGGTAACTAGCTAAAAAACAATGGCTACCCTTGAGTAGAGGGTTGGGTTTCCAGCCCACTTGTTTATGTTTTTGACAGAATTGAACAAGCTACGTTTGTACAGACCGGTATCAGATATTTTTTTTTACTTGGTGAAATTAACTAATGACTTCTCCCACACAGGGTAGAACGGGCCTGTCAGACTTGTACTGACTAAAATCCATGGTTTCCATCAATTGCGCTTTACGTTTCGGGGCTACGGTAACCCGATAAGACAGACTCGCGAACCCGGATAGTCCCGCGACTCCGTACCTGATTACATTGCATATGTTTTCAAACAAGTCTGCTACAAAATCATCAAGTTTTTGCATAAAAAAATAACATTAACTCTGATCGGCCATTTAAATGAGCCAGTAAAGATCGTTGGTATTTTTTGCAACAGGTTTAAAAATGGAACATCTAGAATGGTTATACCGTTTAAAAACTAGTTTTACACACAAGTAAGTAGCTACAGTACAATCATGTTGTGTGTGCTTTTTATAACTTTGATTAAAAAAAAATGGTACCTATTATGATTAAATGATACATAGATATTCAAACAAAATGAGAAATGGTTAAAAAATAAATAAACGTACCTAAATGATTAATGTATAGAAGATCCTTATAAAACGAGCATTTTAACACTTTTTTCCTTCCTTATCAGCAAAGAAAACGTAAAGTAAAATCTCCCATAATTTACGTAACAATACCTAATATTAATCAAGTATCTAGGTATCTCTAGTTACCTGGTAAACGCTAGGGAAAAGCCAGGTTATTCAACAACCAGTTGTAGAGACCGTTTTAAAATTATTTGCATATGTCTTGCAGAAAAATGAAATATTGTAATGTGGTGTATGAAATATGATGCCCGTTTAAACAAAGACTGATGATTTTGTCCGGCAGTCTACCACCAGGGTGTCAATTACTAAACGACATACTGTAGGCGTAGGCACCTATGACGGGGCCCCCTTAGAAGGGCCAAAGCCTGCCGAGGTCTCGATCCTAACGAGCTACCGTGACTGCGGAACATAAAGGGCTATTGAAGGACACCGTGGATTTTAGTTAGTACAAGCCTGATAGTCCCTTCCTTTGTGCCAATTGGCCTTGTTTTGCTCTGTCTCCTGCTTGACATGGAGGGAAGTGGAAACATATTTTTCCTACTGCTCCACTATTCTTTTCTGATTGATTTCGTTGCAGGTTCCAAGACATGTCGAGATTCATTGTCTCGGCGCTTTTCTGGTGGTTGCTACTGTTGATTCTGGTATTCAGGAGTTGCAGTGGTTTGGGAATAGTGTGGCGGGTTTGTCCTTCAAAAAAAAGGCCCTTCCGACCTGCCTTGGGTTCCCAATCACGGGTCGGATTTGACTGTTACACTCATTTGATTATCTTAGCATGTACTAAAAAAGTCGTTATATTAATTTTTGCTACTGCTTCGTCTACAGATGACCCTAACATTTACAACCCAGCAGTACTTGCTCCTTACTCTAAAACTAATTGATTAACAACTGGTTGCTACGAATCCTCGCTTCATTTAGAAGGCCCTCGATGAAATATGATGCGGGCACGGTTAATAAATTGATACAAGCCTGATTGTGGAATGTGAATGTACCCTTTTTGGAATTATTCGAGTGTGCCTTGATTGGTATCAAGTTTTGTAAGATTACAGGATGTTGTCGGAAAAATATTTTGTTAGGATTGTCTTCTCGTGAACTCTTGTGTCATTTTCATCATTCCAGCTGGTTCTAAGAATTCTGAGGTGGTTATCATGACACTGCTCGTTCGCGCGGTGTGGCGGTGATGTGGGTTTTACGTCGCATTAAGCTTGTAAGGCACTTCGTACACAACGCGATGCAAGTCTCCGAGACCTTACGACTTTGGTATGCACTAATGCGTGCCTGTGTACGAACTTCCGAACATTTGTTTTGTGATAATTGCCTGGATACCGTAAAAAAAGTACTTACAAGGGAAATTTTATCACTGAGTTAGTTGCCTGACTCACCAAATAATCTCCCTTTACCTTACCCCGCACACCTCGCGAATGAGATTTTTTTTATCATTTATTCTTTTGATGACTAAGTAGTTGTTTTTTTGGTTTCTTCCTTTTAACTACAGTCAGGTCCAAAATGAGGATAATTCAGATACCTATATTGAAATCTGTGCAGCTCTAGACTTGCCTAACGAAATTAAGCATAATTGAATCTTTCAAGATCCACAAGAAAATTAAGCACGGGATAACAAATACCGAGAATTGTTGTGTCAGAATATTTGCTATTTCTTACGGTTTCCAACAGCCATGTTGTCTCATGTCACAAAAAAGGTTTCAACATAAACACAGCCTGTGTTTCCGTCGCGTGCCACCCGCTCATTACACATGACGGTAAATATATCGCGGCGAGTGAGAGCACTTCTTGGAACTGAGGTACAGGAGCTGACGTCAGCTGAGAACTGGCTTGGCTTGTTCGGGGAGATCGTTGCAATATTTAACTTTAGGATGAGTCATCTTTATTGGATTTCGTTTTGTGCTTTTTGCATTTTTTTGGTGTTTAAATTGCAGTGGCAGAAGTTTGCCACACACAAGTTTGAGCAAATGCTCAAGTTTATTAGCACGATTGCAGACAAGGCGCATAAAGTGGCAAAATCAAATTACGGTGTGCCGCGTTATATTAAAAACAGTAAAGATATATGTAATTTAATTGTATTCATGAAAATAAGGTTATTTCCTTATTTTAATACGAAAATCTTCAGTTTACAAAACAATCAAGGGACGCAAGGGGGTAACTCGAAGACTACTTATTTCGGCCGCGCTGGTTTAGAACTTGCTCCTCGACCCTTGCAAGAGCCAGCCCGCGATGCTGAGCCAGTAGTTTTAAACTAGTCCCTAAATAAGATATCATTGTGATCCAGCCTGTCCCTTGCGCTTTCCTCCCTCAGTGACGCCCTAAGCCGAGGTCCGTACCCCACAGGGTGTGCCCTTAGCGAGTTGTCACTTAGTTTGTAGTTTTAAGGCCCTGGCTGGAGGCCTTAGAGTAATCTATGGCATCCACAGAAAAGTCCGGTTAAGCAGCACACAACCTCTTCTAGGTTGACCTGCGAGATGCCATTCAAAAAAAAAAAATTTAGAACTTGCTGTTTGCCTACCGTACTCTTTTGTTGATTGTACCTACACAGGAAGCAGGTATTTTTCACAATTTACTGCTAAGAAAGAGATACATTTTCGTCACCTGAGGTGATCGGGGAACTTATTGTGGTTAAGCGGTTCTTGGGATGCAATTTTTTATTTATCCTTGTAAGTATCTTGTGGTTTAGATGACTACTTGATCTCAACGTAAGTGTTAGAACATGAGTGAAGGTTTGTAAGTGGACTCAAGAGTGAATAGGTTACTTCTAGGCAAGCGTACTTCACCGTCAACCTTCGATCACATCAGGCGAAATAGTGGGCAAAAGGACGGCCGATTGCTAATTAATAAGAGAAGGACCGTCATCATATCCTATCAAGAATGTACTGGGTACAACCAGTAGATGATTGATGAATAGAGTTTTTTTTGCACTTTTTTACATTGCTAAGCTTACGGCCGGTAGAAGTCTGTAGTAAAATAGTAGACTAATGTAAAATAGTCTACTATTTTGTCTATTTTCCGTCTACTAAACCTGTTTCTACGGTGTCATGTTACACGTGCATAATTATCTATACTTCTTAAATTATTAAGCTGAAGAGTTTATTTGTTTGGTTGAACGCGCTTATCTCAGTAACAACTGGTACAAATTGAAAAAATATTTTTGTGTTGGATAGTCCATTTATCGAGGAAGACTTGTAGGATAAAACATTACGCTATGACCAATGCTTAGAAGCCGAGCAATAAATGTTCGCGGGGGCCATGGGTAACAGCTATAATTTTTGGCCATTCAAGAACTGCTTACCTATACTCTTCCAGGTGGCCTTCTTCATACTCCTGGCATGTTCCTCCTCTCTCTCCAGCTGCTGGATAGCTTCCTCCAGGTCTTTGTCATCGATGGTGGTGTTCCGAAGCCAGGCTAGTGCTGCACGAGCTTCCTGTTGATTTCAAAGACTTTGATTAGAATTCGTAACAGATGTTGACGTACGGAAAGGATACACCAACGACGATATATTACAGACTCCGCATGCACGATCTAAGGAACAAAACCTATTCTGTCACCTCGCTGAGGTACTACGTAAGCGAGGGGGACGGGGTACTGCGTTGTGATTGGCTAACTCAAGGTCTGTTCTGTCTCAAGGTATGTTTACGGCTCAAAGGAGTGGTCGAAATAAGACGGATATAAGACTTTTTTGCCTAATGTGTTGACAGACATCGGTCGCCTGTTAATGGGAGTCTAGTCTAGTAATATATCGTCGTTGGGATACACAGTATCTTTTGTAGTCCAGACATTATCTTAGTCAAGCCACATAAGAGTCATACATATTAGTGACTGAGATGGTCGTTTTATTTCTGTATTGTATCATTGTGAATGCGAGAATTAATGTGGGTATGTTTTGCTTTTTATTTATAACTAGTGATCCGCCCCTGCTCCGCACGGGTGCAATCTCTACTATGTTATGCATATTACATACCTACATAAAACCTTTCTCATGAATAACTCTATCTATAAAAAAACCGTATCAAAATCTGTTAAGAAGTTTCAAAGATATAAGTATACAAGGGGACAGGAAGCGGGAAACGACTTTTTTCATACTATGTAGTGATATTATTATCTGACAATTTGAGTGGGTACTTAAGCGACCTAACTAAATGTCTTTTCTTTGGTACATATTGTTCGTCTTGTCGTTGAGCTCCTTGAGTGATTCGAGCTAAACAATAACCGATAAATGCTTGCACTGACGGGACCGGTCCATAACTGTGGTTCTTTCCTGGAAAGACCATCTCAGACACCTGCATGGTCCTCGTATCATCTGAGATAACATGAGCTGGCAAAGCCGTTGGCAAGTGAATCTTTAGAAGGCGTAATAATTTACCCATGTAGGTAATAATAAAGTAATTTTACTTTTAAAAATAACTATAATTATTAACTTCTGACTGGCCTGTTGGTCTAGTGGTTAGTGACCCTGACTGCTATGCTGCTGGAGGTCGTGGGTTCGATTCCCATCCAAGACAAATGTTTGTGTGATGAGCATGATCATTTGGTCTGTGTCTGGGTGTAATTTATCTATAATATTTATGTATTTAAAATTATTATAAGTATGTTTATCAGTTGTCTAGTACCCATAACACAAGCTCTGCTTAGCTTGGGACTAGATGGCGTTGTGTGATAGTTGTGGGATATTATTATTATTATTTTATTATTACTTTTAAAATAATTATAATTATTGATTTCATGATGGTAACACGAGGCTACTAAATGCTGATAATTCTACAAGTGATTGCCAAGTAATTATCTTAAAAGGAGGTAAAATCTATCGTTATAGGTGTGATTTATCATAATAGGTAACTGTTAGGTATCTAGGATCTAGGTACATATTAGGTATCTGTTTCATCTTTAATGGAAATCCCCGCATGTGTATAATTTATTCTCTGTATGTTATAGTCAAGCAGTCCCATACCCTTGCCTTATCACAAGATTTCAGTATTTTATTTACAGTGTACTTGAAGTATTTACTGCGTTTATTGTATGGAAAAATGGAACAGCGCCTCTAGTGTGCGAAGACCGAACTATTTTTTTCCTTGAAATTAATGTCAAAGTTCCAGTACCCTTAGCACGAGTTTTCAGTAAATGAGACGTAAAGTAAACTGGAACTTTGACACTTTCAAATTGACAATTTTCAAGGAAAAAATGGAACAGCGCTTCTAGTGTGCGAAGAAGGAACTAATTGTTTCCTTGAAAATTCACAATTTGAAAGTGTTAAAGTTCCTGTTTACGTCTCATTTACTGAAAACTCGTGCTAAGGGTACTGTTTACTTTACGTCGTAAAAATTGTAAATTCATGATAAAGTCTCGGAAGGACTTAAGCGATGATTTTACCAGCTAAAAAGATTTTTAATCAAACCACTTACGTAAGAGTTGAAATGTACAACTTTTACATGTTTCACAAGCAAACTAATTAATCTGGGTTTTCCACAGCACAGTATGCAGGGAAAAGTAGAGCCTTCGCTCGGAAATACCACTTCATTACACTCTCCGGGTCAATTTGTTTACATGCTCATTGGGAAATTAATTGGTCTACTTGACGTTGACGGGGCAGGGGCACCGGGGTAGAAGAAACGTACAGTAAGCTTCAGAGAGAAATAACCCCCTTTTTAATCGCGGTATAATCATCATGTGAGTCCGGCCCGGGGCGGGACGGGAGTGACTATCAGACTCGTACTGAATAAAATCCATGGAGATTCGATCTTTCAATAGTCCTTTATGTTTAGGTTCATAATATGGTTATCTTATAAGACAGTCCCACGACCCCGGCAGGTTCTGGCCTCTGCCCTCTAAGTCAGTCTCTCTGAAGCTGACCGTACTAATACACATCTGTCTAATCTTTTGGAAATTACGGGATTCTTCTATACTAATTAACAAGTCTTGTTATTTTGTAAAATCGTTTTATTAATATATGACAGACAGTATGTGTGACATTTGATTATATCGCTTCTAGCTCGGACAGCTCACAGGAGTTTACAATACACCACATCTATCCCTTCCTAGCTGCTGCGGATCAAGGGTGCACCCAAAAGCTGGTCAAGGTGTCGGCGCCAGACATCACCGTTGTCGGTGCGAACTTCATAGTGTAGTCGGCCCAAACGTTTTATGATGGTTCCAAACTGCCACCGCTGCGTGGCACTCGAGTAGTCACGAGCTTGTACCCGATCGCCTGGGTTGAACTCTCTGACATTGAACTCCTGAAGCGTCGATGCTGTCTCCTTTTCTTTTCTTAAAAACATAGCATGTAGTGCCGTGCGTATTTCTCTGCCAAACATAAGCTGGTACGGAGTTTGACCATTAGCATTTGGCGTCCGTCGGAGACGAGTTTTCACTGTCACTAACTTCTCTGCTAGGTTACCTCCTTCCCCCTCTACGCTTCTTAAGATTCTCTTGACTGTCTGCACAAAGCGCTCAGCTTGCCCATTGGTTGCAGGATGGTATGGAGCAGAGGTCTTATGAATAATCATGCAATATTTTAAGTATTTTTCGAACTCTTCCGAAACGAACTGTCGACCATTGTCTGAAACCAAGATGTGAGGTGTCCCAAAAGTGCAAAATAGTTCTTTCAATTTTTGTATGCACCAAGAGCTTGTAGTTGACTTGGTTGGTATGATTTCAGTCCACTTTGAGAATGCATCTACAATAATTAAAAGTTGGTGGCCGTGCACAGGTCCCGCGAAATCAATATGAAGTCTTTGCCAGGGGCCAGTTGGTTGTTCCCAATGATGCAGTGGTGCTTTCTCTGGTTCATTTTGTTGCAATCTACAAGTTCTGCATGATTTGACTTTGGTCTCAATTTCGTTGTCAATTCCTTTCCAGTATACGAAACTGCGCGCCAATAGCTTCATCTTTACAATGCCTGGGTGACCAAGGTGTAGTTCATCTAGCACTTTTTCACGTAGTGCTTTTGGAATGAAGACCCGTGATCCTCTCAGTAAACAATCATCATGCAAAGTAAATTCATTGTCCTTGTAACCAAGTGTTTTTAGTGATTGGCCAGATTTTAATGCGTGTAGCAAAGATGTACAGTCGGGGTCATTTCTTGTTTCTGTTGCAATGACATCTGGATTAATATCAATGGTATGGATTTGCTGAAGTTGAAAACTGTAATTCTGGTCAATTCTGTTGATCTTGGTGTTTTCTACTGGAAACCTGGATAAATAATCTGCATTTGAGTTCTTTGCCGAAGTTCTGTATTCGATGTTGTAGTCAAATCCAGATAAGAAGTGAGCGTAGTGAAACAGCCTCATTGTACTCATTGCTGGTAGCGTTTGATGTGGGTGGAAAAATACTGTCAGTGGTTTATGGTCTGTAACGAGGATGAATTTCCGACCATAACAATAGTAGAAAAACTTTTTCAGTCCCCAGTGTATCGCTGTAGCTTCCTTGTCGATTTGACTGTAATTTTTTTCGCTAGCAGACAGCGTTCTCGAAGCGAATGCTATAGGTCTCTCTGATCCATCTGGAAGTCTATGTGACAGTACTGCCCCGAGTCCCAGTGGCGATGCGTCTGTTGAAAGCACTAACGGCTTCTTAGAGTCAAAATGTATCAGTACTCTTTCACTTACAATTTCTTTCTTAATTTGTATAAAAGCTTGTTCACATTCTGCAGACCATAGGAAGCTTGATTCTTTCTTTAGTAAGTTGTTTAGTGGGTTCGTAATCGATGCTAGGTTTGGTATGAATTTGTTGTAAAAATTCGCCATCCCAAGAAATGTTCTTAATTCTGCTGTATTGGTTGGGTGTTCTGTTTTAATTATTGCGTTTATCTTGTCCCTGTTTTTGTGTAAACCTTCTTTGTCGATAGTGTGTCCAAGGTAATTTATACTTTTTTGGAAAAAGTGGCACTTGTCTTTGTTTACTCGAAGATTACTTGTTTTTAATTTATCGAGTACGAGTTTGAGTCTCTGTAGTAGTTGATCTTTGTCAGCTCCTTGAATAATTATATCATCGAAGAAACATTTAACGCCTTCCAGTCCTTGTAACAGTTTATCCATGTATTTCTGCCATAGGCTCGGAGCGACCTTAACTCCGAACATAAGCCTATTTACTCTGTACGTTCCTTTGTGTGTACTGAGTGTTTGTAGCATTGCGCTCTCTTCATCCATCACCATGTTTAGGTACGCCTGAGTTATGTCGAGCGTACAAAATAGTTTACCTCCATTCATCTCTGTGAAAATATCTTCAATCATAGGTATTGGATATTGTTCATCTTGTATAATTTTGTTCAGGGTAACCTTATAATCAGCGCATAATCGGATATTGCCATTTGGTTTGACAACTGGTACTACTGGAGTACCCCACTCAGAGTGGTCAACTTTCGTGATGACACCTTGTGTGCATAGTCGCTCTATTTCTTCATCTACTTTGGTTTTTAATGCATAAGGTATTCTACGTGGTCTAATAAAAATCGGCTTAGTGTTTTCTTTCAGGTTTAGGTGTCCCCTGTAATTGGGTATTTCGCCAAGGTCGTTTCCGAAGACTGATGTCTTGTAGAGTTCTAGAAGCTGGTCTAATTCTATGTTTTCAGTAGGTTGTATGGCTTTTATGTCTGCTAAATTAAGTGTCTCGAGTTCTTTCATCCAGCTGCGGCCAAAAATTGGGTCAACGTTGTTATTGATAACGTACAGTTTTCCGTGGAATTCTTTTCCTTGGCATCTGCATTGAACGTATGCTACGCCTGTTGGTTTGATTACTTCTCCAGTATAAGTTCTGAGTTTCACGTTTGTCTTAAAAATTCTTTTTCGAATGTTTAGTTTTTGATAGTCTCTTAATGACATTGAAGTTAGTGTAGCTCCAGTATCAAATTCCATCTTTATCTTAACGTGTTCAATATGTACCGTTATCATATATTTTTCAGATGATTCTCCAGATATGATATTAATATTATTCCAGTCATCATGGTCACTTGTCACTGAGTCTTCTAATAGGTTCGTATTTGGTTTATTCTTGTTAAGACTCGCATCAGAGTGGCGCTGTAAGCAAACACGGGCTAGGTGACCGACTTTATTGCATTTAAGGCATGTAACGTTTTTAGCGCCACATTTGTTAGATTCGTGATTCGCAGCACCACAGCGGAAGCATTTCCCTTTTAGATCTTTAGGTGTGATTTGTCTTGGCTCTGCCGGTCTCCTGTAGGGGGTTATTTTGTTGATGTGGTCTCTGCTGGTACTTGGTTGTTCAGGTATCATTGATGTGTTTTCTGCCTTACCCATTTCAATAGATATCGCAATCTGTGTCAATGCTTTGAATGTATACACTGTTCGGTCTTGTAAGATTTTTGTACGTGCATCGCTATCTTTCAATCCCCTTATAAATTGTAGAGATAAAAAGCTTTCTGATGTATTTTTTTTACAATGTTGGCAATTGAATTCACAGTTAGTGGTAAGTTTCTTCAATTCTGTGGCGTACTGCGCTACAGATTCATCAGCTTTTTGCATTCTTGTTATGAATTTATGTTGAAGCGCCCATTTGCTAGGTTTTGGGTCTAAGTAGTCATCAAGTATTTCCGTAATATCAGCAAATGACATAATATATTCATTGGTTCTTCAGGTAATGTCAAATCGCAAAGTTTCTCGTGGAGATCTGGTGGTAATGTTGACAGTAAAATATTTGATTTCATGTGTGCTTCCGAAATCTGCCCTGATAATTGTAAATGCAGTACTCGCAAATTGGCGGTTCCGAGATAAACGCGGAAAACGTGTTTTGTGATATCTGCACAACAAGTCTGAATTAAATAATCTTTTAAATATACCAGAAAAATAAGAAAAAAATCAAACTTTATATTGATCAATTTTTTTCTTTACTTTATTATTTATTTTGGATAATAATGCGCATTACTGCATTTTGTTCTACCATCTAGACTTGTGAACATTACAGTATCACTAAGCCAAAAGGCAGTATTTGTGTTCATTACTGCAAAATCACCTAGCACGTGTTCAATACTGCGTTTCTATTTATTAATTGTGTCTTATTTTCATGCCTGATACTAGTTGAAAGATTAATTAACCTTCTACTTCAGCTATCAGATCCTATATGAGAGGATATGTGACGAAATAAAACAGACCTTAATAGGAACTAGAAAAGTGGTTTATTATATTTCTACATAAAATATCACAATCAACATTGCATTATTTTTAATTACTAATTAAAATCAGTCTTTAAAATACACTTTAGGAACATTTGTAGTCTTTTTTATGGGTAAGGTAAATCTATTATTTATGAATACAATGGTATATATAATAATATCAATGCGACGTGACCTGCGTGCCTATAGTGCAGCACGGATCAAAGAGGCGATCGAGTGGAACCAGGGCTCAAAAGTTCTCGCAAAGAATTCGTCTATTGGGCAAAGCCAAATGACAAGGCTGAAGATTAACGACGGCAGCATCATTTCGACGAAACCGGAGATCTTGAGAGAACTTGAGAGGTTTTACGGACAGTTATACACATCAACACGACAACCCAGTGTCGTGACAGCTCGAGACGTAAGAGCTTAACTGACTCGGCACTACACTGAGGATATCCCGGACATCAGCCTGTACGAGATTAGAATGGCTCTTAAACAGCTCAAGAATAACAAGGCGCCTGGCGATGACGGAATCACAACATAATTTCTGAGAGCGGGTGGAACCTGTACTTCTTGTCCTCCAGAAGTTATTTCATTCCTTCATACACGAAGGCACTACGCCAGAAGCATGGCACAGGTTGTTCTTTTCTTCAAAAAGGGTGAAAACACCTTGTTGAAGAACTACAGGCCAATCTCACTTCTGAGCCATGTTTACAAGCTGTTCTCAAGAGTCATTACCGTCTCGAACGCAGGTTTGATGACTTCCAGCCTCCCGAACAAGCCGGTTTCCGAAAAGGTTTTAGCACCATAGACCACATACACACGCTCCGCCAGATTATACAGAAGACAGGGGAGTATAATCGGCCATTATGTTTAGCGTTTGTGGACTATGAAAAAGCCTTCGATTCAATCGAAATTCAATATGACATTGTTGCAGTATTGCAGTCCCTCCAACGATGTCATATCGACTATAGGTACATCGAAGTGTTGAAGTGTTTGTATAGTAACGCCACCATGTCCATCCGACTTCAGGAAGAGAGCACGAAACCAATCCAATTGCAGAAACGCGTGAGACAAGGAGACGTTATTTCTCCGAAACCGTTCACGAACGCGTTGAAGGACGTTTTCAAGCTCTTGGAATGTCCTTAAAATGAACATGGAAAAGACGAAAGTCATGTCGAATGTCCATGTGGCGCCCGTACCGGTTATTGTTGGGAATGATACTCTCGAAGTTGTAGACCATTATACTTACCTTGGACAGATTGTTCAGTTAGGTAGGTCCAACCTTGAGAAAGAGGTCGCCCGAAGAATCCAACTCGGATGGGCAGCGTTTGGGAAGCTTCGTGATATCTTCTCATCGAAAATCCCGCAGTGTCTCAAAACAAGGGTGTTTAACCAGTGTGTGTTGCCAGTGATTACATATGACTCTGAAACGTGGTCTTTGACTGCTGGATTTTAAGAAAAACTAAGAGTCACTCAACGAGCAATGGAAAGAGCTATGCTCGGAGTTTTTTTGCGGGATAAAATCCGGAACACGGATATTCGGCGAAGAACCAGAGTCACCGACAAAATTTACAAATTGAAGTGGCAATGGGCAGGCCACATCGCTCGTAGAACCGACAACCGATGGAGAAGAAAGGTTCTCGAGTAGCGACCACGGACCGGAAGACGCAGCGTGGGTAGGCCTTCCACTAGGTGGACCGACGACATCGTGAGAGTCGCGGGCAACCGATGGATGCAAGTGGCGAATTGTCGTTTGGCGTGGCGGTCTAAGGGGGAGGCCTATGTTCAGCAGTGGACGTCTTCCGGCTGATGATGATATTTTAATAATCTTCTTATTAAGTTTACTTGTAGATATCATCGTACTGCCCTTATCCCATTTTAGGTGGTGTCACTGTTACCTACATCTTTTTTAGTCTTTCATTCATCACTATCACACATCGCTTAAGTACCTACTCACAACGCATATCATGCAAATTATTTGTCATGAAAATTAAACAATAACCAGACTATACCTACATACGTCCTACGACCACTATTATTGGACATAGGCCTCATTAATTCAACTGAGAGTTGGTGTGAGCCTACTTCAACCTGTGAGCCCATTTTATGTTGGTAGAGAGGGATGAAAAAACACCCAATCTTAGTAGGTACAAACGCGGTTTTGATTTACTAATACTACTGAGTATACTTATGAGTATACGTATATTAAAACAAAGCTATTTGAATAAAATAAATGAATAAAACTAACCAAAACAGAACGAAACAAACAAATTATTAGCACTACGGAGTGGCTGAGCTACACACGTTTTCCGTCCGCGAACGACGTCAACGCACTGATTTACTAGTGCGAAACGCAGCACTTTACCTTGCGACTTTTGTTACTTTTACGGTGTGTGCAAAACTTTTGTTACTTTTGCTACCCTCAAACGCAGCACTGTACAATACTACATTCAGTGTCAGTGGTGCAATAGAACTTATTTATTATACTTGTTACGCTCAAACGCGGCATTGTCGAATACTGCGTGTAGTTTTAGTTAGTATTGGTTGCAAAGTACTAGAACGTTGTATCAAGTTGCAGTAAACATAGCAAGTACTGCACAACCTTCTAGTACATGCTGAGTACTGTATATCCTGTTAGCAAAAGTAATAATTTGGTGCAAGTACTGCGTATCTTGTTATGTAAAAAACAGGTTTATAATAAAAAAAAACATGAAAATTATTTTTTTATGTAAAGATTAGCCCCTTGAGGTGTCATTTTTGCAAAAAAGTGAAAATCGCAAAAATGTCGATTACTGCACTTGCAATTATGACGGCAGAAATGTCGTTTAATCGAAAATATACTTCTAGTCTTTTTTTGAAATTGTTGAAAGTTTCTGATTGTTGTAGGGGTTGAAATTGTATTTTCGGTGTATTACTATGCCTGGATTCACTTTGTTTTATGTGTTGTTGCTGTTGCTGGCCTCCATTCTGTGTCTGTTTTGTTAAAGGTTTAGTTGTTATCGTCGTATGAAGTTCTTCAAACTCGTACCTGTATTCTTGTTCTTGATCATAAGCGTCTTCGTCTTTGTCGTCGATGGTCTTGTTCTCGATTTTCTCTTGTACCTCCCGTATAGCCAGGATCGTCTCCTTCAGGCCCAGGAGGCGAGCAGTAATGTCTTCGTCAGACATCGTTACCCTCTGATTGATATAGGTGTCGAGTCGCGTGAGCATCCCGCGTAGGGTGCCACGATATTTTTTTAGTTTTTCCATTTCATGTATCTACATATTTACACAATGTTTAATTGGCTTTTTCTCGTCGCCAATAACAAGTCTTGTTATTTTGTAAAATCGTTTTATTAATATATGACAGACAGTATGTGTGACATTTGATTATATCGCTTCTAGCTCGGACAGCTCAAAGGAGTTTACAATACACCACACTAATATATTACAAAATAAAGACTGAACAGTTTGTTTATTTGAACGCGCTAATCTCAGAAACCACAAGTTGAAATTGTTTTTTTATGTTGGATAGTCCATTTATCCAGGAAAGCTCGCTATTTAAAATCACGCTACGACCAATATGAATTTAGCAGTGGGGAGTGGCACCACAAGAAACAGCTAGTGTAATACATCTCAATATCCCTTACCTTAATCTTCCCCTGCTTGACCAAAAACACGGGTGTCTCAGGCATAGCAATGAAGGCGATCAGGAAGATGGCCGGCACAGCTGTGCAGAGCCACAGCACGGCGTCGAAGGACAGCAGGTCTCCTGCCACGTAGACCACCAGGTAACCCAGGTTTTGAGACAGGATGAAGAGGGAGCCGAGGGCGCCACGGATGTTGTCTGAGGCGATCTGTGGAGGGAGACGGGACATTAGTCTTTGGGTTAAGTTTTTTAATTATAACACGGGACACTCCATCATCATCTGCCTAGCCTTTTTCCAAATATATTTGGGCCGGCTTCCAATCAAGCCAGATGCAGCTGATTATCAGTTTTATCAGTATAACACGCGACACTCCATAATAGAAATAAATAATGAAAGATTTTAAAAAAAGAAGAAAATGTTTGCATTTAAACTCCTATCCGATACGTATTGTAAGTTTGTAACCTAATTTACTGTTTCTTTATTTTTGTCATTTTGTTTGTAATCTCTTTCTTACATTGCCCTATATATAAACTACAATATATATATAAACGCACCCTCGACACATTAGCAATTGATATTGCTAATGTGTCGAGGGTGCGTTTACAAACATTGAAACTCACACAGCACCCAGACCCGGAACAACTACATCATACTACTACTAGATTATCTATGCAAATACAATTTGCTCCGTGCGACAATCGACCCCACGACACGCAGCAGTCTAGCTCAGCGATTTCGTTGTCATCTACACTAAGCGCGCGAGTTGAATGCAGAGCTTAGGAATGCGGTAGTGATGTTGACAAGTATGGCAAAGTACTACACTGCAGGCGCGAGAGGTGGGGCGTGCGGGTAGCGGGGGGCTCTTCACCTCAGACCCCGACTGCATTCAACTCGCGCGCTAACTGTAAAGTTATATTAATCTAAATTCACCTATATTAGGAACTGGAGACTATTGTTGAGTTAAGACATTATCCAGGTGTCAGGAAAAGACTGGATGCAAAGAGGCAATGTACTGAGGCTGGAAGCTGGAGGAGGCCTTTACCCAAGAGGGGGCAATATTTCTAAAAAAGGAGACTAAACATACTAACATAAGCAATTTAACGTCATCTGAAATGTAATTGATGGAATATGAAATAAACGGCTTTTTTTTACGTTAACGCGTTGGTTTTATTATTGTTGGTATTATTCAGTAACCAGAAAGTCTCACAATCCGTCTTACCAACAGGTATCATATCGTATTATTCAGAAGTAAATTGGTAGTAAAGGTTTGATGGACAATCGCTCTATGTAAAATACCGCATTCAGTTACACAGGAAGCCTATATGCTATAGCCAATATAATTGGAAAAAAGGCTTTTCAACCCATCATTGTCAGTGTCAATAATAAGCTAAATTATTGTTCAATGATTATTAGTCGTCATCAACTTTCCTCTGACGTCATACTAATGATATGAATATGTACACACGGCTACACATCAAGCTATACAAAACCAATATTAGCTGACCGTTCATTGTGTGTCAAAATCGTATCAAGCGAGACCAACACAAACTGGTTTTGTATAGCTTGATGTGTACCTACCATTAAAATATTATAGTTCTTTACCTTTCTTCTGAATCATAGGAAAAACTGCTCATTTACCCAGATTTTAATTTACGTATGATTGGCGAGCTATGTACGTAGGTGCTGACAATCCAATTGGAAATAATTAATGGATTTTACTCCGCGGTAAAAATGATTAATTTCCGGTAAACAATAGTGGATAAATTACTAAAAGTTGTATTATCTTCCATTGTTTTCCATTCATTCATAAATTGTGATTTATTTTGTTATATATCTTATGATACATAAATATGTAATTGACGTTACATGTGCCTGAGGTTATTGTTACACCAGTTATGAATTCAGTGTCCGTTTCTGAAAAAGCCTGATGAAAAACCCAATAACATTTTGCTTGCCAAGGAAAGCGAACTTAGTATCATATACTCAGCAGTCCCGCGTTAAACACTGATCTTAAAATAATAAACGTTAATACTAAATAACATTTCCAGAATCCCAATAAAAAAAATGACATAATTGCGTCAAGTTTACGAGCATTGAGACTATTTGTTAAACTACGGAATTTAGAATTTTCAAGATTCGTCGTATTGGGATAGATTTTTTTTCAGAGTTTTCTCGTAATGGTTATGATCAATCCTGTCACCCTGTTTGGGCTTGACGTTGAGTTTTGGCACACCCTGTATATACACATGTTTATCTCAGACTAATGTGTACCACTTACCTCTTTCAAATATAACGGTATGACGACATAGCAGCCGGCGCAGGCGAGCCCGGCCACCGCTCGCGAGGTGATCAGGGCCCATGGCGCCAGAGAGATCAGGGTTATGGTCCAACTTATCTGAGGAGTAAGGGGTTAATAAGTAATCTTTGAATAATATATTTTTGAATAATAAAGGAACCGACTTCCTATATATATTTTTCTACAAACAAAAGGAAATTGAAATAACTTTTCTTTCGGAAATCGGTGGCAAAAAAAAAGCCAATGGAACTTCCGAAACAAAAAATATTTTACCCTTTTTAGTTCAAATATTCAACAAAAATTAGCCCAGGAATCTACGTCTCGTCGTTACGTATAATCAACGTCTTTAAAAAACCGCCTTCCAAGTAAGCAATAAACAATCCATGCGGATAACGTCACGGGATATTCCTTGTTGTTGTTTATTTAAACCTTCTCTAGAATGTAACGAACACTTTTCTGAAAACTGCTTTAACTGGCTTTTTATTGGTGCTTGGTAATTTCTATCTGTATTTGCAAAAGGTTTCTAGATATCGAAAGAAAAAACTTCGGTAAGAACTTGTAAGAATTATCCTTAAAGTCCTGCGGGTCTAAAACGGCTACTAAGAAATATTTCTTATGATTCTCTTCGTAAATGAATAATAGAAGAATAGGCAATGATGTTGCTGGAAACGCACGAAGTGAATCATTAAGAATATTTTTTAATGTGGACATTTAGGACCCATAGCTTAGTTATACTGGTGTTATCTTGATGCAATAAGAAAACGAGGAAGTTTCTCATAAGCGATTGTACAATATTTTTGTAACAAAGACCAATTAATTGCATGTCGATCATGATAATCGATAAATTGATTGCACAATAAGATGATCGAACTGGTCTAACCCAAAACAACAGATCAGTTTTAATAAACGACAATTGATACAGCTGCTAGTCAACTATATGACTGTATCACTTCTATTGAAATGAGTGGTTATAATCGCTTTGATAACTAGCGTGTTTAGTTTATAGAATGTCAAAATTCTAAATATAATTGAAGCAAAAAAAAAAGTAAGAATAACATTACTCAAGTAGTTTATTAAACCTGAATGTCACGCAACGACGATATATACTAGACTCCGCATGCACGATCTAAGGAACAAAAACTATTCTGTCAACTCGCTGAGGTACTACGTAAGCGAGGGGGACGGGGTACTGCGTTGTGATAGGCTCAAGGTCTGTTCTGTCTCAAGGCACCTCAAGGTATGATTACGGCTCACAGGAGTGGTCGAAATAAGACGGATATAAGAATTTTTTGCCTAATGTGTTGACTGACATCGGTCGCCTGTTATTAGGAGTCTAGTAATATATCGTCGTTGATGGCACGTTTTATCGTGGTAAAATTATCAAATTATGATTCCTCTTATTTTTTATTAATTAAATTTTGTTCTGGGAAGGAATCGTAGCCAATGTCATCCCCCGTGACAACTGGGAACCTGACTTCCCATTTGTCACCTCAAGGTAATTTTCAAAGAGAAAAGTCGGCTCAAATTGTCACCCCGATGACAACTGGGAAGACAATTCCCAGCTGTCACCCAGGACGGACAGGGCTAGAGGCTATTGGGAATAATTCTCCCGCGGCAGGCTGGGACGGCAGTGACTGTGTAAACCTGATTAGACAGGTCCGCGACTCACAAATAAAACTTTACATTCGGCAATTTTTATCGTACAATAGAATGAACTTTTCAGCAAAATTAATCTTGCTTATTGACTATGTCTGTATGGGTTATGTTTGATTAGTTGTTTTAGGTAACTCTTATATTTTGAGTTTTCAGAAGTAGTTTAAAAGTAGTATAACTCACCACAAGCATCAAAGCAGTCAATAAAGTAGTCAGCTTCCTCCCCCATCGGTCAGCGAGGTCCCCTACCATAAACCCGCAGAAGATGGGCGGCATGAAGGTGATAGCTGCCATCCAGGAGATGGTCTCGTCGCTGATTGGCTCTGGGGCCGGCCCGTCCACTGACTGGAGGATAGGGGTCATGGGGGACTGCCAGCCCATCAGCATGCCGAAGTTTAGGGCGGGTATTGTAACTGGAACAAAGGAGAGAACAGGTTTAAAATATTATACAAGGTGTAACCTGTGATTCCTCGGGACACGTCGAGTTTCATTGTCTCGGCGTATTTCTGGTGTTTGCTACTGTTGGTTCTGGCTCTCAGGAGTTGCAGAGGTTTAGGAATAGTGTGGTGAGTTTGTCCCAAAAAAAAAAGTTGTAAGCTGAGCCTTCGTAAGGGTAACCACCATTCCGTTGAATTGCTAAAATATATAACTATATTATACGCAGCACCACGCAAGCGTTTTGACGAACGTTTTAACGACAACGGAGTCCTACCGCATGTTTTTTGTTAGGTAGTTTAACTAATAGTTAAAACCTATACATATTATAAACTTTTGTAAAAAAAAAAATGATTTTAACAATAGTTAGTTTAACTATTAATCAAACAACTGGCTCTTAGTGACAAGTCATTACCTATGTTGTTAAATGGACTGGCGATTGACGCACGCCGCACGGTATAGATATACATAGCACATTATAATTGCATAGCAAACCAAAGAAAATTATGTAGATTAATATAAACAGAACCGCTGTTATATAAATCTTACAGAATCATTTATATTGATTTGTAGATCGTTTATATTGCATTTAATGACTTCTTAGCAATATATTGTATATATAATTATATGCTGACAATTTAATTAGCACGATTCTTGTTTCTAGACCAATTTATGCCTCATTATCTTAGCACGTGGCTAAATAATAGTTATAAGGGTCAAACTTCAAGGTTAAGCCGCGCTTGCACAGGTTGTTCTGCGGATGGGTCATCATCTATCATCGCGAGTTTCCTTTGCGTCTCAAAAAGTACATAATCTATCTATAAAAATCAATTGCTTTTCGTTAGTCTGGCTAAAACTCGAGAAAGGCTGGACCGATTTGGTTAATTTTGGTTTTAAATTACTCTTGAAAGTACAGGGAAGGTTCAAAAGGTGGTTTAGAAGCGGTACGAGGTTTGCTGGGTCAGCGAACGGCTGAACCGATTTGGCTAATTATTTTACTTTTGAATTAATTTTTGGAACCTGTACCCATACCATGAGTTGTCACTACGATACTCGATCATCGATATCGACCGCGTTTGGCGCTCTCTTTGGCCCGCTACAAGGTTGTATGAACTATCAACCAATGAGAGCGCCGAACGCGGTCGGTGCGTACGATCGAGTATCGTAATGACAACTCATGGTAGAAGCTCTGGACTTCAACGTGTCAGCCATTGGTAAGGCATCTCACAAGGCCCGGGTTTTTACCCGTCGTCGTTGCTCAATTTTCATTTCCTTAAAAATATATTTTAATTTATCTAACAGTTATCTACAATCCATAACAAAAGTGACTTACGAGTAACTTGACATCTCAACTATCCATATACTGTCTTGTTGTGACTTTTCATTACCTAAACAATATAACTTTAGCATCTATACCTTCTTGCAGGAGTATGCAACTGAAAACATTAATGTTTATGTTCAAAGTAGCGCAGTTGCCTCGTGCTTAGCGGTAGCAGCTGTATCAACAAACTACGGTGTAATAATTAATCACCATTATTAATTATAACATTGATTAATTTAATTACATTGTTCGTTTAATTATTTTGTAATTAACAATTTTTTACATGAGATTGAACGAATGAAGCTTGTCATTGAAGATTTCAAAGCAAAACAATTCCTTCTTTTTCGAAATGATAAGTTTAAAAAAGATATAATAGAAGCTGAAAGTCTCTTAAAAATGTTTATGTACTACCTTCAACACATAATAACAATATATTATAATGAGCTCAAAACTTTTGTTTTGTATCCACTTGCAAGTCTCATAACTTAAACTTTTTCCAGCATTTTTCTAGTTATATACTTACAGTTCTTATTAAATAAAACATGCCCAAATAATACAAAATCAGCTGATGCTAGTATTATTGTAAAAAATACGCCAGAATATGCACATGCATTTTTTTTGTCGTGGTAAAATCATCGAATGAGTCCTCCCACCCAGGGCAGAGCGAGAGAGACTGTCGGAGACTTTACATTTTGGTGTCACGGTAATTCGTTAGACCCGCGACCACGGCAGGCTTTGACGGCCCCGTCAAGAATATGCACATGCATGGTGAAAATATGCATTTGCATATAATATGCTCTCTAAATTAGTCACAATTCTTCAATCCAACTATATTTGTGTCCATCATTCTATCTATCTTTAACACTTTTTTTTTGTTTTTTTACGTGGTAAATCATCAAATGAGTCCTCCCACCCCGGGTAGGGCGGAAGGGACTGTCAGACTTGTACGGACTAAAATCCACGGTGTCCTTTAATAGCCCTTTATGTATCGGGGTCACGGTGATGGAATAAGTCCCGCGGCAGGCTTTGGCCCTCTGTGAGGGGGCCCCCGTCATTATGCTGACTCTCTTTGAGGCGCGCGCGGAACACGACGCGCCGTCGACCCGGGCATGGTCCATGTTCGAGCAGCGAGTTGCCCTTTACTCGTCGACCGCATGCCCGCGCCTACGGTGGCCGGAGATCGTCTTGACGTCCGACGTCCGACGCCGTGGGCGTCTTTCACTGCGGTTGGCGCGGAGGGAGGACGCTGTCCTCTCTCTCTCGCGGCCCGCCACCTCCTTCACTAGCATTACTGCTTCGCAGAAGGTGGCGACCGCTTCCCACTCCGTCTCGCCCCGCAGCATGGCCGCAACCAATGCCGGGCGCGAGAGGTCTCCGCCTATCGCCATTGTGAGGACACGTCGGTGCTCTGCCCAAGCTGGGCAGTCTTGCACCGTATGCTCTACTGTGTCCTCCGGGCGATCTTCGCTGTGGTGACACCCAGGCGTTTCCTCCTTTCACAAAGTAAGTATTGTGATTAGATTATTATACGCTACTGTTTGTTATCCCTAATGAAATAAAATAACATAAAAATAAAATTTGTGTCTATCTATCTACCTATCTTTAACACAAAGCACGATGTAAAAGTTTCTCACACATCAAGTACAATTTGCCTTTGAATAGTCATGAATGAATTTGAAAGCGTGCATTCTACAAGTACAAGGTAATAACTGCTCGAACATGTCATCGACATTGTATTAATTCACTGTAATCATTATCTAATACTGTAATGAATATATCAAGATGTTTATGATAATAGGTATATATGTTTCTGATAATCAGCTAGCTGTATCAGTATCTGTAATCAGTAGCTGATTACATTGTATTCAGCAGCCCACATTGTTTCCACTTTTGGGACACAGGCCTCGAATGGGTCATAATCCATCACGCGGGTCCAGTGTCGGTTGGTAGGTGTCACAAGTTTTCGAATTTTTGGATGCGTCTTTTCAGAGCAGTGCCTTACTTTTGCGATAGTTAAATCATCAAAAGAGTATTCCAGCACTGGCTGGGGCGAAAGGGACTGCCAGACTCTTACTTACTGAAAATCACACTATTCCTTTCATGTCTTGGCATTCTTTAGCTACAGTTCTCTTTTAAGACAGCCCCACGATCCCGACATGGATCGTAGATGTGTATTAGCCGCGCCACACAGACAAATCCAGTTGATTTTCGCGATAGTAGTATTTAATTAATATTTGCATAACCATCCATTATCTTCCTGCCCTTCTCCTATTTTATTTGGGATCGGCGCAACATTTTTTTTTCATTCTCCTCTATCAGACGACACAGTATCATTTACTCCTTTTTGTTTCATATCATTCCTTAGACAATCCATCCAATTTTTCATTTGGCCTTCCTCTTCCTCTCCATCATGCGTATAACCGTTCAATAACGCGATTCAATTTCCCGTTAACGTCTCCTTAGTATAACACTTTTGATGTACTCTCTTATATTCTAACTAACTAATGGTTTACTACTAAAATACATGAGGAACCGGGAGTAAAACCTAGTCGTGGTGTCTCGCATTGCGAATTCCGAACAGCCATTACTCTACCAGCTAAGCTGTTAATATAAGGTAACTATGTCATTCGCTTAACTTATAAATATTGCTGTTAGTATAAATAATAATGAGTGTAGCTTGCAATGTCGTGCACCTGGTAGCTTGGACGTGTATATCTAAGATTATATGCACGAATGTTAAATGTATAGTGTGATTCAGTCACACATTCGTGCATACAATTTTAGATATATATCTGTGACTCTAGATCAAAAACTGACATCTTTTGAACAAAACTCAATTGATTTTCTAGTGAAAATATCTTGAGCATGTAAAATGCAACTATATTTATATCGTTGTTACCTTATCCAAGATCCAACTGATTTGAGTTTTTTTAGTAGAATTATCAAATGAGTCCTCCTGCTTTAGACTAGTACTGCCTAAAATCCAAGGTGTCCTTCAATAGCCCGCTCGTTCATCCCGCGACCAAACAGTATTGAGGTTAATTTGATGGGTGTTTAAATACTATTGTCATTACGATTGACTCTATATGAGTTGAGCAAATGGACTCAAGTCACTTTTTAGAATACCAGCGTCAGATTTTGCTCGACTAGTATTTAGCGACTTGAACATAATACTTTTATACTGTGACAACGATTGCTAGTGTAGCAATACATAGCTATAGAATGCATCTCTTTTTGATCTGTTCAAATACACCACACATCAAAATTGTATGACATCTAAAGCACTCCTAAATAATCATGTTCTGAAAGGTTCAGTAGCAAAATCAACTTGCTAGCAGTGGCAGGATTGACGTAAAAAAAAACTAGCAACAAAAAAAAAGAAGATGGCAAAAACTCCGTCGAAATTTCTTTCAACAAAACCTTGTAACAGTTTCATTCCAAACTGATCCTAACCAGCTAAACAATCACTCATTACCAATTGGAGAAGGAATAAATTACATTCCATATCAGAAAGTACAATAGGAAACAGCGGCATTGATAAAAAGCTCATAAAATTTAACGACGGCTATGTTTCGGCCTCACTGACGTATTGATCGTATTGTTTGTGGCTAGATTTGCATAATTCTTTATTGTCTTTGGATTGTACTTTGTCTAGATAAATTATGAGAGAGCTTAGACAGGGGGGCCAACAGTTTTTAATGTATTGCATTTCTGTAACGACTTTGATAAGTACAATGGTACACACGGCTACACATCTCAAGCTATGCAAAACCAGTATTAGATGGCCGTTCATTGCGTGTAAAATTGTACGAAGTGAGACCAAGGCAAACTGGTTTTGCATAGCTTGATGTGTAACCGTGTGTACATGTAACATTAGAAAAAAAAATTATAAAAAATCTTAGTCTTATAATGAAGTTATACCTACAGAGTATAGTCCCAGTCACAAGGCATAATACGAGTAACTTGGGAAAGTACCGTAGTTGCCGATTCCAAACCGTAGATCTTTAAGGAGAAGAACGGGCAAAGAAACTCCATCATCATCATCATCATCTGCCTAGCCTTTTCCCAACTATATTGGGGTCGACTAAAGAAACTCCGATGAACAATTTTTAAAATGAAAATATTATTACAAAATCTTGTCTATGTCTCAGGTTTTTCATCAGGTTTTTGATCAAACAGCGGACGATGTTAAAATAACAACACGATTTTATCATTTTCTAAACAAGTCTAGTGTTTTGATCAAATCCTTAAACTGGTTCAGTGAAATGACAAATATTTCAGAAAATGTCGACCGAGCACCGCTTCGCGATGCTACTTCTGGGTGGTTTAATAAAAATAACCACGAAGGGTTTTTATGTAACATTTTGCCGTCGTAACGGCGGCAAAATGATAGTTTGGAAGCCACTTAATTATTCTAACAAGAGTCTAAAACACCAATACATCATTCGATCTTATAAAAGCAAGTTTGTCTGCCATATCCGTTCACCACTGAATATAAATTAGGGCTCCATGCAATGACAGCCGTGAGGAGAATTCTGATTTAGTAGCCTAATAAGACATGCAGATGATTCGCCTAGTGAAATCTCTGCTGGGAGACTTCGTGGGTCCGGTTGTCTTATATAACATAACTTTAAGTTTCTGTATACTAACACATAATAATATACAGGGTGAACTTTTCACGTGGGCGTGAATGGCTATATCCGAAACTATGAGGAGTATCAAAAAATGTTGAAAGGAGTCTCGAGGTCGATTTTGACGAAAACTAAAACTGCATCATTGGATTTTGGAAAATTCAACAATATTCCTAGCCAGGAATCGAACCCGCTGATTTTGGAAAGAAAATCACACCCTGTATTATTACGCCATTCGATAGTGTTACTAATAGGGATCAATATCTGGGTAATAAATTCACTCTGTATATTATTATGATTTTCTCTAAGGTATGTACTCGTATCTATGGGCCCTAGTAGCCTGAAATAAATTGGAAATTATTATTATGTTGTCAGCCAATTGCCGTCCATTACTAACCCTATGACAAAGAGTCCGCATCCATCTGCTGCCAGCCACATTCTTCAAATCATCGATCCATCTTACCGTAGGGCGTCCTACTCTACGTTTGCCCATTCGCGGTCTCCACTCTAGCACATGTCTGTCTGTCTACAGACGTGGCCGACCTACTTCCATTTCACGCTGATTACAATTATGTGATTGGTTCCGGTCAAAAAAAGTAACTACTTTTCGAAAAGAAACACTGATAAGTCTAAAGTTTTGGTGAAATCAACTGTTGCATTCAACGATAACACATTCGAATTATGTAACATCTACCAACTCTATAAAACCTAAAATATTATCGCACTGTGCTATATATCTATATCGCACTGTGGCCCGCGTGGTGGATTGGCCTAATCTTTCTGTCAGAGGGTAGGCCTGTGTCCCAGCAGTGGGAAAAATAGGCCGATAATGATGATGTCAAAAACGTAATAGTCATCTTTTAACAATTAACAGAAATAGAAAAATGTTTTAAGTTTCATAGTTAATTGAATTTAACAATTTGCGAACAAGTAGTCTATCAACGATGATATATTACTAGACTCCGCATGAACGATCTAAGGAACAAAAATTATTCTGTCAACTCGCTGAGGTACTACGTAAGCGAGGGGGACGGGGTACTGCGTTGTGATTGGGTAACTCAAGGTCTGTTCTGTCTCAAGGTATGTTTACGGCTCACAGGAGTGGTCGAAATAAGACGGATATAAAACTTTTTTGCCTAATGTGTTGACAGACATCGGTCGCCTGTTATTAGGAGTCTAGTAATACATATATATCGTCGTTGTAGTCTATAAATTGTTGTTACACTGATGTAGGTATTTATTTAACGTTTAATTTAACCAACGTTTCTGCTTGTCTTACAAAATAATGAATCACTTTGTTTCTAGAATTTTGATAGTATTCAGTTCCGGAACGAAAGGTTATCTTGATGCTAACTTTGGAATTAACTTTCGACGTAAAACCTTGAAATTGGGTCATTTATTTTTTATCTAAATTAAAATTATTATGAAGAGGGAGAAATGTTTGTGGGTTTGTACGTATGATGTCTTTGTTTGTATTAACAATATCATAACAATATACAACGTGTAATGTTAAAAGCGCAAAACCTCTCGTGGAGTAACTCAGCACATGTTACTGAACAATGTTCGTTCTAAAACTTTTGGAAATTAAAAACAAAAAAAAATGGTTTTTCATACAAAATGAGAAATTGATCGAGCCCATCATTATGAAAAATCTTTTTTTTTGCGAATTTCCAAAAGTTTTAGAACAAACATTGTTCAGTAACATGGGCTGAGTTACCCCACGAGAGGTTTTGCGCTTTTAACGTTACACGTTGTATATGTTAGTCTATAAGGTATATATGTATGGGCCCAAGTAGCCTGAAATAAAGAGGTTATTATTATTATGTTTTATGCTGCCTGTACAAGTTTATTGCTAGAAACAAAAATAGTTCTAGGAAGATAGCAAATTCAATATTTCTGTAAAAAATAGTATATTTTGCAACGAGTGAATAAAGAGCGGATTTAAAGCGAGGGCCATTATATGAATCAAGAGCAAGCGAAGGATTTTAATTAATGAATCACGACCGCAGGGAGTGATTCATGATGATTGAATCACGAGCGAAGCGAGTGATTCAAGTTTTTAAATCCTGAGCGACGCGAGTGATTCAGGCCCTCGATTTAAATCCGTTTTATTCAAGAGTTGCAAACGATACTTTATACCATGACTACGAGAAAAAGAAAGATTTGAGCGATAAAAGATATTCAACGAAACAAAGTAAAGTTTTTTTTAATAAGTCTGCTCCACACACACGTGGGTGCGAAGTAGTCCAATCGCTCGGTCACTGCGCCAACAAGCTGACATTAAAATCGGAGCAATGATTTGAATTAAGGCCCTTCGTACACAAGGCGACTCGGGTATCCGATACTCCAGTCGAATACCTAATTCGCGCGACTCTAGTAGCGCATGATCCGTACACAGCGGCGACTCGAGTCGTAAGACTCAAATCGTCTATTCTATACCATTCTATATTCAACCTTAATAATACATAGTACAAAACACAAAATGTACATCTCGTTGCATAAATTAAAATGCTGTTAATTTTAAAAATGGCGGGCGCATTCCAATTTCAATTTTTTGGAATTAAAAATTGGCGCGTATACCTACGGGAGAAAAACGTATTTTCACGCAAAAATATTGAGAAAGAATATGGTTCATAATTTCGCCGCGCGATTCTGCTACAAGGTAGCTCGATTTGTTTATGCTTTGACTTTCATGGTGGTGACCATGGGTTCAATCCCCAGGTAAACATAGAATCTCTTTTCGTGTTTCACGTGTTTTTTAGAGTTTTATTCCATTTTTTTTTTTATAATTTTACCGCAATACCGATGACCGTGGACAATTTCAGATTTGATTAGAATTTTTTTTTAATGTTTTCGTTTTTCTAATTACTTTATTTTTGTCGTATGTGCAAGTACATGACGAAGCTGGGTTAAAGTAGTAATGTTTGTAACGAAACCATAATAATTTATAAAAGTGTAAAAAGTTTGACACCATGCTCGATAGATGGCGTTGTCGTCGAGTTAGATCGCGCTATCGTTTGGTTACATCGATTTAGTAAAAGCAACTGTGGTTTTATTTTGAACCTCATAACACAAGTGTTCACATTAAGATCAATATAAATATTTCAACATTAGAACTAAGTGTAATTTATTTTTAATCGTGTTACTTTTTTTAAACTTCTATTTTTAAACTTCTATGTAATTTTTCAATTCCTTCATTTTTTTCTATTTGTTTTGTATAAAATGTACAAAAAAAAGAATTTAAATTGTATGTTAAAGTAAGTAGGTAGGTACTAGGTATTATTTATTATTTTGTTGTCAGTGAAGTTTACAGTCTCATTTATTTTTATCTTATACCTAATCCCGAGGCTAAATAATTACAGCCGCACAGGCCGATCTTCCGGGTTAAGCCGCGCTTGCCGAGGTCGGTCTGTGGATGGGTGACCATCTTTCATTGCGAGTTTCCTCCGTGCCTCGGAAAACACGTAAAGCCGTTTGTCCCGGCTGTTATTTGTAGATCTTTGACAGTTGTTACTGTTAGTCAGAAGCTCTAAAGTCTGACAACCAGTCTTACCATGGGGTATGGTACTACCCAGTCACTGGGTTGTGGAGGTCCGACAGGCAGTCGCTCCACGTAAAATACTGATATCCAGCTGAATCTGGTTCGACTGGAAGCCGACCCCAATATAGTTGGGAGAAGGCTAGGCTAGAAAATTAAAAGTATCATCTGATGACACTTTTAATTTTCTATGTATTTTTCCCGAGTTAAGCTCGATCGACCAGGTACCTACTATTATGTAAATCACTTGTTATATTAATCATGACAAAAATAAATACCGGCCTGTTAAATCAACGGCCATTCCTATTACCGCCCAAGCTTAGGTATTCCATAGTAATGACGGGGCCCCCCTCTAGAGAGCCAAAGCCTGCCGGGGTCGCGGGACTTATTTCATTACCGTGATCCCGGAACATAAAGGGCTATGAAAGATACCGTGGATTTTGGTCACTACGAGTCTGACAGTAACGGGGTGGGAGGACTCATTTGATGATTTTACCACGTAAAAAAAACGTAAGTATTCCATAATTTAATTAGAATATTCTTTTGAATTTGACAAGCCTGTTAGTCTAGTGGTTAGTGGCCCTGACTGCTATGCCTGAGGTCGTGGGTTCGATTCCCACCCAGGAAATTTAATGTTTGTGTGATGAGCACTATCATTTTTGTTCTGTGTCTGAGAGTAATTTATCTATAATATTTATGTATTTAGAAAATAAAGTATGTTTTTCAGTTGTCTAGTACCCATAACACAAGCTCTGTTTAAATTGGGACTAGATGACGTTGTGTGATAGTCATGGAATTATTATTATTAATTGTAATGATACAAACCAGGATATTTTTCTACTTCAGATACAAAGATGTTTAATAACAACTTTTAAAATAATAGATACTTTTCGTCAGTTAAAAATCGCGCAGACTTGGGTATCGGCGATCTTGTTATATGAGGTCGCGCGCGGATAGAGTCGGCGACGCATCACGAAGATAAGCCTCTAAGGATTTGTATTGCGATAGTCTCCTGGAAACCAAAATTATAAGGTATCGGAAACTTGCATAGCGTTGTGTACGAACCTTCGTACACAACGCGACGCAAGTTGCCGATACTATAGTTTCGTCACTACTCATGACCTGCGGAAAATTTGTGGTACTAATTTTTTTTATGCAATTTGATGTAACGACATAGACACTAGCGCCGCGTCAAAGGGTCATGATGGGTGGTCACGATTATGAATTTATAAAATGTCTGACACATGACTGTGACGTCAAAATATATTCTTTAGGGATCCGTAGGTTCGAAAGAAAAAACGGAATCTTTGTAAGATCAGTCGTGTGACCGTCCGCCCTTCACAGTTAATTTTCTGTGAACTTTTTTGACTGATTAAGTTGTAAACATTTATCTATTGAATACATTTAGAACAGTTAAGTAGGTAGGTATGCCATTTCCAAACATATCAGTTCCTATTGCTCAAGTGTGTTTTCTGTATTATCTCTTATCTCCGAAAATACTGAACAGGTATATTTGAAATTATGAAAAATATATAAATAATTGAAGACCTTTGTATATAGATTACAAGAAAATTCACAGTAGTCCTATGATCTTAAAACAACATAGACATCGGAGGGACAACAATGAAAAAAAATTGTAAACTATATCATGTGATATCAAATGAAAATGCTTATTGTGAGGATTGTAAATATAATACTTTATTCGTAATAAATTTTATTCAATGAAATAGAAAGAACCCCTCTCTCCCAATTTTTTTTATTAAACTGCATACCAAATTAAGATTTATTACGAGGATTGAATATTGAGTGAATATTTTTTTAACATTTTAAAATAATTACTTTCCAAAAATGTTTCAAGAATATGCTACGGAACCCTTTATTGTGTGAATATAATTAATAATGGGAAATAAATTGTTCCGCCATCTTGAAAATCGCAGAAACTCAAGTAGCGGCGATGTCAACAGATAGGTAGCGCGCGATTGGCGTCGCGCGTCGCAAGCATGTGTACGAACGTTTATGGATTTCTATTGCGAGAGTCGCCTGGATACTGAAGTCGTAAGGTATCGGATACTTGAGTCGCCTAGTGTACGAAGGGCCTAAGAGTAATTTTCATATTAGCAAGGGGGTTGTCCAGCATCGCGGTCGATGTCGAATGTACTAAAGTGTTCTAAATTCAAACACCAAAACAGTGCGTAAAAGACTACTTTTACGCACTGTTTTCCGTGAGTAAAAGTAGCTTTTTCGAGGGGGAATGGTATAAACAATATTTTGAAGAAAGTTGCTTATGTAAAAGTATGACAAAAATATTGTTTTAATTTTAGATATAGCGTGAAATGATATAATCGGTTGACAAATAGATAAAGAGCCACAAGTGAGAACAATTGATTTCTTCAATGAATTGAATCAATGATTGTCTGCAATCAGTATTGTTTGGTGCAACGCTACAATTGAAAACATAGACATTATGTTTATTTGTTTTTTTTTGTAATGAAAAAGATATTTCTTTTTTTTTAAGACAAAAAACCTTTGTCCTACGAGTAAACTAATTTATTGTCTACTACATGTATATCGTGGGTGCGTATAAAAACATTTAAACTCACATAAGAACATAATAATCATTGTTGATAACTTTCTGCAAATTAATTACAGTGGCTACTAAGAATTATTACTAAAAAAACTGTTTTTTTTTTAGATATGGAGCACTTGCTTCCAAATACCTATAATAAGTACTTATATGTATATGGGGCAGAATACGGCCTATAACAAAAGTAAGTATCTCGATTTTGGCAAAAGTCACAAGACCAATATTATTATTATGCTGGATGGTAACAAAACATGTGGCCTTTTCTGTAGGCATGCAATTCAGAGAACAACATAGTGCCAATAATGAACAATACATAAAAAAATCTCGGCTACTTTTGTTTTGCATCCTAATTTTTCCCTGTCAATAGGTCTACAAGAAGACTAAGAATGAATTCTATCTTATGAAGTCCACAGGATCACGCTGGAAGCCGCTTCCAACCGGTACTATTGGAAGTCTTTAGGGGAGGCTTATGTTCAGCAGTGGACGTCTTACAGCTGATATGATGATGACGATGCTAGGGCATATGACATATTATTATGCACTTTATTACACGTGCAGCCTGTGGGCTGACTACACTCAAAAGCCTTACAGTGCCCTCCGAGTCCAATTTAATAATGCGTTCAGGGTGCTGATGGGGCTGCGACGATTCTGCAGTGCATCAGGGATGTTTGCTGATAATCGCCGCGTAGACTGCTTTAATGCTACAATGCGGAAAAGATGCGCTTCCCTGGTGCATAGAAGACGTGGCAGCGCCAACAGCAGCCTTAGCATGATCGCTAGTCGATTGGACTGCAGGTACATCAATCACTGCTGCTCTATTTGTCATGGGATGGCGAAGCAGTGATTGTTGTGTTCACATACTTTTAGGTCTTGTTTCTTTTTTTTAGGTAGCTTAACTTTTACTAACACTAGTCTATTAGAACATTATAGTTACTAACAAAATGGACACCATGGTCTGAAAACAAATAAATTATTTTTGTTATAATTATGATGGAATATCACATGATCACCAGTTCCCACAAAAAATATCGATCTCTCAGTCAATAATGAACACTGTCAAGTATAATTATAAGATGAGTTGTTGCAAATCAAGATAGCCGGTTCTATCGAGTCCTAACAAGGTCGAACATATTCGAGGCGGGTTCCAATCTGACTTTATCTTGTGTTAATGACTCTTACAACTGACTGTTAGGGTGGGGACACACTTTACAATATCATTTCAGCCAATACACTAGGAAGTGTCGAAGGTTGAACGCTTTGGGGGACTGTCTTTGTTCTTTTTCTGTAAAAATTGATCTTCAAAAAGTGCTGGTAAATCAACCTAATTTGAATAAATGACTTTTGGTTTGGATTTTGATTCGTCAAGGAAATGTGCGTAATTTGTATGAGAATACGAACATATTTTCTGTGTTTTATTAAACTTAAATAAAAAAAATAGATATGTGCTAACAAAGGGCCGTCCTGAAATAGTATACATCCACATCGCAGTCAATGGGATAAATACACAGAAAGCTGCCGCTGGTCACATTTTCATAACCGTCCTCGATATTTTTTTAATGTAACTATAGAGCATCTAAAAGGAAAATTATATGCCTACCAAAAACATTATTTTGTAAATTTTTACGAGTAGGTTTAACGATGATATCAAAAATAATATGAAAATTGTTCTTCTACAAAATAGAGGATAATTTCAGGTATCTACTAAAAATGAGGTTAATGATGGACGACAATAAAAAAAATATTTTGGCACATGTTCTAAGTTTAAAAACGTAGAAATTATTATAGTTTCTTTAATTTTTCACAAGGACAAACATTAATTCTGGAGCAAGGTTTCTTTCGCTAAATTTTTCTTTAGTTATAATTAAACAAGATGCTTCTTTTTGTTCAAGGAAAAACATATTTTTTTTGATACAAGGTAAAATAAACCATAAGATACTTTCAGTATTTCCTGTTATAGTTTACCTTCCTGTATTTTACACGATATCATGTGAGTCAATCACAGCAGGATTGTATGACGTACAAAAGTAAGTGCGCTAGCAAAATTGCATGTTTTTTTTTTTTTTACGTAACATCATCAAATGAGTACTTTCCCGGGCAGGGCGGGAGGGACTGTCAGACTTGTACTGACTAAAATCCACGGTGTCCTTCAATAGCCCTTTTTGTTCCGGGGTCACGGTGATGGTATAAGTCCCGCGATCTGCATGGATATCTTAGTATCTATTTTTCCCTTGAACGTTTGAGTTATGTTAAATGAGAATAGTCGAGGATTTTTCAATACCTTGAATTCTTGACAATTCCTTCAAAAAAAGGGTATATTTAAATATTGCAACGGTCGATTCTCTACAAGTGTAGAAATGTGCTAAGGAATATCGTTATAATCTTTGTGTTTTTTCTTTGTATGTTTTTCCCGAATTCGTGAAAGATCTGAAGTTACATTTCATTCAGCTTCAGTACTTTCTTGTACTTTACTTGTGACTGGGACTGTAGTACCATTTTTTTTGTCTTTTGGCAATTCAAAATTGCCTGTAACGGGCCTACTTGAAATAAATAATTGATTTTAATTCAATTGCTGGTGATTGTAATTATACGTACAATCAACAGCAACTGACTACTACTAGGGATTATTGTGTCTGTTTTTTTCTGTACAGGCAGTGTGCACTTATCTTTAGACTTGCGTTCAAGAAGATCATGGTTATCTGTTCTCTGTTGATTAAAACCGCGCTATATTAATTAGAACAGCTTAAGCAAAATGTTTGTTTTATGTTTGTTACTGCACTATAAGTAAATTCAAAAGGCAAAACGATGGCACAAGCTACCGTAAAGTGTATACCAGTCCTATTGTGAAATTGTTACGGAAATGCGAAAGGATTCAGGTGGTCTACTTTCAAAGTCCGTGAACTAAGAAACGGATACGGATGTACAAACGTAACTATGGTCAAAACCAAATTTGCGATCGGATAATACCGCAACGACTGTTCATTTTATGAAATTGCACTAAAAAATCTAATACTACGAATTTTCCGTAGGAGCTATGTGTCGAATCGTAATATCATTCATTCTTAAGTTCGAGCTCGTTGTCAAAACGTCTGTCAGTAAGACAGAAACCAAGTGTTCGTGTTAGACCCCCCTGGAACCATTCTTTGGTCCCAACCATACCACCAATAAGCATTTTGTTTTACAAAATTTACTTCGATGTGGTTGCCATAACTATTCTAGTAAGAAAGAAACAAAAAGAAAACTTCCAAGAAGATTTCTGGAAATATATGAATGTTTTGGAGGTCAGAGAAAGGAAAAAAAATACATAACATCAAAACAAAAGAATCAGATACATCGTACAGGTAAATAACCTTTGTAAGACGATTGTAAGATAACTTCCACGAATACGGGACATAAGTCGTAACTATGAAGAGAACAGATTGTACAGATAAAACTTATGTTTACACATTGTTAACCTTAAATCTGGGGTTATGGGGTCAGAAAGTTACGTCTAACAACAATGAGGAAATGTCTTGAAGCTAACAGAACATCGTAAAGTTTTATTGGCAGTTTATTTCGAACTTTTAGTGTCGTCAAAATAGTTGCAAATCACTATTATCATTGCTCAAGGAATTGTTTATATCAACAAAATTGTAATAAAGGAGTGTTTTACTTGGTATATGATACTGTAACCTTTTAGCAAAAACATTTACACATGAACCATTATTTTAGTAGCTTCGTAGCTGACTAATATGAGAGGAAACTGCTGAAATAAACTTAGATTATAAGGATTTTTTTATTTTTTTTTATTGGGACAAACCCACCACACTATTCCCAAACCAATGCAACTCCTGAGAGCCAGAATCAACAGTGGCAACCACCAGAAAAGCGCCGAGACAATGAAGCTCGACGTGTCCCGGAGAATGAATTTACCTGTCTTGGATCCTGCAACGAAATTAATCAGAAAAGAATAGTGGAGGACTAGGAAAAAAAATATATTAGGAAATGTATAAAAGCCTAAAATGTTCCCACAGCTGGGACACAGCAGTCTTCTCTGTGAGACAGAGTGGGCTGTAAACCATCACGCCTCGACCCAGTGCGGGTTGTTAGATTGGAACTATGGATAGTTCAAATTCCTGGACCTGTCTCATCCGACTTTAAGGCAACGTATAAGTGGCTTTTCTTTAAAAGGCAACAACGATTTCGGTGGCACAGATGAGTATAAAGCAACGACGATATATTACTAGACTCCGCATGCACGATCTAAGGAACAAAAACTATTCAGTCAACTCGCTGAGGTACTACGTAAACGAGGGGGACGGGGTACTGCGTTGTGATTGGCTAACTCGAGGTCTCTTCTGTCTCAAGATATGTTTACGGCTCACAGGACTAGTCGAAATAAGACGGATATAAGACTTTTTTGCCTAATGTGTTGAGAGTTGAGACATCGGTCGCCTGTTATTAGGAGTCTAGTAATATATCGACGTTGGTATAAAGCTACGTCGACTGCCAGCGAGCGGTTGCAATATTGCTCAACAATGGCTCTCATCAATTTATCTTCAATTGTTTGTTGGTCATCCCATATGCATTGGCCACCAACATTTGCGACAGTTAGATAGTAATTCTCCAGCCTGTTGAACTTGCATAACCTCGTGGATGTCACCGTGCCCGTTTTGGAACCAGTTCGAGAGCTTTCGAGAACGGCACTGAGTCATGCGTGTGCGCAGGTTTTGCGACACTTTGCGTAGGTACTGGTGGGATGTGGGAGGTAATTATTGTTTGAATTTGCAAGTATTGCGTTAGAATACTGGGAGGAAAGAGGGTTTAGACAATTGACTATCGGTGTCGTAATTACAGAAGACCTAGATACATGATAAGGACTTTCGTATCGTCTCTTTTTAACAACTTTCGACGGGATTGGAGTTAACTTTTCGATAGCTTATGTCAGTCTGACATATTTTTGACATTCTCATCATCGTTATCGTTGATTCTAACTATGACTGCTTCACCACGTACTAGCCATAAAATATCCCTTGTTATTGTTTGAAAGTTATTTCAATTTCTGAAACTATTTCTATAATATGTACATATTATTATGGGTACATATATATGTACATAGTATTAATTTCATTTCATTTATTAATAACAGTTCACACTGTGTTGAAAATTACATAATGTTACAAATTTTACATGCAGAAACATAATTAATACAAGGCTATTATTATTTTGTTAGGTATTTGATAAATAATGTCAATATTTAATAAGTGAAAAAGTCTTAATAACTTGGTACAAACTAATATGAGTTGTTAGATTCATGATTTTTGTCGAGTGATGGTAATAATTTTATACTACACCTGCTTGGAAAGTACCTTGATACTTTATCAAATTTACGGTAGAAAGTACGTCATTGCATAATATATCGACCAAATACGCGGGGAGAAAACGCATCTGAGCGGGAGAGAAAAGTGTATGAAAATCCATTTCTTACGTGGTTTTTCTTTTTTAATTTTGGGTAAGACTATGCGCCGGTAACCTAAATAACAAAAGCCAAAAAGTTTTTACAGTGAGTTTTTATCTCCAAGTTCGCAAAATGACACTGGCCACTAGCTGTGTGTTGGATGGTGTTGGGCTGGCAGTGCGACCCTGGGCGGCAGGATAAACAATTTGAAAAAAGAACATGTGAAAATTGCAGAGGCCATTGGCGCCATTTTCAATTTGTGTGTTGTTTGAGGATTCAGTTTTCGTAGAAAGTAATTTATTTTCTTCGTAGGTGTAGTATGAAGCACTATGTATCACTCGAAAGAAAGGGCGATTCCCAATCTCGGGTATTTTAAAGCCCTCGGCTACGCCTCGGACTTTAAACGACTCATCATCATCATCATCATCAGCCGGAAGACGTCCACTGCTGAACATAGGCCTCCCCCTTAGACCGCCACGCCGAACGACAATTCGCCACTTGCATCCATCGGTTGCCCGCGACTCTCACGATGTCGTCGGTCCACCTAGTGGGAGGCCTACCTACGCTGCGTTTTCCGGTCCGTGGTCGCCACTCGAGAACCTTTCTTCCCCATCGGTTGTCAGTTCTACGAGCGATGTGGCCTGCCCATTGCCACTTCAACTTGCAAATTTTACGAGCTATGTCGGTGACTCTGGTTCTTCGCCGAATATCCGTGTTCCGGATTTTATCCCGCAAAGAAACTCCGAGCATAGCTCTTTCCATTGCTCGTTGAGTGACTCTTAGTTTCTCTAAAAGGCCAGCAGTCAAAGACCACGTTTCAGAGCCATATGTAATCACTGGCAACACACACTGGTTAAACACCCTTGTTTTGAGACACTGCGGGATTTTCGATGAGAAGATATCACGTAGCTTCCCAAACGCTGCCCATCCTAGTTGGATTCTTCGGGCGACCTCTTTCTCGAAGTTGGACCTACCTAACTGAACAATCTGTCCAAGGTAAGTATAATGGTCTACAACTTCGAGAGTATCATTCCCAACAACAACCGGTACGGGCGCCACATGGACATTCGACATGACTTTCGTCTTGTCCATGTTCATTTTAAGGCCGACCCGTTGGGAAACGATACTGAGGTCGCTGAGCATAGCATTGAGGTGCTCCAACGATTCTGCCATGATGACTATATCATCGGCAAAACGAAGGTGAGTGATGTATTCGCCATTGATGTTGATGCCGAGTCCGTCCCATTCCAAGAGCTTGAAAACGTCCTCCAACGCGTTCGTGAACAGTTTCGGAGAAATAACGTCTCCCTGTCTCACGCCTTTCTGCAATTGGATTGGTTTCGTGCTCTCTTCCTGAAGTCGGATGGACATGGTGGCGTTACTATACAAACACTTCAATACTTCGATATACCTATAGTCGATATGACATCGTTGGAGGGACTGCAATACTGCCCAGGTTTCGATTGAATCGAAGGCTTTTTCATAGTCCACAAACGCTAAACATAATGGCCGATTATACTCCTCTGTCTTCTGTATAATCTGGCGGAGCGTGTGTATGTGGTCTATGGTGCTAAAGCCTTTTCGGAAACCGGCTTGTTCGGGAGGCTGGAAGTCATCAAACCTGCGTTCGAGACGGTTCGTAATGACTCTTGAGAACAGCTTGTAAACATGGCTCAGAAGTGAGATTGGCCTGTAGTTCTTCAACAAGGTGTTGTCACCCTTTTTGAAGAAAAGAACAACCACACTCCTGTGCCATGCTTCTGGCGTAGTGCCTTCGAGTATGACGGAATTAAATAACTTCTGGAGGACTAGAAGTACCGGTTTTCCACCCGCTCTCAGAAGTTCTGTTGTGATTCCGTCATCGCCCGGCGCCTTGTTATTTTTGAGCTGTTTAAGAGCCATTCTAATCTCGTACAGGCTGATGTCCGGGATATCCTCAGTGTAGTGCCGAGTCAGTTTAGCTCTTGCGTCTCGAGCTGTACCGACACTGGGTTGTCGTGTAGATGTGTATAACTGTCCGTAAAACCTCTCAAGCTCTCTTAGGATCTCTGGTTTCGTCGAAATGATGCTGCCGTCGTTAATCTTCAGCCTTGTCATTTGGCTTTGCCCAATAGACGAATTCTTTGCGAAGACTTTTGAGCCCTGGTTCCGCTCGATCGCCTCTTTGATCCGTGCTGCACTATAGGCACGCAGGTCACGTCGCATTGATTTCGAGATTCGTCTATTGAGTTTGCCATATTCCGACATATCAGCTGAAGATTGCAGCCTCATCTCAGTCCGGTCTTGCATCAACTTGATGGTTCCGTTCGAGAGCTTTTGAGGTTTATTGCGGCGTGGGGTCTTATAGAACTTAGACCCCACAGCTTGGACAGTTTCCACCAACCCATCGTTAATCTCGTCCACAGTTTCGCATTCGGTTAGGCACTGGAAGCGATTGTGCAGTTCGAGTTGGAAGTGTTCGGGGTTCTGGATGTGGGCAGGACCAGGTCGGAGCGTGGACTTCACCAGACGAGACCTTTCAAGCTTCACATTGATATTCAATGTGCCTCTGACGATTCGGTGATCGCTACCGGTTTTTACCCTGGCGATCACAGAGACATCACTGAATATTCGCTTCTTGGTCGTCATGATGAAGTCGATCTCATTTCTGGTAGTACCATCGGGGCTCATCCACGTCCACCTCCTGGATGGCCGCTTCTGGAAGTAGGAGTTCATCAAATGAAGCTCTTCCTTTTCCATGAAGTCGACCAGTCGCTGGCCCCTATGGTTTCGCTGCCCATACCCAAATGGCCCCACTCTCAACTCATCGCCATTCCGTGCGCCCACCTTCGCGTTGAAGTCCCCCATAACAACGGTGAAGTATGTTTCGGAGGTATGTATGGCCTCGGATATCTCCTCATACAATGCCTCTACTTCATCATCAGAATGTGTCGAGGTCGGCGCATATACCTGTATGACCTTCAACGAATACCGGTTGGTTATTCTGAGTATAAGGTATGCTACCCTGCTCGACACACTGTCGACCTTCATAACGTTGTTGATGAGGGACCTGCGGACGAGAAATCCCACACCACCCTGGGATTTACGGTCTCCTTCCCGGTAGAAGAGCATGTTGCCGGAATCTAGAACCATCGTATCCTGACCCTCTCTTCGGATTTCAGATAGTCCCAAGATATCCCAGCGCATTTTGCTCAATTCTTCCTCCAGCTCGATAATCTTCTCATCGGTCCTCAGTGTGCGGATGTTGTGTGTTGCCAGGGCCAAAGTTCGTTGGGGGTGGTAGCGGGGCATCTGCCGGGGATTCTTCGCACCCCCTGCTCCGCCGTTACTCGGTCCGCTACCCAGACCAAGAATAGCGGAGCTGCCGGGGACTGGGGGCCGTGTGCTGTGCTTGTCAATCATAATGGGGGGGGGGGGGGGGGGTTGCCATAATCCCCACGCTTGGCAGGCTTTAAACGACTCCCTCGACGGTAATCGGTCACTTTCTCCTCTCGGTAAACAATGTACTAATATGATTCATCAAAAGGTCTTAATTTTAAGTGTTTTCTAAGTAAATAAAACCTATTAAGGTATCCACTAGCTTCAAAAAGGGTTAGCTAGGTCTTTTTAGAGAAATGGGATAGATGAAAAAAAAATACCGCTTTTTAGAATGAGATTTTTAGAATTCTGAAATATACCCAAGAGCAGAACAAAAAGATTTTAAGTATGTATGATAAAAACTAGCTTTATCCTACTACTACTTACTACGAAATAAATTTCCAGTTTGAACCAGTAGTTCCTGAGATTACCGCTTTTAACCACACGACACTTTTGTAAAAATGAAGTATAGATTATAATGAGGTCAACATCTTTTTTCTCAACATTAAGTAATTTAATTAGAATCAACGCGCGCGTGTTAGAAATAGGATGTATCTATGTGATGAATATGTGGGTATTTCTGGTTTTATTGACATTGATATGGATTTTAGTGTAAAGTATTCGATGCCAGGATGGTTACTGCCATTAATTTACTACATGTAAAGTATTTCCTAAGGACTTGTGTATAGGAATGGGTTTATAAAGAAAAGCACAAAATCACGACTAGGTATTTATTACCAAGCTACCTCTGTTCGCAAATCCTAGGTCTTCGTGGAGAAGAACAGAGAAAGAAACTCCACGGCAACATATTTTATCAGTACACACATTTTTAAGACATACAATATCAGTAATATTCAGATCATAATAAGTATCGGTTAACTTACATTTTCATTGCAGAGCATTACGACACAAATTATAACTTTCGGCACCACATCTTGGATTCTCTATTATTATATCACATTAATTACACAGAACACAACTCAGAGCACAGCTTTTTACCTTATAAAACGATTGGATAATAATGACCACGAATGTGGGGGTACATCTGTTTTTATAAACTTAGAATCGTACCACTTCTAACAAATATTACCGCCATTACTGACCAATCACGGATTGCCATACATTTTAGCTAAATAACTAATGAAATAAGCTATATTAAACAAATCCTATGTAGTAGAACCTTTTTAAAACTTGATTACATCATTTAGAAATTTAGTTATTATTTATTTGTAACCTTTATTAAATTCGATACAAAATTCGACTATCAACTGACTGTTTTCGTTCGGAAATCAATGATCGTAGTTTTAAATATATTTCTATTCTTAATTACATATTGTATATATAATACAATAATAAATCTAACACGGCCATTCTGACAATACTTCGTTCTCGAAGTTTATACTTTTTGATAAAAATCATACACAGTACATGATTTAACATCAAAATACATCATACATCATCACACGATTTAACATCAACACAATTTTATACTATCGGAATAGCCACAGGTAAATTCACAGGCTCAGTCGAAGTCATAGGTTACAGTCTTGATCATGGCCACAGGCACTGGCAACAGGCACGGGCATAACTATATGCGAACGGCACTGGCACAGTATCAGCCACGGGCACAGTCATAGTTATAGTCATAGCCACAGGCACTGGCAACAGGCACGGGCATAACTATATGCGAACGGCACTGGCACAGTATCAGCCACGGGCACAGTCATAGTTATAGTCATAGCCACAGGCACTGGCAACAGGCACGGACATAACTATATGCAAACGGCACTGGCACAGTATCAGCCATGGGCAGTCATAATTATAGCCAAAGACACAGCCACAGGAATATCCACAGGCACAGCTACAGGCAAAGTAATGGTTATAGCCACAGACACAGTCACAGGCACAGCCACAGGAATATTCACTTGAATATACCACTGGCACAGCCACAAGCACAGCCACAGACACAGGCACAGCCAACAGGCACAGCCAACAGTTACAGCCAACAGGCACAGCCACAAGCACAGCCAACAGCCACAGGCAAAGTCATAGCGACAGGCACAGCCACAGGCAAATTTATTAACCACAGCCATAGGCACAGGTACAGCCTAAGCCACAGGCACAGACATTCATTTTTACTTTATTTAACTTTGGCTTCAAGGCCCATATAAAATATAATAAAGTACAATATGACACGTGACTAACATTAAAGTACAATATTATACACAACCAATAATAAAATAACACTTACAAAAATTTTTAGTTTGATATGGTTTGATCTTTAGATTCGACTCAGGCTCGACTTTTTAATTTCTAAATGTAGGTAGTAGTTTCTGATGTGTACCAGACAATATAATATTCGAATCAAAGAATTTGCGTTTTGTTTTCCAAAGTATCTTACTGCTCGGTCATTCTGACAATTATTTTTATCATTCCAGTTGAGACCTTTTTAAAAACACGAATTTAATCGAGGTGCAAAACCATACTTTTAATTTTAAGACTTTGCTTTAAAATGAATTTGAAATCCTTCCATCAAATTTTAGTTTCATAGTAGTCAAGATGTTGTTACATTGATCAATCCTATGATTAATTAGTGATTTTATGAAAGTCAACATTAAAATAATTTCATAATCAAACCGCCTTTTTATTTTAAAAGAAAAAAAGTAAAACTAAGGTTTACAAATATACCCACTAATTGCAAAAAAAAAAGTTTTTTTTTTTATTTATAAATTAAAGTATTTTTCTTATGAAAATGACCTTTACATTAAGATCTGGTCATTAAACAGAGAGTCTACAACTACTTTGCTTTCTACATCAAGTTTAAAGTATGTTCACCTCCAGGAAAACTATGTAGGTATCTGTATTTTGCAAATGGAAAACCGAATCAATAAACAAAAACCATAAGAGTCTGAATCTTTATCAATTCTACCCTTTTACTCAATTCTGTAAGAACTTGTTACCTTTTTTTGTAACCTGTTAACAATTTTTCATACTTTATCAATTTTAATTTATATCCCTCCCCCTTTTTTTTTAGGTTCGTTAAATTTTAACGAAGCTTAACATTCAAAAATAATTATAAAATAAGTTTCATGGTATAAATCTATGATCCTTTCGACTCGCTTTTAGTAAGATGACAACATAATAAAACAAGAGCCTCCGAGGGCCTTACCCACATTAAGACAATAATTCATACTGTAGTACAGAAGTTCCCGTTTCGTTATCCTCGGCATGGCTTCGCTCCTTTTCAGCAGCGTCGCAGTCCCGCTGTTCGAGATGGCATCACGTCTTTATCGCCCTTCTAAAGACAATTCGGCCACCCGATGACGTCACAGTTTTCAGCAGGGATGTGCAGATTGATAGCTCCAACGTTGATTATGAAAAACAAAATAAAGTTCATTAGAATTAATAAGCAGGTTAGGGCACAATCCCACTTCTGATGTTAGAAATAGGATGTATCTATGTGATGAATATGTGGGTATTTCTGGTTTTATTGACATTGATATGGATTTTAGTGTAAAGTATTCGATGCCAGGATGGTTACTGCCATTAATTTACTACATGTAAAGTATTTCCTAAGGACTTGTGTATAGGAATGGGTTTATAAAGAAAAGCACAAAATCACGACTAGGTATTTATTACCAAGCTACCTCTGTTCGCAAATCCTAGGTCTTCGTGGAGAAGAACAGAGAAAGAAACTCCACGGCAACATATTTTATCAGTACACACATTTTTAAGACATACAATATCAGTAATATTCAGATCATAATAAGTATCGGTTAACTTACATTTTCATTGCAGAGCATTACGACACAAATTATAACTTTCGGCACCACATCTTGGATTCTCTATTATTATATCACATTAATTACACAGAACACAACTCAGAGCACAGCTTTTTACCTTATAAAACGATTGGATAATAATGACCACGAATGTGGGGGTACATCTGTTTTTATAAACTTAGAATCGTACCACTTCTAACAAATATTACCGCCATTACTGACCAATCACGGATTGCCATACATTTTAGCTAAATAACTAATGAAATAAGCTATATTAAACAAATCCTATGTAGTAGAACCTTTTTAAAACTTGATTACATCATTTAGAAATTTAGTTATTATTTATTTGTAACCTTTATTAAATTCGATACAAAATTCGACTATCAACTGACTGTTTTCGTTCGGAAATCAATGATCGTAGTTTTAAATATATTTCTATTCTTAATTACATATTGTATATATAATACAATAATAAATCTAACACGCGCATCATCTTGTTATCTGTCATTACTCATTAATAATTATCGCAAATTCAGCTGAAATGTCAAATGTCAGACGTCAACGTCATTCTGTCATAATTACGTCACATTTGATTACTGTTGCGTCATAATTTAATTACCTTTACAATTATTATTTACCGGTAGTGTTCAGATCATGACTTTTCATGATTTTGTGACGTAAAAGTAAACTGGAACTTTGATATTGATTTGTTGAAAACAAAAAAAGTTGAAAGTATTAAAAATAAGGAACAATTTTTTTTAAATTCATTTTACAAACGCAGAAAATCGCTTTTACTAGAATCGCTTTTAATTCATAATTATAATCACCATCTCAGCCATAGGACGTCCACTGCTGGACATAGGCCTCCCCTTTTGATCTCCACATGTACCGGTTGGAAGAGACCTGCATCCAGCGTCTTGCGGCGACCTTCATATGGTCGTCTGTCCACCTTGTTGGTGGACGTCCTACGCTGCGCTTGCTAGTCCGTGGTCTCCACTCTAGCACTTTTCGACCCCATTGGCCATCTGCTCTGCGAGCAATATATAATTATAATAAACGCAGTAAATACCTACTTCAAATACTCTGTAAATAAAATATAGAAATCTTGTGATAAGATCTCTATTGGTCTATGGTCAGGGTTCATGAGTCTATTCAACTGAAAATATTATTATCAAGGAAGTGTCGTAGCAAATGAGCGTGTAAAATGCTTGTTGACATCTTTAAGGCTACAAGCCATGCGCATGATTCGATTTCTCATCAGTAAAATGACTTATTTCCTTATACAACGTGTTACGTTAAAAGCGCAAAACCTCTCGTGGGATAACTCAGCCCATGTTACTGAACAATGTTTGTTCCAAGACTTTAGGTAATTCGCAAAAAGAATATTTGCTTTTTCATAAAAAATGAGAAATTGATCGGGCTCATCAATTAGAAAAATCTTTTTCATTTCTCATACTCGGAAAGTAGTGTTTGTTTGATCTAAGCAGCGGGTCGAAAACGATGCTTCCCTCCCTTGGGCGGGAAAGACTCATAGTAATTGCTTCCCTCCCTAGGGCGGGAATGAATTTTAAAAATAGAACTAAAATTGGTTATTTTAGACTCGATCGAAAGCTAACCAGAAGAATAAAACATTAAAAAATAAAGATTTCGAGTCGACAACATGAATCCGCAAAATTCGGATAGTCGAGTATTTTGTAAATTTCTAATGATTTTCTGACCAGAGAGATCGCAGCCGCCATTTTTGACATCGGTTATCATGTTGAGAAGTTTTTTTTTTTTCTTTATTTTCGGCCAGTGTCATGTGGTGTATTATGTAGTTACTAAACCTCCTTAGAAAAACCTATAAACTTATGAGTTACCGTGACACCTACATTTAGTACCTAAGATGTGTATTATGTATGACACACGTTTCAACCGAGCGAAGCCGGGTTTTCATCTCGTTTTTACATAATTAAGAAAAATATCGATTAAAAAAAAATGCTGCGGTCTTGTGAGTGTATACGGCCAATGTGAATAAAAAAAAATAGATACCTATTAAAGTGGGTTGGCCCGCGGCGGTGACGCGGACGGTGTGTTTCTTAATTGAAATTTAAATTAAAAAAGACTATTTTTTACTTTCCTTATATTTGAAATGAAAAGTAGAGTGTTTAACACGGGTGAAAGTCATCAATTCCCACTCGGACTATAGCCGCCCTCGCTTCGCTCGTGCGGCTAAATACCTCGTATGGGAATTGATTTCTTTCCACCCTTGTATAACAATCTACTATATTTTTTGCGAATTTACAAAAATAACGAAAGACGATAAAGGTATAAAGTACGAACAGTGCGTAGCATTTATTAACCTTATATTACATAACAACACGTGCATGTCCCACGTGTAATCATAAGGAAAAAGAGAAAGTTTGTTTGTGTGATCTTATCTCGAGAACTACAGACCCAATTTAAGTAATACTCCGGTTCATTGAATAGATCATTACGATCTAATATCTATAAGCTGCTTGTATTATTTTCAATCAATGAATACGCGAGCGCTACATGTGACAATAGACGTAATCACTATTGAATAACAATTGGTAAGTAACTGATTTTATATGGAGGAAGCTATTAGCAAAGAGACAAACATTCGAATTTGTATCAAATTAATAAATTGTCAAGGAACATTTTCTAAATGTTTTTCCTACATTATGATGTAGGGAAGACATTTAGAAAATGTCACGCTCTTAACAACATCTTATGGTGGACCAGCCGTGCTATTCTCTATAAGAAATCTCGTCGCTGGAATCTACGCTATGCTCTTCGACGATTTTGAGATTATCCGATCGAACATTGCGAACGGTGAGCGTTAGCGTAGTAGGTACTATTATTTATTCTATGGCATTAGTACGTACGTACTTTAACAGTTATTTTGTCTTGTGACTAGGACTGTAGCAACATATTTTTGTGGTAATTAGTTACATTTTTTGGTCTTTGACAATTCAAAAGTGCCTGTAACTGATCTACGTGAAATAAATGCTTTGATTTAATACATATATTATACATAATCGTACTATATCGCCTACGACGTCGTTGTGTTAGATTACAAAAAAAAAACCAATTAAGCAATTAATATTTACCATTTTACATAATTTTCGTTTACAAATACTGCACAACTTTTCTTGCATGAATAAAAATAGCCAACAAAAACAAAAAAAAGTGTTTCGTTTTGAATGCAGCAGCAGGAAACTACGAGTAGGTATATCTCGATATCAACAATCGCATTATATACATATACGTGACAATGCAGTTTCAGTGATTGTCACTTATATACCTACACAAAATGTAGGTGTAAGTACGTCGTATGTTATAATTGTATACCTAGATATTGACAGAATGTGCGGACTAAGGAAAATGTTGATTGTTATTGCCGAACCTATGTCAATACAGCTGCTCATCTTTCGTTTATAAATGCAATTTTATGCTGTATTTCTATGTATTGAACTATTTCTTATGCTGCAGTATTTGTAGATATTTTTAACTATTTCATAAAATGGTTAAAACAGAACAAGTTTGTCTTGATTTGTCCGGGTGTTTTAGACTTTCTGGATTTATAAATATTTTTGATTCATATAAATAGGGTGGCCTATTTATATGAATCAAAAATATTTATATATCACAATGAAACTACTCGTAGTTTGAACTTTCAGAAAAATAGAGTTTATAAGACCTGTTTTATTTATAAAGGGGAGAGATATTTTTTATCAAAAAAGTATACAGGGACCGAGGTACTGTCTAAACAGGTACTGTGACCCTGGGACGCAAAAGGCAACCGATCGAACAGAGTAAACTTTTAGTCAGTAAGAGGTAAGACAGTCCTTTTCCACTTAGGGCCGAGGAGGTTTATTTTAAACCCAAAATATTAGGTTTGCAACTGGTGTGTAACCTTTGTTTTTAAACTATTGCATAGCTTTTATCGCAGGCTCTGAGCGCAGCGCGGCGACCGAATCAAGAAATTCTCAAAACCTAACAAAAATACCTGACACCACGCATCGTATAACGTCGTTTCAGTTCGAGAGACATAAAAATATCCGTTATTAAGACAATTTACTTTTTCTTACTGATTCTAAACGGCCAGCTACAGATGGAACTTTCAAATGAAACCTACTTTTATAATTATCCTACAACAAAGAAGTTCTTTACTACAGTAGTACAGCACCGAAAACATTTAAATGAATGACATTCCCGTTAAATGTATGCGGTAGGCGATTTTTATCTTTTAAAATAAAAAAATGTTATGCACTAGCTTCACCGGGGCAGTTTCGGGAGTGCCACATGTTTTTTTTAATTATTTGTTGTTAAAATAACCACTTGCTTTAAAACTTATGTCTTAAAGATATAACCATAAAGATCAACAATGTAACTCACCCATGGTGGCCATAAGGAATTGGTTGACAACACCGCCATGTTTTAGGCGCGCGACCCACCGCGCCGGAAGTACCCCGAGCATGTCGCGCGCGCGCTGCTGCGCTACTTCCGGTATCGCGAGTGTGCGCGCCGCTTATGCGCGCATGGTCCGGAGAACTGATTCTGTAGGAAGATAAACAAAGTATTTAGTTAGCACATAAAAGAAAACACTGAAAAATAAAGAACCTCCTCTTTTTGAAGTCGGTTATAATTGAGACTTGAATAGAGAGCGCGTTCAGAGTAAGTACGATAGAGAAGTAAGATTTTTGACTAGGTTCAGTCATTGTAACATAATATAGTGAAACTTTTGTAATAGTCTGCGGTGTCTTGTGCCCTAGGCGTTTCCTGTGGCGGCTCGGTCTTGAAGTGGAGGCTATCCTCTCATTTACCCGTTCCGCCTTCTTCGCCAGTGGAGATTCGCAGAAGGAGGTGACTGCTACCCTTTCCCTCGACCAATGCCGGACGCGAGAGGTCGCGTCGCCGCTGCCCCGTTCGTATCCGTCAAGAAATTGGGTGGTATTGTGCCCAAACGGGACAGACTTCTATCGTACGTTCCACCGTGTCCTCCGGACCCATAGTCATATCAAAAGCATATTTTAACACCAGCCTAACCTGCCTACCTCAATGGGGAAAAACAAAATATGATCCGTCAGTGTCTGATGTCCGCTATGTGTCCGTTCCGGATTGAGTGAACATTTACGTCATTAATGAACACGAACAATTAAAACAAAACACAACTAGATGACTAAGATAATTTTCCACTTCCTCTACTCATTATGGTTTGCCAAAATGAAATTAGCGAGCGGTCAGCGGCCCGGAACAATTAGATCATTAGAACAATGTAGCCATTGTTTTAGTGTATGTACTTGTACTTATCTATGGACTAATTTGTGCCTTATGTGGGGAATATTTCAATATTCAACATGGAACACTGATATGTATAATATGGTAATCTATGCTAATATTATAAAGGTGAAGAGTTGGTTTAGTTGTCGACGCGCTAATCTCAGGAGCTACTGGTTCGAGTTCAAATATTATTTTTGTGTTGGATAGTCCATTTTTCGGGGAAGGCTATAGATAGGTTATATGAAAACAAGCTGTGGCCAAAAGAAGTTATTTACTATTGCATATAATTTTGCAACCTAAAAGTTTTGCCATACTATCTATAGGTAGTCTATGTTGCTACTGAAACTAGCAATACATGAGCACAAAAGAACTGCTCAAGCTATAGTACAAATTTGAATTTAGAACTATACCAATAGTCTATGAAAAACTTGAGTGAATGTGTCATTTGAATCATAGAGAAAACTTCTTTGTCCCTTTATCTATAATCTATGTGTTGTATAAAGTATAACAAACACCTCCACAAGTAACTATCTCTTATCTTGTCAACTTAAGAACAAACCAAGTCGTGATTACATACCTTTGCCAAAGGAAGTAGGCAGTAATGCAGTTTATTATGTACTCACAGAGGCGTAGTGAGACCTAACATAGAGAGGGGCAATATGCATCAGTCCAGGCCCTTTTAGTAAGGCTCTTTTTACGGCATAGCTGTGCTTTTTGTTGCTTTCAACTTTTTATTCCAAGCCGTTGGTTTCCATTAAAAATAATTAAGTCACCTTGTATCAAGGAGCTCCCTGTGCAATGGAAGCGCTAGGCCCAATATGACATACGTATACCGCGCTCCCGGTACACAAAAAGTCTACTGAAGGACACCGTGGATTTTAGTCAGTCAAGTCTGACAATCCCTCCCGCCCTGCCCGGGGCGGGAGGACACATTTCTCATTTTTTTGAGGCCTCTTTGTTTCTGTCAGTTCCCAGTTAGATATAAAACAAAACCGAATTCACGTGTCCAATTTTCGCTGCGTGCGAAGGCCCTACAGGTGCGAGGCCGTGGGTTAGGGCCCGTGTCGCCCCTCCCTAACTACACCGCTGTATACGGGGGTTCATAAATCCTTGCTAAGCCAATTCGATCAAGGTCTTACTGCGCCAGAGCACCGTTCACTTGGCGTTAATGTATTATATTTTATCAAGCGGATGAGATTATAATGTCGACAGTTTACAGAGACCTTCTTGTCTTAATTCATGTGACAAAGCATAGGACGACATAATGGATGATGTAACCAAACTTGTATTACCTAATGAGAAAAGAGTTGTCTTGGAGTTTCTTGCCCATTCTTTTCCAAAATATCTAAGTTTCGGATTGGGCAACTAGTCAACTACGGACACTACGGTACTTTAACGAGTTTACTTTGTGACTGAGACTGTAGTAAAATCAAAACTGTAGTATGTTGCTACAGTTTGGTTTTTTGACAATTTGCATACAATGGTAAAATGCAAATAAATGCTGCGAGTTTGAGGACAGTTGAGCATCATAACTATCAGCCATAAGGGTGATTAAAGTGGTTCGGCCAAGTTACCAAGAAGCATTTATAAGTCAATCCAGTTGAAAACCGTTATAGAAGCACGAAAAACTAGAAGCGATTGTCATTTACCTTTGGCCAATTGTACCAGGGCAACATAAAACAAAAGAAGATCATTATTTTGTATGAAGTGCGGGGAAGTTAAAAATAGACTATAAATGGTTTTAATTACAAGCTGACCGCAAACTACCAGGAAAAACCGAGGAATAATAATAATTAATGTTTTACGGAGAACTTTTAAGTACAGAATTCTAGTTATTTTACGGTTTTTAGTTGTATTCAGAAAGTAACACACAGAAAGCGCAAAAAAAACACAACTAATAGCAGTAGGATGTCGATAATTTTAATTCGCCAAAATTCAATTTATATTCTTAAAGTCTGTTTCCTACCTTTGTTCAGATAATTTCCTATGGTTTATAAACGACTTACGACGTACCTATATGCGAACGATTACGCTGTTGGAATAAACTACCTTCCGAGTTTTGGTTTTCTCCAAAAAGGGCGTGTAAAAGTTTCTGTTGTCTCGGCAAAGCGCAAGGGATATCTCTTGGATTGCAGGCGACCAAATAACGGAATACTTGCTATTGATGAACACTGAATTCATTTGATCATAAAAATATCGCAATGTAGTTAAACTTGCACGCAAGTTATTGCATTGTCTAAGTGAGGCTCAATTAACAAAAAAACTTACTTAAGCATTTATAGAGTTCTTGGGACATCAACATCTTTTGTTTTTTTTTTTAGGTGATAAAATCATCAAATCGGGTCCTCCCGCCCTAGGTGGGGCGGAAGAGACTGTCAGACTCTTACTGACTAAAATCCACCCGTGTTCCTTCGGATGCCCTTTACGTTCCGGGGCCGCGGTATCCTGGGTTAAGAAAAAACCCGCGACCCCAGCAGGCATTTGGCGTGAAACACGACGTGCCACCGACCCGGGCTTGGTCCTCGGTCGGACGGCGAGCTACCGATTACTCACCGTCCACAAGCCCGCTCTGCCGCTGTGCCCTCTGCTGATCAGAGGGACACGCGTTGGAGCTTCCACATGACAGGCTATTCGCATACGAGCAAAGAGACCCCCTAGGCACACAGTTCCTAAGGAAGAGTTTTTGCCCGCATCCCAGGGTGCACCGGCCCGAAAAACTGGTCTTCCGCCCGGACGTATCCGAGAGGGAACTTCAGTCCACGGGCGCACGTGGAGGTTTCCTGTCTTAGCACCCCGGGACATCAACATCTTATATAAAATCCAGAACCTACCGACGTGTGTAATCACATAACAAAATGTTAGACTCGATTAACGATCAAGTCAATATGATGATCACGTTATCAACATATCCGTCTGAGTGCGCAGTCAAGGTCGCAAGGTCATGTCAGATTGTAATGTAGGATAGATTGTTCTAGATCTTGTGTTCTGTCAGTTATTAGACACGTGCTAATGTTTTCCAGGACGATTTGTAAGTTATAAATGTGTTTGTTTCCCTTTAAACTGTTTGCTTATTTAAACAAACTGCCAACTCGTCCTGGCTTCGGACCCATAGTTCAATTTTTCGACCTATTTCGATTTTCTGGAAATTTCCTATCTATCTATATCTTCTATCTTCTATATCTATACATATAATAAAACTGTAGAAAAGTTATTTTTGTACTTTAAATAAAAACTCAAAAAATATAGCCAGGGTAATAAAGGACAACCAATAGAACCCATTTCTAGCATTTTTAGAATTTTTGTCTGTTTGTCTGTATGTCTGTTTGTATGTTTATTTGTCCAGGTATCACGTAAAATGTACGAAATTAATGTAGATAACTTTTATACACAACGATTAAGCGTAACTTGGAGAGGAATTTAGTTTTTGTTTCATTGGAATCGGTTCAGTCTGTCAAAAGATATTTGAATTTAAAGTGTTTTAGAAGTAAAATTATGGGTGCACTTTGGTCTCACAATTTGATTTCGTACGTCAGTCGCGCGATCTAACTTCGAATTCGAATAGCAAAACTACAACGCACGACAGATGGCGTTAAAAGAAAACCTGGAATATACGTGTTTAAATTGAAGAATCGGTTCACATAATATAAAAAAATATAAATTAATTAAAGCAATATTTAAAGGAATCATAGAGTAGAACAGAATGGAATGGTGTGGTGTGGTTGCGCTTGCAACTAAAAAATACATTGTTAAATTCCGACATCCACGCGAACGAAGTTGCGGGCACAGCTAGTTTTATATAAAATGGTTTTACTCTTGGCTTCAAACTAGCCCAGACGTCCTATGATAGAGCGTGTTCATCCAGAGGGTAATGGATCTCCAGCTAAGAGACAGAGCAAGCAAAAACCTTTTGGCGTCTGACTCTGTCAGAATGGCATTTGAAAGCCAAGCGGCCTACCATCGCTCAGACGTCACAGCAAGTGGCAGGTAGCTTTTGGTTCCGTTGCTTGACTGGGTTGGTAGACTGGGAGGAATTATACATTTCTAAAGGTTTATTAAACTTTAATGGCCCTTTCGATTAGCTTGGCAAAATCATCATAATTATGAGACCTCCGACCCTGGGTGGAGTGGAAGGGACAGACAGACTCGTACTAACTAAAATCTACAGTGTTTCTTCAATAACTCTTTACATTCTACGGCTACGGTTTCCTATTCAGACAGGTCCGCGAACCCAGTAGGACTTCAATGGCCCCTTTAGATTGCAACACAATATCTATGCGTAATGTCACAACATCGCAAGCACCCAAACAAGAGGCAATCACACTTACGTAGTACAAATCAATGTCAATCATTGTTCCAACATTCCTCAGCCTCAGTGAGTCATCGTGGAGGTTTTCTCATCATTTGCTTACAACATGTACTATGAAGAGATAACAGCTTTATTAGTAGTTAATCATGTCTTATGGAGTTCTACGACATGCGTAAATCACGTACTTACTGGTGTCTGTGACGTGTGTATGGATGTAGAAAGTTATGTATCGGTATGTTGTGTACTTGCTCAAAAATGTTACAGGCATGCAATACTGGATCGCGGGACTGTCTCGAAAGGGAACCATAGCCTGAAATGCCTCCACACTATTTCCAAATCAAAAACCTTCGGCTAACAAGTTAACCCAGCCAGGCGCACTACTTTTAGTAATTAATTTCATTATCTTGGGCAAAGGATCAGCATTGCGATCCAACGAGGCAATGCCGCCAGCGTTCTGGGCTCTTTCCCCATTGACAGCGATGTGGATGATTTTTTCGACGCCCTTTAGTTTTATTTCAATCATTTTTGTAAATATTTTACCTTTATTTTTAGTTTTGAAATGTAGTTGAATTAATTAGTTAGGTTAATTTGGACAATAAGCTGTTTAAGATTAATAAAGCCAGTTAATAAATAAATTTATTACCACACTAATTTTGGGTTTCAAAACCGGTGTGCCCTAGAACCAACACTTGGAAGACATGCTGGTGACATCTACTGTATCGACATAACAAACCGCATTGGAATCAAGTCCTGGACTACAGTCTACTCCCTTCCTCTCACACGAACGACAGAACGAAGCTTTTGTCCCACGAACCAGGAAAAATAAAGACTAATTGTAAATATGATTGTGACCTAACCCAGTTTGTACTTCAAAACTAATTTATTAATCTATGACTTTAATTCAGTTTACCTACATTTACATTTGAACAGTAGTCTCACAAATGTATAGCATTACAAACAATGGAAACATTAGTATTATCTTTATGGAGCGTGCGACTGTTCAAACATGATATGTCACGGTGCATGTATGACATTGACATTGCATGCATGAATGCACGCAATGTCAAACGCAGTTGGTGGGTGAGGCCCTCTTAGTTACCTACACCAAGGCCCTTATGGGCCAAAGCCTGTGGGGTCTCGGGACTTATTCCATCACCGTGACTCCGGAACATAAAGGGCTATTGAAGGACACCGTGGATTTTAGACAGTACAAATCTGACAGTCCCTCCCGCCCTGCCCGGGGAGGATACTTAAAGAATTACGGTGAAAATTGTATCGAAGATGAAAAAGTGCCTCGTGTTCGTTTTCTATCGTGTTAGGGACTGTCAGACTCGAACTGGCTAAAATTAAAGGTTTTCCTTCAATAACCCTTCGATCCAAGATCACCAAGGTTACCCGATAACACAGTCCCACGACAAAACAAGAAAAAAAAAAAACTATTTATTTCATCTCCACAAATTACAACTAGGTATAGAGTTCACAAGACAAACAGTCAGAAAATAGTAATTTGTGGGAGATCTGGAGTTTAAACTAAGCCGAGGCCTGTACTATAGAACTCCAGGCCCCCCATATAATAAGAGAGTGAATTTCAACAGGTCCTATAAAATCTTCATTTCCGTGGTTTTTTTAATCTTAAGCTTTTTTAACAAAAAGAAACGCTCTTATTAAAGTTTTTGATAATTTATATATTCTTGCTTAATGTCTAGCAGATAACTTAAAAAACTAACGAGATATGAGGATTTAAAAATTTCGTGCCACGGCGATGAAACATGCGTGCACGGCAATGAAACAAGCGCCCACGGCAATGAAAGAACTGTGGCATGGCAATGAAATAATCAATCAACGATGAGTACAATATATGTTAAAATTAGAACTACAATTATATTCAAACTGATTGGCAGACTTTGACAAAATAATATTATGCATCATACCGACATTTGAAATTTAAAAAAAAATCGTCTTATACATGTTTATTTTCAAGCCCATAGCCCACCCATTGTGAAACTCTGTCGAGGCCATCAAGCATCATGCTGAGTTCCTCCATCGACTTGCCATGACTATGATGTCGTCGGCAAATCGTAGGTGAGTGATGTATTCACAGTTGATGTTAATGCTAAGTGATTGTGGCAGTAAACAGTTTCAGGGAGATAACATCCTTCTTACGCCTCTTCTCAATGGAATCGCCTTCGTGTTCTGCTCCTGTACTCGAACCGACATGGTGGCGTTATCATACAAACACTTCAACACTTTGATGTACCGATAGTCAATACGGCATCGCTGGAGTGACTCAAGTACCACCCATGTTTCCACCGATACGATGGCTTTCTCATAGTCCACAAACGCTAAGCATAATGGCAAGTTATACTCTTCGGTCTTCTGTATAACTTGCCGCAGCGTATGGATGTGGTGTATGGTGCTATAGCCTCTTCGGAAACCGGCTTGTTCGGGAGGCTAGAAGTCATCAAGTCTGACAGTCATGACTCAGAAGCATGATGGGTCTGTAGTTCTTCAATAGGCTGTTATCAACTTTTTTAAGAAAAGCACCACTTCACCTTTGCTCCATGCTTCAGGCGTTTTGCCCTAGAACAGGACGGTATTAGTGAGCTTCTGGAGGACTTTAAGTACCGGTATTCCACCCACTTTCAGAAGCTCTGAAGTGACTTAGACATACATGTATTTAGCTGCTTATATGACTTCGCGTCATTGGAAGACTGTAACTGTAGCAAACCTCGTTCAGACATGAGTTTTAAGGTTTGCTCGGTCAATAAGTTCTCAGGGAAAGCAAAGCGATTAGAAAGCTCGAGTTGATTTCGGGGTTCTGAATATGGGACCGAGTAGGTGGGAGCGTAGACTTCATCAGGCTGGACCTTTCATTGATATTCAGTGAGCCTCTTACGATTCGGTGATCGCTACCGGTTTTTACCCTGTTGACCTCAGAGACATCACTGAATTGAAACTGCTTGCGTGTGTGAGTGTATTTACGTGTGATATAGTACCAAATGTTACGTCATTTTGTAAGGTTAACATGAAAACATTTCTTTTTGTCGTTGACTGTACAGTAAAAAACTCATCAAAACTAAAGAGAGACCAGAGAGAAACAATCTAGAGTTAACTTGACGAGTTTTGTACTGTCAGTAACCGGTATTACCTGAATCACAGGTGACAAAAGATGTTTTCTTTGCCTAATCATACCATGGTGATGAAAACACAAGTCACGGAAATGAAATACCTGGCCACGGCAATGAAACTAAATTGTTTTACAAGGCATGGCAATGAAATTTTTTTAATTGCCATGTCTTTTTTTTCATTTCCATAGCAAATTTCGGCCACGGAAACCACGGCAATGAAAACACGTCGATGAAAATCAAGGCAAAAAATATAAATAACAAAAAATCTATTAATTATTCGAAGAAATAAGCACCTCACAAATGAACATATGAGGAATGGTGTTCTATCGAATGCTTACTCATGAAGACAAACTTATTCAAATATCAGTTATATCTATCCACGGCGATGAAAGAAAATTTTTCCAGTAACATAAAAATTGTATATTTAAATTTATGGTGCGAAAACGCAGGCACGTGTGTACTTCCTTCCACGTTGAGCACTTAGGCAGCACTAATATGCAACGTTTAGCATTCCGGTAGGGGGAAATAAAGTAGTAGGTAAAACAATATCCTTGAACATGATTAGGACACGGCGATGAAGGGTAGTTCTGGGACAAGTGATTTTTTATTAACCATTCGTTGTTTTGTTTAAATATTTGAATAAATGTATTCTGTAGCAATACTTTAACTATTCATGTATAGAATAAAATGAGGTTTTAGTATAAATAACCAATAGATTTTTATCAATGTGGAATAATACACAACAAGGTGAAGTGTGGACAAACACGGCAATGAAAGATTTCGATGTTTAATATTTTTTTTTTGGAATATCCATTAATCCAATTAAATAAATAGTTAGTGCTACACATAGATTACTATTTCACCTACCCGGAAAAAAAATTGAGAAAATTATAACTATGTTTTTTAGTACCGATTTCATTGATGCCACGCAATTTTCGGTCCCGGGAAATTCACTCAAGAAGAAAGATCTGAATCCACGGCTTACGTCGACTATCTGAGCAAGTTATAGCCACTGCGCTGCGCCAGCATGACTTATTTCTAGCCATTCATTTGCTGTGCGAAGGCATTTAATTCAATACGTAAATGACAACATATCTCGTGTTTGAAAACCATACAAAACAGATACTTATCATTATGAACTGTAATAGAAACACGTGCAGACGAATGTGCGTGACACAGACTATCAAATCCCAACAAATTTATGGACACCATTCATCATTTTATACATAACATGCTCCTAGTCTAGTGTTTAATTAATAAATAAAGCAAAAACTGTTTTCTTTTTATGATTTTTCCCATAGGGTAATACTTGACCTTATTACTAAGACTTCGCTGTCCCTCTGTCTGTCTGTTTGTCTGTCCGTCTATCACCAAGCTGTATCACATTAACCGTGATAGTTACATCGTTGAAATTTTCACACAATGACGTATTTCTGATGCTGCTGTATATGAGTCGGTAAGGGCCTTTCTTCTTTTTCATCATCATAATTCTTAAACACCAGGTTATGGTGGTATATAACCTGTCTAGGTCTTACTTAGAAGAGACAGCTTAATATTGTGATTGACAAAGAACCGCGACCTCAGGTCCTCTAGCTAGACATAGTGGGGCCCCTCGGCAGTTCCCTACTTTGCCCAAGGGTTAATCCGGCCCTGGGTTATTATCTTTTTTCTCATCATGAGTACCAGAGAATTTGATAGTAGGTGAAAATCAAACCATAGGTATATTTAATTTTAACGTTGAACGATCTACGAGTAATTTATAATCGTTATCAGTTAACAGTCTTATCTCGGTGGCAGGTTGGTGACTATGAGACATCTTGTATCTTACAGCTTCCCAACTATCTCATATATAAAGGGATACAAGCGGGTGTTACTAAGAAGGTTAATGTACTTTTACAAAAAATCTAATTAGGCGTGCGTAAGCTGGCACCTCGGCGTCGATGTTCAAGGCTCTGGATCAGATCCAGCTACATGTGTACTTCATGTAAATTGTACATGTAATAGCCCTGCTGGGAAAACCACTAACTATCCTATCGCTTCAGCGGAAGAGAAGTTGGAACAGAGACGAATTCAGCGTGAGCAGAAAACATTTCCCAAACATACGCTAACCCCAAAAAACCGCTAAGTCTCGTGTCACCCAACGCTGTCTGACCGTGTCAAGCGTTGGCATACAACACTACTGTATCTAATTACTTCCCAGAAAAAAAATGAAACAGGGAAATGTATTTTTACATCTGTCTGGCGTGAAAAGTAGTGTATTTTTATTTTCTAGTAGCGTCATAATGACATAACTCGCGTAGTTTAAATGAGACTGGTGTGGCCTCGTTTGACAATGTGTTGCTGGGGACCGAAATAACTTTCAAGGAATAAGGTGAAGGCGCGCCTTAAAGAGCTGGCAGCAATTTGAAGGGGCCCCCTTGGTGTTACGCTGTGAGGTTACGCTTAAGTGTGCGTGTGTCTTAAATTCTTAAATCCGTACCACAAATTAAGCCCACCCGGACGCTCCCCGGATGTCTAAACTAGGACAAATCCGGGGAAACCCGGACGAATGGCCAACCTATACAAGGAGAGCTCGGTTAATATTTGCGAAAGTGCTTGGGACACGTCAAACAGTTGCTCAGTACTTCTTCAGTTATCCCTAAACACAGAATTGCAGACCTGGCTGAGAGAAACTGGTTTTGAACAACCCCAGACGTACAGATGCGACTTTTTTGGTCCCAAAAAAGCGTTTTAGGCATTTTGAAACCTTTATACCTTTAAGATTGAATATTAAAATAGGGGGAAAATTAATTAGCCCTGTAATTTAGTTGGATTTTACACCTTGCCATCAATTTTCTTAATATTTTTTAACAATACGTAGTTAAACCACTGAGAAAACAACGCGGCATTATCTGTTAACTGGACATTATCCTATACTTCTGGTACAGTGGACATAAGTGTACAGTACATGCAACTGTACGTGTACTGATCTAATGACTTGCCAACAAACTGCATTCAAGTGTGTGTGACAACTTGGAAAAGTTGTCCGAGCAACTGGTAGCTTATGCTAAGTTATTTCTGTATTTCCTGTAATAAATGAATGGATCTTAGGCCTTATCACAAGATTTCTGTATTTTACTTACAGCATACTGGAAAGACGCTGTAGAGCAAAATATTGAAACCTCGTGATACGGTACATACCCCGGAACATAAAGGGCTATTGAAGAACACCGTGGATTTTAGTCAGTACAAGTCTGACAGTCCCTCCCGCCCTGCCCGGGGTGGGAGTCCTCATTTGATGATTTTACTTTAAAAAATAATAAAGATTTTTATTTAAAAAAAAGTGTCCTGATGATTAAAGACCCTCATCACAACATGCCCTTTTTTGACAGTTAGGTATGTATAAAATTAATAAGTTTTTTTATTGGCATTGTATAATTATTATAATTGCTCGTTATAAGATTTTATGATCATAAAAGTTTCGTTCTTCATAAAACATTTATGCAATTAAAATCTTATACTTTCCTTAAAGAAAGAAAGAAAAGATGTTTGGATTGTATATGGAATGATATGAATGAAAAAGGAGTAAATGATACGGTGACGTCTGATAGGGGAGAATTGAAGAAAAAAACGTGTTGCGCCGACCACAAGTAAAAGGGATAAGGGCAAAAATATGATGATGATAAGTTTCCTTAGCAATGAGAATAGGATGCAAAATAAGTAGTAAAAATATCTTAAATTCATATTTCTTTAAAACATCCATCATTGCAATATACTGGAATGTCTAACTGCCTATCCTAATCTCTTTTTATGGTGACATGCTTATAGAGCGCGACAGTTTTGAATTACGATTTCCTTACGGACGAATCATAAAAAATTAAAGCACATATAAAAAAAACTAAACAGGTTATGGCTAGCTTATTAAACCATAGACTGGCAACAAACAGGTTTAATTAAAAAAAATAAACAATGCGGGTTGAATTCTTTCCAAAGCAGGTGTTACCTGCATTTTTTTTGTAATCCAAATAAAAATACGGGTTCCCCCTTCTTAGAACTTGAATGCTCATGAATTTTGCTTTGTGAATATTATAATAGGGGCTTTTTAATGCCTTGAGAGCTGTCATTGAGGTCTCAGGTACTGGAAAGTAATATGGGGTCGCGCCGCTGCACCGTAGACATTTAAATGAAGTTATGATAGACGGGCAAACTAAATCGCAAGAATGGAATAGTTTTTCCGCATTGAGTCGTTTACGGAACAAACCTACATGTCAGAATTGTAATTTTGGAGTTTTTACTTTTTTGATGAATCGAGGGTTAAGAAAGCCTAGAAAAATATGGTAGATTATAATTTGTGGGCAATGATATAAAAGAAAAAGGAGTAAATGATAACAATCATGACGTCTGGCAAAGCGATAATGGAAAGAGAAAACGTGAAACACTGACCCAATGTAAAAAGAGCTATGGGTGAGGAAGATAAAGGGTGGTTTCAATAAGCTCATCACTACCATCACATCCATCCACAGTGAAATGAATTGGCTAAATGTTGACAAAACTTTTTGGAAAATACAGGCGTAACGTGATGATATTACTACCCTTATACTACTCTTGGATGACTGGTAGAGAATGCCTCAGGTACTAAGTCCGCTTATATACCTTTAGTGTTGCATGAAGTTTTAAATAAATAAATATTAATTATCCAAAGTGTCTTTTGATATTTGTAACCTATCCACGAATTATCCGTAAATTCTACAGTGGGGCAAAGTTAAAAAAAAACAATTCTTGTTACATGATAGTAGTAAAATAAAATTGTATCAATCTTTCCAATGACGTTATCAAACACGTAGGCTATTAAAAATTCACAGATGCTCATTGAATCATACAATACCTACTCCTGATAACTACTAATTGTATAACAACGTACGTTTTCGGACAACAGTTCTTAAAATAGCGGTTATTTAAACAGTTTTTTATAGATAGAACAGACGAAGTATAAATAGCGTGCGGGTGGGTAACCCAATAAGCAAGTGTGACCTCAGAATGTAACGAAACTGTTATCGTGTTAATTATTTTGTTTTTTTTTTTCGGACATCCCTATCGTAGATGGTTGCTTTGCAAGCAATGACTTAAAGGTTACCTATCTATAGACTTGATTTATGAAGGCAATTGATGTGAAATTAAGGTCTAAAGTTTCCAATGAAGTAAATAGTCCGTCAAAATCAGATAATTTAAAGAAGCTACGCATAAAAACAGCAAAACTTTTGGGAAAGAAAGAATATGTAAAAGAGATTGGCTATCCTAAGCGGTATCCGACATGTGTTGCGTTTGCGTTATACGTAGATTTTTAGACCACGAAGAAATAACTATAATTTCACCATAAATGGATCAGCAAGTAATTTTTTTTTAATTATGCCATTTTTCTGAATTTTACGATTGCTTTCTTACTATCTACCTACCTGTATCTTATAGTTACTTTCAAATGATGCATTTTTATTACTAGCAACATTTTCATAAATTATGCTAAAATTCTAGAAAATTCGTAATTACTCATTATCTTGGCTGATACAGAAACATTGATTTAATTCACATAACTACAAGTAAGTTAGTACGCAAAGCTTGTGCCACAATAATTTATCTAAACGGTTATCTCGTCTGAACGTAGTTTATTAGCGAACCTTGACATTTTTCAATGAGTTCGGTACGTGGAACTATAATTATTAAGTATCAGTCTGTACATTCCTTGTAGTGACGTTTATGGAATGACGATTTTTTTTTGTTTTCTAGGGGAAAATTCCAGACTTAAATGTGGAATATCCCAAATGGTAGGTATTCCATATTGGGCAGCTCCTGAAATGGCACCTGAGCTAACGGCATCTTTTATTTTACCTGCTAAATCATCAAATGGATACTTCCCTCCCAGGGCAGGGCGGGAGGGACTGTCAGACTCGTACTGACTAAAATCCACGATGTCCTTCTTCTTTTTTTCTTCTTCTACTTAAGATGCGTGCGATGTATTTTGAGCAAATGGCATCTTAAAAAAAAAATCTCAGGTGTAAGGTGCCCAATGTGGAACACTTCTTAAATGGGCCGCGCGGGTAATGTCTTGCGTGTGCGCCTGCGACCCGGATCCCATGTTTGTTGTAAGCCTTTGGGACCCTTAAGTATTTATTTTATTCTGTGTTCTCGTATTTGTTGTTATAGCGGTAACAGAAATACGTCATCTGTGAAATTTTGAACTGAAAACTGTTACGGTTGATTAGATACTGCATGCTGACAGACGGATGTACAGACGGACAGCAATGACTTAAAAATAGGGTCAAGTTCCCTTTGGGTACGCATTTTAAATGGAATAAAAGAAAAATAAATCATGCGATTTAAGTAATTGGGGAAAATTTCTAAAAAGTATTTTAGCAACCCTGCCTTCTAAGAAACCCAGAAATGTACTAAGTATTGATAATTACTGAGCGTGTTCTAATTCTACTAATAATAGTGATTTCATGAACGAAAACAAAGTGTTTTTGGAAAATTACTGTTCAAGTAATTATGGAACAGGCAGGTTATTATAGATACAATTACTTAAAATTACCAATTATGTCCTTACTGTACTAATCTTAAATAAATTAGACAAGATTATAATTGTCATAGCGAGTTTCCTCCGTGCTTCGGAAAGCACATAAAGCTGTTGGTCCCGGCTGACATTTGTAGATCTTTGACAGACGTTACTGTTAGTTAGAAGCTCATAAGTCTCACAAGCAGTCTAACCATCATTTGCCTTTTTCCCAACTATATTGGGGTCGGCTTTCAGTCGAACGAGATGCAGCTGAATATCAGCATTTAACATGGAGCGACTGCCTGTCGGACCTCTACAACCAAATAATCATAAGGTAATGGTAGACAACCAGTCTTATTATGGGGTATCGTATTGGCCAGTTACTGGGTTGTGGACGTCCGATAGGCGATGGGTCGCTCCATGTAAAATACTGATATTCAGCAGCATCTGGGTCGATTGGAAACCGACCCCAAAATAGTTGAGAAAAGGCTAGGCAGATGATTTGGTAACCCTTGCTGAGTTGGTAACCCTTTTGGTGTGGACATGCTCAGCAAAATTGTTATTGTATTTTTTATTTATTCCTATATCGAATACTTACATGTTTTTCTATTTTATTCTTTCTATTCTATGATGAACTACATACAAATAAGTAATAATCTGGATTAACACATACTTATTACATACTTATAACTCAATAATTTAGATGGTTATTCTATTCTCATTGTCTTTTTTGTTTTCTTTATCATTAGTAGTTTCTATTCCTTTATTGACCAATCAGTTTTTTCTCACTCTATGATCGATTATTACGCCATTCACATGTCTATGGCATGTACCGAGAGACCATAAACAAGTTACGCAAGTTTTTTTTTTTGCTGATACTTAGTTATGAACAAACTGTTAAAAGTTTCCGTGTTGGTACCGGAGGCCCTTGGCTTGCGTGCGTTATTGAATGCATTACATTTTTTTATAGAGAATGTTTCTTAGTACTTATTATTTATAGTAAATCTATCTTCTATAAAATAAAAATGGATCGCATAATATGTTGCTAAGCTCATAACTCCAAAACGGCTGAACCGATTCGGATAATTCTTTTTTTGTTGTGTTTGTAACCATCGGAACCGGGCTTATGAGGACTTCCACCCGTGCGAAGACGGGACGGGCCGCTAGTATACAAATACACACGGTAGACAAATTAAAAAAAATTGCACACCAGCTATCTTACTATCCTGCTAAATTATTATTATAAACTTTAAAGTTTGATTAGATGGATGGATGGATGTTTATTCTTCTTTCACGCAAAAACCACTGAACGGATTTGGTTGAAATTCGGTAGACAGATAGATTATAACCTGGATTAACACATAGGATAGTTTTTATCCCGATTTTATGTTCCCACGGGATGGTTTTCGAGTAGAGAGTTTTTTTTAAATATTTTAAATATAGAACATAAATATAAACACGCAGGTGAAGCCTTCGGCGAAAAATAATTAATATTCGTGCTGTCTGTTAAGTACCTACGTTTTTATTTTTATACTTATATCGTTTTTATTGGAATATAACTGAGTGTTCCTTGGTTATTAATAAACAATTTATTAGTTATTATTTGAACTTCCAAGTTGTATGATAAGTTTTCCACCAAAACTGGATTTAAATGTTATTTAAGAATAAATCTAATGTTTTATTCATAAATTATATGTGCCTAGTTAGATATTAATACAAGTAGTTTTTTTTAAGTTGTCAACAGTTAACTAATAGTAAATTAATAATAGTTAACTAATAATAATGGATTAAACTAAATACATGGGTTGCATAGGTAGGTATATCTAAAATATCAAATACATGCCTTTTTATTGAAGAACAATTTTTTTTTATTTATGGACGTAAAATTTTTCTTTTATATAATTATTGACGCAATAAAATTTGAAATTTCAAATAGCTATTTCACTATGGTTCAATATGAAAAAAAAAAACTAGCAATCCGTCCCGGATTTGCATGGGAATGCAATTTTTTCCTGATGAATTAATAAAATTAATTAATATTTTAATTTAGTTTTTGGTTTATGCACAGTGTTTTTTTTTTTGTTTTGTTTATATTTAAGTGTAATTAATGTATTTTGTAGTTTAGAATTAATGCAAAAATTAAGTTATTATTTTTAAATATGTACCTCTTTATAAAACCATTGTTAAAACCAGAATCTCTTTACATTTGTTTAAGTATGGCTTTACGATATAAAATAGTAATATACAAGAAACACAACAAAAAAAATGCTGAGTTAATTTTCCCGTTCTCTTGTTTTGCAATATCACATGATAACGAAAAACAAATCTTCGAAATAAATGCCATACGGTACATTTTACTATGGAGTAGGTACACCTAAGCTACCTATACAAAACCAGTTTGTCTTGGTCTCGCTTCGTACGATTTTTAAACACAATGAACAGTCAGCTAAAACTGGTTTTGCATAGCTTGATGTGTAGCCGTATGTACGAGATATATAAAAAGCTGATACAAAATAAGGAAGAATGGTATATAAATTATATTACGCGTGCTAAGTTTGACGCTATTGTTGAACAACTCATTCAATTAATCTCTGTTGTATAGGTATGACAGCAAAATCGTGAACGAACAAAAAACTGTAGGTGATTGAAATGATTGAATGCTTTCAATGAACATTATAGCAGTAATTTGAAGTAATTATTAGGGTTCCGTATAGCCAAAGGGGTATAATAGGACCCTATTACTTAGACTTAACGTTGTCCGTCTGTCTGTCTGTCTGTCAGTCCGTCTGTCATCAAGCTGTACTTCGTGAACCTTGATAGATAGTTAAAATTTTAAATATTTTTTTTTTATATATATTTTTTTATAATTTTAAATTTTTCACGTATTTTTGTGGCCAGTATAACAAAAATTTATACTTAAAATCACAATAAAATGAAAATTTAAGGAGACTCCCATAAAACATAAAAAAAATAACATACGTGATTTTTCTTCGTGTTTTTTTTCAGACGATTCGCACTTGGCAGGTTTGTTTGCATAAAATGTATCCCAAAACACTACACCTTCATTGATCAAAATTCATAAACCTAACCCTTTCATATGAATGAATGATCGTAAATTATACAAAATAAACGCATAAATTCTTCACGATGTTGTAGTACTACTATACTATCTGTCTGGAGATAACTCATTAAAGGCGCTCTCTATTCAAGAAACGTATAAAACTGATTTATCATGTCAACGTTGTAATGTGGTACAACCGACTACTTACGATTTCACTAAGGGTTCACGAAAGTTCCAATGGTTGTCACCTTAATTCACTTTTAATTATAAATTCAAAAAAAATTTAAATTTAAAAATCACTTTTAAGTTGATTCACAACAAATTTTAGGTCACTTTGTGAAATTGCTTTTCTAATATCACTTTTAAACAGTTTTCGTTTATAAAATATATTTATTTGAAATATTTTTGAGATTTTTATAGAGATTCAAAATAAATTATTTCTTAAAAAAATCTTTTATCACAATAAATTGTAAAATAAGTACGATTTTTAAGTAATTTATCACAATATAAGTTAAGTACGAGCCACACAACACTCAAAAGTATCACAGAAACAAAAAACAAAATTTAAAACTGAGATTCGATATTTAAATAATTTAAAACTTCGAAATTTAAAAAGTTCCGCGTCCCTTTACCGAATTCGATATTTAAAACGCGGCTGCGGAGTACGTGCGTAGATCACGAATATCCTCCGCGCACTGATCGAAACGCTCCATCTACTTGCTTTTAAAGTTTGAACCAAGTAATGTAAACAAATAAAAAAAAACTTGAGTATATAAGGCAAAAGCTCGCATATGTATAAGAGGATTAATTAAATATAATAAACGCCTACGGGATTATGTGAGGACAATTTTAGAGGAATATAAGTAATACAGGTTGTTTCAACTTAGCTATATTAGGAAATTTGCCCGTACCCAGTTTCTGGGCGATGATCAAGCTAATTAAATTGGTTAATTTGTGCAATTAATTTAAATCTACCCTCTTTGTAATTTCTTAATAACTTATTAGTTTAAAATAATTTTAAATTAACGTTATTTTGTAAATTAACACTAGAATAACCGGTTCCTTTCATATAGGTGAAAGGAAATGATAAAAAGGGTTCTCCAAGGTGTGATATTAGGACCTTATTTTGTTTTGATGTTGGTTTGTTTAATGTTTTCTTTTTTTTTGCTGTTGTCAAATAGCTCAAACAATTTCAAAAAATATTGGTAGAGAGATAAATGGGTTCCGGGTGACTGGGAGATGGAACTTCTTTTTGCTTAAAACATAAAAGAGGAGACATAAATAGGAGTTCAGAATATTTTTGTTTTGTTTGATACTTTAAAAACCCTGCCCCGCACTAGTAATTTTTCCTGCATCGTAGTTGCGTTCATAAACTTAGAAACTCAAAGATAGACTTAATATACACAAACACTCAAACCTGGAACAACTCCTTGTAGATCAAACATTTTGTTTAACGCGAGGATCAAACCTGCGACACAAAGCGCAGGAGTCGATCACTCAACCGCTGCGTCAATTTTATTATTCATCAACTAGCCACTAGTTGCTTTGCTAAAATAGGAAGAGGTGATTCCTGTCTCTGACGACAATTAAAGCAAGGTTATTTATTGGTTATTCCACGACTCATGTTTCATTGGCCTTGTTCGTCAGAGAAAATAATTATGAATAATAATAAAAAAATATATTTATTTTGTATCTTATTGCAGTGTCAAGGTGTATCAAGCTGTGGTGACCCTTCCAAATGTATTTGTTCCACCTGCTGAAAATCCAATATTTATACAACGTGTAACGTTAATAGCGCAAAACCTCTCGTGGGGTAACTAAGCCCATGTTACTGAACAATGTTTCTTCTAAAAATTTTAGAAATTCGCAAAATATTAAAAAATTATAATATTATATAAAGTTTTGGAACAAATATTGTTCAGTAACATGGGCTTAGTTACCCCACGAGAGGTTTTGCGCTAATAACGTTACACGTTGTATACGTATACAGAGTATCTGTTGCCAGCAACTTCGCCCGCTACAATTCGAAAATGAAGCCACGGTAACATACAATACTACCCTTTGTGTTAATCTAGGTTACAACCTATCTGTGTACCTCAAATCCGTTCTGTAGTTGTTGCGTTAAGAGTACGTCGTAATACCTACTCACAAAATTTCGCATGTGCGTGATGTTGTAAGAAGTAAGAATTCTATCAAAGATAAAGTAACATGATTATCTGTAGATGATACTGCTAGCGTACATCATCCCACTGCTGGACTAAGGCTTCTCCCCGAGACTTCCACTTGTCACGATTCAGGGCCAAAGTGGACCACTGGTCGTTGGTTTTATTTTCAATTGGGGACCAAAAAATAAAAAAAAATACGTTTCTGACACCCTGTATTTATAGCCAGCACCTACAGCAATTAAAATGCCTGACGAAGAAGCAGTAAATAATGAAGTGTACAGAGCAAATATTGTTGCAATAGTTTAGTCAGAGCAAGCAAAGAAAGCGACATGTTCCTATGAATTGAGTCATACAACTGTTACTGTTTATTTACGTGGATATGCAAGGGCTCAGCTGAAGTTCTGAGAAGGAGATCATGCTGCTTTTGCATGTTCTGTTAGTGTTAAGAGGCTACCTATATCTATTTGCTTTTAAAAGTGTAGTAGTAGTGCCTGTAGTAGTGTCTGTTGGCAGTATTTAAGTACAAAGTACATTATTAAAACGTTTTCGTCGTTTATTTACAGCGAACTTTTTTAAATTTATTGCAAAATTTGGGCCTAGCTTTACAGTGACCTAGCTAGACCTAATTTAGAGGGGTGCAAGCCGCATCAGCCAGTTTCTTTCAGGATATTATATTTTTTCGCATTTAGAAAATAAAAAAAATGCAGGCTGATTTACTACAATTCGTGGTTTTCGAATTGTATTCCAAATCATTCGTGAACGGTTAGAAATAAAACATGACCAATTAAGACATCGTGCAAAAAAGGGCCTTATGCCTGAATGTGATATGCCTCTCTTTCTCATTCAGTTCTAGTTATTTTTAAAACGTAAACAAGTCATTCATGATTTGTTTGTGTCCAACAAATATTACATTTTATAGCCAACTATGTTTATGGCAGCTTTGTATTTAAAAATGTATGGCACGAGCTCGTGAATAATTTACCTAAAATTCACGATTTTAATAAAAACACATTGATTTATATTGTTGTCTCAATGCTCGTGGAATATTAATGAAAAGGTTTTTTTAATGGTACACAAACAACCATAATTATTATGTTTTCACACCAAATTTGGTGGTTGTGTCATCACCAGGTGATATCCCATAAAATAAAGGTGATGATCTCCTTCGTTTATGCCAAAAACCACGAGAAATTAAATGAAAACAGGGAAAGGAAACATTTCCTTTGCTAATAACATGTTATGATGAGGTACCTTTCATTCTCTTCATTTTTTTAATACTTCCTCCTAAAACATGGCAGTCATGTCAACAAACATCCAGACTTGGAACAACTATTTGTAGGTTGAACAAATATTTTTGTTCCGTGTGGAAATCGAGGTACCTAAATTAGGAGTGGAAAAAATCTGTTGAGAAATTGTACAACAGAAATAACAAGTTTCAAACTGTAATGCACTAGATAGTACCTAACTACATACCTTCAAAGAAGCACGTATAATTATTGAATCATCTCGTATTAAAGATTCCAACAGCATCACAGTTGTAACCGCATAACCTTTATGGTAATCAGTTCCAAGAACCGAATACTTCCCGAATCATTTAGGGCAAGTCGTGATGACTCACATGATTGTAAAATTTGTACACACGATGATATTTTAATTGCAATAGTGTGAATATAAGTCCGTCTGTTTGTATTTGATACCTTTCTACTTACATGTCGACGGCTGAATGGATTTAATTGCGTGAGATTTTTATTTGGGGTTGACATCATCATAATTTCTTCCCGATCTCCCGATTTTTTCATCCAACCCCAGCTGCCTTCTTCAGGTCATCCGGAATTTCAGAAGACGTCTCACAGTTCGTTTGCACTGCCACTTCAGCGGTCACCTATATTTTTGGGCAACATTTTTTGGCCTTATTACGGTCAGTACCTATATGGACACATTTTCGGTCTTACATCATCAAAATAAGAACTTTCACCGTTTGTGAAGCGACAGACTGCTGACAGTCTGTCGCTCAATACAGGGCGGAAGGCCTTCGGAGATTGAACTCCTGACTTAAAATACACCCTGCTCTTTCGATTGCCCTGACGTCGACGTCGCAACTTACTACAGCGCAATTGATGTTTTAATCCTCGTAATAACCATAACATCATTACAGGCGACAACGATGTCACAAAAGCACAAAACTTTCAAAAATTATATGAAGAAAAAATGGGATGAAAAATATATCAATTAATTCCAATTACATACCTATATGAAATAAAGATGAAATATTTATCCTAGTAGAAGATTTTAAATATAGGAACATATGTATCTTCCATGCAGGCGCGGCTAAGCCGCGAGTAAAAGACATGAGGAGTATCGATGATGACAAATGTATAGGAGAACACAATGGCTTAGCCATTGTTTCCGTTTCACAAACAAAAAAGCCATAAATTCTGTCTAAATGGTGTGTGACACGAGGTATATTCTACTGGATCAGTATCTTACTAGATCCGTAAACTGTCATGTGTGTTAATGTGAACTATCATACACCAACATACACGTCATTTTTTAATGAAAACTGTAAAAAGGACTTGCCTGGACTACCTCTGTGTAAACGAAAACTAAGGCCAACATTATTAAAGTGTTCATTTTGGATAACATTGGTCTTTTGTCATCTTCCAGCTATCCGCTTATATTTTTGGGGTCGGCGCAACGGGTTTTTTTTTTTTACTTTCATTCTCCTCCGTCTGCATTTGGGGTTTCTGTTATTTGGGGTTGCCGTTTCACGTTTTTTTGTCAATTCTTTTCTCCCCTATCACTTTTACTGCTCAATTTTTCTTTTGTTTCACTGATGTTGGCATCAATTTCTGGCTCTAACCCTTATTTTGGAATTACATTTTCATCAACACTTTTATCATTTCGATCAACATTTTGTGCAAAATGATCCTCGCTTTCAGTCTTTAAATTATTTGTCATTTCTGTGGTCATCTTCATTTTAGTCATAATTTCGTTCACATCCATCTTTTTTTTGGCCTTCTACTCTTATAGACTCGAATATATCCTCACATAACACATCTCAAACCAAACTAATTCAAATTGATTCAATTCAAGCACCCTGGATTGGAAATTTGTTATGAGCTAAATGCGAATGCATGCTTACAATTAAAGTGAATGACAAGTAGTCAATCCATCAATTGTATGTGCTGTAGAGACACGACGGGTCCGTTAAATAGTTCCCAATACCTCGATAGATGGCGTTGTTCATTCACAGCGCTTTTCTGAATCGCGGTGTTAAGATTCTCCGCGGCCGAATGACCCTCCTCGGATACTCTAGTACCGGTATCGCTTCTCGGCCTTTTGGCTAAGATCAAAGTGTAGTATCTGTTCTTTTCAGCTTAATATCTGAAAGTTCCCTCACTGAGGGACCAGTATATTAAACTGATTTTTGTAAGCTGACGGGATGTTCGGGGCTCGCTCCACTCCCGTCGCGGGTCGGCCCGGCATTGCAGTGCCGCCGGGATCGGCCCACATAATAACTTGAAACTAATCCGGTAGCTACTAGTTAGCTAAACTATGACTTAGCATCAGAAACATAAGCTTCGAATTACATCGTTGTACAAAACCAGTATAAGATAATCGTGCAGTTAACAATTACATTATACCTGGCGATTCGTATGAAATGAGTTACATCGTGCTATGAACATCTTTACATTATAACTGCCGTATGCGAAGTTTTTACCCAGGTGGTAGGTATAACTTGAACATAAATAATATAATTTGACGTACCATTTTACATTTATTACATCCTATTATTATTTACATCTTTACAATGAAACCATTCCTTCCTCAACACATCTGCATGATTTCCTCTTGATAAACAAGAAGTGTGTATTAATTTTATACTTCATCCTTAAAAGCTTATGGCAGGAAATCCTTGTCACATTGCTCTTATGTAGGTAGGTGATGACGTGACAGCCAAAGAATCGCGAGCGTCAACAAGAGAGTTTAAAAACCCGTTTTTTTTTACAAGATTTTTACCCTGTGGAACGTGTTTCGCGTTCACCGGGTCCGGAACAACAGGCCTTAATATTTTCTTGGACTAATTTTGTTGTTTTGGTAATTTTTTAGTAAGTATAAATGTTTTCTTTTGGGAGTTATGATTGTATTATGAATATTGATGTCAGCTACTGTATGGGCTGCGGTTACGAGTTACAGCGGTTACAACGCTGGACGCGGTACAGAATAGTATGGCCTGGTTCTTAGACATTATAACTAGCTGACCCGGCAAACTTCGTACCGCCTCAGAAACAAGAAAATACCCTTTTAAAACTTCCCTGGACTGCCATGAATAATTCAAAACCAAAATCAGCCAAATCGGCCCAGCCGTTCTCGAGTTTTAGCGAGACTAACAAACAGCAATTGATTTTTTTTTAAAATATAAAAGAAAGAGGATACTCTCATGTTTTCGCAAGAAGTTGTTTTTATTATAAATGTTCTTTTATTTATCTAATCTAGAGTTTGTAAACATTTTTGTTGGTTCACTAATTTGGGGAGACTTAAAAACTGTCATTCAAATTAATCCACGTGTCACAAATTCTTCTCTGAGTGATGCAAGGTACACAGAAGTTGATTTTGAATCAATATTACAACGTATTATGAGATTATATCAATGTTTTCTGTTTTTTCTAAATAAGTTGCAAGTCGTGAAAGTACGCGGATCCAACACTGGCGTCTCGTGGCGTGTTTCAAATATTTCTACACATTTGATTTAACCGCTCGCCACCCCGCGCTAAGTCACCGCTCACAGCGCAAGGTACGTGAACGGACGAACGAAATTAATCCGGCGATATTGTAAAAGTTAGTTTTTAAAATTAAAGCGCCTTGTAAAAAAATACTTAGTGCCTTGCGAATTTTTCTTAGCATCAATCCGCACAAAAATGTTTTATCGGCACGAGTTGACAACGGCTTGATAAATACTGGCCACAATCATGAATCTTTTTATTTCTATTTTTAAAGTAGTTCCTGAACTTCTCAAATTATCCATGTATTTATTCTATTCATGCGTCAACCAATTCCTGTCATCATAATGCGTCCAGGAATTAAAGCGGATATTTTTAAACGAAAATAAAAAAAAATATACTTAATGAAAAAAAAATCAAAAGGAAAAAGGTTATGAAACTACAAATTAAAAAGTATGTAATCTTTCAATAACTTTTTATTATTAACAAGTCTTTATCTTACAGTTTAATCATTATTTCTAAATTATTATCATTATCACATATTTACATTTTATAATTAATTTATTATGCGCTTTCAAAACGCACCATCATGACGGCATTCCGGTAAGGAGCCAGTCAGAGTTACCTAAATTACTTTCTAAAGTGACTAACGCCATCTAGCGAGAGGAAGTGTGATTTAAATTGTCATTTGTTTTAGTTTGGCAGCGCCTCTGTCGAGATATAATGGAACTACTAATTATGTCAAAATAGTGTCAGTTATTTTAGAACATCGTGTTCATTTTTCAAAAATTTAAAAGAATAGTGTCAATGGAATCAAGATTATAATAGATAAACTCAAGCGTTCTGAGAATCCTGGTAAAATAACACAATAGTTTTGAAATCAATTGTAATTTCAAATAAATTCAAGAATACATTATTTATTTATAATAATTAATTAGCACCATTTTTTAAATAAATGGTCTCATTTTTTAACTACTGACACTCGCAACATTTTGCGTAATGCGACGACAACGAAAAGTATCGAAACTGCAAATTGTGAACTTTACACTAGAGCAATTAAAAGTGGCTTATTTGATTATGTAAGTCGCTCAAAATGTAAAGCTTTACTAACATTTCTTCATAAATATCCTAATTTTCGAATCGTAAAAAGGTATCGTATAGATTTTGTAGATTCAAGACTGTTCGTTGCGGCATTCGGCATTTGTTTTTTATGAACTATAATCCTTTTAGGACAACCTTTACATAAGGCACATCAATTTTAAAATCATTATTTACATTATTCTTAACAATTATATTACAAACAATAATTGTTAATTACTAATAATTATGCAATATCATGGCTCGTTAATTATAATTAAAATTATTCACAAAAATAAAATATAAGTAAGTAATCAAAGTACAGTCAACTACTTTAGTACTAAACCACTTTGTATGATAAAGAAAAAAACCAGAAAAGCGATCCGTACAATATGCCATACGTAAATGTCAAGACTTTAAGGAGTGTATCAGGGTACTTTATTATGAAAAGGCCAGCTTTGAATTTTTTTTATCCCATTAACGATGTTGTGGGGTCTAGCATACGTAGGTACATGATATTGATACAATACGGTACGTAGTGAAGCAGTTTATTACTAAAGTAAATAACTGTACTTTTATGCCATTCAAATGGAAATGTTTCATAGGAATTACTCATACAGTTTACGAACCATAATGAAATCTTAGGGGCTTTTTACCTACAAAATGCAATATTTATTGGAATAGGTACCTAGTTCTTCCTATTATTCCTGATCAATAATTACAAAAAACATTGTTCATTACATAGACATTTCGAATGTCCTTAAAATAGTTTAAAAATAAGTTTATACGGAAGACAATGTATTATAATTTTATTATCCATTTTAGGTATTCATAACTGTGAATAATTAGAAGAACATTAATAATTTATAAGTGTGTACAACTCTGTATTAGATTTATTTTTAATAGACGCAATAATACGCATGTTCAGTTGTTTACATCATAAATATTAATGGTCAAATTCATCCTTTCTCTCATTTCAGACGCCACTTCATCTTTAATTTCTTTCATTTCTATCCAGCACCCTTATACCAGTGGCTAACAGTAAACGTAAACTTTCAGTAGTCTTTGATACATTTTCAATTGTATGCCGTAGAGCAGAACATTGTAAATCTATGTAAGATTACTGGGTGCATTCATTATTGTTGATATCTGTACCTTTTTACCTACACTTCAAAAAAAAAAACATAGAAGAAACACTATTTTATCAATTGACAAAAACAAGAACAACAACTTTGATAGCGTTTTAACATTGAACGATTTCTACCAATTTTTACTACCACTGTCACCTAAACTAATTCTTTAATCATATGACATTTAGGTGCAGTCACGCAATATTTTCGTTCCTGTATAGGTTTAAGTTTTATGTTTCCTCTAATTTTGTATCACACGCCAATAAATGTATTCTGTTGTTTTTTTGTGGCTGTTGAAATTATCAACTCACAGTAGTGATGAAACTGGACCTACTTTTTTGAGGCAAGAGTTTAAGTGTCACTTAATGGTAATAAAAACATGCATTACATTGTAAGTTCAGCTATTATATAAACCTACATTGTCATGAAAATAAAAGCAGCTTTGTGAAAAACAGATACACACAATTCACGACATTTTCATGGTTGTCACTCAATAGATTTAATGATTGAAATAATAGATCTATCGAATTCAGTGCCTCGCTGGCGTCTTGTAAAAAAATACACAAGAGAGAGCGAAGCGAGCTCGCGACTTAGGCAACCTGACTCGGACAGGTTATGTTAGAAGGCGTGTAAGTCCCTGCCATCCCCGTTGTGGTTATTACTATTTTTTAAATCACCCAATGAAAATGACAGTTCAAAAAATATAGTTGTTTTAGACAGTGATGCGGACACTAGCCTGTCTAAGAAAATCAAAATTTCTTTCTGGCAAACAAAAGCAGTTACATGATGCAGAAAAAAAAATCTATAAAGATAACGAAGCATAAAGTAACAGTTGCTAGCGTTTATTTTTTCTTTATTCCACATTTCTAGGAACTCATCAAAAAAATTCTATGACAATCTAACTTTTAAAACACGTCATCAACGACATTCTAAAATCTCATTTACGACATTATACAGAACCACTCACAACAAAAGTACGACACAAGAAACACTAATACACTTAGTGTATTTAATTAACACACTCTCACACATTAAAATACACAATATTTTATATTCAATTAAATAATAAGATACAATAATTAGTATAAATAACTTGACACAGTAATCACAACAAATAATTAAAATAAAATTGCCCGACAACATAATTATGTCTGTATTTTGGGCTCAAATTCGAAAGTACGAGACTTTTAAGATTAGACTTTACAACCTCATAGAGTATAATTTGAGGAAGATTTTGGTGTATCACTGGGGTCGACTATAGGTCTTCATTACTTTCACTACAGTATTCGCAGATTTTTGGTGAAAGAAACATGTAGTCTAACTTTTTACCAAAATTGTTTGGATAACCAAAACAATGGAATTGTTAGAGGTCTATGTACAGAAGAATCTAAATACAGTGCGTACATGTACATGCGAAAATGAATCTTATTCATAGAATGCTAATGACAGTTACAAAATCCTCACTGCAATTAGTTCACTCTGTAGACCTCAACCAGTTTTTTCTAGTAGTTGTTCATAAATTAAAAAAGTAAATCTACGAGGATCATAGTATTGTGGCAACATCTGAGAAGCCAGTATCCATTCAGGACTACGACAGATTAAAACTAAACCCTAATTTAACAGCTTAAGGTACAGACTCGATCCTACTGTCTTCTTTCTTGACCTTACCTGATAGTTTGGAGTAGATTTCATCAATGGTCTTCTGCCTGGTCTCAGGGAAGTAGATGACGGTGTAGAAGCAGGCGATGAAGCAAACTAAGGCGAAGAAGAGGAAGGTCCAATGGATGCCGATGAGCTCGCAAAGGATTGTGAACCATTTTGTCTGGACGAAGTTGCTCATTTTTGCGCAGACGTTTGCGAAGGCGGAGACTGTGCCACGGAGCTGGAAAATTAAAATGTTTTGTTAACGAAAAGGAAAAGGTTTTGTGTCTTTAACAGCAATGTTGCGCGGTGTGATTTTTTTGCTGATTGATTGTGAATAGGAGTATATTTGAAGCTAGCAAAATGGTGGTGATGGTAATGGGCCCTTACTATGTTCATGTTATTTAAATGACTAACTACTTAACTAGAAGAATAATTGTTATCGATGAAGACAAAAACAATGATATATGACTGGAGAATATAGACTGTTCAAAATTTTAGTTATTATATACAATATTAGAAGCTTCTATAAGAACAATAATATACGAAAGTACGTCAAATCAAAGCAATAAGACAAAGCATAAGGTAGACGAGCACATCGTGTTTTTAGTCAGTTGAGTCTAACATACCCTTCCGCCTTCGGACAGAGAAAATGTATGTAGATAGTATGAGGATTTTCACACAATAAAAAAAAAGCAATAAAACATTAAATAGAAAATGTAAAAAAATCCAACATTATTATGAAGATACAGAAAAGAAAGGAAGGAAAAATGAAAGATGGGTAAACTAAATATCAACCAACTAACCTGGAAAGTAAACAGATCCGTGATAATAATGTACGAGATGGGCTGGAAGCCTGCAGCATCAGCGAAGATGCAGAGACACATGGCCAACACGGGCAGCCAGCCGGGCAGCCAGATGCCCGTCGACGTCATGTAGAACCACGCCGACAGGATCGCCATACCCACGCCAACCGCGAAAGATGTTGTTACTAGGAGAAGCTGGGATTTCAAAAAGATAATAATAATATGTGATTTTGGCAATAGGTATTAAAGTTCTGGACGGGTAAAAATTTCGCAGATTGAACAATTGAATAAGAACTGAAGTAATTTATTATGTTCCGGGTCCTCCGGGACGGGCTCCTTGGGTTACTCAGAGGATAACCCGATTCTATAAGCGATGCTAATCAGTCGCACAGTCAATCTTTTCATTAGGACCACTTGTTTGTTTTCCGCATTGTGCAGGTTCGGAGCAAAATTTTGACCCAAGAAAATCTTTCTTAACAGTATCGTATAGTGAGAAGACCGAGAATAAGTGAAGTCGAAAACGATTATTATTACAGTCGATCTACCAAAATATTTGAGCTCCATGAAGCACCATCAATGAATAAATTTGAATCGAGAGATGATACAAACAAACATCCAAAAAACCTCACAAGAAAAATAAGCACCTCAATCATTCTGCCCATCTTCATCACGAATATCATAATCCATTTGTTGGAACTGGTATTCTCCGAAGCACGGTATAAGCCTAAAATAGACTTAAAATCCCTTACCTTTCTGCCAGTCTTCTCAACAAAGCAAGTAGCGACTATGGACCCGAGTAACTGCACAACTCCAATCAGCATGACTTGTTTGTTGGGACTGAGCTTCAGACTGATAGAGTCAGCCGCCCGCTCGAACACGAAGCCAGCATAGATGAGCACGATGAGGTAGCCGTCAAACTGCTGCGTTATCTTGATTATCAGCGTTATTATGAAGGCTTTAAAGGTTGGTTTGTCTTGCACTGTGGAGGAAACGTTTGGATTATGTCTTTTTTACTGTGCGTTGGGGTCCCGACAGGATAGTTATCAAGACCGGGTAGCTCTGGCGACGTTTAGCGCCACGCCGACTGTGACATTGCTTAGCGTTGGCCGCAAGTAACCGGTAGCCCATGGTGCCGTTAACCGAGGTGGACAGGAGGTGAATCCCATCCACGGCCACAACTAGCCGCGAAAAGTGAAAGAAGTAGACGGAGGCCTTTGTCCAGTAGTGGGATACCGTGGTTGATAAATAAATGTAATACAATCGATAGAGATGCGTACAAAAGAATTCATTTGTGAGGAAGTTGAGCATCTATTAAAGAAAATCACAACAGTAGGGTAGGTTGAAGGACTTACTGGCGTCTGGATAAAGAAAACCAGTTAATTCTGCGTCAAGACGTTAATGTTGTACGGCACAAATTCACCAAAAGTGGAGCAAATTCGGGAAAACCTTCGCTCAACCTTAGCTGGCCCAAGGTTCATGAAACAGAAGAATGTATAAGGTAAACTTACAAATAATCTTCCAGACAGATTGTGAGTCAGCTTGGGTCTGCTTTTCAACCCTCACGATGCTCTCGATGTCCTGTTCCACCCCACGATCCATAACGGTGACACCTCGGAGCCAAGCTAGCACTGTTTTGGCTTCCTGTAATTTGAGCAGTTGCAGGGTTAGATATCAATTGTGTAGTGGTTTGTCTCTCATAATATGCTGAAACACAAAGTCAAACTCAAATTCTTTATTGCATTCATGTGTACCTACATAGGTGTTACAAAAATGTATAAGTTTCAACAACATGGAACCCGGTTAGGGCACGGCTACATAATATTAGCCCATTCTTGACCACTGTGCCAATTTGGGAAACATTGACAATGCAAGCAGCCAGTCAGTTGGTATTACATGCTTAGTTGCTTACTGAAGTCATAAAGAAGATTGTTGAGTCTATTCTTATATTTTCTATTTGACTGGCCTGTTGGTCTAGTGGTTAGTGACCCTGACTGCTATGCCAGGGGTCGTGGGTTCGATTCCCACTCAGGACAAATGTTTGTGTGATGAGCATGATCATTTGTTCTGTGTCTGGGTGTAGTTTATCTATAATATGTATGTATTTAGAAATATATAAGTATGTTTATCAGCTGTCTAGTACCCATAACACAAGCTCTGCTTAGCTTGGGACTAGATGGCGCTGTGTGATAGTTGTGGAATATTATTATTATTCTTCTATTTGATAAATATGCATTATGGTCGGCCGGTACCTCAGCTCTTACCACAAGATTTACGTACAGCGTACGTAATTGATGTATTTGCGGCGTTATCAGTAAGTAAAATAAAAAAGTGCCTCTTGACTTATGTTTATGTCACAAAAACGTGAAAAGTCGTGCTGCTCTGTTCCATTCAGTTTGTGTCCAAGCCATGAAAAATAATCATCACCGTGATCCCGGACCAAAAAGGGCTATTGAAGGACACCGTGGATTTTAGTCAGTACAGGTCTGACAGTAGGGGTAGGACGACTCATTTAAAGATTTTACCACATAAAAAAAGCCATGAAAAATAATATTGTAGTTGATAAAATTATCGATATTCCTATTATCGAATTATTTCAATGTACATTATTATCAGTGCTTACATAGTTATTATAAGTATAAGAACAAACAATATAATTCTCACGGAAATGAATTAATATGAATTTAAATTACAATATAAATATTGATGTCATTGATGATGTTAGTTTCCGATTTAGCAAGGAAGAGATGGATGCAAATGACTTTTTATTAGATAAAGAACTATTATTATACTAATGGAAATTGATATATGTTGACCTTCATTAATAATAGGTAGGTTGAGTTTTTATACTTCTGCTATCATCCTGCCATTCTCTTTGTGTCTCATTTAGGTATTTAGTATTAAAAAGTCACTCACATAACGGTTTATTACTTTGTTTTTTTTTTTTTAATTAAATTCTATTCAAATTAAAAAGAACGGCATGTTTGTCCTCCATCTTGATTGGTCTACTTTTGTTGATTAGTATCTATCAGGACCAGAAACATTCGTCTCACATATAAGACACAATTCGATATTTAAATACAATTAGACATCCAATCATGGATCAGGCTAAAGGCGAGGGCTCATCGTGTTCCAAGGACGCCACAAGGAACTGTCAGCAAACTGTCGACCCTCCCAATAGTGCCAAACGGTAGCCTGGGGTTGCGGTACTGTCTAAATTGGGTACCATGGCCTTGGGCAAAGGGCAGCCGAAAGAACAAAGAGGTTTTAGTAAGAGTCGGACAGTCCTTTACGCCCCATCCAGTATTGGGTGGACTCGTAAAAGGCTACTGAAAAACACCGTGGATTTTAGTCAGTTTGAGTCTTTTTTCCCGACCTGTCCTGGGACCTTATTCAAACAGCATACGACAGTAAACGACAATTGTTATCATTCATCAGTCACCAATACATTTTCAACTTTATACCCCAGCGTGTAAAGTTGAATCTATTGAAGTTCACAGATCGTTTTCGTTTGTTTCGTTCGTTATCGATTAGCAGTTTTTAATAGATTTTCAACTTTACGCGCTGGGGTATGAAGTTGAAAATGTATTGGTGACTGATGAACGATAACAATTGTCGTTTACTGTCGTATGCTGTGTGACTAAGGCCCCTGGTTTTTTAATTCTTTTTTTACCGTAGGAAAATCATTGAATGAGTCCAGTCCTGTTCGATGATTTCACCACTGTAAAAAAGGCTTATTTGAAGATTAAACTCCTACAAATAATGCAATCACTAACTTCATAATTCTTTCTACTTGAATATGTGGTGTACTTACATCAACTTTTCCCTGCTTCACCAGGTACTCAGGAGTCTCGGGCATAGCGAGGAAGATGAAAAAGGTGACAGTAGGTACTAGAAGACCAAGCCACAGCATCGTGTTCACGCTCAGGATGTCTGCGAACACGTAGCTCATCAGGTACCCGATGTTTCTGGAACGTAAAACATAATATTATTATGACGGTGTTAAAGGGAACCAATTTATTATGTGTGAATTTTGGTGAATGTTGCACAACTGCAACCAGATGCCAAAATTAGCGTTGTTGGTAAAAAATGTGTGCATAAACTGTATTGCAAAAAATTACAGGGTCGGTTCACACGTGAGGGAAAAAGGGAAGCAGGCACCTCCTTCTGTAAAGCAGTAATGCTTGCGAAGGAGGAGGTGGATAAAAGGGAAAAAATATCGTCCACCTCACGCCCTAGGGATACAAGTCCTGGTCCTGGCGAGTAACGTGTAGCTCGCTTTCATCACACCGACGGGCTATTGAACGGGAATATCTTAAGAGGTGTTGCTGGAGGTCGCTGGACTTATTTCCGTGACCCCGGAACATAAAGGGCTATTGAAGGACACCGTGGATTTTAGTCAGTACAAGTCTGATAGTCCCTCCCGCCCTGCCCGGGGCGGGACTCATTTGATGATTTTAACATGATAAAAAAAAAACAAAAAAAGAGGTGTTGCTGGAACGCAAAGGAAAATTGAAGGAGCGGGGTTGGTCTAGTCAGTATACATTTGATAGTCTCTTCCGCTTCACTCAAGAAACAGGAGTAATTCGATAAATTGATGCCGCTTTTTGTGCGTCAATGCAGAATTCTTTATCAAAATGGTTTTTCTATGTAAATACCAACATTATATGCATTAAAATCAATAATATATAAATCTCAAACAAAGTACCCGCAATCTAATGATTATTATTCTAAAAGCGATGCGCTGAGGTCATTACGTAACAAGTCTATCTGGTCAAGTCTGTTCGTTGAACTATTATATGCATAATTATGTACTTATTTGACGTATCTTTATCACAAAGTATCTCCAATAGATGTCGGATATTGATTTAATATTGATATTTAACAAAAAACATGTGAATGTTGGTTTCTTACACTTTCGCGCCTAAAGAGCGATTTTGATGAATTTTGATAGGAACCTGTAGTGCTGTAACGTTTACGAGCTCACGCTTCACCAAAGTGAGTACACTGTCTTAATTTTTTTTTAAGGAAATCATCTTTCAACTTGACACCGCGTTTGAATTTCGAACGTCATGTTTAAAGATTTCTGGAGGTATTCTACGAAGGGCACCCGCTGACATGGCACCTGAGCTACTTGCACCTTATCTATTCGACATAAGGCTTCTGTCAAAATTTTTCGCAGGTGCCAGGTGCCCTTCGTGGAATACCTCGATTTTGCGCTCGCTTGGGTAAAGTGAGCTCGAGAACGTTACAGCAGTCGGTATAATACTGCTACGTAAATCCTTACGTAGCAGTCGAGTAGTTTTATTTTTTTCAACCCTCTTTCTCATCCGCCAGTCTTGAAAGATGAGAAATGAGGTGGAGGATGCGTGAGGGCAAAACCTAGAATTAGTGTTGTTTTAAAATCTGCGAGGAGAACCATTGCTGTATATTCATACTTATAATTGCGTCTTTTTGTTCCTGCTCACAGATCAGTCTGTAATCGGTTTTTTATTATCATTTTATCGGTTTAAGATATTAAAAACAGGTTTTCAAAGTATTTCGAGTCACGATCATCCCATGATCTGTGGCCGTTGATCTAAAAAAAAAACTTTTTTTTTGGAAATAATTACCCGAGCTTATTATTATCTGTGCTCGAGCCATAATTTACTAACTCAACCACAAATATTACAACACGGCAACATTTTTAGTTTTAGGGGCGGCTGAAGTTCAGTTTGGTTAGGTTCCTTTAAACCCTGCAAACAGAAATAGCCGCCATGCGGGGCTCCGTCGACTACGCCTTAGCTTGGTCAAATTTTAGTAAATTTTGCTGATCGAACAATTCATTTGATTCGCTGATTTAGTAACTTGTGGTAATTTTTTTGAAAACAATAATGTTTTTTAATAGAAGCTCTTTCATTTGCTGTCATTTGTAAATCTTTGACAGTCGTTACTATTTGTCAGAAGCTCTAAAGTCTGACAACCGGTCTTACCATGGGGTATGGTATTGCCCAGTTACTGGGTTGTGGACGTCCGACAGGCAGTCGCTCCATGTAAAATACTGATATCCAGCTGAATCTGGTTTGACTGGAAGCCGACCCCAATATAGTTGGGAAAAGGCAGGCAGATGATGCAGATGATGAATGCAGATGATAGTAAATGTCCAGGGCTAATGCAGTCTATTTTATGGAACGGGGTAAGGGAAGCAGTCACCTCTTTCTGCGAAGCAGTTTTATGCAAGCGAAGGAGGAGGAGAAACGCGTGAGAGAGAGGTCATCTTCACGAATGCATGGCACTGATAGTAAACAAACAGTCATCAATATTGATAGAAGAAATGTTTTTTTGTTGTTTATAATAATAACTAACGATATACAATGTGTAACATTAATAGCGCACAACCTCTCGTGGGGTAACTCAGCCCATGGTACTGAACAATGTTTGTACTAAGACCTTTAGTTAAAATAAAATAAAATTTGCTTTTCTTACAAAATAAGGAATTGATCGGGCCTATCAGTATGAAAAATCTTTTTTTTTTGCGAATTTCCAAATGTCTTAGAACAAACATTGTTCAGTAACATAGCTGAGTTACCAATCCGCTCTGGGCCCGCGTGGTGGATTATGGCCCACTCCATCTCTCAGAGAGGAGGCCTGTGTCCCAGCAATGGGAACATTATAGGCTGATGATGATAGCTGAGTTACCCCACAAGAGGTTGTGCGCTATTAACGTTACACATTGTATATATAAACATATGAAGGGTTAAATCATTAATTTGCTGTCGTAGGTTAGACAAATGATGGCTTAGACACTTGTTAGACACGGCAACAAGCACTTGGATATAATTAAGTCATGTGACGAATTTAATTAATTTAATATGCAACACATAAATTTTCCTTCCATCATAGTGTTATTGATCGAGAATCCTTCATCTATTATTAGAGGGAGATAATGCAGATGTTAACACATTATTTTTAATTTGTCGTGGGATATTTGGAAAAACACTTCCTCTTATGCATGTCATGTTTTTGGAAGATAAATCCATACTTCGAGAAAACATTACTGTGATTCTTTCCCGAAAGTTGGCTGAAATTAGGACTAATTGTTTAAGAGTATGGAGCAAATCTCCGTCCCAGCAGTGGGAAATTTAACAGTTTTTATCATAATTTGTTACTATAATTAGAATACTAAAGTGTTTATTCAAAATTATTAAATCATCGCATATCCTTAAAGACGTTGTGGGCACTCGGACCCCATGGCCCTAAAGTTTCAACCCCAAACGGCTCAAACACATAGCTACTAGCTAGGCCAATGTATTTGCGCCGCATGGAGTTTTCAGCACATGCAGCAGCGGCGCCAGCACAACACGCTGAACTAGGAAGATGGGATGGTGCAAGGGTGTCGACACATGTTGCATCCCACACCAAAGGCCTGCCAAGCTTCCATGGCATTATAGTCATACCATCTATACCAGTGATCAAAAAATGGAACAGCGCCTCTGGTGTGCGAAGAAGGAACTATTTTTTTTTCTTGAAAATTGGCAATTTGAAAGTGTCAAAGCTCCAGTTTACTTTACGTCTCATTTACTGAAAACTCGTGCTAGGGGTAGGTACAGGTCTCTTCCCATCGTCGCGTGCCAAGCCACTGGGTTCTAAGACGGCGGGCACCGTGGTGACAAGAGCACGACGGATTATGTCATTTAAGCTAGCGTGTCGTGCTTACTTTAATTGAGATGAATATGAAACAAAATTTAACAAACCGTTTACAAGCCAACAATGATGTTGCTCAATTAAAATATCAAGCAGAATGTCCATTATAATTATGAAACAAAAATATTAATTTAATAAATGTCAAATGATGTCATATTTATTTAAATAAGTTCAAAAATGACCAATCAAAACACCACTGTTATATCTATAAAAATTTGAATAAAAATTATTTTACCTAACAGTGACGATGCAGCGATCAATAATATTGAAGTCATAATACCGTTAATGAGAAAGACTTTTTGAAAACTTAATAAAATTAACAGGAAAAAACTAGGTTATGCCCAAGTTGCCAAAACGCCCCGTTGTTGCCGTTGCCGGGCCTTGTTGACGTACACACGGCTATACATCAAGCTATACAAAAACAGTTTGTTTTGGTCTCGCTTCGTATGAATTTTACACACAATGAACGATCAGCTAATAATGGTTTTGCCTAGCTTGATGTATAGCCGTGTTTACAACATAAAATTAATTATATTGTATACACGGCGGCCACATTTGCGGCCTTAGCCTTGTTATAGGTACACCAACAGCGGCCACACTCACGTGTGTTTCCGAACAGTAAGTTTGAGTGATAGAATGATGGGGCGTTTTGTCATCAAGGGCGTATTATATACCTCGTTTTATCCTTTTCTTTTTTTTTGCGTTGTAACATCATCAAATGAGTCCTCCAACCCCGGGCAGGGCGGGAGGGACTGTCAGACTTGTACTGACGTGGATTTTAATCCACGGTCTCCTTCCTTCTCGTTTTATCCCAGTAGAGTTTTAATTATATAAGTGGGTATGTCTGTTTGTTCGTTATATTTTCTCTATTCATCTTCGTCGATTATCGTCATGATTGTATTTTATGTATTATATCAAACAGAGTACCTGCAACCTGAATTGATACCTAGTCAAACTCTAAATTATCCTTAAGTCGTGGGCAAAATTGAAGTGTATCTGCAAAATGATTCTTATATATCAACATCAACATATCAACATCAACGCCCCAACCGCAGTGGTACACGCCCACGGCGTCGGACGTCGGCAGATGATCTCCGGCCACCGTAGGCGTGGGCATGCGGACAGCGAGTAAAGGGCAACTCGCTGTCCGACCATGGATGGTCCATGATGGCCCGGGTCGACGGCGCGTCATGTTCCACGCGCGCCTCAAAGAGCTGTCAGCAAAATGACGGGGTCCCCTCACAGAGTTCCAAAGCCTGCCGGGGTTGCGGGACTTATTTCCATGACCGTGACTCCGGAACATAAAGGGCTATTGAAGGACACCGTGGATTTTAGTCAGTACAAGTCTGACAGTCCCTCCCGCCCTGCCCGGGGTGGGAGGACTCATTTGATGATATTACCATGCAAAAAAAAAAAAATATCAACATCAAATGCCGTTTTGCAGTTGACAGGTTTTTTAGGCAAGACATATTTAATCAATGTTTAACTTTTTGTAGCAAGGAAAACTTACCTATTCAAAATAAGTAGAGACCCCAGCGCTCCCCTGAGGTCAATATCGCTGATTTCCTTCAAATAAATAGGCAGTACTATGTAGCAGGATGAGCAGGGGATACCAGCGACTGCTCGCGCCAGGATCAGGGCCCATGGCTCTAGGCATAGCAGCTTGATCTGCCAGTAGATCTGAGGAAAGGAGAAAATGCTTGTTATACATACTAATACTCACATAACATACCTGTGAACCTCGAAAAAGCAAAGAACATATTTAAGAAAAAAACGTTGCCCCACACTAGGATTTTTTCCTGTGTCGTGGGTGCGTTTACAAAAATAGAACACAACCAACCACCCAGACCCCGAATAACTACTTTTAGGTCATACAAATATTAATTGTTCCATGCGGGAATCGAACCCGCGACACGCTGCACAGCTATCCAAACGATCAGCCACTGCGCTAACCATGCCGTAATATTGGAGCACTCTAATTTTTTAGTAACATAAGAAAAACCTATAAAAACCATGTTTTAAAGTCTTTCAGTACATTTTTACGGTACTTATAGTTACCTATTTATACTCGACTGCCAAGAAAGGCTTATGTTTTGTATGCAAGTACGTTCCTGAGGCCTAAAACCGTATTTAAAAGCGAGCAAGCCGAATTTGTTTTTAAAATGTCTCATGACGGTGGAATTTTGATCATCATTTGCCGGAAGACGTCCACTGCTGAATAAGACCTCTCCATTACACAGCCACGAATAGATCTATTTCTTTAGAAGAAATAGATAACTTCGATAACGCGATAGGCCCAGAAGGAGATGGTGAGATGAGCTAGACTCATTTCTAAAGGATCGGCCATCATTGGCACGAGGTTGTGAAAGGTGGATAGAGAGAAGGGAGGCCTTTGCCCTGCAGAAGGACAAGATCGACTTAAAAATGCAATTGCCACCGTATAAGGTGGTGGATATCATGGAGATAACTTTTAAACCGTCAACCAGCTTTCTTTTTCTAAGTTTTCATAAATTATTATTTTTCTTACAGTAAAATTATTCTTCACAGAATGCATCCATATTTTCATTGGCAAAGGTAGATGAACGGTCGCCATGTTTATTATTTCTTATTGAATGCTAATCAGAAAGAAGCTAAGAATAAAAATAATAGGTGCATGTTTGTGCCAATAAAAGAAATTATGTCACTGATGTTATGCGTGTTTCGCTATTGTTCTCAACGTTACGTAATGACGTACTAGTTCATTATTTGAAAGATATAAAATCGTAATTATTATTTCTTTTGGAGAATAGAACCAAAACCTTCCACAAAAACAATAAACACATGATGTAAGAAGTTTTTTGATCCATTGTTCTTACTTAACGTAAATACTTTAGATTGTTTATATAATTTTATGTCAAAACAAATTAGAAAAAATATCTACTTAAATAAATATCACTTCTTTAAAACAATAATGAAATACCTATAGGCAAAAACAAAAAACCTTAATTTTCTTTCTAGAAGATACATACAATTCTAAACTTACAATAAGGAACTGAAACATAATAAAGAAATAATTTCTAATATCCTAAATAAAAACTAATGAAGGGACAGACAAAATTATTTGTGAAAGTCAGGGATTTAAGACAGTGCGAGTCTGAAAGTCGCTCTGACTCCACTTAGGCACAGAATACGTAATAGTATGACTCAGGGTAGGAGGACTCATTTGATAAAGGAAGATGAAGACTATAATTTCTTTCAATTTCTTTAACCAAGGAAATCGGAAAACATGGTGTTATAGCTTAACCTTTGTTTACAGGCTAAGTTGGGTGAAAGAAAAAATCTCATAAATGACGAAAAACTATTCTTATAGCCTATACGTATAAAAACAAAAAGTGAAGAAGAAAATAGATAAAGATGAAGAACAAAAGGTAAATGACCAGCCAAGAGTAAAAAAACACAATAACAGCGGAACAGGCACCGAAGAGATTAAAGATAAACGTAGGCAGCTCGATGAAAAAAGTATAGCAACAGAAAAAAATCAAACAATACTACAAATCTTAGGAAGGAAGGAAGCTACCAAGTTCAATACTCCTAACTTTTTTTCTGTAGCAAACTTTACGCTTGAAGAGATATGAATGGTCGCCACCCATTATTTGTAAACAAGAAGACTTAAATTACACAAGCATCTGGTTTTGTCTTTCCGCGTTTAGATCTGTCAAAGGCCTTTGATAGTGTTGACTATGTCTTTTTTGCCTGGGTAATTAGTCTACAAAGAGAATGCTAGTTATTTCATGCGTGGAAAAATCTGCTGTTTCCTACAAAAGTATTGAAAAGTTTAAGCCAAACTGTGTGGCACAGTTAATATTTTTTTAAAGAACCTTCGAAAAGCTTTGAGGCTTTGCTTTGAGTTTTATTCCGTTTGTGCCTCGCACGCGGACATCGAGGATTATATTATGGTTATGGTTAAAATTTTTATTCAAATCAAGTTTCTATGTTATTAATTTTGAAGGAAGGTGTGTTCTAGAACAAAAATAGAATGAATTTAAATTAGCAAATGCAGTTTATTGAGGAAAACCGATACAGATTCAGGTTAGGTAGGATTCAGATCAGGTAGATACAATTTTGGGCCATTTACGTAACAATTAAAAATGCCAAGGCAAAAAAAAACAGATTACGACCCATCGGTGACACACTCGTGACTGGCACCAGAGATGACTCAAAAATGTATTAATAATACTTTATTTATTTATTTTATTATTTTTTTTTACTTTTTTTCGTGTCGTGGATATCGACATTTGTATAAGCTCGCAAGCAAGATACGAAGATAGATTAGTATTTTCCATGGAACGAATGCCTATCAGACCTTCACAATCCAGAAACTGGATATGTATACGATACCCCAGAAACTGGATATGAATACGATACCCCATGGTAAGACAGGTCGTCAGACTTAGAGCTTCTGACGAGTAGTTTCGTCTGTCAAAGATCTTCAAGTGACAGCCGGAACCAACTGTTACGGCATTACGTGCTTTCCGAGGCACGGAGGATGAGTTTCCTCCGATATGAAATGATATGACTAATGGTCACCCATTCACAAACCAACTTCGCCAAGTGCGGCCTAAACTGGAAGATCGGCCTGTGCGGCTGTAATTATTTAGCCACGAGCTCACAGAAGCCAACCAATGAACTTTAATCATTAAACGAGAATTTATTGGGAAAATCCAAAGGCAGATTAAAAGCTTAATAAGTTCAGCTAAGTCCAAACCAGAATACCTAAATTGGGAAAACCAAATGCACATTTAAAGATTACGTCATTACTTATCAACATTAGAATATTTCTCGTAAATATTATAAATTCTAGTCCCGTTTCTTGTTTGTCTGCTTGAATACGTGTTTCTTGTAAAACCACTTAATTGAATGCAGTTTTACCGTAATCTAGAACTTGAAGTAGGTATTCCGGATGATATTTTGTATACTTTTTTTTGGGTGCTAAAATCATCACATAAGTCCTCCCGCCCAGGGTAGGAGGGTTTTTCAGACTGATACTGAATAAAATCCACGGTGTCCTTCAATAGCCCTTTGCGTTCTGATATTCGTTAGTCCCGCGACCCCGGCAGGCTTTGACCCTCTAAGGACCGGCCCGTCATGTTGCGAACAGTCTTTGAGGAGCGTTTTGAAACTAAACCCGCCGTCGACCCGGGCATGGTCCTTGGTCAGACAGTAAGTCGTCCATTACTCGCAGCTCGCATGCCCGCGCCTACGGCGGCCGGAGATATTCTTGCGACGTCTGTCGCCGCACGGTGGGCCGAAAATCGGCTTTCATAGACTTAGGCATTTTATTTTGCAAGTGCCATTTTTTATGACGGATATCACTTCTATTAGTTATAACAATATACAAAAATGACACCAGAATTGATTCTGCACAAAAACGAAGGAATTATAATTTTTTTACGAAAATTTTGTATGGAGCTAGTATGAAAAATCGAAATATCTCTAAAACGGCAGGGATAACCGTAATATCCTTATAGGGGGTTATAGTACTAATTATTTGTGATTTTTTGACATGATTTACATAATGGTTGTGAATGCCGTTTTTTTTTTAAAAATCGTCAAAATATTTTCATTTATTTTTACATATGAAACGTTCCTTTTAGTGTTAAAGTTGAAGATTTCACAGCTTAAACGACTCTTAACATAAAATAGCATGACCTCTATAGACCTGAAGGACTAGACAGAGGTGAAAGAAAAGTTATTTTGTAGGTTATTGTACCCTTTTTTGTGGTTGTTTTTGAAGGCGGTTATATTTTTTTTGAAAACTCGGTGTAATCGATGTACATACATAAAAAAAAATACCGACCGACCGAATGGAGAACCTCCTCCTTTTTTTGAAGTCGGTTAATAAAAAAAATGGACTGTATATATACTTTTTATTGAAAGGTAATTTAAATAAAACAGAAGTAACAAAAATTATATCAAAGTGCTTTACAACTTTCGTTGTCGGACTCCAATTCCGAGTCAGAATCCAGATTGGATACACCTACAAACGCGAACTCAGTTTTCGGAAACTGTATTAGGTCGAGAGTTTCAGCAAAAAAGGTTGTCTTCCTTTTGGCATCTAACTTCGGCCTTTGTGCACTTAGGAAAGGATCCGAAGAAACAACAAGCATATTTAGGATATCTTGATTAGAATCTTGCCTGCTTCTTTTCCGCGAATGATGTTCCCGAAACCTCCTAAAATCTTTGTTTCGAGACTCTGAGGCTTCTTCCGAGAGAGTCCCAATCGAGACAATATCATTTTCTTCGATTATGTCAGCACCGTGTATTAATAGTTTGTGTACGGTTGATGACATGTAGTACCAGTCGTATAATTCCACGTACTTTTCTGCTGTTTTGCGAGCAAAATCTTTAAATTTGATGACATCTATCTTCTCACCAGATGTTATTGCTTGCAAAATAACAGAAAATCTTTTTATCAGGTCTTTTTACATGGTTTTCGGGACCTTTTTGTCATTGTTCCAACAGTCGATGATGTCGAAGGTTCTGGAGAGACTGAGCCTGCTCTTGGTATCTCATCAACAGTTGGTTCTTGATTTATTAAAGTAAGCACGCAACAGATAGATGTCATCAAATTTAAAGATTTTGCTCGCAAAACAGCAGAAAAGTACGTGGAATTATACGACTGGTACTACATGTCATCAACCGTACACAAACTATTAATACACGGTGCTGACATAATCGAAGAAAATGATATTGTCCCGATTGGGACTCTCTCGGAAGAAGCCTCAGAGTCTCGAAACAAAGATTTTAGGAGGTTTCGGGAACATCATTCGCGGAAAAGAAGCAGGCAAGATTCTAATCAAGATATCCTAAATATGCTTGTTGTTTCTTCGGATCCTTTCCTAAGTGCACAAAGGCCGAAGTTAGATGCCAAAAGGAAGACAACCTTTTTTGCTGAAACTCTCGACCTAATACAGTTTCCGGAAACTGAGTTCTCGTTTGTAGGTGTATCCAATCTGGATTCTGACTCGGAATTGGAGTCCGACAACGAAAGTTGTAAAGCACTTTGATATAATTTTTGTTACTTCTGTTTTATTTAAATTACCTTTCAATAAAAAGTATATATACAGTCCATTTTTTTTATTAACCGACTTCAAAAAAAGGAGGAGGTTCTCCATTCGGTCGGTCGGTATTTTTTTTTATGTATGTACATCGATTACACCGAGTTTTCAAAAAAAATATAACCGCCTTCAAAAACAACCACAAAAAAGGGTACAATAACCTACAAAATAACTTTTCTTTCACCTCTGTCTAGTCCTTCAGGTCTATAGAGGTCATGCTATTTTATGTTAAGAGTCGTTTAACCCTTAATTTGGCAGCGTAAAGTATACTTAACATAACATTTGAAAAAATCTAGATGTCAAATTTTCTTCCGTGATTTCAAATTTTATGGGCTAGGAATATTTCAATGATAGTTAATTTTAGTAGGAAAAGGTTTTTACCGGCCTGTCAATATTTTCCTTGACAGTAGCGAACCAGAAAGGACAATGAGACAATGTCATCTGTGAGCCATAAATGTAAATATTTATTTTTGTTGGGTTTTGGTCTAGTTTTGATACATATTTTGCTTATTTCTATTTATTTATTGTGTAATCAATACGTTAAAAATATTAGGAATCCATTCTTCACCTGGATATGAACACGAGGAGTCAGTGAATTTGATTGTTAAGTATACTCAACAAAATTCGATGGTGAGTAATCTTGTTATGTAAAGTATACTCAACAAATCTGCATGGTGAGACTTATTGAAATAGCAGTTTTAGCACTTTTTCAAATGAAATGATGCATTCTCAGTCAGGTAATTGATTCCCCTCTACAATTTACACAAATCTTGGTTTTTTGCGCCACTATTGCCACTACCAACATGTACTACAGCTACTAGCAAATCGTCGGAGACAGAAAGGCTGTGTTCTGTCTCCACTTCTCTTCACTTAACCTGATCCAGATAACCCCTGTACCCAAAACGACAATGTAATCAAGTTTAAATGGTCTCATAGAAGTTTCCTTCATTGTGCGGAAGTAGATCCAGAAAAGTTCGAAAGCTCTAGAGTCCTGATAGAAAGAAAGAATTCAATTATTTCATTGATTTCAGTTCTGACAATCTGTTTGATGAAATTTGTGCCAAAACTAATGGTTACTTATGGTGTTAACTAAGTGAAAATTGTTTACTACATAAAAATACTGCATGTAAACATTTTTTTATATACATATTATATAATATTATATAAATTTTAATTCTTTAGCCATAGGTTTTTGTTAAGTATACTTTACGTTCTGTTTTCAGGAAACCCTTCATGTAATATTTTTTTTATTATTTTTCCCGTAAAGTTCGAATGCATATTAACGCAATATATTAACGCCAACTTTCTACTTCAACTTTTTTGGTCTTGCCAAATTAAGGGTTAAGCTGTGAAATCTTCAACTTTAACACTAAAAGGAACGTTTCATATGTAAAAATAAATGAAAATATTTTGACGATTTTTAAAAAAAAAACGGCATTCACAACCATTATGTAACTCATGTCAAAAAATCACAAATAATTAGTACTATAACCCCCTATAAGGATATTACGGTTATCCCTGCCGTTTTAGAGATATTTCGATTTTTCATACTAGCTCCATACAAAATTTTCGTAAAAAAATTATAATTCCTTCGTTTTTGTGCAGAATCAATTCTGGTGTCATTTTTGTATATTGTTATAACTAATAGAAGTGATATCCGTCATAAAAAATGGCACTTGCAAAATAAAATGCCTAAGTCTATGAAAGCCGATTTTCGGCCCACCGTGCGCCGTGGGACCACTGCGGCTCGTCTGTGAGGTGGACGCCTGATCGTTCCTGATCTGATGAAGTTCAGTAAACTCGTACCTCTTTTTAAATCTGGAGACTGTAAAAATACTTATAATTATAGACCAGTATCCGTGTTGCCAGTCTTTAGCAAGGTATTAACATTATTTTGTGGAATAAAAAACAAAAAGGATTCTGAACGAATCCAAGCGAAGCAAGAGCAAGTCGCTAGCTTGATGATAATGTTATTTATTAAAATGTAGTGCCTGCTAAATGAGATGAAATTAGCACATCACAGCTATGTCTATCGTCTATTTAAGACGCTATGTTATATCTATTTAGCACCATAATAAAGTATCAATAAAAAACGGTGATAGTTGTGACGTCACGTTCACGGTACGGTCGGCTGATGCGCTGCGTTTTGCGTGTCGCGGGTTTGAGTCATACTAATAAAATGTTTGTCTTGTCGTACTATCTACAAATAGTTCTTTCGGGTCTGGCTTTGTATCACGTGAGTTTCATCATCATCATCAGCCTATAACGTTCCCACTGCTGGGACACAGGCTTCCTCTCTTGTGAGAGGGAGTGGGCCATAATCCACCACGCGGGCCCAGTGCGGATTGGTAGATGTCACATGTCTTCGAATTTGATGGTTCTAGGACATGCCGGTTTCCTCACGATGTTTTCCTTCACCGTTTTGAGAGCAGTGGTGATGAAATAAATTACACAAAGTAATGCGCCAAGCTGGGTTCGAACCCACGACCTACAACTCGTAAGTCGTGACCGATACCACTAGGCCACCACTGCTCTCACGTGAGTTTAAATGTTTCTAAAGGCGCCCACGATACAAATCTAGTATAAGGCTGCTGCTCCACTGAGACCGAGTGGAGCAGGGTGGAGACCGTTTCACCAATCACATGCATGAGTGGAGAACACATGTGGATTTCAAGCCGTGTGATTGGTGAATCGCTCCCTGCTCTGCTCCGCTCCGCCTCAGTGAAACCGCAGCCTTTTTTTTTTTTTTAGGTGGTAAAATCATCAAATGAGTCCTCCCGCCCTGGGCGGGGCGGAAGGGACTGTCAGACTCTTACTGACTAAAATCCACCTGTGTTCCTTCGGATGCCCTTCACGTTCCGGGGCCGCGGTATCCTGGGTTAAGAAAGAACCCGCGACCCCAGCAGGCATTTGGCGCGAAACACGGCGCGCCACCGACCCGGGCCTGGTCCTCGGTCGGAAGGCGAGCTACCCATTACTCACCGTCCGCAAGCCCGCTCCGCCGCTGTGCCGTCTGCTGATCAGAGGGACACGCGTTGGAGCGTCCACAAGACAGGCTATTCGCATACGGGCAAAGAGACCCCTTAGGCACACAGTGCCTAAGGAAGAGTTTTTGCCCGCATCCCAGGGTGCACCGGCCCGAAAAACTGGTCTTCACCCCGGACGTATCCGAGAAGGAACTCCAGTCCACCGACGCACGTGGATGTTTCCTTTCTTAGCAACCCAGTGAAACCGCAGCCTTAACCCGGTATTCAACGTCACCTAATGGATGTCATTACCGTCCAAGCATCGAGTTCAAGAGAAAACCAAGTTAATTTTAGCATCCTATAAATATCCGATGGTATATAATATTCTATGTGTTCCGATATTTACATAATTGAACCATGTTCACCCGCATTATTAGTAGCATATTTACTATATGTAATTCTAGTAGTAATTGAGCTCTGAGCCTTGGTTGGCATTCCTGATAGTGAATTTATTGACAAAGGGTCTAATTCCATGTCAATACTGTCAAATTACGAGCAGGATGTCCTTTTTTGCTAAGAATAGGGTATTTTACTCAAAAAAAAATATTAGGCCGAAATATAGATTTTTTTTAAATATTAGACCCATATTTTTTCTTTTGTCACTCAAACCAAAATTGACGAAGATACAAAACTTCTAAAAATCACAAAACGTCACTCAGTCGGTACAATTTTACAAGCGTAATGACGTCATAAGCCCCCACTCCCGAATTTAGAAGCGTTTTAACTTTGTCAATATTCATTGTTTTAAAAAAAATCAAAAAATATGTGTCCTTTATTTTTCAGTATTATTACTGACGGACTAAATAGATTTTCAATTTAATTATGCAGTAAAATACCGTATTGTTTACTTTCAGTGTAAAGGTTTATAATCTGCCTCCTGAGGTACAATTTTGGCATTTACATTTTTTTGGTCAAGTGTGAGTTGTCCACAAAAATTAGCGACACTGGCCAACTTTTGTTTTAATGCCATTCGACTCTGTTTCATGTAACGATCATTTCATTGTTTCGGAAGAAAAAAATCGGGACGGCGGAAGTTAGTCAAAACCAAAATATAGGCATCAAAAATAGTTAAAGGTTCCCAAGAAAGTTTTCTCGTATCTCTTGTGGATCCTGATTTCTCCCTTTTGGCCAATTTAAAAGAGAGTATCTCGTATCGTCTCTGTATAATAATTATTTATTTTAATAATGAAAAAATTGACATCGAGCAAATTTTTCTTTTTAAATTTTTCTTTATGTTGTTAAAGTCAAAGTCAAATCATTTATTTCAATTAGGCCATCAAAGATGCACTTTTAAACGTCGAATTAAAATTAAGGAAATGGGATGGGATGGGGTTGATTCTACACCCATTCGCAAAGGTAGGTTGTATGAAGAAGAATGGGCAAGAAACTACATACTTACTCTTTTTAAAAATGTTTTACAATATTTTTTTACATAATTGAAATAAATAATGTAAAAGCAATGTACCTTGAAAATCTAAACAAAACATGATAAAAAAATAAAATAATAGGGAATAAAGAAAATAGCAAAAAGGTACATTTTAACAAAACAGATTTAAAAAAAAATATGAAGTGTCATTGACTAGTCCTGGATTCCGAGGTATAAATTGAAGAAACAGCGTTCAGTTCAAATCAAATGGCTGTTATAATTAAGCCACCAACTCCCTTAAAGCAATGGTACCTACGTGATCATAATATTTGTATTCTTTAATAAAAATAAAATTCACATAACTGGACTATATCTAATCGTGCCCTTTTTCACAAAAGATAAACACAAAACAGACATAACGTTCATTACATTTAGACTTTGTGTTTCTCACGTAATTTATATTGTTATTCAAATTATGGACAATAAAACAGGTATTGTTGATAACACTAATGAGATAGCTGAGTGGGTCGAACTTAAAACAGTTTATTATTACTTTTATAAAAGGATATTTTTGTGCGTAGGTTGAAATGAATGCACAACACACATGAAAACGTGCTTAACTGTTAAACTATAAAATTAAATATAACAAATTAACCCATTAAGTCGAGGAAAAAACATCAAAATTATTTTTGTTTATGATTATTTGGCCTATAGGTAGAAAAAAATGAAAAACATCTAATTAGCTGATCTGAGATATTAAGTGTATATTATAGTATACATTGCCACTGATGTTAGTAATTCTCAACTGCAAGGAGCGTATAGTATAATATACAAAATCCACTTTTGACATAGATTGATGAAAATAATATAACAACAAATTAATTTGCTTCAAATTATAATAAAATAATGACAAGCAGTCTCCATGATAAGCTACAAAACAATTCCTTTTAACCCCGTAACAAAGGTGGACATTGCACTAGGTACAACGAGTAGCTACTACTGGCCCTTTCCCTATTTGCAATATTGGCACCTCAGATACTTCTTGTGTTCAAGCCAGTGACGTTTCAGTTGAAAACTTTTGAAAAAAATAACGTCTGTAATCTTGCCGTAGTCTACCAATAATCCTTGTGGTGTTACATAAGTGGCATGACATGACATCTATCAATATATTGATGGAAAAAAATCAAACATTATCCTCTTTAAGCGCTTGTATTAAATATCTCGTTTATAATGCTATATAAGTTGGTGTTATTAGCTATATCACGTATAAGGTCTTTAGGAAAAATCGATAACAGTAGTCCACCATCAATCAATTTCAAAATCAGTTTCTGTAAAGCCTTTATAAGACAGTAAGCTGCATATTGAAACCTTTCTCTTAATATATTGCAAAAAAAGTTAGAATTTCTATATGCTTCGTCTTTTTATCCTGTTAGCAGCAACTATATTAGGACCTCAGCATTTTCTTTGGTCGCATTTTGATGTAGTTCCGGCCTAAACAGCGACGGTTTAACTGCAAGGAGGGTAGCGACATTCAGCTATTATTACTAGGTATAGAGACGACAGCACGTATCACCACTGCGTCCCATCCAGGATGAGACAACGCGCACAAGTTCATTCAGTTGTTTGACAGCTCTGTGGCGTGCTCTAGGCGCACGCACTCATCCTGGATGGGACACAGTGGTGATGAGTGGTGTCGTCTCTATACGTATCTAATAATAATAGCTCAATGGGTAGCGATGCGATAGATGGTGAAGCATTGAAATTCCATTGGGTATTGGAAGGAAATGCTGTCAAAAGAACCAGAGTGAATGGTATTGGATCTTTGCCGATTTCGGACACAGTTTTGGGGCTTCAAGAATCTAGATTCCAAGTCTAAATTAAGAATCATCAATGATATCACCACCACCCATAATGTATGGTGTGCTATACACCCAAGATTGTGGTAGTAAAAAGCGATGAAAAGTATATAACGTGGATAATTTAACACTAGCAGGAGCTCAATATTTTTATGATTTGACTTCACAAATTATTCTCAAAGAAATTATAATGTTACATTGACGTAAACAGTTTCGCATTTATTGTCTCAATTCTCAAATATATCGAAGATAATACTTTCATTTATTTACTATTAAAAAGAGGAGAGTTCAGAAATTACTTTTTGGTAAAACAATATTATTTTAAAGTATTTACAACAAATACTTACACGTACTGCGACGTAATGTGAAGGCGCTCTAATTATTAATCATTTTATTTCTATACTTTTTTTTTTTTTGTAATTCTTAGTTCATACATACGTCCTTCCGCCCTGGGTGGAGTGTGTTGGACTGTCAGACTCCGACGACACGGTTGGCGCGTTCCACGGGTTCGATCCCCGCACGGAACAAAATAATATTTGTATGGCCTGCACACGGATGTATGTGAGTTTCTATGTTTCAAAACGCATCCACGACTAAAAACTTGATTCTAGAACGATCAAACCATAGTAATTGTTTTAATTTTATATACCTACTCAATTATAAAGTTCTTGCCGTCTCATCAACGTATGTGGAAAAACCAGACTGTAATAAAATGTATTTATTTAATGCGCAAAATATGAAAATTTATATTTTTTAAAGAAAAGAAAAGATGGATGGATTGTCCTATCCTAGGAATATTATATGAAAGAAAAAGGAGTAAATGACACTGTGACGTCTGATATGGGGGAATGGAAGATAAAAACGTGTTGCGTCTACCACAAGTAAAATGGGATCAGGTCAGGAGTAAGAAGATTACTTAGAACTAGATAATTCTATGTTTCAAATGTCTTTTGTATTGTTTTTGGCCGGCAAGTATATCAGAGTGCCAACTGGTACAAAATTTTTAGTAAAAAAAAACATAACACAATATTATAGTCATGCTAAGACATACAAAATGTTTGTTCCATGCGGAAATAGAGCCCACGACACAACATCATCATCATCATCATCAGCCTATAATGTTCCCACTGCTGGGATCTGGGACACAGGCCTTCTCTCTGTGAGAGAGTGTGGGCCATAATCCACCACGCGGGCCCAGTGCGTATTGGTAGATATCACATGTCTTCGAATTTTTGGTTCTTATAGGACATGCCGGTTTCTTCACGATGTTTTCCTTCACTGTTTTGAGAGCAGTGGTGATGAAATAAATTACACAGATTAATGCGCCTGGTGGGGTTCGAACCCCACGACGCGGACGCGCTGCACCGTTATCTTTAACGAATTTATTTGTGTTTTAATAATCACCAATTTATTAATTTTGGTTAGTTTTAATGCAATTTAACAAATTTTATTCCTATCTGTTGTTTTAAAATCTCCAACATAGGGCAGGTCGGGAGCGAATGTCAGACTTGTACTAGTAGCCCTTTTTCCGTTCAAGGGTCACGGTTGGTCGCGGGTCTTATACCATCACCGTGACCCCGGAACATAAAGGGCTATTGAAGGACACCGTGGATTTTAGTCAGTACAAGTCTGACAGTACCTCTCGCCCTGCCCGGGGTGGGAGGTCTCATTTGATGATTTTACCACGTAAAAAAAAAAAAAAAAAAAAAAAGGGTCACGGTTACTTGATTTAAGACAGACCTGCGACCAGCCAATGATAGATCAGGTTGTTTCTTAGCCAGCGGAAATACACATTTGATTTTTCCATTTTAAAAACAGAACGACCACTATTTCATAAGAGTCCTGTTTCTAAAAAATGATCTGCCCGGTAACGTAAAACAATATCAATGATATTGAACTATCGAAAGTAACATTGCCATTGCAAGTATTACGCAATTCATCGCCGCCGTCGGTTTTAATTCATGCAAGTGCCTTCAACTTGGCTCCGATTCAACCATCGGATGCGTTTAATCAGCAGATTAGTTATATCGTTTAAAAATTAACATGTTTGTTCGCAAACTTGCCTTTTTATCGAGAACCGCATAATTTTTATTTTATTAAGACGATTGCGTAGTCGTTGCCCGCAATTTTTTTTGTTGTAGGTAATGTTTTGCTAAATTTTCAGGTCAGTGTCGGGTTGTAAGTCGATCAAAATATGTATCGCGATAGTAACAAGATGTTTGTATTTACATAATCATAAACATAGGAATAATTAATACATTGCTTTTTTTTTCTTTTAGCGTGGGAAGAGCGAACCCAGGGCAGAGCGGGAGGGACTGTCAGACTCGTACTGACTGAAATCCACGGTGTCCTTCAATAGCCCTTTACGTTGTGGGGTCACGGTAATTCGGTAACAGATTATAGAATGTCCAGATTAACTTAGATTAATTTTATAAGAATATTCTTTCGGAAAAACAAATATTTCAAAAATCTAAAATAGAGCGGTGCATTTATTATTCTATAATTTATAATTACGTAAATGCATACTAACGATTTCCGCGAATCTTATTTTGATTAAATTAAAATTGCAAAAAACACAAGAAAATTTGAATTTCGCAGGGTAACCCTCACAGAAAGATGTGACCCTGCACCTTAACTTTACCGCTTCTTATCAAATGCATTCTGAATTAATGGAACTGCTGTCACTGATAAGGTTTTTATTCTAGTAATTAGTAATTTGTCAAGGTGTACTAGTAACGGTTTGTCATGTGTTCGAATTTCGAATAAGCTGATTTGATTGGATGTGGAAAATTGGTCGTGTTCGTTTGTTCACGTGATCATGGTGCAGATGTAGTTAAGGTTTGCTAGATCAGTTTTGACGAATTTTGCCACAGAGATAGCTTGAAACCAGGAGATGTTTATAGGCTATATAAAGAACAACTGATTTAGTACCCCAGTTATTACGAATTGTAGGTGCATTACTTTTTGCGATTTATTTCATCACCACTGCTCTCAAAACGGTGAAGGAATACATCGAGAGGAAATGTGAAGAACCAAAAATTCGAAGACAAGTGAAATCTATCAATCCGCACTGGCCATAATCTACCTAGCGTTTTCCCAACTATATTGAGGTCGGCTTCCAGTCGAATAAGATACAGTTTAATATCAGTATTTTACATGGAGCAACTGCCTATCGGACTTCCACAATCCAGTAACTGGGCCTGAGTGGTGGATTATGGCCTACTCCTTCTCACAGATAGAAAGCCAGTGTCCCAGCAGTGAGAACATTATATGCTAGTGATGAAGTACTGGAGGAGCTCATGGCTAAATATTTTTATTTTGCCGCACAGGCCGATCTACCGGGTTAAGCCGCGTTTGCCGAGGTTGGTCTGTGGATGGATGACCATCTGTCGTAGCGAGGTTCCTCCGTGCCTCGGAAAGCACGTAAATCCGTTGGTCCCGGCTGTCATATATAGATTTTTGACAGTCGTTACTGTTAGTCAGAAGCTCTAAAATCTGACAACCAGTCTTACCATGGGGTATCGTATTACCTAGTTACTGGGTTGTGGAGGTCCGACAGGCAGTCGCTCCATGTAAAATACTGATATCCAGCTGCATCTTTTTCGACTGGAAGCCGACCCCAACATAATTGGGAAAAGGCTAGGCAGAGGATGATGAAGAACTGATAAAATGTAGTTAAAAAATAAAAGAAAAAATAACTACTTACAATAAGAGACAGGGTCGTAACTAAGGTCATCAACTTCCTCCCATATCGATCAGTGAGCCACCCCATTGGAGCGCCGAAGATGATGGCCGTGATGTAAGTGACGGAGGCCATCCACGATATGTCGGAGCTGGTGTACGGGTCTGGAGATGGTCCGTCATCTGACTGAAGGACTGATATCATGGGGGACAGCCAGCCTTGCACCATGCCGAAGCTTAGCAGCGGTATTGTTACTGTGGACAAAATTGTTGGAGTTAGTAGGTTAGTTGGTGGTTGCAACGGGTTACTTGAAATCGAGACGTATGATCGAATAACAATTGCTCGAAAACGTTAGCTTGATAGATCATGAAATCGATGAACGACGTAGTTGACGGCACATAATGCCGTCACTAGCTCACTAGTAACAGTGACGACACTGTTGGCGCAGTGCCCGGGTGATTGGCTTCCGGCGCTACGTGTTGTGGGTTCAATTTTGGCATGGAACAATTTTTTGTGTCTTTTTTTAAAACCTTTATCATCACTAAGACATCCTCCTCTTAAGACCAAACAGTCCAACCCATCCCTTATAGGTGAGTTTTCAAACATTTAAACTCACAAACTCCCAAAAGCATCGACGATATCCAGAAGCCAACAATATTTTGTGGCATGTGAGAATCAAACCCACGACACGTAGCGTAGCAGTCGATTGTTGTGCTACTTTGCCAACCGTGTCGTTTGGCCTACAGTTGGTGGTTCCGGATCTGTTTATGTATATGTTTGTGTTTACGGAAATATTTGTAAAACTACTCACAGTCTAGAAACAAAATTCTACTGTTTTACAAAACTTTTTTCTTCATAAAAATAAACAATTATAGAAGTTGTGTCAATAAAAATAAATAAACTAAACCAAGTTTAATCTAAAACCGGTTGAATAAACCTCAGTTAGTGATAAACACGGTTGTTTAATTTTGTTATGAATGGAGCGAGAATTCAAATAAGCTTCATGGCAGAAGGTCACGCAAGGCTGCACTCCGACACCGAATACAAAATTAATAGTAGTTCTAGATTTCTTACTACTACTATATTAAATGAGAAAGTTGGGATAGATGAATGGATATTTGTTACTTTCGCTTTAAAAGAAAGGAGATTAGTTTTTAGGCTGTCAAATCTATATCCCTCGGCTTCGGCCACGTTGACCCCTTCGTAAACTAGGCGACGCAATACCTTACGACTTTATACCAGGCGATAGTCGCAACACCTACAGTCAAACGGGGTGAATAGGGATGCAGGGGTGAATTGGGACAAAACTTTGAAGTGGATTTTAACGAAAAATTATGATGGTATGTTGCAAGCAAGGTTTCAAATTAATGTGGTATTAATCAGTAAATAAAATTGAGTACTTGTTGGCAACCTATCACATTTATTCAACATTTAAATCCCTGTTAAAGTTTTGTCCCGATTCACCCATGCGCCCCTATTCACCCCGTTTGACGGATATGTTACTACACAGGCACGCGTCAATGGATACCAAAGTCGTAAGTCGCAGGGCGTATTACCTAGTTTTACCCTAATATCCAGGTTACTAGGGCTTCTGCGCCTTATGTTTTTTGTGCTCGGCTTATATATTTATAAACAAAACCTTTAATAATTACATAACACTAGGTATAACATCTAGTCTTATGTAATTCTAAGCTTCGTACAACGGCGCCGGCGCCGACGCCGTTGATTACTAGTTTCAAGTTTTTACTTATTATTTGTTTTCCAGAAGATCACAGATCAAGGCTGTTAGGTACTGACTGATACTAGACGTGTGTGAGTCATGCTAGAATTAATTAATTATTATTTAATCGCATTCAGAAACAAGATTATTTACTTCTTGTTGGTCAGACATCGATGTATTAAATTAAACAATATTTACGACTAATCGTTGAAGTTAACAACCAAGGCATACATATATCATAACAGCTGCTGCCAGCGGTTTCACCCGCTACAACTCGAAAATTATCCCACGGGAACATAAAATCGGGATAAAAACTATCCTATGTGTTAATCCAGGTTATAAACTATATGTGTACCAAATTTCAGCCAAATTCGTTTAGTAGTTTTTTTTCATACATACAAACTTTCACGTTTATAATATTAGTACCTAGGATATTGAACTTGGCTCTCATTTCACATATTTATGTTTTTGTTGGTATTTTATAAATCACAAGTCCGTCGAGACAGGGACGCACGTTTAGGAATTATTATAGTGGATATGGATATTATACCTACTGTTCTAAATGCCCAAAGTCAGTGGCGCGTGAATGTAAGCCAAGAGTAACTCAAAAACATCACCCAAATCCTTTAGGAATGCCAAGTATTTCAAAATTATTAGAGCAGAGTCCAAAAATAACGAAATATTAGAACCCTTGAAAAAATTTTTACTGCAATTTTAAGTTAAGTTTGAAAAATAAATATATGTTTTTTTTAATTAAAAAAAATATTTTTTTAGAGTAGGTATTTTGTCTAGTCCGTTCTTCTTCGTTGCCAAACATTATTTTTCTTTTAAGTAGGTATCAGTTATAAATAAATCATAATTACTAGCATCGGATAATCGCAAGACATCAACACTGCACAGGAAATGTATTGCAGCCTAGAAATAAATACACACATTCATAAAAGTACATGGCTTGGCTACAGTTCAAGTTCAATGCTGATGGTACGTAGATAACGCACTATGAGTAAGTGAGGATACTGTTTGTAGACTGTTTATAGCATAACCCTAATACTGTGTTTATCTTTTTTCTGCGGCTACGAGAGCTGTCAGTAAAATGACGGGCCCCCCCTTTTCTTTCTTTTTTGCGTGGTAAAATCATCAAATGAATCCTCCCACCCCGGGCAGGGCCTGTCAGACTTGTACTGACTAAAATCCACGGTGTCCTTCAATAACCCTTTATGTTCCGGGGTCACGGTGATGGAAATAAGTCCCGCGACCCTGGCAGGCTTTGGCCCTCTGTGGGAGCCCCGTCATTTTGCTGACGCTCTTTGAGGCGCGCGTGGAACACGACGCGCCGTCGACCCGGGCATGGTCCATGGTCGGGCGGCGAGTTGCCCTTTACTCGCCGCCTACGGTGGCCGGAGATCGTCTTGCGACGTCCGACGCCGTGGGCGTCCACCACCGCGGGTGGGGCGGAGGGAGGACCTTGTCCTCTCTCTCACGCGGCCCGCCTCCTCCTTCGCGAGCATAACTGCTTCGCAGAAGGAGGCGACCGCTTCCCACTCCGTCTCGCCCCGCAGCATGGCCGCGACCAGTGGTGGGCGCGAGAGGACTCCGCCTATCGCCGCCGTGAGGACACGTCGGTGCTCCGCCCAAGCGGGGCAATCCTGCACCGTATGCTCGACTGTGTCCTCCGGGCGATCTACGCAGTGGTGACACCCAGGCGTTTCTTCCTTGACGGGCCCCCCTTAAGGTACAAGTTGGTATCTGACGACATGAAGCTGCAGCCACTACAGATTTCTACATATTTCTATGAAATTCCCTCCGTACTTAGCGACATGTCGTGTGCTGCTGGCTGTTGCGTGCAGTCGGCTACCAACTTGTACCCCGTGCCTCCGGAACGCAAAGGACAGGAAGAAGAAGGAGAGGTACCGGTGGATTTTAGTCGAGAAAAAACACGTTTGTTTTGAATCTTATCGGCAACTTACAAGCTGTCAATCTAATTCATGTTTTTATTACCAACTTCCTAAAAAAGTATATGTATCGTTAATTTTATTTTGAGTTTTTTACATAGCGGGCAAAACCCCTCAAGAATAATAATTTTTAATAACAACCTACTTCGAAAATACAGGTTTCTAATGCTTAGCTACCATGAGTTTAGTTTTAAACTTGTATGTAAAAAAAGCATAAAAAATGTTAATTAGATTGCAACATGTTTTTTTATTAACGTTTGAAAAAAAAAACCTAACTGCTGTATTTTTATCTGTGACTACGTTACTACGCATTGGTGAATAAATAAAAGACGTGCGGATGAAATAGGCGTTTAAACCGTATAATTACAAAAAAAAACTGATTAATCTTCAAGGCAAAGACTGTATTTGAAACATAAGTTACCGTTTCTTCTTTAAAATAATGCTATTTTTAGTTCAACTCAATAATGTCGTATTGCTAAGTACAGTGGGATTGTTGAAACGTCAAATCTAGTGAGACATTGAAAACTATGAAATTTTATAATTTCGAATAAATTATGGCTCAGTAGATGTAAAGTAACATGGAAAAATAGTAATTTCATAAAAATCAGCCATTTCCTTAAGTTTGCCGTATGTGATTACTTCCCAGAATTTCATCCTTATTAGTAACACTATCGAACGGTGTAATAATAGAGGGTGTCATTTTTTTTCCAAATTCAGCGGGTTCGATTCCTGGCCAGGATTTTTGATTTTTCTAAAATCCAATGATGCAGTTTTAGTTTTCGTCAAAATCGGCCTCGAGACTCCTTTCAACGTTTTTCGATATTCCTCATAGTTTCGAAAGTAGCCATCCACGCCCAGTTGAAAAATTCACCCTGTATATCGCTGCTTAAATTCAAAACGGCCGCAAATCGAAATTTCACTTTTTTACAGGAGAGCCCATCAAAGTTTTCATTTCGGTTTTTGTTTATTATTTTTATTAATAAACGTCGTATATCTATGTACTATATATCATCGGATGTATATTTCAAGCCTCTATTTGATTGCAATTTGATATTTTGTGTAAGATTACCCAGTCAATAAATAAATCACATTAAGTCCCTTTTGATTATAAAAAAAGATATTTAATATTTATGAATTTTATAAATAAAGCAGCCATATTACCACTTTGGAAGTGTCTCTCGCGCATACTGATCAGTTTAGAAAAAAATGATGTTAGTAACCTCAATATCATTTTTAAAGACCTATCTATAGATACCCCACACGTATGGGTTTGGTGAAAAAATTTTTTTGACATTTAATTCTAAGTACTGAGAACCCCCAATTTTTTATTATTTTTTTTATTTTTGTGTGAAAATCTTAATACGGTTATCATAATACATCTATTTACCAAGTTACAACAGGATAGCTCATATACTTTCGAAAAAAAGTGGCTGTGACATAAGGACGGACATGACGAATCTACAAGGTTTCCGTTTTTTGCCATTTCGCTATGGAACCCTATAAAGGGTGATAACACAAGGATAACAAAGGGTTGAAGAATTATAGAACAATCTCACTTCTGTCCCATGCACACAACAAGATGTTATCGAGAGTCAATACGAACCGTTTCGAACGCAGGTTTGGTGACTTCCAGCCTCCCGAACAAGCCGGTTTACAAAAAGGTTTTAGTACCATAGACCACATACACACGCTCCACCAGATTATAAAGAAGACAGAGGAGTATATCGGCTATTATATCTAACGTTTGTGGACTATGAGAAAGCCTTTGATTCAATCGAAACCTGGGCAGTATTGCAGTCCAACGATTTCATTTCGACTATTGGTGTATCGAAGAGTTGGAGTGTTTATTTGGAAATGGCACCATGTCCATCCTTCTCCATTCATCCGTCCAGACTTTAGGAAGAGAGCACGAAACCAATCCAATTACAGAAAGAGGTGATACAGGGAGACATTGTTTCTCCGAAACTGTTCACGAACGTTTCCTAACAGGTCGGCCTTAAAATGAACATGGACAAGACAAAAATCATGTCAAATGTCCATGTGGCACCCTAACCGATTGTTGTTGGGAATATACCTATTCTTGAAAATATAGGCCATTATACTTACCTTGGACAGATTGTTCAGTTAGGTAGATCCAACTTCGACAAAGAGGGCGCCCGAAGAATGCAACTCTGATGGACAGTGTTTGGGAAGCTACGTGATATTATCTTCGAGTATCGTCGAGTATCTCAGTGTCTTACGATAAGGGTGTTTAAAAAAGTATGTTGCCAGTGAGGACATACGGATCTGAACAGTGGTAGTTGATAGAGACTAAGAGTCACTTAACGAGCAATGGAAAGAGCTAGGCTTTAAGTTTCTTTACGGAATAAAATCCGGAACAACGATATTCGGCAAAGAATCAGAGTCATCCAAATAGATCGTAAAATTTGGGAGTTGAAGTGGCAATGGGTATAATGGATAAGCCACATATTACGCTTATAGTACTGATAACCTATTGGCGAAGAAAAGACCTCCAGTGGCGACCACGGACCGGAAGACGTCTAATAACTTACAACAATTGTATTTTCACATTTTGTAATAATTCAGAAGTTTTAGTTTACATTTTCACGAATACAACTAATTCCTGATTATTTCCTAAATGCGCAGATCGATTACATGATTCAAAAGGATAAAATATCGTTAAAATATCTCAACAAACAAGTTGCTCTCTTAATACTAAAAAATTATATCATTAATACAAAGAGTTAATAGTGTGCGTATCAACAAAGAAACTAAGACTGCGAACTAAGAGTACGTGCGTCCATTCTCGATCGCCTACTCGGGTGGATCCACCGCGCTTCGATATGTTTTTATAAAGGGAGTGAGACAGGCTTGGTTTAAGTTGTAATTACTGTGTTAAGTTTAAAATTTAAATATAATTTATAGATTTGTTTAAATAAATATCACCATACTTCTATATGCAAAACAGAAGCATTCCAAAATACTGCACTTTTCCTTAAAAGAGTAATAATAAAACACGATTTATTCAAACTTAAAATGGACATATCACAAAATACGGCACTTTTCCATACAAGATTATGATACGCTTACATGTAATTTTAAAACAATACGGTTGTATTTTGAAATGTGGCCCTTTTTCACATAAAAAACGTGCGCTCCCGCTGACTGCAGGGTCGCAACCCGAAATATGGCGGCTTTCATCTGAAGTTAACCACCTAAGTGACAAAATGGAAAAAGGGCGGTTGTGCAATTTGCTCATTTCTAATGCGAAAATACTAGGTGTCTTTTTGGAATATAAAAATATAGGCAGAGTTGATATGATTTTTGCATTAAAAACGATTTGAAAAAATTTCGAATTGTGGCCGTTTTGAATTTAAGCAGCGATATATACAACGTGTAAAAGCGCTAAACCTCTCGTGGGGTAACTCAGCACATGTTACTGAACAAACTTTGTTCTAACACTTTTGGAAATTCGCAAAAAAAAAAATGGTTTTTCATACAAAATGAGAAATTGATCGAGCCCATCAGTAAGAAAAATCTTTTTTTTGTATAAATATTCTTTCTCCACCTACCTTAACGCAGTCTGAAAATATTTGTGCAATTGTTTGGCTAAATACGTCAAGAAAAAGCACGTGATAGAAACAAAATGGTTGCTAACACAGACATCTTGTTTTCACATGACCACCTTGTTAGTACAGATGTTGACCTATAAAATCCTTGCATACGACATCAACACATTGACTATTTACTAGCAATGCATTTACTTCATAATTAATTAATTGCCTCCACATTTATCAACCGACATAGCAGAAAGAATTAGTAAACTGAAGTGGCAGTGGGCTGGCCACATCTCTCGCAGGGCAGACAACCGCTGGGGAAGACGTGTCCTTGAGTGGAGACCGCGACTCGGCAAACGTAGTGTGGGACGTCCGCCGGTCAGGTGGAGTGACGACTTACGAAAGGCGGCTGGCAGAGACTGGATGAGGAAAGCTCAAGTGAGTCAAGACAGGGCTCAGTGGCGCACATTGGAACAGGCTTATGTTCAGCAGTGAACGAATACAGGCTGGTGATGACGATGATGGCATTTATCAACTCTATACCTCAAGTCTCAACTCTTAAGCGCAGATCAGACAGAAGAGACGTAAGATGAGGACGCATCGAAGACGTGCGAATATGTATAATGAGAGTCGCGCCCGCGCCCCGTCTCTTCTGTGTTTTTCGTCGCGATGCTTCTATACATTTTGTATGAAAGGAACGCCGAAGAGACATTATATGTCTCCGCCCCGTCTGTCGTTTTACGTCTTTTCTATGAGGCCCGCGCATTATGAGCGTTGCGTCGCGATGTTTCTATACATTTTGTATGAAAGGGACGCTGGAGACAAGTCCGAGCCTCGTCTGCGTCTTACGTGTTTTCTGTGTGTCCAGCGCCTCAGAAATTCTGGGGGCTTACTCTTGATTTTAATTCCGATCGATCGACATTGGAATTTGAATATTCGGTACTCTTGAGTTCGATGCTAGCGCCACATTGGTTTTAAATTGCGTATTTATCTGACTGTTGAAAAATCAGCCCTTAGCAAAAGAAATCGCGTTCTCGTGTCATTATTTTAAACCACAACGCAAGCAAAGCCGCGTGCAGAAGCTAGTAGACTATAAAATAAACGTCGAACTATTAGTACGTCCGTTCACCGCGTAATGTAAGCAGCTGCTTAGCTTGTATCTCTTGTGCTAAGATTAAACTAGAGATGCGCCTCTCGATCAAAGAAAGAAAATATTATTGATGTCACTGACATAATGCTTTGGTTACTTTTATGTAAAGAAAATTGAAAGTGAAGCTTACTATTTCCTCTGCATCTTGTTCTGTGTTCCCGAACGCACAAAACCTGAATCTCTTCAAAAATAGAGAGAACAGGCTACTTCTGGGTAAGCTCACTCTCTAGTCTCTAGTCTCTCTAGTCTCTTGTAGACTTTGTCTCGTCACCTCTGACCATCCATAGTCAAGAATAAACCCATACTTACCAAATTATTTTTTTCAAAAAGTCACAGTCAAATGCTAAGATGACATGGAGTCTTTCCGCAAAGTATGGGACTATTTTTTTTGTTATTTTTTTTTTAAATTTTATTTTGTCCTGTGACTCCAATAAATACTTTTTCTTTCTTTCTAAATGAAGAAAAAACTCTCTCGGCCGATGAGGCAAAATGTTGCCGACAATATGGCAGTCAGCAGTTTCTCGGCACATCTCTAGTAAAAACTATTTTAGTCCCATCTTGTTTCAATCGTCCGATAATTTTCAAAGCTAAAAATAAACTGAGAAACCTAGGAATGTTGTACAAGACCTGACACATCCAATACGAACTGGTAATGCTGCTCAAACCTGATATTAATGAATGGGAAGATAATTACGATAACTTGTTGAAGAAGCGATGTTTGAACGCGAAAACAATTCATTCATACACTGGTTAAACGGGGCTGATTAAAACTGTGGAATTAATTATCGAGGCTCAGTTGTATTAAAGCTTGCGACCCACGGATGCCCCTCAAGTTAAAGGGGAAAATATACAAATCCGTGATTAGACCTGTCGTATTGTATGTATCGGAATGGGCTGTGAAAAAGATGGATGAGAAACGATTGCATGTAGCAGAGATGAGGATGTTGAGATGGATGTGTGGAGTGACAAGAATGGATATAGTAAGGAATACGTTTATAAGAGAGTTTGTTTTTTTTATTAAATAATGAAAGGAAGTCGTCTGTCTTGGTATGGACATGTGATGAGGAGGGATGAGACTCATGTGGCTAAGAGAGTGATGAGTATGAATGTTGATGGATGGAGAGGAAGGGGAAGGCCAAAGAAAAGATGGATGGATTGTGTAAGGGATGATATGAATGAAAAAGGAGTAAATGATTCGGTGACGTTTGATAGGGGAGAATGGAAGAAAAAACGTGTTGCGCCGACCCCATGTAAAATGGGATAAGGGCAGGAAGATGATGAGTTGTATTAAAGCGAAAAAAATAACGTCACCTCTTATCTAAAGTCAAGAGAAAATATTTCACTACATAGTATAAAACAAAGTCGATTCCCGCTGTCAGTCTGCCTGTCCGTATGTATGCATTAGATCTTTAAAACTACGTAAGAGATATTGATGCGGTTATAATAGATAGATTGATTCAAGAGGAAGGTTTATATGCATAACATGCATGTTTTACTTAGTATAAATTGGATATGTGCGGAGTCGGGGCGAGTCGCTAGTCTTAATTATAAAAGGTGCCTGTTTGGTACTAGGGATGGTAAAATCATCAAATGAGTCCTTCCACCCTGAATGAAGCAGAAGGTACTATAATACTCATACTGACTCAAATCCACGGCGTGCCTTCAATAGCCCTTTTCATTCCAGGATCAGGGTTACCTGTTTAGACAATCCCGCGATGTACATAGTATGAATCACAAGTCACACCGTTACAGGTCCAGTGAAAACCAGCGTCGAGCACTAGTTGCTCGACATTTTGCTGAACTGGGCCTTTTTGGCGCAGCCGTGACTCACACAACAATTCTTTGTTTAATTTTTACTCTTGTTAAAATTCTTCCTTTTTTGTGTTTATTTTTATTTCAAATGTTGTGTTTGTGTGTATCGTGGTCTCCTTTGCGCCAAATAAATATTTTTCTTTCTTTCTTTCTAAAAGCATTTATTATGATTGGGATTCTTATCTTTTTTGCAAAATATGTCAGGATGACCCTAATGATCCTAATCAATGATGAATAAATTGCTCTTCATCATATCAAACACAGTCAACAGCATAATTCACCATTTTGAAATTAGGTTCAAGCGTGTAATGTACCATTAATTTCCACCATTATCATCACAAATAATGAGAAAATGAAGATAATAAGTTCTAATGCCTTTAAAACGGGTAGAAATTGTCGTAGAGCACGAACGTGAAGCTGAATTAGGAATAGTGCTGACACGCGATTTTACGTCAAAATACAATAGATGAATGGGATTTATCGGTGTGTTTATGGGCTAACTATGGCGAATTATGTACTGTTATTTGAAGAGTAGGTACTATGCACTATATGTATAATAAATAATAATATCATCATCATCAGCCGGAAGATTAGACAATCGACGCTGAATGGCAATCCACTACTTGCATCGATCGGTCGCCTCCGTGAAGATATGGTGGTGCTCTGCCCAAGCAGGAAAGACCTGCACCATATGCTACACCGTCCGCGTGTTCCTATCCGACATAGGAACCTCCCAAAACATACGTATGGTATCCTGGTATGGATCTGCGTCAGGTGGAAGGAGAGGACATTGTGGCACTTCTCCAGCCACTCCTCAAAGAGGGGTCCTTAAGCCGTGATTGCTTGCAGGATATCTTGCATAGCACGTAATGTTTGCGCTTCCTATTGTTTTTTTTTTAAATTTAGGTTTCTTAATTGGCTCTTAATTGTAGTTCAAGTCAAAGTTGACTGCGACAAAGTCTACGATAGAATGTACCTTACAGAAACTTGTTTACTCTAACTTTAAAGACATATGGATTTTATGCGTTCGGAAACATAAACGCACAGGTAGTGAGTTCCACTGTTTTAGTGAGCGTATTATAAAAGGGCTTAGCACCAATTAGTAGAATGCTCCAAAGAATATGGATGGACCAGTAATAATTCGAGATAGGGGATACCCGTTTAACATTTTATCTTTTTTTGGGGTTGATATGAAGCGGAAAGGCGGCTGTTAGAATCGTACTAATTAAAACCCAACTTGCTCCTACAATTACCCTTGGGGGTCAGGGCTGCGTTAACTTTTAAAAACATTGCCAACCCTGACAAACAAGTGTGCTTCAAGGAAAAATACAAAATAATAGATTGCACTTTATTTCATTCATTCATTGTGTTGGCACATCTGTTTTATTATTCTATAGTAATCAATATACCTACGACTTTCATGACCCTTACTGATGACTAAAGTAGTCTATTCATAGAAAATCAATTGTTACTAATAACAAAAAAAAAATTACAAGTTTTCTAACCCCTCACACAACTGCCTTGTGGTTCATTGAAATGTTTGTACCGTGCGATAATAAAACTCGCTACACTACAGCTGCGTCTACGCTAGGCGAGCCGAGCAAGAGCGGCGCACGAGCAAGGGCCGTATTACTAGTTACGTCACAGCCAGATGATTCCCGTGAGTGAACGAAATGGAATTAGACGACTTGTATAGCTCTGTCTCTTTCTTTCACGGGAACTACTCTGAACTACTCTAGCTTTAAAACGTCATAATACGGCCTCTGTTCGTGCTCCGCTAGTGCACTGCTCGCCTAGCGTAGACGCAGCTTAACACTGCTAACAAGGGCTATTGAAGGATCCCCGTGGATTTTAGTCAGTACGAGTCTGACAGACCCTTCCGTCCTGCCCTTGGTGGGAGGACTCATTTGATGATTTTACCACATTAATAAAAAAAAACATTATCATTTACACACTGTTTTAGGCTATCACGGTTTATTTCACAATTTAAAATGTCACTTACGGGATATGTCAACCCGCGATCATGGCGCTTGCAACAGCGTCGAAATATCGGGAACTCAAAACAATTAATAATCACGGAATCGGTGACTAAGAACTTGAAATTATTCATGTAAGATAGTTTGTCTAAGATTGCAACATTGCTAAGTCTCTGGCAAAACTACTGATGATAATCACGGAAGATATCCCGTAAGTGACATTTTAAATTATCATTTACTTTTCAATAAAAAGTGTCTTGTTGATGGTTTAGCTAAAAAAAACCTCTCTGGAATGACGTCATCTGATTTACACCGTCATTTTTGCACACCACTAGAGACAATGAAAAACCTCAGAAATTGACCCTCGATGACCGACTACGTCTTTATTTAGCTTTACAATAAAGATACTATTATCACAGTATTAGCATGTTCTTGTTGGTTCATTTATAAGGAAGTGTCAACGCATAGATGCTACTTAAAATATTTGTTTAAATGTGACAGAAATTACCATAAAGAGATACCTAATTGATTAATCTTTGGACTACTTAGATGTGAATTATTGACTCGATTACAGCGTGTTCCTTTCATATCGATGATAGAGTGTTCCTTTCATAAAACAAAGTTATAAGAAATACCTATGATGATTTTTTATTAAAAAAAAAAAACTTTTTGATTGTTTTTCTTTTAATTTGAGTCGGGTAAAACGAATCGGACATAATTATATTTTTTATTTCATAAATAAAGTCATGAATGAAAAAAATGAAAAAAAAACAAATATCGCATCAAAACTAGTGACGTCAAAACTATAAAAATTATAACTAGATGCATATATTATGAATTTTTAAAGCGTCCACGTCAATTTGACTTACAAAACACAAAAAATCGAGGCAAAATATTTGATAATCAACTGGCGGACTAATTCGATTTTGTTCTAAGATGACTATCTTGTCAGTTTTTCAACTGCATGTCAGTTAAAAACTGACACTTCACTAACACTATCATTTTACAACGTGTAACGTTAAAAGCGCAAAACCTCTCGTGGGGTAACTCAGCCCATGTTACTGAACAATGTTTGTCTTAACACTTTCGAAATTTCGCAAAACAAAAATTGATCGAGCCCATCAGTATGAAAAATCATTTTTCATACTGATGGGCTCGATCAATTTCTCGTTTTGTATGAAAAATCTTTTTTTTTTGGCGAATTTCCAAAAGTTTTATAAAAAACATTGTTCAGTAACATGTGCTGAGTTACCCCACGAGAGGTTTTGCGCTTTTAACGTTACACGTTGTATAGCTTGATGTGTAGCCGTGTGTACAAGACACTGACTAAAGAGGTCGTCACCCCAAAATATCAATAACAGGTCACAATCCACAGGAACTTGTGCGTCTACCTTATCAAACAAGTTTCAACTTTGTGTTCCGGATTGTGACTGTATGACGTCAATAAGCGCACGCGCATAATTTTTAACTTAGCACTGGGAAACGGTGGTGAATTAAATACGCCTAATTTCTAGACTAGATCTTTTCAAATTTGCCGTAGTAATTAAATATGTAAAAAAACGATCAATGAAGGATTTTTTTTTAAATATTTTATTTTAATATTATTTAATTAAAATGGTAATAAAAGTTCAATAACATAGCATTGGCATTGACTGAAATGGTTTCTATCTGTTTAGACTCCTAAATATTTTTTTTTTCATTTTCACGTTGTTCAATAAAGCATTATTTTATATCCATTCATGCGCCATGAAAAGTACTTAAAACGTGTGATAAAAACACCCCGTTAAAATTCAAACTGTTTTAAATATTCGTTTTAAAACAACTTGTTTAATTTTAATAAATAAACCCAACAAGCCTGGTACTAATTAAATCCCACCCTGTTTCATTTCTATTTTTTTTAAACTTTGGACACTAGGAGTTTCTCCTGTATCGTGGGTGCGTTTACAAACATATAAAGAAACTCACATACACAAACACCCAGACTCAGAACAACTACTTGCAGATCATATAAATATTTGTTCCGTGCGGGAATCGAACCCGCGACACACAACACAGAAGTCCAATTGCTCAGCCTCTGCGCCAAACGTTTTGCGTTCGACATCCATGGACTTTTCACAAAGTTGGCACCGATCATAGGCATTAAAATACAGCACGGAAGGTGGTTAGTGCAGAGGTTGAGGGATAGCTGTGCATCGTTTCGTGGGTGCATATGATTCCCTCACGGAAGAAATATTTGTATCATCTACAAGTAGGTTTTTCCGGGTCTGGGTGTTTTGTTTGTCTGAGTTCAAATAATTGTTAACGCATCCACGATACAGGATTAAGTCGGGTTGTAGTACGTTCGTCACAAAATTAATTCCCCACGAAAAAAAAGTACATAGTAATAATAATTAGCAATGCATAAAAATAATTAGCCAATAATTTTTGTTTTTTTTTATTATTGTAAATTCGCTCCATTTCTTTTTACCGCACGGATAGCAGAACAATTAAATAATGAAATCCAGCACAAAACTACCGAAAACGAGGACACAATGTGGAATCTGAACAGAAAGCACTAGGAGAACAGGATGAAAACTTGTTTTCTTTGGGAACAATTAATTGTTGCGAACTTACAACAACCCAGAAATTCCTAGTGTTGGAAAACAATTAAATTTTTTGACGTAATTCAGTAGTTTTTCACTAATCGGAGTGCACTGAAGCCCTTGAACTAGCTCTAAACAGACAACCTACATTTGAAGATCTTTCAAGGGCTCAAGTAAAATAATTTTGCATAAGTATCTACTTATTTGTAGAAGAAATTTATATCTTTTATTGGGGCCACGGCATTGACAATAGCTCATGTTGAGGTAAAACTATTAATTACCTTTGGTGACAGTATCACTAATGACTAATAATGAACCGTATTTTCATGTTTATAGAGATGTGCAGACTAATTTATAGTTGAAGCTGACTTTCTGTCCAATAGTCGGCGACTAATCGGCTGTAGTGATTGATAATAATTAATATTATTATCTAGCTGCCCCGGCAAACTTCGTACCGCCTCTTTTTCTCACTTTTTAAACCCTCCCTGGACTTCCAGAAATCGTTCAAAACTAACATTAGCCAAATCGACCCAGACGTTCTCGAGTTTTAGCGAGACTAACGAACAGCAATTGATTTTTATACAAGATTTTGGCTTCGATCTAGCAAAGAGGAGGTTTTTTTCATGGTGGTAAAATCATCAAATGAGTCCTGGAACTCAGGGCAAGACGGGAGGGACTGTCAGACTTGTACTAACTAAAATCCACGGTGATCCTTTAATAGTCGTTTATGTTCCAGGGTCATGATTACCTGATGAGACAGTCCCGCGACCCCAGAAGGAGCTGGCATTCCTGTGCACCGACGTTTAACACAGTAAGGACCGGACTCCGAAAAGATGATGATCGGCAGCCAGGCTATCCTCTGGTGCAAAAATGTTTAGTCCGAAAGATAGATTTATAAAAAAATATTTGACCTGTATTTTTTCTTTTGTTACGTTCGTTTCCTAAACCAAAATTGATGAAGATACAACCTTTCTAAAAATGACAATACGTCACTGAGTTGGTATAATTTTACAGGCGTTATGGCATCACAAGCTCTCGAACTAGGAAGCGTTTTATCCTTGTCAATATTCATTGTACGAGTACAATTTCACAAATCACCAAAAAAAAAATTGTAAGTGACGCACTAAACAGATATTCAATTTATTTATGCAGTTCTTTCTACAGTTTTAAGACAAATTCGTCGGAGAAAAGAGAAAACAAACAAAAAAACGCAATATTAAGATTAGCAATGCGACAGACAAGGTCAACAACCCCGGACGTTTGTTTTAACATTATATTATAATACATATTGATGACGGCGTACCAAGAATTTGAAGAATTTGTTATAAAAAAACTACTATCTATCTGTTATCAACTACTTTCTCTGAGTAGGAGAATGTTCGCTATACATTATAACCATAGATATCTATAAAAAATATAGACCTTCTGCGAAGAAATTTAGAGACGACGCCATTTAATTTATAGATTAAAACCTGTTAATTGCTGACCTGGATTTTAAAATGGGGTCTTGTTAAAGATTTTCGCTTTTTTTTTTGCTCTAACTCGTGACTGGCCGGACTTGTTCTAAACATCGGTACTTTTATCAGAGTTAGAAATTAAAAAAGTAATTTATAATATTTAATTTAAATGTATCTATGATCAGCTGTCCCGACAAACTTCGTACCGCCCATAACTAACGTCACTCAATTGTTTCGTTCTAATTTATAATTTCTTTTAAATACATAAAAAATGTTTATAAGCATCGTTCTAATTATAATTTCTTTTAAATACTTAAAACCTAGCCTCAATTGTTTTGCAATCTTTTGTATGAATATAGAAAATTGTTGTTTTAGACATTATCGGGCATTTTTTTATGTTTTTCTCTCCGTAAGAACCATCCTCGTACATAAAGAATAAGTAAAATCGGTTCAGCTGTTCTCGACATTTTTATATTAGCTACTAGCTGCCCGTCCCGGCTTCGCACAGGTCCTCTAAAACTCGGTCCCGATGGTTACAAACACAACATAAAAAGAATTATCCGAATCGGTCCAGCCGTTTTTGAGTTATGAGCCCAGCAACACATTTTGCGATCCACTTTTATATTATAGAAGATAGATAGAAGAAGATCTAAAGATAATTAGTTCCCTAACTCAATACCAAGTACCTAATTATTAGTAGGTATTTTTTTTTATATCTTACTCCACCAACAAAGCCACAACTTCAACCACATTCATACAAGTTCTCGCATTTTGTGCCTCTCGTACTTTCTTTCTTCATATAAGTTCTTTCTATCATTATTATTAGTAGGTATTGATTTACTTAATATTGGATACATAATCTACTTTTCACAGGTATCCTTCATTATGTGCGCATTTGAGAATTGTACCTAATAACGACGTATTTATGAGGTGTTGTAAATTTTATTACCTACAGTAATAATAAATAATGTAGATGTGAAGATCACGGTCGCACAATTGCTAACATTCTTATTACATACATATAGTTTATTTTTTATTTTTAATGTTATTAGTTTTTATATTTGTGTCCGTCCTAAATGTGATTTTTGTCCGAAAAAATGGAACCTTCGGCCCTGGAATCCTGCCCTGTGATAGTTTAAACCCGTCTAATAATTCCAGAGATTAGCGCGTTCGTAAAAACAAAAGAACTTTGCAGCTTTTTCGTATAGTAGCTAAGCCTAATTAGCTTAGTGGGTTAATTCGCGGGAGTTGTTATAACAGGGTATGGGGCAGAATAGCTAAAAATACGTTACGACCTATTCCCTTAACTGTTCTACCGAACATGCAAAAAAAAAAGAATACCGACTGAGCCGTTTCGGAGCAGGGCAACCACACACAACATAACACGAGAATTTTAAACATAAGTACGTTTAAACTAAAAAAAAAAAACAAATGAAAATGACGTTACACAATACAGTTAATAGCACAGTAATATCCAAACATTACGATCTAAAAATAACGCATACAATTATGCATGTATCTACAAACCTATGTATAAATAGCCTTAAAATATTTTTATTTCAAATTCTATTGAAGTTATTAAAACAAATGAAGGCTTGGTGACGTCACATAGAATGCGTGATATTTAGAGGGCATTGACCTATAAGTATGCATTATGACTCACTGAAAGTCATATGGAAACGCAAAGAAATGGTACCTAGGTACACTAGTACCTAGGTACCATTTCTTTGCGTTACCTACCTAGGTACTTACCTAGGTACCATTTCTTTTGCCTAGTACTATAATAGTACTGGGCATGCGGGCGGCGAGTAAAGGGCAACTCGCTGTTCGACCATGGACCATGCTCGGGTCGACGGCACGTCGTGTGCGTAGATGTAACTTGATGACTTTGGTTCCCACAAGTCATCTAAAGCCCGCTGTACACATTGGGCCAGCATGTTGTGCCAAAAAAATGAATTCCAAATGTCGCTGTTTACACATTGGGCCAACACTGCTTGCGAAGCACGCCAAGATCCTTTGATTGGTGCACGAACAGCCGACAACTTTCGGTTGGCCGGCCAGTATTCCCGCCAACTACCAACATACCGCCAAGTAGGTCGGTACACGCTGGCCCAATGTGTATCAAATGTGACGTCAGTTTTGCGAGGCCTCTTAGACTCTTTCAGTTCCCAGTTAGAAATAAAACGTTACAAGTCATCTTGCAACGAGGGCTTGAGTCCGCTTCGCCCCCGCCTTGCTACGTCACTGTATAGGACGTCATCCACCTATTACACTTATATTAATGAATTTTGCTGAATCTCCTTCTTATTGCTTATTAACCATTGTTCAGAAAATTGCATTTGATCAGGAGTAATACCGTGAAATTGAGTACTTAATGAGAATTAGCTCATCTAATCCTCCTGAAGAGAAGTGGTGAAGCAACATAGTAAAGAAATAAGCAACAATTTGAAGACAAGTGACGATCACCCTACACTAGACTTGTACTAGTTCCTCTCATATGGCCGGGTAACACTAGTGCCCTTGCCCGGGCTACACGAGGCTAGTTTTTCAAGATATGATAACGAGCTAGTGTCAGTAAGCTAGCAAGCTAGTACTTCTGGCTTCGTGTAGACAAAACTAGCTTCATGTCTAGTACTTCTGACTTCGTGTAGACAAAACTAGCTTCATTTCTAAGCTTAGCAAGCCAGTTCTTCTGGCTTTTTTTTTTCTTAAAAATGAAGCTAGTTTTGTCTACACGAAGCCAGATGTACTAGTTTGATATCTTATCTTGAAAAACTAGCCTCGTGTAACCCGGGCATTAGGGCATTTCTCGTTGATTTTAGAGCTATTATCTCTAAAATCAACGGGAAATGCCCTTAAATGTTCGTATTGACGCCATTATCAAGGCATTTCCCGTTGGTGTGGCCCTAGTGTCACAGAAGCCAGGCTTGTGTTCTAGCAGTGGGAACAATATACGTTAAGTATGTGTGAAGTCGGTTGTTGGGACTATCAAAATCGATCGCAGCGCGCGATGTGACAGAGATGTGAACTAACTGGGGACACCTGCGTGGGGACGTACCGTGTGCGTGTCAAGTTAAATATGCCCAAATATTTTTTCAACACACTTGCTCATAAAATGGCTCTAATTTCACCGCAATTAGGCACATAATGACACCTGTTATCAAACTGTGACTTTTTCTTTACTATTATTCACAAGTGAGTTATAGGTTTTTTTTTAAAGTGTCAACCAATTAAAAAAAAAACCTATAACTCACTTGTGAATAATGGTAAAGAAAAAGTCACAGTTTGATACTGTTATCAAACTGTGACTTTTTCTTTGTTGTTGTTGTTTTTTTTTTTGTGTTGCTTTGTTTTTAAAAAAGTTTCGAAACAAAAAAGATCGTGTTCAATAGTAGATACAAATAAATTTTACCAACTGCACGTTAACCAATTGTTTCTTTAAACAAACTTTTTAATCATTAAATAAAATGGCTTTTTAGTATTATTTTCTTCACAAGTGTGTTGAAAAACGTCGTATGATACACGTGTGTATTGATGATTACCGTCCTCGGCTCTCTTAAGACCCTCACCTAACGGCTCGGGTCTCAATGGCGCCTCAGCGGTAATCACCAACATTACACACTTGTACCATAATGTACTATTGTGTACAAACCGAAAATGTTCATCAAACTATTTCTACATCTTATGTCCCCAATGTGATCTCTCATCTACACATCGCTCATCGTACACACAGCGACTATAGGATCAGCAACGATATTCTAACTCTTAAAGACGGAAGTACAATCTATAAGTCGGACTGCAAATGACTTAGAGAATTACTGCATTCAAAACTATAGAGTGTTTTCAAGGTTTTTGCCATCTTCATAAAAACACCCATAGGTCTTCCGTACCTAATTGACAAGAAATTTGCATAGGAATAGGAATCAATCTCGTAATTATACCATGTTTTAAATGCTCAGTAAGGTCATAGGCCTTACTTCCGTAAGAACTGCAGTCCATTAACTGAAACTACCATAATGGAGCCTATGGTATTTTAATCAAGATTCTTTTAATTACTACAAACGTAGCATGTACCAATTCTATTTCTATTCTGTCGAGAATAGACAAAGTTATTTCTATACAATTCGATATTTTTTTCTCAAGTGTGCCACGATTTGTGGATGACTGGAGAATAGTAACATTTATTTTCTTTTTATATATTTTAAGCGTCAACTGGTGAGGACCAGCGGACCGATTCTCGGTTTAGAGATGGTGTCGAACTCGACAAAAATTTCTAATGACGTCATTTTTTCGGCTTTGAAAAGTTGCTATGTCAAATTCACCATTTGACAAAGGCTAACGTTAGAGTTCAGTAAAATTTGTCGAAATAATGACGTCATTAGAAATTTTTGTCGAGTTCGACACCATCTCTAAAACCGAGAATTGCCCCCTTTTTTTTATCGTGGTAAAATCATCAAATGAGACCTCCAACCCCGGGCAGGGCTAGGTACTGTCAGACTTGTACTGACTAAAATCCACGGTGTCCTTCAGTAGCCCTTTATGTTCCGGGGTCACGGTAATAGAAATAAGTCCCGCGACCCCGGCAGGCTTTGGCCCTCTGAGAGGGGGCCCCGTCATTTTGCTGACAGCTCTTTGAGGCGCGCGTGGAACACGACGCGCCGTCGACCCGGGCATGGTCCATGGTCGGACAGCGAGTTGCCCTTTACTCGCTGTCCGCATGCCCGCGCCTACGGTGGCCGGAGATCGTCTTGCGACGTACGGCGCCGTGGGCGTACACCACTGCGGTTGGGGCGGAGGGAGGACGCTGTCCTCTCTCTCTCTCGGCCCGCCGCCTCCTTCACGAGCATTACTGCCTCGCAGAAGGCGGCGACCGCTTCCCACTCCGTCTCGCTCCGCAGCATGGCCGAAACCAATGCCGGGCGCGAGAGGTCTCCGCCTAAGAATTGCCCCCTGCTCATGCATTCGGAAGGTGAGGACGCCGTGACGCATCTCCAGCCACTCATCAAAGAGGGATCTTACCGCCGCGATTGCGGCGAGACCGAGGATTATCACTATTGACAGCAGTTCTTATGTCATATCGAAAGTATTAGACATAGTGACCCAGACTGATAAAAGCGTTATGATAAATCTTGATCGATTCATTGATATCAATTTGCAGTGTCAACATGCACTTGATAATGGATTATTTCGGTATTATGTCGAACATTGTGATTGATTGCATGCATTTATTATTAGATTACTTGATCGTAACTGTTGTTTCTCATCTGATTTCTTTTAGACGTCATCGCGTGATTGATTGCATGCATTTATCGATGATACTTGTATATTACTAGACTCCTAATAACAGGGGACCGATGTCTGTCAACACATAAGGCAAAAAAGTCTTATATCCGTCTTATTTCGACCACTCCTGTGAGCCGTAAACATACCTTGAGTATCGTTAATAAAACCCGAATTTAAAATATTGCTCATTAATTAATAAGATTTCACTTTGTAGACATTCAATTCTTTTTTCCGATAGGTATTTGAAATATGTCGGTTCCGTTACGTTACTAGGTGCGATTAGTAATCCTCCAACCGTGAACTGAGTTGAACTTGAACTTAGTTTGTGTTTTGCAGTCAATTAAAACCACGTGTGAATTTAATTATGATTATGTTGGATTACGCTAACATTGTGAATGTTGGTAACATTGTTATATGGGCAGGGTATTGGTGTTGGAAAATACTTTTTAAACTTGAGCGGTTCTCCGACGCAACGGCACGGTGGCACCGACGATTGGAAAATAAAAATATATGAACTAACCCAATTCATGTGACGATAATAATTACCTAATAATATGTTAAAAATTCTGGCCAGTCTTTAGTATTTTTTTTTTGTATCGAGGGTTGGTTTAAATTTTACTTTTATTTAGTGCTTTTAAAGCTTTCGTAATTTTGAATTAATCGGACATAAGAAATTTAGTCAGATTCCCCCATGAACTAGAAAAGAGCTGGTGGATGTTTTTCCAACGGCTGGACATCGTTTGGATTAAATTATATAAAAAAGTAAATTGTCGTATCCATAGATAGCGCGAGTATGTGCTTATCATGACTGTTAAAGTATTCGTGATTCCATGCAGAAAAACAATTATAGGACCAATATAAAAACTGTATAACATAGATAATGTATTATGTAAAGTAGAAATGTGTAATTGAAAAAAACAAAAAAAAAATGAGTTCCTTCCATTTTTTCTGGGTTCCTTTGAAATGGGTTCATTTGAAGTCGAATGACGTATTAACGAATAACAATTGCTAGAAAACGATAGCTGGATAGCTGATGAAATCAATGAATATACCTACATAGGTAACTAAAGCTAGAAATTTAAAAATAAAAAATAAATAAAATTATACATTTACAACTTGACTTAAAAATTATAAAAAAAAAAAACTAAATTACCTACCTACTGTTTTCATTAAATTGTACTTAATTAAAACCTTTAAAACTAGGTGTAACCACATGATCGTTCGAGAAATTATGTTTCAAGATTATGGGCTTTGCGCTGTCGATGTTTCAAGCTCATAAGTTGTTCGAAAATCGAGATTTGATGCATCGAGATAATGAACTGTCGCGCTCACAATTCATTAATTTCATGATCTATCGAGCAATTGTTATTCGATTTTAAGTCTGGAACCCATTTTTTCTTCCCAACTAAAATACTTAGGAAGTAGCGATCGACTTTCTTGTTTTGTCCAATTGACGTCAAAAAAAGCTGATTTTCAGCCTAATTTCAATAAATGTCTGTTGCACTGTTGTATGTCACTACATATAGGTGAAATAGATTTGAAGGAAGTTTGTAATCTTGGTAGTCAGATTTAATAACATTTTGAAGAAAAAACTTTAATGAAGTTAATTTATACAATTTTCATGACTTCGTATTCTTTATTACATCTTTTATGTTTCATTTAAACATGAATTCTGAGAATATAAGCCACGTTTTTTTTTGTTTTTAAATAAAATGTTCAAAACATAAGGCATTGGAGCATAACATCACGTTTGAGCCATGATTTTGTCTAATTTTGGTGAAATCACATGTATTTGAAAAACGGTTTTAGGTTTTTTCCTTTTGGCAACAAACGCGTTTTTACCACTAGGACATTGCGTAATACACCATATGGTAAATACTAATAAAAATTACTTCACCATCATCATCATATCAGCCCGGGATCACCCACTGCTGGATACCTCTACGCCTTCCCTTGTATGTCTCGGACCGAGACTCGGACTGAGAGACGCACAGGGGGCGATTCTCGGTTTTAGAGATGGTGTCGAACTCGACAAAAATTTCTAATGACGTCATTTTTTCGACAATTTTTGCTGGACTCTAGCGTTAGCCTTCGACAAATGGCGAATTTGACATCCCCATGTTTAGCAACTTTCATAATTTGTTGTCCACACCTTAGTCCAGTCATTTTTAATTTATCTGCGGAAAAGTTCCTAGTGAGCTGAATTTACACATCTTTATTACGGCGGGCGTTGTAGTGAAGACAGTGAAGATGTGATGGGCATTAATATCATGCCGGCGAAAACAGTTATCAAAGCCAAATGCTCGCGAAAATCACTTGCTCCAATATCACACGATCTATTTATTTCTCGGAAGTCAATACAGTTCATTATAATGTAAAATAGTTTATCACATAAAAAAAAACAATAACAATTAAAAAAGTAAAATTAACTTTAGATTTGGCTCACTAGGAATTTTCCCGCAGATTGGAGTTAAAAATGTCTAAAATGGGCTATGAAACATTTTGTTTATTTGTTTGGAAACCCATTAGGTTTTATAAGCGATTATTTTGCAGCTCCAATAATAAAACATACTTAAGTATTGTAGTTACTGATAACCTCATTTTTAAAAGTCGGTTAAAAACGGAATTGACATTGGCAGTCATATGCGACGTAGCCTTGCCTCTGTTTTTCAGAACCCACAGTCTTACGAAGTACTGAAAACTGTTAAACCTTTGTCAAACTGGCAGGCGAAACGAAAGCGTGCCGAAGCGTTTTTGTTTGTAATGCATGGAATCGTTTGAAGTCAGTCACATAGACTATCTTATGCGAGAGAAGCCGAATGTGAAAAGCTAGTAATACAATATTCTTCACATAATACACTTGTTCGCACAAAACTTGTTAGAACCTGTAATACTGAAAGATTCATAGGATCTTTTTGCTTGTTTTTCAGAGTCAAACGCGTAGCCGAATTATAACATTAACAGTACGAGTCTGACAGTCCTCCCATCCAGGGCAGACGGGAGGGACTGTCAGACTCGTACTGACTAAAATCCACGGTGTTCTTCAGTAGCCCTTTATGCACCGGAGTCACGAATAGCCGCCGTGAGGACACGGTCTGCCCAAGCGGGATAGTCCTGCACCGTATGCTCCACCGTGTCCTCCGGGCGATGCTCGTAGTGGTGACTACCCAGGCATTTCCTCCTTTCTCACCAGACACGGGTACCTCCCGAAATTTCCGTGTCCAGAGAGGACTTGCGTCATGCGGTAGGTCAGGACGCCGTGACGTCTATCCAGCTACTCCTCAAAGAGGGGTCTTACCGACGCGTTTGCAGCGTGCCCGGAAGTAGGTTACTTGAACATATTATTATCAGTTATCAGGTGTTTATTAGTCCGTGACTTCTTTTCTTTAAACGATACCTACACTACTAAACTGTGCACTTATTTTCCGCAGCCTTTTAACAAGTCTTAGTAATTACCTACGTACACATGGTTACACATCAAGCTATACGAAATCATAAGTTGACCGTGGAATATGCGGACAGACCATAAAAAGCGAGACCACAATAAACTGGTTTTGTATAGCTTGATGTGTAGCCGTATGTACTCGTATTTAACTCAGATTCAACAAATAGGTATACTTTAATATTTCATGCAAAAGTTTTTGAGAAGGGTTGTTTGTTTCTCTTTTACGCATAAACTACTGAACCAATTTTAATGTTTGGTACACACATAGTTTTTAACCTGTATTAACACATAGGATGAGATTTTCGTGTCGCAGCAGGCCAAGTTGTTGGCAATAACCAGTTTAATATTAAAAAAATCTCGTATCACGGTATTTGTGATTGCAGTCCTCCTAATGTTTACGGGTTATCTAGTTTATAATACGATGAGTTTGTTTGTTACGTTTTCAAGCCTAAATCACTGAACCGATTTTGATGAATCTTGGTACAGAGATAGATGGAATTATGGATACAGTTATAGAGAAGGTGAATTTTGTATTAAACTTTTTGTTACGTCTTCCGATTTGCTTTAATTTGTTATATAAGTTATTCTTTTTTTAATTTACCCGTAAAAAGGGTTGTAAGAATTAATTAACAAAAAAGGTTACGCGAGAGAAGTCAAAGTCAAAAGCTAGTTATACAATATATGTTATGAACCTGTAATACTGAAAGATTCATGAAAAATTCATAGGGTTTTTTTGCGGTTTTTTTAATATTCAAATTTTAAGAAGATTTTATGTTAAATATTAGTGAAAACAAATAAAGTAATGATAAGAAGTAGCTATATTGCCTTAACGTAGCTGAATAATAACATTTTGAACAAAAAAAATGTTTGTTTGGCCCGAAAAAAGTACTTGTATGACATACAAGTAGTTATTCTGGGTCTGGGTGTTTGTGTATGTGTGTTTCTGATTGTAAACGTACTCACGTCACGTGAGAAATTTCTAGTGTAGGGAAAGGTTTTTTTTTTATAAAATAATAGATTAAAAAACTTGAAAGTAATTTTTGTGTAAACAATGAGAAAATTTAACATAAGATTACAACAAGCTAATTAAATTGATTAGGTACGCTGCGCATGAGCAAGTACTTTAGAAGAACGAGAAAAAAATTGACAAGTCCAGGGCAAGCGTGAATTGTTTTATTTTTTTCTCGTTGCACGTTTGCACGATCTTTAAAGAATAGCCTATTCATAATATTGGAGTATGACTTACGGTTTTTAGAATGGAATTATAAAAACAATTATTTGTATTATAAATGAAAATCTTCAGTCAGGTCATTAACCGTGAAATAAGAAAATGCAGTGATTGTTTTGATGAATTATTTTTCAACAACCATACTAGCAAGCGTAGCGTAGGACGTCCACCAACAAGATGGACAGACGACCTTATAAAGGTCACCGGATGACGCTGGATGCAGGTCGCTTCCAACCGGTATATGGGGAGTTCAAAAGGGGAGGCCTTTGTTCAGCAGTGGACGTCCTATGGCTGAGATGATGATGATGATGAACCTTAGGTGAATAGCATAACTTACCTTTTTAATTAGAAAATGGGTGTTTATATATCTACTTTTTTCCATTTTTTTTTTAAATTTACTTTTTTCTTAATAAGTAATGAACAGGGTCATTCTTTTGAATATACCAACCGGGGGAAATCCGTATCCCTAAGAGGAAAGGAAAAGCTTTCAGAAACTAGCTCTTTTTTTGATGCGGCTTTTTTTGGGCAAGTGTGAGTTTTCCCAAAAAATAGTGAAATTGGCCGATTTTTTTTATACTTTTCTATAATATATATTTAAGTACCTAATTTGATGTTTTTATTGAAAACGTTTAATATACCTAACATATTTCAATGTTTTATTGAAAACGTTCAAAATAAAATAAAATATTTCAGTGTTTAATGTTTTTTATTGATACAACAAATATTTGTGTTATGTTTTATTCAGGAAATCGAAAACGTACAATCGTAAAATACAGTCATTCACAGCAAGTTATTTGTCTATGTTACCTATTTATTAAATGTTTCAACAATTCGTTAAACGGATGATGCATTTATGTGTTTATGAAAAGAAAATGTAAACTATAGTCATTGCTTATCTTTTCTCTTGTGATTCAATATATAAATTATTGTTACTTAATGTTATGACGTTGCATATTGGTGAATCTTACAGCTTCTAAGACCGCGCTTATTTCGTTATTGACGTTTTTTTACACACTCAAAAATAGTTATATTAACTATTGTCCTTGCTATGTTAACCATTTGTTAAAATACTACTTACTTACATTATATTTTTAACATTGACAATTGGCCCTGTTTTTAGGTGATAAAATCATTATGTAAGTCCTACCGCTCTGGGTAGAGAGGAAAGGACTGTCAGACAGATACTAACTCAAATCCACCATGTTTTATCAATTGCCCTTTACATTTGTGTCTTTAATAATTGGTCCTAAGATTCTTTAAAGAAGGGATTCTTGCCTTGTCTACGAATCAAATGTTAATCCTTAAACAAGCCCAAAACTATGTCCCTGAGACACAGTTTAGACATAACAGGGACATAGTTTAGACATAGCATTATCCCATTTGTTTTTTTGTTTATGTAAAAAAATACTAGTCTATACCTAAATTAAATAAATCTGTGTCAAAGGTAAAAGTCCTTTTACGCAAGAATTCTCTTGTAATAAAATAACGGTAAAATGTTCAGCTACCCGCATTTAGAATTCAGATGTTTAGTTTCTATTTCAAGACAAGGTACTTAATTCTTTACTTTATGTTTTTTGGCATAAAATCGTCTAATTTGTATTCTATAAAAGTGCCTAGTCAAATGTATGTAGGTATATCGAATGCAAATTCACTAAAATGTCAATTGAATTTAAATATTGCATTATTGTGAACTGACGTTTTTTTTTCTTATTTTTACCGTAGCTCTTAAATTAACTCATCATTAGAATATTTTTTATATATTTACATTAAATTACACTGGTTCGTCAAATAAACAATATAAGAACTCAATTTTAGAACATTTAATTAACATTTTGATTATTCTTAAAGTCACCTGGTTGTTGACCAGAAGCACAAAGAAAAATATTTGTTAATTTTTTAAAGTAATAAATATCAAAATTAAAACTAAATAAAAAGGGCGAAACACTTCGTATCAGTAAAAAAAACCGGTAAAATAGTACACTTTGTAAATTAAAAACAGTAAAAGAGGTACTCACTAATAATTGCAAATAAATATTGATTTATCCGCGTCCCATTAGTCCACGTTAATCTCGTTATTAAGAAATTCATTTTTAAAAAACACACTGTTTAGCACAGGTAAAAACGCATACAGCCAGACACGATGGAGGCTTTGAACGTACTGCCTCTTGCCTGCGATCGCATTCACAACAAATCAATCGTATATTTACACTATGCGTTCCAAAACTAGTTTTTGATACTTATATTTATTTGTAAACTTTGTCGTAAGTTTGATTATTTAAAAGTAAATAAAAACTATTTTGGTTATTTTTTTTTTTGTCTAAAATGGCGTCTTTTTCGTTTTGGCGGGATAAGATTTTTTGCTATTTATAAACTTTTATAAGTCTTTTATTTGTGTAATTTTCGGTAGTTAAGGTAGATCGAAATTTATGGAAATGTTTGCGGAAAAATAATGAGTACTTATCAATGAAATAAACGACCATTTCTTCTTTAAAAGAAACAAGTTTACATTATGCCTTGTTGACTTCTTGATGCAAAACGTCAACCTTGCCCGGTCAATTATGATTCCAGTTTATTTTATTTATAAATAGTGTGAGTACCTAATTAGATTATTTACAATTAAAATGCTAATAGTATGGGAGTCGTTTTTGTCCTTGAACATTTTGTGTCAGCATTAGAATTAAGTACAAACATATCTACATGATATGTAGGTACTTATCGTTTGTCCTATTTATTATATTGGGTGTCGTTTTCTCAATATTAGAATCAATTAGCATGCATTATAAGGGGAGCGTGACGTACCCTATAATCCAGCTTTGAGGTCAGGGGTCCCGGTGCTGAGTGGCCCATTATGTTGACTGGACGTCCGCACTAAGTGCGGTATTGATTTGGATCCCCGGAGGAATCTGGGGGATGCAGATCATCTAAGGAGGGGCGAACCGGGCCAGGGAGAAAGGGGCACCATTTCGGATGATATAAAGTGAAAGTCTTGGTAGAGATAGGGAATGCCGCATTCGCCGCAATGATGTCTACGTCCGGAGGACACGGTAAAGCATATAAGCTCGCTTGGGCGAAGCACTGCCGCAAGCCGAGTCGTGACCCCGTGGAGGCGATAGGTGGTAGGACCTCTCGAGTCCAGCCCTGGTCATGGTTATGTTAAGGGCATGGAAAGCAGACATCTCCTTCTGCGTTGTAGTATTAGCGAAGGAGGAGAAGTTATGAGGTAGAGGCAATCCTCCTCTTCACGCCTCAACCGCGGAAGATGTCCAAGGCATTGTTGATCGCGAGGCGATTTCCAGCCACCGCGCTGAGGCGCGGGTTTGCGGACGGCGATGAATGAGTACTTAGCTTGTGGGAATATTTAAAAAAAAGCATATAATATGCGGTCGAATTGAGAAACCTCCTTTTTGAAAATGGTTCGCCGTTCTCCGTGGTTTCACATCCCTATCTCGGCTCCTGTGGGTCGTAGGATGATGTTCTTCGATAAGTGGACTACCCAAAGCATCGAATTTTTCAATCTAACAAGTAGTTTCCGTAATTAGAGCGTTCAACCAAATATTTTTCCCCAAAAAAACCAATTTATGGAGCCTTGGTCTATCTACTGATACAAATATTTTGTGCAATTTTGCATTATAAATGTGTTGGACGGGATCTCATTATTAATTTATGAATGATACAACTTTCTCGCGATGGCTTTTATCGCGGACGATCCTCGCGAAAAAGCTGATCTATTTACTTATCAACCTAACCTTTCTACAAAACACATTCCAATTAATTATTAACCGTATTATATTCTGCCTACGCCTAGACTTAATTATTTTATCTCATTATCTCAGGGGCTACAGATTCGGAATTGCAAAAAAAATGTGATAGTTAGTTTATCTGTTGTGGAAGGCTTATAGTCTTTACAACATCACGCTACGGTCAGTTTAGCTGGAACCACGAGGAAAAGCTTAAACTAAAATCTAACTGTCAAAAATTGAATGATTAGCCATGTATGTTAACCAAGTGGGGAGAAGGGATTTTTACAGTGACTCGAGCGTGTCAGATTAATTACGTTCAGAGGAGTGTATATCTCAATAATCTGACAATTTGAGCGTGGCATTAGGAAATGAGCGAGTATTGAAGTTGTAAAAAACCGTCATTTCGAAATACTCGAGCTCGTTTTGATGGTAACACTGTTAAAATCATGAAGAACTAATAATCTGACGTTTTCCATGGGGCGATGTCGGTAGAATGGTGGAGAAAAGGTGAACTACCAGTTAGTTCGCAAGTTGTATCGGTCGTGATTTAATGTCCGCCATCTTGGATAGTCGTCGGCGAAAAGCAGCCTTAGTCTGAAGATCCAATGTTGTTCCAATGTACAATGTTTTTCTGAACTACCCATTAATTATCAATTATTTTAAAACGCATTAACACATGCGATGCACATCGTAAAGATGATTTTTGAGGAAAGACAAAAATCAGATTGCAAGTGGGATTCGAACCCGCGTCTTTTGGATAGGTACTCCAGACTTAGCTTAACCAACTAGGCCATTGCAACCCAGACTTGCAAAGGCGTCTGGAGTACCTATCCAGAAGACGCGGGTTCGAATCCGAATTGCAAACTGAAATTTTTCTTTCCTCAAAAATCATCTTTACCTCTTTAATTATTTGTAGCAGACATTGATTGGTTCAGAAAGACTGTGAAGTCGTAGACCTGTGCATAATCCTTCAAGATTAGTTCAGTGTTACATGAAATACTTTTATACCTGAAAATTCTGTAGATTGTAAAATTAATTAGCAGATTTCACGTCATAAAAATCGTGGTTTTTCGAAAATAGTCTCACGTGCATCGTGACCAAATTTTTTGGCGATTCACGACTGTACAATTACCTATGTAGTCGTATTAAAGTTTTATGAACTCATTTCTGCACGATCGTCACACAGTGGTAATTATTATGCAGTGGGAACTGGTTTTCACCTCCTAAACAAAAAAAAAAATTACTATCTGAGAAGATTGTAATAAAATTGACAAGGTACGATTGGTTGCAATCGATTCCCACTGAAATTAATATACAATCTCAATACAAATTCCGTCTTTACCCCCCCTTACCCCTGCTAGTAAATCGTTAGTGACGCTCAAACTGTTAGAAGCGGCCCGGAAAAAATGAGTAAAGGGGCCCCGAGAATTGCATTGACCTGACCGGGTTAATCAGGTCCTGAGTACGAATCTGTGTTTTCCACTCCAGCCAGGGCAGCAGGAATAATAATAATAATATATTCCACAACTATCACACATCGCCATCTATTCCTAAGCTAAGCAGAGCTTGTGTTATGGGTACTAGAAAACTGATAAACATACTTATATACTTCTAAATACATAAATATTATACATAAATTTCACCCAGACACAGAACAAACGATCGTCCTCATCATAAACATTTGTCCTGGGTGGAGTGGGTGGAAATCGAACCCACGAGCTCCGGCATAGCAGTCAGGGTCACTTTTAACCACTAGACCTGCAGGCCTGTCATTTGGGGATTACCACCCAAAAAAACGGATTACTGAAGTTTACATCATAAAAATAACGAAGAAATAATGAAAGTTGAAATTGTGCTCATTCCATTTATTCACAGCACCGTCTTATAACTACATTACATTTTATTTACATAATAATAATCTATGAAAATAGAAATATTTCAATAAAATATTATTTATTTATGTGCTTCAGTGTTATTTTAGAAAAAAATAGTTCGAAAATAAAATTAATATACATGACGAGTTTTAAATAGAAACTCCTTTTTAAAAATAATCCTGTAACTTCGTAATAATTGTACGCGGCGCTGTTGCCTATAGGAGATCGAGTATAGCACGTGCACAGTTATTTTTCATTAGCAGCTTTATTGTAATAAAGATAAAGATCAATTTGGTTTTGATACACAAGACTGAACTGCAACCACAATGATAAAAACGTTATTTTATCATTGCTTGAGACACTAATGCAAAATAATTGTAAAATTACAGACAAGAAGTAAACTTGGGGCCTAGGTGACCATTTTAGCATTTTTTTGAATATTTTTTTTTCAGGGGTATTTTTTTTTATTTGAGTATACGATTTGATTACTGAAGCAATAGCGTAATAGATTCTGATTCTGCTAAACTCAGTGATATTATCAGTTCCATTCTCAAATGATTTTGAGAAGTTTTCATCAAATGGCCAGCGCCGCGCGCAAAATTTTCTTAATTATATTGTACACATTTTATTGGAAACTTTGGTATATAATATATTCATTTTGTGGTCCAGCCTTATACTAACTTACTTATACGAGGCCACTTTCACAGACATTCATTTGTGTACCTACATAAAATAATTGCATATATTAACTTGTACCTAGCTACATTTATCTATAAAAACAACATTTTTTTTATTGTATGCTGGGGCCAAACTGACGGGAAATGCCGTCAATTTATACGAATATTTCCGTCTTACTGCAAAAAGTTAAACATCTGTTGAACACGTCTAAAAAAAGTGTAACTTCAAAACGACCCTTATATCAATATCAAGTGCCGATTTACAATTGACGGTTAGTCTCATCATTATCATCATCACGACAGTTAGTTCATTTTCGCGAAAATTAACGGCATTTTCCGATAGTGTGACCCCCTAAAAAAAGAATTCCTTGCATAACAAGAAATTCTCTAATGCCCGTTTTCTTAATTTCTTAACTACAAATTAGGAAGCCTTACAGCAAAATAGTGGAACTCACTTCCTGCGTCTGTGTTCCCGAACGAATACAACTCGAATCTCTGCAAAGTTAGAGTGAACAGGCTTCTTCTGGATAAGCTCACTCCAGTTTGAGTCACCTTTGACCTGGACTAGATTAGAGACCAAAACCATCTCAAATAAAAAAAGTCTTTACCTAGAAGTAGAACACAGTCAGTCTACCAAAAAAAACAAGACTACAATATGCATGCGGATGGCGAGTAATGAGATGCTCGCCATCCGATCAGGGATTATGCCTGGGTAGAAAGTGCGTCGTGTTTTACGGGCGCCTTAAAGAGCTTTCAGCAACCTGACAGGGTCCAAATAGGAGGCCAAAGCCTGCTGAGGTCGCGGGACTGTCCAAAAGGGTAACCGTGACCAGGAATGTACACGGTATATTTCAGTCAGACTCGGACTGACTAAAATCCACCATGTTTCATCAATTGTCCTTTACGGTACTAGATTTTATCACTAAGAAAACGAGGAGGTTATCGTAATACTCAGTGTAAAGCTGGGACTGTCAGATTTATAGGTATGAATTAACTAAAATCCACGGTGATCCATCAACAGGCCTTTACGTTCCAAGATTACGGTTTCCTGATTAGACAGTCCCCCTATGGCCCTCTATGAGAGATAGCTGAAAGTCAGATTGCTGAAAGCTCTTTGAGGCGTGTGTGGAACACGACGCACCCTCGATCCGGGCTTGTTTGTTGTTGTGTGATCGGACAGCATTAATCGTCGTCCGTATACCCGTACAAGATAGTGTTTTGTGCATTCAATGCAAAGATAAAGTGTTCAATTATATATTTTTTGTCGTAATACGAAACTTTCCTAAAGGCGAACGGAAGCAGGAAACATCGGAAACGAAGGTTTTGTCTGCAAAAGATAGATAAGAAACTACAAAAGTTGGCGGACTTGGTACAATCGTTGTTAACCTAAAATAAATGTTCGAAAGTGAACGCGAGGAACTTACAATGTCAACGAAAAGCGATTTATGCAGCTTTAATTTTTTTTTAATTAAAATGCATTATGTATGTCTTGTTAAAATTATCTACATCATCTGGAATATATTATATTTGGGGTTGGCTTCCAGTCGAACCAGATGCAGCTGAATATCAGTATTTTAGATAAGGTGAATGCCTGTCGGACTTCCACAACCCAGTAACTGGGTAATACCAGACCCTATAGTAAGACTGATTGTTAGACTTTAGACCTTCTGACTAAAAATAACGACTGTAAAAGATCTACAAATGACAGCCGGGACCAACAGTCTTACGTGCTTTCCGAGACACGGAGGAAACTCGCTATGACAGATGTATCTTCGGACCATACTCGGCAAGCGCGGCTTAACCCGGAAGATCGGCCTGAGCGGCTGTAATTAATTAGCCACGAGCTCCTCATTATAAATTACCTATAATTTTTAATAATAATTTAGTTAGTGTGATGTATACATTTTTAGGATTTTTTTTGTTCCTTTTTAGGACTAAAATAACAAATGGTCACTTCACTATTAATTAAAATGGGATGCCTAAATGAAAAAGCCGCTAGTAAAGGAGGAAGCGGAACGCGTTTGTGAGAGGCAATCCTCCTCCTCACGCCCAAGCCACCGCGGGTACGCAAGGCGATTACCGCCTACTAAAGGCGAGGGATACGGACGGCGAGCAGTGGGTTGCTCAACCTCCAATAAGGATTCCCGGGTCAACGCCCCGATGTGTTCCACGCATGTTTCAAGGGCCCATCAGCATAACTGCTGTATAAAGACTACCAGAGTAGCGGGAATGTTTTAAGTAACCGCAGCCCTGGAACGATTTATTTTGCAATTTATTTATGTATCGCTTTTGGGCGCCTTTTCATGAATAACGATCATAATTCACCTTTCCTCGCTGAAGGCTTTTAAATCTGAAAAAAAATCCACCAAGTCGAGTTTTGTTTTCAGGTATAACGTGCCAAACAATGCTTTTGAAATGGTTTTCTATCTACCACGCAGTTATAGTTATTTAATTAGCACATACAATTACGCAAATTCTAAAGTTTTTTTGCACCTTAATAAACTTGTTTAACACTTAACAGTTTAACCTAACCTTCTGTCAACTTCAAATGATTCTCAGCAATACGAGGTTTTAAATAAACTACGTTGCCCACTCTAGAAATTTCTCTTGTATCTTTTATTTTATAAATTTTTCTTGCGTGGGTGTGTTTGCAAACATAGAAACCACGTACACAACACCCGGAACAACTCATGGTGCGGGGATCGAACCCACGACACTGCACATCAGTCGATCGCTGAGAGCCTGCACTAACCGTAGAAATTTAGTCATGGGTGGTGTAAGCAACCATGAAAATTAGATCTGTTGTCTTAAATAAAATACAATTATTTTATCAGCTATGAAATTAAAAATGTATAAAATCTTAAGCCTCAAACATTAAAATTTGCAGTCTGTGTACATCCACAGTAAATTACATAAAAAACTCTTTTGTATATTTTGTTAGAACTTTCTGCTACATACCGATAAATGTTGCCATTTAAAGGACTATAAAATAATTTCGTGTTTGAAACTCCTTGTTAGATGTTTGTGTGGCAACACTATTGAGTTGAGGAGGATTGTTTCAGCTGGCACCACTACGCCTGCACCTGTTAAAAAAAGAAGTAATATATTAAAAGCATATTTTATTTATATGATTGCGTCTGCGCATCCTTTAGCCATAGACATAGAGAATGACCTAAGCCTTTCCTAGTCAAATGTCAAGTCAAAACAACAGTGACGGTACCACAGGCTACCTATAACCTGCGTTGACGTCTAGCTAAAGTGACTTTAGCTAAACGATGGTTGGCGCCTCACCAATGTCGCTTGACTGGCGACTGCCATCCTGTCGGAGTCTGGCGTCAATAGTATTAGCTGTGTTCTGTCGGGGTGAAGGAGTTTCAGTTTTTTCTAGGTGAGGTCACTCCATTTTAACTCTCATCTTGCTTTTGAGGATAGATTAAGGCCAAGAGCGAATCCATTAAAATCAAAATGGAAGATATGTGTGACAGAGACATGCGAATCCGGTGGATAAAGACAGGTAGTGTCTCTCATTCTAAAGACTTGTCAATTTTATTCATGTATTGCTCAGTCCATTCTCTATGTCTATGCATTTAGCCAATTACGTAGGTGTCGGCTTTCAGTCAAATCGAATGTAGCTCAATTTCAGTATTTTACATGGAGCGACATTCAAATTAATTATGTAATTTAATCGTGTTGAAATATGAGGTTTTTGCCGGTTAAATATTTTCATACATTTAGTTTGTTTATTTATCTGTTATATTATCTCAACAGAGAATGTATAGAAAAGTTTATATAAAACATCCTCAGAACATTTTAACAAATATTCATCGTCGCACATTCATTGGAGTTTTTACCTGACTATGTCAAAGCAAAAGTGTTTTACGATTTTTTACAAACTACAAAGCCCGTCTTTGAAATTTTCTTTTATTTTCGCAAACAACTCGATTGACAACAAATGTTGATATTCCATTGCTTTTGGAACCTAAGTTATTATTCATTTTTATTGCTAACGTTTTTACCAAATTATTTATAAAAACTTCATTTATTTATTTTTAAACGCAGTGCATTTTTTTCATTTAAGTATATAAAGCATTCAGTTCTGTCACTAAATAGTATGAAATCGAAATTAATGTAATGAAAATTGCCGATCTAATGCATGGCAAGACTTGAATGTGGTATAAAGAGGGACTCACCCAAAATAGTGATGGATGGATTCAGTCTCCCATCAGTATTGAACAGCGGCGTGTTGTCCATCTTCGCGAACGGCTTGTTAGGATCCGGGTCTGAAGGAGTGCCTTCTACCCTCGACCATTCTCCTACGGACGCTTCTTGGCCCACTGAACAAAAATAAAATAATATTGCTATAGAAGTTATATGATGTTTTCTATAACTACAATTTAGGTACTATTTCTGATAGGTGGCGGAGACGTCTTGCGCCCAGACTGTGTTGCGGCACGAGGGGGACTATGAAATAGTTATCTCCTTCTGCGAAGCAGTGACCTCCTTCTGCGAAGCAGTGATCTCCTTCTGCGAAGCAGTATCTCCTTCTGCGAAGCAATTACTGCTTCGAGCTAGCGAAGTTGGAGGCGGAATATGTAAGGCAGAGAACATCCTACACCTCACGACACAGCCAACGCGGGTCACGCCCAGAGCGTTGGACATCGCGTGGCGATTTCCGGCGACTATAAAGCTGGGAGTTAAAATTAAATATACTTACCAACAGAGTACATGACCAAAGCATGTTCATTTACTGTTGCGTTGTTTAGAACTATCGACTCTTTGATACGGACGCCAGCCTTGATTGTTACTCCTGCGCCGATTGACACGTTGGGACCAATCTATGTGGAAGAAAAATATATTAATATGATTTACAAGAGAAAGAAAGAAAGAAATAGGTAAATGATAATAAGGAAGATAATTTCACTGTATTAATAATGCAAACGAATCTTTTTGAAAAAAGAAACGTGCCAGTAGGAGATTTAATACAGTTGTTACCACTATGACAGTTCTTATCAATTTTGTATACCAATTAATAAACAATTCGAACAACTTTTCTAAGTTTTAACGACAAATAACTAGGTTTAAAATAAGAAAGAGAGGGGAGAGACCGAGAGAGGGAAAGAAAGAGATAACTTCATAAAAATTGGCGCAGAGCAAAACTAAACTGTTACAAGTTTTTTTCCGGAATAGCAATACTCTGGTATTAATAATTAAATCCGGTAATAGCAATACTAAAATGCAAATTTGTAATAACGAAGATCATCTTTATCTTTTCTAGTTTAGCCATATCACTCACCACTGCAGTAGAGTCAACATTAGCAGTAGGATGGACGAAGACATCGGGCAGTATAGTGCAGGGTATGGGCCTCGCCACACGGTCCCGATGTAGCTCCAAGTAGTGGCGGTTTGCGTAGATCGCGGAGCCCGCTGTCTTCACTTGGGACCACCAGTTTGTTATCTGGGAATTGGGAAATAATAGTAGATTACGCACCAAGGGAGTAAAGCATTCCCTTACGTCACGGGCGTATTGAATCCCGAAGCGACACTAAGGATTCTGGGCGTCAACCTCCGTAGCGCAGCGAGGAGGTTCAAGTGTTAATTCCCGAGTGAAATGAGAGAATAAAGTTAAGAATCCATAAAAGATATGAGAATAAGATAATCCGTTAAGAATACATACATAAACTCATGCTTTCTTCCTATAGGGTAGGGAGAACTACAGAGCGCCACCTGCTACGATCCTTACATACTCCTTTCATCCACATTCATACATCTGGTCATACTTACTACTTTGCTGCTATTGGTGTTCATTTTGGTCTAAAGTTGTTAATGTACTTACTTGCATAGCATACAATTTGTTAGTTCCTGCAAGCTGCATCAGTACGTCTTGCTCGAAAGACATGTATCCAGGGTGAGGACTGGTCTGGCCATTACCACTAAAATATAAAATTAAAATATATAAATCATACTGTATTATAAAAGAAACATCATTTAATGTTTAGCTTGTCAAAGTCGTCACCAACGAAAGACTTTAAATTGATGATGAGACATAAAAAGCGACTATATTCTGGAACACCTGCACTTACACCTGTATGATGATGATAATAATATTATAAAGAAATACCTGTAAAAGCCATCATGTTTCTTCTGAAACATCCTGGTCATATTCTTGAACACCTGCAATTACCTACATGGTGGTGAAGATAATCATAATATAATGCATTATCTGTAGAACTTATTCTGCTTTTTCTGGAACAACTCGGCCATAGTCTGGAACACCTGCACTTACACCTGTATGATGATGACGATGACATAATATAAAGTATTACCTATAGAACTCATTCTGCTTCTTCTGGAATAACTAGGCCATATTCTGGAACACCTGCATTTACACCTGTATGATGACGACGATGAAATAATATAAAGTATTACCTATAGAACCCATCTTGTTTCTTCTGGAACGACTCGGCCATAGTCTGGAAAACCTGCAGCGAACACATGTAGACTCCACAGTTGATCAGCGTCGACACATAGCTGTTAGGTTTCTCTACATAGTGGGTGACTGACTTTGTGGTTGGTTCACGGACCATACAGCCGTAGTGGACTGATTGTTGGCGAGTCGCTTCTGTGCCCATTATTGTCACCTGAAAATTTTAAATTTCTATCATTAAATCATAGTATAAAACCAAGTCGCTTAGGACTGTCTGTATAAAATATCATGTGTATAATCAAAATATGGTTTGTATTTAAGAAAACGTCGAAATATCTACCGGGTAAGGTAACGGATACGAGTGATGTCAAAGCGGGCTACTAATGAGTACTAAAAATGGTCCCACTCGCGTGCCCGGACAGGGAGACTTTTTCGAAGCGATAAATGCGCTCGTAACTTGTTTTCTGCGAGTTAAGTACCTTTGGTCCGTAAATCATGTCAAGGTATCAATTTACCATGCATAATTATGTCCACTACATGGACGCTAGCCAATGCTTGCGAAATATTGGTCACAACAATTGTATAACTATAAAAATAAGTATGCTATACAGTACTTAACGAATTTCCATACTACAGTTGTTTCTGCAAAAGTATTAATTTGTTTGAACAGGTGTTTCATTTTATGTCACATGTGTCTATTCATAAAATGATCTTTATACATTTGTATTTAAATTTATTAAATATTTCTTATTTATAAGAAAAAACCCATGTGTATATTACAACTAGCTGTTGCCCATTGGTTAGAATGTGGTGTTACTCGTATATAACATAATTATAAATTATAATTTTCCCTGATAAATGGACTATCCAACATAACAGCACAAATGCCATCTCAGGAATACTGATTCGAAACAAAAATATTTCGATTTAGTATTCCTGAGATGGCATTTTCAAACAAACAAACTCTTCAGCTTTATAATATTAGTGTAGATAACTAGCAGTCCTCTATTAACTAAGATAGGTATTGCATACTCAGGGACCAGGCTAAAGGTCTTAAAGAATTATTCAATAACTATTAACGACGAAAGAATTATTCAATAATTATTATTTATTAATTTATTATGTCTTGACAATTCAAAAGAGCCTATATTTGGCTTTGTTGAATTAAGCGGTTTCATTTGATTGAACCTCATAAGTCTCAATAATAGGTATTTCAGCTTACCAAAGCATTAGGCCTCTCCTCATGGAATTGCCATAGCTCCTTGAGAGGGAAGTCAGCACACACATCTCCGTTCAGCAAGAAGAATGCTGTCGGGTTGCCGGCTCGAACCTGATCCCTGAAGTGGTAGAGACCACCGCCTGTTCCTAGTGGCGTGAACTCTTGTAGATATCTGTAATTTGAAATATGTGGCATTGGTGTACTGTGGAGGATGTTTTGTATTGTAATGCTAATGTACTGTTTTTTTTACATTTAATGCTGTAAGTAATCAACACTTAATTATGTAAATTAAATAATTATTATCAAATTATTATACTTCCCGAGAAATGGAATGAAATAATCTTCTGAAGCAGTCGGGTAATAAATTAGGTGGTCTGTAAAATTCTTATTAAAACCAAAAAAATAAATGATTTAAAAACAAACATATGTCAGTTTGCTCCATTAGGTATTGTAAATCAAATTAAATGAGACAGCTATTTTCCACAATAGGTTTAGCATGTTCATCATAATGTGTATGCTGTTGATGGAGTGAACTGACCAAGGCACCAAGTTCCAGATATTTGTCATTGTTGTAATAGTAGGTGAACTACAACCTGTTTTTTTTGGTATCCCATAACTCTAGGGTTATATTCTGTAGGTAAAAATAATACTAAGACTCCTAGAATAGGTGGTCCAAAAATGCATCGTTTCGGAGATATCATCAATCATAGTTAAATTAGGTCAAAAAATGACACCAGTATGACGAATCTTTACTTTTGCGTGGTTGCCAAACTTCGCAGTAGAATAGACCCTCGATGTGTCTAGGTATCTAAGTTTCATTGATAAATACAAGTAATTCATTTTTATTCAAACCAATCATTCATATTTAAAGCTAAAAAAATGCGATGTTGTCATATTTCACGTAAGGGTGTTTTACATTAATAATCGTGACCTTGCCGAATTATTTTGTATGAAAAATGAAAAAAAAAAATAACGAAGGTTTGGAACATAACTCATATGCCAGTTGATTCTTTGATATGGCCTCAATCATACTCTAGAGTTATGGGATATAAAAAAAAACACGTTGTATATGAGTAGTTTTAATAAAAGTTAACAGTTGAGTAAATAAACGTTATGTGAAACAAACAGTAGATCACATTAAATTAGGTCATCTGTTTTTATACCATAATATGAAAAGTCATAAAAACTCACCTAATAATGACATGATATTCCTTCTGCATGTCACTGACGAACTGTGCCATTGTATTGGTGGTATACGCTCCAATGATAAGGATCTCCTTGCAAGCCTCCAGCTTGGCGCAGGCTTCCACATGATGCTGGATTAGAGGGAGCCCTGCTATCGGGAACAGGGGCTTTGGTGTGTCTAAAGAGAGGGGGCGGAAGCGGGTGCCTGGAAACAAAATTGTTAGATATTTTTAGTGACACATGTATTTTTTCTTTGTGTTAGTCTGACCACATGTTTGTAGAGAGGTTGTCGAATAGTTGTACACATAAGGTTCTCTAATGGAGACCATGTACTGCCAAGCACAGCATGGGATGTCCACTTGCAAGCTGGACAGACGATCTGATGAAAATCACAGGTTCTTGCTAAATGCAAGCCGCTTCTGACCGGTCTTTATGGTAATCTATAGAGGCCTATGTTAAGCAGTGTCCCGTCCTACAGTTGATTATGATTATTTTCTTGTGGTTGCCACAACCAAACATGCATATTTTGCTGTCGAAATATCTTTCTATAATTGAAATACACTTACAGAAAATTTCTGTAGGACTTCAAAAATAATGCAAAGAATAATTGTAAAAAACTGCTATAGATCGATTTCAAAATTCGTAGATTGGCAGATAAATTATGATAGACAAGATACAATAATTTAACAAACAGGATACAGCTGTTTAATTGTTTCTAACAATCATAGATTCTTATCAAATATTATCGAAATGAGGTCATATCTTTAGATCGTAGTTATTATTATCAATACTGCACTCCATACAAGTAAATAGCGGAGTTATATTTATTTTATTTACATAACCTTTACACTCAGAAAATACTTCTTTAAAAGACAAATAGGCGCTTTCGCATACTTTGTAGCATTGATAAATGAACATAGATAGATTTTAGCAGTAGAGAAACTAACTGAAACATGTATTTAAATGTTTTAATACAATTTATTGATAAGAATGCCGGGTGACGTCGACGCGGATGTAGAAATTCTTACCTTTCTGCGGCCCTCCAATAAGAATTACGGCTTTCAACATCGTGAACACTTTTCAAGCACCTATAAATTTATAATAAAAACTATAAGGCTCGCTTGCAATTATTTATTTGCTATTTTACAACAAACAAATCTATTCTAGGCGTACACAAAAACACGTCAATGACAGCCTGTTTTTACAATGTCAAAGAGTTGTCAAAGTCGATTGACATTGACTGTTATTTTGGGCTGGGATAACGGGGCATTTGAGATCTGAAAAAGTTATAAAACTTATTTTTAAATCTCTAATTTTGCTGACTTGTTTCAAAAGTAGTTTATAGAGAAACGAACTACCGAAAGGAGGGTCTAAGATCTATTGCTGATCGCGGGACTGTCTTGATCGCGCGACTGTCTCACCTGGTAACCGTGGCCCTGAGACGTAAAGGACTATTGAAGGATCACCGTGGATTTTAGTCAGTACAAGTCTGACAGTAGTACCTCCCATCCAAACCTGGGCTAATTGGGTGATTTTACCACGATAAAAAGATCTATTAATAATGTAGCAAAGCGTAACGTAGGCGTCTAATTTACGCCGTTTTATTTACGGTTTTTTTTTAATTTCCAAAAAAAAAATTAACATCCACAGAGTTTCACATTATGAGAATAAACAACCTGTCTGATCGAACCTCATTGAAAGCGTTTTTGCTCAATACGTTGTCTCACTTTAATACTAAAGAAGAAGACTAAAGATTGAATGAGACGAAAGAAGTGGTTCTGAATTTCAGCACGTGCATGTGGCGACATTTGCAAATTGAGTTCATTTTCATATTAGAAACTTTAAAAATTGTTGCGACTTTCCCACTGTTGGAAAAATGTGTTGAAAAATATTGTATGACACACGTGCAGAAATTGGTATAAATTTACAAGCTCGTGACTATGGTTAGCCCTCGACTCCGTCTCGGGCTTACATTCGTCCACTCGTTTGTAAAAACCAACTTACCGCACTAGTATCATAATTAACTAATTTAATCTTCTTCTAGTAATGCCGAGAGCAGTAGCTGATGAAAAAACATAAATATGTTAGTATTGTTTCAAGGGACAGCATAATATTATTGTTCGTAATAAATAATTTAGGGAGTAAACTACCTAGTCATTAAACAGTCAAATGCATGTACAATGTACAAAAATTTCCAAAAACCTGGTGAAAATAAATACATTTTACTGCACCAATAAACTAAAATTTAATATTGACCTATCCGTAGTGAATCGTATTGTTGTGCCAGCAATACGTGACACGACAGCTGGACACACTCATAACGTATGCTGCGTCCACTACAAAATCGATAACTTATCGTACATAATAGTGAACAGTTTCGAATGCGTCTATTATGTCCGGAAACAGAGCCAACAGGGCTTCGCTTTTTCCATAGAACTGTGGACATCGCCTTTCATTTGTTTCTTTTCAATGATTCTCGCGATGTTCAGGTTTCTCTCAAGACCATTTTCGCAGAACACTTGACCCTGTAACGAAGCCGTTCACGACTTTGTTGGTCTAAGGGGTGTGAGGTGCGATGGGCGACCCGAATAAGACATTAGATATTTTGTAAGTACGCGAATTCGCTACTGGCGGCGTCGTGGCGTGTTTCAAACATTTCTATAAATTAATCCTACCGCTCGCGCGACGTTAAGTCACCGCTCACAGTGGCAAAGTCTCGAACGTGAATGGGCCGCAGCGCAAAGGTATCGAAGGAAAGGATAAACTTTTAGTTAATACTAGCTTCTGCCCGCGACTTCGTACGCGGATCTTGTTACTTATGCCAGCGACAATGGGGTCGGCAAAATCGAAGATCTGAAAAGTCTGATACCCAACTCCAAGAGCCCGGGTAAAAAATTCATGGGAGTTTCGCCAGTAGAATAAAAATTGTATTAATATATTAATCTTCATCGAAAATCAGTCCGTGAAATTAGTGATAGCTTTGATTTCCACATCAGGTGTTCCAAATCTAATATTTTAATACATCAATAGATAATGCTCATTAGGTTGAACAGCTCTTTCTAAGACGTCATTCCTATACAGGCGGGAGTGATATATGTTTATACATAGATGATTCTGACAGTATCATTCGCTACACTCAGGGCGGACTCATTTGATAAACAAAAAAAAAGAGGTTGGCTTTGGTTCGACAGGTCAGAGAGCATTGTTATACATCAAGCCACGTATCCTAGCGAATCAATTCGTCAATATGAATTCAGGATTCCTGGTAAAATCAGGCTAAAAATCTTTTCAGTAAAGCCCAACGGATCACATTTGCCCTTTACGTAGATTACAAATTATTATCCTGTAATATTAAGGTAGGTAGATTATTATGAATATATACATGTTTTAGCCATTGTAGGTGTAATCCTTTGAGCCTCTGGTTATTTAAATAAGCCCTGAATCTAAATTATCTGAATTTCAAAACGCGACGATCGGTTGTTATATCATCTGTTTAAATTAACAAAACGTGTTACGAAGTAAATACTTATCGTTATGTTGGGCTGGGTAAAATCATTAATTGAGTCTGGAGGGACTGTCAGACTTGTACTGACTAAAATCCACCGATATACCTTTACATTCCGGGGGCACGGTTACGTGAAAAGACATTACCGTGACCCCGGCAGACTTTGGTCCTCTCCCTGATCCATGTACTAACTTGCTACAAGTTGTCTAAGTTACCTATTATAAGCAAATAGACATTTATAACACATTTGCTCGTAAAAGGTCTCTTACTGCACCACTATCAGTACTGTAATGTACCTTATTACGCACTAGTGCGGTAATGTAAAACGCATCAAGATGTTCCGTCTAAAACGAATGGTACTTTTTAAAATCTTAGCAAAGAGTTTTTATGTCAGAAAAGTGGTCAACATTTTATGAATAAAATTAACTTTGAGAGATAAAATATAATAAAAAAACATTTAATTCTTTAATTTAAATAATTTTGACATTTAATTACAACCATTTATCCATAACAAAAATACAAAAGTATTAATTTACTTTATTAGTAATACTGAACAAAAGATGTTGATGCGCGAACTTCTCAACTTGGTAACCGATGTCAAAAATGGCGGCTGCGATCTGTCTTGAAAGAAAACCATTACAATTTTACAAAATACTCCTCAACCCGAATTTTGCGGATATATGTTGTCGACTCGAAATCTCTATTTTTAAATGTTTTATTATTCAGGTTAGCTCTCGATCGAGTCTACCGTAGACCTACACGAAATTATTATTAAAGTACGATTATTAATTGTAGTCAGTAAAATGACATTTCCAGTGTTGCAGGTTTTTCGTCCCAAATAAATAGTGATGTGGTTAATCGAGATTTAACAATTAAAAGTTAATCGAGATTACATTGTTTTTGATTCAATATCAAATTTCCTTTAAATAATAAAAAAATGTAATTTACGCTAATTAAACAGAAGAAACCGTGTATCGGTAGGTAATTAAATCTATACTAATATTATAAAGGTGCGTACGGATTGCGCGTACCCTGGTACGCGTACTCAGTTTACGCGTATCCGGAACGCCTAGTCCATACCTGCAGCTACGCGTTCACTCTTGGGGTACGCGTACCGCGCGAGCCAACTCGCAGCGCGAGCCACCGTCAGTCGGTTTTTGGTCGCGCGTCAAAGAGGAAGCACGCGGCCGGCTACGCTATATTTGGACGGCAAAATGAATAAACACGCGTGTTCTTCGAGTTTCAATAATGAAAATATTATGAGATTGATTCAACTTTATGAATTTCACCGGGTCTTGTGGGATAGCACACTAACTGATTATCGAAATAACGATTTACGCCAAGATGCATGGAAGGCAATTTCAAACAATTTTTTCATCCACCATCTAGGTTTCCGTTTGTTTCTCTTTTTTTTTATTTAAAATGTGTTGAATAATGACTAACGCCGCAGCAGTGGTGGTGCACGCAACCGCTAAGTTTGTCGGAGTCATGGCGAATGACTGGGGCTCGCGGAGCGCTCTGGATCGATTGACCTCGCGTACAGGTTCGCGGCGGTCCGTACAGGAGCTGTACGCGTATCCAATGTACGCGTGGACAGTGTTTCCCAACTACGCGTAACACAGGAACGCGCTATCCGTACGCACCTTAAAGCTGAAGAGTTTGATTCTTTGTTTGTTTGAACGCGCTAATCTCAGGAACTAATGTTTAGAAATGAAAAAATATTTTTGTGTTGGATAGTCCATTTATCGAAGAAGACATAATGTCCATTTATCGCCTAATAATTTCACATATAGGCAGTAATGAAGGTTTTGTAGAAGCCGGTTTACTTATGTTTGAATCGAAGAAATATGGATTATCATGAAGAAATGAACTCGGAGTGTTTTGAGGAATGGCTTAAAAGCATTTTGACAAATTTAAAGCCAAATGCGGTGCTGGTTTTAGATAACGCACCGTACCATTCAAGAAAAGTCGAGCGTATCCCTACTTCAAACTGGCGGAAGGCTGATATTATTCAGTGGTCGGATGAAAAACAAATTTAATATCAACCTACAATGATAAAGGTTGAATTAATAGAAATAGTAAAATTACAAAAATCTAAATACGAACGCTATGCTGTGGAAGAGTTGGCTGCTGAATACGGTGTCACAATCCTGCGTCTGCGTCCTTATCACTGTGAGCTCAACCCAATAGAGTTAGTTTGGGCTCAAGCAAAGGGGTACGTCGCCAGGAACAATAAAACTTTTAAAATAAAAGACGTAAAGCAATTATTTGAAGAAGGCCTGAAAGAAGTGACGCCTGAAAATTGGAGAAAGTGCATCAACCACGCCATAAAAGTCGAAGACAAAATGTGTCAAAATGAATGTGTGTGACAAAATGAATATGTGGATTCATTCATTATAAAAGTAACTGATTCCGATTCTGAATAAACCGATTCAGAATCGGAGTCGGAACTCGGAATCAATGACAGCCGTAATGAATAAAAACGTATAAAGTTACTTGTATATTCCCGACTTTCTAGTGTTAGTTCCTCTGAATCTCTATAAATTTTTCCCCAGCTTTTGTAATAATTTTGTAGTGAGAAATTGTAATATACTGGTATATAAGGTCCATATTTCTAAAATCGTATTATTTAATACGTTATGTATTAAATATATACAATAAAAACTTTTTGACAATAAAATAAAGCATGACTAAAAATGTCTAAGTCTATTGATTGCGGGGTGCTAAGGCAGGAAACCTCCACGTGCGCCCGTGGACTGGAGTTCCCTCTCGGATACGTCCGGGGGGAAGACCAGTTTTTCGGGCCGGTGCACCCTGGGATGCGGGCAAAAACTCTTCTTTAGGCTCTGTGTGCCTAAGGAGTCTTTGCCCGTATGCGAATAGCCTGTCGTGTGGACGCTCCAACGCGTGTCCCTCTGATCAGCAGAGGGCACAGCGGCGGAGCGGGCTTGCGGACGGTGAGTAATGGGTGACTCGCCGTCCGACCGAGGACCAAGCCCGGGTTGGTGGCGCGTCGTGTTTCGCGCCAAATGCCTGCTGGGGTCGCGGGTTTTTTCTTAACCCAGGTTACCGCGGCCCCGGAACGTACAGGGCATCCGAAGGAACACGGGTGGATTTTAGTCAGTAAGAGTCTGACAGTCCCTTCCGCCCCACCCAGGGCGGGAGGACTCATTTGATGATTTTACCACCTAAAAAAAAAAAAATAAAAAAAAAAAAAAAAAAAAAAAAAGTCTATTGATTGCCGAACATCACTATTGTAGCGGGTCACCCTTTTTTGTATCAGTGACAGTTGGACTTGTCATTTTACTGACTACAATTAAAAATCGTACTTTAAGTACAGATGTACAGATGTCAAGTAATAATGAATTTATTCATTTAATAAAGTCCGAGTGTTATTTATTTCCTCACAAATGTGTTATAAAACGTCGTATGACATACGTGCGGTTTGATAATTACAGCCTCTGCTTTCTAATAGCACTCGCCCTACGGGCTCGTGCGAGCAATATCGCCTCGGCTGTAATGATCAACTTACCGCACTTGTATCATAATGTACTATTACAAAAGCAACCTTAAAAGTTTATTTGTCAAGGGTTTGCTTTGACTCTAGTCAAGAGTCCACGCCAGTACTCCATGACCTGCGGAAATATCGTGTTATTACATTATTATAATGCGATTTGATGTAATGACATACACACTAGCGCCGCGTTAAAAGGTCATGGGCGGTGGCGGGGACTCCAAGAACACAGTCGAGGAAGCGTAGGAGTATCCAGAAGATGCCTGTTCACTCTAACTTTGAAATTCGGGAACACAGAGACAGGTAGTCCAGTTCCACTCTTATGCTGTGCGGACCGTAAAGGATAGGTAGTTTGGACGTGCTTGCAATTTTGTGGAATGGTAACTAGGTACATCTGATGGTAGAAGAAGGCGTGGAGAGTTCTTGAGCACGCTCATCGAAGAATAGGCTATATCTTTTTGAGATGCCTGTAGAAGCCTCGAAATTTACAGTTTTATAACTTCAGTTTACCAATACGCCATCTTTGTCATCTTCTGCCAGTCTTCTTTATTACTAGAGGTAATAAACCTCTCGTTTTTTTTTTACTATCTAGAACTCTTTCGTCTATATCTCCTCTCTTGGTCTCCTCTCATAAAACAAAACAGGAAACCGGGCCTTAAAACTCCATTCAACGGATTGCACAGAAACGCCATACAAAGCTAGATAATCCCACAGATCGGTCAATTCACTAGATGGTCTTTTGTTTTAGTTTCTATAGAAATCGCAACGCTTTCTGGTGTTTGGTATGGAATTTGAATGCATGTACGCTACCACGAAATACTATTTGAAAAAGTATATGCAACTCTCTAGCAGTTTTAACATACATTGCGTTTTTTCTTCTACAGCCTCATTACATCGAACGTTAACAATGCGCAATGGATTTCAAACTTAAACTTCGAAGGATTCTGTCGTTTTTGAAACAGTGTCTCGTGGTAGAGCGTTATTTCATTATGTAGAATGCCCTTGTGTCTAAATTCCATGTGGCAGCAGAGTCACAAAATTGGCGCTCATTAAGACATAATTGGGTTTCCACCGTGTCTCGCTGGCTAATTGTTTCAGGCTGGTATCTACCTAGTTTGTGGAACGCGGTGCGACGTTCTGAGGTTTTATTGTTGGAATTCTTACGTGGATTGTGGTCTTTTGGTCTTTATTCGAAACTATTTTTTGCCTGCGACTTGGTTTGCTTGAAGTTTTGACTCCCGACCGATGAGTTGAGAATAGAATAGAATAAAATAGAATAGAATCATTTATTCGCTAGAGATGGTTTTACAAAGCTGTTATAATTAATGGATGGTACAAAGTCATCTCACCTGCAGACTGCACCTGCAGACTGAGACGCAGTGACGTCTCAGCTCATCACCCGACCTACTACTTATTCTAATTAATATTCTGAATATTTTGTTTTGTTATAATTTTAGCTTATTTATTTCTTTATCCAGGGCTTCAATGCTCATTAAAATAGGAAACGAGAAAAACAATAGATTTTAATCATTACCTTAAAGGTTACTTCCCTCATACGAACTTAAAAACATGGTTTTTTATTTTATTTTTATACTCATACCTAAATGTTATTTTTACAACTTTTCGTGACATTTCACTACACCTCTTCCACAGAAGCAGTCGGAGAGATGTTACACAATAAAAAAACCTTCAATTTGTACATCGAAGTAAAATAGTTGGCTAAACGTAAAAATATACATCCATCTATTTTGATCAACCGTCGAAATAAATTAATGAACATTTATTGACAAAATGAGAATCTAGTAATTTTTATGGAGAAGATTCATGTAACTGTCATTTGGCGCTATTCTGAAAGTGGAACATTATCGGTAAACATTTGTATTTCTGTATTGGTAGTGCTACATTGCTACGGCGTAGCTTCTCGTAGCACCTGTTACGGCGTAGCTACTCGTAGTACTTGCTACGAGTGGTTGCGTTTGGAAAATGATGGTTTGATAGTATTTCAGTTGTAAGTTTTGATGATAGTTCGTTGTCTTATTATAATTTCAACTTTAATATCAATCACCAACTTTAATAATAATTAATGGACGTTTTAAAAATCCTCTTTTCTAAGAACCACCTTTTTAATATTGTTGTAAAGACTTAATTACTTACCGATCAAGAATTATGTAATAAAAAAAGATTAAAATTGATATGAAAAATAAGTCTAAACATTTTCAAACGAAATTACTTTGTAGGTTTTTTTTTAGCATTGACAAGGAATGATGGCGCCCCCTTTAGAGGGCCAAAACCAGCCGGGTTCGCGGGACTAGCGAATTTCTGTGACCCTGGAAAATAAAGGGCTATTGAAGGACATCGTGGGTTTTAGACAGTACAAGTCTGACAGTCCCTTCCGCTATTATTGGAATCAAATATAGCTCACAAGACCTTGGCCTTGTTTTGTTCTGTCTCCTGCTTGCACGGAGGGAAGTGGAAACATATTTTTCCTACTTCTCCACTATTCTTTTCTGATTAATTTCGTTGCAGGATCCAAGACAGGTAAATTCATTCTCCGGGACACGTCGAGCTTCATTGTCTCGGCGCTTTTCTGGTGGTTGCCACTGTTGATTCTGGCTCTCAGGAGTTGCAGTGGTTTGGGAATAGTGTAGTGGGTTTATCCTAAAAAAAATCCATTCCCGCTCTGCCCTGGGTGGGAGGACTCATTTGATGATTTAACCACAATAAAGAAAGCTATGATAATAAGATTGAATTATGTATGTTAAAATGTAGGAAATGTGCATCCATTCCTACATTTTAAATAGATTTGTTCTACGAAAACTGAAATTTCGCCACACAAAATTCAAGCAGACTAGACTCAATAAAAGGTGTAAACCAACTTATATTTCCTGCACTCAAGTGAACGGTGCAAAGCGCAACAGACGACGAAATTAAATTACAAACTTCTTCCTTCATACTTTGTGGTAACCTCGGAACAGTCTCGATTGTTTCATTGCAAGGGCTGGCAGGTTGGTAAAATAATAATATAATAATAATAATAATATTTCACAACTATCACACAACGCCAACTAGCCCCAAGCTAAGCAGAGCTTGTTTTATAGGTACTAGACAACTGATAATAGTTATTTATGATACTAGTGCGGAAAGTTGGTTTTTACAAACGAGTAGACAACGTACGCCCGAGGCGCCGAAGGCGCCCGAGGGCGTACCGTAGTCACGAGTTTGTAAATACCAATTTCTGCACGTGTGTCATACAATGTTTTTCAACACATTTATCCATATTAATATCAGATTCCTCCCTTGAACTCAGATTTATCGCAACAATTTTTGAAGTTCCTAATATGAAAATGGCGCGACTTTGAAAATGGCGCCACATGCACGTGGTGAAAATTAGAACTACATCTTTCATCTCATTTACTCTTTAGTATTAAAGTGAGACAACGTATTGAGCAAAAGCTCTTCCAAGGAGGTTCGATCAGTCAGGTTGTTTATTTTCATAATGTGAAACTCTTTGGTGGAATTCTTTTTTTTTTTTTGGAATTTAAAAAAAAAACCGTAAAGAAAACGCACGCTGCTCTACAAGGGGGCGTGCGGTAAAATAGGTACTTAGGTGAGAGTACCTATTTTACCGCACGCTGCGTTGTATGGTCCGTAATTTTTAACTTTCGAACACTGTATACAGGCTTTGTAAATGCATTTTACGAGCAAATGTGTTGAAAACATACTTATATATTTCTAAATACATACATATTATAGATAAATAACATCCAGACTCTTAGTGTCTAGTATTCGTAGTCTCTTTTTGCGCCAAATAAATGTTATTCTTTCTTTCTTTCTTTCTTTCAGACACAGAAAAAATGATCATGCTCATGACACAAACATTTGTCCTGGGTGGGAATCGAACCCACGAGCCCCGGCATAGCAGTCAGCGTCACTAACCACTAGACCAACAGGCCAGTAATAAAAATACACAGACACGCATAAAATTCACGCTTTTTTTCCATAGGGGTATGGCCGAGGTCATGCGGACGGCGAGTAATGGGCGATTCGCGTTCCGAACATGGACCATGCCCGGGTCAACGCGTGACGGCGCGTCGTGTTCCACGCGCGCCTCAAAGAGTGTCAGCATTATGACGGGGCCCCACTACAGAGGGCCAAAGCTTACCAGATCGCGGGACATATCTCAGAGTAATTTAGTCCTTATACTATTCTGGGCTGGTTCCATTCTCCATCTATCTTAATGCATCAAAACCCACCTTCTACGCCTCGGAAAACACTTAAAGCCTTAAAACAGTCTTACCATGAGGTAGAGTATTATTTACCCAGTGTTGTAGTGAAGGTCCGATAGGCTGTCGCTCCATGTAAAATACTGATACCAGCTGCATTTGGTTCGAGTGCAAGCCGCCCACAATATAGTTGGCAAAAGGCAGGCAGATGATGATGTAATGTATTACATAGAATACATTACATACCTATTTAATGGTTTGGTTTTTGAACTGTCAATAATTTTCATGGATTAAACAAGCTTCAGTTTGGCATTTATTCGCAAATTCCTTATCAAATCAACAACAAAACGAAATGCCTACATTTCAAACAGCGTATTTTCCTACAATCATAATTATTTTGTACTTAAATATTCAAAATATTCGCTTAACTTCACCTCTACTCTAGCATTCCATTTTAATAAGGCTACGTTTACAGCATCAGATGATACGTCTTGCGTCAAACGGCGTGGCTCTTTCATTTTCGTGTAGTAAGTATCAGTGGTCAGCATGTCATGTTGTTAGGACTTATATCATTCTCTGCACAGAAGAACTATTAACCATTTTCTACCTCCACGATTTTCGTAAGCTTTCTCAGGATTGTAGGAACAAAATGATATGGGGTTAGGGTACGTTCATATCTGACAAAACATCTGTCGAGCGGATCATCGAATGTTCTTTATCGCACTAACGGATCATTCGTTGATTGTAAACGGTCAATTGCTTTTCTATTTTGTCTGTTCTGGCGTTCCGCGACCGATGATCCCCACAGATGTTCCGTCAGATATGAACCCATCCTTATAGGTGCGACCAAATGGTGTTGCTTGGACGTATATGTGGATGCTGGCGCGAACTCTGAAATCTGTCAATAGATATTGTTTTTACTTCTATTTTACTCAGTTCTCGTTGATCATCCACCTTGGAAGGGATCCTTCGAACGTGTAGTCCGTGATCCAGAGGTAATACAAAAATGTGAGATTGTAGGTACGACGCCATAATGTGGGCTTTGAATTTTATGACGTCATAAAATTCTAGAACATTCGACCGTTCATTATTAGATTCTGAACGAACGTAATGGACGGTGGAAACTTAAAGGAAGTAAAAGTATAACGTGAAAACTTCTTTTTTTATTGCTTATTAGCAGCCAATAATTTATAGACTGTTGAAAGGAGTGGTCTCGTACCGATTCTTCGGTATTTTTACCGATACGGGCTCTGTTCTACCGAAATATCGAAGTATAACGATATTCTACGATTTTTGAAACATGGAGATTCTCTCGAATTGTATACCTATTTACAGTTTTCAGATGGCAACCTATTTCATTTATGTTAAGTGTTACGGGCAACCCTAGCATGCCGTGCTAGGGTTTGCCGTGTCCTTTTACTGACTAAAATCCACGGTGTCCTTCAGTAGCCTTTTTGTGTGCCGGAGTCGCGGTATACGTATGTCCCGCGACCTCGGCAAGGCTATGGCCCCCTGCAGGGGGCCCCGTCAGCGTGCTGACGCTCTTAGAGGCGCGCGTGGAACACAACGCGCCGTCGACCCGGGCATGGTCCATGGTCGGGCGGCGAGTTGCCCTTTACTCGCCGCCCGCATGCCCGCGCCTACGGTGGCCGGAGATCGTCCCGCGACATCCGTCGCTGTGGGCGCCTACCACTGCGTCTGGGGCGGAGAGAGGATGGTCTTCTCTCTCTCATGCGTTCCGCCTCCCCCTTCGCGAGCAGAACTGCTTCGCAGAAAGAGGCGACTGCCTCCCACTCCATCTCGCCCCGCAACATGGCCGCGACCAGTGCAGGGCGTGAGAGGTCTCCGCCTATCGCCCGCGTGAGGACGCGGCGGTGCTCCGCCCAAGCAGGGCATTCCTGCACCGTATGCTCCACCGTGTCCTCCGGACGATCCTCGCAGTGGTGACACCCTGGCGTTTCCTCCTTCTTTATCTGACACAAGAACCTCCCGAAGCTACCATGTCCGGTGAGGACCTGTGTCAGGTGGTAGGTGAGGACGCCGTGGGACCTATCCAGCCACTCCTCAAAGAGGGGCCTTACAGCCGCGATTGCGGCGTGCCCGTACCTCGGTTGCGACAGTCGTCCTTTCCAGACTGCCCTGAGATCGCTCCGGAGCTCTTCCCGCCGCGCCTCGACTTCTCGAGGCAGCAGGGATACGCCCCGACGCTGCGCCTCACCGCCATTCGTAGACGTGCAGGAGGGCAGTCGCCGTGTCCTTATGATTGCCCTGTTGATACCAAAAGGCGCCTCTCCCTATACATTTGATGAAATAAAACTTATGAAAACGTAGGTTGCGTTACTGACAACCCTGTCTTTAACAAAGAAGTTGAAGTTGTTTGTCATTGAACCACAGAAAAGTATAAAGCGGTGGGAGTAGGAAAGGATCATGGAAATTTATAGACACCTAAACTTGTAATAAATTCGACTAACTTCATCAAAGAGTTTGTTTTCTTTACAAGCAGTTATTTTTGTTATCTGTTTTTGTAAGGGATGTGTTGTAAGCGGTTTTATTTGGAAATTGAAGGTGGGAAAGTTTTTTTCTACTAAAGTACCTTATTCTGTTTCAGAAGACTATAAATATAACTAGGTATTCTTCTTAGCGTGTCATTGGTAAATTATTTTAAATATTACATAACATCATTATACATCTGTAATCCCCGAAAGGATAGGCTGACGTGTATGTACCTAAACGTCCATGCATACCTTAAGTTTAAGTCCACAGAAATATTAAAAATAAGTCCCATGTTCCACTTTGCCCGAGCCGAGAATCGAACAAGGGAGATTTCATGCTTAGCAGTCGCGGATACGACCAACGAGACGAGGCAGTCTAAATATATTTTTGTCCCAAAATAAGGTAACATGAACAAAGGTACGAACATTCCGAATAAAATCTAAAAACAGTACGTATTTACATTCACCATCCCAAATCCCTCGACCAATTGCGTAGATTATGTCCTTATCCCCAGAATCCGTCCTTTCAAAACACCTAAAAAAGGCCCCACAATCCACATTCAACAGGGCTGCCACCAAAAACAGCTGCTAAAAGTAAACAAACAAAACGCACCCTTGACATTTGCTGGACCCAACCATCCAATGAAGACCTGTAATAATTTATGCGGGTACCCATTAGAGAGCAATTTAGTGGTCCGTGGTGCGGGGCAGGGGGGGTCGAGTTAAAGTGGACGGTAAGTGCCACTGCCGTTTGCTAACTCGATTGTGGTGAGAACGCTTTGGAATCATGTTTGCCTGGTACCTTTAGTTAATGACTGGACTAATATTATTGAGTGGTGGTTGGGGAGTTGTTTATTTCGGTTTATTTGGACTGAATATTGCTCTTTTTTAAATCATAAATCCGTGTTTATTATTTCCGAAGGGTAGGGCAGGCGTGTACAGTCACGAGCAATAGCATGTATACACTAAGCAGTATTCAAAATCGATGTTCTGATACCATATTGATTAAACTTTTGCCTTTTCATTACACTTCTATTTTGGAAGTTATTCTATTACGAAATAGGTCTTATTTCAAATAGAAATGGAAACCAATATTTTACGAGTAAATTGCGTTTGAATTTTGTTAAGTGTATACATGTTATTGCTCGTGACTGTACATATTGGACAACCATATTTCGCGAACAGAATATAGTTTTCGAAAAATCCACGGAGATAATGATGTTTAAGTACTCATGTATGCTTAAATATGATGAGGATGATGCATCTAGCCGATTTTGGCCACAGTGACTGCAATCGATGGCTTTTAAAGTGGTTGAGAGCATTGATATGTTTCCCTATCATGTGCTCACCAGTGACTCGAATATCCAACTTTTTCTGTAAAACTCCGAGTACAAAGCGGACATGTCTAGCTTTTAGGTCGTTACGCTGCTTGTACAATTGAGGAGCTCGTGGCTAAATAATTACAGCCGCACAGATCGATTTTCCGGGTTAAGCCGCGCTTGCCGAGGTTGGTCTGTGGATGGGTTACCATCTGTTATATCGAGTTTCCTCCGTGCCTCGGAAAGCACGTAAAGCCGTTGGTCCCGGCTGTCATTTCTAGATCTTTGACAGTCGTTATTGTTAGTCAGAAGCTCTAAAGTCTGACAACCAGTCTTACCATGGGGTATGGTATTGCCCAGTTACTGGGTTGTGGAGGTCCGACAGGCAGTCGCTCCATGTAAAATACTGATATCCAGCTGAATCTGGTCTGACTGGAAGCCGACCCCAATATAGTTGGGAAAAGGCTAGGCAGATGATGATGACGCTTCTTGTACAATTGTAACCTCTTTGTCTCTTCAAAGGTGTAAAACTTCTCCAATCAAGCTTAAAGGTGCATTCACACACATCAGTCACGTCACCGTCACGTCACACACAACAACTTTTGCACGCACGTAGGGAACCCTATAAATGCACCTTTAATATACGTAAATTATTAAACCACATCTACGGAGAAAAAGCTGTTCTTCTAATGACCAGTGTTTTTTCATTTTATGACAACAATTTGTAAAAAAAAATACACTTCCAATAAAATGCGTTTTTTCAACTCAGAAATTACATTTCAGAGCGTTTCCGTCTAATTTTAAAGACATAAAAAATACTTGTGTAGCGATTTTTTATTGATTTAGAATGTATGTAAATCAATCTATACTATTGTTTTTATCGAGGAAGGCTATAAGCTTTATAACATGACGTTATCTATGAAACCATGGGGACACTAGTTTTGAATGAAACATTATAGAGATGCGTCTTTCTTTGGCGTCAGACGGCAAGTTTTATAATTTCCATTCACTACATTAATAAGCTAGGTTCTTATAATGTTTATCTTTGCTAAGCCGACCGCTGCCAACGCAGCATAATCCTCGGAATAAACCCAGGTTTGATCTTAAAGTCAACTTCAATCCTGCTAGAATTATATTTAATTCAAACTATCTGACTATAAAACCTTTAGGTTTCAGGACTTGGTCGCGGAACTGTCTAAACAGGGTACAGAGGCCCTGAAACGTAAAAGGCAACTGAAAGAATACCAATAACTTAGAGACTATTCAGAAACGTACTATGCTTACATCGAGCATATTTCAGTAAGATATTTGTGTGTGGCGGCGAGTAATGGGCAACTCACCACCTGAACATGGACCATGCATGGGTCGACGGCGCGTCGTGTTCCACGCGCGCCTCAAAGACCGTCAGCAAGATGACGGGGCCCCCTCTCAGAGGGCCAAAGCTTGCCGGGGTTCTGGGACTTATCTCATCACCGTGACTCTGGAACGTAAAGGGCTAATGAAGAACAGCGTAGATTTTAGCCAGTACAAGTCTGACAGTCCTTCCCGCTTTGGCCTGGGTGAGAGGCCTCATTTGATGATTTTACCACGATAAAAAAAAGGATATTTGTGTGTGGTCTGTTTTATTTAGATGTTACATTACACTTGACTGTGATGTGTTTTCAGACTTATTTCACTACTGTTACGATACCGGTAGGTTACTATTTGATTATATTGTGAGTAAAATCTTTTCTACATATATAATGTCTGGACTTTAAAAGAGACTGTGACCTCTGACTTTGTTTCGGCTGTTTCTTCTCAAAGTAGTACGAAACACCGGCCCCTTCTTGTTTTATGAAAAGACGTGTAAAAGTGTTGATATACCCTATTTGAAAGAAAGAAAGAAAAAACATTTATTTGGCGCAAGGGGATCACGATGGACAAACACATTCAAAATAAAAAAAAAATAAGCATAGTAAAAACAAAAATAAAAAAACTGCGGCAAACACAAGAATAAATAAAAGAATTGTTATTGTGTGTCTCACGGCTGCACCAAAAAGGCCCAGTTACATTATTAGTAACTCATATTTCATTTCATCATTACTATGTAGAAATAAAAATAAAAGCGACATTATCACAAAGTGGCTCATCTCTTTAAGAGTCTCCTAATAACTTAAAACCAACATGACTTTCAAACTAGCCACCCATCCATCTTGCCACCCCATCTACATCAACACACTCTCAAACTAATACTAAAACCAGTGACTTTCAAGTTTCTATCACTTTGCAAAGATTAATAACGCTCCAAACTTAATGTTACCAATAAGTGACCCAACTGCGGTAAGTAAGAACAGTGACTTTAACTTTACTCTTTGGTCGGTTTACATTGTTCCAGTCGCAAGGTTTAGTAATTTTGTTCAGTCCAGTGGACTGGTGGCCTACTATGACGTCTAAGTGACACTGACTGACCCAACGACGATATATTACTAGACTCCGCATGCACGATATAAGGAACAAAAACTGTTCTGTCAACTCGCTGAGGTACTACATAAGCGAGGGGACGGGGTACTGCGTTGTGATTGGCTATCTCAAGGTCTGTTCTGTCTCAAGGTATGTTTACGGCTCACAGGAGTGCTCGAAATAAGACGGATATAAGACTTTTTTGCCTAATGTGTTGACAGACATCGGTCGCCTGTTATTAGGAGTCTAGTAATATATCATCGTTGGACTGACCAGTGTGGGAACGAGATGTCGCAGTGGTAGACGCCCACGGTGACAGATGTCGCGGGACGATCTCCGGTCACCGTAGGCACGGTCATGTGAGCAGCGAGTTAAGGGCAACTCGCTGTCCATGGATCATGCCAGGGTCGACGGCGCGTTGTGTTCCACGCGAACCTCAAAGAGCGTCAGCATAATGACGGGGCCCCTCCTATAGAGGGCCATAGCCTTGCCGGGGTTGCGGGACATAGGTATACCGCGACTCCGGTACACAAAGGGCTACCGAAGGACACCGTGAATTTTAGTCAGTACAAGTCTGACAATCCCTTCCGTCCCTACCCGGGGTGGGAGGACTCATTTGATGATTTTACCACGAAAAAAATAAAAGTGTGGGAACGAGATGGCTCTAGACGAGTTGTAGAGCTCTGTCTCTTTCTCACTCACAGTGTTATTACTCTCGTTTTAAGACGTCTTGATTGGTCACCTGGACTAGTTGTCGTCTTTATTAATTGATATGTTTCTGTCGATTTATTGAACACTATCTTTTCCTATTATATCTTAAAACGCATCTTTTTTAGGGTTCTGTACAAAAGGGTAAAACGGGACTCTATTACTAAGACTTCGCTGATCGTCCGTCTGTCTGTATTAGGCTGTTTGTCATGAATCGTGATAGTTAAACAGTTTATTTCATAGATTATGCCGCTATAGGCAACAAAAATACATAATCTATGAAAAACATGAATATTAAAACAAATGAATATTAAAAAACAAAATAAATAAATGACTTTTTTGCAGTTTTTATAGGTACGGAACGCTTCGTGCGCGAGTCGTGATTTGCATACTAGTTGCAAGTTGCATGCAAATTGTATAGTGGAAACAACAACTTGCAAACAAATTGCAACTTGTATGCAATTAGGTTTAAACTTGTACGCACAATAATCAAGTCGGCACATTTGCACGCAAGTTGCAAGCGCATGCGGTCGTGCATAGAGGTTACTAGAACTAACTTGTATACCACTAAAATCTTGTATGCAAGCTGCAAGTTGAACAAAACCGTGTTTCCAATTCAAATCACTTGCACACAAGTCTGACGTCATACATGTATGCAAACACTTGCATAATGGAAACGCGCCTTTACTCGCTAATTCTTTTAATATTTTTTATTTGAGATGTGTTTGCTCTTGAATCCAATGTAGATCAGAGGTGACATAGAAATAGACAAAGAGTTCAGTACCTAATTTCTAAATAAATTTAGCGCACTGTACTGGAATCAAAACGAAGTATGTACAGCAATCTAGCACTGGATTAGATCACTGGACTGGAAGTGCCACTGGCATAATGTAAACGATCATTGACTTAACTTTAACTTAGCGTTATAAATGGATGTCTCCTGTTTATGTAATGCGCTTCTATTGTAACTTAGCGTGAACTGACAAACATATTAATGCTGTGTCATTGTTAGGCTGGTTACAAAGTAGGCAACATTTGTTGGCAACTAAAAAGTTGCTAGTATTTATTAATAGAGGTAATTTACAACGTGCACAGCTATTAAAGATATCAGTGTATTTTTTACAGTATTAATTGCAAGGGCAGAAAAACAGCGTAAAATACGAGTCGCATTTTCAATGACAGAAACACAACAAAGCAAATATTTGATTACGTAAACGAACATCTACTATGTACCTAATATCAAAAACAAAGAAAACATTTATCCGGTCATAGACACACACAGCAGCAGCAGTAAAAAAGAATAAAACGAAAGTTATAACAAAGGATAATAAAATATAGTTACATATAGTATTTCAATTCGTATCCTTCTTCTTTCTAAATAAATAATGGTAGTCATGATTTTTGGAGGGGTTAAAATCATCAACTCGCCCTGGACGCAACTGAAGGGACCCTAGCTGCATGCATTTGGCTCTGTAATCTTTGCCCCACATTGCGAAAATATGATCATACCTTATATCTAAACAAGGATAGGGGCCTACCATGACTTCGTTCCACTGCGAGAAAGAAACAACTATAAAGGTATAGCATAGCTCCATCTCGCTCCCTACAGTGGAACTATTCTCACTGTAAGACGTCATGGTAGGCCACCAGTAGTCAGACTGTAGATTAACTATTTTTTTTTTAACGTGTTAAAATCTACAAATGAGCCTTCCACCCCGGGCAGGGCGGGAGGGACTGTCAGACTTGTACTGACTAAAATCCACGGTGTCCTTCAGTTTCCCTATGTTCCGGGGTCACGGTGACAGAAATAAGTCCCGCGACTGTTAACTTGCTAAAAAATTTACAAAATCGTTCTCCTAAAATCAAACAAAGCAACATCTCAATGAAAACAGCTAAGCGTCACTGAAACATGAGATAAATCAAGCCGTCGCGTCTACCTCACGTCTAGACGAGATATACAACTATTCGTCTAGACATAAATAGTACCTACTTTTCTGTGTCTGAAATACTCAATCCAGGGGGAGGGGGGGTTACTTAGCACTTATCCCTGAGGTAGACAAGATTTTATGTAGATTTTCAAGATTTTTTTTTTGGTAATACTGTTTATAAATTCTGTTTTTACGACTAGATTTATGTTGGCCACATCAATGAATAAATTGAAAATCTATTTTCATTCGTTAGGGTGGGTACCTATTGAATATAATGACACGTATTTTTGTTTGTTTGACAAGGATAGAATGCAGTGGAACATTTTATCTTGCTCAAGACGCCAGAACTATGTGAACATTATACCCAAAAATGACGCATTGTTGTGAATTTTAAACGCTTCGTGTCTTTGTAAATTTCAGCTTACTTAACAATAGATAATAAATAAAACATTATTTGAGAAATCTCTATGACGAAATAATTGGATTTTTCCATTCACTTTACGTATTTTCCATCGTTATTATTTCTTCTTGAGCCGAGTATCTGGAATTACCAGCGCATTTGTGTACACACAAGGAATGCATTTTATTAGGTTCATAATGCTCGGTTCAACAACTTATTTAGAGCGCAGTAATTCTACTAAAAAGAAATAAAGTTTGGACGATGTAATTCATTTATTGAAAACCAGTTCTTGCCGGCAACTTCGCCCGTTCTTTAATTATATGACTGGAACTTATTACCTTATTTTATGTGTCATCTATTAGATGTAAATTTTTACATTTATTTATTCTGTTCATTAGGCATCACAAATTTTTTACTACATCTTTTCCGATAGTTTGAGTTTTATCATAATTTAAGTAAAATATTACAACGTTTTTGATTAAAATTTATAGGTAAAACCAAATAACTCATTTGACTGTACCTGTTTTTGTCTTCGTTTCTTATTCACGAACTTTAGAATTTAAGTAGCTTACATTCTGAATTGGAAAAGGATTAAAATTTAATTATTTTCGTTGCCTTTGAATTTTGTTGGTTCTTTCTATTTCTATTTTAGTAAAACTGCCCAAGAGACTTTGTCCCATCCAAATTACAAAATCTAATTTGTATTTGCTTAAAAAAATGATCGAAGTACTCCAGCTGCTCTCGAGATTCGTGATTTCGGTGATTGCGACGTTACGTTACGTACGTTGTCTGCGATTATATTTTGTTTTTTCATAGATTTACTCAAAATAAATTATATTTCGGAAATCTTTGTGAGACCGAATGGACCGAATGTTTTATCATTATTAAATTGTAATTATACCTGATCGCTTTGTTGTCGCGAATCATTATTTATATCATATTAATTACTGATCATACCAATTGCAAAAAAACACATGAAAACTAGAATTTGTCAGGCTACTACTGCGATTCCACCTTAATAACAAACATCATTTCATTTTACATTTCAGAATATTAACAATATTTTAAAATGTTAAGTAGCAATGTGTGTTAACAGCCTAACATGACACAACTAAACACATCATGACGTGAAAAGCCACATTATGAACTTCAGAATAAATGGTTATGTTTATAATTTAAATTCTTACAATACTTTCTTTTTACCAGAAAAAAATAAGGGCGTATTTCAGCATTTTTGACGCGGGACTGTTTCAACATGACTGTGGCCCTGGAAAGCAAAGGGAACGTACTGGGTCGATTTTTAGGCAATAAGAGTTTGGCAGTCCCTTCAGAGTTTTAATCAGTCCTTTCCAACCAGTGCGGGAGGATTCATTTTATGACTTTCCTACCTAACTAACTAACAGCTTTTACTACGGGGTCATCTGTGATATCTAGAAAATAAATCAACTGCTTTTTAATATTTCCACAATTTACATGAGAACTTATATTTACGATTATAAAAGTAAAAATCGGTTTGGCTGTATTAATTAACGGTATCTAATTTTAATCTGTACGCTAAAGAAATAAGTTACCACCCCTCAAAAACCAAGAAAATGAGCCACGTCTTAAAGGTCTTAATACCTCAGTCAGAACTCAAAGGCATCTCAAGAGGCGTGCTTGCAAAGAGACTTTTTAATACGGTCTAACCACTGCGGTAATTACTGGAAATTACCTTACAGGTAGGTGTAATTTATTCAAAAAGAAAGTAAGCAAAATAATTAGGTAGTTCTCAAGTTCGTAAATTAAGAAGTTGAAATTCTTGCTGCTCGGATAAAAAGAGAGTACTAAAAACACATTATCGAGCTAGCAGGTCACCACTTATCTTGCTCACCAATCCTTTAATAGACTTTGGAAAGCGTTGCTTTACTTTGATTATCAATCCAATGGCAAGCAAAGGCACACGTTGCCTTAGGTACTTTGGGCACTCATCCAAAGATAGAACTCGACAATATTTGCTTCCAGTAGAAGCTTCCGCTGCTATTATAATTAAAAAAAATACTGCTAGGCAGTTAAAAATTGCACTCATGGGGTATATTTATTTAAGGTCGATTTAACCATTCGGTCTGCCTGTAAATGTGAAAAAAATAGCGTATGATTTTCTGTTACTAGCCAAAACTCACACATTAGTTATGATCGTCTTTTATATTAGGTTCTGGCGGCCAGTCCCGGCTTCAGCACGGGTCCTCTAAAGCTGGTCCCGATGGTTACAAGCACAACAAAAAAAGAATTATCCAAATCGGTCCAGCCGTTTTCGAGTTATGAGCTTAGCAACACATTTAGTGATCCAATTTATATTATAGAAGATGTCTCCGCGAGACAATAGGTTGTATAGTTTACTTTCTTACAACTTGTAAGTTGTATTAAAGTAATAAAACTTATATCAATAGCTGTTATATTATTTCGGAAGTCTTAAAGTTTGATATCGTTATGTTCCTCAATATATTCAATTTTCGTTTTACTGGCATGGTTATAAGATACACTGTTATACCAGTTATTGGTAAAGTTCCATTCTGATAAAGGGATACGAAATATTATTTGATAGTTTGTTTGTATCTAGAGAAGGAGGAAGATATTTCATTAGAAACATAGAATTTATCACTACATATTTATTTAACACAAACAACATAACACACACAATAAACTAAATTTAAAAAAATACGTGTAGCACCCGGGGAATGCCGCGGTAAAGCGTTTTTTATTAATTTATGACTCTTTTTTTACGCTAGACTTCGGCATGGTGTTTGTTTTTCTTAACGTTTCATAGTGCAGTCATTAAAGCCCTAAACCCGAAAATAATTAGTAACTTGCTGAAATTTTAAGGGGTTCATAAAGAAGGTAAAATAACTTACCGGGTGATTTTGCGGCGTACTGGGGTGTACGGAAAGGGTTGAAAAGTGTTTTTCGTTAATAACGTTGCCAATAAAATTAGTAACACGCTGCAAATTTGGAATTAGGTTGTTCTTACCGTTTTGTAACGTGTATCAAATTTGCAGCGTTTTGCAACACACGGAACATTGATTATTTTAAAAAAAACAATGCAATTTGTTAATAACAAGGGAAAATAAAATAGTAACTCGCTGCAAATTTGGAATTAGGTTGTTTTTACCGGTTTGTAACGTGTATCAAATTTGCAGCGTTTTGCAACATACGGAACATTGTTTATTATTACGTGACGTGACGTGACGTGACTGTGGCCAGTCACGTCAATCTAACAGATCTATCTAGTTTCTTGCCCATTCTTCTTCATACAACCTACCTTTGCGAATGGGTGTAGAATCATTCCCATCCTATCCCATTTCCTATAATTTTAATAATCGACGTTTAAAAGTGCCTCTTTGATGGCCGTATTAAAATAAATGATTTGACTTTTGACTTTGACTTTAACTGAAACGACGTTAGAAGATGCGGGGTGTTGGGTTTATTTTCGTTGTGGAATTTCTTGATTCAATCGCCGCGCTCAGAACCGCGGTAAAAGCTGCGCAATAGCTTAAAATAATTTTGTGGTTGCAATGTGTCTATGCTGCGATGTGGCCAGTATTACCCTTGCGGTTGATAATAAAGGTAAAATGTGGTCCGTGTGAATTCTTGTATTTATTTTAATTAAAAAAAATAAACCAACGTCGCTTCTTGTGGTGTGCAACAGTTTTCCTGTGAAACAACCCATAAGTAATTAAGTAAGATAAAAAGCTTTTATTTGCCTGAATGTAACTTAATAGATTCAACTTTGAGCATTGCATTACAATACTACCTCCCTGACTGACGAGCATTCGCGTACATTTAGCCCCTTCGTACACTAGGCGACGCAAGTCTCCGATACTTTACGATATTGATATAGGTACATTGACGCGTGCCTGTGTCCGAACCTCTATGGATTTGTATTCCGATAGTCGCTTGGATACCGAAGTCGCAAGGTATCGGAAACTGGAGTCGCCTTGTGTACGAAGGGCCTTAGGTGCGCATTGTGATGCTCGATCGATTGTCCTCACTCGCCGATGAAACGCTCGAATCCGTAACGTTACATTACAGGTGAGGGAGCGCCTTTAAGTAGATAAGTTACAATTATTAAAATCAAAAAACTTATTAGTATAAGATCATTACCACTTATACCATTTCATATTTCAACAAGACAGCCTATCAGCGAAACCTTAAACGGAATTCGAAGACGGGCCGAAATAATTGAACTAATTGAATTTACCGGGAGACGCTGTTTAGCATTTTAATTGGAGTATTTTGGTAACTGAGAGCGTGCCGCGGGGCAAACTAATTATGTCTTTGATTGTATTTGTTGCTCTTTGGAGAAATATTGAGAAGTTGTGTTTGGATCTTTGAGAGCTCATTTTATTTAGAATTTTTACTAACGGTATTATATTACTCGAAACTGTATGAGGAATTTACGCAAGTCGACTTTACTGTCTAGCAACTTTCTCCACTCTTTCCACCTTTCGCGTTATTGACTACATTATTATCTATTCACCTATTTTAACACTTTTATTCTTATATCCGAAAATAAACTGGCTAAAGTGAGACTATATTGTGTACTTGAAGAAGATCTATGACTTAAGAAAAAGATCTAAGGGCCAGTACTGAGACTCTCAATAACTTTCAAGGAGTCTCTCGAGATACAGGTTCACACCTTGTTTCAGAGGTAGCTGTCAATAGGTAATGCTTGTTTTTTAGCTTACCATTACCTCTTAGGAAAACGAAAATCGTGAAATTTTGGTAATAGTATCCCGAATAAATAAAATAAAATATGATTACTATTTCAGCGCATAAAAATTGTTGGTTTTAGAGTGTTTGATAATTATATTAACACAAATTAATGATATCTATAAAAATATATACCAAAAATAAAGTGAGAAAATTTTTCTCATTGAAAATCACAACATTACAAAAGCTCTAATTCAGCTGAATACTGAACATCCATACCAATTACAGCTACCTACCAGCATTAATGTCAAAAAGCTTACTCAAATCCGACATGTTTGCTAAATCGTGTTGACATGAAGCCTTGATACCCGCCATACGTGATTTAGTTGCTAGAATATATGCCTGACCTTTCAGACTTATTGGCTTAAACCGGAAAAAGGATTTAAGAAAATCTGAAACTCGAGCATAAATGTGCGAAGCTAGGTGGACCGATGCGCTTTTTTCCGACTGCTCAACTGTAACTGCGAACAGTTGAGCAGTGGGATCCCCAATGCTCAACTATGTTTAGAGTTTAGACATTTTCTTTTAATTTTCTTTTTCACGATATAATTTATGGTCTACATGAAGTAGTTTGGTCCTTGGAAAAAAAGAGTTCTAGTTATCAATTAATAAAAGGCCAGGCCCCTTGTCAAATACGAATAGAGCAGTTTGTAGTTGAGCAGTTGGGAATGTAAACGGCACAACTCAGTTGGGCAGTAAGTTGAGCAGTTTCGAACAGTTGTACAGTTTAGTTGAGCAGTTGGGAACAAGCGGACCGATGTTAGTGTGATAGTCACGAGCAAGTATTTTAGAGAGCCAAAGCCTGCCGGAGTCACGGGGCTGTCTCATCAGGTAACCGTGACCCTAGAACTTAAACGGCTATTGAAGGATCACCGTGGATTTTAGTCAGCACGAGTCTGACAGTCCCTCCCATTTGATTATTTTACCACCATGCAAGTGACGCATTGTCATTTAGCGTTGATTGCGGCAAGATGGATCGCTTGATTTGAAGAAGTCGGCTGGCAGTGCATGGATGAGGATTACCTAGGACTGGAATGGTCAGCGTTCTTTGGAGAGGCTTACATCCAGTTAGACGGTTGCTGACAGTGGATGGCATTTGGCTGAAGAGATTGTATTGGTCTAAGGTCTAATTCAAACGATCTTTGAGCATCATCATCATCTTCTAGCCCTTATACCATTTTACTTGCAGTCGGCGCAACACGTTTCTTTCTTCCATTCTCCCCTATCACAAGTCATAGTATCATTTACTCCTTTTTCTTTCATATCCTTACTTATACAATCCATCCATCTTTTCTTTGGCCTTCCTCTTCCTCTCCATCCATCAATATTCATACTCATCACTCTCTTAGTCACATGAGTGTCATCTCTTCTCATCACATGTCCATACCAAGATAGACGATTCTCTTTCACTTTTTCTATAATCGGCGCGACTTTCAAACTGCCAAATGGATCGACTGCAAACGATCTTTGAGCAAATAATAATAATAAACCCGCAGGGCAGCTTGTGGCGAGCTGTTGGGCAGTTGCGACCCACACGGACCTGATCTCCCGGGAGATATCTCGTTCCTCATCTCTGTCTTGCCTTTATTGGCCGGTCAGAGTGAACACTGACGAGGAACAGACCTCCCACCTCTTTCTTGCCTTAATCGGCTGGCTAGAGTGGAGATTCGCAAGAGCAAACGTGCTCGGAGGAAGGAAGTATTTCAGTAAGTGTTTGTAGGGATCGACCATACTTCCGGGTTCCTGGTCGATTCTGAGAACCGTGAAATACCTCTCCACTCCTCAAGCACCTCAGGATATGTTTGCCCCTTGTCGCTACGTCACCTAGTGCTAGCGATATGTTTGGGGGCCCATTTGTTGAGTGTGCGAGTCACCCCCTGCCAGCGTATCTATGTATATTAAACATTGATTAGGCAGGGGCCATAGTGCTTCCATAGATACATATATATCCAGTCCACCAAACCCACCAAACGCCATAACCCAGTCTGTTGTTTCCACTTTCCGCAATAGTCTAACTCTAACCGGGGGTTGTCCTTGGATATACTGGCAAAGTGCATACAGGGATAACTTCCGGTTTGGGCCTCATTTCATTTAAATTGCGTAACGAGGCTCTGCAAGATGGCTTCGGCTCCTGGCACGCCCTTTAAAAGTCCGGGATCCCATGATCCCGAGATCTTAAAAGATATAAAAAATAATAATAATATTCCACAACTATCACACAACGCCATCTAGTCCCAAGCTAAGCAGAGCTTGTGTTATGGGTACTAGACAACTGATAAACATGCTTATATATTTCTAAATACATACATATTATAGATAAATTACACCCAGACACAGAACAAATGATCCTGCTCATCACACAAACATTTTTCCTGGGTGGGAATCGAACCCACGACCCCCGGCATAGCAGTCAGGGTCACTAACCACTAGACCAACAGGCCATTCAAAATGAACATATTATTTGTTTAGAATTTAGCAGCTAGATTTTTTTTCTCTAGTCATCTCTTTTCCCAACTATGTTTGGTCAGCTTTTAGTTGAACCAGGGATGCAGCTTAACGTCAATATTTATATGGAACGATTGCCTCTTCTCTGATCTCTACAACCCAGTAACTGGGTAATACGAAAACCCTGAATAATACGGATTATGCAAAAAATTTGCTCGCACAGTGAGAAGGCATTACTCTAATCAGCAAGAACATAATAGCCTGATTACGTATGCCTTTTTGAGTTAACAATACAAAAGCTTAAAGTCATCTAAAATTAACAGAGCCGTATTTAACGTGGCGTTAATACAATATATTATAAAACAAAGCAAGTCGGAGTGTTGGTAATGTATTTAGCTCGTGGTCGACCATTAGGTCTACGAGGGTGAGTTTTGGGACTTACTGACGGACAAAACGGTGAACAATTTTCTTAATTTTTTGCATCTTCGTCTTAGGGAGTCATACGCATTTCGCCCCATTTGCACTTCGTCTCTCGTTCGCACTTGGTCAGGTTCGTAGTTCGTCCAATTCGCAGTTGGTCCCATTCGAAGTTGGTCCCATTCGCAGTTGATCCCATTCGCCGTTCGATCCATGCATATGGATTGTAAGGGAAGAGTTAGTTCAGAGTCAGAGTTCATGCATTAAAGTGGGTCGCAGAGCTTTGTTTCACTCACAGTTCAGTATAATCTTCCTCATGCAGTTGGCATTTCACCCACCAAATACCCATAACTTAAAATATATAAGTTCGATGGCATACATTAGCAAGTTGCAGTGGTAGTGGACAAGCCACATAGCACGCAGAACTCATAGCCGTAAGGTTGGAAAATGGAGACCACGCACAGGTAAGCACAGCGTGTAGTGGTGGTGGGCAGACGACCTGATGAAAATCTCATGGATCACGCTAGATTCAAGCCGCTTCCAACCGGTCCTATTGGAAATCTATGGGAGAGGCGACTTGTACTGACTAAAATCCACGGCGCCCTTCAATAGCCCTTTATGTTCCGGGGTCACGGTGATGTTGGTCGCGGGTCTTACCCGCGACCCCGGCAGGCTTTAGCCCTCTGTGAGGGGGCCCCGTCATTTGCTGACAGCTCTTTAAGGCGCGCGGGGAACACGACGCGCCGTCAACCCGGGCATGGTCCATGGTCGGACAGCAAGTTGCCCTTTACTCGTCGCCCGCATGCCCATCGCCTACGGTGGCCGGAGATCGTCTTGCGACGTCCGACGCCGTGTGCGTCCACAACAGTGGATGTCCTACGGCTGATATGATGAAGTTCGAAGGTATTTTCACCCGTATGTAACACAAAATAAAGTTTGAATTTACCTTTTTATCATCGTTCAGCACATTAGCACTTTATTCTCATTAATATTTCAGGCCAAACGTTTTTCAATTAGACCCTTACGTTAGCATTAATATTTCTTTTATCCAAAGAAAGGGAAAAAGGTCCAATTTTTCGTTTGAAGGCGAAAATGTGCTGCTTTTAACATTAATAATTTATGAGTTTACGACGCATGATACGTATGACAGACGTGTTCTTGTAAGGGTACGTCTAAACAGTGTATACTCTCTACTTAGTCTGTGGTCTAATCCAAGGTTATAATGGAAGACCTACACTGACCTTATTAGTGAAGTTCTTCAGAAAAAGCGGGTACGTAGTAAGTACAGATAGCGCGCGAGTTGAATGCAGTCGGGGCCTGAGGTGAAGAGCCCCCCGCTACCCGCACGCCCCACCTCATGCGCCTGCAGTGTAGTACTTTGCCATCCTTGTCAACAGCACTACCGCATTCCTAAGCTCTGCATTCAACTCGCGCGCTATCTGTACACTGACCTTATTAGTGAACTCCTTCAGAAAGGCCGTGTTAGTACTTGCAATCGGCGTGCTTAGATAGAGTCTAGATATATGAATGTGGATGAGGCGAAAGGAGTAGATACGTAAGGATTGTGGCAGGTAGCGTTCTGTAGTTTCTGCCTAGGGTTCATAGGAAGAAGGCGTGTTTGTTTGTTTTGTCTTATTTATATATGAAATGCATAAGTATCCTGTTATAAGTACATTGAATTCATTGGTTCTTCAAAAAGTTTTGAAGTTATGAACAGTTGTTAGAAAGTGGATAAAACCAGATCAAACTTCATTCATTTGAATAATTTATGATCAAGTGGCCTACCGTGAACTCTTAAAGCGTGAGTCTTTAGGCTGTGGGAAAGAGATGGTGCTAGACGACTTCTATAGCTCTGTCTCTTTCCCACAGCCTAAACTGGATCACGTTAAGAGCTCGTGGTAAGGCCTCTGGTATTTTTCTTTCTCAGCCTGTTTTATTTTATTTGGATAAATCCAACCTAATTGGACCCACATAATAGTTGGGATACTAAATTTCTACGGCATGCATTATCTGCATTTAACCATAATATTCTCGTCTTTAAATTATTTGATCTGGGACTCAACATATTTTTAATGGAATAAAATACTGATTTCAGCTCAGACACGCCTTTTGTATCATGGTAAAATCATCAAATTAATGAGTCCTAACTATTTGTACTAACTAAAATCCACGGTGTCCTTCTTTAGCCCTTATCATTCCAGGGTGACGGTAATGAGATAAGTCCTGCGACCCAGATAAGTCCCACGACCAAGTTTAGACACACCTTAACATCGTTACAATATAAGTCACGAGCATCAAAATGTCGCGGGTATATTGTTAAAAAATAAAAGCCTATGTGGAATTCTTCTGAATTTTCTTGGAGTTAACGTCACGTGAAAATGTAATGAGGAGCGTGCGTATTGTTAAGGGTTTTATTGATTTCGACGCACAAATGGTTACAATGGTTTAAGACGCATTTTCACTAGGAGTCATGTCGCGGAGACATGTCACCCAACATTCACGTGCTGTGTCTGTGCAACTTGGTGGGACAAAGTCGCGACATTTCCCTTGTTTACATTCCCTAGTTTCTACTAGTGTCTACAATTTGTACGACCGTCCCGCACGACGTCTGGCTTCGTCGCGAGGGTCTAGTGAATTCCGTATAGAGCGACGGAGTTGCGGAACAAATATCTCCTACTGAAAAAGCGGCTTCATATTTTTTTATTATGATACACACATATCTTAGGTATATGTTACGGTAAAAGTCAATAATTGAAGATTATTAATAATTATCTATTATTATTAATAATTACCGAAAGACGAGGTTAAAGTGATTAATTAATCACATTTGTCGGTTGTTATTAATAATTTGACCCTAGTAGTGATAAATGTAATAAGTAAAATTCCTTCACAGGAGCAAGTCGACGGAGCCCCGCTCCGCGGGGCTCCTACTTCTGCGTGGTTAAAAAAAAAATAACCACGAAGAGGATGGCAGGGTCTGAAAGACCCCGCCATCCTCTTCTAACCTAAATTGTCCGAGTCGGGGTGCCAGCAAGTCCCGAGGTTAGACCTAGTTCTAACCGGCTAAACCTAGGTGTAACCGACCACATGCTGTTAAACCTACGTGTATCATACTTATCTTCAGTTAGCACTAGGTTTTGCCGTTTAGTTTATTAATTTTATCACTTTTACCAATATGTGTCGTGAATTATTAATAATTACTACTAAAAGTAATAAATTTCGATCGTTTATTCACATTTACCAAAACATGTGGTTATTATTAATAATTTCGTAAAAATATTAATAATTTTCAATTAATCAGATTTACCGTAACATATACAGCAGCCTATAATACTCCCAATGCTGGAATATAGGCCTGCTCTCTGTTGGAGGGACAGCTGAGGTCATGCCCGTTTTCCTACGATGGTTTTTTAGCACCATTTTTATAGCAGTGATGGCGCAGTGGCTCTACAAGTATGTAGTTGTTTCGGGTATGGGTGTTTGTATTTGAGTTTCAGTGTTTGTAAACACTCCCACAATAAAGGAGAAGTTATAGCTAGTGTAGGAGGAAGTTTAAAAAAATGCTGGTACAAAGGTCTCATCCTTGGGCTCAGTAAGGGTTGATAGACGTCACATTGCGTTAAAAAATGTTGGTCTAAGACATGTCAGTATTTTCACGATATTTTCCTTCAGAATACTTGTGTCTGAACCCGCCATGTGGGCAATAGTTTGTATTGTATCCCACTAATATAATCAAAGTGAAAGATTCTGAAGATGGATGGATGTTTGTTACTCTTTGTTAAACACATAGGTTACAACCTGGATACTACAAAGGATAGTATTTAATCCGATTTTAGGTTCTCGTGGGATAATTTTCAAGCTATAACGGGGCCAAGTCACTAGCAAAAGCTAGTATAATTATTTCAAAGTACCAGGGACACATAGGCACCAAAGGTATTCACGTTATGAATCGAAACTATTTGCACGCAGCCTGTACCTACATACATGGTGAGTTCACTCGGGACAGTTTCCAGTAAATTGCGAACGTAATTATTAGTTCCGCATAGTTTTGTTGTATGTGAGTTGTCGGTGCTAGGACAGGGCACGGCCATAGAATAAGGTAACTGTTTAGAAGTGACACTATAGTGAGTTTCCCCTCAATTTTTTATCGCCTAATAAATCAATAAATCGTCTAATGAGGAGGAATCATTTGCTGATCCTTCCCAGGGCGGGGTGGTGGGGTCTGTCAGACTTGTACAGAAAAAAAAATCTCGGTGATCCTTGAATAGCCTTTTACGTTCCGGACCATGGGCCATGATCGGACGGTGAGTTACCATCCGCATGCCCGCGCCTACGGTGGCCGGAAGTTGCCTCGCAATGTCAAATGCCGTGAGCATCTCCACGTGCATTATTGAAACTGTTACAGAGCTGATGGTTTTATGATAGGGTCCAAAGTGATGTCACAGTCAGATACGTACTTAAATATAAAGGTGATAAGATAGTTTTGGAAGGCTTCTCTATACATTGTTACTCTATGTAACAACTAGGCAAGTAAACAGGAGTATATTATTATCAGCTGAGTTCCAAACTAAGTTCATTGTTTATATTAAGGTTATTGACTGTTGCTGTTGTATTTGTGTTGTAGTTATCGAAGTTGCATGGGTAGAGATATTTGAACGAAATGTGAATAAAATTCCTATAGCAGGTCTAAGGTACGATTCAGACAAACCGGCTCGCATCGCGGCGGGCCGGGCGGCATTTTACAATGCGGTAAAGAACATTGAAATGTATCAACAGTAATTAAAGTTCATATTTGCATGCAACTTACGCATAGACACGTCGTGACGCGTCGCGGGATGCCGACGGAGGTAACTATGCATAAGTTGCATGCAAATATGAACTGTAATTACTGTTGATACATTTCAATGTTCTTCGAGTCCTTTGGTCTGAATTGTACCTAAAACAGCAATTTAGTAATATTCGTAATGATTCAGTTTGCTGACATTGAGGCACGCGTGGTACACGACCATGCTGTCGACTTGAAGCTCTTGATTGGACGGCGAGTTAAAATTGTATAGATAATCTTTCGTCTAATAATGATAACGATTGATTTCTTATTAAAATGACTTATTTAATGACGTGGATACATCATATCCAGTTCCGAATTTACTATCAATAAACTCTTCAATGATCTTCATAAACCAACGGTATATACTCAAGTTATAAAAATCGGCCAAGAACGAGACAGACGCGCTCGGAAGTATTCCGTACATTCTATTACTTATCTGTAAAAACGGCAAAGAAATCATGTTTGTTTTATGGAAGCCCCTTAATTATTTATTTTACTATCTTTTTTTTACTAGGAGTGTAGCACCATAACTACATTTGTACTAGTTATATTTTTTGTTTTTTGACAATCCTAAAGCCTTTAATTGATTTGAACGATTTCATTTTATTTTTTAGTATTTTGTTATTTTAGCAGCAACAGATATACAATCATCTTTAAAAATTTCAACTGTCTAACTATCAAGGTTCACGCAGATATAACTTGGCGACAGACGAATAGACAGAAGACAGAAAACGGAGTCTTAAGGGTGCGTTTAGCCGATACAAAAATCTGGACAGAAATCAAGCATTTTGAAGCATTTTGACAGCCATCACAGCTTAAGCTACTCAGCAATAACCATTTCTCTTTTAGTGCTGACACGATTTTGTTTCGGCTAAACGCACACTTTTTTTTTGTGTGGTAAAATCATCAAATGAGTCCTCCCATCCCGGGCAGGGTGGAAGGGACTGTCAGACTTCTACTGACTAAAATCCACGGTGTCCTTCAATAGCCCTTTACGTTCCGGGGTCACGGTGATAGAAATAAGTCCCGCGACCCCGGCAGGCTTTGGCCCTCTGTGAGGGGGCTCCGTCATTTTGCTGACGCTCTTTGAGGCGCCCGAGGAACACGACGCGCCGTCGACCCGGGGCTAAACGCACCCTCAGTACCTAATTGAGTGCTTATTGAACCCTTTGAGAACAGAACCCTAAAATCCAAGATGGCGAAGTAATGTGACGTTTAATAGAAAATATAAGAAATAATAGCCAAGTTAGTAATATTGTGTGTAATGAGAAAACTCCATTAGCTCCCACGGAGTGCAGTGGTTAAGGAAAACTGAAGGTCAATGTATGACCTTTCTTCCATGTTTGTTGTAAATGGTTTTAATATTATTGTTTGGTATGAATAATGATCCTCGTGGCTAAATCCAGGGTCAATCTTGTCGTTGGACCTTGACCTTGTCAGGTAACCGTGACCCTGAAACGTAAACGGCTATTGAAGAACAACGTAGATTTTAGTCAGTACGAGCCTGACAGTCTTTCCCATGCCGCTCTGGTTGGGAGGACACATTTGATGATTTCACGTAAAAAAAATTCGATTGACTTTTTTTGTATCGCGGGACTGACTCCTCTATTAATTATGACCCTGGAACGTAAAGGGCTATTGAAGAACCAAGTAAATTTTGGTCAGTACGCATCTCACCTAAAGACAAAATTTAGCGATTGCTTTTTAGGAATATCCATTTATGCAGTTGTTATTAGAACCAAAACACAAAAAACTCAAAAAGTAAGTATCATAAACAGCAGAGGAATAACATTGAAAACCATAGATCAAGAACAAGGCAACAATTAATTCCACACACAAATAAAACATGACACCAGATCGCACCCTTTCTCGTGTACCTTCAACCGCACTACTAATACAATCCTTTGTACGCATTAAAATTAATTGTCTATAGGCGCCGGTCATACCGTTGGCGATTAGCGAGAAGTCGGCAAGAACTAAGAGCAAATGATTAACGAAAATGCTATGTAGTCTTTAATAGGCGGCACGGTTAGCGCAACGGCTGTGCGCTTGGTCTGTTGTGTAGCGTGTCGTTGATTCGATTCCCGCACGGAAAAAAATTGTATGACCTAAAAATTGTTGCTGCGGGTCTTTGTGTGTGATTTTATATGGTTGTAAACACACCCACGATACTGAAGAAACTCCTAGTATGGGGCAACGTGTAAAAAAATAGGAAACTACAGTGCGACGTACCTCTACAGAGGGTTTCTCTAAAGTCTAGACTGTCGTGTCGTGTGCATCTTAAACACATAAAATGGTCACCTTTTTTCTTTTAGCGTTGTAAAGTCATCAAATGAGTCCCTCCCACCCCGGGCAGGGCGGAAGAGACTGTCAGACTTGTACTGACTAAAATCCACGGTGTCCTTCAATAGCCTTTTATGTACCGGGGTCACGTTGTTGGAATAAGGCCCGCGACCCCGGCAGGCTTTGGCCCTCTGAGAGGGGGCCCCGTCATTATGCTGACGCTCTTTGAGGTGCGCGTGGAACACGACGCGCCGTCGACCCGGGTATGGTCCATGGTTGGGCAGCGAGTTACCCTTAATCGCTGCCCGCATGCCCGAAAATGGTCACCTTTAGATATGTTTACCAGTGGTTTCATGTGCAAAGTCTGTACTTCACAACCAGCTCCAACCACTTTGAGATGACACTGTTGTCATCTCAAAGTGGTTGGAGCTGGTTGTGGCTGAGCGATCGACTCCTGCGCATCGTGTCGTGGGTTCGATCCCCGCACGGAATAAATACTCGTATTTGTACATAAGATCTTTAAGTACGTATTACGGTATTTCTGTTACTGACAAAGAATTTACAATCGTTTGGACAATCGTGGAGCGAGAAAACAGTCAATACATTTAACTTTCCCGCTAACGGTGGGACAGTGGCCTTAGTAATGTGAGCGATACACGGTACCCTTGGTGTATTAATCATTAATTATGAACAGAGGGATGACGAAGGTAGTTTTCTTTCAGCGGCTGTTGTGTTTTAACGCGATTTTAGTCCTATTGAAGCAGAATTATGAGTAGACATTTCATCATCATCATCATCATCAGCCGTAAGACGTCCACTGCTGAACATAGGCCTTCCCTCTTATTAGAACGCGACGCTGAACGACCATTCGACACTTGCATCCATCGGTTCCCCGCGACTTGAGAGTCGTGGTCGCCACTCGAGAACCTTTCTTCCCCATCGGTTGTCAGTTCTACGTGCGACAGCAGAAGACTTTTATTTTATGTTAAACAGTGGGCATAAGAAACTGATGGCTTAGCCAAGTATGGCACAAAACGTTATAAGCGGAGTTTTTTTTATACGTGGTAAAATAATCAAATGAGTCCTCCCACCCCGGGCAGGGTGGGAGGGACTGTCAGACTTGTACTGACTAAAATCCACGGTGTCCTTCAATAGCCCTTTATGTTCCGGGGTCACGGTGATGGAAATAAGTCCTGCGACCCCGACGACTTTGGCCCTCTGAGAGGGGGCCCCGTTATAATGCTGACGCTCTTTGAGGCGCGCGTGGAACACGACGCGCCGTCGACCCGGGCATGGTCCATGGGCGGACAGCGAGTTGCCCTTTACTCGCTGTCCGCATGCCAGCGTAGTTGTTTCTTAAAGAAAATTACACTCAGCTTTGGGATAAGAAGAAAAGAGGAGAAAAAAAAATGAATAAGCGTGTGTGATATTGAGTTTCACCATGAATTTAAGGGTTACGGAACAACTCGTGCCTGCCGAGGTCGTGAGACTGTCTAACCAAGTGCCTGTGACATTGAATCTATGGGCGCTATTGAAGGACACCGTGGATTTTAGTCAGTACAAGTCTGACAGTCCCTTCCGCCCTGTCTGGGGTGCGAGGACTCGTTTGATGATGTTACCACGTAAAAAAGAGGCGTTCCCTCACGGCAAGTATTCACCTGTTATATACAGATTCGAACATTACAGATCACAACACATGACATAGAGCATCAAAATGCCCACTTCTCTGTTACATTACAGATTCGAGCATTTCATCGGCGAGGGAGATCAATCGAGCATCACAATGTGCAAGTTGTATCAAAGGTACCCGAATGCGTCAGTCAGGGAGGTAGTATTGCAATGTAATGCTCAAAATCGAGTCTATAATGTTAACATTACACGCGAATGCTCCCGTTGATGCAGCGCCTTTAGGGTCCTTTGAAGGAACTCCGTGGATTTTAGTCAGAATAGAATGGAATGGAATGGAATTGAATGGAATGGAATGGAATGGAATAGAACAGAATAAGTATTACTCTGATATTCCCTTTTGCTCCACCCAGGACGAGAGTACTCACTCACAACGTGAAGTCATATCAACGGGTCTCCTAGGTGATGAAACCTAGGTGAATCATCGATCATCACTGCTTAACATCAGGCGAGATAGAGGCCAAACGTGTTCCTATAGTTAAATAAAAAAAAACGCTTATAACTTTAACAATATTAATATTCCACAACTATCATACAACACCATCTATTAGTGCCAAGCTAAGCAGAGCTTGTCTTACCCATAACACACTAGACAACTGATAAACATACTTACCTATATATTTCTAAATACATATAGATAAATTACACCCAGACACAAAACAAATGATCGTGCTCATTACAGATATTTGTCCTGATTGGGAATCGATTCAACGACCTCCGGTATAGCAGTCAGGGTCACCAACCTCTAGTCCAACAGGCCTCTAGACTTTATCTGACCATGGCAGAAGACTTCTAAAGACTACTGTCAGGTAAGATTAAGGTTGACGGCACCATTAGTGCAGTGACTGAGCGATTGGATTGCTGCGCTCCGTGCCGCGGGTTCCATTCCTGCACGGAACAAATATAATGTATGATCTGCAAGTAGTTTTTCCGGGTCTGGATGTTTGTGTATGTGAGTTTCTATGTTTGTAAACGCACCCACGATACAGGAGGAAGAGGTATTCCACTTAGGGCAACTGGCACCTGCGAAAAAAATTGACAAGAGCCTTATAGCCTTGCTAGTGTGGCGCAACGTTTTTTCAAAAGAAAACTAAAGGATTGAAGTTCGAATGTTCCGCTATTTCTGCCCATTCATGTCAATTTCCTTTACATAAAATGACACGAGTTATTAGCGGGACACGACAGTACCCGAATGAACCCGAAGCCGGTATTTTGATTAATTATAGACCTTCTGACATAATTAATTACTACGTTTTTACGCCTTTACGGGTTACGTAATAAAAGTCATGTTTCTTTGTAGAATTTTGATTTGAAACCAAGAAGTGTTTGGAATACGAATACTGAATTTATACACAACAGTGCCCTTAGCACGAGTTTTCAGTATTTGAGAACCTTTTTGGAACTTTGACTCTTTCAAATTGACAATTTTCAATGAATAAATTAGTTCCTTCTTCGCACAACAGAGGCGCTGTTCCATTTTTTCATACAAGAAACGCTGTAAATACTGGAAAGACGCTGTAAAGTAAAAGAGTGAAAACTCGTGCTAGGGGTACAGTTCTGTTTGACGCGTTTCAAAAACGTGGTGTGCATAGGCCCTAACATACCTAAGCATATTCAAATATCTGCGTTGTAAACACACAAAATACAATTTACAAAATGCTGCATAAACAAAATTACATTTAATTTTCAAACGAAATATACTCGTTCAATTCGAAATACCAAAAAGGTTTATGTGGTATTTGCGGAGTTTAAACATAATCAAGTTTAATGAATAAAATATATCGAAAATTGTGGTTGTTTTGATGTGAATTAAACGTAAAAGTTTTAATGTTGAAATCATGTTTTGATAAACGCTTGTGGAAACTGGCATGCCAACCAGTGGCGTGCCTATAAACACATTAAAGGGGCATTCACGCTCATCAGTCACCGTCACGTCACGTCAACGGCCCGATTTAAAAAACAGAATGTTTCTACACTCCTATATGATATTTGATAACACGTCAGTCACTGACCAGTCACCGGCACGTGTGTGTACAAGTTTCATTCGGTCACGTGACGGTGACGTGACTGATGGGTGTGAATGCACCTTTATTATAGTTCAAACATTTTCTAGTATTTCATTATTATATGCAAGTTACTAAGTTATTTTTTTGTGATACCTAGGTTCGCTTTTGACCACTATCTCGCCTCAAGGTAAGCAATTTTTTAAAGCCCCTATAAAGTATAGTAACTAATATTGTATATCATGTTTTGTCAAAGTTCTCGGGTCCAAACCGTAAAAAAATAATATAAATTTATAATCGCTGCATGTTATTACTTCATATTATCTATAAAACAATGTCATCATGCGATGCAAATAGTTGCCTTAGATACATATAAAATACGCAGTTACTACTTATGTGTCAACCTTCATCTGTATTCAGACTCCGTTATCCTTGACATTTTAGTGTCAAGGGAACATGCAACGCAGCCCTGACGCAATAGATTCGGGTAGTATCGGGGAAGTTCGGGACAGTTCGGGTTTCCGGACGATTTGGTACGAGTGCAACTGGTAGCTAATAGAGTGGTTTCACATTAGACGATAAGCGTAGCGCGATATCGGCGGCATTTGTAGTTGGGCTCACGATTTTTAGGGAAAATAAGTGAGACAAGCCGACATGTGAGTGTCGTGTCGTTACTGTTATTGTGTAATTTAAAAGCGCCCCTACGTAATGGTTTCAGATGTTAAAATACTAATAAATCATTATTTTATTACATTATAATATATTACTGCTATTCTAAATATGAAAGTTTGTAAATAAATATATAATAAATCGACTTTTTTTTAACTTGCTCTTTCTTTTTTTTACGTGGTCAGTAAATGAGTGCACCACATGGCAAAATGGCAGAGACTGAGAGACTTGCATATACTAAAATCCACGACGTCTTTCGATAGTCCTTTACGTTCCAGGGCCACGGTTACCTGTTGAGACACGGTAGTTTATAACCTACATTATAATGGGGGGCATTATAGAGTTGAAGTTCATGTTTGATTCGGACACGTGTTTATTTGCCTCTAACAGCTTCAGGCATTGAGCGCTTTTACATTAGACCATATCTATACGATATCGGCGGGATAGGTATTTTCATACACTTCTAAGGAAAAAGAGTGAGACAGGAAAGAAAGAAAGAAAAAGTTTTATTGGACTCATACAGTAACTTAAATTACAGATAATCTAAATAACATAAATTAATCAATTTCGGTCCTGTACGAAGCCAAAAGGCCCCTATCTCAGCATGTGCTGTGACTTTATAGGAAAAAAGTCACAGCTGAAGAATACAACTTTTTCAATATTTTGCATCGCTATATCTCCGAAATGGTGATTCTTAAGAAAAAAGTGTAGGAATTTTTTTTATAGATAATTGTATGATGAATAATTTTTGTCTCACCTTTAAATATGATAACACTTACCGTTTAGCGGGAAAACTCAAAAAACCGACTTTTGCCACATTTGACCTTGAATAAAAAGAATTCCACACGCTGGAGTCATGTGGATAATTGACAAATTGTGTGTAATAGTGTTCCCAACATTCATGCCAATTTTTAGCTGAGTGCGAATTGATGTAACCTTACCCCTATTTTTGAAGCTAATTTGACCGGACTATTGTTTTAAAATAGGGCCCAAAGTGACGGTGACAGGACGATATACCATTGTCGTGTCGTTCCTGCTATCGTGTAATGTGAAAGCGCCCATTATCGGTGAAATTCGGGAAAGGTTGGCTTTTCAGGGAATTTAATTAAAGCGAGTGCGGCATTATCATTCAAAATGCATTGCGGGAATTTTGTAATGAAAATTGTATTTATTATTTGGAATTTCTGTTTGTTACAATAATGTTTGTTGTTTATGTTTGAGAGAAACGTATGATGAGAAAGGTATTTTACGAGGCTTTTCAGACCACATTTTGAGCCCCCATAGCTTGCTAAGTTCGCGGGATTACGCGGGCATGCCGGGGCCGAGTAATGGGCGATTCGCTGTCCGCCATAGGCCATGCCCGGGTCGACTGGCGCGTTTTGTTACACGCCCTAAAGGGCCAGAGCACCCAGAATCTTAAAGGGCTATTGAAGGACACCGTGGATTTAAGTTAGTCCAAGTCTCACTACCGGTCTATGTTTAGCAGTGGACGTCCTGTGGCTGAGATGATGAAGTCTGACACTTAACATGACAGTGAAAAAAAAATGTCCCAGGATTATGTAAACATTTTCATCACATTTTCGTGACTCTGGACTGTAAAGGGCTATTGAAGGACCACCGTGGACTTTAGTCAATATGAGCCTGACAGTCCTTTCCACTTTACTCAGGCAGGGAGAATTTTTTAGACGATTTTACGTCGCTAAAAAAAGACATCCAAAGAAAGGAATACGATATGAAGACATCAAAATAACGATCAGTCGTCTATAAAACATTTATATCAAAACCCAGCTTTTCACATGATCGTACAATGGTGACAGCCCACACCAATATTCACAACAAAGCGTGGCTCATTTCATTATTCTCACTACAAATATTAAAGCGTGACCAGAGAGCTTTGAGTCTATAGATATGGGGTCTATACTCTAATAGGCATTTTTTTTTCGTCGTTAAATCATCAGATGACTTCTCGCGCCCTGGAGGGACTGTCATACTTGTACTGACTAAAATCCACGGTCAAGTGCTACTGAAGGAATAGCACTAGTTCCAGGGTCACGGTAATGAGATAAGTCCCGCGACCGGGGTCCATATATTAGCAATTATTATTCGATATAACCATCAGCTTAACCTTTTCCCAACATTGGGGTCTGCTGAATATCAGTATTTACAATGGACTGTTCAATTAAAATGAATGACAAGTACCATGTCCCAGTAAGTACTTGGTTATACGATACCCCTTGGTATCTATACATTGCGCGGATCCTTTGTTGCATACTTATGCTATATGGGAATTCACGATCGGCAACTAAAGCGGCGCTTGAAGCCAACGACGATATATTACTAGACTCCGCATGCACGATCTAAGGAACAAAAACTATTCTGTCAACTCGCCGATGTACTACGTAAGTGAGGGGGACGGGGTACTGCGTTGTGATTGGCTAACTCAATGTCTGTTCTGTCTCAAGGTATGTTTACGGCTCACAGGATTGGCCGAAATAAGACGGTTATAAGACTTTTTTGCCTAATGTGTTGACAGACATCGGTTGCCTGTTATTAGGAGTCTAGTAATATATCGTCGTTGCTTGAAGCCATGGCATTGGCGAAACCGCCGGTCAGATCCCATCATCATCATCCATTTCATACCATTACCATATATCTACCATTTTAAAACTCTATGGCAAACAGTAAACACAATACACAATGAATTCATCAAATCTAAACAGGAAGGACTACGATAGTGTTGCAGTGAAATTGGTATCGAAATTTTGGGAATAACGCGCTATTCGGAAATTCCGGTAAATGTAGGTATTTTGTGATCAACCGCAGCGAACTTTGTGCTCATCGTAATTAAATTATAGCTGTAGTGCAGCGTAGTTCATTACATGACATAAATAAACGCGTTGTTATTAATTAAATCGATCACTGTAAGGATGGCTACTAGAGGAAGTATTACGAAGATGACAAATGTTTAAAATGTATTTTTGAGACTGATATAAAAGAGCAGTTTGGTGAATCTTCTCCTTAATTTTTAAATATTAGACAGGATTAGAAACTTAGATTTTAGACAGGATTCTAATACAACAAGCAAAAAAACATGGAAGCTCATAAATGCCCCACATAGCTCTTTGAAAACAGACTTGATTTTATTTATTACTAGGTAGCTATTAGAAAATGATCCCACCAGAACATGAAATCGGAATTAAAACTATCCTAAGTGTTAATCCAAAACTGGAATAATTGACGGAGGTAAGAAGGCTGCCAGGCTCAAATGGAATTGGGCGGGTCACGTTATCCGCATGCAAAACAAAATGCTGGGCAAAAATATGCACGCAATGGGTGCCTGAGAATGGACGACGCCGCCGTGGCCGGCTCAAAAAGAGGTGGCAAGACGATCTTGATGCGTACCTTGAGGGCTGGTCCGAAGTGGCACTAGAAAAAAACACTTGGAAGGACATGGGGGAGGCCTTTGCCCAGCAGTGGGACAAAAACGAGTAATGAAAAAGAAAAGTGTTAATCTAGGTTAGAAACTAAACTATGTGACAAATTTTGTCCAAATCCGTTCAATGGTCTTTGCGTGAAAGAGTAGCAAACATCCATCCAAACAATCTTTCGCGAATTTTTGGATTTATATTTGTTTTTATTACATCTTCATGCACAAATTTGTACAAAAGTGGACTTGATGCCATAAGCATTCTCTACCAGTCTACCCACTCCAGTCTATCAGTCAGTCTGTCTGCCTACAGTTTAGGATTTTATGTACAGAAAATGGCTGGCTCGACAAGCGGTGCACATTTTTAAAATCCAGCATAAGGCTACGGTTCCACTGAGGTGGAGTGGAGCTAATCGTCAAATATACCCATAAAAACACAAAGGTACTGCTTATTTAATTAAAAATCTCTTTCAAAACCTGTAAATAAAATAACAATTAGAATATTGCGAACCCTTTCCATCTGTTCATTCGCTAACAATTCATCTCGTAAAAGGTAAACTAGAACTTGAATAAATATTTGAATTGGAATTTCAATTTCCTGTATGATATGTTTGTTGATTTCAACTTCAATGTTCTACGTCCATATTTGTAAATTCAATATCGATTATACTAATACTGAACATAATAGAGATTAAGGCGGCATACTACTTCAGTATAATCTTACTCGCTCGCACTTGCGAGTAAGACGCACTATTGTTTGCTCTTTCTTTTAGTTGTCTACGCGAAAATCTATTTATTTTATGGCGAAAAAAAGGAAATTTGAAAAACTAAATAACATAAGACCTGCTTTATAGTTAGTTCAGTTAGTATAAAAAAATTCATAATGTAATTTTAAGTATTTTATGATTACTAGCGGTTTATTATTCAATTTAGAGGTAACTTTGGGATTTTTTTCTATCGAGAAAATTTTATCGAATCGTGTTTTCGACCATATATTTATTTCAAAATTAATGCTGCAATATTTTCGGCGTATCAGAGGATTCTGCTAAGCCATTTAAGGTAGTATGGCCTCTTAACAGGCTACAGGCGGTGGTTCGCGCCGGAGACCGCGACAGGAGACAGCGACAGGAGACCCAGGGTTGCCAAATCACGACTCAGGGAGTCCTCCAGACGATATCTACTCAGTTTCAATTCCCTAAGAGGGTAGGAAATATCACCAGAAATTCAAATAGTAGCTGTCCATCCAACGAGACTAAACGAATATTGTACTAAATGTCGCTGTGGTGACCCTAGCTCTCATTTCATTGCCCTGCGCTCCTTAACACAGAGGAGACCGCGATAGTACTTAACATTAGGCAATGTATGAGCGGCAGTTCGCGAGCGAGACACAGACAGGAGACAGCTATTGTCGCGGTCTCCAGTCGCGGTCTTCTGTCGCGGTCTCCTGTCGCGGTCTTCTATCGCGGTCTCCTGTCATGGTCTTCTGTCGCGGTCTCCTATCGCGGTCTTCTATCGCGGTCTCCTGTCATGGTCTTCTATCGCGGTCTCCTGTCATGGTCTTCTATCGCGGTCTCCTATCGCGGTCTTCTATCGCGGTCTCCTGTCATGGTCTTCTATCGCGGTCTTCTATCGCGGTCTCCTGTCGCGGTCTCCTGTCGCGGTCTCCTGTCGCGGTCTTCTATCGCGGTCTCCGTCGCGAACCGCCATCTTTATAGGTTTGAAATGTTTATAAATTGCCCGTGGAACTACCGTAGTACAACGGGTAACAAAAAAATGTAGTTCCATGAATTTTCCGCGGGTTATGGTCGCGGAATCTAAGGAGCTATCTGTCAAATTGTAATATCATTCTTTCTTAGTTCAGTCTCGATGTCAAAGAGCGTAGAAAACGCCAGTTACCAAGTCCCAAACAACGGGTTGTTTGGGTCTTGGTAACGTCGTGCTTAGAGATTAGACTCTCAGTTACCACCGATAAGTATTGCACGCACACCAAACTTTAGGGCGTTTGTGCACTACTATAAGATTTACATCAACTTTCATTGAGAATTCATCGAAATTAATTGACAATTTTAAGAAATCGGACTGCCGGATGATAAAACTCAGTGTAGTGCACAAGCGCCCTTAGAAAGAGAATACCGGCTAGTTTCGGCTTCGCATAACGTTATCTCTCTCGCACGAAGCACTAACCAACCACAACGAAAGATGAAAGAAAGCTATTAAGTATGAAAACCCACACTCGTTTGTAACCTATCTTACACGTGTTTGTAACGCCCACTGTAAAGTTTTTATTCAGGATTAAAGATTTGTTAGTAAATAAATACGTGGAACTGTCTTAAAAGGTTATCGTGGGTTTTGAAGACAAAGGGCAACCGAACAGGGTGGGTTTTGTCAGTAACAGTCTAATGGCCCGTTCTTAACTATGCCGCAGTGAGCGGTGACTTAGTGTGGGGGCGGCGAGCGGTTAGATCAAATGTATAGAAATGTTTGATAAACGCCATGACTGCCATGAGTGCCGCCGTGGCGACTAATGTCTTATTCGCCCCGCCGCTTAGACCAAAGTCGTTTACGGGCCGTAAGCCCCTTCGTACACTAGGCGACGCAGGTCTCCGATACTTTACGATTTTGGTATCCATTGACACGTGCCTGTGTTCGAACCTCTATGGGTTTGTATTCCGATAGTCGCTTGGATACCGAAGTCGTAAGGTATCGAAGACTTGCGTCGCCTAGTGTACGAAGGGGCCCCTTCAAATATAATAGCTTCTGCTTTTTCAACGACGAGACGACTCATTTGATGACACATGATAGCCCCAAAAATAAAAGTTATAAGTATTCTAAGTTTAAGTAAAATGAATCCGAAAGGTAACTAAATCTTACACGTGTTATTCTATAGAAATTGCAAACAGTAACGTCTACTGTAGGATTAATAACATCTAGGATCAAGAGGTTGAGGAGTAGGTTATATTTCTTTGTAAATAAATACTTTACAAGGCAGGATAGTTTTTTTATAGAATTATGTCTTTTCTCTCCTTTGTACGTACAATATCCTCGTGTTAGTGTGAAATAAACACTTTTTGTTACCCAGAATCTTGCTAAAAAATGTTCTTGTTTTTCACAACAACTATTTTTATCTATGTTTTATTTAGTAAAGATAAAGATGTAACTATATGTTATATAATTATACAACTCTATACTCAGGCTGTATTTAAATGCTAATCAACAATTATTTTTATATACCATAATGGATAAATTTTCAGCAAATCTAAAAGTCGCTTTAACAAGATTTCAGGGACACCCCAAAGTTCGGTTTGGTTAGGTTCCTTTAAACGCTGCAAATAGAAATAGAAGCCCCGCCAAGCGGGGCTTCGTCGACCCTGCATAGATCGATTTTTTTTATGATTACAGTAAATAGGTCAATTTCTACAATACTTTATGATACACAATTTGGTAGTATTTATCCATTCCGGTAGATATTTTGACTTTTTTGTTTTCAAATAAGTTCTTTTGGTATAGGCGTTTAACACAAGGCCATTAGAACTACCTATACATTGTGTTATACATCCGTTCTATTCCGTTTTGAAAATCAATATAATAATCCGTAGAAATTCCAAGACGGATTCGCCTTGGGTTTAGTTTGATCCAACATTTGCGTCGTTTGTCCAACATGTAAGCCGCGTATATCCGGACCCTTATAATATTTATTGATGTCAGTGTCTGTAATGGATTTCATATAATTTGGTGACCGTTTTCATAACGGCTGTCCTTTGTCATGAATTTAATTTATTTTGACGCTGCTCAATTATTTTGAATGAGACTTTTAGAATCCGATGGAGCAATTTTTTTTTATACACAACTTGTTTAGACTCGCGGCTTTGCTAGAGAAAACAGCCCTTGACGACAACGAACGTTAAGAATTAAACTGTGATTGCGCCATATTACACTTGGACGAATTATTTGTAAGTTGAAGTGGCAATGGGCAGGCCACATCGCTCGTAGAACTGGGGCCTTAGTCAAACAGCATTCGTCAGTAAACGACAATCGTTATCGTTCATCAGTCACCAATACATTTTCAACTTTATACCCCAGCGCGTAAAGTTGAAAATCTATTGAAGTTCACAGATCGTTTTCGTTTGTTTCGTTCGTCATCGATTAGCAGTTTTTAATTCACCTTGAAACGCTGGTTACCAAAATACTCTACTCCTACTTATTAGAAAAATAATAAATTCAAAAAACGAACCTTTTTCATAAATTAACAAACAGTTGAAGTCACAAAAGATTTCATCGGCGCTACCATCGACAATTTTCACAACATTTTTCATCTTTTATTTTCCAAACAATTATTTCGTAGAACGGGAAGATTTGTTCACAATAGGAGTTGTATTTTAATTCGCTGTCAAAATAAATTGATCTTTACCCTCGTTATCATAAGATTGCTGATGGTTTGGTACTTGTTCTGCTGACAACAATACGATGAAATAACAGGCCTATTGTGTGAAGAACAGAGTCCAAAAAGCAGAAAAATACCGATGCGATGATTAAAAACTGAGTGCCCCTTTTTGTCTGAAAATTTGGTAGTTGACAAATGAATAAGTTAATTGGATTTACACTCAACAGTTTTAAAATTAATATTGTGTGTATGACAACGTTTTTTGTTGTCACTGCTGTCATAATTATATTTTGTATTATGCAATAAGCATGTAAATTCTATAAAAAGTACATGGGGAATTCGGCCATAGGAGGACAAAACTACTGTGAACTTACCATGGAGTGTCTTGTCAGTTCTTCTCCATGGAAACGACCAAACAGTACCCCTGGCACGAGTTTTCACTCTTTTACTTTACAGAGTCTTTCCAGTATTTACAGCGTTTCTTGTATGAAAAAATGGAACAGCGCCTCTGGTGTGCGGTGAAGGAACTAATTTTTTCCTTGAAAATTGTCAAAGTTACAGTTTACTTAACGTCTCAAATACTGAAAACTCTGGTACAGTACCCTTAGCACGACGATTAGTTCCTTCACCGCACACCAGAGGCGCTGTTCCATTTTTTTTTCATACAAGAAACGCTGTAAATACTGGAAAGACGCTGTAAAGTAAAAGAGTGAAAACTCGTGCTAGGGGTACTGAATCATGCCAGTTTTTTTGACATTTTACGAGTATAATTGTCCATTGAGACCCTTGTAAAATATTAAAAGATTTTTTTTTTTGGATTTGACAATCGCATTTTCTAGTGTGTTTCATGTACTACGAAAATGGTCACTATGAAAATGGTCAAGATTTTTATGGTTTAAAAGTGACATGAGAAACTGAAATTCGGGTTTTACCCAACATACAAAATGCCAGTAAAAACACAGTTTTAATTACTTTAAATACTTTTCCATTACCTGGTTAAAAGGTTGAAAGGATTTCGTGCGCTTGCACCGTGAAAATTTAATTCACACTCTTCAAAAGTAGTGCCTGAGGGTCAATGCACACGTATCAGCATCGTTTTCATTTGAGCCGTCTACAAATATTGAATGGGGAGTAAGAGGAATAGAGTGGAAAGTTCCACGATGCGCTGGTGATAAGGAAGGTACCTTGGACCAGACAAGTGTTGTGTCTAGTAGCCTTTTTTCCCGATAATCATTATCGGAATTATCTATAATGATTTAAACTGGCGGTAACTTTCGACGCACAAATGTCGTTAGTTGTACTTTTTGTTCACGACTGTCTAAGTGTTCGCTACACTTGCTATTAAACTCCATATCGTAACTAACACAAGATAAACGTAGAAGTAATGCATGGGATTCGTATCACATCAACTCAGGTCAGTCAGGATCCTTTACGAGAAACTTTGTTACATTGATGAGTATCATATCTCAGGAACTGCTAGACAAAAGCAGCTATCGGTGAAGAGTTTCAAATGCTGAAACAACAGGTCGCAGGTTAAGTTACGTATTTAATACTGCTCCACGTGTCAACTCAAGGATGAACGTGTAGACAGGAAGTGTTCTCCTTGAGCTCGTACTATAAATATGGTTTTCGTCAGTAAGAGTGCATCAGACTTTTGCTTGCATCATGGTGGAAGATATCGATGAGTTATTGTAGATGTTCCCCATTAAAAAAGGTTCTGAGCAATCCTGTAACATGTTTACGAGTGATTTACACTCGTTTCTCTACGAGCCTGACAAGACAAGGACACCGATCCGCTTACACGTGTGCGTTGACCTTCATTCTCTACCATAGCGTATGCCGTAAGCTGGACACAAAATTGAATTTTAATTACTTCTCGTCTACATACTGCATGTTTTTATTTGATTGAATTTAAATACTGGAAGAAATTCCAGTTTGTTTTCGCCTTATTTAATAATTACAAGGACTTAGATCCTTATTAGGAAACTTGTTTTTTTATGTGGTATGTTGTGTCTAATTCAACTCAGCCTATCACAGTTCGTTACTGGATAAATGCTGCTCCCAGGCTGCGCCACATCACCCTGTCTTCTGCCTTCTGCATGCAATTTGTCCTTCTTACGGTCATCGCGGTCCATCCTAGCATGGGGGCGCCCTACACGTATGCCGTCTGCTCTCCAGGACTTGTCTGCTCAACCGGATATCGGTCTTTTGATAAACATGACCAGCCCACTGTCACTTGAGTTTGCAAGCCATGCCCTGCAAGCTATGTCGGTACCTCCAGTTCTTTTACAGAGAACTTCGTTTCTGGATATCCTTTAAAGAATCTATATAGTGTTTAGAAATAAATATCTTATTTTTCATTCTTTTAAGTGTTCTAATAATACATTCAGAAGCGTTAAACTACATCCATCAAAAACAATACTTGTCAAAAAAACCAAGTCTCGCAACTCAGTTGTTCTACGGTAAAAAGTTGTGAGATCCATGTAATACCAAGTCTTATCCATGTAATACTTAAGCGACTTCCTGTCTTAATACGTCCACTCCCTAAGAAATCTTTAATGTTTTATATAAATATATTGACTCGGCCATCGCATGAAAACACGTGTTAATTAAATTATTTAGTGCGATGACCAAGTCAATATATTTATATAAAACATTAAAGATTTCTTAGGGAGTGGACGTATTAAGACAGGAAGTCGCTTAAGTATTACATGGATAAGACTTGGTATTACATGGATCTCACAACTTTTTACCGTAGAACAACTGAGTTGCGAGACTGAGTTTTTTGACAAGTATTGTTTTTGATGGGATCTCATTTCTTTTTGTATTTTGTAGACAGTTCTACTTTTTTTCTTTTCGGTACCTTCTACTTATATCTACCAGCAACGAATTTTCTATAAAACTGGACCAAAATTGAAAAAAATTACTCGACTTGGCGGGGGCACTGCCGTGCCCCCATATATTTTAGTTTTTCCTTGATTCATACACCAAACACTACTTATATTCCAAATTTGAAGCTTCTAGGTCTGCTAGAAGTGCCTTAGAATTTTGATGATCGGTGAGTCAGTCAGTGAGTGAGTGACAAAATTAAGAAACTTTGACCCGTTATAATTCTTAAACTACTGGTTCAAATTGAATGAAATTTGAAATATACCGTGTCTTTACAATGCCTGCATGGTTACTGAAAATCCAGTCTTCTAATTTTATCCACAACGAAGTTACAGGGGGTCGAAAATGGCCTGAATTGCTTCGAGAAAAGGATGGTACGGCCGTGCCGCTTTTTTGCTCGACTTGGTGGGGGCACTACCGTGCCCCCAGATAAAAGTACAAAACGTGGGAAGAGATATTGATCAACAAATTAATACAATATAAATAATATGTTGTATTTTTCAAGCCAATGAGTATTTAGAACTGTCTTTATTTATTTGACCAAAATTAAAAAAAAAACTAACTCAATGTTTCTCAATTCTGAGAATAATTTGTTCCAAAAATTTCTCTTTCCATGAATATAATTATATTTTCATTCCAAAAGCATTGACATTTAAATTAAAATACGAGAAACAAGACACTCGCTTCATTAGTTTTAATAAAGGGTTTCTTTGTTAATTGGTACTTTTGAATCCCTTTTTCTAATGTTATTTTAAGCTAATGTTCGGAATTAGTTACAAACGGCTGACGCTTTTCAAACAGTATAGTTTAAAGTATTAATGAAAACTAGTAATGGGCGACTCGCTGTCCGACCATGGAAGATCCGGCATGGTTTCCGGCCATCGTAGGTGACCAAGAACCATGTCTGGGTTGACAGTGCGTTGTGTTCCACGCGCGCCTCAAAGAGTGTCAGTACAATAACGCCCCCCCCCCCCCCCTTTAGAGGGCCAAAGCCTGGTGGGGTCGCGTGACACACGTTGGCCGCGACTCCGGTACATAAAGGGCTACTGAAGGACATCGTGTTAGTACATACTCTGGTAGTCAGTACGAGTCTGACAGTCCCGGATCCCGCTCTGCCTTGGATTTGAGGATTTTACTACGTAAAAAAAGGTTTTGCATGGTCCCATCTACCTTAGCCTACTGCCCGCGTCCCGCGCGTTCGATGAAGGACCAGACCAGAGTTAAAGCAGTATAAACGGCTACTTGTTCGTAGAGCAGATGGCCGATGAGGTCGAAAAGTGCTAGAGTGGAGATCACGGACTAGCAAGCGCAGCGTAGGACATCCACCAACTAGGTGGACAGACGACCTTATGAAGTTCGCCGGAAGACGCTGGATGTAGGTCGCTTCCAACTTGTATATGTGGAGATTAAAAGGGGAGGCCTATGTTCAGCAGTGGACGTCCTATGGCTGAGATGATGATGAGGAAACGGCTACTGCAATGGTTTTTCGGGCATAAATTATAGTGTTTTAGGCCTAAATTGGTCCAAAAAAAAAGGGGTTCATCTTCAAGTGTCCATTTCCACCATGTGATCTTTGGTTTCGATCGCTGGCACCTTAGTAACATCAGAGGCCTTATCACAAGATTTCAGTATTTTATTTTCAGTGTACTTGAAGTATTTACTGCGTTTGTTGTATGGAAAGTGAAACAACGCCTCTGGTGTACGAAGAAGGAACTATCTGGGGGCACGGCAGTGCCCCCGCCAAGACTTATATTTTCCTTGAAATTAATGTCAAGTTCCAGTTTACTTTACGTCAAAATAACTGGAAATTCATGATAAGGCTTCTGGCCTCAGTATGGACATAAACGGCGTTTTTATGTTTGATATTTTGTAGTATGGTTATGCACTTAGGTAGTATTGACATGAATGTTGAAGATGAATTTGGTTAATGTTTATAATTGAAGCCAATTCCGACATCGGTCATTGGAAAAAGGCTATGTAGATGACGGAATAAAACAACTAAAATAGCTTCCAGGCCTTGTAAAAAAGTCAAAGGTTTCTAAAGAAATTAAAAAAAAAAGTCACTAGAGACGAACATTTAATAATTCATTTTAAAATTATAATTTTTAGAAAACTAGTTAGTTTTTACATCAAAGCAGAATATTTGAATTGTTTAGTCACGTAATTAGATGTTAAATAAAATTAATATTCAATCAGAACTCGACTCAAGTTTAATTAGAAAACACCGAATACTTACCTATTACAAATTACTTTTAGGGTTGTCATTCATAGTAAGAAAATATTCGAAATACTTACTATGTTCACAACACACACAAGCTATACAAAATCAGTTTGTCTTGGTCTCGCTTCGACGATTTTTCACACACAATAAACAGTCAGCTAATACTGGTTTTGTATAGCTTGATGTCGATACCCGTGGTTTCACCCCCGCTATTCTGCTCCTACTACTCGTAGCAATAAACAAACATCAAATATTTTTTCAATTCGAACCAGTTAGTTCCTGAAGTTAGCGCTTTCAACCAAATAAACAATCTATTCGATTATAATAATATTTTTTGAGCCTGGATGTATTTTAAGGTCTCGCTAAAAACCATTAAAAGGATTAACATACTCGTAGTACACCCACATTTTGACAGTTACGTTTCTCGTCCAAGTAAAATATTCGGTGGCGAGCTTATTGACATCAAATTAATGGATTCCATACGTAAAAACTCAATAACACTGATGCCCGATCTGGAAATCGTACCAAGAACCTTAAACACAACAGTACTAGACCAGCAAGGCAGTCGAAAATTATCATAAATTCTTTGTTTGAGTTCCAAAACAGTCCGATTCCCAAAATATACACACAGCCTTCGGGACAGCCAAATATAATTTGCATTTTGTTTTGTTTATTTTCATGTAACCTCGCTCGTTAGCTGACCAGACTTGCTGTTAGTTTTGGGGTGGGTGGGGTCCACTTCCCAACAGTCCACTATTGGTAACGGCACGAAAGGCTACCATTTAGGTGACACTGAGTGATCTCAATAACTTTGCTAGGCCTACCAGCTACCATATGCTATTCTCAATAAGAAATTACATTGCTGGACTCTATGATGAGGCTCTTCGACGTGATGGCTTAGAGATAGTCCAATAGCAAAGCTCAAGCGCTCAGCAATTGGTTAGTGTAGCAGTCAGAAGCTTAGAGCATACCAAACTTGATGCCCAGCGTGGAGTGAGCGCTGCGGCCGTGCGGTCACAAGGCTGTGTAAATAAAGAATAGGTGTGTCCACACAGAGCGAGCAGCCTCGCGAGGCTTTTGCCACTCGAAGAAGCTCGGGTAGTGCGGGCGAGCCTTCGCTGTGGCAAGCGCGCGCGCTGCCACGGGTGAACGACCGAGCACCGAGCCATCTAGTGTCGGCTTTTGTTTTGCTTGCGTATATTGTTTCGTGCCTTGAGTGTTTCGTTCTGTGTGGACGCACCTAATGGCATTGCAGAGCTGCTCGTCTTAATACCACCATCCTGTGGTAGTCTGGCGTCAAACGGTTTTTTGCTGTATTTCGTCGGTGCGCAGGAGTTTTAGTTCCTTCTGGGTGAGCTGGGTCCATCTTAGGACTTATCTTCGACTCTGGGCTAAATTGAGGTCAAGAAGAAAAAGAAAAAAAAAACAAATTAATATTTTTTAGTCTGACAACCCTACATTACGAATGCCGTTGAACTTTCAACACTACGTTAACTTTATGATTAAGTATATTTTTCTTTTGAAACATGAAAGGTCAAAAATCTTTTTTACGGTATACGTTGGCAAATTTTGGTAATAAGCAATCGAAGTTCTTTCAATATATTGGTGAATACTTTGATTTAAATACGATTTTTATATGAAAAAGCCAATTTATTACTTAATTGCCTGTTTTGAGAAAATATGCTTAAGTTTGAAATTATAATATTTTCTGTTGAATTATTTCAGATGCAAAGCAATTGGTCGGCAAAAAGTTTAATTAAAGAGTTTTATGATTTGGCAATAAATAATTCGGTTTTGATTTTTTTTTGGCAGCATATAAATTTATTGCGGTGGTACCATCTTATCCGAATATGCACTGCTTGTCGTGGTATAGTAGCCGCAAGCTTGATTACTAAGCTTGAGTTTCTAGGTTCGATTCCTCGGTCAGTTATCAGTGTTATTGGCGTGCACTTTTTTTAAGAAACGTTGCCCCACACTTCTAACTCCTCGTGAGTCGTGGATGCCACTACAATCCCTGATCCGGAATAAATGCTTGCAGATCATACAGATATTATTTCCGAGCGGTGACCGAAACCACCACACGCTGCGCAGGAGTCGATCGGTTAGCTATTACGCCAACCGTGTCACCAAGAATTTCTCAAATAACGGCCATCGAGTCCGAATTTGCACCCGATCGATGGCAATAAGCTTACCCCCTATGGTCATAATCAAAGCGGGCCGCGAGAGAGAGAGGACAGCGTCCTCCTTCCGCCCCAACCGCAGTAACGCCCACGGCGTCGGACTTCGCAAGACGATCTCCGGCCATAGTAGGCGCAGGCATGCGGGTGGCAGTAAAGGGCAACTCGCTGCCCGTCCATGGATCATGCCCGGATCGACGGCGCGTCGTGTTCCACGCGCACCTCAAAGAGCGTCAGCATAATGACGGAGCCCGGGGTCTCAGAGGGCTGAAGCCTGCCGGGGTCGCGGGACTTATACCATCACCGTGACCCCGGCACATAAAGGGCTATTGAAGGACACCGTGGATTTTAGTCAGTACAAGTCTGACAGTCCCTCCCGCCCTCACGACTCATTTGATGATTTTACCACGTAAAAAAAAATGGTCATGATCATCATGATCATGTTAAGAAAGTCTCTTAGTATGTGTTTATCAAAGGTGGACTCCTGTATAGCTCTTCGAGGTTTACCAGGCGCACTTTTAATTCTGCTGTCGAATTCCGTTTCGGAAAAAGAACGTAGTGTTTGAACATGTAAGATTGGTATTTGCACGACGCGGGTACGGCGGGAATAATCCAACTGGAAAACAAATATTTGATTTGGGAACATCGCTGCAGCTTATTGTACTATGGTAGTGACGAAAGTACAGTACTCCTAAATTAATAATGCACATAGAAATCTTCGTCACTGTTCGGCAACGGTCGCATTCCCCGAGCGTCGGAAGACGATATGTATAGAGTGGTTAAGTGCATTTTCTTCATGCATAATTTAGAAAAATTATGAGTTTTGTAATAGCAGCTCTATATAATTCCACACAGAGAGAACACGTGCAGTCACCACCAATATAATTATAAAGACGACTGACGGACCTTTGACTGACCGGCGACAGCCGCCGACCACCCGAATTGTTTTCAATTGTTTCACATGATTTGACATATATGACATTGATTCCTGTTTCTTTCCAACAAGGTGAAAAATGCAAGTGCATTGCATTCCGGGAATACGACAATTGGCGAAGATTTGCATGCGCATTTGTTAATTTGGGAGTACTGTAGGTATATAAATACTTTTGTGTAACTAATGTTCCATCGTATTATCGGAACATTTAAATTGACTAGTGATATTATTCAAAGAAGGACCATAAAAAAGGTACACACAGCTACACATCAACCTATACAAAACAAGTTTGTCTCGCTTCGTACTATTTTGACACACAATGAACGGTCAGCTAATACTGGTTTTGCATAGCTTGATGTGTAGCCATTTGTACAAAAGTTCCTTAAGCATAAATTTAAGCAGCTGACAATATGCACAAATCAGCCGATAATACTCCCACTGCAGGCCAACAGACTACGAATCCTAAACTTTTCCCGAAATAATATGAAAAAGATATTAAATGACACAAAACAATGTTATCAAGTATCAAATCTTGAGCGGGTAACCTGACGCCAACTGGTTTGCTTGTACAAATGGAAAAAATTCTAGCAATTTCCTTCGTTATTAAGTCTTGATGATGTAGACACAGAGTAGGAATATACAGTGCCCCAGTAGTTTTTTTTTATTTGTAACAAAATGTAAATAGTTAAAAAAAACAAGCCTGCCGTTTACAATTTGTAAAAAAAAATCATCATACAACAAAAATCAACATTTTTAATACGGTCGGGGGCCCTGCAAAAAACTGCTTAACAAAACTGTCCCCATGTATTAAAGTACTCCATCTGGGGCCTTAGTCAAACAGCATACGACAGTAAACGACAATCGTTATCGTTCATCAGTCACCAATACATTTTCAACTTTATACTCCAGCGCATAAAGTTGAAAATCTATTGAAGTTCACAGATCGTTTTCGTTTGTTTCGTTCGTTATCGATTAGCAGTTTTAAATAGATTTTCAACTTTACGCGCTGGGGTATAAGTTGAAAATGTGTTGGTGACTGATGAACGATAACGATTGTCGTTTATTGTCGTATGCTGTTTGACTAAGGCCCCTGTATCGGAAACAGTATTCTGGAACCTCCTTATACTACACGCTGTGATCAAAAGTACTGTTTTCGAAGTTTGTTCCAGTTGCCAGGCCTTCAAAACTAAACGATATTGTGTAGTTGCGTTCTTGGACATCTCCAAGGCTTTTGATCGCATAAAGCCGCAAGATTAAAAATCTAAAAAACCATGAAAATAATATTAAAAAAAATAATTTCATTCAGATTATCTTTTAATATTTAATGGATCGTATTTAAAAAACAGACACTGCCTTGAGAAGCGTGGCGAAGAAGTAACAACTCTATACCCAATCCATGAAGGCGTACCACAGGGCACTCTTATAGGTCCTACCTTGTTTCACCCTTTCGAATTCAACTTTTTTGAGACGAGATCAAACCAGTCTCAGGCGATAACGATTAACAGCGGTATATGTTTATTAAAGACTTAATTTCTAGGAGGTTTGGAAGAAATCGTTTAACTAAATATTGTGTTTCAGCGGAAAGTAAATATCTGAAGTCCATTAACAAAATAAGAGGATTGGAGGTTATGAAAATGATGATAAATCTAATGTTAGGCTACAAGTCATCTGGGCAAACTAAATGCAAAAAAAATAATGTGGGAGAAAATTAAAAAAAAAACGTTTTGAATTTGCTTTGTTCGTTCGGCACTGCCTTTTTTTTGGCTCGACGGTTTTATTCTTTTACTCGTGATTAAAATGAAGCAACACTGACAAGTACATGTAATAAGTTATCAAAATATTTATTGGTCTACAAAAATAGACACATGACTGTCACATTCGTTATGTAATTGCTTCCTGTATTAATGTTCAATGATCAATATTGTGTCATATTCCTAATGGAAAATTCTTAACACTCAATTAATAAACGTCTCATTTGAACATTATTGTGTTTACTTTACTATTGATAAGAAAATTCACTTTTGTGACAACAACCAACGTAAAATTACGTCCGAAAAAAAAAGGAAATAAACATAAAAATAAAATGCCAAGCTACGGTGTAAAAATTCTTTTGAATAACTTTGTTGAAAAAGACGTTCGGTCGATGTTTCTACCTTTTGATCTCATGCACAATATATTGTTTTGTCCTAGATATCAAATTAAGGATAACTTTATATACTCAAACAGTAATGTTTCGAAGTTGCTGTCATTGTGTGTTATGATATTATCTATTGCTGTGTGCTGTTATCAAGTCTATGAAATGCATTTCAACGAAAATGTCAGATATTTTATAAACGTAACGTATATAACATCCTACATCGAGTTGTTATTGTACGCCGTCGGATTTATCATTAATTATATTATCAATGTCTTTCAAACGAAAAGAAATGTGTCGTTTGTTCTGATAATTCAAAAGATTCACTTTTTAAATGAAAAGTCTCTTTTCAATAGGTTCGTTATTTGGAACTGGATCAGTGTCGCTTTCGTATTTGGACGTCTAATTTTAATTTTAGTTTTTTATTTTATTTATCATACATCCATTAACGATGTTTTGTTTGCAATTTTTTACCTTTGTTTTGATCTAAACTATATTAGCGCTATAAGACTTATGAAACTTCTGTGTAATAAAGTTTATTTATGGAACAAACAAACTCAACATTCGCAACAGATGGAGTGTCGTGAAAGCGAAACCTACTACAAAAAAATGTATCAAGCATATTTTGATATACTGGAATGTTTTGAGATATATAAGAAATCTTTTGAATATGTGGTATGTCTGAAAACTCTGTTCGACATCTCGCGATGACCTTGGTAGGCGATGATAGGCGATTCAACGCGGACATCATCGCGAAGCGTAGCTACACGATTCAATAGGTGCGTCCCAACGACGATATATTACTAGACTCCTAATAATAGGCTACCGATGTCTGTCAACACATTAGGCAAAAAAGTCTTATATCCGTCTTATTTCGACCACTCCTGTGAGCCGTAAACATACCTTGAGACAGAACAGACCTTGAGTTAGCCAATCACAACGCATCACTCCGTCCCCCCCGCTTACGTAGTACCTCAGCGAGTTGACAGAATAGTTTTTGTTCCTTAGATCGTGCATGCGGAGTCTAGTAATATACCGTCGTTGGCGCGTCCACACAGAGCGAGCCACTTTAAAGCCTTTGTCAAACAGACAGGCGAGGCGAATGCGATCCGAAGCGTATTTATTTGTAATGTATGGAATTGTTTGAATCCAGTCATATTGAAAAACAAAAGCGGTCTGATAGTCTTAGTGACTAGCTTCAAACAATTCCATACATTACAAACAGAAACACTTCGGATGGCCTTCGCTTCGCCTGTCTGTTTGACAAGGGCTTTACTGTCAAAATAAAACGTCCAGTTTGCTTCGCCTACCCACGTGAATCGATCATGCCGGCCACCGCAATATAGTTTCATTATTTTTCTTCATGTGAGCAGTGGTGGCCCAGTGATATCCCGACTTACGAGTTGTAGGTCGTGGGTTAGAACCTAGCCAGGCATTACTTTGTGTAATTAATTTCATCACCACTGCTCTCAAAATGGTGAAGGAAAACATTGTGAGGAAACCGGCATGTCCTAGAACCAAAAATTCGAAGATATGTGACATCTACCAATCCGCACTGGTCCTGCGTGATGGTGGATTATGGCCCACTCTCTCTCTCTCAGAATGGATTCCTCCTGTGTCCCAGCAGTGGGAATATTGTAGGCTGATGATGAAGATGATTTTACTTCATCCGCGACGCCTCGCTTTGCGATCCCGTTCCTACCCGTTCACGACTTTCGTTAATTAAATGAGAAGTGCAGCGGGCTACATTACATATCATTACTTTTTTTATCGCGAAATCGCCACTGGCAGTGCCTCGTGGCGTGTTTCAAACATTTCTAAGCAACCATCGTGTAGGTCGTGAACGGGCCGTCAGTGCTAAAACGCCTACCTGGACACCGCGTCAGCTAAAAGATTGACAACTGAAAAATGATGTGTTGTTCATTTTATTTCAGATCGTATTTCAAAGCATACAACTTTTCTTCATCACTTTAATACAATGGCAAACTTCATTAAACATTTTAAAAATAGCTACATATTATTTTGGAAATGAAGCAATGTTTGTGAGTATATTAAATAATATTTATTTAACCATGAATATGTGTTACCAGTGATGAGTTATGGCACCGAAACGTGGTCTTTCACTATCGGCCTCATCTCAAAGCTCAAAGTCGCTCAGCGAGCTATGGAGAGGGCTATGCTCGGTGTTTCTCTGCGTGATCGAATCCGAAATGAGGAGATCCGTAGACGAACTAAAGTCAACGATATAGCCCACCGGATTAGCAAGCTGAAATGGCAATGGGCAGGCCATATTGCTCGCAAAACGGATGGCCGATGAGGTCTAAAAGTGCTAGAGTGGAGACCACGGACCAGCAAGCGCAGCTTAGGACGTCCACCAACAAGGTGGACAGACGGCCTTATGAAGGTCGCCGGAAGATGCTGGATGCAGGTCGCTTCCAACCGGTACATGTGGAGATCAAAAGGGGAGGCCTATGTTCAGCAGTGGACGTCCTATGGCTGAGATGATGATGATGATAATTTTAATGCTATTGACCATTTATTTTTTCAACTGATGCTACTTGAAAGTGTAGGTATTCATTGGTATTCATATTATAATGACTCATAATGTTACAATGATTGCATGGAACAATATCAGAATTATATTTTTAAACTATTATATTCTGATATGTTATGTAGGTGCGTAGGGACCAAGTGAAACAACTGACGGCTAACAGCACACTGATTTAATTCTGTATAAGAGGTCAGGGTGCGACGCAGCGCACGCCCACATACGCGCCGCTCATACACACATACACAATATACACAACACCTCCCTCCTATTTGAACACAATAACACAAGTTGTGCAAAATACAATATTAATAAAAAACAGAAGCATACATATAAAAGTTACAAAAAGGGTTTATAGTCAACCCTGGGAATGTTTCTCAACAGTCTTTCTGGATTCCTTGAAATTGGATCCGAGACTGTATTTGTGTCTGCAGACGGTGGTGATTGCAGATCTGCCTCTTCAGTACCCTCCCCCGCGGGACTCTGTACCCGAGGGTCGCCAGGCAATGGCTCGCTACGACTATTGTTAAAATCATCGAGGTCATAATGATGTTGTGCCTCCGCCTGTTGTGAAACATTTCCGTTGCCATCTTTAATTGATATTATTTGATTTTTATGCTTTTTGACATCACACGTCGAAATCAAATCTTGAATAAGGTAAAGTACTTTCCCCAGTCTCTTTTTAATGATACCTTTGCACCAACGGAATGCAACATTATTTAAAAACTTTTTGTACATTATCTGATCCCCTGGCTTAAACACTTGTTTATTACAACCTCCACGTGCTTTAACTTGCGAACACTGTTGACGATAAACATTATTAGTGAGGGATGTGAGGGAGGCCGAAGGGGTTTTCGGATTGATCAGATCTAAGCGTGACCTCAACTTGCGGCCGAACACTAGCTCAGCTGGTGAGAACCCCGTGACAGAATGGACCGAATTACGATAGTCAAAAAGATATTTTAATATTTTTAACTTACAATCACTTTTATTGCGTGAATGAATAACGCATGATTTAATACCTTTTTTAACAATTTTGACATAACTTTCCGCTTGTCCGTTACTTTCTGGATTGTATGCCGGTGACGTCACATGGTCGATGCCGTTTCTTAAACAAAAATTTCTAAACTCAAATGACGTAAACGCGGTGCCGTTATCACTTACGATTGTATGTGGCAATCCGTACTTGGACATAAAATCGTAAAGCTTCTCTATGACGTTTGTGGAAGTTGTAGACATAGTGACATCGTACAACTCCACCCATTTGGTGTATGCGTCGACAACTACGAAAAACATTTGATTATTTAGCGGGCCTAGGAAATCGATATGTATTCTATAGAATGGCTTTGGTGGGTACGGCCACGGGATTATCGGCGTTCGCGGCGGGGACGGCCGTAACTGTTGGCAGATATCGCACGAGTTGATCATTGCCTCCAGCGCCGCATCTACTCCTGGGAACCAAAATCGTGATCTGGCCTCAGCTTTCGTTTTCACAATGCCCAAATGCGAATTATGCAACTCGTGTAAAATTTTTGAGCGTAGCGTTTCCGGAATAACCACTTTATGTCCTCTCATAAGGCAACCATTTTCATGTGATAATTGTGTCCTACACAAATAATAAGGCTTAATATATAAATCCGACAACAATTTTTTGTATGTACCTTCAGATATGACCGTCACTGCCGATCCGCTATCTAATTGAAATTTTAAATTCCGACCGTTTATCGTCACTGTTTCTGTCATAGGTTCTCCCCGAGCCGAACAAATGTTATAAAGCGGCTTACCATCATCGTCCTCGCTTACATCCCCCGTTAACACGTAGTTAAGTTTATTACACATTCTTCGCAAATGCCCTACTGTGTTACACTTTTTACACTTATACTTTGCGAAACGGCACTGAGACGATTCGTGATTAGCGCGACCGCACACTGAACACTTTTTTTTCTCGGCACTATTGGTCGTGTTGACACTATTTTGTGCTTTTGCGATCTTGAACACCTGTGCTTGATCTGTAGATGCAGGAGCAGTTGCGGCAGCTCCTGCCCGCGCGCATCTAATGCTCTCTGCTAGCTCCACCGCCTTCGCCAAGGTTAAGGTGTCCAAGTCCAGCGCAAATAGTTTCTCCCGTTCAGGACCCGCTAGCATCCCCATCACGAAACGATCACGCAAGGCCTCCTCAACATTGCTGAATCCGCAATGCGCCGTTAGTCCACGTAACCTCGCTGCCCATTGTGTTGGTGTCTCGCCCGGCTGCTGCGAAGCTGCATAAAAGTTGTGTCGTTCACTGAACCCGCAACGTTTTGGTGTGAAGTGATTATCCAACCGTCACCAGATCTTCGTATGGTACCTCTTGCACGTCTTTAGGCAGGGCTAAATCTGCTGCCAACTTGTATGTACCATCGTTGAGTGCGCTGAGTAGAATGGCTCGCCTCCTGGTTCCCGCCGCATCGTTTTTTGCATCGATGTTATTTGCGATGAACCATTGTGTCACGCGCCCTTTGTAGGTCTTCCAATCATTAACATTATGATCGAAGATTGACAAAATACCACAAAATGACTGTGCCATTTTTCAACAGACTTTTTGCTACTGTGGGTAACTCGTCGCCACTGTTATGTAGGTGCGTAGGGACCAAGTGAAACAACTGACGGCTAACAGCACACTGATTTCATTCTGTATAAGAGGTCAGGGTGCGACGCAGCGCACGCCCACATACGCGCCGCTCATACACACATACACAATATACACAACATGACATAATTAAAATTGTGCGATTTACGGGAAAACATGGAGAATCTGACCACTTTTATGCAACATCTCACACACAATGTTACTACCTATGTTTACAAATAAAAGTTTCAAAATCTTTATAAAATGAATATTAAAAAAAAGTTTGCGATCACTTTTGAAAATCGAAAAAAAAATTAGATTCAGTATATAAAACAATAAAAGAGTTCAATTGTTTTTCCATAATAATTAAAAAAAAAACGCAGCTTATGGTAGTGAACAAACCTTTTTTAATTTTGTTGTGTGTAAGCCCCTTCGTACACTAGGCGACTCAAGTATCCGATACGTTACGACTTTGGTATCCAAGTGACTATCGCAATACAAATCCATAGAAGTTTGTACATAGGCACGCGTCAATGGATACCAAAGTCGTAAGGTATCGGAGACTTGCGTCGCCTAGTGTACGAAGGGGCTTAGTGTGTGATACCGAGTCCAGCTAGCTCAGTGGTTTAGGCGTTTACATAAATGCGTTAACCGAAAGTGTGAGATACTGGTTTTGCATAAAATAAATAATATATCTTTATTGTCAGGCATCGAGGCCCATAGAGTGTACATCAATATTAAATTAAATTATTAAATTAAACATGCTTGATGTGTAGCCGTGTGTACTTATTAATAGATTTTTTTGTATTTATTTTCGTTTATATATTATCAGTTGCAGTTGATAGCAGTGATGCTCGTCATAAAGTTGTATATCTGGGTTATATATTCATTCCTATGTGAAATTATATTGTGCGTGTATTGTGAAAAGTTTTACAAAGGAATCGACAACATTATAACCTCATGTGCAGTGGTTACTAAATCAAATTGTTCAGGTAATTTTAACGATTATTATTCTTAAGAATTTCTTCAAATAATTTCAACGACATTTTTTTTGTCAAGAATAATTAATTGGTGTCTGAGTTTTTTATGTTAAGGCCGCTACACACATTGGGCCAGCATGTTGGGCCAAAATAATGAATTCCAAATGTTGTTGTTTACAAATTAGGCCAATGTGTGAACATTGTTTGCGAAGCACGCCAAGATAGTCATAGTCATTTATTCATGAACAATAAATTGTATCTGAAATTACATAATAAGAATAAAAAACAATCATCGAAATATCAAAGCTCGATAATCATAAAACATCAATTAAAAAGAATAAAAAAAAAAAACAAGTTAAATACGACACTAAATTAGATTATGGGACTATAAATCTTCAATATCATAAAGACACTTATTCAATAGAAAATCTTTCAGAGAATCTTTAAAAGAGCAAGAGTAGATAGCGCCTTTCAAATCCAGAGGCAACTTATTAAACAATATAAAGATGCTTTGTTTGGTGCACGAAAGACTGTCAACTTTCGGTTGGCCGGCCAGTATTCCCGCCAACTACCAACATACCGCCAAGTAGGTCTGTATCGCTGACCCAATGCGTTGGCCCAATATGAACAGCGGGCTTTACAATTACTTACATATAATTATTATGAAACAGTCAGCAAATTGACGAATCGGAATGACGGAAGAGAATGCTCAACTTACTACAACAAAAAAACAAAATCAGTATTAAAACTTGTCGATAAATAAATCCATAACATTGAGTCATACGAAAGTCATCTGATCATCTCTGTAAGATTTATGGAGGCCTATGTTTAGCAGTGGACGTCCTACGGCTGTTCTGATGATTTTTAAAACTGGCGTGTTGGTCTAGTGGTTAATCACCCTGACTGCTATGCCGGGGGTTGTGGGTTCGATTCCCACCCAGAACAAATGTTTGTGTGATGAGCACGATCATTTTGTTCCGTGTCTGGGTGTAATTTATCTATAATATGTATGTATTTAGAAATATATATATATAAGTATGTTTATCAGTTGTACAGTACCCATAACACAAGCTCTGCTTAGCTTGGGATTCGATGGCGTTTTGTGATAGTTGTGGAGTATTATTATTATTTAAATTATGTTGCAGATGCTGAAAAGAAAATGTTCAAGAATGTGAAACGCTTACATCGAGCAAGATTTGAGAAGATGAATGCCTGCAGAATGTTTTACGTTGATGCTAATTTTCCATTGAAAATGATTTTTTTAGTAACGAGTTATACTATTGTTATGCTGCAGTTCGCATTTTTGTAGCATTTGCTTTTTGAAATAAATGTTGTTTTTGGGTATTATAAAAATATTTACATTAATCATCATATTTAAAAATAAATGGCATTCTTAAAAAAAGCCAAAATAAAAAGCAAAGAAATATTTTTGAGACGAGACGTCATACAAACAAAGAAGTTAAGTAATTACGTCAAGCAAATAAAGATTATCGCCATATTGATCTTCTTTGATTATTTATTTAGCACAGGCCCATTTTTTTTTGTTTTTTGCTCGATTTCTTTTTTTAATTTCTTAAAATGTACATAGTTTTCGGTTAACAAAGGGTTCGGGTATATAATATGCCTTATGTCATTGTCGTTTATGGGTGGCCCAACGACCGTAATTTTTGAGCCGTGAGTCGCAGAATTTCGGTCGCTTTCATAACAAAGTTTTCGTCTCGTCTTTTTTTTTTTGCGACCCACGACTCAAAAATTACGCTCGTTTGGCCTCATCCTATATTTATTTACTTAATACTAGCTGACCCGGCTTCGTACCGCCTGAGAAACAATTTAAAAAAAAGCTTTTAAACCTTCCCTGGACTATCTGAAATAATTCAAAACCAAAATCAGCCAAATCGATCCAGCCGTTCTCGAGTTTTAGCGAGACTATCGAACAGCAATTTATTTTTATATATAAGAGATATTCCTTATGTATGACATAAGACTGTTGTCACGCTGCATATTTTTAGTCTACATCCAATGTAAGCCGACACGGAGATCGCCGTGGAAAACATTATTTTTTATGAATCTCTTTTTATTTGATGCGCCTCGTGAAGTAGGCTGCATGTGTCGTTTGATAATGATGTCAACGGTTATGAAGATCTGCCATTAAAATGCATGTTCGTTTTAGGGTTCCCTAGACAAATGGAACCATTTCTCTAATCTGTTAGCATACAGTCCTTTTATTTGGACACATAATCGGTGAAATTTTACTTCGGCACGGCGTTGGTGTAGTGGCTGAATAATTGGACTGCAACGCTGCATGTCGTGTGTTCGAAACCGCATGGAACAAATATATCTGTACCTACAAGTAGTTGTTCCGGGTCTGAGTGTTTGTGCATGTAAGTCTTATTGTTTATAAACTCACCCACGATACAGGAGAACTTCTGAGTCTGGGCAAAGGTCAGATAATATTCACATAACCTTGATCGAACTTTACTTTCTCTTGCTATAGTTTCGAAAGAAAAATAAACCCGCTTAGGTGCAAACCCACCACACTATTCCCAAACCACTGCAACTCCTGACAGCCAGAATCAACAGTGGCAACCACCAGAAAAGCGCCGAGACAATGAAGCTCGACGTATCTCGGAGAATGAATTTACCTGTCCTGAAATAAAAAAAAATAATCAAAAAAGAATAATGGAGGCGTAGAAAAAATATGTTTCCACTTCCCTCCATGCAAGCAGGAGACAGAACAAAACAAGGCCAATAGGCACAAAGGGATGTTACAACAGGGAGAAGCCCAGTTGCCTAGCACCACGGGTAAAATGACTACTAATATTTTAATGGGTCCTAAATTGTGAGCTGCTATATTTAATTCCAATAATAGGTATGGCAGAAACGCTTGAACGCACGGTAGTTTGTTCGAGTTTCCACAAGGTCCGAATAATAAATTACTCCAAATGTAGTCTGTACATTATTCTAACATAATATTGCGTTCGTGCTGCCAAAAAATACACTCCCATGGACAATGATGTGCTGATTGTTCATATTCACAGTCAGGTATCGAACATTGACAAAAGGGCGAGGGAACAAGCTTAAAGGAAAACTTTGTTACTTTTAAAGTTACCATGTCCCGTGAGAAATTGGGCAACACAGTGATCCAGCTTAGGTACATATAATTATATTGTGACCTTTAAAAACTATAAGGAGCCCACGGAATTATAAAACAGCTACAAAGGGACTCTTAAACAGAAACGGCCCCGCAGCAATTAATTCTCAAACACTTGGTAATTATAACAATTAGTTAATTTTGCGTTTTCGCAGTTTTAATTTTTGACAAGTGTAAATGCTTTGTTGTTATGAAGTTTAATGTACTTTTTACGATGAAATAGTGCTGGGACATGCTCGAAGTTTATAATGCCTAAGTAAAAATCGTTATCATCATCTTTCTGCCTCCACACATCATACTTGGGGTCTGGGTTGGGTTGGGTCATATCACATTATGCTTCGGGTCGGCGCAACACTTTTTCTGCTTCTATTATCTCCTATCAGACGCCACAGCATCATTTACTGCTTTTTCTTTCATGTCATTCCTTAAACAATCTCTTCATCTTTTTTTTGGCTTTCTTTTTCATCTATCAACATTCCACCACTCTCTTAATAATTATGCAAACAACAAGCAAGGCAAACGAAAAAGCGAACCTCTATTAGCTACCTTATAGAGGTTCACTTGTCAAACAGCCAGGCGAAGCGAACGCGGTTCGAAGCGTTTTTGTTTGTAATGTATGAAATTATTTGAAGTAAACATTCGTTGTGATAATTCTAATGTAAAAATAAGACGTTAGCGTTGCGGGTACAACTTTACGTTAGACAATTACTTAACAACGAAAAATACTTCAAGTTTTTATTTTGTAACAAACCTTGGTGGAGTGAAAAAAAGACTCGGTTGCTAGGAAACAAAATAACTTAGTTATTCTAGCCGATAGCAAAATAAATAAAAACGCAGCTCCGGCGGCTAAATTAATTTGTGGTGGTGACAGATTTTACGGAAACTAACACACACATTTTTATCTAAAAACTGAGGCTCAAAACTGTAATATATTAGTAAATAGTGGGTACTTTAGTAATAAGATCATTGTATGTTTCATGTCGCGCCAGTCCTCGATTATACGCTGAATAGTGAAGTCTGTATTTATTTGTGCTCCCGATAATCCCAGTAGTCCCCATATCTTTCAGTGGCGACGAGATCAGACGATTCTACGCGTGATTAGTGTAACATTAATAAGTTTAAACCGGTATTATACCAAATAATAAAAAAAAAAAAAAAATGTCGATCGGTAAAATTGCCGAGTTCAAAGTTCACAGTGACGATTGGCGGTTGTACGTGGAAAGTCTAGAACAATACCTTTTAGTCAATAAGATTCCTGACGAATTACAAGTGCCTACATTAATAACAGTGATGGGAGCGGAGTGTTATGAACTTCTGGTTAATTTGTGCACGCCGGCTAAACCAAAAAGTAAAACGTTAGCACAAATCGTTGACGTCATGGAAAAACACTTGCAACCAAAACCAAGTGAGTTAGCAGAACGATACAAATTTCGACATCGGAAACAGAAAGAAGGTGAAACGATATCGGAATACGCGGCTATCTTGAAGAAAATGTCGAAAACATGTAATTTTGGTTCCTGGCTGGAAGAGAGCTTGAGAGATCAGCTGGTGTGTGGCGTCACAAATGAAACCATACGACAACGTTTGTTCGCCGAAAGTAAATTGGACTTCGGGACGGCGTATAAGTTAGCGGTTAGCATGGAGGCAGCAGAAAAAGATGCTGCGACCGTTGAGGGACAGAGTAGGTCGAGAAGCGAGGGTGCATCCTCGACGTCGGTGACGTGCCAAGCAGTGTCAACGGGCGCACGGTGGAGCGGTACGGCGGCGCGGGTGGCGGCCGCGCGTGACGGCCGCGGAGCGAGGGCTCGTTTCGATACTACGGCGTTCAGTGAAAGAAATCGCGGAGCGCGCGCAGCGGCAGCGCCCGCACCGGCGAAGCTGGGTGAGCGTGCTCAGCAACAGCAGTGTCGAGTGTGTGGTGCGCACCATGACGCAAGCAAGTGCAAGTTCGTGCGTTATGTGTGCCGAGTTTGTAATCAAGTGGGACATTTACGTCGTATGTGTCCGAATTTATCGGGACACCACAACGTGGATATAGAAGCGCTCCAAATAAGACGTTCAAATGAAAGTGATGGCGAGAGCGATGAGGTAATATTTATCGATGTTTGTAAATTGTCAGCGACGGAGTGTAGTCCTATTTATGTGGAACTGAATATAAATGATAGGAACATAAAAATGGAATGTGACACCGGCAGTGCCGTGTCGTGCATTAGTTGGAAGTGTTATTGTAAATTGTTTCATGATGTAAAACTTAAACCTAGTAATTTAACACTAAGGTATTATACTGGCGAGTTAGTAAAACCTCTTGGAGTTATACAACCATTAGTGAAATATAAAAATAAACACAAACAATTAGATTTATAGGTATGTTGTTGAGAATGGTAAAACACTCTTATTAGGCCGTCAGTGGATGGCGGAACTAAAAATACAATTACCCATCGTAGCCTATGATTGTAATAGTAATGATGTTATGATGTACAAAAACGATGTATTTGATATGACTGCTTTCAGTACCAAATACTGTGAAGTGTTCGCGGACGGGCTGGGACGGTTCACCGGCTTTAAGGTGAGCGTGTGCGTGCGCGAGGGGGCGCGACCTGTGTTCATGCGCGCGCGCCCGCTGGCGTACGCGCTGCGCGAGCCTGTGGAGCGCGCTTTGGACCAGTTGCAGCGAGACGGCATTCTCTCTCCTGTGGAGCGTTCTGACTGGGCAACACCCATCGTGCCGGTCGTTAAAAAGGACGGTAACATCAGAATTTGCGCAGATTACAAATTAACCTTAAACAAAATTATAGAAGTTGACCGTTATCCGTTGCCTAGAGTAGAGGAAGTACTATTTCGTTTGAAGGGTGGCCAGCATTTCAGTAAAATTGACCTGTCACAAGCGTATGCTCAGTTTGAGCTGGACGAAACAAAAAAATATACAGTAATTAACACTCATAAAGGATTGTTTATGTATAATAGGCTGGTTTACGGGTTAGCATCCAGTCCGGGCATTTTTCAAAGACATTTGGAACAGTTATTTGCAGATTTAACACACGTTGGGGTGTTTCTGGATGACATTATAATAACAGGATCCACTAAAGAAACACACATGCGCAACTTATGCACGGTATTTGATCGTTTGAGCAAATACGGGCTTAAAGTGAAAAAAGATAAATGTGTATTTTTTTCTGAGTCGGTAAATTATCTAGGTCACACAATTAGTAAAGAAGGGATTCATACGTGCCCAGACAAAGTTAAGGCTATAGTGAAAACGCCAGCTCCAACGAATGTTTCAGAACTAAGAGCTTTTATTGGTATGGTGATGTACTATGGCAAATTCATAAGAAATGTTAGTACAATCTTAGCGCCCTTATATAAGTTACTTAAAGCTGGAACCCCATTTAGCTGGAACAGGGAATGTGAAAATGCGTTCAGTAAGGTGAAACATTTATTAACATGTAGTGAAGTATTAATGCACTATACACCGGAGTTACCGATAATATTAACCACAGACGCAAGCAGTGTAGGAGTAGGAGCGGTTATATCACACATAACAGCAAGAGGCGAGCGGCCCGTGGCGTTCGCATCGCGCGCACTTACCCAGGCCTACTCTCAAATAGACCGAGAGGCACTTGCTATTGTGTTCGGAATTCGTAAATTTCATCAGTATCTTTATGGTCGTAAATTTAAATTAAGAACCGATCACAAGCCACTCACTTATATTTTTGGCGATAAAGTCGGTATTCCAGTGATGGCCGCGTCCAGGTTACAACGTTGGGCAGTTTTATTGACTGGGTATACCTATGACATTGAATATGTGTCTTCGAGTAAGAATTGTGCTGATGCACTATCACGACTACCGTATAAAGTTTGTAAAGAAAAGGGAACATCACAGAAAGAAAATACTTATGTTAATTTTGTTGAAAATTTTTTACCCGTTACGAGCCAAGACGTGAGGAAAGCGACGGCTGTAGATAAAGTGTTAAGTAGGGTTTTAGTTTACATACAATCTGGGTGGCCTTCTACTTGTGTAGATGCAGAAATTATTAAACCATATTTTATGAGGCGTAATGAATTATATACGGAAGGGGGTTGTATTATGTGGGGATACCGTATGGTTATACCATTTTCGTTGCGGAACAATGTTTTAAAACAACTTCATAGCAGCCACATGGGGATCGTAAAAACAAAAAGTTTAGCACGTAGCTACGTATGGTGGCCTAATATTGACGCGGCCGTGGAAACATTGTGTAAGCAGTGCGAAACTTGTGCGGCGGAGGCGGACGCACCGCCGCGTGCTTCGATACAGCCGTGGCCGTATCACGAGCGACCCTGGACAAGGGTTCACATCGATTTCCTAGGGCCATACAAGGGTCTAACATACTTGGTTCTAATTGATTCTTCTTCGAAGTGGCTTGAAGTGTTTGAGATGGCGCGAACTAATGCATCGAATGTTATAAAGATTTTAAGAGTTACATTTGCACGGTTTGGGTTGCCGGAGGAATTAGTATCTGATCAGGGCCCACCATTCACGAGTATTGAGTTTAAAACTTTCTTAAAAAACAATGGCATTAAACAGTATTTTTCACCAGCATACCACCCATCATCGAACGGGGCTGCAGAGAATGCAGTAAAGCTTTGCAAGCGGGCTATTAAGAAGGCACATAGGGATTGTGTGGATATCGACACCGCACTACAAACGTTTCTTTTAGCATACCGGAACACCGTGCACAGTACTACGGGGGAAACCCCGGCTATGCTCTTGCAGAGACGTCCATTACGCTCCAGACTTGATTTACTCCGTGCGAACCAGGTCACCAAAGACAGAGTACATCAAGCCCAGAGGCGGCAAATGGAAATAGCGGGGGGAACAGACCGCAGTTTCAGGGAGGGTGATTCCGTTTGGGCTCGTGAGTATGGAGCTAGTGATAGATGGGTGAAAGGTACCGTGGAACGGGTAGACAGTGATCGTAGGTACTCCGTGGTGAAGGATAATGGTCAATCGCTAAAAAGACATGTAGATCAGATGCGCCGAAGGTCACGCTTATCCGATGTTACCTGTCCTGAGACTGAGACTAATACCGATCATAGGGGAGAGAACGTGGTCGAGCCACTGAGTGAGGGTTTAGAACGCGTAGTACAGGTAACCTCTCCAGAGCCAACTGTCAGGTATAACGAAGAAAGTTCAGAACCGGAGATTGTAACTCCTGAAGATTCCCTGGTTAAAATACCAGAACCATCTCCGCCGCCGGGGAATTGTTACCCTAAGCGAACACGAAAGCCAGTAGATAGATTTAAAATTGTGTAACTAGTTAAGGATAAAAATAATTGATTAGGTATATATTGTTGTTATTAAATGTTATATTATTTGTGTTATTTGTTGTATTGTGGTGGAGGTGTAATATATTAGTAAATAGTGGGTACTTTAGTAATAAGATCATTGTATGTTTCATGTCGCGCCAGTCCTCGATTATACGCTGAATAGTGAAGTCTGTATTTATTTGTGCTCCCGATAATCCCAGTAGTCCCCATATCTTTCAAAAACTTTCTAAAATTACTATGAAAATGTAAAAAAGCTATTTAGAAAAAAATCTTTTTATTATATTTTTTTTTGATCGTGCGTCGAATAACACTACGGTCATTATCATCATCTGCCTAACCTTTTCCCAACAATGTTAACCTGATACAACTGAATATCAGTATTTTACTTAGAGTGATTGAATTATCTGACCTCCACAACCCAGTTACTGAGCGAGACTGTTTGTCATGATAAGATTTGTTTTAGGCTTCCCAGCTTTAATATGACTAACATGTTAAAAACAACGATAATTTTATTATTTAATTTTTCTCAACGTTTGATTGTTCTCAATCCACGTTCAATGAAATGCATCAAAAAGTACCAAAGAGTTATTTTTTGAAACCACATATTGAAAATACCTGAACATTTTATATATAAGGCAAAGATGAGTAGACCATGTTAATAAAACTTGATTTTCTTTTAAAACATTGTTTAGATTTTTATTCCCTTGTCGTCGTTTTTTGATTCCCCTGGCCAGAAAAAAATTAAACTGCTATATCTTGAGAATCATCCGGCCAAAAGTGATGCCAATTCGTTTAATGTGTTTATAATGAAGTTAAATTTTATATTACTTTGTTCATTAGAAAGAATATGTGTAAATAATTTTCGCCAGGGGAATCAACTGAATATCGGTAATCTCAGGATTCACCCTAAAACCAATTGTTGTTTCTTTGTAGTATTCCCACGTTTTATTTCGTCATCTGCCTAAACATCTCAATTATGTTGGGGTCGGCTTCCAGTCGCACTGGATTCAGCTGAATATCAGTATTAACATGAAGCGACTGCCTTTTATTTAAATAATATAATTTCAATTTCTCTGCAAGAAAATTTACAACCCGAATTTCACCATCTCCTCACTAGTTTCACGGCAATTACTCCAACGTTTACATGAACACTCTTAGCTCACTGGCCCGTTGAGATGTTTTTCGTGTAGTTAGGTGTATCATAAAAAAGATTAACATGAGTTAAATCTTTTTATAAATACTAGCTGACCTGATGAACGTTGTTTTGTCATATAAATTATTTTTTACACTACTTGCTCGTAAATCTCATATCATACGTCAGGCAAACATACTGTAAAGCATGACATTATTCCCCCTCGCTCGAGCCGGGAATAATATATGTACTGAATTTCAATGAAAACTTTCACCAAGGAGTCTTATCAGTAATGGCGGCCGCTGGCAGCAACAGCTGATCGCTTACAGTGGTGCCAACTTCACGTTCGAAGGTTGTCGTACCAGATCAAATTTCAAAATTCGAATTTAGTTCCTCGCAGTAGGTGTGAAAAGCAGAGTACGCTCCTCGGGAGTAAAGCTGCCTTGTCTTGGGCTGACTTGAATCCCTCGCTACACTAAGGATTCTTAACTTAATTCCCTCGTTTCACTCGTGAATTAACACTTGAACCTCCTCGCTGCGCTACGGAGGTTCACCCCAGAATCCTTAGTGTAGTTTCGGGATTCAATACGCCCGTGACGTAAGGCAATGCTTTACTCCCTTGGTGCGAAATCTACTATTTATACCGGTAGACGCCTGGAGAGGATAATTTACCAAGTGATACCTAATTGATCAGTTGTAGAGCGGAATGAAACATACACAGCAGATTTTTTTTTCCAAAAAATTAAAAAGAATAATTAGGGGTCCTTATAATTATTTCGTAGTACGATATTTTATCTTTTATTACGCTTCAGCCTCTAGTGGTATAATACTACCAGTGGTATAATACGTACAACCTTTAAGGTGTATTCACACACATCAGTCACGTCTTCGAAAGATACTTGTATGGAAATATAATGCGACCGGAGCCGTGACGAAAATGTTTCTACAAATGTCATATCTCCTAATGACATTTGTAGAAACATTTTTTTTTAAACCGGGGCGGAGACGTGACGTGACGGTGACTGATTAGTGTGAATACACCTTCACTTGAGAAAGGCGAGTACTAAATAATTTTAAAACTATATCTTTCTATTTGATGTTGTTCTCGTTATCTTTTTAACGTGTTGTAAAAGTGTCGACAGTAAAACGTAATTGAGTCTTGTTGAGAGCACTAGTGTCATAATATATTATGGCGGCGACATTGTTTGAGAGAGGTAATAAAGTTTATAATTAAATGGACTTTCTGTTCACTTGGTAAAGACTATTTTTTTTTCTTAATCTCGTCTGTCCCACTCCTAAATAAATACCTCCCTTCACTCTTTTCACTTCTCGCGAAATCACACTTCCTCCTTCAAAACCTACTGTATCCTTATCCAGCTCGTCCCACTATCTCCTTCGTGGCCTCCCGCGATTATGCGTTTCGCTCATAGCACCAATTTGTTATCTATCAAGGTTATTGTCACTATTAGATATTAAATCCTTGCAAAAATAAAAAGACAGAATGAAAGAAAATATGTCTATAAAATAATAATGATAAATATTCATAATGCTGCTATCCTTTGTACGCGTGTGCGCATGTTGTGTAGGCCGTAGCGTGTAGCTCGTAGCAGAGTATGCTACGGCGTAGCACATATCGTAGCAGTGCTACGATATCATGGTCTCGCTAACTTGATTCATAATTAGAACATTTTGTATGAACAGTTTTAAGTTAAAAAGACTGGATTTAAAATCTGTTGAATTGATAGTTACTTTAGAATTAATTGTATTTTGTTTAAGTTCTCTGTTTGTTTGCTATACTTCATGTTTTTAATAAATAATTATAATAAACACTATTGGTGTCTGAATTCTTAAATATCTTGTTAATTAAGGTATTTTAATATCTCTAAAAAAACGAGAAAGCAGCCTAGTACTAGGTGTTCACGCACACATGAACACCAGGCGACGGCGGCGGCAGCGGCGGGGTAGTGGGAGCGGCGGGCCGCGCGACCGCGGCCCGTGCGCGCAAGCCGGTACGGGCGGCTCTCAACGAGCAGAGCATTCGAAACCATTGTCGCGCAAACACCTCATTTTGTATTTTTTATTCACATTATAACTTATCGTAAAAAGTCCGCTATTTCACTCTCCCTGGCCTCTCCATGGTCCTTCGATCTTCGAACATTAAATCAAGAATCAGCGCAGAAGAAATCCTCATCATCGCCAGGAATTCAGCTGGCCGTTAACTACCAGCAGTCGGCGATCAACGTCAACAGCAGTCGGCGGTCGGCGAACTCAGCATCCAGCAGCGACAACGGACAACATTAAGGGTTTGGTAGCAGCAGTCGTGAGTTCGAACCAATTTCATTCTCGTCTGACCCAGTCCCTTACATTCAAAATTCTTTTCTCAATTTTTCACAAATCCTGCTTACCCACATTTTTTTTTCTGTTTTTTTCGATCATATTTTGCAATCTCATTCTCATATTTTCAAGTAATTTTATTACCTTCTATCAATTTTGTGCCCAATACTTGCAGCTTTAATTGCTTACCTGCTTAGCCTTGCTCTGAGCGCGGCGGGAGACAGCTGCGTAGTATCAGTGGACTCCCTGCTTAATCAAATAATTTCATAATTATGGACAAAAAACTTTTATCAAACGCACCCGAAGATGATGACGCTCAGCTTAATACCTTCAAAAAGAGGAGATCTGGGCATAAAGGCAAGGTCACAATCTTCAAAAATTACATTGAGTCCTTAAAATCCAAAAAGAAAATAGCTTTGACTGAGCTAGAAATTCTGCAACTTAAAAATCGTTTGGAGTCATTCAAAACCCTTGAACATGATTTTGATGTCAACCAGACTTTAATAGAAGATATTGTCGGTGTTTCAGACGAGCAGCTAAAGGAGCGGGAGCAATTTGACTCCGAATACCAGAATCAACTTGCTCTTGCCATGCAGCTAATGCGGGACAGTGAACCAGCTGGAATCGTCGACGGGTCTGTACAAACTCCAAATGCAGGTGGGACAAAAGCCTTTATTAAATTACCAACTATTGACCTTCCACACTTTTCGGGTGAATATCATAATTGGCTTGAGTTCAGAGACACATTCCAATCGCTTATTCATAAAAACACTCTTTTAGATAATATACAAAAATTCCATTATTTGCGTGCGTCTTTGCAGGGTGAGGCTACCCACATTATAAAATCATTAGAAATGTCATCGGAAAATTACAGGGTAGCCTGGGATTTAATAAACGAACGGTACAATAACACGCGTCAACTAATTAATAACCATGTTCATGCACTATTCACAATTAGTATTATTCAAAAAGAATCTTCTGCAGCGCTGAGGCAGCTAATTGACACGGTTAGCAAAAATTTACGAGCACTTGATAGCTTAGGTGAAAAAACACAGTTCTGGGACACGTTAATCATTTATCTCGTGGCAAGTAAATTAGACTCAGTGACGCTTAGATATTGGGAGGAACACAGAAACACCCTCAACGCTATGCCCGTTCTTAAAAATTTAAAAACTTATCTTAAGGATCGCGCAGATCTATTACAAACTCTTGAAGAAAATAAACAAAATCACGTTGATATCAAGTCGAACAAACCAGCACTAAACCAAACAAGTACATCACGATCACCTAGCTGTCCATTATGCAAAGGCCAACATTATTTGTTTTCATGTCAGGAATTTAAGCAGATGCCAGTGGAAAAAAGAATTGAAAAAGTTTCTAAATTGAATGTGTGCTCCAACTGTTTGTATCCCGGTCATGAGAAGAAAACATGTCGTGGTAGTACATGCAAATATTGTTCTCTAAAACATAATACCATGCTACACATAGAAAAGCCCAAGTCGTCTTCAATCACATGCACTAGCACACAACATACATCAGTGTTGTTATCGACGACACTGGTGCACGTGCGTGGCAGCGACGGTAAATTTCATACAGCGAGATGTTTATTGGATAATGGTAGTACCTCAAGTTATATAACTAATAATCTATGTACTCGGCTTAATCTTCCATTGGAATCAATTAACGGATCAGTTACAGGTATAAATGGTCATAAAACAAACATTATTTATCGAACTAACATTCAAATAAAATCATTACATAATTCATTCACCATCAACTCGTCATGCTTAGTGCTAGATGAAATATCAAATCTAATACCCAACATTCGTATACAGACAGAAGCGATCACACTTCCTTATCATATAAAATTAGCAGACCCTCTGTTTTATGAACCAGCTCCAGTCGATATACTACTTGGAGCTGACGTTTTTTGGAAACTCATGGGTTCCGGAAGGATTCAGTTAGGCAAACAACTGCCAACCTTACAGGAAACTGAATTCGGATGGCTAATTTCCGGGTGCATACCTGACACAGACAAACATACACAAGACACATGTTATTTCACACAAAATAAAAATTATGATCAATTATCACGGTTCTGGGAATTAGACAGCTTATCCGATTCACAGAATACGGAACCCTGTGACGCTGATGCGTGCGAGGTCATTTTTAAACAAACTACTACAAGACAAAATGATGGTAGATTTGTTGTTACAATTCCATTCAAAATGTCACCTGATTGCTTAGGCAATTCTTACTATCAAGCAAAAAGGCGTTTTCTTAGCTTAGAAAATCGTATGAATAGCGATAATCATTACAAACAATTGTATTGTAATTTCATTACAGAGTACATCAATCTCGGTCATATGACTTTAAATAAAATCCTGAATCCACAGGAGAACATTCAATCAAAAAAACACATGCATCCAGATAATAATGCAAACACATACATACAACCTTACAATATTAACTCTCATGCTTATTATTTACCACACCATGGCATAGTAAGTGAATCCAGTACAACAACAAAATTTAGATCCGTGTTTGATGGTTCCGCAAAGACTTCAACAAAACTATCACTTAACGACATACAACTCATCGGGCCAGTTGTTCAAGACGATCTCATTTCAATAATGTTACGATTCCGTCAGCATAAGTACATCATATCAGCTGACATAGAAAAAATGTTTCGTCAAATTGCTGTTGTTGATCATCAAAGGCCCCTGCAACAAATAATATGGCGAAAAAATTCGACGGAACCATTACAAACTTACACACTCAATACCGTCACATACGGCACGGCATCAGCACCATTCCTTGCAACTCGATGCATAAGGCAAATAGGTTTGGATTGTTTGAATAACTCAGATAACACATACAATCATAAATTAATTTCCGAGGTTATTTTACATGACTTTTACTGTGATGATTTTTTGTCGGGAACAGATGATGAGTCAACGTTATTGGAAATTGCCATAGGTGTCAATACCGAACTTAAAAAATATCAATTTCCATTAAGAAAATGGAAAACTAATTGTCTTTCTGTCTTAAGAAAACTAGGATTTGACACAGACTCTAAAGATGGTACAATTAATTTAGGTTCAAATGATCCATCAAAAACTTTAGGCATATATTGGAATATTCACAAAGATACTATATCTTATTCAGTCCATATGGATAATATCACACATGATCGGATTACAAAACGAACTATTTTGTCCACAATAGGTCAAATTTTCGATCCACTAGGTTTAATCGGCCCTTGCATACTTGAAGCAAAAATAATTATGCAACAAATGTGGTTACATAACATAACTTGGGATAGCGTAATACCGGTTTCTTTACAAAGTCGTTGGAAAAAATTCATTCAATCGTTATCTAGTATTAACCAGCTGACCATTCCTCGGCGAGCTATATATGACTCACCGCGTGGAATCGAAGTACACATTTTTTGTGACGCCTCGCAACACGCTTACGGTGCATGCGTATACATTCGTAGCTATGGCTATGACGGCGTTATCAACGTACAGCTGTTAATAGCTAAAGGAAGGATCGCACCTATTAAGAAATTAACGATTCCGCGACTCGAATTATGTGCAGCATTCACCGGTATTCAGTTGTGTCAAAAGGTTTTATCTTCACTTCGTAATTTGGGTAAAACCTACAAATGTTTTTATTGGAGTGATTCAATTATTGTTCTATCATGGATAAATACTCCTATTCATAAGTTAAAACCATATATCAATCACAGGGTCACAGACATACTGAAACACAGTAAGCCACAATCATGGTACTATGTACCAACAAAACAAAACCCAGCAGACATCATAACAAAATGTACCAATGCACAGCAACTAAGTAATTCCGATTTATGGTTTTCAGGACCGGGTTTTCTTAGGAATGATGATACTAAATGTTGGCCTGAACAACCCAGGCATATCAGCGTGTCTGACCTTCCAGAAATCCGGTCCCATACACACTTAACTCAAACAGATGAAAATTCATTCATTCATAATTATTCTAATTTCAATAAACTCACGCGTATTGTTGCTTACATACTACGTTTTGTTAATTACTGTCGAGAAAAACAAAATATTTCAAATACTAACAAAAAGTTGTGCATGGGATCAATAAAGCCTTTAAACACTGTTGAGCTTAATAATGCAAGATATCAGTTAGCGAAAATAATTCAACAAAATTCATTTCCTGATGAGTATTCATTACTTTTAAGTGGTAAAAAGCTACCCGTCGGGCATAAATTAAATTTACTTAACCCTTTCTTAGATGAATTTCAGCTCATTCGTGTGGGGGGAAGGTTAGCCAACTCACCATACAATTATGATAGAAAATTCCCTATTTTATTACATTCAAATCATTATTTAACTAAGATCATGTTTCGTACATATCACATAACACTTTTACACGCCGGTCCTCAATTATTACTAGCACATATTCGTCAAATGTTTTGGCCAATATCAGGTCGTAACTTAGCCAGAAAAACTACTCAATCATGTCTTAGGTGCAAGAGATATCAAGGTAAGATAGTGACACCTATAATGGGGCAGCTGCCTGAAGAAAGACTGCACGCAAATTTTATATTTAGTAATGTGGGCGTAGACTACGCTGGTCCGATTATGATTAGTAACCGGAAGGGTCGTGGAAGTGTTCTAACTAAATCCTACATCTGCATTTTCGTGTGCTTCGCAGTGAAGGCAGTGCATTTGGAGTTGGTCACAGACCTGACAACCGTATCTTACTTAGCAGCACTAAATCGATTTATTTCTCGCAGGGGAAAACCCAATAATATATACTCGGATAATGGTACAAATTTTGTAGGAGCGGCGCGTGTCATTACTAATTTTCTCAAACTACATAGCGAATCTATATATAGTTGTGCTGCAGAGCAAGGCATTTCATTTCATTTTATTCCCCCATACACACCTCACTTCGGAGGCTTATGGGAAAGTACAGTCAAATCAGTTAAATTTCACCTCAAAAGAGTGTTAGGCTTAGCACGTCTCACTTACGAAGAGATGTATACTTTACTTGTACAAATAGAAGGACTACTTAATTCAAGGCCTTTAACGTCCTTATCTTCTGATCCATCAGATCTCTCTGCCCTAACTCCTTTTCACTTCTTGATTGGTCGAACTCTCACTGTTTTACCTCACCCACAGATGTCCGACTGCGACCCTGCTCGGCTGCCGCGGCATCAGAGAGTCGAACTGCTGCGTCAACACTTTTGGAAGCGATTTAATAGAGAATATATTTCTCAGTTACACCAGCGAACGAGATGGCAACGTTCAAAGGGAGAGATAGCGGAAGGCACCCTGGTCATCGTGAAGGACGAAGCCTTACCTGCAGCGGAGTGGCCTCTTGGACGTGTTTTGAAAATCTATCCTGGAGCAGACGGAGTGGCGCGCGTAGCAGATATAAAAATCAACAAAGGAACGATAAGAAGAGGCTTCAACAAAATATGCCCTTTACTCAAAGAAGACGTATCATAAACAATCATAATCATCAATATAATCATACATCATCTTCCCAATGCGGCCCCGGGAGTATGTTCACGCACACATGAACACCAGGCGACGGCGGCGGCAGCGGCGGGGTAGTGGGAGCGGCGGGCCGCGCGACCGCGGCCCGTGCGCGCAAGCCGGTACGGGCGGCTCTCAACGAGCAGAGCATTCGAAACCATTGTCGCGCAAACACCTCATTTTGTATTTTTTATTCACATTATAACTTATCGTAAAAAGTCCGCTATTTCACTCTCCCTGGCCTCTCCACTAGGTATACAAACTTCAACGTATGAACATTTCTGAACAAAGAGTTTGAACATATAAATAACAACTTTTCGCTATGTATCGCGTTACTGATGACTGACGTATAACAGGTATAAAATTTTAACGACCGAACCCGACCTTAATTAAATAATAATAACGATAGTACCCTCTGGCAGTTTCGTGAAAATAATTACATATATTTTATATACGGAGTTATTCTGCCTTTTGCCTAAGGAATTGGAAGTGTTGTTACGGGTTCTTCTTGCATTAAATAAAACGAGATAAATTAGCAATGAATGCCCATATATTATATCTAATTTAACTTATTGCCTAAACTAAACTTTAAAAACTAACTAGTCTTAACCTAAACCTAATCTAATTTGGACGCCAGGAGAGTTATTATCTTGGGGTGAACTCTGCCAACACCTCTGCCGCTAGCTCGTCTACTCAGGGACTCGTTTGTTAAAGTTGCGCAATAAATATCCAACTTAAAGGGCGTTGCGTGAAGCTACAACAATGACAATAAAAAACTGGTAAATATCTAACTAGGTTAATCTTTGAACTAAAAGTTGCTATTACTTAAATCTAAAACTTACCCCTATTTGGATGACGCACCATCACAATTACTTTAATAATTCAGGTTAATATTTCTCCACTATGTCGGTAGACAATGGCTCACATTGACCTTATGGTCTTTGAACACACGTCCGTTCAATACAAGAAGAATGTCGCAAGTCCCCACCAAACCCTCACACGATGAATATAAATTTTCGAAATAGAGAAACAGTCCAAATAACAAATTTGATAACAACAAAAAGAACTTGTGCGACTCGGGATCGAACTCAAGACTCCTCGCCAGTGTTACAACGGTGCCACCGCGTTAACCATTCGACTATGCGGACACTTGTGAGTGTTGACGAAAACAAGGACCAAATTCCTCACACAATATCAATGCCCCTTTGAACATGACATATACCCCCACCGTAAGGAAAAAAAAAAAACTTTTTTTTTTTTTTTCTATTTCTTCAAATCCTTAATATGCCACATTCCAATCGGCTTACCAAATGTATTATTTAAACGGAACACCGATTCTGATAGTTTTTCTGTTACTATAGCTTTTTCATATTTTGGTGCCAATTTGGCCATGAATTTATTTTTTGCTTTCGAAAGGTACTTTGTTCTTTTCCAGACAACGTCCCCTACTTGAAAAGACCCTTCATTGCGTTTGTTATTATAAAACTTGCTGCTCCTAATGTGAGATCTATTCATGTTTTCGATCACATTCCTATAAACATTATTTTTAACTATTTGACTTTCTATGAACGGCTTTGTGTTAACTAGCAAATTGTTGATGTCTGGAATCAAGTTCCATCCAGTATCGGAGCTAGAGGTTGAAGTTTCTCTCCCTAAAAACAAGTAAGAGGGCGTATACCCGGTAGTTTCATGTACCGCAGTTCTAATGGCGTGCGCGATTTCTTTAAGGGACGTCCCACTCATTGTGCTTTTTTGACTTTATGTAAGATGAGATCATAGTGCCTATCACCCTATTAACCCGTTCTGTGGGGTTACTTTGTGGATGATAATTTGGAGTAAACCAAATTTTATATTTGTACTTTAGCGCTAAATCTTGAAATAAGTTTGAAACAAATTGTTTACCATTGTCACATATAATGGCTTTTGGGGCTCCAAAAAGTAGAATCTGGTTTTCCAATATTTCACATATTTTCTCTGTTTTTCCCGTTCTAAGTGGAAACATAAGGGTGAACTTACTAAACCAACAAGTAATGACCAAAAGCATAGTATGACAGAGTTTGCTTTTTGGAAAAGGGCCCATTAAATCCAGTGATATAACCTGCCACGGTCCCGTGACCTCCCTATGCTGGCCCATGTGGCCCAACGGTAACTGTTGTGGAACTTTAAATTTTGCACATGTCTCACAAGACTTTATGTACTGTTTGATATCGCGGATTATGTGAGGCCAGTAATAAAATTGTTTCACTCTGAGAAGAGTTTTCCTGATTCCAAAATGTCCTGCTGTGGTCTCATCATGACACTCTTTTATCACTTTGCTTCGCAGTTCAGTGGGTATAAAAAGTTTCCATATAGATTCACAATTAGGATACTGTCTAAGTTTCACTTTCTTAAATAATAGGCCATCTCTGACCTTCCAACTGACATCACGTTCCTCACCTCTTAATATCTTGTTTACTTTTGCCTTGTACCAATCATCTTTATCTGTCTCACCTATGTTGATTGAATTAATTTCTGTACATGACTCGACAGATCTAGAAAGGGCGTCAGGCACTGTATTACTCTTTCCCGGTCTATGGACGATCTCAAAATTAAATTGCTGGAGTTTCATAGCCCATCGAGCCAGTCGCCCGTGAGGATCTTTCATTTTATGTAACCATTGCAGTGCACTATGATCAGTTATTACAGTAAATTTTGTTCCATCTAAATATGGTCTGAATTTTTCAATAGCATGAACAACACTTAATAATTCTCTCTCTGACGTAGAGTATCGCTTTTCCCTATCTGACAGTTTCCTACTTAGGAACGCTATCGCTTGCTCATTTCCTTCAACTTTTTGGCAAAGTACCGCCCCTATACCCTTACTAGACGCGTCACATTGGACTATAAATGGCTTACTATAATCTGGACAAGACATCACCGGTGTCGTTGTGAGCAGTGTTTTAAGTTCTGTAAATGACCTTTCAGCTTCATCATTCCATATAAGCTTTTTATATTTCTTTGTTTTAGTCAGATTATGCAGAGGTGCTGCCACCATAGAAAAGTCCTTTACAAAACGCCTATACCAGCTAGCCAGTCCAATAAATCTCTTAAGCTCAGTAATATTCCTAGGTCTGGGGAAGTTAAGAATGGCTGCAACTTTATCAGGATCAGTGCGGAGTCCATCTTTATCTACTATATACCCTAAGAATTTTAAACATGGCCTTGCAAACTTGCACTTTTCCACATTTATAGATAAATTAGCGTTTTTTAAAATTTGCATAACTTTTTCTAATGTTTCGATATGTTCTTCAAAGTTTACCGAGCAAACAACAATATCATCCAAATATGCCCATACTTTTCCCTCCATTGCATGAAATAAAATATCCATCAGTCTTTGTTGAGTTTGAGAAGCGTTCACAAGACCAAAGGGCATAACTTTAAAGTGAAACAATCCGCGGCCCGGAACAGCAAAAGCGGTCTTTTCTTTACTCGAGTCTTTCAATTTTATTTGCCAAAATGCTGATTTCAAATCAATGGTACTTAAAAATCTGGCATTTCTAAGATTGTCTAATATATTTGATACTCTAGGCAGCGGATATGTATCTCTCTTAGTGATTTTATTAATTTGTCTACTGTCCAGACACAACCTATTCTCACCATTTGGTTTCTTCACAATTAGCACTGGAGAACACCAGGGACTATGCGACGGTTCTACTACATCTTTTTCTAACATTTCATCTACCTCTCGTTCTATTTCTTTTCTAATTACTGGTGAGAAATTGTACTGCTTTTGATGTACTGGTTTACAATTCCCTGTGTCGATTTCGTGGTTTATAATGTTTGTCCGTCCTAACCCTGATCCAATTGTTTGTTTCATCGTATTTATCAAATATGTTAAGGATTCCTGTTGCCTTTCACTTAGATCTTCCCTTGAAATTACACTTGGTTCTTGAGACGATAAAGCATTCACCATTTGGCAGTACTCAGACGTTTCCCCCTTAAAATCAATGAAAATACCAAACCTAGTGAAAAAATCTTTCCCTAATAAAACCTTTTGTGACAAGTTTGGCATGACCATCATCTTAACTACGTTAAAACGACCGTTGAACTTTACCGGAACATCTATGATTTCTGTAATATTATGACGATTGCCATCGGCAGTAGCAACCTGTATGTCCTGCGAGCGGTAAGTTTTTAACCCTAAACCTTTTAAGGTCTGTGCTAGTTCAGTGTTAATAACAGTTCGGTTAGCCCCCGAATCCAAGAGACCTATATATGAAATCCCTAAAATATCTATCAGTACATAGTCCCTGTTATCATTACCTTTTTCTAGTACTACTGGGTTCAATTCTCCGTGGCACATAAAATAATTGACCACCCTAAGCCAGTCCTGCCACTCCTTACCATTTCTATCTAGGGGAAAGTTTATTTGGCAGGTTTCGTACTTTCCCCTACCGCGTTTCCCTTACATACACAATCTTTAGATGTTACTCCGAAACGACCGCATTTGTAACAAAACAACCGCTGTTTAGGAACAGTACATGACCTAAATAAATGTCCCATCTCGCGACAATTCCAGCACCTACCAGATACCGCCTTTTGAGACTTGGCTGTCACGTTGTCAATTTCAATATTTTCCGAAACCTCGTTAATAGTTTTGTTGGTTACTGGAGAATTATTATTTTTATAAGCTAAATCTGGTTCTAAATTAATTCTTTGAACCTTGGGTTCTTCAAATCTATCACAATTTATTTTAGTCCGTTCCACTATCCTCAAAATATCCACTATGTCGGAAACAGAAAAAAATACATCTCGGCAAATAGCTCTTTGATAATATGGCTGTATGTTACGTAAAATTATTGTGATTTTCTCCTGTTCCGTGATTGGTGACGGTAAGCGATTAAACATGTTTTGAAGAATTGACATATAAATTGTGATAGACTCATCCTTTCCCTGTGTCCTTGCCTTGATTTCCGCTAACAAATCATCCTGGTAAAATGGGGATTGAAACGTCCTTTTTAACAAGAGCACTAATTCCTTCCAGTTTGTAGCATAAATTTTGTTAGCCCTGAACCATATCAAAGCATCACCCTTAAAGAAATCTATCGCATAACGCCACAAATCGTCATCGGTTGCATTTCGGGCTTCTTTGATTTCATTAACACGCTCGATAAATGCATTAACACTGACATTGTTGTCTGCCGAAAAATGAACACCCCATTGACTAATCGGTACAAGTTTACGTTTCGAGAAATCTATGTCCACTGTAGAAGTTCTTAGTAATTTTGGTTTAATTTCTTCCGGATCATGATAACTATTGTTGGATGAATTATCAATTTCTAATTTTCTGATAATGTTTTCCCCTATATCGCCTAAAGTTTCCTGTAAAATTTGTTTAATTTCCGAAGTAAGTTCGTCCTTATGATCCTCGATGTCGTCTTTCGCTTCGAGCTTGTTTAATAGAGTGTGACAATGCGTGGATAATTCGGTCTTTGTTTTATCATCGGCCTCCAAATCAGTTTGAATAAGCACCAATCTATTTTTTACATGATACAACCGCGATACTAGCCGTTTAAATAAATGTCTATCAGGTTTTCCCGTTATTTCGTCAATGTACGCTGCTAAAGTGGTTAATTTTGACTTGCAATTATCTAATTCCGTAAGTGGCGCTGCTAAAACGTATCGAGGAGCCTTGATTTCGTAAGTAACTGTCCCCGACTGCTCAGTAATAAGTAATTCTTTCAAAAGTTTCTTCAGCAAATCAACATTTCCCTTAATTGAAACACCCCTCGATTGAAGTTCATACTCTAATTCCTCTTTTAGTAAATAGTAAGGGTCCATAATGATTTTATCAAACCACTATAACTATGAGTGTGAGCTATTATCAACCAACTTACAAAAGGTAAGTAGAAATTACAATACAAATAGTAGGAACCATCCAAAGAACAATAGAAATTATCAATCATTAAAAATATTGAAAACTAAAGCAATTACCAAAAACAATTAAACTTATACCTACGGAAACTAATATATCACTAGTGTCTGCACGACTGTACTATTTAAACATATACAATTCTTATTAATTATTCTTACGACTACTTATGCTAACACGAAAGTTCGGTACATAAACTCGTAAACGAGAAGTTGTTATACGTTAAAGATTTACAAAAAAAAAAACTTTTATAAGAAAAAAAAAAATTTTTGAAGGTAGAAAGTTAGTGGTACTGAACCTATTTTACACCCGTATTTTTAACGTTGGGCGCTATTTGTTACGGGTTCTTCTTGCATTAAATAAAACGAGATAAATTAGCAATGAATGCCCATATATTATATCTAATTTAACTTATTGCCTAAACTAAACTTTAAAAACTAACTAGTCTTAACCTAAACCTAATCTAATTTGGACGCCAGGAGAGTTATTATCTTGGGGTGAACTCTGCCAACACCTCTGCCGCTAGCTCGTCTACTCAGGGACTCGTTTGTTAAAGTTGCGCAATAAATATCCAACTTAAAGGGCGTTGCGTGAAGCTACAACAATGACAATAAAAAACTGGTAAATATCTAACTAGGTTAATCTTTGAACTAAAAGTTGCTATTACTTAAATCTAAAACTTACCCCTATTTGGATGACGCACCATCACAATTACTTTAATAATTCAGGTTAATATTTCTCCACTATGTCGGTAGACAATGGCTCACATTGACCTTATGGTCTTTGAACACACGTCCGTTCAATACAAGAAGAATGTCGCAAGTCCCCACCAAACCCTCACACGATGAATATAAATTTTCGAAATAGAGAAACAGTCCAAATAACAAATTTGATAACAACAAAAAGAACTTGTGCGACTCGGGATCGAACTCAAGACTCCTCGCCAGTGTTACAACGGTGCCACCGCGTTAACCATTCGACTATGCGGACACTTGTGAGTGTTGACGAAAACAAGGACCAAATTCCTCACACAATATCAATGCCCCTTTGAACATGACAGTGTTAATATTTATTAGCATATTATGCACCAAGGGAGTAAAGCATTGCCTTACGTCACGGGCTTATTGAATCCCGAAGCGACACTAAGGATTCTGTGTCGACCTCAGTAGCGCAGCGAGGAGGTTCAAGTGTTAATTTCCGTGTGAAACAAGACAATTAAGTTGAGAATCCTAGGCAGGGTAAAAGATTGCCTTCTGTACTACTTACCACCCATAAAAAAGATGATTTGTGTATATATTACCCCCTTCTAATATAACGATTTTAACTTCTGTCTGCTCCTAGAAACCCAAGTAAACAATTAGCAAATTCAGAATCACAATACCTATGTAATACCTGCTGTCAAAGTTTACTCTACCTGACTTCATTTGAGGACCCGGTCCGGTGGTCCCCAATTAAATAATAATTACGACGCGACCCTTTGGATCTGTTTCAAGTTACATTTGAGTATGTAAGAAGAATCCGGGACTATTACATTGTATAGATCATTAGGACCTTCTAGAACTTTACTAATGGTCGAAATTAAACCATAAAACATTTTTTTTAGGATTGAAAATGAAATAGGTTTTTGCACTTTTTTTTCCATGTATACTTCAACTGTGTCTACTGCTCCTTCGTTCGCATAATTTTCTAAAAAAAAGAGTAAATAAAAATGAGTTTAATAGATGTGGTCACGGGACTGATTAAATAGATAACTGTGATCTTAGAACATAAAGGGCACTTTAAGGAACATGGTGGATTTTAGTCAGTACGAGTCTGACAGTCCTTTGATGATTTTAACAATTTATAAAATAGTTAAATAGATATCTTTATAAGTTAAACGACAGACAATCAACATTATTATCTGCCTAGCCTTTTTCCCTACCAACATTTCACAAATTAATACCACATCTCATATTATATTTCTTGACAACTAAATTACACTTTACGTTTCGTATACAAAACCCTATATTTAAGGTTGAGTATCTAATTTAGGTAGGGTATCCGTGCGTATATGCCCGGCTTTTTGATTTTGTCATTTATCTGAACTATCTAGTATATGGATAACTTTGAGGACGCCGGATTGTCTTAAGGTCATGGTTTCAAATGTAAAATGCAACTTGATGAAACTCAGTTGTTTTTAGTCAGTCAAGACTGCCAGTCCCCTCTGCTCCACCTAGACCGAAAGGACTCATTTGATGATATTCAATCCCTAAAATAGGTTTTTTTTAATGACAATGAAAAAGTGTTTCCTGAAAAATCTGCGAATAAGATTTATGTTGGTGCAAAATGAAGGCCCACCTACGCTGGAACTAATATAATTATGCTTGCAAATGCAGGAAAACCGATAAATTAGCTTGCACTCAAACCAAAACTAGTCGTGCTTCGCTCTTCTACGAGGCTACCTCAGATTTTCATTCGAAGAAATTCGGGCGCGAATAAAAAATAAAAGGTTCTCTTTTTAACCGGCCATTATTGTCAAGACCTCCCAAATTGTTTTTGACTTGATGCTAACTTGTTGATAATTTTAAAAATGGCCGTAGTTACAAAAATATATGGCATTTTAGGATCTAAGTAGGTGTATAGAAATATTTAGTATTTCTATTGCAAGCTAGTATGATCTTAAGTGTGGTATGGCTATTATTTGGCTACGCTTGAATTTTCTTTGAAGGATAAACAAGTTAGTCATTTGAAAAAGTAACTTGATTTTAAAAACAAGCTTTTATTGTTAAAAGAATTGACTATAGATAAAGTACTCGTCAAGACAAATCAAACAAGTCTAAATTAGATGGGTTGAGAACACGCCTTATATTATTATTATATATAATTATTTTTTATACTGACAGGTGAGCCGCCCCCACTACATTTCCTCGCTTAGTTAGGTGAAAAGTTGTTTGTTGCACTCGGCAGTAAAGTTATTCTGCGTCTCGTACCTTTGAAAACTTCGCTACGCTCAGGATTCTATATTTGAACCCCTCACTTTCAATTCAAGTACTCGTGCCAAAACCACCTTTATAGCCTTGCATAACAAATAACTAATTTGTACATTATGGATTGCAATAAATCATTTGAATTGAATTGAATTTATGTGAGTAATAATTGTTGGGTTAAAAGATTTCCCCTTTGCGCCCTTAATCCAACACGACAGGTGTTCGCGGCCAACGTGGAAAAAACTGCGTGTCGTTAACAACACGTAGGCTTTGAACTCAAATTGTTTAGCTTTGTGGCGTGGACACCTGCCAAGTACTGACGAGGTTCGGTAGGAAAGTTGTTTTACAGTTTACATTTTAAATATTAATATTGTAGATAAGATGACCTTTTCACCCGAGCGGGTTTGTCGAAGTCTGTTCAACTTGTCGGAGAAAGGAAACAAGTATTTAGATTGTTTTGGTTATGATGAGTTAATTTTGTCGTTATTTTTGGCAACAAGTTTAATGGTAAAGTTGAATATTTATCCCACGAGAACGTTATAAGCCATTGAATTTCGTCTGAATTAGTTCTGTATTTTTTGTAGTTTAACTTTTATGATGTACGAGTCCCCTCCCCTCCCTTTGAAGTATTTCACTTGAGATCGAAAGGCCCCGTGGCATTGTTTTTATCATCATCAGCTGGAAGACGTCCACAACTCAACATTTTTTTTTACGTGGTAAAATCATCAAATGAGTCCTCCTCCTGTTAGACTTGTCTGACTAAAATCCACGGTGTCCTTCAGTAGACATTTGTATACCAGAGTCGCGGTGTAAGTATGTCCCGCGACCCTACGTATGTCCCGCGACCCTACGTATGTCCCGCGACCACAGCTCAACATAGGCCTCCCCTTAGACCGCCACGCTGAACGATAATGCGCCACTTGCATCCATCAGTTGCCCGTGACTCTCACGATGTCGTCGGTCCACCTAGTGGGAGGCCTGCCTACGCTGCGTCTACCGGTCGGTGGTCGCCAATCGAGAAGTTTTCTTCCCCCTCGGTTGTCAGTTCTACGAGCGATGTGGCCTGCCCATAGCCACTTCAACTTGCAAATTTTATGAGCTATGCCGGTGAGTCTGTTTCTTCGCCTTTGTTTTAGCCAGAGGGAATGTGACAATAATATGCTGATATTAACTAACAGACTACCCTCATATTGTAATTGTATACTACTAAGGATACCGAAGTAATTACATACTTCATTAACGTCCTAAAGCAAAGCCTCAATTCTGAGAAGATTGGATATTGATACCACTTCGTCGGATTCTACCAATTAAACCTCTTCAAAGAAACCAATATGTATGGTATGTACGGGGGAAGACTAATTGAATTCTCATACATTCATTATTATCACATAAAATAAATACATATTCAAGAATATCGTTTCTATGATAGAACAACGGCTACGAAGAGGAGGTCACAGGGCTGTCTAAACAGGTAACCATGACCCTGGGACGTAAACAGTTAGTGAAAGAACACCGCTCCGCCCAGGGCGGGAGGACTCATTTGATGACTTGTTGTTTAAAATAGGAAAATCGTCCGGTGTATTGAATGTGAAGTCGTAGGTTCAAGTCCTGACTGGACTGGATTTTATCTAGCCTTTTATATCTTCACGATTTGCGACACAGGCGTTAATGCGTATTTAAATAGGTAGAGGTCTATTAAGGACAAAGATTATCGATTATAGCGAGGAGTGAAAGAAAACTTAGACTGCATTAGGGCGGGTGGGTCAAATCGCATCCTATATGTATGTGCATTTGCATGATACTGCCTTCTACATCCAAACCCGGATTTTTATATTTTTTCTCAATATTTTTACTTTATTTTCATTAAAATAGATACTTCAAATCAAATGAACCGATTTCTTACTGCAGAAACTCAGAAACAACTATTGACTGAATTCAATCGAAGCTTAAATGTATTAACATCCAAAGTTGGAATTCGTGAAGCAAGTAAAACCGCAGCCAGCACTGCAGATCACAGCAGACAGATAAAAGCAAACTCTATTGACATGAACTTAAAGTTTATGTTAGACTGCTGTGACTGACAACTTATATCAGAACAACAGTGATAGTTATTCTCTATCGAATAAGGTCGCATTTAGTTTGAAGCTTGCAGCGGTCAATTGTAAGAGCGTTGTAGTGTGAACATCAAAGGAATGCGCCCGCATCGTGACACAGCTATGCTTTGCAACGAACTTTGTAGTGACGTCATGACCACGACAGATTTACTCGAAGGACTGTGTTGGAATGTCTGAGTGAGAGTGCATTTGTGAGATTCTGTTCATTTTCTTTCTAATATTACGACTGGATTTTATGAAGAGTTAGGTTATCTTATTTTATACCCACATTTTGACGTTGGTATAATAAAGTAATGATGTCCGGACTGCAAAGGGTAAAGCAAATGTAAATGTAAAAATAAATAATAATGTACCTAATGTAAACCAACATGACAATTAAAATCACCGGGTTTTTGTAAGTTCGCCATAAAAATCTTTTTTAAATTTTTTGTTTATACATTTTTTATCATTGTAAATTCGCCTCATTTCTTTTTTCAGCACTGATGGATAATCTCTCTCTCCTTATTATGCACACCGAACAAATTACAGTTTAAAAATAGATCTTATATAACAGGACCTTTGGATAGATTTGAAGGAGAAACGTTACAAGCTGACTTACAGACGGATATACAACACGTCTTTCATCGAATCATCACTTCATTCATCATCATTATATGTAGCAGTCCACTGCACATAATAGGCCTCTCCAATAAGTTATTTAACCCAACACCACTCTTATCCATCCATTACCCGTACACATTAACTATTGATTTTCGACCAAAATATGAAAGCAAAGCGGTCACATAAAAAAACAATCTCAATATTATATTACACACTCACTGATAATAAAGAAGACACAGTATAGATATTTAATATACAGTATTTCAACAGATCTCGAATTTCGAGTTTCGAGTAGCTCGTGCGTGGCTAAGTAATTACAGCCGCACCAGGCCGCTCTTCCGGGCTAAGCCGCGCTTGCCGAGGTTGGTCTGTGGATGGGTAACCATCTGTTATAGCGAGTTTCCTCCGTGCCTCGGACAGTACGTAAGTTGGTCCCGGCTGTAAATAAGCCGGCTATGAGTTGTTACTATTAGTCAGAAGCATATCATAGCAGAGGTATTGTATTACCCAGTTACTGAATATTGTGCAGGTCCGATAGGCCGTCGCTCCATGTAAAATACTGATATTCAGCTGCATTTGGTTCGATTGGGAGCCAACCCCAATATGGGTGGGAAAAGGCTTGGTAGATGATGATACAATAATATTTCAACTTCGATCAAAATTGATCTAGGTTGGAAGTGACAACTGAAATGACTATAACTAGCGAAGTTTTAGAGAAAAAACGTGCTGCTCTTATGATTTCTTTGCATGTAACAATCATGAATGATTCCTCCCTCCCTGGGTGGAGCGAAAGAAACTGAGCGACTCTCACTGAATAAAACCCACTATCGAATGCTTTTTGTGTCCTAGTGCCCTTTTAAAACCGCTTTTACACGACTGCACAACTGTGAATAGTTGAGCAGTTGGAATCCCCAATGCTCAACTAATCATTTTGATTCATGACACAATTATGTTTCACATGGAGTAGTCCTTGGAAAAAATAGTTCTAGTTATCAATTAATAGACGGCCAGGCCCCATGTCAAATACGAGTAGAGCAGTTTGTAGTTGAGCAGTTGGGAATGTAAACGGCACAACTCAGTTGGGCAGTTAGTTGAGTAGTTTTGACCAGTTGAGCAGTTTAGTTGATCACTTGAGAAGAAGCGTTTAAAACAGCTCCGCGACTGATAGAATAACTGGGCTCCATTTATTGTGGAGTTGATTCACTGAGTATTTTTACACTGTGTCTATAGTGAACAACGGTGTTGACATTTATCGAAATAATAAAAAAGATAAAGCCTGTAATAATCCAAAAATATTGGATGTGTCACCCAGTTATCTGAGTACGTAAAACTGATACAAATAATATTTAGGTCGGTAGTATTTCGCAACTTTTCTGATTGATTTCTAACAGCCTTGGTGGTTAACAATTCTCTTTTTTCTCTCTGTTTTATTCTTATTTTTTTTTATATAAAAAATCACGTCTGGTTTTAGAGCTTACTCGTATTATGCTGCCTGCCTGTGTAAATCCCGCAGTCAACAATAATGACTAAATATTTTTCTTTACTTATGTCAGTGATGTCCACAATAAAAGAAAGAAATACTGTATTTTTTAAGAAACAACAATAAGCTGATTCAAATCCAGATGTACACTGATTATTTTTTCGCGATTCTGTTTTAGGACTGGCCTGTTGGTCTAGTGGTTAGTGACCCTGACTGTTTAGGTCGGTAGTATTTCGCAACTTTTCTGATTGATTTCTAACAGCCTTGGTGGTTAACAATTCTCTTTTTTCTCTCTGTTTTATTCTTATTTTTTTTATATAAAAAATCACGTCTGGTTTTAGAGCTTACTCGTATTATGCTGCCTGCCTGTGTAAATCCCGCAGTCAACAGTAATGACTAAATATTTTTCTTCACTTATGTCAGTGATGTCCACAATAAAAGAAAGAAATACTGTATTTTTTAAGAAACAACAATAAGCTGATTCAAATCCAGATGTACACTGATTATTTTTTCGCGATTCTGTTTTAGGACTGGCCTGTTGGTCTAGTGGTTAGTGACCCTGACTGCTATGCCGGAGGGTTTGATTCGCAGCCAGGACAAATGTCTGTGTGATGAGCATTATCATTTGTTCTATGTCTGGGTGTAATTTATCTATAATATTTATGTATTTAGAAATATATAAGTATGTTTATCAGTTGCCCATAACACAAGCTCTGCTTAGCTTGGGACTAGATGGCGTTGTGTGATAGTTGTGGAATATTATTTTATTATTATTATATTATATAAAAAAAATGGATTGATTATATTTTGATGTGACTTTCTCAAAAATATAACCCCAATTTTCCGGCTCAGGCAGTAAATTTTAGTACCTTCATAATAAAAGTGTCATAATTCCAGTCATTAATTTGGTTCAGAACCTTATTCTACGGCATCGACCACCTATTGGCCGGGTCATAAATCTATACTTTACCACTTTATTACCTGAATGACCTAAAAAGTAGAAATACTAGGTTCTTATTGGAATTTATCACGACACGGTTCACCTGGAATGGTTTTAATTTAGATTTGTTGGATATTTCCTCATTTTAAATATAATTTTAACGACCTGCCTGTTCTGTCTAGGTATTGGAAAAATCATAAATCTTTACGGAATATTATTTTCATATTATAACAAGCGATAAACGAAGTCTCAAAGCGTAAAAGTAATGCAATCAGTCAAGCAATATTTTTTCACACTTCAGCATTTTTCTGTAAAAATTGATGATAATAGATTATGTATATCTACGACCGATAAAACACTCTAAGTTAGTCCTAACATTTTTCACTTTCTACTATTTCCACAATCCAGTAATTTGTCTCACTATCACTACATAGTATAAAACAAAGTCGCATCCCGCTACCTGTCCACTTATATGCTTATATCTTTAAAACTACGCAACGGATTTTTGTAACAGATAGAGTGATTAAATAGGAAGGTTTTTATGTATACAACATGCGTAATATAGTAGATATTGCACCAGTGCGGAACCGGGGCGCTAGTTCAAATTATAAACTATACTTTTGAGAGAACATTTCGTGTACCCATAAAGAATAAAACATAAAAAACAAACTTACAGCCCACTTTTATCAGGAACAGGGTTTAAGCTACTTGTAGTCAGGGCTCCAGAGAAAAGAACCCCTATTTATAAACATTAACACCTAATAACATCAAAACATATTTTATCCTAACTTAACTTAACTTAGCTAGGTACCGCAGTACCTAGCGTTGTCAAAGAATGGAACGGTTTGACTGGATTCTATAAACCCAAGTCAAACCGTGAAAGAACGGTAATAAAAGGTAAAGAAAACAAACCGACAATTGTAACTGACGGCTTTGTTTTACCAAGGCTTAGTGTAACTTGTAATTCTTAACCAATCGGAAGGAGAAATTGACTTTTTGTATAAAGCTCAATCGAAGAAATACAACCCCAAATCGGTGATATTGTTTGGCCAAAGTATAATAGAATTCTGCGCAAATCTTGTTAGTAGTATATTTGAGCCACTTTGAGCTGTTTGTTTTTTTTTTTTTTACGTGGTAAAATCATCAAACGAGACCTCCCACCCCGGGCAGGGCGAGAGGTACTGTCAGACTTGTACTGACTAAAATCCACGGTGTTCTTCAGTAGCCCTTTATGTTCCGGGGTCACGGTGATGGTATGAGTCCCGCAACCCCGGCAGGCTTTGGCCCTCTGAGAGGGGGCCTCGCGCGCGTGGTACACGACGCGCCGTCGACCCGGGCATGGTCCATGGTCAGACGGCGAGTTGCCCTTTACTCGCCGCCCGCATGCCCGCGCCTACGGTGGCCGGAGATCGTCATGCTGTTTGGGGTTAAAATAGATTTGCTTGCCTAACTAGCCTTTTGGGACGTTGTTAAACGATTGATTGACTTTTCCTGGAAACACAGAAAAGAAAAACAGTTAAAGTTTTTAAGGGAAGATAGATACGCTAGCGAACGTTGACCAGGTATTAGGTATTTCCCCAAGGTACCTATAGAATTTCTTCACACTTATTGATCACCCGGATATTCTGATTGGTTTAAAAGTTAGAAAAAATCATTACATTTTAATGTCAAGGCTTTGTGTAGTGTCTGGATCTGAAGATGAAAGTGGTCATAACTTTTAAGCATACAAAATAATACCAATACGAATATACTATGAGCTGAAAGAACATAAAGGGCTATTGAAGGACACCGTGGATTTTAGTCAGTATGACAGTACCTCTCGCCCCGCCCGGGGTTCGAGGTCTCATTTGATGATTTTACCACGTAAAAAAAAAAAAAAAATGCATGATACGCTATATATACGATAGATAGAATACTCTTTATTATGCACACCCACACCATACAACTTAAAGGTAATTGCATTACAAAAAAATTAACTTAAACATAGGGTGACACAACGGGCGGTCTTGTCACTAAAAGCGATCTTTTCAAGACAAACTTCGGATGGATTAGAAAGAAAGAGAGACATGCTGCCATAAATCTATAGTTATATCAAAATCTTCATTGTTTTGTTAAGTTGATGTTACATTATACGCGAATGCTCGCGTTGAGGGAGCGCCTTTAGATTAATGACTGTTACAAAACCTTGTGGAACAAGTCAAGGAAAGTCTTACAAAAACATGGCGTAAGGAAAAAGGTCAAATAATACGTCACTGGTGAGTAAATGACGATTAATGTTACGCTTAATTGTTGCCAAGGTCTTGACCACATCCGCTGTTTTATTTTGACGCAATTGCTGGTTATTCCAGTCACAAAGTCGGATTGCTACTGGGATTTTTTTCAAAAGAAAATCTTATACCAAAAGGTTACTAAGGCTAACGTAACCCTACTACTAAGACTGCACTAGTTCAAAACCGTCGTCGAGTACTAGTTGCTCGACATTTTGTTCCAATGGGCCAATTTGGCGCAGTTGTGAGACACACAACCATTCTTTTTTTAAACTTTTATTCTTGTACCTACCTATAGGTTAATAAGTCTTTTCTTTTTTTTGTGTTTATTTTATTTTAAATGCTGTGTGTTATCGTGGTCCCTTTGTTTGAATTAACATATTTTCATATTTTTTTCCCCTTATGTCACCAGAGAGTCTAAAATGGCCGCTTAGCATAATAACCTTAGAATGAATGGCTTTGCGATTTTATTTCCCGCAGCACCATTGACTATTCATTCACGAAGGTAAATGATGCTATGTGGAAGAACTGAACTTCCAGGCTGTATCTTATGAACCGTCACAGATGAAATATTTTACTTGCCATTAAATATTTATGCTTTTTTTGTCTTTTTTATAGATGGTATGGAATCCGTTGTGCTTGAGTCGGACTCGCTCGTTTACAGCGTACTTGATGTATTTATTGCGTTTATTGTATGGAAAATGGAGCCGCACCTATGGTGTGCGAAGAAGGAATTAATTCTTTAATTGAAGTAATTATTAACTGGAAATTCACGAAAAGGCCTCTGTTGGTAAAGCTATGATGTGATCGACATTGAAACACGCTCGCTGTGAGCAGGGTTTGAACCTGCATCTTCTGCATAGATAGATACTCCAGACACCTTAACCAATTATCTATTTATTCTTGACTTAAAGATTCCAATGTTGAGTCTGCTTCCTGACAGACTCAAATTCTGTCGAACATACCACCAACTCTAGCGGGCTAATGTGTAGTACAACATTACATCTTATACCTAACGGCGATAAAGTCACTCCTTTCATCTTACATATCGCATGTAACGCCTCAAGGATATTAGAAGACAGAGCCATGGAAAATATAAGGATAATATCAAAAAAAACCCCGTGGCAATCCAACAAGACATGCACATCATAATAAGAGTTTGCTTTCATGTTATAAGAAACAGTGGGTGGTACAAAAAGGAGGTACTTGTACCGACGATCGATTAGACCAATTGTAGTCAGTCCGTACAGTAATATACATAAATGGTAGCATAGCAGTAAGTTATTCTAAAATAAATTGTATTATGAACACATTTTTTGTATGTTTCGTTTGGTCGTTGTGAAAACTGAAATAAAAAATAATAATTATGTTTCTATGGATTTAAAATCGGTCTTGAATAACTGTAACAATATTTTTGTAGTAATTTAAAATAATTTCGATAAAACAGACTTATCAGACCTTATAATAATATGTTCGCTTGTGCGTGTGAAGTTTCATTGAAATCGGGTCAATCATTTCGATAAGATCTGTAATAATTTTGGCGATTGAAAAAGAGTGTCCATGGAGTTTCTTGCTCATTCTTCTCCATAGAGATCTACGCTTTGGAATGAGCACCTACGGTACTTTCACAGTTTTTATGTCTTGTGACTGGGACGGTAGCACCATAACTTTTTGTACTAATTTTAATTTGTCTTTGACAGTTTAAAAGTGCCGGTTAAGGCCTAGTTGAAATAAACGTTTTGATTTTGATAAAATTAAATAAGGACGTAAACTACGAGTATAAAGGAGAGTTTGTAACACTGCCACACTTTGTGTTATTAAAAGATACAATCCAAAACAGATCTAAAGAAACAATATAGTTACTTTGAAATATTACAGTTAGCGTCAAAAATAAAAAATAAAGGGCACAAAATTAAATAATTCCAATGTCAACAACAGAAAGGGTCCTAAATGTAAAGAGATTTGACCCCGCTGTGATTTATGTTTCACAGAAAAAACTAGATGAGATAGAAAATAAAATAAATGACCATTGTGAAACTCGCGGCGTTATCGCTCGCAGACATTCTATTTTTGTTGTTATAATGGCTGAAATCTGATAGCATTTCAGCAGCCGACCTTCTTTATAATTTATTTTATACAATTTATTAACTTTTTTTTATATAGAAACTATTCCCCATATTAAGAACTAGCTGCTGCCAGCGGTTTCACCCGCTACAACTCGAAAATAATCCCACGGGAACATAAAATCGGGATTAAAAAACTATCCTATGTGTTAATCCAGGTTATAAACTATCTGTGTACCAAATTTCAAGTCGCATAGTCTGTACCTCAAGCACGAATAATTGTAGGTTTCGTGTCGCCGCCGTATCGTGCCGTCGATACAATAACAGAATACAACGAAAGTTGGAAGCACGAAGCACTTTCAAATGAGTATCGAGGGTGCGATACGAAAACGTTGGTGACGTCATACTACGTAACTAGGGTTGGGAAAAATAGAACGAATGATCCTACACTTGAATGAATGTTTCGTTCAGAAACTAGATTTTTGGTAGAAAATTAGTGAGTTTAGGGCATTTAAAATTTTAATATTGTTTAATTTATGACGCAATACAAAGAAACTGCACCAACAGTTAATATTCAGTTAGATAAATGGCGTAATAATTAAACTAATTCCTAAAAAGACGCGTTTGATTTGACTGCGTTCCTAAACGAACGTCTATCATATTATATTGTCAAATCTTTCCGCTGTCATGACGTTTCAAATCAATATTCAATGATTTTGTTGATGTATTTCGTTATTTGTCTGTAAGCTGTTTCAGTAAACTGAGATAACTAAACTGAAATATTCTTAATGCAGTAAATATGTAATTGACACCTTGATCAAGAAGAGAGTTTGTTAAACGGTTGAACAGAAGGATCCCCCACGATATTCAATGATGAGACGAGGCTCTCGTTTGGAGATTCGGTGAAGAGCTTGATTAAAAGGCAGTAGGTCTCAATGAGGCTTACATTATGAAGAAATTCCTATTTTTGAGGTCCTAACAAGCAATACATTTAACTGTGTTTCATATCAACATGTTTATTTTGTATTTTTAATTTTAAATGTTTTAAATCTTAATAAATGCGAATGTGAGTTTGTTTGTACTTCTTTCATTGTATACTGCTGAACCGATTTCGAATAGCACAGAGTGAATCGAGACGATGGTAGGCTAACGATAATTATTATTTGTCATGACATTTAATGGTAAAATGTGATGTAAAAATAAAGAAAAGCTTTAATACGAATGTTCTGTGTTCGATGATTTTATTTATTTTATTAATCATGACAATAATATCAATCAATGGTTGCTAAAAGATTATATAATCCTGTCATATTTCCCGCACCCGGTGCTATAAGAAAGTGCTTATTTTTTGTCAATTATGGCAGCATAAATAGAAAGTTAACATATTAATATAATAAATATTGGAGTACACATTCAATTTCTAACAAAATATATCAACACAATCACTTAAATTATAATTTTATGCTTAATATAAACTCGACGAAAGTTTTCTCACTGTCAAATTGAAGGTGAATAAATCTTCGTAAAACTCGAAAGCCAGCCTTCGACAATTACGAAACTACCCGTCATTTTTTGCGTTCGTGCTATCTATTTTCATACAAATGGCTTAAGATACGTTTACGTTTACGTACGAAGACGATACGAATCTTACATTTATTTGCTCGTGCTCTCAAAATTTGTTCAATTTACGCTCACCAGAGGCGCTGTTCAAGTTTCCATACAAAATGCTGTACGATACGGCGACGATACGAAACCTACAATTATTCGTGCTTGGGGTATATCGTAAATGGGGCGTCACGATACTAGGGCAATGGACACTTTGCGTAAACTTCAATGTCTCGTCTACTGCACACTGTATGCATATTGTATGTTATTAAATGGCCCAGTACAGAGACAACAAGGCCATGTTAGTGCCACGTTGATATACGTCCAATCTAAGCCATAGCACCTGTGAGAGGATATTAAATAAGATTCGGAACCATTCCCTGTTCAGATAGAAAGTGTCTACAGATAAGTTACATAATTATAAGTAGTGTTGCGATTTATATCAATAGCTTGGATGCTTATGTGTCCCTGGTACTTGGAAATATTATTAGGTACAAGCTGAATCTTATTGCGTCGCTAAAACGTGTGTTTAAACCCAAGTAGATGTGTTAATCGGTGTATATTTACCGATTTTATAAAATTGTTGAAGGATAACATCGAGAGAAAACAGAACCGTCTGAGTACACACCGCTACACATAAATCTTTACAAAACCAGTTTGTCTCGGTCTCGCTTTGTACGATTTTTACGCACAATAAACGTCAGCTTATACTGGTTTTGTACAGCTTGATTTGTAGCCGTGTGTACCAATAAATTCGAAGACACGTGACATCTACCAACCTGCACTGAGCCTGCGTGATAGGTTAGCCCACTCTCTTAAAGAGCTGTCTGTGTCCCAACAATGGGATCATTATAATCTGATTATTAATTTTATGCTTATGCTGGTCGCAGGACTAACGAATTACCGTGACCCCGGAACGTATTGAAGGACCCCGTGAATTTTAATCAGTACGAGCCTGAAAGGCCCTCCCGATCTGCCCTGTGGGAAGACTCATTGATGATTTTACCTCGATAAAAAAAAATGTTTATGCTAGTCGACTAAAAAATACAGGTAAAGCTTTCCATGGCCTGCAAACGAGTCCTTTCATAAAGAACCGCTGGAATTACTGAATAATTTGAATTTGTATGGTTTTTAATCTACTTTGGCCGACTTGCATCTACGGTGCTCCGTTTACCTGTTAGTCTTTGACCCAGTTTCCGTATTACGAACTAAGAAAAGATATACCGATGCAATAGAAAATCTCCGGAAGAAAAATGAAGTTTCATCAATTATTTGTAAAGGAGGAACAATGAGGTGTTAATGAGAACATATCATCTGCAATGCAACTCTATTGTACTGAGAATAGACAAAGTTATTTCTATAAAATGCGATATTTTTCTGCTGGAGTATGGCTCGACTCATAGTAGATTGAAAACTAGAAATTTTCTTTTTGCCACATTTTGAAAAACGCCGTGCTTAGGACGATAGAATCTTGCTTGAGACATTCAGAAAAAAATTATGGCCAAAGGTTTTGAGTACCCTCAATTTATTCCCCAAACTTTGTCCCACGCTATGAATTTCTTCCTGTAGGTATCGTGGGTGCGTTTACAAAAATATAATAAACTCATATACACAAACACCCAGACCCGAAACAACTACTTGTAAATCATAAATATTTGTACCGTGCGGGGATCGAACCCGCTACAAACTGCGCAACAGTCGATCGCTAAGCCACTGAGCTAGCCTGCTGGGGTCGCGGGACTTATTTCCATCACCGTGACCCCGGAACATAAAGGGCTATTGAAGGACACCGTGAATCATAGTCAGTACAAGTCTGAAAGTACTCATTTGATAATTTTACCACGTAAAAAAAGCCACTGAGCTAACCTCGTACGAGGAATATTGTATGAATTGTCTGAATTGGGGTAAAATTAGATGCGAGTTTTATTAAACAGACAACAAACAAAACGCACATAAACTTCTAAAACAAAAAAGTGTAACACAAATGTTAGACTTAAAAGTCGGAGACTTTGTTTTTTATTTGCTTGAAATCGTGGATTACATAGTAAGTATAAAGTACAAGTTTATGCTATTAAAAGGGCTATCAATAACCTAAGACCAGTCGATAACAATAATACCTCCAGAGAGAACTAGATAAATCACTTAGATGGTTCTAGAAAATCTCTCGTTACTGAAAAATGTATGAAAGTTAAGTTAAAAGTTAATGCTTGAAGAAAATATTTGTTTTGCTGGTGGCTCGGGAAACTCTTACTACGGAGATACGTAACTCTGGGGAAATAAGAGGCCAGAATGCGAAATAACTATTTCAACGTATTTATCTGTTAGCCCCTTGCGTACACTAAGCGACGCAAGTCTCCAATACCTTACGACTTTGACATCCATTGATGAGTGCGTGTTTACGAACCTCTATGGATTGTATTGCGATAGTGGCCTGGATACCGAAATCGTATAAGGTATCGGAAACTTGCGTCGCCTTGTGTACGAAGGGCCTACCAGTCCGATGCGGTTATGTGTACGGAAAAGCTGGTTTCTTTTTGTCATTTTTAATGAGGTGGAATTTATAGTTTAACTAACACTCAGGTGAAATGGCGTGGAAATAATTAGAAACGTTATAGGTGTAATTAGTTGTATTTCTTTGCTTTTAAAAATATCAAGAGCCTCATTCTGAGCACAACTCATTTTTGTAATCTAGTCAGCAATAAAGTTATATAGTCTGTGGTCAATCACTGTCAGATTCTCACCCATTTTAATACTTTCTAACCATATAGGTCATGAGCGTAGTCTATGGCTTTGTCTGGTTGGCTATGGATGGCTATTTCTGTCTGGCTAATGGCTGCCTATGGTTGTCTATGGCTGTTTTGGCTGGCTATGGATGGCTATGGCTAATACTATAGAGACGATAGTTCTCCTAGGCGTAACAGCTGATTTTGCCCAATGCCCGAAAAAAAAAGTATGTTACAGAACCAGTTTAAAAAAAAAGTTAATGTTCTGAGTGGATTCACCCGCTGCTCGCTTTCAAATGATCGTAGCGTGGTGTTAAAGGGCTTATAAAATATCATTCACCCATAAATTAACTATCTAACACATTTTTTTTTCAATTAGGCTGCGTTTCCACTGAGGCGGAGCGGAGCAGAGCGTAAGGTGATTCACAAATCACAAGGCTTAAAATTCACATCTTTTCTCCACTCAGCCATGTGATTGGTGAATCCCACTCCGCTTTGCTTCGCTCCGCCTCAGTGGAAACGCAGCCTTACAGTCAGTAGTTTCCGAGATTAACTTGTCCAACACGATTTATAACATAATTTAGTGTAGATATAGGCAGTGTGGTATAGTTCAACCCTATTTGCAATCAATCTTCTTCCGGAAAACCAATAAAAGGTTCCGTAGTTAATTCTACGGAATATCCGCAGTTACGTGATCAATTCATTTAACGTTAAAAGCCTTAAAAGCCTGTCCCAAAATACATTGACAACTTAATTAATTCTACTGATATTGATAAATGGTTACATCAGCTTTAGTAGTGAAAAAAAAATACATTTCAGTAAAAGTTTTTCCCTAAAAGTGATTGATGGTATTGTCAACAAAACTATGGAAGTGACTTGCGAATTACTGGAGGGTTAACTAACAAATATTTCATGACCCACTTTGGCGTTCAGATTGTTGAATTTCACGGTTCAACTTATACTAGTGCGGGCTGGAGGGTTTGCTGACTTAATTATCATGATCTGTCTTACAGTTCAAGCTGTAGGACTTCACGGTTCATCTATTATTGGTTGTTGAATTTGGAGGCTCATAATATCCATTTTCAAAAGACCTGTGTTGGCCCTCCATGTGTAAAATTTCACGGTTCAATTTATACAGGTTACACTTACTTGGGATAGGCTTTAACGCCAAATATTTTATGATCTTTCTTGCCATTGTACTTGTTAATATTCAGGGGTCATGTAAGCAGGTTTTTCGGCATCCTCGGCCTTGATATTATCCAGGAATTGGTTACTTAGGTGGTATAAATAGATAGATTCCGGGGTCACGGTGCTAAGGTCAATGACTTCACTTAGGTGGGACAAGGAGGGATGCTATCTATTATTTAGCGAAATTATTACTTTTATCCATGTTTGGAACTCGCTTTTATACATTGTTCAGGGAATTTGTGAGAGTAAGCACTCATTTGGCAAGAAATTGCATGCAACAAATACCGCAATGTAGTTAAACTTGCTTACAACTTCTTAAATTGTCTAAATAGGGCTTTCGTTAAAAAGAAAAAAATGCAGAATTTACTAATTTAAATAAATATATACCCTAAATAAATACACGCCGAACGATTTAGAGTGCTCGTAAGGTTGCATTATTGTCTCACACATTAATGTCTCAGCGGGTGAAAAGAGTAAAAATGAGCTAGCTCTGAGAACGTAAAAACTATTTGTTGGTGGAAATGCAAGTATGCAGTTTGCGCTTGCGAGTTTAACGAAGTCATTAATGGATCCGTTCCGCTCGCGGTGGAAACCGGGCTTTAGGGTACAGGTATTATCTAGACTCACACAGACCCTGCACTTCACGATTGAAACAAAGGAGGTTTTCAATGAAAGCTTCATCTTCAATGGTTTCTTTGTATTCTTGAATCCGGCTCTGTAATTATGAGCCACAATACAACAAAACTGTCTCGTTAAAAGCATCTATGAAGGTCTCATTAGTTTATCCTTTGCTGAAGACAGAAGGTTTAATTTTGCGTGAACTTTCTGGTTTTGATTTGACGTTGTTTTGCATTTTGCTTTAAAAAAATATTGTGGGCTTTTACAAGTGGTTACCCAATGACATTATAAAGAAAGATACGCCATGTTCATACTGAATGGCGTTCAGATATCGTTGCGTTGTTATTATAGTAATTTAAAACTGAGACAGGGATAGATAATGCGTAATGTATAAGATAGAAAGCAGATAGCAAAGTGCAACAATTGTTTTACTTTGTTCTCAACAATTTGTGCGTACTAGTGCGACATCGGTCCCTTTTTATTTATAATATCGTGGTTACCCAATAACTGAACTAAAGCGGCCAACCACATCACGTCGCGGACTGTACAATCATGACAATTTAATATGTTTGCTTATAAACTGTAGTAAACAACAATCAATTCTTGGACTTCGAAATAATGCTAGCTCATAGCGGCCTATGTTGTTATGTGAATATTGCACCTCAAAGATCATGTTCGCTCATAGCGGCCTATCTCGTTATATGCTCATTGCACTTGAATGTTCGTGTTCGCTAATAGTGGCCTACGTTGAGTGCACATTACACTTCAAACATGATGTTCGCTCATAGCGACCTATAACATGTGCACACTGCACAATTATTGCACTTCAAAATTCATATTCGCTTTGAAGTTATGTGCACATTTCCTTACACGTCACGATTTTATCTACAAAGTTATATTCACATGTTTTTGCACTTGAAGATATTATTACACTCACATCTTAGCATATTTAGGTATCATAACTTCATATGCAGTGTTTTGTTTTATAATTCCAGTACCTGCACGAGTTTTCACTATTTTACTTTATTTCTGTATGGAAAAATGGAAAAGCGCCTCTGGTGTGCGAAGAAGGAACTAATATTTTCCTTGAAAATTGTCAATTTGAAATTGTCAAAGTTTCAGTTTACTTTACGTCTCAAATACTGAAAACTCGTGCTAAGGGTACAGTTATAATCAGATACGGAAACATAATATCTATTATGAAATAATTAGCGTGTATTCGAACTATGGTGTATCGCAGTACCGTTTTGTCGCACAAGCGATCATCGCACTTTCGTTTGTCGCACTAGCGTAATACACTCACTATCAGCACATTCCTTGACTTTATTTAACCAAGTTATTGCGTAGTTTTTAATTTTTTACGGTCAAATTAAGGCATAAAGTTTGTAGTAGTACATTTCATTTTCACCTGAGGTAATCGTAATTATCTAATCGTCCTTTCCAATGGATATTTTTATTGTGTAAATAAAATGAAAGCACTTACCTCCAGTCCAGTAACGGCACAAAATCAGCTCTGGATCTTTAAATATACCGACAATGGCGCGTAGATATCCTGCTTCAATTAAATAAAGTCCACAATTTTTTTTTAAGTCCACAATCCACTTTTAAAACAACAAGTTCACACTTCTACGGCTTAAACAATTTTATTCGCGACTACCGGGGATTAATTCAACCTGCTCGGCTCGAGGCACAAACTAGACTGACTGTTTGATATAAAATTCACTATTAGCACAGTATAAAAATATACAGTAGGACGACGCCTTTGATCTCGGGGAAAATGCCGACATCGTCTAGACAGTAATGCATCTGCCAGGGTTGTCACAAGTAAAGAATATTTATGAAATTATTTATTTATTGCAGGTTAACATCGATGGCAGTATTATAATTAAAACAATATTACACACTAATCTATATATATAAAAATGAAACCCGTTTTCCGTTGTCACGACATAACATGAAAACGGCTTGATCGATTCGGATAATTATTTTTTTGTTGTGTTTGTAACCATCGGGACCGGGTTTTAGACCGGGTCCTCCACCCGTGCGAGGCCGGGACGGGCCGCTAGTATAATAATGAAAACAAGTTTTAACCCGCTCTTTACTACATGTATTATTAAGAAGTTGAATGACAATAAAAAATGCAGATTAGGCGTATACAAAGAGATTTAAAAATTGAACTGATGCAGAATTGATAACTAGTTACGGTGACACTTACGACGTGGACTGTAATCTTTTTAAGTGAAGTTTTCTAAGAAATAAATAACTCAGTTACTGTTGTTAGTGCGACATCACGGTTCGGCAAAGGTCACGGCTTGCATTCTGCCCGTGACAGTTTTTAAATCTCTTAAATTGTAATCGTTTTAATAAGCTTACATGAGCAAGGATAATCAATGGAAAATAAAATTGATTTGGTAAGTGGTAATGATGTCAATAAATCGATGCCATGTTTCATCTCACCCACCAACCAGTACAATCACATAAAATTATAGGCAATTTGACGTCAGATTCATGACGTCATTATCACTGACCAGTATACTGATGTATATTACGAAATAGGTAATGTTTTTAATACTTGAAAGTGAAAAATTACCAAGTTACAAAGCTCAGTTAATCATTATTGACGGTGTATTTGCTGCTTGCTGAGGAACAATTCAAATATTATGGCAATAAAAAATTATAAATGGGCCACTGACAAATATTTTCGGTTTCTAGATGTATTAGTTTTGAAATTTCTGTTGTTGAACTTAATCATATAAAAAATTCTCATCCTAATAAATAATTTCAACAAAAATTTTACTGGGAAGCATTCACATGGTTTTGTACTATATTCTACTGAACTCAAATGTTCTAATAATTTGAGCCCTATATTAATTTCAGTAAAAGAAAAGGTCGACATAAATTCTGTTTCCAACCTATGGATGTAATCTACAAAATCATCCGGAGGGACTTGTAATCCTCCAAAGCGATCACGTCTAGTGTCATAAGCTCTCAGGCGGATGTATAAATTATTCTCATTTGCTTCGTCTGCATATGATGAGGCGTAATTGACTACCGATAGACAGCCGCTTTTGTGATTTTCAACACACCTCCGCAACAAATAACCACAGATATAGTGGAATGCATTTTTTTCCGGAATATCGTATTCTTTTGTAAGATTTTCGTTAGATGTTTTAGGTGCATTCTGTATAGAAACTTGAGGTTGAGCTGTATTTTTGGTAAATTCTACAAATTGTGTTAGTATGCTGTCGAAATCTTCTGTACAGTTTGTAGCATCTGACAATTTAAGAATCTGACATAAAAAATGTTTTCTAAAAGCCCTAGTGAATTGTATGCAAGTGGGTTCCCGACAATTTCCACCAGCCTGTCTCATGAGACCAAAGAAATTTTCCAAGCAATCATTGTTAAGTCTTCGTGTGAAAATATAATCGTAACCCTCAGATCTCATATCTTTATATAGCTGCCGAATTGAATTAATTGTTATGTTGAAAGCATTTATGAATTTTATTAGTTTGGTTACATCTCGGCCGTTATTTTTATGTTTAACTTTCATGCTATTAAATAGAACCTGTGATTTGTCTAGCAATTCTTCTTGCACTGTAGTACCCCTGTATGGTTTATTGTAGGTTTTTGGTGAGTCAATGTTGCTTGAGTTTAATAAATCAAAGAGGTTGTTCATGGTTTCAACAAAATATATTGTACCATTAGCAATTTGTAGAGTACCCGACGATTGGTAATTTTTTAAAGCTGCTACTACAGAATTGCTGAAAACTTGAACGGCAAACCGAACCTTTTGTTTTTGGAAACTATTTGGCTGTATATGCGATTCTGTTAGACGAGGAGCTGATCGCATGTTTTTAATTTTGTCTTGTTCATACATGTTTTTTATATCCTCCCACCGAGCAATTTTGTTTTCAAACTCATAATTATAATTCAATAAATTATTACGAACGCATTTCATTAAGTGGGGCACATCAAATATGTAGTATATTTTGTGGCCATCAATCTCAAAACATGAACTTTCTTTAGAGATCCCTAATGTTTTTGAAAATGCCAAAAAATCTGATCCTAGATCTGATACGAAGGCTCGTATATTAAATCCAAGCTGTAGAAGACGTTTGGCTGTAACAATTATCCAAGTTTTTATTTGATCATCTATTTTACTACTGGAAATAAAAGAGAAGCCAATGGGTTGTTTCCAGTTTGATGTTATACCTCGAAGCATTAAGGTAAGAGCATATCCTGCAGCGACAGGTTCCTGTTGCCCATCTACTTCATGCAACCCTAATATTTTGTCTTGCTTAGTGTTATAGAATAAGTTTAACTTTAGGCTCATCTCATCCATACAAAGCACACATTCTTTTTGAGACGGTGACATATGCTTGATTGTAGCTGTTAAAACATCCCACATTTGATCATTGAGCTTAGTTGTCATTGGAAGGTACATCATAGCTAAAGTTGATTTAGATGGCAAACAAATTGTCTTTGATAAAAATCGATAAGCGAGTGGGCTTGTGTAATACATATTTAAGCAAAAATGTTTAAATTCTCTACTGTATCTATTGTTTTTACAGTGTGGTCTTAAATACAGTTGCGCCTTTACAATCGCACTTAACTTAGGGGATAAAAATTGATCACAACCTAGCAAAAATTGTTCCTTGGTAATATCTTTCTGTTTTGCAGTAATAGTTTTCAACCTTTTACTTGTTTTGAATAATTGTTTTCTGAGCCTCTTTTTTCGGGGAGTATGATCAGTCAGTCGTGCTGGTGTTTGAGAACTGCAATCCATTATTATGTATTTTTTAGTGTTGGTCTGTTGGGAAATTTGTGATGAAGGACCTGCTAATTCAAGGTCCCTTTGAACTATTTTTCGTTTCAAAATCCTGGGTTTATTGTGTAGATCCAATTTTACGTCACTTAAAATTGTGACTTTAAGATCGGTCTGTGTATGGATGGAATTTTTAATCGGTAAAAGTAACGTTGGTATAGCTGTTTTCTTCAAGATTTTTTTCCCGTACATACCATTCTCAAAATGCAAACTGCAAATAAATATATTTTTCAAACTTTCAAAAGATTTTTCAAGTAAATCCGGTCTTCCACAAGCTTCTACCCATAATTTACGTCTGAAATTTTAAAATACAATACAAATTAATAAATATATTCTAACCGAAAGGGTACTAACATACATGCAAAAAAATTGCTACAGACCACCAAACTGATAAACTTTTACTCGTTACCAATGTGGCATTTTCGTAATCAGCACCCCAATTTAACTCAAAATGGACACCCATATCAAATTATACGAAAATGACGTCCGCCATCTTGGATTTCAAAAAGAATGGATTTTTCGTAACAAGCACCCCAATTTAACTCAAAATTGACACCCATATCAAATTATGTATAAGAAAATGAGATCCGCCATCTTGGATTTCAAAAAGAATGGCTTTTTCGTAAAAAGCACCCCAATTTAACTCAAAATTGACACCCATATCGAATTATAAGAAAATGACGTCCGCCATCTTGGATTTCAAAAAGAATGGCTTTTTCGTAACAAGCACCCCAATTTAACTCAAAATTGACACCCATATCGAATTATAAGAAAATGACGTCCGCCATCTTGGATTTCAAAAAGAATGGCTTTTTCGTAACAAGCACCCCAATTTAACTCAAAATTGACACCCATATCGAATTATAAGAAAATGACGTCCGCCATCTTGGATTTCAAAAAGAATGGCTTTTTCGTAACAAGCACCCCAATTTAACTCAAAATTGACACCCATATCGAATTATAAGAAAATGACGTCCGCCATCTTGGATTTCAAAAAGAATGGCTTTTTCGTAACAAGCACCCCAATTTAACTCAAAATTGACACCCATATCGAATTATAAGAAAATGACGACCGCCATCTTGGATTTCAAAAAGAATGGCTTTTTCGTAACAAGCACCCCAATTTAACTCAAAATTGACACCCATATCAAATTATGTATAAGAAAATGAGATCCGCCATCTTGGATTTCAAAAAGAATGGCTTTTTCGTAAAAAGCACCCCAATTTAACACAAAATTGACACCCTTATCGAATTATAAGAAAATGACGTCCGCCATCTTGGATTTCAAAAAGAATGGCTTTTTCGTAAAAAGCACCCCAATTTAACTCAAAATTGACACCCATATCGAATTATAAGAAAATGACGTCCGCCATCTTGGATTTCAAAAAGAATGGCTTTTTCGTAAAAAGCACCCCAATTTAACTCAAAATTGACACCCATATCGAATTATAAGAAAATGACGTCCGCCATCTTGGATTTCAAAAAGAATGGCTTTTTCGTAAAAAGCACCCCAATTTAACTCAAAATTGACACCCATATCGAATTATAAGAAAATGAGATCCGCCATCTTGGATTTCAAAAAGAATGGCTTTTTCGTAAAAAGCACCCCAATTTAACCCCATATCAAATTATAAGAAAATGACGTCCGCCGTCTCGAAATTCACCCTTGGTAAATAATAAAAAAACTCCACCATCTTGACACGGAACATTTACAATCAAACACATTCACAATTCTAATATTAGTAGAATTTCCAAACAGATGCGATAACCTACTAAAAAAAAAAAAACCCGTGCGCCTGTCGGCCATTTTGTTAGCGTTATCAATGTGGCTCGACATCACAAATGAAATTATTGTACAATATCAAAATAGATTTATTTACCTTTCTTCATTATGTGGCAGCTGATGAAACCGGAGATCTTTATTTATACGAGATGAGGACTTGCAATCAGTCACAGCACACGTCGTATGCACCATTTTATTTTACCAAATAAAAATCAAACACGCACGACGCACGCGATAGCCCTGAATGATACAGCCCAAGTACAGAACATCGTTTTGATCGCAACTTGGGCTCGGCTTACCCGCGTCTCGCCCCTCACACCCCGCACGATTGCCCTGTCTAGACGTCTTCGTCGGACGACTGTAGGATTATTAGACTGTGCTATTAGGTCAACTTTGACAATAATAAAGTGTAGTGAGGGTAACGTAAAAAAAACATATTAAGATCGAATTTATCCTTTTGAAACTGTATCGTTTCAACCAAAATGTTTAAATTCTTTTAAAATAAATCATAAATGATTCCATTATTATTTTTGCTAATTATGGTTACAAAAACAAACGATAAAAACTTACATTAATGTTACCATAAACAAAAAATATACTAGTCTAAAACTCGTTTTAAGTATGTTTAATTATTTTGTAGTATGGTAACACCGTTCTAAAGGTATAAGGACCTGCAATAATAGATTTTTCAGTTTTATTAATTACCTGCTATGCTTTATTACTCTTAGATGACTACAAGAAACCTAAAAGTACTACTTATTTACCATCGTGTCTCACATCCAACATGAACAATCTACCTACTTACATTTAATTAGTGTTCCTAGAAAACACGTAGAGCCAAAAGAATTATTCCACTCTGATCCCCAAACCGATCCCCTGTCAAATATTTTTAATTTCTAGGGGATCAGTTTTTGGGGATCAGAACGGAATAACTCAGCCAAAACACGTTACCTAATTAGTTATCTTGACATCTGGTTATATTTGTACAAAGAATTCAGCCGTTGTTTGCGATAAATCAAACAAAGATTTGTCGTTTTACAGGTTTAATCAGGTTTTATTAACCTTTTACAATTTACAACATTTTTAATTTTATGACGGAGCGGTTTTTTCAGATCTAATGAATGAATGAATGTATGAAGTGCCCGCGGACCATAGATTAAATCACATTGAATGAATGAGGGAATGTGTCGTAGACATCGTCGGGGGCCTTGAAAGGTAAGGCTTTCAAGATTCTTAGTTATTTGTATGATCTGGTGAAGGCAGCAGACACAATCTGTTGATGGCTCTTCGTATGGTGCCTTGTGAGGTAGATACGTCGGCGACTCGTGGCACACCATCAGCGCCGGGAAATAGCTTTGAGACTCTTCCTAGACGCCAGCGCAATGGAGGAGTCCTATCATCCTTGATTAGGACTAAGTCGTCTACCTTCAATTCACGGCACCGCACCTTCCACTTTGTGCGTTGCTGGAGCTCCGTGACGTACTCTGTCGACCACCGCTTCCAGAAGTGCTGGCGAGCTTGTTCCAATCGCTGAAAACGGTCGAGACGGTTTGTGCTATAGTCCAGCAGGTACGGCGATGGCAAAGACGTCAGCGGCCTGCCTATTATAAAGTGGCCCGGGGTGAGTGGAGATAGGTCTTGTGGTGAAGGACTTAATGGGCATAAGGGTCGGCTATTTAGTATCGCCTCGATCTGAGCGAACAACGAACTCAGCTCCTCGAACGTCAAGTGAATATCCTTAAGCACTCTGTATAAGTGAAATTTCGCGGACTTGACCCCGGCCTCCCACAGACCACCAAAGTGAGGAGCGTATGCTGGTGAGAAGCGGAATTCAATGCCTTCGTGAGATGCAGAGTCAATAATAGCGTCGCTGTTGGACTTAAGAAAGGAATTTATTTCTTTTGCTGCTGCAACAAAATTTCTACCATTGTCGCAGTAGATGACCTTTGGTTTACCCCTGCGGGCTATAAACCTTTTTAATGATAGGACAAATGCATCCATTGTCAGATCACTGACTAACTCTAAATGAACGCATTTGTACCGAAAGCAAATAAAAATACATAGATAACTTTTAGTTATCTTACAGCCTCGTCCCTTGCGGTCCGCAATAAGAAATGGACCTGCAAAGTCGGTACCTATGGTGGAGAAAGGAAAGTCAGCTTCAACGCGATCTGCAGGTAGGTTTCCCATAATATTGTCCATAGTACGAGCATTGAAACGACGACAGGTAACGCACTCGCGCGCTGCGCGTCTAGCTAGAGCCCTGCCTCCTACAGGCCAATAGCGCTCCCTTATAGATGCCAGGAGATGCTGAGGACCGCCGTGCAACAAGCGTAGATGCTCCTGTTTGAATAATAGCTTTGTTATATAATGACTGGAACACAATAAGATAGGATGGCGTTTGTCGTACTGGTAATTAGATGAATCGATGCGCCCTCCGACTCTAATAATCCCATTTTCATCTAAAAATGGGTTAAGAGACGAAAGAGCGGCTTTAGAATTTAAAGATTTACCTTTTTGTAGTAATCCTAATTCTATAGGAAAGGAATCTTTCTGGGCTAGCTTCATAGCAATGTTGTGAGCGTTCTCTAACTCGGAAACTTTAAGTGGACCTTGTAATCTGTACGCTTTTTTGGGCGACTTACAATTGTTGGCAAACCTTAAAACTCTAGCTAGAACCCGAATAAGAGTAGTTAAATTAGAATATTTTGCTAAATTCACAGACAAATCTGGCATGGAAGATGCATCCTCCCCCCCTAAAGTATGGTGTGTCTTAAGCTCTGGCAAGTCTAATATAATAGAGTCCGCAGTGCAGGCGGGCCAGGAATCCTCAGATTCTGAAAGAAATGACGGACCTTTCCACCATATAGAGAGATCTACCTGGTCTGGATCGACCCCACGGGAGACTAAATCAGCGGGGTTGATAGAAGTGGGAACGTAACGCCAATCTGTGGGATTTGTTAGCTCATTTATAGCAGCAACTCTGTGGGCAACAAAAGTTTTAGTTTTATTTGAGTTAAGCCAACCTAATACAACTTTGGAGTCTGTCCAATACACCTGACGTTCAATAGGGCAACGTAATGCGGATAAAACTGTAGCAGTTAGTTGAGCTCCTAATAGGGCAGCGCAGAGTTCGAGCCGTGGTATTGTCGTGGGTTTAATAGGTGCCACCCGTGATTTTGCACATACCAGGCTAACTTGAATGTCGCCGCTAGTAGAAACAGACCTCAAATATATACAGCTGCCGTAGGCACGCTGCGAAGCGTCAGAAAAACAATGTATTTCTACAGAGGAAGGATTATCAATCAAAATATATCTAGGAATTTTTAAAGAAGACAGACACGAAGATTTAGTAGAAAACCTTAACCAGGAGGATCTTATTTCTAGAGGAACAGGTTCGTCCCAATCAATTTTGTGACTCCATAGTTCTTGTAGCATAATTTTAGGTTTAATTGTGAAAATAGACAGAAGACCAAGTGGATCAAATATTTTGAATGTTGAGGAAAGTATAGTTCTCTTCGTGACACTTTCAGAAGCCGAAACATCATGCTGAAAGTGAAGTTCATCAGAAGACGGAGTCCAACCTACACCTAGCGTACTAGTCGCATTACTAATCATGAGATTGCCGCTTTCCAGGTTAACGGAGTCTGCGAGTAACTCAGGTAAGTTAGAACGGTATTTACGCAGATGAAAACTTCCCTTCGCTAATTCAGAAGAGACTGAATGATGGATATGACGTAACTCCTCCTCACTGTTTGCACCGGTAAGTAGATCATCACAATATAGATCATTTTGTATAATTGTTTTGACCTTCTGATCTGAACATTCTTCACCTATCTGCCAAAGAGAACGAGTAGTGAGAAAGGAGGCACTAGCGAACCCGTAGGTAACTGTATTTAAACGAAGTGTCCTTAAAGGTTTATCTTCACTATCACGCCACAGGATCAGTTGAAGATCGCGATCAGATTCCTTGAGAAGCACTGAGCGAAACATTTTCTCTATGTCTCCTGTCAAAACATACTTATGTTGTCTGAAACGAACTAATATATTAAACAAGGGTTCTTGCACTACTGGTCCCACCATTTGTAGGTCGTTAACAGAAACACCAGAAGAAGTACGGGCCGAGGCGTCAAAGACGACGCGTAACTTAGTCGACTCGCTTTGTTCCCGTATAACGGGGTGGTGGGGCAAGAAGAAGGCATTTAATGGCCTAGGCTCAGGAGATTCCGATAGGTGGCCTAATGCTTCGTATTCGTTAATGAATTGACAATATTGTTGCTTTATTTCTGGTTGTTTCCGGAAACGAGCCTCTAAATTAAAAAACCTCTTTTTGGCTAGATTATAGGAATTGCCCAAGCAGTCTACGCTATCACGAAGAGGCAACCCTACACAAAATTGACCATTACTAGTGCGAGTAGTGTTGGCGAGATAATGTTTCTCACACAATTTTTCTTCACTACTCAGGGGCCTTTTTTGAGGAAAATTTTCAAGTTCCCAGAATTTAGACAACTCGTCATGTATGTTACTAGAAGTATCACCACTTGATACTAAATTGACCATGACTGAGTTAGTTTTATTTTTATTAAAACAAGGCAGTGATCCCGTAACGAGCCATCCCAACTTTGACGCCTGAAGTTTAGGATAACCAGGTCCTAACGAATGCTGCTGGGCAGTAATCATGTCCCAGAATAAGTCAGCACCAATCAACATATTTACTGGGGATGGTTCATTTAAAGTAGGGTCTGCTAACTGAAATCCATGAATATTTAATTGTTTTAAATCAAAATATGACTTAGGTAAGTTGCCGGTAATTTGCGGCAAAACTAAACATGACACTGTCACATTAAAAGAACTTGTTTCAGAATGAATGCGTAGAATACAGCGTTCTGTGTTAATATTTAACTTGGTGTTACCAATGCCTACTATGGTAGTGTCTGATGGCTGAGGAATCAGGTTTAGATGGCGTTTTACTTCCTGTGTAATAATTGTCGACTGACTCCCGCTGTCGAGCAAGGCTCGCACTATCATGGTCTCGTTGGTGGCTGGGTTGGTAACCTTTACTTGAGCGGTACACAAAAGTACTTCTGAAGAACACGTTGAGGACATAATAACGGAATTAACAGAATTGGAGCTTTCAGTTTCTTCTGATTTATGAAGAAGAGAATTATGTCGCGATTTGCAATGTCGACATGTAGCGGAAAGGCGACAACGTTTAGCAATGTGACCAGATCTCAAACAATTCTCACATAATTTGTTGGAAGAAACAAAGGCTAATCTATCGTCTATTGAGCTCGATTTAAAAGCCGGACACTCATAAAGGCGATGACTGTTCTTACAGAACAAACATTCCGGTATTTTAGAAGTAGAAGTGTTGCCTTCGTTTGGTGTAGCCACTAAAGACCTGGAGACATTATGTTTGTTTTGATGACTAGAGGATTGTTTTTGTTTATTGTCTTGATTGTCATGTTTATGGCGATAAACGGTCTCCAATACATCAGCGCGACGTTTGAGAAAACTGAAGAAATCATTAAGCGAAGGTACGTCACTCAAACTATTTCTATGTTCTTCCCACTTGAAATATGTACTACTATTTAATTTACCTGCAATAATGTATATAATTAAAACCTCCCCTAGATTAGTCCCTAGCCCTAGTGAATTGAGCGCGCGCAAATTTTTAGTGACATGGTCAATTACATATCTTAAAGACTTATCATTTTCTTGTACGGAATTAATGTTGAGCAAGGACTTGAGATGGTTATTTATTAATTGACGCTTATTGTCATAACGTTCGCATAAGAGTTTCCATGCTTCAGAATAATTATTATGGGAAACCTCCAAATTGGCAATGACCCGAGCGGCTTCTCCATCAAGATAAGATTGTAAGTAGTGGTATTTATGGATGCTTTCAATCTTGTTATTGTTATGGACTAAGGAAACAAATGTCTCTTTAAACTCCAACCATTTAAAATAGGTACCGTCGAAGTTTGGAATTTTAATCACTGGTAATTTAAAACCTAACGCACCACAACTGTGATCGTTGTGATGACAAGTGGCCATAGAGGATTTAACTTGAGAATCATTCTCACCATGTTGAACTGCAGAATTTTTTTTAATTAACTTTTGAATCAACGCAATACAATGGTAGAAATCGTTTTCTATTAAATCTCTAGTATTTAACTCGCTACCTTGATTATCTGCGTTGTTAATTTCTATCTGATTCTGCACCTCATCGAATTCAATGAACAATGTCTCCATTTTTGACAGCTTCAATACGAGTTTATCGACTTCTAATTCTGGAATGGATTCTAATAAGGCTAAACTGTCAAGACTTGACTTAAATTTCGTTACGCGTCCTCTAATAGAACCGCGTTTGCTTATTAGTTCCTTCAACTTTGATTCGGACATTATAGCAAACTCGTAATGAGCTATCACAAACAGCTGTTAATAGATAACGAAATAGGTATATAGCATACGATACGCTCCTCGCTTTGTTGATCAGCTGATGCTCGCGGCTCACGTAGGCTGCACGCAATGGTGAGCCGCGCAGGTGGGGCGCGCCGGCAGTCAGGTAACAGCGATGCGTAAGCGATGCCGTGTCACAAGTCACGACACACGATCACTGAAATAGATCAATTCCGTGCGTCTTAGTAAACTGATAAAAACAATTCGAATGACGAAAGACGACGATTCGTAAGTTTACAGTTAAACTCGGGAAGTATACACTATGTAAGTGATTGAAAGGTTGGAATGAGTGTAAAAGGGATAATAAATCGATAATAGTGAAATAGTTTTATGAAGATTACTTGGTTTGAGTAACGGTATGAGATTAAGTTGTAGTTAAAATGTGCGTTAATTATAGATGGCGGTAGGTCGATATGTGAAATTAATTAGGCTAATTTGTGCATCACCTATCCCATTTATACTTCTTTCGAAGATACTTAGAAGATGGATAGGCACGATAGACACAAATAGAAAGGTAGGAACTTCACTTGACTTCGAGAAACTAAATCCGCTAGATGCACAGAATAAAGGACAACACAATAGGTGGGTAAGTTAGTAAGATGGAACGAGCTCACTTTAAATAGGCAGACAGCAAATCTCAGCAGTCCGATTGTAGGCAGTAGCACGTAGATATGATAAGACTCGTTCTGAGGGCGGACTTGCTCGATCGGAGTTCCGTAGTAGTCTCTGCTAATTCCCGAATGGCTTGACGAAGGTGCAGTTCGACCCAGTAGGATGATCCACAGGCACGGCGATCTTTTATTCTCAACACGGCCTTCCGTTGGTAGGTACTGGTAGATCTCCTCCGGTGTCGACGCGATGGCGTCCTTGACGCGGGCTTCGGGAACAATCTGAGTGGCAGTGGATCCGACGATTGTAGGTCCTGTCACGGTCGCCAATTTTGTTTGCGATAAATCAAACAAAGATTTGTCGTTTTACAGGTTTAATCAGGTTTTATTAACCTTTTACAATTTACAACATTTTTAATTTTATGACGGAGCGGTTTTTTCAGATCTAATGAATGAATGAATGTATGAAGTGCCCGCGGACCATAGATTAAATCACATTGAATGAATGAGGGAATGTGTCGTAGACAGCCGTTATTCAGTTGTTTTTTGTATATGTCAGAGCAGTTAAGCTATAGAAGGAGGTCGGATTAGAGCAACGACGATATATTACTAGACTCCTAATAGCAGGCGACCGATGTCTGTCAACACATTAGGCATATTCTTATATTCCTCTTATTTCGACCACTCCTGTGAGCCGTAAACATAACTTGAGACAGAACAGACCTTGAGTTAGCCAATCACAACGCAGTACCCCGTACCCCTCGCTTACGTAGTACCTCAGCGAGTTGACAAAATAGTTTTTGTTCCTTAGATCGTGCATGCGGAGTCTAGTAATATATCGTCGTTGGATTAGAGTGACACTGGCTGGTGAATGTTACGGTACAAGTATACTTGGGCAAATCCAGACTTGCGCAGGTATACTGCAACGTGTGTGGGAAGATATTTGCACAAATTCCTAACATTTTCCGTGTCCTGTGTTTGTGCAAGTCTAGACTTGCGCAAGTATACTACAACGTGTATGGCCGGCTTTACTCTAGCAGAGCGTTGTAGCGATGGTTAAATGTGACAGCTGTCATGACGGATCAAAATTGGCTGTAGTGCGGTTGTGTTACCACGTCCAAAATACCATTCAACACACGTCTACCATTTCTGCAGTAAATGCTATCGTGATGCGACGCCCACTGCATATTTCTCATTTTTGGTTTTGCCTAGATTGAGTTCATGAGAAAATTCAATAAAACATCCAGAGATTAGCAGACCGTTGACGTTTGATTCCTCCCACGCAGGACAGAGCGGTAGGGACCGTCAGACTGCGACTGGCACTGACCAAAATCCACGGTGTCCTTCAACAACCCTTTACGTTCCAGGGTCAGGGTAATTCGTGAGTACCGCGACTGCCGGGGTCGCGGGACCCTCTAAGGGGCTTTGCCTTTGAGATAAGCTATCATTTTTCACAAGTTGAGTTTATCAATTGCCAACATTTTGAAAGAGACAATTTCCTCATCAAAAACACGCGCTTACGACTCGTCTCACAGTGTTCATCAATTAATATTTTGTCCCCAACACGTTGATACAACAATGTTGCCGGAACACGTACCTAAGCGCTTAAGATCGACACGTGCTTGGCTCTTGAGGCTGTATATATTTGCATGTTGAATGATTTGGAGGTAGCACCACTCGCCGCCTGACCGCCGCCGCGTACGGACGTCTCCCCGTGTGTGCTCCGTGCCTGTGCTGTGTTCGCCGCTGCGTCTCGTTGTGCTCGCACAACGTCTCGGTAGTCTTTCGACTACCAAACAAAACTGTCCTTTTCAGGACAATCGTCAAAAACGTGTTTTTGCCCCTTCAGGGAAAATCCACAGTTTCGTGGTTCTTGGTGGAAACCTCACGGTGTCAACGAAACCAAGAGGGTGGTGCCCCAATCCATCCCGCCAAACCCCTTCAGGGCGAGGTTAATTTATTGGAGTCGGGAGCTGGGACCTTGGCCTTGGGGGATCTCCTAGTCAAACCCAGTCTCTGGTTTCGTTCACAGCTACACACCTGGTGTCGGTTGGGTGTGTCTACCCCTTCGCACCAGACCCAAATAGGGCCCTGTTGCACATTAAGATTGGCAACAGGTTTACAAGCTTAGGGCACACCTTAGGTACTCACCTCACTGCCGCACACAATCCCTAGGCAGGGGAGGCTACTCATCCCCGGGCGCACCCACCCGGGGAGTTAGTCTGATAGGCCTTTCCCCAATTTTTGAGGGAGCTTCACTCCCATGCCATCCACTTAGGATGGCACCTTCAACTGAGGACCTCCTTGTGGGGTTACTCAGGGACATCGTCAAGAATAACAATCTTGGCGATGTATACGAAGCCAGGCTCAATGCTATTGAGCAACTCATCCAGGATAGGCGCGAATCCCCGCTATCTCCCCCGTTAGCCGATCAAGGCATTCCCCCTCAGGCCCCAAAGTCTATTAAGACTCGCGAACCCGCGATCCGCGTCCCGACCCAACCCGATGCCTCCCCCGGACCTTCAGTCCCTCAACCTCCCTTGCCCGAACGTATGGACACGTCCGGCCCAGTCGAGTCTGATTGTGAGATCAGTGACTCAGCCGGTTCCTCTGATGAGGACTTTACCGTGGTCCTAGGTAAGCGCAAGGGGAAACATTCCTTGTCCTCAAAGGCCAAAAAGTCCCTCGCGGCTTTGCCTACCCCCTCTCCTCCGACCACTCGGGTTAACACCCCCACCCCCTCCCCGGCCCCCGCTAGCCGCCCCTCCAGCCCTAGGGCTACCCCCACCGCGGCTCCCTCTAAGAAGCCGAAACTTCCCCCTCCGATCTTTATTCACGAAAAGTCCAAATGGACTGATATTTCAAGGGTCTGTGTGGACCTAAAAATCAACTTTACAAAGGCCACCAGCACCAACACCGGTATCAAGGTGTCGACCCCTACGTCTTCGGACTATAGGGAACTCTCCCGTGTTCTTCGCTCGAGGAACATCCCCCATCATTCTTTTTCTCTCCCTGAGGAGAAGCCCACCCGTGTGGTGATCAGGCGGATCCCCAAGGAGATTCCCACCCAAGACGTCTTAGAGGACTTAAAAGCCCAACAAATCCCCGTCTCCGCCGTCCACCGCCTTCACAAGGCAAGGGGCGGCGACTTGTACGACATGGTCCTGGTTATCTGCGACCCAGTCGAATCAGGCCCCCATCCCATCTTTAAAGTTAGATCCGTGTGCTCCCTGTCGGGCATCTCAATAGAGAAGCCCTACAAAGCACATACTGTTGGTCAGTGTCACAACTGCCAACAGTATGGCCACAGCCAGTCTCACTGCTTCGCACCTCCCAGGTGCGTTAAGTGCTTAGGTGACCATAGTACGGTCAACTGCCCCCGTCCTAAGGATAAGGCCCTCTGCCAAGATCCTCCTAGTTGTGTCCTTTGCGGCCAAGTTGGCCACCCGGCCAACTACCGCGGCTGCCCTAAAGCCCCTAAGTCTACTTCTCCCAAACTGGTGAAGCGCGCTGCCGCCCGCCAGCAGAGGGAATCCCCATCTGTGAAGATTCCCTCTTCACAGATACCCAATAGGTTAGGTCCCCAACGCCCATCTCCCTGGAACGCGCTGAACCACCAAAGGGCTTTCCCAGCCCTTGGCCCAGCGCCCTCCAAACCCGCTCCTCCACTCCTTGACGCCCCCACTCCCCAGCCCGTGGCTCCCGTGACTGCTCCCGCAGCCGCTCGCAAGACCGCTCTTGCAGCCCCGGTTTTGGTGTCCCCCCCGTTAGGCTCCGGCCCCGTGGCCCTTGTAGACGATGAAGACATGCGGGTCATCATCTCCGCGTATAAGTCCGTTGAGAATTACGAAAATATTCTTAAGGCGTCGGCACGACAATTGGCCGCCCAACTCAGGGCGTCCAACGGTAGTCCCGACGCTTATAAGGCTATTTTCGCCTCTCACCCCCACGTAGGGGAAGCTCTTAAAGCCCTCCACCTAGTTTAATCTCCAATGGCTACTAGGAATAGGAACGTTCTCAAACCGCGGTCCCTCAGGTTAGGTTTCTTTAACGTTAACGGCATGCAAGGTCAGCGGGACGAACTCGCTACCTTCTTGCGCGATAACCAGTTAGATATTCTCCTTCTCCAGGAGACGTTCCTAAAGCCACACCATCGCGATCCCAAAATTGCCAACTTTCAGTTAGTTCGTAATGATAGGTCGCGTTGCCACAAGGGTGGTACTCTCATTTATTATAAAAAGTCCCTGCATTGTATCCCGCTAGTCTCTCCTCCCCTCGAGTCGCTCCTCGAGGTTTCAGTCTGTCGGCTAGGCATGACCGGTCATCAGCCCATCACCATAGTCTCCGCCTATTTTCCTCCTGCTACCGGTGCAGAGGATCAGTCCCTTCTCGTTAGAGATCTCACCTCTATCTTCGGCATGAGCGATTCCGTTATCTTAGCGGGAGACCTCAACGCCAAACATCCAGCTTGGAATAGCACTATTGCGACCCCTAGGGGAAGAGTAGTGTTCAACCTTAGCTCCACTCTCAATTTTGACCCCGTTGCTCCTTATGAGCATACGCACTATCCCCACGACCCCAACTGCCGTTCCGATGTCCTCGATATAGCGCTGCTCAAAAATGTCAACCTTAAGTTGAACGCCATTGAGACGCTACACGAGCTTAATTCCGACCACCGTCCTGTGCTCTTGCACCTGACTCCGCGCACGGGTCCTTCTGACCCTAGCCAGCCTCCTCCTACCAAAGTGTTGACTGACTGGAAGAAAGTAAGCGAATTGCTGAAATCGACCTCGTCACCTCACTTGGACTCCATCCCCGACCACATTGTCTCCGTCGCTGACACGACGGCCGCCATCAACTCGTTTACAGAACACGTGCAATCCGTATTGACGGATTGCTCACGGGAAGTCCCAGATACGAGCGATCGTAAATGGAATCTCCCCGCCGACGTACGTGAACTGATAACCGAGAAGAACGCGGCCATCCGTGCCTACAGCAACTTTCCATGCGATTCGAACAAAGCTCACATGCGCAACTTACAGCGTGCTGTAAAGAAACGCATCGCTGAGTTTCGTTCGAATCGCTGGAACGACATGCTGAGCGAACTCGAGCCCACCCACCTAGCCTACTGGCAGCTGCAACGAAAGTTGCGTGCTACCGAGGAGGCTACCGTCCCTCCCCTCACCCGTCCCGACAAGAGCGTCGCTTTTGACGACTCTGAGAAGGCCGAGTGCCTGGCCGACAGCCTGGAATCTCAGTGCACTCCTAGCACCCAACCGGTAGATAGCAGTCACCTCCTCAAGGTAGACTCGGAAGTCGAACGTAGGTCCTCTCTCCCACCTGTAGAAGACCCTGATGATCCTCTGCCACCGGCCACGCCGGACGAAGTGCACGACATCATAAAAGGGCTCCGCCCCCGGAAAGCCCCCGGGACGGACGGTATCAATAATAGGGTTTTTAAACTCCTCCCCGCCCAGCTCATTATGTTATTGACCGCCATCTTCAATGGCGCTCTGAGCAATAATATCTTTCCCGAGGCATGGAAAGAGGCCACTGTTATCGGTTTCCCCAAGCCAGGCAAGCCCAAGTCTGAGCCCACGAGTTACCGACCTATCAGTCTCCTGAACGTTCTCGGCAAGATCTATGAGAGACTTATTTATAAGCGACTCTATGATTACGCCGAATCAAAGCGCCTCATTCCTGACGAGCAGTACGGCTTCAGGTCCGGACACTCGTGCGTCCAACAAGTCCACCGTATAGTCGAGCACATTAGCGCGGGCTTTCAGCGCGGTGCGATGACTGGTGCCCTCTTTTTCGACATCGCGAAGGCCTTCGACAAAGTCTGGCACAACGGCTTATTATATAAGCTCTACCACATGGGTGTGCCAGACCGTCTCGTGCTCATCATACGAGACTTCTTTTCGAACCGCACTTTCCGTTACCGCATAGGGGACGCCCTCTCCTCCCCGCACCCGATACGCGCTGGCGTCCCGCAAGGCGCCGTCCTCTCTCCCCTCTTGTTCACGCTGTTTACTAGCGACATTCCCAAGAGCAATAAGGCTCGGTTAGCTCTCTTCGCGGACGACACGGCCCTGTATTACACAGGCCGCAGTTCAACCGCTATAGCCCAAACCCTCCAGACCTCTGCCAACGTCCTAGGCGCTTGGTTTAGGAAATGGAGAATTGAGGTTAATCCCGATAAGAGTCAGGCGGTTCTTTTCACCAAACCGCGCAAACGTGATCTCCCTTCCCTCTCTCCGATCTCTATGTACGGCAAGCCGATCCCCTGGGCGAAGCAAGCCAAGTACTTAGGTGTGACGCTCGATAGTCACCTTTCCTTCCGCGAACATATCAAAAAGGCCCGCAACCGCGCGTCCTTTGTTATGGGTAGGCTTCACTTCTTGCTCACTGCGAGAAGCTCACTGTCACTTAAGTGCAAAATGCGCCTATATACCGCGGTTATCCGTCCCATCATGACATACGCGTGTGTCATTTTCGCTCATTCGAACCCTCGCGTCCTCTATAAAATGCAGGTCCTCCAAAACCGGTTTCTCAGGAAAGTCACGGGAGCCCCGTACTATGTCCGTAACGACGCCCTCCACCTCGACCTTAGAATTCCCACCGTAGCTCAGTTCATGAAGCGCCTTTCCAAGCGCTTCTTCGATTCCGCTATTAGGCACCCCAATCCCTTGATCGCATCGGCCGCCCGATACGAACCATCGCGTATCAGTACCACCCGACGCCCTAAGCACACCCTCGTAGAGCCCGACGACCCCATCACTCTCCTCCAGGAGAGCAGTAGGGAAACCAGTACTCTTAGGAAACACAGACACAGACCGACTCCATCATTCCGCCCTCGCCGCCGAGGCCGCCCGTCGCGACGCCCAAGTCAATGCCCCCCCCGACCCTTGCAAGAGCCAGCCCGCAATGCTGAGCCAGTAGTTTTAAATTAGTCCCTAAATAAGATATTATTGTGATCCAGCCTGTCCCTTGCTGTCCTCTGTCAGTGACGTCCTAAGCCGAGGTCCGTACCCCACAGGGGGTGCCCTTAGCGAACGGTCACTTAGTTTATAGTTTTTTTGCCTAGCTTGTAAGCTCTGGCTGGAGGCCTTAGAGTAAAATCTATGGCATCCACAGAAAAGTCCGGTTAAGCAGCACACAACCTCTTCTAGGTTGACCTGCGAGATGCCATTCATAAAAAAAAAAAAAAAAAAAAAATTTGGAGGTAGCACGACAGGGATGTTTATAGCTGATACTTGCACACATAATTTTATTGAGAAAGATAAAGCTTTTTTCGATGCAGCATAAATTCTTAGTTACAACTGCTCTCAAAACGAAAGAAAATCGTGGAAGACTAACTTTTCTATTTAAAAAAATAGAAGACAAAATGATGATGATTATCATACTATACTATTTTAAAGGCTTTCACATAAGAATTATGATTAATTTATTACCCAGTAGTATCGGCCCAGGTGGTTTCAAACCTAGCCAGGCACAGTCATTATCTAATTTATTTCATCACCACAGCTCTCAAAATTGTGAAGGAAAACATAGTGAGAAAACCGGCATTGTCCTACAACAAAAAATTTTGAAGAAATGTCATCTACCAACAGGGCCTTGGTGGTTAGATTATGGCCCACTCTCTCTCACAGAGAAGAGGCATGTATCTTACATTTATAGGATAAGGATGATATGACCTGCTCCTGAATACAGGATCAATAAACAATCTCTTATTGATCTATTTGGACTGGGACAAAAACTATCCTACTAGCTTGAGAAGAGTCCACCAGTATCAGTGATTACCTATCACCCGAGATTGATTAATTATCTATCACCCGAGACACGATACTAAGTACCCTATAGCTTGTGGAGCAATCGTGTAAACCTAATATCTATACGCTCATTCATTGAAGTAGTTTCCTCTAGGGTTACAGCACCGAGTATCTACCGTTACTATAACCGTATCGCGTTGAATTTTATTACAACACGGCCCTTCAGATACGTACTCCATATACAGTGAGATTAAGATCTGTTCCAACTAGATCGTTATTACGTATCGAATAGAAATAGCTTTGGGTTGTGATCGGAATTTAGATTCTATTGGGAAAGCTGGGAACTTTGGTGTAGTGATTCCATTTTTGTAGTAAATGTTTTTCTATTGTCTATTGTTTTTGTTGTGTGCTTGTATAGAAATACGAGCTCAAAAAGAAAAATGGCTAAAGTTCCATGTAAACGAAGCCGACCGACGATACCTTTGGCGTAATAGCTGAGCAATTGAACTGCTGCGTTGTGTGTCACGGGTTCGATCCCCGCACGGAACCAATACATATTTTTGTATGATCTACAAGTAATTTTTTCGGGTCTGGATGCGTGTGTATGTGAGTTTCTATGTTTGTACGTACCCACGATATTGAAGGGATTTCTAGTGTGGTGTGTAAGGTTTCATAAAAAATAAAAACTTTCATTTGTATATTTTTTTTAATGTTTTTTGGTCACATAAGGTGCCTGTTCTTTTAGAAAAGACATTTTCAATACACAGCTAGGATTTTGTCGTTTTCTGTCGGATAATTAACAAACTTTTTAAAAGAAAAATCATAATCATCTTTAAAAATACCGTCTTATTAACACTAAAATGCATTATTACACGCAAAATACGTGCATCTGACGTGGAGTTGCGGATACCAGCCCGTTACACAATACACTAAAATGCATAGGGGATTATTAATTACAAAAATATTGTTATATGTTTATAATTATATTATCTCTGTTATCTACCGTACTTTTTAAAGTACATCTTTCTTTACCCTCTTTGCCTCCAATACAAGTGACAGGGATATACGTTTAGAGTATTCGTTCGGAATAGTAGATTGTTATACAAGGGTGGAAAGAAATCAATTCCCGTACGAGGTATTTAGACGCACGAGCGAAGCGAGGGCGGCTATAGTCCGAGTGGGAATTGATGACTTTCACCCGTGTTAAACACTCTACTTTTCATTTCAAATATAAGGAAAGTAAAAAATATTATTCTTTTCTAAAATATTTATTGATAGTAACAAAATGAGTAGTACCTATTTAATAGTCTTTTTTAATTTAAATTTCAAATATGGAACACACCGCCCGCGTCACCGCTGCTGGCCATCCCGCTTTAATAGTTTTTTTTTTTTTCCCGGACCTCTGTTGCGGCAGTCGCTCCCTCTATATTATCGCCCTGAGATCGCGCCGGAACTCTTCCCGCCGCACTAAACTTGTCGAGGCACGGTTTCAGTTTATAGATTTTTCTAAGGAGGTTTAGTAACTACATAATACACCACATGACACTGGCCGAAAATAAAGAGAAAAAATAAAAACTTCTCAACATGTCATCCGATGTCAAAAATGGCGGCTGCGATCTGTCTGGTCAGAAAATCATTAGAAATTTGCAAAATACTCGACAATCTGAATTTTGCGGATATATGTTGTCGATTCGAAATCATTATTTTTTAATGTTTTATTATTCAGGTTAGCTTTCAATCGAGTCTAACGTAGCCCTGCACGAAATTATTAATATAGAAAATTATAGCCGACTAAATAACCAATTTTAGTTCTATTTTTAAAATTCATTCCCGCCCTAGGGAGGGAAGCAATTACTATGAGTCTTTCCCGCCCAAGGGAGGGAAGCATCGTTTTCAACCCACTGCTCTGATCAAACAAACACTACTTTCCGAGTATGAGAAATGAAAAAGTAGTGCGCCCAGTGAAAGCTTCAATAACGTTCGGAAAATGCTTTATCTACTTGTGTCTATAAGATACGATACTTTGAAAAGGTTCGAGGATTTTACTTTCTTTGAAAGGTTGCATTAGTTAATAGCCGATTTCTTTTCATTCAGAGTTTTGTTCATGGCAAATTCTTAGGAAATTAAGGAATTTACAAGCTTTTATTTAGTTTCACTTGTACAGTTACGAGCGATAACAATATGATACACACTTAACAAAATTCAAATGCAATTACTTGTGAAATTCTGGTTTCCTCTTTGAAATAAGAACTATTTCGTGCGGGCATGCAGACAGCGAGTAAAGGGCAACTCGCTGTCCGACCATGGACGGGTCGACGACGGCGCTTCGTGTTTCACGCGCGCCTTAAAGAGCGTCAGCAAAATGACGAGGCCCCCTCACAGAGGGCCAAAGCCTGCCGGTGTCGCGGGACTTCTTTCCATCACCGTGACCCTGAAATATAAAGGGCTATTGAAGGACACCGTGGATTTTAGTCAGTAAAAGTCTGACAGTCCCTCCCGCCCTGCCCGTGGTGGGAGGACTCATTTGATGATTTTACCTCGCAAAAAAAAAGACCTATTTCGTAATAGTATGGCTTCCAAAATAGAAATTTAATGCAAATGCAAAAGTTTAATCAATATAGCAGCAGAACATCGCTTTTGAATACTGCTTATTTTATACATATTATTGCTCGTGACTGTACTGCTGTCGGCATATCTGATCAGCCTTTTAGTTTATACTAGCTCTGCCCGCGACTTCGTTCGCGTGGATGTAGGAACTTAACAATATATTTTTTATCAAATTGACAAACTTTCATACATAGTTTCATCCCCTATTTTATCCCCTTGGGGGCAGAATTGACCAAAATCCTTTCTTAGCGGATGCCTACATCATAACATCTACCCGCGTACCAAATTTCAGCCCGATCCGTCCAGTGGTTTGGGCTGTGCGTTGATAGATCACTATGTCAGTTAGTCACCATTGAGTTATATATGTTTAGAAGATTTGAGATATACATATTTAGATTTAACTTACAGGTTAGCAAAGATACAATTGAATTCCCTGCCGCATTCTGTGCTTCCTGACAGTTACAACTTTGTAGTCTTTAATTCAAGAGTTAATAAGTTGGAAAGAGCTATGCTCGGAGTTTCTTTGCGGGATAAAATCCGGAACACGGATATTCGGCGAAGAACCAGAGTCACCGACATAGCTCGTAAAATTTGCAAGTTGAAGTGGCAATGGGCAGGCCACATCGCTCGTTGAACTGACAACCGATGGGGAAGAAAGGTTCTCGAGTGGCGACCACGGACCGGAAAACGCAGCGTAGGTAGGCCTACACGGCGTGGCGGTCTAAGGGGGAGGCCTATGTTCAGCAGTGGACGTCTTCCGGCTGATGATGATGATGATAATAAGTTATTCCATGCAAGTGTGCGTCACCGTCGTCCACCATCATTGCTTACCATCAGGCGAGATGGTGGCCGAACGCGAACCTATCGTTAAAAAAACATAGTAAGTATCTTCCTACGCGTCCTACCGAGAAATACAGACATAAAAATGTCTCCTGACGTCACAGCAGAAATAAGAACCATAACGAAGCCATAATTTTGTATGAATGGTCTCAATTACGAGCGATCCCACCGCGCCATGATATCATCCAAATCATATAAAATTTTATGAGCACATCTGTGGAAAATAGCTTTGACATTTACAAATAAACAAGGTATTGTGGTACTGGTGTTATTGTCACCACAGGATAGGTCATTAACTTGCTATAACTTGATAGTTGCTATTAACGTTGCTACTTGAAATACAGTGAAATGTGAGATAGACGAGAAAATTACGAGTATGATTTCCAAACCGTACACTGGATCTTTTTGTCTGCTTACCATTATTTATCATCAAATAAGTCTTTCCACCCACAGTAGGACGGGAGAGACTGTCAGATATGTACTGACTGTATCAGTACTGACTAAAATCCACAGCGTTCAATTTACGGCCTTTTACATCCATGGTCCGCCGTAGGTAGGAGGACTCATTCGATGATTTTATCATGTAAAAAGTGCACGATCTTTTTTTTAAAAAAAATTTCCTGTATCATGGACCAGACCAGGAACAACGGAATCGAATCGGAGGGATCGAATCTGCGACAACTGCGCAGCAGTCCAGTCGCTCAGTCACAGTGCTAACCGTGCCATCAAACCTGTTATCTGTTTAGACGGTCCCGCGACCTGCCTTCATATCCTTAGGTACTTACCTGTATATTGTAGATGTTCGGAAACTGGAACGATATTGTATAATGTATTTCTTTTTTGCTTTTCATAAAACTTTATCAAAAACTTGGCATTTAAGTTTAGTGAGTCTAGAAATACGTTAATGATATTCTAGGTAACTCTAAAATGGCGTAACATTTAGAAATAACAAAACAATATCTCCAATTTTATCATATATTTTATTTTGCAACTATTATAATCACATAAATAGTTTAAAAATCACCAAAAAACATCGAACGAACGTATACAAAGTAATCTACATGAACTACACAGATTTATATGATTTTATGTGAAACACAACAACTTGTATTTATTTAGTTTACAGAAGAAATTTTCAGACTTTGAGAATATTTATACAAAACACGTAGATAACTGACGATGTTAGTGCTAAAAATATTCTAAATATTATATAAATTCAAACAGTAGGACAACTTGGTTTAGTTTTCGAAATATCGTGGGTAAATTATCAGACATTTCACCTCTCAAACATTGTTGAAATTCTACTTTATTTACTTAACTAAAATCTCCAGTCGCATAAATGTTATCTGTCTAAATAACACGAACTTTTAATATTCTTTTTTTTTTAATAGTTCAAGGCTTTCAACTAAAAAAATGTGTTATTTAAACTACTACAAAAGACAGCTCATTTCATCTGAAAACTTACCAAGAGAGATATAAAATTTCTTATTATTTGTGCACCATAGAAATCGCAATTTAAATATTTCAAAACGTTAACCAAAGATTGCATAATGGGCGGTCGTATCGCTTAAAGAAAGTGGTCCTACTGTATTCATTACACTGTGACTAAAAAGTCGAGGACAGATGGGACGTATCCATTAAGAGTAACAAGTTCCTTGTATCTCGAAGACAAGTATATTTTTGAACATAGCATCATTATACGAGTAAGGCATCTAAAAATATACAGTCAACAAAAGAGTTAGTTAAGCAGGTAGCATTTTCAAAAAGTTTTCTAATGTTGTGTTATAAGTTTCAATGTGTATGTATGCAAAACTTTTTAGCTACATATAACATACAGCCAAAACGTGAATGCATACAGCATAAAGCATGAATTTAGTACTGGAAAACCGTTTAAAAATTGCTGACAGCTAACTTCTTTGTTGATTGTATAATATCTACATGTATATTTCAATTATTACACTTTTATAGCACTAAAATCATCAGTTGCTTACGCTAGGAAGTATAGAAAAGTTACTTAGTTTAAATAAATTTAACACATCTAAGTGAATTTGTGCATTTTGGTGGATTTTCGAACCCCTCCTGACTAATGAAGATAGTCTATTTTACGAGTTATTTTTTCTTCTTTTTAATATATTATTTTTGTAAACTTTGACGAATATAAACTTTAGGTAGCATTTCTATTGAATATAAAACTTATCGAGTTCAAAGGTAATCGGATAATCTGTTTTGAAAAATATTTTTGCTACGCATCTCATTTATGATGTTTACAGAACAAAGAAATAGACAGATTGTAGAAAGATTTCTTTTCCAATTCTTCTTTATATAGTGCTAAACATGGCAATGTTTAAAATGCAGAAAATAAATGTTTCATCATACTGAGAATGTTCTCTAAACTTGATATATAACAGAGATGCAATTGGTAATGCTACGCAAACTGGTCATCTGATTAGCTTTAAAATTGATAAGGCGTGAAAAACGCCTTATGGAGAAAACGTCTAATACTTTCATGCCAAATTACTTAGTTTCTTTAAAAGAGGGGTTTTAAGATATCTTATGATTAAAATGCACAATCACATGTTCATTATCACAACAAGAAACATGACGTGTTAAACACACGCTCCAACTACTATAGGTACTTTAAAGCTCGATCTCCCTTGAGGGAACTTTGAGGTTTGTGCGAATTTTTACTTTATATATAAAAATTATATTGATGTAGATTCTTTTTTAAAACTACAGGGTTGTTTGTAAAACAATAAGAACCACAACAACAATTGGTTTCATTGTAAAAGTTGTTTTTATAATTAGAACCGTTTGCACTTTAGTCCATGAAAGGTTGTTTATGTTTTACAAATAAGAATTTAAATCTTTAGTTTGTTATATATTTACACTGAAATTTGAATTTGATGTAGAATTTAAGGGTAAGTAAAAATATGTAAAAGTGTGTTATCCAACTTAACTATGACGGAATCGATTTTAGCCGATCGTTGTCACAATTTTTCTTAGTCACAATATTCTAACACAAATTGTAATATTAGAAGTACAATACGTATATATTAGAAGCTTTTCCTGATTTCCTGTTTATAAATGTGGTCACATTCAAAGAAAAACATATAGGACCAGTACATGGCGTGTGTAAGCGTGGTTGTTAATGTCCTGCAATTAATCCTACTCTGAGAAACTGAAGAAGGAAGTTCTAGAGCCCTTTGTTTAGTAGTAGAAGATCTATATAATACTAGGGTTAAACAGCACGATCGCGGAACTTATCTCACTACCGTGACCCTGGAACGTAAAGGGCAAGTCTGGCTTTATAGGTGGGAGGACTTATTTGATTATGATATGATTTGAAAAGGTAAAAAAGGGTAAATAACATCATTATTTAAATTATTTAAAGGTTATGTTACAAAACAATGGCGTATATTCGTATTTTCCTTATACAGGGTTATTTGTAAAACATTGACAATCTTTTATTGACTGAAAGTACTATGGTTTTATATAACTCTTTCTACGAAAGCAAACGCTGCTGAAAGATTACAAATAATTCGGGTGTTTCATAAAAAAATACCTAATAGTTTTCCGTTGACACTGTATGAAACTCAAGTTTTTTTTTCTGAATTGACTAGAAAACAGACGTAAGATATTAAGAAACATTGACAACAACAAATTATTGCCGGTTTCTTCACGATGTTTTCCTTCACCGTTTTGAGAGTAGTGGTGATGACATTAATAACACAAAGTATGTAATGCACCTAGCGTGGTTCGAACCCACCACCTACAACTCATAAGTCGAGACCGATACCATTGGGCCACCACTGCTCTCTTTATGCTTCTATATAAAACAACGTTAGCAATTTATTCAAAGCATTCGTTTCTTGTATCCACAGACCAGACTAAATGAAAAGGAAAACACAAAGTAACCTCAAAAACGTAATAAACAGAATACAGAAAGTTAATTAAAAATCTCTTACAAATAGAATCATACATTATTTAATACCGTCTTACTTTGCAATTCATTCACGCGGGATAATGAAAATCTTGAATGGAAAGAAAACCGTTAACCGCATTTACTCATTCACTGCTTCATAAACAATGGTTCATTTCGTTCATTCTTTTACATCGTTCCTTTATCTCTTTCGTTCATTCAATACTCACTTGTGGTTTGCTTTCGTTGTGATTTTTTTCCGATGCATTTTTAAATGAATTTCTTGGTGTAGCTACCTTGTAGAAAGACCTTAACGAAAATATTTTAGTTTTTATGTCGTTTAATGCTATGTTACACGTTTTGTTACAACAACCTTAGAAACGGAAAGCGTACCTCATTCGTAGTAAAAAAGAAAGGAAATAAAGAAAGAACATTGTGTTCATTAACAGTAACACTACTTTAATCTTATTAAATTAAAATAAAAAACAAATGATTTAATCCCAAGTGTCTTTAGCTCCGCAAGATGCCAGATAGCAGCACATTTTTTTTATACGTATAACAAGCGCCGGCCGTCGATAGATGGCTCTGTGCTTTGAGACATGTTTCCATATCAAACTAGTAGTTGTGCGACAATGACAAAAACAACGCTGAGTCATTAGAACTGTGTCCACATAGAGCGAGCAGTCTCGCGAGGCAACTGCTACGCGAAGCAGCTTGGTTAGTGTGGACGTGCCTCGACCGAGGCAAGTGAGCGCGAAGCCGCTGACTTGAACGCCCAAGCCATCCAGTGTCGGCTTTTGTTTTACTCACGTATATTGTTTCGTGCCTCGGTCGAGAAAGAATAGACGCGTTCACACCAGGCGAATAGCCTCGCCAGGCAGTTTCCTCGCGCGCCAAATGCCTCGCGAGGCTGCTCGCTCTGTATGGACGCACCTAATAACAAACAAAACGTTTACTAATCTCAAACTGAATCAGCAATTCAAAGAATTAATCACTTAATTGCTACACTCCAATTTCAAAACACCCGTAAAAATTCTAATTACGCGCGTAATTTTCGATTCCTAAGAAATTCCTGATCCTCAACCCTCAAGGTTGTTACTGTTTATCCAGTAATTAAAAAAGCACTGAGTTCCAGCGAAGAATTTATAAATTCTTGTTTCTTGTCTACTATTTATTCCTAATCACGTTCGGTGCTGTTTCCAGGAATATTTCATTTTCTTCCACGTTTATTTTTCACTTTTTTTCTCTTGCGAAATACGAGCAAGGTAAGATTTAGAAGACCATGTCTGGGTCGATGGCACGTTGTGTTCCACGCGCGCCTTAAAGAGGTTTAGAGGGCCAAAGTCTGCCGGGGTCGCGGGACTTATCAAATTACTGTGTCCCAGGAACGTAAAGGGCTATTGAAGGACACTTTGTATATGATAATCGTACTGTCAGTACGAGTCTGACAGTCCCTCCCGCCCTGCCGTGGGTGGGAAGACTCATTTGATGATTTTACCACGAAAATAAAATAAAAAGGTTTTAGAACAGAGTGGTTTTTAATCGGTAAGAGTCTGACAGTCCCTTCTGCTCCACCCAGGATGGTATTTTTTGAACATTTTATAATTTGCAAGTTAGATGTAGTTCTAAACCACGCGGCCACGTTGGAAAAAGCTTCACAGTGTCACACACATTTGAAATGATTTTTTTTGTCACTGATGTCATGGCTCTTGATCGCCAGTGAAATCCACAGTTAGTAATAACTCAAATTAATTTACTTTAAGTAAACAAAAAATTACACTTCTTTTTTCGTCTCTACTATCATCCCTGCAATCTCCCAAATTTAAAGACTCAAAAATTGACCTATTGGAGTAGGTTTATTTGCTGACTTCTGTATTTCAGCCAAAGGTAATATTCAAAGTAAAAATTCGCAAAAACCCCAAAACCATTTGTTTCCTATCTAAATACTTAGAAGACTCTCTCGGAGACAATGTTGGAAACTAAACGATAGTTCGAAATTAGATCTAAGTACCCACTAACTAAGATACAGGTAAGGAACTAAGAATAAAAACCATAGACTAAGTTTTATAGAAGACACTTTTTTTTTGTTTTACTAAAAAGTATTAGAAGACATTTTCATTTTATTTTGTGCCAGTGAGAAATGCGTTACGTCATTATTGTTTTACGGAAAAAAGTTACATTTAAAAATAAAAAAATACCTTGTCTACGTAATTCTTACCTTACTTACCACCTGTTGAACACAATTTAAAAATAAGCCGTGAAAATCGTTTTCCAGTGTTTATTTTTTACAACCATTATGAATACAGGATTGCCGCAAACATTTTATAAATAAGAAACATAATGTCATTTTGGATCCCTCCGAAATAAAAACACGTCACTCAGAATTTTGCTACAAAATACGGGAAAAACTTATTGTTATTTCCCCATCTATGACGTCACGTGCATTTAAATAGGGTGTAGAAGGCATAAAAAGGGGTTGAAAACAAACGAACAACATTATATAGAAAGTTTCAATGACACATCCTTCGAACTTTGGACTGGTTTCTAGAATATTCAAACGGTAAAATGAGGTAAAACAGGAGCATTACCTTCACCTCTTCTAGCAGGTTTACTTAAGTGTGAGAAAAGGACAAAGTACAGTGGTTAACTCTATCCTTTTCGCAAACAGAAGTAAAAATTGCTTACTTCAATTTTAAATTTTTGCCAATAGTGGTGGATATAGTTCCCAGATGTGCATAGGTTGTGATGATCATTCAGCATTAGGTAAGTAGATAGCTTCTATTGGTAAAGATTCCAATAATATAAAATATCAAATAACAATAATTTAAAATAATGAAAACCGAAAATAAGTAACAATGAGAACGATTTTTGCCGCACTATTTCTATTTGTGTTTTTTTTTATTAATATAAGTTAATTATCTATTCAAATAAAAACATGGCAGATGTGAAATATCTATCTGAATTTCATACTCATGACCTCAATTCTTGAATAAAAAAAGAAAAAAAAACACATCTACATTTTGATAAAATAGCTTAATGAAGCATAAAGTACCGGACAAACAAGCCTACCGCTGCGCAAATTGTTGATATTGACTCGGCGGGACGTAATTAGTGCATTCACCACACCCGCTGACGAATTGATCATTATAAGCTATACATAGTAAAAAGCCCTGTTGTTAACATTCGTATATTTACTACAAAAGTTTTACAGTTTTTCAAGTGGCAATATTTTTCCCACTGGCACAAAATAAAATAAACAGATTAAAAAAACAACTCTCGTCATTCCAAAAGTCGTATAGAAAGTTCCGTATAGAAAAATATAATTAGTATTCTAATAGTAACACGTAGCTTTACATTAACTTACGCTATGTATAGACAAGCGTGTGAATTTTTATTCTATAAAATATGAATTTTATTAATACTGATTTTTGTTATAGTATAAAAAGATACAGAAAATTCACTAGATATTTTTATTTAATATTTTAACTTCATGATACAAGGTTTATGAAGTAGGTGGGAATATATTTACCGTTGTTATTCTTCTTCAGTTCAAATTTTAAATAACAGCTACATTAAAAATAGTCCCATATCGAATGTATCGAAGACCGCACGTAAGTGGTAAATCGACCAGTCCAGCTGGTCTCTATTCCCATTTCAGTTATCTATCACACACGGCCCAGAATAAAGACTAATTTAAGGTTAAACAGCTATCTCTTCTCTCAGCTATCTCTGCTCTTTGAATTATTATTCGTAAAAAAAATACCAATAAAGTGCAATCTTCACATCTAAACCTTTTGAAAAAACTGATCGTCTTTCCACAAAAAAAATAAACACCCGTTGAACACGTTATAGTGAATTTTCTGTATCTTTTTACACTATGCACCCCGCGCGCATTCTAGGAAAACTTTACATTGAAAATATAGCCGTTGCCACAGGAGACTGCTCGTGGGGTTCCTTATAAATAAAGCTAGAAACTTTGATATTATATGTATAGTTGAAGTACATACCCCTGATACATACAATATACAATGCTTTGAAGCTTACAGAAGCGGCCGAGCTAATCTTAAAGAATAAAACCTTCTTTTACTAACATTAACACCCGAAATTGGAGGTATTCCATATTGGGCACCCGCTGTATTGGCACCTGAGCTAATAGCTCCTTAACGATTCCACATACGGCACCTGTCAAAATTTGTCGCAATTGCCAGATGCCCAATGTGGAATAATTTCGAAATTGATTTTCAATCTCAATCCAAATCCGGTTCCTTTGTTTTTGATGACTGTTTCTTATTGGACATCCTAAAGTTTCGGAAAATCCGACTGAAGATAGCAACCGAGATTTTTTTATTAATTTCTAGCGAAAGTAAAATGAATGGCCTTAATATTGTTGGAAGTTTAATTAAAAATTACGCTTTTATTTAAACAATCATTTTGTGTTAGACAGCTTGCTGATGACGCGATTTGTGCAATTTCTTCTAACTAAAAATGAAAATCGTCCTTGCTACTACGTCGCCGTCGCCGTGGCGAGATTGTTTTGTTTTTCATCTACCCTTAGAAAACCGTTTATGTCAAAATGTCGTAGTAATAAGGATGATTTTCACTTGTAGTTGGAATCAGTCAAATTGCGTCGCATCACTCTGAGTCTTAGGCAAGTTTCCTTGTTGAAAAAGATCCTGAAAGTTTTTAAAGGGGAAAAAAGTTGCAATGGAATAATCAGTACTACACTTGAAAAGTAGGTTCTTTAAAGACGACTGCAATTTTCTCGATACTAAAAGTTTTTCCTACCGTAGATTAGTTTGAAAAAGTTGAAGTATTGAGAAAGCCTGACGTCTACTTTGATTACAATAAAATAAGGCTAGTTAAACACATAGGAAAGACTACACTTATCCACTACTTTTTAACCGACTTCAAAAAAGAAGGAGGTTGTCAATTCGACGGTATGTTTTTTTGTGTGTTTGTTACGTAATTACTCCGGCAATTGTGGACCAATTTTCAAAATACTTTTGTCTCATTTAGTTCGGATTGCGCAAAAATGAATTAAATGATGTAATTACGTTTCACTTTGAATGCCTCATAGACAAAAATCTCGAAACGTCAACAAGTGTAATCTTTACTACTCAGCAATAAGGTCTCTTTTCAATCAGTAAAATAATCACAAAATCCAACGCCAATTTCTAGACATTATCTCACACAATATTTTCTTCATAATTTATCGAAGAAACTTGTATTCCGCATACTAAAAGGTCTAAGTTTGTATTCTGTTTAGCTTGGCCGCTCCCTAACAAGTCTTAGGCACTATAAACTCGTGTTTCAACTTCCAATTACTCATAGTCGGCCATCTTGTCCAGGTATCGGTTGCTAATAGCATGCAAATGGCGGCTATTAATGAAGCAACTATGAAGTCAATGTAGATGTTTATCTGGGCGAGGCCTGTCTTCAGTATATTGATCAAATACGTTTTTCCTTTGATGTAGAGTACTGGATACTTCGATTTTGTCAAAGAATCTAAGTTAACAAGGTAGGTAGCATTCTTGTGTTTTATCAAAAGGATGGAACGAAGATGAATCAAAGATTCTTGAGAGAGAAATAAAAATCAGATTCAATAAAAATAATATTTGAAGTAGTTGTGAAGTGTTTGACCTACCATGCATACCATAATTCCAGTGCGGGAAGGAGACAGAGCTATAGTTGTCTAGTGCCTCCTCTTTCCCACACTGTAATGAGTCTCGCTTCAAGACGTCATCGTAAGCCATGCAAGCCTCAGCCTACTAGGTCGCGGGACTTATACCATCACCGTGACCCCTGAACTTAAAGGGCTATTATTGTAGGACACTGTGGATTTTAGTCAGTACAAGTCTGACAGTTCCTCCCGCCATGCCCGGGGTGGGAGGACTCATTTGATGACTTTACCACGTAAAAAAAAGCGTCAGCCTACCAATTTAATTTTTACTTTACTACTGTAATTAATTGGACAATAAATTCCCCTCAAATAACGAGTACCTCAGTAAAACATCACATCACCTACAGTCCATTCATCTGAAACTCAAACATGCTAAGTAATTGCTTGAAACACGAGTCGCGAGTAAACACTAATAGTAACAAGGTACTCTAATGGAAAATTCTCATTATGTTAACGATATTTATACATATTAAGATACACATATATGAACAACATTTAGTACTCTATCAAATAATATTAAGGTCTTTGAATTTTTATGTTTCGAATTAGCGGTGAATTACCCAAGTCTCTTTTAACTTTTGTTTCTAATTGTCTTTCAACTATTATCAGGTAATCAAATTGGGACTCTTCGTGCGAGTAGGCGTTGAAAAGGATTGGTCCTATAGACAAACAGCAGACGACAATCGTTATCGCTCAGCAGTCACTAATACATTTTCAACTTTATACCCTAGCGCACAAAGTTGCAAATCTATTAAAAACTGCTGAGCGTTAACGAACGAAACAAACGAAAACGATCTGTAAACTTCAATAGATTTTCAACTTTACGCGCTGGGTATAAAGTCGAAAATGTATTGGTTACTGCTGAGCGATAACGATTGTCGTCTGCTGTCGTATGCTGTTTGACTAAGGCCCCTGGGAGGCTTACTTTAGTTTAAACTGCACTGGTATCACTTTGAACTATTGTGACATCAAATAACGTCCTCCAAGAACGTGTTTACGTGCCTCTTCCATGTCAAAACTGACGTTTTACTCTATGGACGTCTCTCCAGAGCTCGGAGTTCGTTAAAAGCTTGCTATACACATGGAGCCAACGCATTGGGCCAGCGTGTACAGACCTACTTGGCGGTATGTTGATAGTTGGCACCAATATTGGCCGGCCATCCGAATGTTGTCGGTTTTTCGTGCACCAATCAAAGGATCTTGTTCACACGTTGGCCCAATGTGTAAACAGTGACATTTGGAATTCATTATTTTAGCGCAACATGCTGGCCCAATTCGTTGGCCCAATGTGTACAGCGGGCTAAAAAGGTTATAGCAACGAGGTTGTTCTGACATTTATCTTTTTCTTATTCATGTTTTTTGAGCGAAAAATTCTTTCTTTTATGTATTTATAAGTGTACATTTAAATAAAGACAGATCTATTTATTCCCTGACGATACTAAGGTCATCAATTATACATTTACAAAGTGAGACCAAAGTTGTCTTTTCCTTGAGTAGAGAAAGCCACCGCTATTCAGTAAAATAAGTTATTATTTATATCAATATTATAGGACAATTAACTATTCAAGTAAATCCTCCTGGGATATTGAATGAAACATTTCAAGTACATAAGGCTTCGCAATAGGCATGTAGACAACATAAATATACTGCAAAACTATATAAGCCTGTCAATAAAATTTTTAAAAATAATCGATACGTGTTTTTTTTATTTTTTTAAAGCAGTAAATATTTACAAAGATAAAACGCGCTTAAACTCGAAATCCGCTCTTCAAATGACCAAGCATTATGACGTCGAAACCTAGTAAAAATTGTACAGTCAGCTTCAGACAAATCTCAACCCCTTTGGTAGTAATTTAGTAACAAAAGGGGTGAGTTTTCTCTGAAGCTTACCATACTAAGTTTTGACATATTGCCAATTTCAAAAACTAGGTATCTTCGACAATTTCAGTTTATAAAAAGTATACAGTACCACGAATGTTCACTATTTTACTTTACAGAATCTTTCCAGTAGTTACAGCGTTTCTTGTTTGAAAAATGGAACAGCGCCTCTGGTGTGCGAAGAAGGAACAAATTTTTTCCTTGAAAATTGTCAATTTGAAATTGTCAAAGTTCCAGTTTACTTTACGTCTCAAATACTGAAAACTCGTGCTGAGGGTACAGGTCGATTTTTTTTTGAAAGTCTTACTGACAGACTAAATAATTGTTGTCAGTCAAATTTTATGCTTCCAGAAAAGCTGTAGGACTAAACGAAGATGATTAAAAACGAACATACACTAAAGATATGAATTCCAATGATATTACTAAACATCCAAAATTGTTATAACTACACACTTATACTTAGTTTAACTCTAATAACAGTAAGAAGGGTTTTATAACAATTTATTTATAGTTTTATACAGTATGGCCGTAGACAGCCGAAGTTGTCTTTGACAATTAGAACAAGTTTTAAATAATTAGAACGTTGCCAAACGTTAACGGCCACTTAAGTCTGATCATTAATAATTCTAAGAGTTATTTCAAATGTCGAATAATGAAATTTCTTACTTTAAATTCTCAGAATTCTTTTCAGAGCACACTTATAAAAATAATGATCCAATTAGAAAAATATATGGTACAAATGTAAGGAGAAAAGATCACAGCTGACTGATGTTGCATGAAATATAAAATGATAGAAATGAAGCTGGTGCGATGAAAAATATGAAGAACGTTAAAAGAAAAAAATAAACAAAATAATAGCATTATAATCTCGGACAAAGAAAAAGTGTATCAAGTTACGAAATAATGAGAAAACCTTGATATAAGAATTAATGGATGAAGCACAATAAACCTGAAGGCTGATTTACGTGAATTTCTCAAATGTCTTGTTGATATGGGAATATTGATGTCCGATCATGAAAGCCAGCCATTGTTACCAACTCATATTCAATCGACCTTGAACGGTATATTTTTCTTACTAAATAAGAATATTTTTCGAGAAAATCAACGCTCTTTTCAAGAGCCCTCAGATTCGAGCTACTTACAACGAATATTTTTCATGAATTATTCGTCGTGATATACTTTTTGACGTAAACGATTGAGGAAAACCCAGCTATTTTCGTGGTAAAAATAAGAGATTTGTGAAAGTTAAATGTAATTATGGCGAATAAAGAAGTCTTGATTATGTTTAGAAAATTGAAAAGGAACAAAGGCTCTTTCTTGTAAGAATTTCTTGGAGATATAGACACACATTCCAGAAACTTCGATACAGACTGATAATATGAAAATTCCAATGAAAAAAGCAGGTAAGTTTACTTTAGCGCTTATCGTATACTCAACAAAATTAACCTTAAATTACATACCCAGTCAAACACCAATAAAAATCAATCTAGAAGGAAGAATAATCTATACATCAACATTTAGAAAACATCTATTGATTCATAAGATACCAGGAGCGCAGTAGTTTACAAGACGTGTAAATTCTCGCATGACTTTGATTTGGAAATGTCGTTTATGCAGATCTTCTGTAGAAGTTCCCGGGCGATGCTTAGCGATATGTGCGTACGAGAACTCGCAAGTTTAGGCTGCTTCGCTTCCTAAAACAAAATAACTTATCTAAAGCATCTTTAAAAATACACCGTCGTACCACAAAAACTTTTAAACGTCTGTTGAACACTTGTCTAAAACAAATGTCAGGTTATGACGTTGAAATAAGGTCCGTTTTGCAGTCACACTTTTTTTAGACGAGTGTTTAACAGATGTTTAAATTTTTGTTGTACGGCTGTTTGTTGTTGTCTTTGGGCATGGGTTTTTCCTTTTGATCTCGAGATTAGATCATATTATAATCCTAGCTTTTTTATCTTTTCTTTGGTAATAATTACGTAATTATGTTGTACATGTCCGTTTATTTATGTAAATAACCAGACCATGTTGTGTTACGTGTGATCTTTTGTTTTCTTTCAGCTTTTAAAGAACATCGAATGTATTTTCAGCCCGAAGCTGAATTATTTTCTACTGTGCCTTTGTTTTTGAGGACAAAAAACGTTATACATATTTTATTACTGAAACTCGAAATTGTTAAGGTATTCTTACTAACGCCCTCAACTTGCTATTCAAGAACTGAATAATTTGTTACTTCATAGTAGATTCCTGTGTTTTTGTATTTCAATTTAATATTTATTCCTTTTGAGTTCAAGAAATATGATTGAATGACATCTAGTCAATATTTGATAGACGTTGTAATTAGATGTATACGTTTTTGTTACCTAAATGAGTATGCATATCAATTATGTTAAAGGCAGTTTGCACCGGGAGGTAGGCGCCTTAAATCGGCTGCTAGCGGTTCAGCTTTGGGGCCAAATGTAGGAAATGTTGGATTCTCCCTGCGCCAGACAAAGCGTGTCATCAGCGTAACACACAATGCTGATGCCCCCAGGGAGGGCACCACGCAAAACCCTGTCGTAACCAATGTTCTACAGAAACGGCCCTAGGGCAGACCCTGTGGAACACCGCATGACATCTCTCGCCGGTTACACTGTTTGGCATAGTCTTTAATCTGTGAAAGAAATATAACATTTACTTAGCATGTATAGGAGTAACATACCTGCTTCCCAACCTTCTTGGCGTGTTTTTTATCTCTGCTCTCCTTGAGTCGGATCTGCTTGAGGATCCCGACCAGCAGTTCGTCCACGTTGTGCTGGATCCCTGAAGATGTCTCGATGAACTTGCAGTCTCGAGACGTTGCTAGGCCTTTGCCCTCTGTTCAAAAAAAATGTTTTTTGTTAATATGGAGTGATTTTGCCATCATGTGGATCCATGACATTAAATATTATTCAAGATCTCCTGAAGATGCCTCGTGCATGCTGCATCCAAGCTAAATTTTTTATAGCTAAATATTTTTCATTTTTGTTTTGATTTTAGATTTAGTACGCATTCGCGTTACACATAGAAGGTGCGTTGTATTTCAGTTCAGCGGAGTTCAACCTACCTGATTCTGTAAAATTTTGCCAATCGAACATAATTATATTCTTCCTCTATTGTGATAAGGTTGAAATTCTATTAGAGAAATTTTACAGATTTTGGTAGGTGGATGTGCTGGCATCTGAACAAACATTACTTGCTTGTTTTCAGAGAGGAATCCGATAGAACAATTAAAGCACCTAAAACATATAACTGGCTAAATGTGAATGTATTATTAGTGTATGCCTCTACCTAACCCTTCAAGTAACATCAGGCTTGATGATGTTACGTAATTATAATTAGTTAACCACTAAATTAATATAGCAATTGTAAATTAATTTATCAAAAACCCTAACTAGTACTATATCCATCGACATTCAATGTAACTAGTTTGAAATCAGAAAACCTATTGCTAAACTTCTAATTAATTAATCAAATAATTGTATTCAATTCATAGAAGCTGGTGAACTAATTAGTTATTCAATTAATCCATGATAGAACTAAAATGACCTTGATCTTAGTACTGTAAAGTAACTACGCGACAGTACAAGTACAGGGTTATGCGTTAATTTTGAACGTAAAGGGCACAGATATTACTCCGAAAGATATATTACCAAAAAAATATTCGACCAGCATTTTTTCTTTTCTTACGTAAACCGAAATTGACAAGGATATAACGTTTCTAAAAATCACAAAACGACACTCGGTCGTTATAATTTTACAGGCGTTGTGACGTCACAAACCACCCTCCCCCACTCCCAAATTTTAGAAGCGTTTTATCTTCGTCAATATTCATTGTATTAAAAAATGAACATGTTCATCATTTTATTTTTTTATTACACTAACGGACTATACAGATTTTCAATTTAATTATGCAGTAGTATACTGCAAAAAAATAATGGTAGTTACCAGGGTATTATATTTCCAGGGGTGTTACCCTAATTGTAAAATAATGCTGAGTCACTTACCATGAGTAGAAACTTGTCTAGCTCTAGCCAAGTCAGCCTTATTCCCCACCAGCACAACAGTCCGGTCCACAGTGAACTGCTCCCTGGCCAGGTAAGCCAGTAGTTCTGCTGACCTGGTGAAGGAACTCTTGGCCACCACAGAGTATACCACCACGCAGGCGTGGGGCTCGTAGGTTGAGAGGCAGTTTTCCACCTGAGATGGAAAAAAACATCAATTTAAGGATTAACTTCTTTTTTTAAAGCAGACCAGTAATAGTCTTACTACAATAAAGTTAAACATCTGGTGAACACTTGTCTCAACAAAACTGACAACGTCAAACAGGCATTTGGCGTTCATATAGCGGAACAGTGTATCTTGACACACCATATTAGTTCTACTACCTACCGTAATGTGGATGGTGGTTTAGGCAATAACTAAACTGAGTACCTAAACAAATGACAATCGATAACCTGCTCTGTAGTCTTCAAGAGATTTTCAGCTTTATTCTCTACAGAGTAAAGTTGAAAATTAAGTTTACCACTTATCTAGGGGGGCTGTCTGTTTTCAAAATAGATTTGTAAACTAACCGACATCTCAGTACTGGGATGATCAATGAATATCATTTCTGACTCCTCTCCGTCCAGTAACACCGACACTGACTTCTCACCAAACTCATCATCTGAAACAATCATCATCTTTTAATAACAAGGAAATAACACTTTATGACATTGAAAATAAGGTTAGGTTTAGTGTGAACACCAAAAAAAACACACACACGGGAAAATGTATGGGGTTTTGTGGTTTTATGATTTATAAGAATAAATACAGCTTTGCTATTCTCTAAAATGCTTAACTGTGAGGCGAGCTCGTCGCTGAGATAGACACGAGATAATGTCGCAACACATCACTATCAGTAGCTTAGTGAATACCAAGCTGTAGTTCGACGTTGAGACAGCGCTGCCACCTGTATATTTAGAGAATAGCACTGCAGACTTGTTTCACACTTTCTGAATAATTCCAGAAAAAATATTGGAAAAAATAATTTATCCAGATTTGGTGAAATAGACTGCGATATTTATAATTTCGACAGTTATTCTAAAAAAAAATACACAATTTATAAATCACTAACTACTAAGCGAATTAATGACGAAAAACCATTTTGCGTTCAAGAAAAAAATATTAATTATGAAATATGAGTGCTACACGATGAAACCTTAACTGTAATATTTTTGTGAAATTCATAGCATTTGGTAAAGCAACAGTTCAGCCGCTTATTTAGAAGCAACAGATTGAATGCACGCAAAGCAAGCAGCCATGCTGAGACATTTAAGCATTCAGCATTTTTTTTATTAATTCATGATCAGACGGTGAGTCACCAGTTCCTCGCCGTCCTTATGCCCATTCCTAGGGTGGCAGGAAATCATTTTGTGACTTCTGTTGTAGTTGTTTCCCGCGACGACTGAGTCGTCAGGCGGAGACTGTCCTCTCCCTCACACAGTCCCCCTTCTCCTAAGGTACCTAACTACTTTCATTTGCGATACAACAAACACTAAATTCACTCAACCGTCAACTCATCCTACAAAGGTTGTAACTCCTAAATTCTATGACGTATGAACATCAAAGGCACATTTAGAAGTTATGGCTGGTACTTCCAGCTCTGTAGTCGTATAACGGTCGTAATTTACGACCATTCACTATGTTATGGAACTTAATGTCAACTTAAGTACTTGATACAACTATTTCACTGGTTGTATTAAATTGTATAATGGATGAAATGGTTCTACCTAAAGCCCTTGTCAAACAGACAGGCGAAGCGAAGGCGATCCGAAGCGTTTGTTTGTAATGTATGGAATTTTTTGAAGCCCGGCTTTTGTATTTCAATGTGACTGGATTCAAACAATTCTATACATTACAAATAAAATGTTTCGGTTCGCATTCGCCTCGCCTTACTGTTGTGACAAAGGTTATAGAGTGTGCGCGAGCAAGCGGACGTCGAGTAATGGGTGAGTCGCCGTCCGATCATGGACCATGCCCGGGACGACGGCGCGTCATGTTCAACGCGCGCCTCAAAGAGCTGTCACCAACCTGTTTTTTTAGCGATGGAGTCTCGTTTGACCCTTTGGTACGATTCAGACCAACCGGCCGGGCCGGGCGGCATTTTACAATGCGGTAAAGAACATTGAAATGTATCAAAAGTAATTACAGTTTATATTTGCATGCAACTTACGGGACCCGTCGCTACGTGTCGCAGGATGCCGACGGAGATAACTTTGCATGCAAATATGAACTGTAATTACTGTTGATACATTTCAATGTTCTTTACCGCATTGTAAAATGCCACCCAGCCCAGCCGGTTGGTCTGAATCGTACCTTATATCGCCTGATGGAAAGGGAATATCATAATATGGTCGACGGTGAAGCACGCTTGCTTAGAAGTAGCCTATTCACTATTGAGTCAAAGGCCACAAGTTTGTAGCTATCAGGAAATACAGACTTCGGCACGAAATACTCTTTAGCTGTGGAATAATAGTATTGGCAATACAATAAAAGCGTTGTACGTAAGTTTGGGATGACCAGCATGTACCGTTGCCACACTGCCGTACGTCTTGTATTCCGATGATGGAAAGAGGCAGTTGGAACCAAATTGTGCAGTTTCATCGCATACTCTCCGAAATGTAACTGTTAAAAAGCCGACAGGCTGGCAACTCGGCGTCGATGTTCAAGGTTTTGGAGCCTTGAGTTGACCAGAGCATCGTTCCCGATACGCTTTTTGGCAATCTGGTCAAGAGACTCAAAAGAAAAATTACCTTGTCTCTATCAAGATTATACGCCATGATTGATATTCCGTCGGATGTATATTATAAATAAATTGAAGTTATAATATACACGATAATATAAGCGATCTCATACATAACCAAAACAGTGCTTAACAAACTGATCTCAAAGACTTGTTTATTCAAATAAAAAAGTTTTCAAATTTGATTTATTTAAAACTTTCACATAATTTCGTGCGACACCCGGGACTCAAGGGAAGATTTGTAAACTCATTTGACAGATATTAATGACGCTTGTCTTTTTCATGATATGTATGTAGCTTTATGCAGATCTTTGTTATCTGAAAAATGAATATTTTGAAGAATGGGCAGAAATGTATGGACCCCGTCCCTTTCCTTGTAACACTCCCATCCATAGATCAAATGAAAGTACGTGAAAAGTGTATCATTTTATTGTATGACAGCAAACCTGTAAGCTATGGGAGAAAAAAGTTATTGAGACTTTTATGTCAAAAGATGAATTTCGATTTTCAGAAGAAAACATTGCCCTTAGCTTTTTCTCATTATAATATGTATACAGATCATGAAAAAGAGTAACATTGTTGACATAGCGGCACCCACTTCTGACTTTTTAAATGAAAATCATAGTACTTAGTAGTGATAATTGTATGAAAATAATGAATTTAAACTAGTTTGGGGCTTTAAAGGCTCAATCCCCTACCACAGTCCCTACTTAGAAGAACATGGCTATAATACCGTCACTTAACGTCGTCGTCGTTAGGTACTCAACTAACTAACGAGGTAACAAAGGAGTCAAAAAAATCACCAGTGTACTATAGATGGTCGTTGAAGTCATTTGTTGGTTTCCTACATTAGTGTCCGAAGTGCTAACAGTGTCTGAATAGCTTTTTGTCAAAGTAATGATGCGTACCAGCACCAACGCTTGTACCCACTCATCATTACCATGTGTAAATCTGTGAACATCGCCGTGTGGAGACACGTTCATATAGAGTATATGGAAATATGTGGCACGACTACAATATCGCCGCGATTCACTCGATTGTGCAGATAGCGCCTTATTCTTTTTCAAAAACGCTATTATTAAATATTACAACTGACATTTTCGAAATCAATGTGTTCCATTATAAACTCTGTGAATCCCGCGAGCTTCCATATACATATTCTCGTAATAAACACTACGACTAATTCTCGAAGACTCGAAGTAAAGATCGATAACACGTAACACATAGCTGACGCCTGTCTTCTACTTTCATAGTCGACAAACCCAATCGTTAAGGCACAGAATCGCGGACGAGCTGAAGGTAGTCCGATAAATTGGTTAAAGAAAGTTTTTTTTTGCATATCATGTGACATTTGTCATGCTGACATCATCATGATTTGTTATCATGTTCCTTTTTTTTGTGTGTACCGGCTCTCAAATAAACACTTTTCTTTATTTGACGGCAAACTCTACCATTGGGCTCATTGGTTAAATCAAGAAGCGCCCCCCCTACTGGCATTTTTTTTAAATACAGTAACGTCAACGATGCATTAGCACACTGTATTGAGTATGGATTAATATAATTTAAGACCTACACGACTTCTGCCTAACATTATGTCTCGTTGGTATTTTGACATAAAAGTCTCAATAACTTTTTTCTCCCATGGTTTACAGGTTTGCTGTCATACAATGAAATGATACACTTTTCAAGTGCTTTCATTTGATATATGGGTGGAAGTGTTACAAGGGGTGGGACATTTTGTCCATCCTTCTTTTATCATTATCTGGTGATCCCTTTTTTAACTTCGTATACTTCGAGCACAGACACTTCATACTTCATATGTATTGGAGTCCACTCTCAGTCTAACAGGATGGAGCGATACCCGTTTCTAAAATCATTTCATATCGTCTACACCCAAAGTGGCGTTCTAAGGCCAGAAGGTCAGGCCCGATTCTAACACACATTCACAGTGCTACGCACGCGTCAACGACCTGTCGGACCTGCCAGCATTTATTGACGGGGCCCAATAGTGTCAAATGTGTACCAGGGTTGTAGGAATGTCTCAAGAGATTATCGCAGTCTTAGACCGCTAATGGTGGGTTTTAGCCACAACGACCAAAGGGAACTAAATGATCCGACATACGCGGCACCATCATCGAGATATTTCAATGAGCAACATCTAAGGTCAAGATAATCTGGTTATGTAAGGCTAGATGTGTGCCCTCGTCCTATTCCTACCCTTATCTCATTTTAATTGGGGTCACGGTCGACGTAACACGTTTTCTTTCCTAATTCTTAATACAGTTGAGAAAAGTCTAGACTTCGGACGTTAACAAGTAAAGTTTGTCTGATACTCAATATCTTTTTTGAGTTTTTTTACTTTTACAGTAATTTTTTCATTTGTTTATGAAACTCGAAGACGAAAGTAATTTTGTTTGTTACCTTTCATGCGTAGACTACTGAACCGCTGATCATGAAATACATTTAGGTGTAGGTACAGAAATGGACATAGGATACTTTAAATGCCGAAAAAAGTACTGTTCCCGTGGAAATCAATTATAATTTTCGAATGATAGATGGTGCGTCTTTCGAATCATGCTTAAATTATATTATTTAATTATATTTTAAGCTAAGTACAAACCCAAAAGATTGTCAATTTCTAAACGAACGCTAGCAAATCCCGGGAAAAAGGTAACCCATCATAAAAAAAAATTAACTTAACATCGCTCCTTAAATATTTTCAGCTATCTATAAGTATACAGTCTATAAATAAACAGTGTATTTGACGTCCCAATGAATGTGCTCATCATGTAATTGGATAAAATGGCCCCCGGGGCGCTGTCGCCATTATTCTTAAAGTACTGGCCTTACAGAGGGATAAAGATTGACGTACAGATATGAAGATAATTTTATTTGGAACATGTCATTCTAATAATTTAACTGTGAAAGTAAGTTTGTTGTCTTTTGATGCGACTGTAATGTCGCATGGAAAAATTCTTTACATCAAATTGCATTAGAAAAATTACATGATTTTTCCTGTTTTATCGTATGAAAGAAAAGAAAGAAAGAAAAAACGTTTACTTGAGTAAGATAGTGTGTACTGGCACACAACATAAACAAACAAAAGAACATAGTAAAAGTTTAAATTACATAAGATAAAAACAACAACGAAATAGCAATTCTAACATTATGTGTCCCACGGCTGCGGATTTTACCTTTTTACGTGTTGGTTTTTATTGTAAATAGAAGGTAAATACAGATATTCAGAGAGACGGATATGGTTCGACTAGAAGCCGGCCCCAATATATGTAGTTGGAAAAAGGCTAGGCAGATGATTACGTCGTGGTGTATGATATACTTGACACTCGTCATTCCTGAGAGTCCAAAGTTTTTTCACATCTGTGCCATATAGCGCGCTGTGATCGATTTGACAGTCCCTAGCACCGAGTTCACATATAGCAAATATTGCATTAAAATGTCCAATTAACTCTGGACGGTTCGGTTTCTACTGTGCGATCATCTTAAAGGGATGGAGGATAAACCAGTCAGAATCTTATAATAATAGACTGTAAGGTTGTCCTTGATTAATGTAGTTAATAATTGTTTGTTTAATAGAATAGATATCTAAATACACAGAAATAAGAAAAATATAATGGAACATAGCATCACGCCATAAAATACTAAATTATAAAGTTACTTAAAAGTAGGTAGGTACTTTATTTATATATCAGTTACGTACAAGTCCTATGTAATTGGGGCAATCCTAGTAACATCAACCAGGCAAAAGTCCAGACTCTATGGCTGCTACTAAGAAATTCCTACCTGATGGAAAAATTTAATAGCACTGATCTGATCTGGGGGATCTGATATCTTCTCATCGAGAATCCCGCAGTGTCTCAAAACAAGGATGTTTAACCAGTGGTTGTTGCCAGCAAATGGTTTTGAAACGTGGTCTTTGACTGCTGGCCTTTTAGAGAAACTAAGAGTCACTCAACGAGCAATGGAAAGAGCTATGCTCGGAGTTTCTTTGCGGGATAAAATCCGGAACACGGATATTCGGCGAAGAACCAGAGTCACCGACATAGCTCGTAAAATTTGCAAGTTGAAGTGGCAATGGGCAGGCACATCGCTCGTAGAACTGAAAACCGATAGGGAAGAAAGGTTCTCGAGTGGCGACCATGGCCCGGAAGACGCAACGCAGGTAGGCCTCCCACTAGGTGGACCGACGACATCGTTAGAGTCTCGGGCAACCGATGGATGCAAGTGGCGAATTGTCGTTCGGCGTGGCGGTCTAAGGGGGAGGCCTATGTTCAGCAGTGGACGTCTTCCGTCTGATGATGATGATGATGATGATGATCTGGGGGAAAAGTTTTAGCAGAAGTATGTTGCTATTAAAATGATTTAAATTCTATTATCTATCTGTATTACTTTAGCAACAGAATAAGTAGAATATTTCATAATACATTTTTTTTTGTATCATGATTCCTATAAAATGTTATTTTTTTTAATTTTAGCCGCAAACAGCGACTTATTGCTGCCACTGCCTACTCGCCGCGAGTATTCATCATCATCATCATCATCTCAGCCATAGGACGTCCACTGCTGAACATAGGCCTCCCCTTTTGATCGCCACAAGTACCGGTTGGAAGCGACCTGCATCCAGCGTCTTCCGGCGACCTTCATAAGGTCGTCTGTCCACCTTGTTGGTGGACGTCCTACGCTGCGCTTGCTAGTCCGTGGTCTCCACTCTAGCACTTTTCGACCCCATCTGCCATCCGCTCTGCGAGCAATATGGCCTGCCCATTGCCACTTCAGCTTGCTAATCCGGTGGGCTATATGGACTTTAGTTCGTCTACGGATCTCCTCATTTCGGATTCGATCACGTAGAGAAACACCGAGCATAGCCCTCTCCATAGCTCGCTGAGCGACTTTGAGCTTTGAGATGAGGCCGATAGTGAAAGACCACGTTTCGGTGCCGTAACTCATCACTGGTAACACACATTGGTTGAAGACTTTCGTCTTGAGGCACTGAGGTATATCGGACGAAAAGACACTGCGTAGTTTCCCGAACGCTGCACAACCGAGTTGGATTCGGCGGCTGACCTCTTTCTCGAAGTTGGATCTAGCTAATTGGACTACTTGTCCTAAGTAAATATATGATTCAACAACTTCGAGTACCGAGTTTCCAACAGAGACTGGGGTGGGCACAACATTGGCATTTGACATAATTTTCGTCTTGTCCATGTTCATTTTTCAAGCCCACCCGTTGCGAAACTCGGTCGAGGCCATCGAGCATCATACTGAGTTCCTCCATCGACTTTGCCATGACTACGATGTCGTCGACAAAACCGAAGGTGAGTGATGTACTCGCCATTGATATTGATGCCAAGTCCTTGCCATTCCAGGAGCTTGAAGGCGTCTTCCATTGCGGCAGTAAAGAGTTTAGGGGAGATAACATCCCCCTGTCTAACGCCTCTTCTCAATGGAATCGCCTTCGTAATCTGCTCCTGTACTCGGACCGACATGGTGGCGTTATTATACAAACACTTCAACACCTCGGTGTACCGACAGTCAATACGGCATCGCTGGAGTGACTCAAGCACCGCCCATGTTTCCACCGAATCGAAGGCTTTCTCATAGTCCACAAACGCTAAGCATAATGGCAAGTTATACTCCTCGATCTTCTGTATAACTTGCCGCAGCGTATGGATGTGGTCTATGGTACTAAAGCCTCTTCGGAAACCGGCTTGTTCGGGAGGCTGGAAGTCATCAAGTCTGTGTTCGAGACGGTTCGTAATAACCCTTGAAAACAGCTTATAAACATGACTCAGAAGCGTGATGGGTCTGTAGTTCTTCAATAGGCGGCGCGAGTATTCGATGTGCTTGAATTGAGCATGTTCAATTTTACTCGCAGCGATAAGTCGCTTTGGGTAAACGAAGCTTTAGACCCTCAGGACACGTATGTTTTGTCGCATCTGTCATGTGCTTATATTAGTAGCTATTTATTAATCCGACATTACGCACACTGCGTAGGTATGACAAAGATTTTGGCACAAAATTTTATAGTTCTTGCTATTGTCTTTGCTTCAAATCAAATATACAGGTGGTTTCGTCAAATAATTATTTTACTATTTACTCATAATATATTTATTACTGACATAATTTTAAAACGTGTTATTTTTAATCAATAAAATGCACTGTCAAACTACTATACTAACACGAACTGATCACGGAGGACGTAAGTTCGAATCCTCCTCTCCAAAAGACTTACCTAAGATACGCAACTTAAACTTTAAAAAACAAAAAAGTTGTACTAAAAGGACTGTAGGTACTGTAGCTTTGAAATTCTGAAACAGCCTGTTGAATTTATTATGATTATTTCAAAAGCTTCATAAAATTAACTATTTTCAAACAATCTATTTTAAAATATACAAAACATGGGATTTGGCAATAAAACTGTGATATTTATAGATTGGCAAAATGCTTGAACGGTGCGGTATTTAATCGACATTAAAATAGATCGACATCATCCAGGGTCACTGGCAGCAATGTCATCTAATAAGTAATATAATCAATAGTTACAATAATTTAACGGCGAGGTAGTGTAGATCGGCCTGTATTTTCGTTGACGGACATAGAGAGTAGTCTCTAGGTCTGTCAACGAAAATGCCGATCCAAAACTAATTTGAAACTTTTGAGTTAATTCTACTCCCTATTTAATTACCAAGTCATGAGTTTTGACAACATATCGATATTTAGGCAACTGTATTTCTACCAAGTTTTAGTTCGTGTCCATATGTAACTCATCTAATGTCCGTAACTGATATTGAGTAGAACGTGTCCTAAACTTAGATCGAAATTACGAGTATCGTGCTTAGAGTACCCAGAGTAACCCAGGCCAAAGTAGACGCGACGAGGTACGTTATAATCCACACGAACCACAACCAGCTGTCAGCATAAAAACAGTGCCCGATACGGCTTACCTCACTCGACACAAATGTTCTAAAATCTATTCACTCATTTTTGTTTTCCATTTTTTCTCAGGCAAATACGTACGACTCTGCAAAAATAAAATGTAAAATTCCACGTGTATGAAATCATGGGAAAAAATCGTAAGTATAACTTAAACAAAAAACTTACGTATGTGTGTTCGTACGAACAAACTTACTTGTTAGTTGCATTAAGCCTAAAGCTGATTAATTAGATGTACTAGGAGCTCAGAATCGACAAGGTATTCAATGTTCCGTGTTGAACCAAAACCAGCTGTCAGCATAAGTGACAGTGCCCGATACGGCTTACCTACCTCACTTGACACTAATGTTCTAAAATGTATTCACCCAATTTTGCTCTCCATTTTAATTCGGACAAATTCATCTGTATCTACAAAAATAAATTATAATTCCAATTAAAAAAAAACACTATTATAACATAAACAAAAAACGGACATACTTACTTGTTACTTGCATTAAACCTAAAGTTGATCAATATAATGTACTAGGAGCTCAGAATCGACAAGGTATTCGATCTTCCGTGTTACGGTATTCTTATTACCAATCTATTAAAAAGGTCATGGAAGGCCAGTGGACCTCTATAGTCTAATATGATAAATGATGGATGTATGATGAATTACATTAGGTAATTAATGAACACACAGTCTTTGGGGTCATCGGTCTCCAAACAATGAAATTGAAACGTTCTACACGAGATAGTTTTTGAAGATGTAGCTAATTGTGGGCATCCCTCCTTTACATACAATACTTAATATTTTAATTGTACACACTGCTAACGAGTGCAATTCCCTGCCAGGCTCTGTATTTTCTGATAGCCACAACCTTGGGGTCTTTAATTCAAGAGTGAATAGGTTACTTCTAGGCAAGCGTGCTTCACCGTCGACCATAAATATATTCAGCAAGATCGTGGTCAAACGTGAGCCTAAAAAAAAATCTCTTTCGCACAAAAACTGCTAAACCATTTTTGAAGGAATTACTTAGAACCACAAGTTCTAACTTATAAAAATCATACTACGCGAATGCAAACATTTGTGAGTATAGATAGATGTGAAGATGTTTGTAACTGTTTCACACAAAATCTGCCAACCAGATTTTCATGAAACATTGCCATAATTATAGGTTATACATGAAAATAACATATGGCCTATAATTTACAACTAAATATCGCACAAATTTCATTAAACACGAGTAAGAATAGATGAATATATTATGATAGGTCCAAAAGTTACACAGCGGATGTTGATGATTCTCACAAAAATAATGTCAATACATCAAAATTACACAATAGGCTAACATAGATATCTTAAAAAATGTTAAATAAGTTAAATTAATCTATGGTAAGAAATGTGAAAAAAATAATGGGTAATTTCAATACCTAGTCAATTTTAAAATAAAGCTATTTCTACATTATAATATAGTTTAGACAACACAAACGCTGATAGCTGGGTGTAAAGGCAAGGTCACACTATAATAAAGGGTGGCACACACTTACCGCGTTTAGCTTCATCAGATGCAAGCAGCAAAAAGAAGTTATGTTATTTACAGAAGAGCTAGCAGCCACACTCTTGTGCTTATTATAAAATTTCTATAGATTTTTCATGAGAGCAGATTTTTGCATTGAAAAATGCGAAAGTAAATTGGTTCTTATGTACTAAAAATAAAGGTCTTAAGTTATTTCTTGTATACCGATAAGTTTTTAGTTTTAAACCCTTATGATTTATATTGTAACAATGGTTTTAATAACAGCCCGAAATATTTCAAGTAAACGTTTATCAGTCTTTTATTTTACTTTTTCTTACTTTTTATAAAACTTTGTTATTTATTAACTATTAATTATTGCTTAGTCCTGGGCGAGGACTAAACAATAATTACCATTTCTTATATGGAGTAGGGTTCGGTTTATGCCGCTTTGTGCGGTGGATAAGGTGATCCAAATTATTATAAAACATCTCTGTTCTTACCATTTTCAACGAATAAATGTCTTTGTTCACCTCATTGTTTCGACCTGCGCCCGTATCTTCGTTGACGGATTAAGAGAGTAGACCTCCTAGCGGTTTTTGACACGATACAGGAATAATTCCTAGTGTCGGGTAACATTTAACAAGAAAGAAAGAATGAAAGAAATATCAAACCTGAGATCGTTAAAGTTTAGGTTTGATATTTCCTTATTTATTTTGAAACAATAGCAACTTTCACACAACCTTTATGTAAACCCCTTTTCTAAGAAGACCTGAGTCGGTACTTAGAAACTCTTTTGTTGAAAATAAAGGGTGTTTTCAGACTTTTTTTTCCTTATTATTGATGTTTTTTTTTTTTCTAGGTGTCCTTCAATAGTTCCAGGGTCACGGAAGCTCGTTAGTCCCGCGACCGCGGCAAGCTTTGACTCTCAAAGGGGGCTTCGTCACTGTGATTTTCGATTACATGAGGTAGGGGGATCTGATCGTATTATGACGTAAATTGTATGGGAAATGAAAAAGCGGCACTATGTACGAACAATGAACTAATTTTATCCATCAAATAAACGTCCCCAATTGTTTTATGTCACAGATACTTGAAAACTTTTGATTTGGTACCAGTAATAAAGAAAATATTATTGTAATAATACCTAGGTTCGTTAAATATCAGGGTCAGTCCAACCTATGTATTATATTACATTCTAAAGGTTTCTGACCTAATAAAGTGATAATCTAGCTTGCATGAAATTCCAGCCATACATACTTAATTTATGTATTCTATGATAATCCCAATTGGTGCGGTTGGCGTAGTGGCTTGGCTACGACTAGCGTTACCCATACTAGATTTTTGCCTGTATCGTGGGTGCGTTTACAAAACTCACATACACAAATAACAGCCAGATCCGGTAAAACTACTACCTTCTTACCACAAAAAATTAAACAACCGTTGAACAGTTATCACAAAAATTGACGATGTCAAAACGAAATTTTAACGAACGTAAAACCGTTGATCCCGGCTGTCATTTACAGATCTGTGACAGTCGTTACTGTTAATCAGAAGCTCTAAAGTCTGTCAATCAGTCTTATTATGGGCTATCGTACCCAGTTACTGGGTTGTGGACGCCTGATAGGCAGTCGTTCCATATAAAATACAGATACTCAGCTGTATCTCGTTCGACTGGAAGCCGACCCCAATATAGTTGGGAAAAGGCTAGGCAGATGATGAAACGAGTGAAGCCGCGAACAAAAGTACTAGCTAGGGTTTCGATTACCTTTTATTAAGCGAACTCTAATTTTATTTACAAGATGAGGCTTTTATTCCCCAAAACATTTTATCTCAAAAACCTTTTTGCCGGGCGAAGACAGATTTTATTAGAATTCGATTTCATTGGCTATTCAATTAGACTCGGTAAAACGAATCTAATTACATTTTGTATAGAAGTAAATTAATTTGGTTACCTGAGATAGCAAATCGAACTTATTTGTAAATATTTGTTTATGTAAAGAATACTATTTAAATCTGTTTCAGGATTAAATGTCTGTCTTGAAGATTTTATGTCTAATTTAAAAAAAAAAAGCAAGGTGACTTTTTTCTCACTACCTATCAAGTTTTCATAAGAAAACTGCTTCCAATCCGGCTCCAAGGACCGTGCTTGAAATTGATATTTAATATTTCTGTGATACTGATGCCATTCTGAGATCAACCGTCTGTGCGTTGCTAAGCTTGAATTTGATATTCAATAATGCTTCTGTGATAATAATATCAGATATTGTTGCAGCAGCGGTGAGGTTGATGAAAACTGAGGCTTTATGGGTTTAGACTGTGTTGAGGATTTTTGTAAATTAAAAAACGATGCGTTAGCTTTAACGAACAAATTCTGTATTCGCCATCTTAGTAAGTACAAAATTCAAGGAAGAGGGGTGAGGGGAACAATATTTTTTAACACCAATCGCGATCGATATTTGGTATGACGTAGCGCATAGCATTTATTATTGCCCCGAGATGTCGCTGCCAGTCCTGTATGTGAAGTGTTGATTGAGTTCACGACATGCCCCCGGCCTTGGAAGCAGTGGCTTTCAATGATCTTCAATCGCTGCATCAGTGTCGATCTCATCCTGTAGTAGAGGACAAATCTTCGTAAAAGCGCGCCTTACTACGCCCGATGATGTCTGTATATCAGCCACCCGGGATATACCATCCTTTCCTGGGATAGTACAAAGTACACGTCCCAAATGCCACTTCAAAGGTGGGAGGTTATTATGAAGTGTGTATGTTCCTTTATATTGTTAGTAAGTATGCTCCTTTATATTAACGTATCATATTATTGTTTACGTTGCTCTATGTACTACTTGAATGCATTCATGTATAATTATTGAGTATTCATTATACTTTTCCAATGGGAACCAAGCAGTGATCTTCTCTTTTATTTCCCTAACCATTTACATCTCATGGCGACCCTGCCAAACGCTACATTATTAGGTAGCGATTACAAAGTTATTGAACTTCTCTAACTAACGGAAAAAAAAAAATGTGTCGGTCTGCGATTGAAAAAGACGAAGTTTTCATCACCCAAAACACGGCCGGTAACAATGAAGCAACATTGAAGGGTGTCGGTGAACACGTGGAGCGCATGAACATCGCCGTCTTCACAATGCTGGCTATCTTTAGCGTGGTAGTCTGCTATTTTTTGGTACGTGTCTACAAAAGGTGCCATCAGCGCTGGATCCAGGACGAAATTGGTCTACAGGCAATCCAACGTATCCGCGCATCACTCAGGGGACGCCAGACCGTCGAAGCTGCAGCATAAGCATCAGTGTTGTCCACATAACAGTGAGTTACTTTTCAATATGCTAAAGAAAAAAAAAAAAAGTGAAATAACCGATTGAGCAAATCAGTGTTTTAAATATCGCGAGTGAAAGTTCAAACTAATATTTGACCTTAAGAACTTTAAGTACGTAGATACTAGTTAAAAATGTAGTTTATATATAAAAAAAAAAAAACCCACATTTCCTTAAACGTTATTATGTTCTTCGGTAAATTGTCTAGAATCGTGCACAAACACTCATGTAATTTGATACAGTGCTGCAAATATGTAAACGTGTGACATTCTTTACGCCAGTGCATGTAATTTTACACTTTTGTTTGTACGTAGTTAGTACAATCATGTAACTGATTTAATTAAGGAAATTTATTTTTAGATTATGATTGAGACCTTGGTAGAAAATTACAACGATTTGAAAGAAATAAGGAAATATTTAGTTAAAAAGGGTAAATCCAGATATGTTGGAAAAACTATTGAAATTAAGTTAGGCGAAGCGAAAAATATTTTTGACAAATGCAGTGAATTATTTTTACTTTTAAAATCAAAACAGGATATCAAGGTTATATCCTCAGCATCAGATATTTTCAAAAATATTAAAGAACTTTATGAAGACATTAATAATTTGTGTATGGATCCAAATATTGAAATAGTCAAAATGGAGTTCGACCTAAAAACGGCTTGTAATTTGTTGCCAGTTATGGATGGTACAGAGAATGTAACGAAACGACTGATTGATGGTATTGAAATGTATTCAGAAATGATTAATGCGTCAGATAATGATTTATTAATAAAATTTGTTTTAAAAAATAGGATCACAGAAAACGCTAAATTACGATTGGCTGGGACTTATAAATCTATTTCAGAACTTGTCAAGGACATGCGTACTCATCTAATTACTAAAAAGTCATTCACGGCAATTCAGTCGCGACTTCAAAATATTTCCCAAGGGTTTAGATCAATTGATGAATATGGGACAGAACTTGAACAACTTTTTACGGACTTGACAATTTCTCAAGCAGATGGTGAGTCAACTAAATATAATGTTTTAAAGCCAATCAATGAAAAATTTGCTATTAGAAAATTTGCAGACGGATTAAAAAGTTCTAGGTTAAGCACCATAATTGCAGCCCGCAATTATAATTCACTAAAGGACGCTATACAGGCCGCAAAGGATGAAGATTGTTTGATATCATCAGGTTCAGGTGACGTAATGCATTTTACCAATAAATCAAATAATAGAGGACAAAGAGGAAACTATGCCAACCATTCGAGATATCAGCAAGGACATGGAGGAAGAGGTACTCAAGGACGAGGACAATCATCAAATAGGTATGTACGAGGACAATATTATTCTAAATATTATAATTTTCGCGGTAACCATAATTCACGTGGAAATTACAATCACAGGGGATCGCAACAATCTTATAGAGGCAGAAATTTTCGAAATAATAATAATTATCGAGGAAATAACCGTAGAATTTATTCGGCGCAAGTAACCGAGTCAACAAATAACAGTGGTCAAGAAACAGAACAAAAAGATCAATCAAAATTTTTTCGTGAATCAAAGTGAAATATTTGCTTTTAATGGACTAACGAAATTAATTTCATTTAATTTAGGAAACAACGCATATTACTGGTTATTAGATACAGGAGCTTCTTTGTCAATTATACGAAAAGAAAGTTTGCCACAAAATATAGATATTTTCAGAAATAATGTTTTAGTCAATGGCATAGGAGGTCAAATACACTCACAAGGTCATGTTTATCTAACATTGTCATCGGATAATGGTGAATCATTTAAACATAAGTTCCATATATTTAAGAACTTACCTCTTAAGGCCGATGGTATTATCGGGTTAGACTTTTTGAGCAAGTATCTAGCAAAAATAAATTTAGAGACGAAAGTTTTAACACTACAACTAAATAAGAAAGAAATAAAAACGCCGATATTTGATAAATCAGAATGCAATTCTGAATTTTTAACAGTTCCGGCGCGATGCGAATCTTTCCATTACATTAAAATAAATACATGTTCGAAAGAAGATAGTGTTGTTTACGCCGAAGACTTAGGGAATAATTTATTTTTAGCTGGTGCTATAGTAAAAGCAAACGTCGATAAAATACCTGTTAAAATTTTAAATGTAAGTGAAAAGGATATACGAATTCCAATATTTACACCAATCTTAAAACCCTTATCTTCATTCGATTGCTATCAATGTGATAAAAATAAAGCAAATGCAACTAGAGCAGAAAAATTAAAAACATTATTAAAATTACAACATCTTAATTCTGAGGAAAAAACGTCTATTGAGGACATTTGTGAAAAGTACTCTGATGTTTTTCATTTGCCTAACGATAAATTAACAACAACTAATATTTATGAGCAAACAATAACATTAAAATCCAATACTAGTCCTATTTACACAAAACCTTACCGATTACCACAATCTTTAAAGGCAGAATTAAATAAACAAATACAAAATATGATAAAAGATGACATTATTGAGGAAACTCAAAGTGAATGGTCTAGTCCAATATTACTAGTACCAAAGAAAAATACTGAAAGTAGTGAGAAGAAATGGCGTTTGGTAGTAGACTATCGTAAACTTAACGAGAAAATTCAAGATGATAAATTTCCACTACCTAACATAACTGAAATTTTAGATTCTCTCTCAGGAGCTATTTTATTTAGCCATCTTGATTTACATTCAGGTTATTATCAAGTACCTTTAGAACCTTCAAGTAGGAAATTTACAGCATTTAGTACAAATTCAGGACAGTTTCAAATGAAACGTCTACCAATGGGTTTAAAAATTTCCCCAAGTGCTTTTAGTAGGGTAATGACAGTGGCTTTATCTGGTTTAACTTTTGACAAATGTTTTGTTTATCTTGATGATTTAATTGTTTTTGGTCGTAATTTAGAAGCTCATAATCGCAATTTAATAGATATATTTGAAAGATTAAGAAAAGTAAATTTAAAACTAAATCCTACTAAGTGCCAATTCTTAAAAAAGGAACTGTTATACCTTGGTCATATTGTGTCAGCACAAGGTGTCTTACCAGACCCAGAAAAGATAAAAGTTTTGCTTGAATATCCTGTACCTCAAACTTCTGAAGAAATAAAAAGATTTATTGCCTTCTGCAATTACTATAGAAAATTTATTCCAGCTTTTGCTGACATAACAGCACCACTTAATAAATTGTGCAGAAAAAATGAACCTTTTATTTGGTCAAAATGTTGTCAAGAATCATTTGACAGCCTTAAGCAACATATGACTAACCCACCAATTCTACAATACCCCGATTTTGCAGATGATAGTGAATTTATTTTAAAAACTGATGCTTCCGGGTTAGCAATTGGATCAGTTCTTTGTAACAAAAATATGAAACCAATTGCATATGCGAGTCGACCACTAAACAAGGCTGAAAGAAATTATCCAACAATACAAAAAGAATTGCTAGCCATTGTTTGGTCTGTTAAATATTTTAGGCCATACCTTTTTGGCAAACATTTTATTATTGAAACGGATCATAAACCACTAATATATCTTTTTGGGATGAAAGATCCTTCAAGTCGTTTGATGAAATTTAGATTAACATTAGAGGAATATGATTTTGAGATAGTATACGTTAAAGGAAAAGACAATGTCGCCGCGGATGCATTGTCGAGAATTGTAATAACATCGAATGAATTAAAGAATATGCTAAATGAAATAAATGTATTAACTAGAGCTCAAAAGAAAAAAATGACGGATGCGGACAATGTAGAAAGTACTGATTTATTTAGTAAGTCCGACGACACGAGGTCTGATCAACCAAGAGTTGCGGAAATACTAAAGAAACCAAACGATTCTGTCGAAATGAAGTTAATAGAAGGAGATGAATTAAATAAGTTAATGAAAAATCATATGATGTCATTCCAAGATGAATGTTTTGCTTATGCAGAAAATAAAAAGATTTTATTCATAAATCTCAATTTTAAGTCACATTTTACGCGAGCCGAATTTGTGTCAAAGTTGAGCAAATTTTGTAAGAAATTAAGTATCAAAGAGATTTGTGTGATTAAAGATAAAATTAATGCTAACTTTCTAGAAGAGTTATGCAAAGAAATCGATTTATTAAAAACTTGGTCCGGACCACGAGTACATGTACTAAGAGGTATTACGAGAATTACTAAAGATGAAGACATAAAGTTTATATTACACGATTTTCATTTACTGCCAACCAGTGGTCATGCTGGTATGCGCAGAATGATAAACAATATTAAAAGACAATTTTACTGGCCAGGACTTGAAAAAGACGTTCAAGAGTTTGTAAAAACTTGCGATAAATGTCAAAAGATGAAGCATAGTAACTACGTTAAGGAACCCATGTGCATAACTACCACGGCGTCGTATGCATTCCAAAAAATATTTTTGGATATAGTAGGTCCACTACCTCAAGATTATGAAGGTAATGTATACATTCTTAGTCTTCAATGTGAGCTGAGTAAGTTTGTAGAGGCCTATCCACTTAAAGCTAAGGATACCATAACTGTAAGTAAAGCATTAGTAGATAATTTTATTTTAAGGTTTGGTTTACCAAAAACCATAGCAACTGATCGAGGTGCTGAATTTATGTCGTCAACTATGGAAGAGGTTTGTAAGCTTTTAAATATAGAAAAAATATCATCTACGGCATATCATCATCAATCAGTTGGTTCATTAGAAAATTCACATAAAAATTTAGGAGCATTCCTTAGAATTCAATGTCAAAATAATCCACAATCATGGTCACATTGGTTATCATATTGGTGTTTCAGCTATAACACAACCGTTCATTCGGCAACTAAATACCAACCGTTTGAGCTTGTTTTTGGCAGACCATGTAATGTCCCTTCTAGGTTAAGTAATGTAACTGATCCTTTATATAATCCAGAAAATTACTGCAGTAACCTTAGATATAAACTTCAAGTAGCTAGTAAAGACGCTAGAAATAATTTAATTTTAAGCAAATGTAATCGTAAAACTAATTATTATGATAAAAAATTGAACTCTGTTCACTACAATAAGGATGATTTGTTGTTAGTAAAAAATGAAGTTGGAGGAAAATTGAGTCCTTTATACAATGGTCCATTCAGTGTTCTTGAAGATTTAGGATGCAATGTTAAAATATCGAAAAACAATAAAATAGATATTGTTCATAAAAATAGAACCAAACCATTTGTATCAAACACATAAAAAAAAAAAAAAAAAAAAATTGAATGATTTCTTTTTTTTTTTTACATTGTCGGAGGTGAAGTGTGTATGTTCCTTTATATTGTTAGTAAGTATGCTCCTTTATATTAACGTATCATATTATTGTTTACGTTGCTCTATGTACTACTTGAATGCATTCATGTATAATTATTGAGTATTCATTATACTTTTCCAATGGGAACCAAGCAGTGATCTTCTCTTTTATTTCCCTAACCATTTACATCTCAATTATCCTTTATAACCACTAGTGAATTTGGCTTGAGCTCATCCTTATTAGCCGTCCATTTTGTCCGAACCTGCAGCTCGGAGATGTATTCCTTCGCCCACCGGTTCCAGAAGTGTTGGCGAAGTTGCTCTGCCCTCTGGTATCGCTTAAGACGACTAGCAGGAATATTGCGTAGATCATCGCCGGCTGGTGCAGTCAGTGGTCGGCCAATAAGGAAATGACCAGGAGTGAGTGGGGAAAAGTCATGAGGATCGGGGGAGAGAGGAGACAAAGGTCGGGAATTTAGTATGGCCTCTATTTGAGCCAATACTGTGCTGTACTCTTCGAACGTGAGGTGCGCGTTACCTATCACTCGACGAAGATGGTATTTAGTCGACTTTACTCCTGCCTCCCACAGACCACCAAAATGCGGAGAATAAGGGGGAATAAAATGGAATTTAATATTTTGACTAGACGCGAATTCTAAAATATCTCTGCTACAATTAGTTAAAAATTTTGAAAATTCATTCATTGCACCTACGAAATTACGACCATTATTGGAATAGATATCTGCAGGCTTACCTCGGCGTGAAATAAATCGTTTTAAAGTAAATAAAAACGCTTCACTAGAGAGGTCACTGACTAACTCCAGGTGTATAGCACGTGTCACGAAACAAACAAATAGGCAAATGTAGCCTTTGATGAGCTTAGCACCCCTACCTTTGCGGTTCAGAATGAGCACAGGTCCAGCGTAATCCACCCCACACCGAACGAATGGAAGACTAGGTGTAACTCGCTCCCTAGGCAAGTTGCCCATCATAGGACTGAGCGTCTTACCTCTGATGCGAGTACAGATAACACAACTATGCACTATCTGACGAGCTAGATTCCTACCTCCGATAGGCCACCATGACTCGCGTAAATGAAAAAGTAATGCTTGCGGAGAAGCGTGGAGAAGCTGAATGTGCTCATGACGAAATAATAAAGTGGAAAAATAATGTTTACTATGAATTAAAATTGGGTGTTTTTTACCATAAATAAATTCATCAGAATTAACTAAACGACCACCAACGCGCATTAATTTGTAATAATCAAAAAACAAATTTAATTTAGACAAACAACCTTTATTTTTAATAGTCTTATTGTTGGATAATGCCTTATATTCAACGGGATAAGATTCCATTTGACTAAATCGAGCTAATGTTTTATCTGCATGGTCTAACTCGTCTACACTAAGGCTGCCTATACGCTTATTATTTTTACATCGACTGTTATTAATAAAACGTAACATAAAGGCAGTCGCACGCCTCATACGTTTAAATTGAGAGAACCGATGGAAGGGAAACAATGATAATTCGCAACATTCCTGAGCTACAACGGCAGTGACGCATGACTTGACCTCAGGTAACTCATGATGTCTGAACGAGTCCGAATCTTTGTGGTCGTCTATTGAAAAACTCGGGTCGCGAAGAAATTCGGGACCCTCCCACCACAAAGTAGACGAAGAAAGTTCTTCCAATCGAGCACCGCGTGACGCTAGATCGGCGGGATTATCTCCACTTCTTACGTGACGCCATGGGACGTCTAGTGTAAGGTCATGAATTTCCGCGATCCTATTTTGAACGAATGTCTTAAGTTGATTAGGCCTCATGTGTAGCCAGCCTAACACTATCGTGGAATCAGTCCAAAATACTACGTTATTAAACTTGCAACGTAATGAGTTGCGTACCTTGTCATACAGACGAGCACCTAATAAAGCCCCACAAAGTTCGAGACGTGGGATACTAATAGGTTTTAAAGGCGCAACCTTTGTTTTTGAAAACAATAATCTAACTGAAACTGTTAAATCTTTGTTAACTGTACGAATATAAACACACGCGCCGTACGCCGTTTGAGACGCGTCACTAAAAATGTGTAATTGAATATACATAGGCTGTGTACCTATAGCGTGGCGAGGTATACGAACAGTGTTTAGCGCTTGCAATGAAATAACAAACCGGTTCCAAACGCGCGCCGTGTCATCAGGAACGTTATCATCCCAATCTATTTTTAATAGCCATAATTGTTGCAAAAGAACTTTTACAACAATTATGACTGGACTTAATAAGCCGAGAGGGTCAAAAATTTGCGAAACGTTTGACAAAATAGACCGTTTTGTAACAGGCTTGTTATTTTCAATATTGACGTGAGAATTAAAATAAAAGTTATCGCTTGCGTTATGCCAGCCTATTCCTAAGGTTTTAGAACTAAAATTTTCATCTAAACTTAAAGGTTTAAACTGACTAGATGACTGACGGTCATCATCGTTTTTAAAATTAAATATCCACTTCCTGAGTGGAAAACAGCCCGACTGCAGCGTCTTCTGAGTTCTGTCGCATAAATCTAATAATTTAACTTTATCATCTAAGCCCGTAATATAGTCGTCGACATAAAAGTCCTCTTTTATACTTAGAGCGACATCAGGATCAGGAGATTCAGAGGCTAATTGTTTCAGACACCTAACACTTAGAAAAGGCGCTGAGGCGGTTCCATACGTCACGGTGTTTAATTTAAATATACTTAACGGCTTTGAAGGATGGTCACGCCACAGAATCATTTGCAAGCTGCGCTGACCCTCATCTACAAGGCATTGCCGGTACATTTTTTCTATGTCGGCGCACACGACGTACTTGTGCTGCCGAAAGCGAAGAAGAATGGCAATTAGATCACCCTGTATAGGAGGCCCAACTAATTGCAAATCATTCAGTGACTTACCAGAGCTCGATGGTGCGCTTGCGTCAAACACCACGCGCAACTTGGTGGTGGTGCTGAGCTCGCGGAACACGCCATGATGCGGCATAAAATAACACGGGGATTCATACGAATCTACCTGTGTCATATGGCCTAAACTAAGGTACTCCTGTAAAAAACTGGAATAAAGCACTTTATATTCAGGAGAACGCTGCAGACGTTTTTCTAGCGCGAGAAATCGACGTTCTGCTTGTGTATAAGAATCCCCCAAGGTATCAGGTGACTGATGGAGTGGAATGTGCACACAGAATCTACCCTCACTGTTGCGAGTGGTAGTGCGAATAAAATGATCTTCGCATGCACGTTCTTCATCAGTCTGTGCGTCTCTGACCTTAGGCGGTTCCTCAATCTCCCAGAACAATCGAAGCTGCGTATCTAAAGAATTAATAATATTGCAATGAATTGGCGCATTTTTGCGCGTATAATTAACTATAGGTCCTGAAATAATCCAGCCTAGTTTGGTATTCTGTAGAAACGGACCACTAGACAAACGAATCTTACCGTCTTCTAACAGATCCCAAAACCTATCTGCGCCAATTAAAATATCAATATCTTTGTAGTCTAGGAACTCCGGATCGGCCAACCGTATGTTGTCTGGAATACAGACTTGCGCGCTTAATTTACACACGGCAGGCATCGACGCCGTAATCCTAGATAGCACATAGCAAGTAATGCGCGTTGTAAATGAATTATCGACGCAGGATTTGATAACGATATTACAAGCCTGTGAACAATGTACTATCGAATCACCTACGCCTCGAACTTCGTTTGTGGACTGTATTAATGATACGTTTAAGAGTTGACATAATGATTTAGAAATGAAACAGCGCTGGCTTCCATTATCAAGGAGCACTCGCGCTTTATGATATTGACCGTGAACATCTGCTACTTCAACGATAGCTGTTGACAATAACACGGACTGCACACCTATAGACTTAATCGATTGTGTTTGCATGTGTGCCTTGTTTACCTGAATAGGGACAACGGATTCCGAGGCGGCTGGTGAGGCTGCGGGGAGGTGCGTAGGCGCTTCACTCGCATTAGCACGCGACGCCTCAGTGTTCGTTACGGAATGACAAGCAACAGAAGTATTAGCGTTATTATTATGTAATAATGAGTTATGTTTTTGATTGCAGTGTCTACATGGCCCAAACCTACAATCATTTACTGAGTGTCTCGAACGTAAACAATTCTCACATAAGTTGTGCTCGCGTACAAGTTTAAGCTTCGTGTCTAAGTCGCAATCAATAAAACTTTTACACGCGTACAGTGGATGATTCGCGTTACACTTTGCGCATGTAAACTTACCGCGTTGTTTATTGGATTGACTCGGACCGCTGGAAACGTTGCAGTGTGACATATTATTGTGGCCTTTTTGATGTAGTTTTTTGCTGTCAGTGCTTTGAGCTTCCTTGCTATGTGAACGCTGCAATGCCTCCAGCATGTCCGCCTTGTTGCGCAAAAAGTTAGTTAAAATATCCACCGATAAACGCTTAGTATTTTGCTCGTTTGCGTTTGGGAACAATGTGCACTTATGAGACCCCCATTCTCTTTCAGTTATTTTATCTAACTTCGACACCATGATATTAATAATTAAACTGTCCCAGTAGTCTGTAGGCTCACCTAAGACCTTAAGTGCGCGTAAATTTTTCAAAACAGTGTCTATTAATTTTCTAATCGAAGAAGGCGACTCTTTAGTTAATGCAGTAATATTTAACAAAGCTTTGATGTGATGATCAACTAAAAGTCCGCAATTATTATATCGGTTGAGCAACAAATCCCATGCAACCTGATAGTTATCAGCAGAAAATTCTATGGAATGTATAACTAGAAGTGCGCTGTCTTTTAGGGACGATTTGAGATAATGAAACTTTTGTATATTGGAAATATCCTTAGAATTATGAACTAGTGAGGTAAAAGTGTCTCTGAATTCCAACCAGTGCTCATAGGAACCGTCAAATGTAGGCATGGAGATAGTGGGTAACTTCACAGAACGTATTTGACTATCAGTATGACAATGACACGACCTGGAGGAGTCAGCAACCTCATCAGTGTTCAGCATAAATTCAGCAAGTGATATTAAATTGTAGTAACTATCTTCAAAATGTTCTCTTTGATTTAATTGATCGTCTAATTCACTATCAGAAACTCGTTCTTCTATTTTAGTTTGAATGTCGTTAAAGTCAGAAAATAAAGTAGCACATCCTTTAACCCTCAACTTTAAATCAATGCGTTTTTGATTTGGAAAGTCATGATCACAATCTTTTAACGACTCTAAATAATTATTAAATTTGGTAAGCCTGCCTTTAATAATACCACGCTTCCTAACTAAATCGCGAACTAACTCACTACTTTCTACACTTAGCAAATTAGGAGATTTGTCACGGGATTTAGCGGAGTCGATAGGCATTTTGGTGGTCAGTGAAAAGAGGAGTACTCACGGTTTTACAATCGTCAGCTCAATCACACACGGCACTGATGCTAGCAACGTCACCAGGCTAGTGATTGACTGGAAATCTGATATCCTGAGACTACCATGCGGCAATTTCACTGAAATGAGAGCACAAACACACTATAGCACTAAATAGAACATAAAAGATGTGGGAAAGGAATAAGGATTAGCCCCACCGATTGCGTATTATGTTCGATGAAAGCTTTTGCGTTTTCTTCTCGATCCGCCACGTGCAAGGGGTCCACAGGTCCAAAGGTCGCTCGGCGATCTGATAGGCAGTATGCCAATATCTGGGTCGGAAGGTCCAAATGTTGCAGCAGCGGTGAGGTTGATGGAAACTGAGGCTTTATGGGTTTAGACTGTGTTGAGGATTTTTGTAAATTAAAAAACGATGCGTTAGCTTTAACGAACAAATTCTGTATTCGCCATCTTAGTAAGTACAAAATTCAAGGAAGAGGGGTGAGGGGAACAATATTTTTTAACACCAATCGCGATCGATATTTGGTATGACGTAGCGCATAGCATTTATTATTGCCCCGAGATGTCGCTGCCAGTCCTGTATGTGAAGTGTTGATTGAGTTCACGACGGATATATTGTAGATGTTTTGCTATTCTTTATATTAAAACAAACTTCTGGGAAAAATGCTCTTTTTTTATACTTTCTGTGTGTATCAAAGATTATTTTGTCAGTTTACAACACTATTTTTGGTAACCCATTGTCATACTTGAAATATTGTAGTTATTAATATAGAATGAGCGCCATGAAAGTAGGCCTTCGGAAAATTGTTGGTACTACATTTTTATAATAGGGCATTTTTCAAAGCCCTTACTTGGTATTTATCCTGTATCCTAAACTCACGTACACAGATCATTCAAATATTTGTTCCGTGCCGGGATCGACCACGCGACAAGCAGCACAGTAGTCGATCGCTTAGCCACCGGGCCACCCGTGCCGTCAATCTAATAACACTATATCTCATAGACACTAGCGCCACGTCAAAAGTACTTCAGTCGGACTATAAATGTCATTTTATAAGCAGTCATAACTGTCCAATTGATTGACGGAACCAGGATGGAGGCGAGTGGCAAATGTCTAAAATTAAATCCAGGTAAAAGATAAAATATTTTACGTCCAACTCAGACAAACAAAGTAGATAGCAGACAGGTTGTAATTAGCGAGACAATTAGAATTTCATTAATTAGTGCTGAAATTGTAACTGATAGTCTGTTCTTTGTTTAATTAGATGATCTCAATATAGTTAAGATACTATTTCAGTAAGACTTGATTAAATTAGTTGGTAAACTAGTTACAGGTTCGCTTTTTCCCCACTGCTCAACTAAAGTGCTCAACTGCTCAACTGGGTTGTATCATTTACATTCCCCACTACTCAACTGTAAACTGGAGCGAACATCTCCTCAAGGTAGTCGCTTCCATTGCGAGTTTCTTTAACTGTGCCCTGATATAGCCAATTTTTGGCCCTGATCTGGCCACATCAGGGTCGTGCTTTGTTCCTGGGCACCGTTGGCACACCTCCATTGCGGCACTGCTAGTATCAGCTAGCTTAAATTCCCGGGGATCGAGTTGAATGGCGTTCAATAGACGAGGCCTTTGTCCAGTTGCAGAGGATTGCTAATCAAATTAGGTAATTATTTTGTTTGAAATGAGGAAGTAACTTGTGTCTGCTGTTTTAACGGTGTTTTGAGTATTTATATTGTAACTTATCTATAATATGTATGTATTTAGAAATATATAAGTATGTTTATCAGTTGTCTAGTACCCATAACACAAGCTCTGCTTAGCTTGGGACTAGATGGTGTTGTGTGATAGTTGTGGAATATATTATATAGACCTGCTGGTCCATCCTGTATCCTGAATAGGATGGTTTCTATCCCAGTTGTAAATTCCTGTTATCAAAATTTCACATTATTAAGTAATAAGTAAAACTAGATCAATACGGAATCGTTATTTTGCAAAAATCTGCTCTCATTGATATCCTACTAGGTAAAGCTTATACATAACAGCCAGCTACGTCAATAATAATATTTTTTAAATACCTCTAAAAAATCGTAGTTATTTTTTTGTAAGTTTTATAATATAATCTATTTAAAATGCCTATTGTATTTGTAAAATACTGTAATTGAATGAAAAATTAAACAACCTGGGTGGTTTGGTTCGATCAGATGATTAATAAAATAACAAAAAAAAATATCATGAATTATTATAAAATAAAAAAATAAACATAAAAAAAAATTATAAAGAGTAGTTAACTTATGTACGATCGAGTACTTAACTGCGTTTACATTTTCATTTCGAAAACAAAAGAACAACGCAAGCTTAAGAACTTTAGTTACTATAGTAGAAAAGTTTGCACGAAGACTAATAAAGGTGGAAGCGTAAATTGATATTGTTTCGCGCCTTTCTGGGCAGCTTTTAACATAGTTTTAACTAAGAAAACGGTAGTTATTATGATGCTTTTAAGACGGTAGAAACCTCCTAGAAAGGTTATTAGTCACTGGCAAGGTAGAAGGCAAAAGGCCACGCGGTAGAAACCCGACACGTTGGACTGACCGGATCCACACCGCTCTCGACACAACGGTCCACGAAGCTCTGCACTCGGCGGCAGATCGGGACAGATGGCGTCAAGTGGTGCGCAACAAACTGCTGCATCAAGGAGGTGGTCACGACCCTCAGCATTGAGGAAACCGACCCGAGGAGGAGGTAAGACAGTAGCAAAAGCCTGATTTATATGAAAATTAGACTTTGTTTTTACTCGTATTCCTTCCCGGAGAATCAGTGCTTTTAACTTACGTACAATAGATACCTGGTAAGCATTTATTTCGTTGAAAAGTTGAAAAAAACTGTAGAGTTCCAAAAGAAAAATGCTACTAATTAGAAATAAAGGTTTTTCTTTTAATCTCGTATTTCTTTAAATTTTGTTTATTACACGGTACGTTTCCTATAGATGTGCTGATAGACTCCGGCACAAGTTGCTAGAACGCAATTTAATAGAAATAACGAAATAATGGCAATCAAGCAAATCATCATTTTCTTAAACCAGTTTGAAAAAGGGCGCAAACATTTCCTTTGCAAATGGATATAAAAATAACTAAGTAATAGATTTAAAAGTTTTCACCAAATCGGCTGATTTGGGTCGTACTGAACTAAATTTATAGCAGATTTTATCGTTCTTTTTTTTTGTTAGGTATTTTATTGTTGAAGTGAAAAATTCAATTTCGTGGAACATTGTTAATTTAAAAGAAATCGTTATAGAATCCTAGCCTTACAGTGTATGGAAAAGGTACACCTTGGGAACGTAGGCTCCTTCGGAATAAAATACTAGAAACCAAAAAGTGTGCGTTATAAACATCTCACAAATATTTATTTGGGAAAAGCAATAAAAGATAACTAATTATTAAATAATAAGCAAAAAAGTTTATAACCGTTTTTACAGAAGTAACGTGAACGGTGGAGTATGTTAGCCTTAATATAGATTTTAAAGGCTTATTACTTTTATTGATATAAATAAATCTAAACGAATCGTGTTATAAATCATAACATAGACGTTGCTTTAAACAATTTTACAATAATGTTGCAATTTATCTTAGTCAACCAAAATTGCGTTTTAAAAATATTGCGAATTCTATTTATGTCATAAAACATAATTTTGAAGAAAATGAGAATAATCTATTACTAAACTGACAGTCATAATACTAAATTATATATTTAGTGTTTTAGATCCCTTAACAAGTTTAGTGTTTTATTTACTTTAATCCTGAAAGGGGTTTGTAATAATTCCCCGAAAATCAACCCCTGATTACTAACAAAATTTTGTTTCAAATAAGCGGGTCGGCGACCTGTCACAGTTTAAGGGCGGTTATTTCATCAGTGCCTAGTAAATTGTTTGTTAAATCAAATACATTTTAAAACATTTGTTAAAAAAATATTTGGGATTTTTGCAATTGGTTGTTTAACTATTGATTGAACTACTCAACTCGATTTCTTATACATTTTATCTGCGTATTCATTGATTCGAAAAATACGTGTCAATAATTTATCAATCATCGCCATCTTCCTGCCCTTATCCCATTTTACTTGGGGGCGGCGCAACACGTTTCTTTCTTCCATTCTTCCCTATCACAACTCATAGTATCATTTACTCCTTTATCCTTTCCTTTGTGTCAATAATTTATCAATAAACTTACTTACTAGATTTGCCATTTATTGATACGGGTGACTGGTTGCATCATGCATTTATTTGGAATGCGTTTGGTATTTACTCTCTGTATAATTTTGATACTTCCAATTTACATTAACATAAGCTTAAAACCACCCTCATACCGCACTATGAAATTAATTTACTTTGTGAACGCAAGCGATTTAATTAATAATAATTACCAACATTAATTACCAATATGCGGTTCCCCGTACATACACAAAATTAAGGTCTAGCACCAACGACGATTTATTACTAGACTCCTAATAATAGGCGACCGATGTTTGTCAACACATTAGACAAAAAAGTCTTATATCCGTTTTATTTCGACCACTCCTGTGAGTCGTAAACATACCTTGAGACAGAACAGACCTTGAGTTAGCCAATCACAACGCAATACCCCGTCCCTCTCGCTCACGTAGTACCTCAGCGAGTTGACAGAATAGTTTTGTTCCTTAGATCGTGCATGCGGAGTCTAGTAATATATATCGTCGTTGTCTAGTACTAACAATTACATCGGAATTTCTTAATTATCCGTTGACCGCCGAAGGTAACCGAAGATTAACGAAGACAGCCGAAAGGTAACCGAAGATGGTCGAAGGTATGTCGTGTTATTAGGTAAAGTGGACCTTTCAAGATTATTGACATTTTAGGCATGTTGCTTAATGTAATTAGGATTTAAGGTTTTATGGCTTGGTGGTTAGAAGTGATTATTGCTTGACATAAATTCTTTAGAATGCTATTTAAATTGTAGCTTTTGCAGCATCAGAGATATAAGGCCGTTATCATACTAGCGGTTTGGAAGCGGCTGCGGGGCGGAGCGGACGCGCAGCGCATCCGTCGCGAAGACGCCGCGCATCCGTCGCGAACACGTCGCGGACGCGTGACAAATTTGTTACATTTTCTTCGCGTGTTTGTACACTCAGTAACAAAATGGATTCCGACGAGAGAACATTGCTGTTGACGTTCATAATTCTTTTAATAATTTATATTAATTATTACTTCGAAAACGTCGAAAACGAAAGCATCGACGAATTTGGGAAGATCCATTATTAGATTAGGCTGAGGAATTTTTCGCAGAGAGTTATAAGCAATATTCATGTTTTGTTAAAAAAAACTTCTCGGCTAAAAAAAAATTTGGATGATTATGCATCTATGATCTGTATCACCTACTCTTATCATATTTTGCCAAATTTCAGCGCTGGAGGAATTTTTCGAAAGTCTTCATACAAAAAATTCCTCGTTGATCTGAACGAGGCGGACGTTTTGGCGTTTGTTCAAGGCAGTACAAAATGGCGTCCACTTTGCTGTTCGCGGCGATCCCGTTGCGCGTCCGCAACGAATTCGCTGCGCAACCGCGGCGTGTTCGCAACGCATTCGCTGTGCGGCCGCTCCGCCCCGCAACCGCTTCCAAACCGCTAGTGTGATAAGGCCCTAACCTGCACGTTGCTGACTCTTTTTTTACTTGGTAAAATCATCAAATGAGTCTGACGGTCCCTTCCACTCCGTCCCAGAGCGGGCGGACTCATTGGATGATTCTACCTATAGATTAGTCTTTATCTATGCATAGTATCCACGTGTAACTAAAACTATTAATTTATTATTGCTCCGTTATCACAATATTACTAAATGTGATTACAGGCCGAGCTTGTCGATAACACGACCTTTTCGATATTGTAGTTAGTGACGTACCTAGGCGCCGCATATCCGGTATAATAGTTGTCGCATCGTGGTCGTAACATGTTGACGTTACTATTTTATATCAGACAAAACTATAGAAATAATAAAGAAAATTGTGTTTGTTGGCATTGAAACTAACTAAAATAAAACAAATTTTAAACAGTTTTTTTAAATATCACGTTTTGTAATATTTTTGAGTACCACCTTTTTGATAGCAGTGGTGATGGTATTAAAAATTTCACAAAGTAATCCGCCTGGCTGGGTTTGAACTCACGACATACCACCCGTAAGTCAGTACAGATACCACTGAGTCAGCACTGCTTTCTGTACCCCAAGCACGAATAATTTTAGGTTTCGTGTCGCCGCCGTATCGTGCAGCATTTTGTATGGGAACTTGAACAGCGCCTCTGGTGAGCGTAAATTGAACAAATTTTCAGAGCAGGAACAAATTAATGTAAGATACGTATCGTCTTCGTACGTAAACGTAAACGTATCTTGAGCCGTCTGTATGAAAATAGGAAGCACGAACGCAAAATATGACGGGTAGTTTCGTAATTGTCGAAGGCTGGCTTTCGAGTTTTACGAATATTTATTCACCTTCAATTTGACAGTGAGAAAACTTTCGTCGAGTTTATATTAAGCATAAAATTATAATTTAAGTGATTGTGTTGGTATATTTTGTTAGAAAATGAATTTGTGCTCCAGTATTTATTATAATAATATGTTACCTTTCTATTTATGCTGCCATAATTGACAAAAATAAGCACTTATTGCACCAGGTGCTATAAGCATGACAGGATTACATAGATCTTTTAGCAACCGTATTATGATGGCCCTCATCATTGCTTGATTCATTGATTGTTATTATTGTCATGATTAATAAAATAAATAAAATCACCAAACACAGAACATTCATAAAGCTTTTCTTTATTTTTACATTAATTTTTATATTAAACTAGCGGCCCGTCCCGGCTTCGCAGGGGTGGAGGACCCGGTCTAAAAACCCGGTCCCGATGGTTACAAACACAACAAAAAAAGAATTATCCGAATCGGTCAAGCCGTTTTGATGTTATGTCGTGACAACGGAAAACGGGTTTTATTTTTATATATATAGATGTCATGACAAAATATGCTCCATAGCATACGATCGTCTCCAGGCTCCACTTACTCCAGCAGTTTAACGTAATTAAAAGCAGAAAAACAAACACACATTCACGTTTACTCATAAAGATTTAAAACATTTAAATTAAAAAATACAAAATAAACATATTGTTATGAAATACAGTTTAATGAATTTCTTCATATTGTGAGCCTCATTGAGAAGCACTGTCTTTTATTCAAGCTCTTCACCGAATCTCCAAACGAGGGCCGCGTCTCATCATTGTGTATCGTGGGGGATCCTTCTGTTCAACCGGTTAACAAACCTTCTTGGTCAGGGTGTCAATAAAATTATTTATTTAGTTCCGTTATTACTGAAATAGCTTACAGAAAAATAACGAACTCTAACAACAAAATCATTGAATATTGATTTGAAACCTCGTGACAGCGGAAAGATTTGACAATATAAGACAGACGTTCGTTTAGGAACGCAGTCATATCAAACACAACTTTTTAGTAATAAGTTTTATTAGTATGCCATTTATCTTATTGAATATTAACTGTTTCTGCAGTTCCTTTGTATTGCGTCATAAATTCAATAATATTAAAATTTTAAATGCCCTAAAATCACTAATTTTCTAACAATAATCCAGTTTCTGAACGAAACATTCATTCAATTACAGAATCATTCGTTCTATTTCTCCCATCCTTATTAACGTTAGTATGACGTCACCAACGTTTTCGTATCGCGCCCTCGGTACTAATTTGAAAGTGCTTCGTGCTTCCGACTTTCGTTGTATTCCGTTATTGTATCGACGGCACGATACGGCGACGACACGAAACCTACAAATATTCGTGCTCGGGGTACTGTATTGAACAATCCCAAATACAAGATAGCAAGAATATAACAAGACTAATTAGCATAACATGCGTCTTTTTCTTTTTTTTCGACAAATTTTACTGAACTGTACCCCAAGCACGAATAATTGTAGGTTTCGTGTCGTCGCCGTATCGTACAGCATTTTGTATGGAAACTTGAACAGCGCCTCTGGTGAGCGTAAATTGAACAAATTTTGAGAGCACGAGCAAATAAATGTAAGATTCGTATCGTCTTCGTACGTAAACGTAAACGTATCTTGAGTCATTTGTATGAAAATGGGAAGCACGAACGCAAAAAATGACGGGTAGTTTCGTAATTGTCGAAGGCTGGCTTTTGAGTTTTACGAATATTTATTCACCTTCAATTTGACAGTGAGAAAACTTTCGTCGAGTTTATATTAAGCATAAAATTATAATTTAAGTGATTGTGTATATTTTGTTAGAAATTGAATGTGTACTCCAATATTTATTATATTAATACGTTACCTTTCTATTTATGCTGCCATAAGTGACAAAAAAATAAGCACTTACTTATTGCACTGGGTGCGGGAAATATGACACGATTATATAATCTTTTAGCAACCATTGATTGATATTATTGTCATGATTAATAAAATAAATAAAATCATCGAACACAGAACATTCGTATTAAAGCTTTTCTTTATTTTTACATCACATTTTACCATTAAATGTCATGACAAATAATAATTATCCTTAGCCTACCATCGTCTCGATTCACTCTGTGCTATTCGAAATCGATTTAGCAGTATACAATGAAAGAAGTACAAACAAACTCACATTCGCATTTATTAAAATTTAAAACATTTAAAATTAAAAATACAAAATAAACATGTTGATATGAAACACAGTTAAATGTATTGCTAGTTAGGACCTCAAAAATAGGAATTTCTTCATAATGTAAGCCTCATTGAGACCTACTGCCTTTGAATCAAGCTCTTCACCGAATCTCCAAACGAGAGCCTCGTCTCATCATTGAATATCGTGGGGGATCCTTCTGTTCAACCGTTTAACAAACTCTCTTCTTGATCAAGGTGTCAATTACATATTTACTGCATTAAGAATATTTCAGTTTAGTTATCTCAGTTTACTGAAATAGCTTACAGACAAATAACGAAATACATCAACAAAATCATTGAATATTGATTTGAAACGTCATGACAGCGGAAAGATTTGACAATATAATATGATAGACGTTCGTTTAGGAACGCAGTCAAATCAAACGCGTCTTTTTAGGAATTAGTTTAATTATTAGGCCATTTATCTAACTGAATATTAACTGTTGGTGCAGTTTCTTTGTATTGCGTCATAAATTAAACAATATTAAAATTTTAAATGCCCTAAACTCACTAATTTTCTACCAAAAATCCAGTTTCTGAACGAAACATTCATTCAAGTGTAGGATCATTCGTTCTATTTTTCCCAACCCTAGTTACGTAGTATGACGTCACCAACGTTTTCGTATCGCACCCTCGATACTCATTTGAAAGTGCTTCGTGCTTCCAACTTTCGTTGTATTCTGTTATTGTATCGACGGCACGATACGGCGGCGACACGAAACCTACAATTATTCGTGCTTGGGGTACTGTAATGTTAGCTTTCGACAAATGGCTAATTTGACATCCCCAGAATATCAACTTTTAAAATTTGTCAAAAAAATGACGTCATTAGAAATTTTGTAGAGTTTGACACCATCTCTAAAACCGAGAATTGCCCCCCAAAAGCATGTTCTCTTGCCTTTTTAGAACTTTCTACGCCTCTAGCAATTTATAAAAAAATAGGTAAGTACTATAATTCTATAAATGACGTCTAGGGTCGTCCACCCCACATTTTGTCGGCAACATCTCAAGAAGAGCCTACCGAAAACATTTATTTACTCACTAAAACACGAACAACCTATCCTAAAGAAACTTTATTTTGACCGCACTTAACCCAAAAACCTTACGGCCCAAACATAGGTACAGTCACGTACATCAATATTTTATAAACTTACGTAATGTTAAAAAAGTAAAGAAAAAGAACCTCGTTAGGGTATTTTTCTCAAAAATATTTATTAGTCCGAAATATAGATTATTAAAAAATATTAGACCCGTATTTTTTCTTTTTTCACATAAATGTAAATTGATGAAGATACAAAGATTCTAAAAATCACAAAACGTCACTCGGTTGTTACAATTTTACAAGCGTAATGACGTCATAAGCCCCCACTCCCGAATTTGGAAGCGTTTTATCTTGCTCAATATTCATTGATTGAAAACAAAAAAAACGTGTCCATAATTTTCAGTATTAATACTGACGGACTAAATAGATTTACAATTCATATATGCAGTAAAATACCCTATTTGCAGTGTCAAGAAAAAAAAATACGGTAGAAACGTGATCATCTCTAAATTGCCGTAACCAAGTTAGTGCTCTCAGTTACTTCAAACAAGCGTTTAACACTATTCCTCGCGACTGTACTACTAACATCATAAATTTTTCAACAGAAAACGGCTTAATGGCAGTACTTCGCAAAAACCACTTACGAAACACTTATAGTTGATGAAAAGGAGGATAAAATTAGTTATTTGGCCTATTTAGAACCTCTCTCAGCTTTTGTATGAGTGAAAGGGCTCTGATACTGCCTGAAAGTGTTGATTTTATGTCTATTTTCATTTAGTGAAAGGTAAAATGGCCTCCGGGCACTATCGGCTTGATGGAGTAGATTAGATCCTTGTTTGTCGAAAGTGATCGAGCTGTTAATTTAAATTATTTAGTTGTGAAAATGCGTGTTTTGAGTCAGGTCTAGCTGGGATTGTGGGTTGAAAAGGTTATGTCCAATAAAAAGGGACAATTTTAATCTTTTCTTGAGACTGTCCGTAAAAAAGATTTGACAATTTTATTGAACAAGATAATAATTGGGTGGCCCAGTGGTTTTCGGTTCCGACTTTCGATTGGTAGGTCGTAAGTTCGAACCCAAACAGGCGCATTACTTTGTAAAATTAATTTCATCACCATTGCTCTCAAAACAGTGAAGGAAAACATCGTGATGAAGATGTCCTGCAACCATAAATTCGAAGACAATATTGTGACATCTATCAACCTGCACTGGGCGTGCCTGGTAGATTGAAGCAGACTTCCTATGACAGAGAAGAGGCCAGTATCCCAGCAGTGGGGACTTTTATCGGCTGATGATGAAGATAATAATTGTGTGTCCCACGACTGAGCCAAATTTTTGTGTTTGAGCTCGTGAGTTTCTATGTTTGTAAACACACACACTGGAAAAAATGCTAGTGTGGGGCAAAGTTTTAAAAAAATAATTAGTCCCATTTCACCGAAAGAACTAGCAGTAACTAGTAATTTAGTTTAATTATTACAATATTAATCATAATAACAACAATGGCGTCGGATATGGCACGCCGTACGTCAGTTCTACGGCACGCAGCGCGCAGATGACAGCTGTCGCCGCCATTCATATTATATGGCTGTAATGACGACACGCTAATAATGCCTATTCTGATTTTGACAGGACCGGCTTGTTTTGTAGATTAACTATATTTTCCTTTCCTACTTTCCTATTATTATAAACTTATGTATATTTTTTTAATAGTTCCTACTCATTTTATTGTATTTTTGAGTTTATTGAGTTTTTAATAGTATTAGTCGTAAGTTATTTTTAAATTATTTTGTGTGTGTTTGCAAACCACTATTGTATTGGGTATGCCTGTAAAGATAGTGTGTGTTTTTAAATAAATAAATAATTTTTTTCACTTATGATAACGTAAAGATCACAAATAATGTTAACCTAAAAATTGTCATAAGCGTCACATTGCCAAAGCTTTTATGTGTTACAATGCACATCCAGCATTCTTTTAAACGATTGTAAACCAGATAAGTGTACTTTATCGCTTAAAAAAAATCTAGCCACTTAAATTACTGATACTTTTGGCAACTTTTGTATTTTGAAGATGTACATTAATCAAATGCCATGTTTTTGAATTCAAATAAACTGAAATAAACTGAGTTTATTCGAAATTATTGAATTTCGAAATTATTGAAATAAACGCCCATGTTTTGGTATCAATAATTTTGCCGAGTTTTATATTTTCAATCGGGCAATCGATGGATGCAAGTGGCGAATTGTCGTTCGGCGTGGCGGTCTAAGGGGGAGGCCTATGTTCAGCAGTGGACGTCTTCCGGCTGATGATGATGATGATGATATTTTTAATTCAATAACATGTTTTTTATTATTTCTCAAAACCTTAGAAAATCACTCATGGAACTTGGCAGGCGCAACGACGATAGGTATATTATAAGTGTGAAAGTTTGGACGGATAAATAGATGTTTGTTCCTCTTTCACGCAAAAACTAGTGTACGGATTTGAATGACATTTGGAACACACATAGTTCATAACTTGGATTAACACATAGGGTGGTTTTTATCCCAATTTTATCTTCCCATGGGATGATTTTTCAGTTGAGCCGCTGACAACAGATAGCCAAATATAAAGTTAGTTACAGTAAAGAAAAAAGTTTATTTACAATAGCAGAGTTTCACACCCAGTATACAAATTCAAATGACGCTTTCGCACTCTATAATGTGCTATAATAAGTTCAGTAATTTATAGCTTTTAGTTTGTGGAAACATAACTGAAAAATGAACATGTTAATTAGTTTAAAATTTTAACATGTATTTTTTTCCGTTATAACAAGATATTGGAGTTACAGGGTACTATTTGTCTTAAAGCATCACAATAACTATTTTTATACTGAATAAAATTAAAATACGATTCTTAAAATTATGTTTAACCTTTTGTAAATTCAATTTAATGGTTGAAGAGTACTTTGTCAAAAAAATATTCTCTGGAAAGTTACATAAGAAAATAATACAGAAAAGATGAACCTACATATACATAGAAACTAAATAACAATTACTAAATGCTTTTAAAAAGAAATGAAATAGATAAATATTTCAAAATGTATTACAAACCATTTTTATTTTTGCTACTGTCCCTCTTATCTAAAACAAAATATCAGTTAGTTAACTATTTCATTCTATAGAGAATTTATAATAATAAAAATATTTTTTATTAAGGGCGGAATTCACCATTGAAACATAACGTGAACAGCAAATCTGCAGTTAACACGGCGATCTTTTGTACGTTATTATCGAGTAAAAGGTCGAATTGTATGTAGATAATTATATGCAATATGGATTTGCCATGTGATCCCGAAAATCCATGTAATCCAATATGACGTACACGGGTCGTAGCTTTCGATTTTCATATTTTACATACGTAAAGCTAACTTAAAGTATTATAACGTTAATTGTAAGGAAAATGACAAAGCGCCTCTAGTGTTCGAAAGTGAAAAAATTTTTTTTTCAATCAAATTGACGTCATAGTCCCAGTTTTTTTTTGAGTTACAAAAATAAACACGTCATAAGGCCCCCGGTGAGCGCAGGGTTAACCAAGTTCAAGAGCAATCAGTCAAGAAAATGACATTGACAGTTCTCGAACACGTGTTGAAATGTGCTGATCGACATTAGTTTCAATGTGAAATCGGCCCAAAATCTCTATGATTTTCAAAGATTGTCATGCTAAAAATGCTGGCTCATGCTTTGAATTTTGGAAAGTCGTACATGCTTCTTTTAATTTGAAAGCGATTCCTAATTTTCATGCTGGCTTAGTAATTTTGATTCAGGATTTAAAACTGATTAATGAATATTTTATTTTTATGAGTAGGGTTTGTACAGTGTTTTAAGGAAAAAAATAAAAGAATTATGAAAATTTAAGAAAATATTTAAACAAATAATAAAACAAAAAGGAAAACTTTGGCAAGTATCTTAAAAGTTTCGGGAAAAAATCTCAAAAATGTGAAGTTAGGTACTAGGGCTGCATAAACAAGAGGAAATGTATCGTACAAAACAAAAAACGGTAGGAAAAAGTTCGGGAGTGTTCGGGAATGTTCGTGTTAGTTCGGAATGAATGGCTCACCTAAACTGGCGTCGTATGTATTCATGTATTCTGACGTCATAAATTGTGACACTAGAGCTGTCTTCCCCACGCCGGCGTCACCTAGTAACACCACTCTGTATTTTGGTATCTGAAACAAAAAATATGTTAAAATAATGCATTAGAGAAAGAAAAAAAGAACGTTAAGGAGGTAATCACGCAAATCAAGAGTGTCAGACGCAGATTATTCTTAATATTATACTTCGGGCTACTATTGAGATGTTTTTCAATGGAGAAACGGAATAACTCTTTGCTTGACCCGGGTATTGAACTCTAAGCCTCATATAACAGTGGTCATGTCTTATGATTACAAAACTTATGGGCCAGTTTTGAAAAATTTCTACTGAGTGCCCCCATAGACAAATAACCCCAAAACCCTGTATAATAGACAAGTGGCAAGTGACTAAAGTAAACGGTCTGTAGTCTAAATTAGATTTTAAACTTTATATCCTAATACTTAAGCTGAAAATCTAATAAAGATTATTGAGCGTTGTCACTTGTCTAGAGGGCCAGGCCAACGACAAAAAATAAGATACATAGAATACGAATACTTTCATGTACATCAAAATTGTTTTAATGTGCTGATAATTTGTCACGCAATTTCAACCTTTCTAATGTCCATGAATTTAAATGTTTTAAAAATTGAATTTCATTAAAAAAACAACTTTAAGACAGGCTGATTTTTATCTATTCGACGAAATGACTTTACTTTTTCTCACTCCCTTTATCTCTTCTTTTTTCCATAATAATTCACTCCAGACTTCAAAACAGACGAATAAATAGGCCATTTTCTTCAATATAAATTTAAATTAGCTTCTTGGCTGGCATGAAATTAGTGTCAAATAATTTTGGCACGTAAAGCTGGGGATTAAGATTGGAACTCGCTTGAAAAGGGTTGGCGGCATGTATATTGGTTTTACGTCGTGTTCATATAAGGAATTATGTTGTTATATTGTTTGATGTTGTTATTAGGTTTCATATAATGCAAAAATTGTTAGAATTTTTTTCTTCTATGCCTAATCTCATTACGTATGAGAAAATATTTCATTATGGTGAAACAATTTTAGCATTCCTTTTATTTTTCTAAATAATTATCCGCACAAGTCGAAATTGCAGAATGTGAATTTTATAAAACTGAAGAGTTTGGTTAGATGCGCTAATCTCAGGAACTACTAGTCCGAATTGAAAAACTATTTAACTGTTGGATAGTCCATTTATCGGAGAAGGTTATAGGCTAAACAATCACGCTATAACTAATAGGAGTCGAGCAGCGGTGGTGAAACCAATGGGAAAACAGCTAAAAAAATAAAAGCAAAACATTTTCTGATCTTTTCGTCTATTTTTCTTTAGTTTTTTCAGAGACAATTTACATAAATATTTTTTTCTGCACAGTATATACTGAAAGATATATACCCCTTAAAAATACCTCGTACATTTCAGTAGGTAGATTCTTTTTATTCAGTTTTACAATAATAGCGTTATATTTCTACATTAAGTTCAACGTTGAGTCTTATGTAACGCAATTTACTTTTAGGAAAAACTCGTTAAAACCTGCTGTAACACAAATATTTACTGCTCGTCTTGTGTAAAGAAACTCTAACTAACTTTTACTTTTACGTAAAATACAACTAACCATTACAAATTCGATTTCTTTGCTACGCGTACTATGCAACGCTTCGTAGCAAAGTGCTACGAAAATGAATGCTACGAGTCTGTGCTACGCACGGTTACTATTACGGCTACGAGTTTGTGCTAGATATAGTGGCCACCATTACTTGACCCACTTTAACATTATTGTCCCGTATAGCAGAGGTCATATAATTATGGGCATTCAATGTACGTCACTGCTACGAAAATACATACTAAAAATAGTGATGTTAATGTATCATTTCCATAAAATCTAAAACTAGCATACGGGATGCTTTTTTTTGCGTGGTAAAATCATTAAATGAGTCCTCCCACCCCGGGCAGGGCGGGAGGGACTGTCAGACTTGATCTGACTAAAATCCACGGTGATCCTTTAATAGCCCTTTATGTTGCAGGGTCATGGTTACTTGATAAGACAATCTCGCTAAGTTATGGGATGCTGTATGCTAGAAATGGCAAAATACAGTAAGTAAAACATTATGTTCTTGAGGTATTTACGTAACTTAAAATAAGCCATGCTGTTTGAAAATAAAGTACAAATCTCACCGGATCCATTTCATCCTCGTCAGGTGTGTCGAGACTGGCGGAGTCCACAGGCCGGTAGCCTGAGCAGCAGGAGCCATCGAAAGGAGATCTGTCTGATGCTCTGAGGACAAGGAAAAGTTAGGAATGGTTAATTTTTGACAAAGGTTTCATTAGACATCTAGACAAATGAATTGGCTAGTTTTCAGCACTAATCAGTTGTACTTTTATTTACACTGGAAGTTAATAGCCTATTTCTCAAAAAGTTTTATTAGTCCAAAAGATGATTATTAAAAAATATTTGTCCCCAATATTTTTTCAATTGATTCTAAATACCACAAACGTCACTCGGTCGGTATAACTTTAGAGGCGTTATGACGTCACAAGCCCCACTTCCGAATTTCGAAACATTTTATCTTTGTCAATATTCATTGATTTAAAAAAATAAAAATTTGTGCTCATTATTTTTCAAAGCTCTGAAAAATAATCGACACTGCAAATGCATATTGACAAAGATAACACACATCATATTACCAACATTCGAATTCGATATTCACACCCTGTTCCACAAATACATAAACATCTAAAACCATATCCGAATATAGAATATTTCCTTAACACTATTAATTCGAGAAACTTCTAATATCAATACATAATTACATAATATACACATGAACTTTAAAGACCACTGAACCGCGAACAGATAATATAATTTATAAACGACGTCACGCAAATTATGGCGTACGTTTGACGTATATAATGTCAACCAATCACGTGCCTTTCAAATTCTGATAGTGAACAAAGATGGTACTCATAACTAGAGATCGGATTATATGCAAATGCATGTAATTTATAATTGCATATGCAACAGCATCATCATCAAATGCCCCTTTGTTTTACTCTTTGTTGTTGTGATGAAATGATTTTGTTTAAACAATCATTGCTTGTAAAGTAAAAAATTTACAATATTATTTTTTAGTGAACAGACCGGACATTTTTTTTAAATTCTGAATATATCGGATCATTATGTATATTGTTAAAAATCTAAAACAACAAAAAAAGTAATAAATAATCCTGACCCAATGATTACTATTCCAAATCTTCTCGGACGTCCTTGAGAAATCGAGATACATTTTTAAAAAAATCAGAAGAATTTAGAACCTCCTGGTTTTTCGAAGTCAGTTATAGAATAGTCTTTTATCTAATTTAATATTCATCATCATCATCAGCCTATAATGTTCCCACTGCTGGGAAACAGGCCTCCTCGCTGAGAGAGGGAGTGGGCCATAATCCACCACGCGGGCCCAGAGTGGATTGGTACATGTCACATATCTTCGAATTTTTGGTTCTATGACATGCCGGTTTCCTCACGATGTTTTCCTTCACTGTTTTGGGAGCAGTGGTGATGAAGTAAATTACATAAAGTAATGCACCTGGCGGGGTTCGAACTCACGACCTACAAACAACAACAACAACAACTCGTATGCCGGGACAGATACCACTGGGCCACCACTGCTCTCATCATCATCAATTTAATATTTATTGTCAACATTGCCATACAGTGTGGCATACCGCCAGCGTTCCGGACACTGTCCCCGTTGACAGCCATGTGGACGTATTCTTCGACGACCTTTGAACGTTTGTCTTTTTAACATATTCCTATTAAGTTTTTATTTGTAATAATTGAACCTATATACTTATTAAGATTGTATTAAATAGTAAGAATGCCTCATAATAGTTCCTACTTAAAAAAAAATAAGTTTACTATTAGTCTCCGTATTTTAACTTTCCAAACGGACCAAAAGGTAGTACTGTACTAGATATAATGAAGGACACAGTAGCATATAGGAACACACTTATCTGTGTACCAATACCGTCTGGAGTTACCCATCAGGCAGTCAAAGGGGTACTAGAATCAATATTAGCTCTCGGACATAGAATGTAGGCTGTATTAGTGTGCATAGTAGCTGTTCATATATAGTTTGATATGTGCGTGTCCGTCTAATTACGTTAGCCTTATTGTGCTGGAATAAAATGGGATAGGATTTATTTAGTATTAGCTGGCCCGGAAAACTTCCTACCGCCTATAATAAACGTCACCCAATTGTTTTTCAAACTTTTATACTTATAGGAATACTAGCTGACCCAGCAAACTTCGTCCCCCTTCAGAAACAATTTAAAAAAACATTTTAAACCTTCCCTGAACTTCCACAAATAAATCAAAACTAAAATAAGCCAAATCCGTCCAGCTGTTCTCGAGTTTTATCGAGACTAACGAACAGCAATTGATTCATATATAATAGAGATAGAAAAGTGTTGTTTTTAGACTTTTTCAGGAATTGTTTTAATTTTTTTATTTCTGAAAATACCATCCTTGTACTTCAAGAAATATTATGTAAAAAAAAAATAGTGAAATCTGTGCAGCTGTTCTCGAGATTTACTCTTAGCAACACATTCTACATTTTTTATATTATAGAAGATAGAAGAAGATAGTTTGCAGTAGGTAAACGAAATCACATTTGATATAAAATATATCGGCGAGATAAAAACTGGACTGGTACATAAATTTTAAAACGACAAAGGCCATAAGTGGTGTGAGAGACCCCACAAATTAATAGACATATTGTATAGTTTGATGTGTAGCCGTGTGTACCAAGAATTTTCCTTTTTTTATTACAAGATTAAAATATAAAACCTTTGACGCATTTATGAATATTTTTTCCTAAAATACATTAGTTTGGGTATACAAAATGTCCTAGTTATCCCAACATTTTTCCAAATCGGTCTGATGAATTTCGCTAATGGAATAACTTTCTAACATATACTGTTAGGCTATAGTCTCACCGTCAAAGTATGCAGACACGGACCGCTGTTTATTTAATACCAAACATTCTTTCAAAGTTTTACCGAGTTCAGATATTATGTGTGGATTCATGCTAAGCCGCGGTGTGGCCTTAATGTGTTGTTAGGGCTGTCGCACGCTTGGCCCCACCACGGCCATTGAGAGACGCTCTTTTACAATTTGTAAGACTGGAAACCATTCGTTCTTTACAAGTAAATTGATCTGTTCTTTGTAATTATGTGATTGTTGTAATGTGTGTATGCTGCCATTAATGTTGTTTTCTTTTTTCTTTCTTTCTTCTATTCTATTCTGTAAAGAGCAGGTACGTCGAACGACATTTCATACAAACTTTCCACTTGTTAATTTTCGAAATGAATGGATCGATTTGAATGAAACTTGAAACTTCAAATGCATAAGCGGGATACATAAGTCTAAGATACTTCTTAGACAAAATGTATGTTCTATCTGAATTAGACCGATTAACGCCCGAAATTAATATTTAATGTCAGTCTAAATCATTCTTTGTTTTTAGCGGCTGTTTCTCAATGGACATCTTAAAGACTCGAACAGACAAATTCGGTCGCTGACTGATTATTACAGACAACGATCCGACCGAAGATAGCAAACGAGACAGATTACTCGATTATACACAGAGATTTCCAATTATCTTTTTTTTTAATACATAAGTCATTTGGGCTTATTGCTGTGACTTACTGCACTGAGTGTACTTAAATTCTTTTTAAATATTTGGTAAAACCGCGGGATAAAGCTCATAATATTATCAACTACATGCCCCAAAGGTGTGTGACCCTTTGAAAACTAAGTTTAAGACATAAAACAGTCTTCAAAACTTCGAATAGGTGTTCTGAAACAATATTTGAAGAAACATGAATAATTCTGAAGTTAACCAAACTCGATACGTTTCAAGTTGTTTGTATTACTTCGTCTGTTTTCATATTTATGAACGATATCCGTTGAGAAAAGGTATGATTGAAATATAACTTATTTGTTGAAGAGAATTCTGTTTACACTGAAATTATTTATAATTGAATTATTTATCCAGCGTCTTCCGGCCACCTTAATAAGGTCGTCCGTCCATCTTGTTGGTGGACGTCCTACGCTGCGCTTGCTAGTCCGTGGTCTCCACTCTAGCACTTTTCGACCCCATCGGCCATCTGCTCTGCGAGCAATATGGCCTGCTCATTGCCACTTCAGCTTGTTAATCCGGTGGGCTATGTCAGTGACTTTACTTCGTCTACCGATCTCCTTATTTCGGATTCGATTACGTAGAGAAACACCGAGCATAGCCCTTTCCATAGCTGGTTGAGAAACTTTGAGATGAGGCCGATAGTGAAATACCACGTTTCGGTGCCGTAAGTCATCACTGGTAACACACATTGGTTTAAATTATTATTATTTATTATTTAGAGCACTTTGTATCCATCGATATTCACAAAATACTTTCAAAACATCAAACTATGACTCCATAGAACAATATTTCTTGCAAAAGACCTTATTTTGGCAAGTCACGGGTCAATGAATCATGAAAGCGTTAGTCAAGGCAAAAGGTATTATTTAGGGCCGATTACTGCGTGAAACTTTGAGTGGACACTATTCAGGGTTCCATAATAATACATGTAATTAAAGATGTATAGTATATTCGTTTTTTTATCGTGGTAAAAACATCAAAATATGAGGAAAAGGTAATGAGGGACTCAGACTCGTACTGACTAAAATCCACGGTGATCCTTCAACTTACTTTCTCCCACCCTACGTTTACCTACAAGCGGTCTAATTTCAAGAACCTTCCTATTCCACCTTTCGTCGGTTCTGCGGCAGACATGACCAGGGTTACCTACTCAAAAGTTTCGAATTACTTTCGTGTGGGCTTTTTTTTTTTCATGCGGCAAAATCTTTCAATGAACACAATGCGCCGTCGACCCGGGCATGTTCCATGATGGGGCGGCGAGTCAACTCCATCACTCGCCGCCCTCATGCCCGCGCCTATGGTGGCCGGAGATCATTTCGCGACGTCCGTTCCCACGGCGGCTGGCTCGTGAGGTGGACGCTGTCGTCTCCCACACTCATCCCACCTCCTCCTTTCTAGCATGACTGCTTTTTCGTATGGGCTCTTGTCTTCGTTGACAGGCTAAGACAGTAGAACCGTAAGTCTCCGATTCCAACACAGACTTGTCCATTTTATTTCGTAAACGAGCTTATTTATGAATAATACCATACCATGATTTATGCTCGATCGATCACCTCCTTGCCACCTAAACCATTGTCGTTCGCGACATTTTGGAGGTAAACGAACTGGCCTACTTAGGAAGCACCTTTTAGCTTTGAAGCAAGTCATTTGTTATTGCTTATCTTTTGAGTGCCACAGATTAGTTATGTAGGTTAGGTTTACTTTGATTTAACCGTTTTGAGGGTTAAATAGTCCTAGTTTCATGTCAATTGGTGAAAATTTACTATAAATTATGGGGAATTGTAACTGTACCATATGATACTTGTACGTAATATTGTGATCGTAATTAAACATAATGCACATAACAACCTTGTACAATATTTTGACAAATCAATGAATTCTATTGTATTCTTGTAATTGCATTGCAATCGACTTATGCGTTGCGTGTCGCGGGTGCGATACCCGATGCCCTACAAGTAGGACTATCCGGGTACAGCGACGCTAAAGGGGCCACCACACAGTTTCCACATATGTAGAAGGAACAAACAGGTATTTTAAGAATAAATGGAGCTTTCTCCCATGTACTGATGTGATTTATGATGATCCCCTATGTGGTGAACACCAGAGTGGTTCAGGTGGAGTAAAAATCTCATATGACCTAGTCTTATCCCCAAAGACTGGCCCTGGCTTTCAAAATATGTGCGTTTAAATGTTTGTAAGGCTAAAGGATAGTTTAGATTGCGTCAAACAAATGTTTTTCATTAGTAGAAACATACCTGTAAGCCTTAGAGCAATATTTTATCAACTATTCTTTTGTATTAAACGACATTAAAACATGAGCCTCAGTCAGGTCCGTTAAAAATAGGCAGATAAAACTGAGTACAGGTCGCGTAAAAAATAGGCCTGAAGTCAGGCATACTTAAATAATAAACAAGGCATTCAGGTGGAAACATTGAATCGGTTTTATTTTTAAGTGACACGGTTTAGAAATGCCATTTAAAAAAATGTCTTTTAAAATTGCAGCCATGTTGATTTTTTATTTTCTTTTTAATTTTGTTCTATGTATCTTTTACTGATTTTTATGTTATTTCAAATGAGAAAGGTAGGCTTTTTTTAACCTGGTAAAATCGTCAAATGAGTCCTCCCACACAGGGCAGAGTGAGAGGGACTGTCAGACTCGTACTGACTAAAATTAACGGTGTCCTTCAATAGCCCTTTACGTTTCGGCGTCATGGCAATGAGATTAGTCCCGCGACCGCGGTAGGCAAAAAAATAAGCATACTTATACTTAGAGAGTAACTTTAAAGTCTACGAGCAGTGTTGGCCCATTGATGAAGGCCCCAATTTGCAGGTGGGTTTCATCAAAACAAGCGACGCACATTACCTTGTGTAATTTATTTCATCACCACTGCTTACAAAACCTTGGAGGAAAATATCGAGATGAAACTGGAATGTCTTTCAACTTTAAATTCGAAGACATGTCACATCTACCAACGCTGCTGGACGCTGTCAGGGAGTTTCAAACGTAGGTAAGATTCAGACCAACCGGCCGGGCCGGGCGGCGTTTTACAATAATGTTATACAATAAACAAAAGAACATTGAAATGTATCAACAGTAATTACAGTTCGTAGGTTATTAGCGTTATTAGCGTGCAAACTTATCTCCGTCGGCATCCCGTGACACGTAGCGACGTGTCCCGTAAGTCGCATGCGAATATGAACTGTAATTACTGTTGATACATTTCAATATTCTTTACCGCATTGTAAAATGCCACCCAACCCGGATGGTTGGTTTGAATCTTACCTTAGATAACGAAAGCAATCTGTACTTTCTGTTACTTTTCGCATTCTAAAGGGCGCCGCAGCCCTTAGCACGTACTTTATATCAATTAGATGGCTAAATAGAAGATATAAAGTTTTGTCATTAAATTTTAGCGATACAAGATCGTAAATTACTATTAAAAAAAAACTAATTACATTCCTTTTCAACAGTTTATTTTCAATAAACTCATTTAGATCAGATTATTTGACTAATGAAAGGACGAAAAACACTTCTTATAAAGAAAAACTGATTTTCAAGCCAAAGCTAATGAAATCTAAAACCGATTGGATTTAGTCAATCGAGAACCTCCCAGATTAGTTTTCTTAAGAAAGTTTCATAGAAAATGTGAAGCGAATGGCCAATTAAAGCAATTAATTTAATGGGTAATTTGATAACGGATTTCTCTTGGGCTTTTGGGTAAATATAAATATTTATTTTGCTATTTTCGTCTTGCTAGATTTTGACCGCGGTTTCGCTGACTTTAATTTAGATTTTGACAGTCGATTATGCAAAAAATTGTACCATCTATTATTATTTGAACTTTAGTGCTATCTTTTTAGGAGAACAGTATTTTTAAGGTTGAAAGAAACCTTATTTCTGTTAGCAAATAGTACAGCAAAATACGTATATTTTTTTCAGGAGTACTGGTTCAGTTGCTTGGTTGCTTCGACTTAAAACAACAAACTTACTTTCGCGTTTTTAGTTGTTTCGATATATAAATAAAACAACGGGTTTTAGATACTAAGTTGAAATTAACAAAACTTTATTTTAAATACGAAAACAAAACACGACTTTAATGATGTCATAAATTAGGACCATGGCTGTTCCATAGGCTCAGTGAATCTGCAGCCATTGACCGACGACCGGTTCATAGTATTACCAAATAATTATTTACTATAAAAGTTGTGAGATAGTAGGGATTATTTTAATATTTCAACAATAATACAATCTCTTGGCAGCGGCTTCGCCTACTACAACTAAAAAACTAGACCAGGAGAACTTTAAATCCGGATAAAAAATATCCTATAAGTTAATCTAGGTCATAAACCACCAGGTGGCCCACCATGAACTCTTAAAGCAAGTGTCTTTAGGCTGTGGGAAAGAGATCACGCTAGATGACTTGTATAGCTCTGTCTCTTCCCCACAGCCTAAACTGGATCGCGTTAAGAGGTCGTGGAAAGGCTCCTGGTAGCCAACCACGTGAGTAGTTCCGCTCAGAGAACGAGATGGCGCTAGACGACTTGTATAGCTCTGTCCCTTTCCCACAGCCTAAAGACTCACGTTTTAAGACGTCATGTTAGGTATCCTGTGCACTATCTAAATTCATTCAATGCTTTTTAGGTGAAAGAGTATTACAAAGTTTCGCAGTAAAAGTATTTCAAACAACATAATAATTTTCTAGCTGCGGTTTCTCGCGTTGAGCGTGTAGAATATGGTCAAGCACTTAAACCACGAAGCAGTCTAGAAGTATTTCACCACATTTTTTATTCCATTAGTGTTTGTAACTTAAAAGTGGGAAGCCTTGTTGTTAAAAATGAAAAGGCACTTACAAACTCTATAAAAGTGTTGGTGGAATTCAGTTCGTTACTTCAGTCTTTAGATTCTCGGCCACAACTAAGAGCACGAATTTAGAAAGCACGAAGTTATCGCCAAGAGGACTCATATGATAATTTTACCACGTAAATAAAATAAAGGGAGCAAGGACTTTTCGTGTTCCAGAGAGCTGGCCTTATATTTTGGTCAATGAATCAGCATTGGCACGCTACCCAGCGTTCTGGGCACTTTTCTTGTTGACAACGTTCTAAGGACTTTTCTTGTAGGATTTTTATGTTGAATAGTAGCTATATGCATATTTCTTACTAACTGAACGTGCAAACTTCGATCCGCATCAGAAACAATTAAAAAAAAAACCTTTTAAACCTGGACTTCTCAAAATAATTCAAAACCAAAATCAGCCAAATCGGTCTAGCCGTTCTCGAGTTTTAGCGAGACTAACGAACAGCAATTGATTTTTATATTAAAGAGATTTGAACACATTATTTTATAAAACGGCGGATCTGTGTGCTTAATTTTTAAAGGACCTTAGACATATCATATTAAGGATCTTAGACATGTTTTATCAAGATCAGTGTGCTTAGTGCGTGTTTTTTACGTTGACGCAATACTACGTTTAACCGTGTTTGGAGCGGGCCAACGTAAAAATAATCTTTCATAAGCTGATTTTGATAAAACATTTCTAAGAAAATATTTCTTTGAAAAAGTCAAAGAGAGAAAGGTTTCTTTACTTAAAAACCACTAAACCTTGTCCATGTTACCCTGGTACTTTTCCTATTTTAACACATTACGAGTGTCGACTACAAACAGCAGGAACTAATTACATAATTAAACAAGCACCTACCCGTTAGATCAAATGGTTACATTACGAGCAAACCGCACATTTCCTTCCTTACCCTCTGGTAACTAATGACTCAACTCCCCAAAATACAGACCCTTCAGTTACTTCATAACTAAATTAAACCTTATGTTGATGAGGATAAGGGTTAATTGTATTGTAAAACCAGAGGGAAACAGAAGGGGCAGTCGGTGTCTAAGGCCTAGTGTAAACTGACGGGACGTCATGGCAAAGGATTTTATTGTGATGAATAAGCTGGGACTTATCTACTAATATTAATTTATTACTAAATGTTTGTTTGTAGGGAGTAATTTCTAGATCTCCTACTCCGATTTGGAAATCACATAATATGTTTAATTTTATTTATTTGTTAATAAATCTGAAATCGCCCACCCTTCTTAAATAAGTGTGTTGATTAATACTCGTACCTTTTATGTATGAGAAGAGGCCTTTGCCCAACAGTGGGACATTAATAAGCTGGTGTATTTTACCTATTAATTGTCGAGAAGTACAAAAACATGCTTTTTTTTTTACGTGGTAAAATCATCAAATGAGGCCTCCCACCCCGGGCAGGGCGGGAGGGACTGTCAGACTTGTACTGACTAAAATGCACGGTGTCCTTCAATAGCCCTTTATGTTCCGGGGTCACGGTGATGGCATAAGACCCGCGACCACAAAAACATGCTACGAATGGTTTAGTTAGGCATATCGTTTCGCCAGCCTTCGGATTGCATCCTTCCAAACGTTTCTTCATTGTGTGCCAGGCCTTACAGCCTAATACGGAAGTGTCAAAGACATAAAATGTGTTCCAAAGCGAAAAAGAGACAGCGCCATATCAGACATATAGCGCTATCTCGCTTCCACGATTCAGAAATGACCAGTGAACGAAGAACGACCGATCTTACGTACACTCGTACTGAATGAATGAGTCCAGTTTGAGTTTCAAACTGCTGTTCCATTGTGAAAGTTTGAATTGGGAATTACGTTCAGGTGCGAATTGTTTTAAAGGAATTTGAAGGTTGTGACCCAATTAAGAAGGTTTATATTGGGGTGAGGTATATAAATGGCCAGGTAAGACTGTTTTTTTGGAACCTTTTGGTGCAATACTAAAATAAGAACTAGTATTTTGTTGATGAATTAATAAAGTCTTGTTGAGGGTTGGTCTAAACACTGAAAGCAATGCTATTGAACATAAGACATGGACGACTCGCTGTCCGATTATGGACCATGCCTGGGTCGTCGGCGCGTTCCACGTTGTGTTCCACGCGCGCCTCAAAGAGCTGTTAGCAATATGACAGGGCCCTTTTCCCCTTACATTAATGCACACAATTATCTGACACTAATGGCCTGACCAACATTCTGCAAATTAAACAACATATAATTATATATGTACTACATATAAATTCATTTATACTTCTTTAGATTTATATAAATTTGTTTTACTCACAAGACGATTCACCACCCGCGCTGCGCGATTTTATGCTGTATCGAATTGACCCGTGTCTGCGGTAAAGGTGGCCTTAACAAATATCTTTTGCCTTTGCCATCCAACAAATTGTGCTTAGATTTTTCCGGTTCATTTAATTTGACCCCATATGATTCGTATTTTAACAGACAATATTTCATATCTTGCCTTGTTGAACCCACGCGAGTATAGTGGGTGGGATTATATTTATCCCAAGTCCACCACTATAGTAACATAATCTACTATAAAAAAATAAAGAGTGTAGAAAGGACAAGCTTCTATTTTTAGTGTTAAAATCTACTAAAGTGGAAAGATACATTTATAGAATGAGAAAAGAAAATAGATTTATTACACACACATGACAGAACAACCAAAATAACATAAATAAAAACAACAAAGAAACAAAATTATATAAAAGAAAACAACACAAGGTAAAACCAAACAAAAAAAAAACTTAGTCCTATCCAAGAGGTACTTCACTCGGAGCTCGTGGGTAAATAATAACACCCGCACAGGCCGATCTTCCGGGTTAAGTTGCGCTTGCCGTGGCTGGTCTGTGGACGGGTGACCATACGTCATAGGTAACGAGTTTCCTCCGTACCTCGGAAAGCACACGAACCCTTTGTTCCCGGCTGTTATTTGTAGATCTTTAACAGTCGTTAGTATTACGAAGTGAAAACATATATTTCCTACTCCTCCACTATTCCTTTCATGTTATATTTCGTTGCAGGATCCAAGACAGGTAAATTAATTCTCCGGGACACATCGAGCTTCATTGTCTCGGCGCTTTTCTGGTGGTTGCCACCGTTGATTCTGGCTTTCAGGAGTTGCAGTGGTTTGGGAATAGAGAAGTGGGTTTGTCCCAAAATAAAAAAGTCGTTACTATTTAGTCAGCTCTAAAAGTCTGACAACCAGTTTTACCATGGGGTATCGTATTAATCAGTTACTGTGTTGTAGAATCGCTCCATGTAAAATACTGATATTCAGCTACTGATCTCCTGATATAACGTTCTCGTAGGATAATTTATTAAGTAGGGTTATTCGATTTGACGGCACGGTTAGCGCAGTGGGTGAGCAATTGGACTGCTGCGCTGCGTGTCGCGAGTTCGATTCCCGCACGGAGCAAATATTTGCATTTTCCAGGTCTGGGCGTTGGTTATGTGAGTTTATATGTTTGTAAACGCACGTGTGGGGCAACGTTTTTTTTTTTAAAACCGAGGCAACGCAATTAGGATTAGCTAGGTCTTTATAATGAATTATATTATGTAGTTTATACTCGTCATAGTACAAGACGCTCTGCTCAGTGACCGCGTGTTAATCAGTGAGGGTGCGAACAAGGAAGTAGGTCGCGGGTAGGGGTGGTGGATGAAAAAAGGTTTTTTTTTTCATAATTCTGTTTTTTTTTTCTGCGGCTTACTTAACGGTCGTCGGTGCCTGATTTGTGGCAGTAATTAATAGTTCTACCTTACAACACTATTAAAAAAATACGCGTGGCACTCGGAGCAGCCGCGGTAAAGCTATTGCATAGCATATTTGTCAACTTAAAGCCTTGCTTGCTTTAAGGCCTACTGCCGCGAGTAGAACGCCTAGATTACGTGTCATATCAGGTCATGTCATCATCATTTTAGCTGATATAATTTCTAGACGCTGTAGTTCTCCGTTTGAATATTTTTGTGTTCGATTTGCGGGCATCTCTGATATAATGGAATATACAACAAACATTCTATTTTTTAGCCTATTCTGTCTCTATCCTAGAGAAAGGCCTCCCTCCACTCCTTCCACTTTATGTGGTAAAATCATCAAATCAGTCCTCCCACCCAGGGCAGGACGGGAGTTACTGTCAGACTTGTACTGACTAAAATCCACGGTGTCTCAGCCACGGTTACCTAATAAAATAGTCCCGCAACTTCGGAAAGTACCGCGACCCAAATATTCCACGAAGGGCACCCGCTGATAATGGCACCTGAGCAACTTGCACCTTATCTATTCGACATAAGGCTCCTGTCCAAAATTTTCGCAGGTGCCGGTTGGTCTTCGTGGAATACCTTAAGTTTTTAAACACTAATGTTAAAACAATGTATTGGATTTAAAAAATTGTTAAACTATTACTCAACAACAAAATATGTGTCAGTAATTGGTATCCGCAGTCAATCTACAAGATTGACGAACCCTTTATTCCAGGGCTGATGGTTGATCAGAGGCAGCCCTAACCCAGTCACGCAACACGGTAATCAGTTACAAATATCTTCTAATCTGATTAGACACCGTCCGTCTCTTCTTTGTGACTACTTGCATTGTCTTTTGTTTTGCCTCGTCATGGCGTGATGTTCTATCGTACATTTCTAGCTTTAGTGGATTTAATTTGTGACTATTTTTTACCAGTGGCTAATGTGGATTTTGAAAGGCATACACCGGAAACTTACTTTCTTATTATTTATCTACCCTTTTTTATCGTGGTAAAATAATCAGTCCGCCCACCCAGGGCAGGGCAGGAAGGACTGTAAGACTTGTCCTGACTAAAATTCGTGGTGTCCTTCAATAGCCCTTTACGTTGAGGGGTTGCGGCTCGTTAAACCCGCGATCCCGGCAGGCTTTGGCCCTTTAAGTGGGCCGTCATTTTGTTGACAGCACGCTTTGAGCTCACGCGTCGAACTCGACGCCCCGTCGACCCGGACATGGTCTATGGTCGGACAGCGGGTCACCCTTTACTCGCCGTCCGGATGCCCATCGTACATTTCTAGCTTTAGTGGATTTATTTGGTGACTATCTTTTGCCTATGGCTAATGTGGGCTTCGGAAGTTATGCTCCGGGAACTTATCTACTTATCATTATTACTACTCTTACTTGTCGGGGCAACACGTTTTCGGAACTAAGTAACGGTATAAAATTCGGATTGGTAATAGTAAAAATTTTCGTCAGGAAACTCTCACCCACAATAATAAAGGTAAAATGCAAAATGTATGTCCTACCATACGCTCTTAGTACTACCCAGTCCCTTATCAAATGAAGTAGGTATCGTCGTAATCCTAAGTATTCATTACAAAGAAATAGGTTTACTTAAACCACGGTTTAATCCATGAGATTACCGTCGTTAGTTAGACAGTTTTCCTTCACCGGAAGGGTGTCGTGATAGTTTCGAACACGCGACCCCACGATTCCCGCCTGCGTTTTATGTAGTCTGAGATATCCTTAGGTCTACGGAGTTTGAGTATTGAGGCGGCAAAGAGCAGCAGCGAGTATCGAATAGCTCGCCGTCCGATTAAAGACCAGGACTAGGCGGTCGACTGCGAATAGTGCGCCAAACGCGTCTTAAAAATCTGTGCGCAAACTGACGAGTCAACTGTAGTGGCCTGAGGTTGCGAGACCGTCTGTAATAGTAACCAGGCCATTAACCAACTAGGTCTTTCAGCTTCTTGCAAGCTGAAATTCTCTTCCTCGTTTTTGAACGTTTTTGGTACCATAGCGCCTTGGATTAGTGTTTAACTACTTCCAACCAGCAATGACCTAGATGGTTACGGCGTCTGGAGTACATATCCAGAAGACGCGTGTTCGAATTCCACTAGCAACTGAATTTTTGTTTCTTCAAAAATCATCTGTACCAATCTTCTGAAGTCAGAATCAACAATGGCTATCACCAGAAAAACGCTGAGACAATGACATTAATCAAAAAGTAATTGTGCAACGAAATTAATCAAAAAAGAATAGTGGAGGAGTAGAATAAATATGTTTCCACTAATCTATGAATTTATAAGTATGATTAGTAAGAGTCTGTCAGTTCGCTCCACGAAGAGCCAGTGGGAGAACTGATTTGATGCTTTTGCCGACCAAAATAAGGATCCAGACGACGGTAAGCGACTTACTTGTTTAAAAATCTTGTTTTTTTACAATTTAATTTTGAAAAATCAAATCTAACAACATCCCTCTAAAAGTAAAATAATATTCTCCATTGTTATTTAGCACCGTAGCTTTTAATCTCATTGTCAAACATTTTTGTTCTATTTGTTCATAACACAGATTTAACTAACGTAGAAGTTTGCCAAATTTCATTTTCCAGGTGGATTTATTTAATTAAAATGAAGTTTTCATTATTTTAATTTTCCACATGGAGTCAAAATAATTTTGAGGTGTTTCAACTATTCAGTGAACTTATAAGTCGATTAAAGTGCTAAGTAAGATGAAATAGTATTTATGCTTCGTACAGTAAACTTATTCTAATTTAAAACATCATTTTAATTCTGTTATTTTTTAATCCATTGTCCCTGACCACCGTTGCAAAATTTCAGAATTTTTATTTCACATAGTCCCATGAGGGCACTTATAAAACGTCGACAAAAGGTGCTCGGTTTGGGTTGGTCGATTCCATGGAGAAGAACCGGCAAGAAAATCCATGGTTACTCTTTTAAAATATGGTATTGTTTTACAAACGTTCACTCTGAGTAACATAGGCTATAATCCCGTGCGAAGCTGGGGCAGGCCGCTAGTTTGTAGTAATAATTAAGTGTTGTTTTAGGATTGCTTTAAAACCCTTACCTGCTATTAGTAGAATTGACGGAGGTATTAGATCGACTCCTGCGATTGCAGATGGAGTCGCCGCAGTTGACGACGCCTCCCTTCGTGGTGATACTGAAGGTGCGGAGACGGTACAGGTCGTCTGACACCCGAGGGTTGTACGGTTTCTCCGGGAGAGAACACACGCGGGGACGAGAGTGTTCAACCACTGTGGAAGAAAAAAAATAATGAGTTAGTGGTCAGTGTTGTCGTCCATCGCAGTAATGCTGCCAGTATTTCGAGGTCTTATCACAAAATTTCCGTATTTTACCTAAATACTGTACTTGGAGTATTTACGGAGTTTATTGTATGAAAAGTAAAATAGCGCTATTTCCATTAAATTGGCGTCAAATGTTCCGCTTTATTATACTTAAAAAAAACGTGAAAAATTGTGCTCATACTTTTAGGCACTTTACCCATTGACAACAAATTGGATAATATTTTTGTCACCCAATATCTTTTGATCATAATTTTGAAATTAATGCTGTGAAGTAAATATTTTACTTATTTTTTTTGTTTGGGAGCCAGTTTCAAAATAAATAAGATTATGGGTACTTAAATCAAGTAAAATCACATAGAACGAAATACCCTCATCACGAGTTTTCAATACTTTATTTACACCGTCTTTCCAGTATTTACTGCGTTTCTTATATGGAAAAATGGAACAGCGCCTCTGGTGTGCGAAGAAGGAACTAATGTTTTCCTTGTTTGTCAATTGACAGTGTCAAAGTTCCAGTTTACTTTACGTCAGATTAACTAAAAACTCATGATAAGGCCTCTGGATCTGATGGAACGGGCAAACACAGTAAAAAAGACAACAAATGAGAATCTTCTTACTTCATCTACAAACACACAACAGAGACACTAAAACATTGTAAAAATACTATTTTTACCCGCATTTATATATTATGTAACATTAGTTACTATGATATTATTTTGGGCATAGCAACAACAACAATTGTTTCTTATAAATAGCTGTATAATATCTTTTTCTAAGGCATTGTCAATGGAGCTCATAAAGTAATTTTATAAAGGTTTCTCTCTTTTCATACCAAATGAATACTATAGGTATAATATTCTTTTGTGGGAGTATCCGACGCCCCTTTGTGAAAGTTAATTTGTTTACATGTCTTCGTTCCTTTTATCTTGTCTTTTTTTTCTATTTATGTGAGAAACTGGTGTAGGGACATAAATACAATAAATTGTCGTGGTCTAGACGCAATGGTGCGTCTAGCCTATTTGTTTGACAGTCAAATCTTTGGTAACGTGTACAATATTTTTTAACAATTGTATACATGCAATGTTTCTATAATAATTGGGACCAAAACCAGCCAAATGCGAGTCAGGGTGTCTAATTTCCAAATACGAAAACCTTGGTTTCGGCCTTAGTAACACACGTTTGGACAACGAGCCCGAACTAGGAATTAATGATATTACGGTTTTACAGATAGCTCCTTAGAGTGCACATCACAAGTTACGGAAAATTTAAACACTTTTTAATGCAATTTGATGTATTATCTCAGACACTAACGCCGCGTCAAAATGACTTCAATCAATGCGGTATTATCCGTTCCCAAATTGATTTTTAAGTTATTAACCCTAAAAACTAGCAAAACTCGACGTTCTTATTTTAATGTTATATTTTTATACGCAATAACGCCTGCGTCGCGTCATCGCAAAGATATTTTTCAAGGAACGAAAAATTGAGCTGCTAGCAGGATTCGAACCTGCGTCTTCTGGATAGGTATGTACTCCAGACGCCTTAACCAATTAGGCCATCGCAACCACTTACACTAGTAGCTGAATTTCTCGTTCGCTTGTTTTTTTTTGAACGCTATTTACACGTTGCGCCATCTATTAGTAATCGTGTAAACAGCGTTCATAAAAAGTGGGGAAGTGGTTGCGATAGCCTAACTGGTTAAGGCGTCTGGAGTACCTATCCAGAAGACGCAGGTTCGAATCCTGCTCGCAGCTCAATTTTTCGTTCTTATTTTAACTGAACGTACTCTAGTTATTATGTATAAACATAAAAACGTCTTAGACAACTTACAAGAATAGTTTTCATCAATAAAATTATTTTGAATTTACCAAACCCTTAACATTTGATACTCGAACCACGTATAAGTTATTAAACTAATTACAACAAACTTCAACACATACTTGTCGGCAAGATGGAAGATACCTATCATCAACAAAACTTTCCAATTTCATGTGGGAGTAATATAATAATAAAATTATCTATTCAGTTATGAAATAATATTACTTCGAAGTTTGGAACATGCTGAGTAGAAGGTTACACTAACTTTAAATACATAGATCGGGTGTTCACGTGTTCCGTGTGCCAGGGTCGCGGGACTGGCTTAAAAAGAGGACTTATTCGTCAACTCGCCCGCAATTAACTCGCTCGCTCGGGCGAGTTGGCACCTTCCGATTTTACCTAATTTTGTTGTCGTCAACTCGCAACTGAGCGAAAATCTGACGTATTTACAGCCGTCTACAAAAGTGTTTCTATAAATTTAACATTTAATTTAATTAAACCTTCTTCACATGTTTATGACACTAAACGTGTAAAGTTGGTTAATTGAGGGCCAGGGGGTCGTCTTAGGGGCGGAGTTGTTTTGAGAACATTAATAAAATGTAAGCACAAAGACATAAGTAATTAAGTTTTTTTCATAAGTTAGAATACAATGTGAAATCTAAGCAGAAAGTACCAGGAGAACAGGATCATGAAGAAGGTTTTGGTGGCGAAATTGAATGAGGAATTGGAACAAAAGTACTAGGAGAACAGAATCATGCTGAAGGTTTTCATGCCGCACAACGAACGGTCTTTAAAACTAAAAATTTCTTTCGGCGAATACTCAATACCCAAAAATGTACTATGACTGCATAAAATCAAAGTGATATTTTTCATTTTAACAGTTCTGTCTCAACATACACATTTTGAGCAAAATCTATTTATCACAAAAGTACTAGGCTTGCATGAAAAGGTGGTATTTAAATCATTAAATAAAGGTACTTCATAGTATATAGGTATTTTACACTGTTTTTACAAAAATACAATTTATAAAAATAAAAGATATATAACAAGGAGTCTACCCTGTGTCTTTGCCCCACGCTTGGGATTTCTCCTATATCGTGGGTACGTTTTCAAATATTCAAACTCAAATCTTACAGCGCCTCATACTATAAAGTAGGTTTCTATATTAATTTATTATAACACTTTTATAGATGACTGTACCATTTTTCGGTCAGTTGCGAGTTGACGACAACAAAAATAGGTAAAATCGGAAGGTGCCAACTCGCCTGAGCGAGCGAGTTAATTGCGGGCGAGTTGACGAATAAGTCAAAAAGAGCATAACGGCACTGGAACGCAAAAGGCATGTGAAGGAACTAGGTGGTTTATTTGCCAGTTAGAGTCTTAGAGTTACTTCGTCCCTCTACTCAGAGAGGGAAAACTCATTTCTATACTGTGCACAAAATGGGCTTTAAGTAAAAACCCAGGTTAAAACCTCGTAAAAATACGATTTACGCAAACGTTCTTAAATCTGGGTTTTGCGATAAACCATGGCCTAACAGTCGTCGCTCAATATTTCTGCTAGGCAACTTTTTCATCGAGATTCAATTGTAATTATACATGGTGGATTTAATTGTTTAGATTTTAGACAATCGTTCAAATGACGGTTCTAAAGTTCACGTTTTGTCTAGGTTTTGTAATACGGAGAAATATAAACCATAGTGATTTTGTAATTTAATTCTATTTTATTATTTATTTAATTTACTGGTATTGGCATCTCGCCTGAAATTTTTAGTTCTGCAGATAAATTTTGAACTTAATAGTTCTGGTTTCAACCACGTTTTAGTAATAAGTCGGATAGAGTTTTTTGGGTTGAATTTGTTTGCTTTTGGTCTTTATAATTTTTCTTTTGTCTTTTTTCCAGTCAAAAATGAGGTCTAAGATGGAGCGAGCTTACCTAAATGGAACTGGAACTCCTGTAAACCGACAGAACATATTAAAAACTATTTGGATTCCGACAGGACCGTGATCGTGAGTCAGGCAACCCTGGTGAGGCCTACCAGTGGAATCGCCCAACCGCAGATTACAGGTAGACTGTGATACCATTTCCCGTGATGGACTGTTAGGATGTGGACCCTACCCAGTAATTCATCTTGTAGCGTACTTAACATCTACAAAAAAGTACACTCGCGCCATCTATGAAGTGATGGATATACTAAGATGGAAAAATGTCTACATCGCGCAATCAAAGCGAACTTAGAACACATAGAATATTCCAACTACGACTGGTGGGCAGAAAGCCACAACACAACACCCGTCTGGTTGGAAGGTACCTTCCTTTTTACCGGGTATGGAGGAACTTTCCACTATGTTCCTCCTACCCCCCAAAATCTCATACCTAAAAAGCCCTAAAAATTTAGAAACCCCCCGATTATTCTTTAAGTCGCAACGCAGCGCTTTACGCTTGATTTAACAGCAAATGAACTGGGGTTAGCTACCGCTAAATGACATTGTGCTTGCGTAGGACTGCTCCTTAAAACCTGATCGGGTTTCAGGGTTCCGTAGCCAAAAAGTAAAACGGCATGACGACACGGTTAGCGCAGTGGCTAAGCAATTGGAATACTGCGCTACGTGTCGCGGGTTCGATCCCCACTTGGAGCAAATATTTGTATGATCTACAAGTAGTTGTTCCGGGTCTGGGCGTTTGTGTATGTGAGTTTATATGTTTTTTACTTTTTAAACGCACCCACGACACAGGAGAAATTCCTCGAGAGGGACAACGTATTTTTTTAAACAAAAAAAAACGGGCCCTATTACTAAGACTCCACTGTCTTTCTGTCTGTCTGTCCGTTTGTTATCATCGTCTGATCACTCATAAACCGTATAGTGAAACAGTTGAAATCCTCAAAGATGATGTATTTCTGTTATCGCTATAAGAAGCAACACTAGGAAACGAAATAATATAAATATTTAAGAGAGCTCCCATACCTGAGTTCTCGGGACTGTCTAAACAGCTAATCGTGAGCCTGGGCTATTGAAGGAAAACCAAACCAAAAGAAATGGGTTTTAGTCAGTACGAGTCTGACAGTCCCTTCCGTAACACACAGGGCATGAAGAATAATTTGATGATTTTACGACTATCACACACAAAAAGGCTCCCATAGAACAAACCGGGAGTCCGACTCGCACTTGACCGGTTTTTATTTAGCATTTGAAGAAGCAATCAGTGAATGGCTACGACCACGTAGCAGCCATGAAATTGATGTCGCCTACGACGTAGCGGCTACGCGATTAATTCTTGTTTTCATTAGGTTTGTTTTCATTCGTGTTTGCAATGGTTATATAGTTTGCTATCAATCGCTTTATATTAGGTACTATCAATTTCACCAGCTCTTTTTATTACATTTTTTTTTTCTGATCACACTAAGCGAATTGCAAGAGAGCAGATTTATCTAAAAAAATATATATATAGAATTGTTAGATGTGTAGCTGAAATAACTATCAAAATTCCGTCGGTAAATCGCAACCTTAGACCTTATAGACAGATAGGTTGCTACGTCGTAGCGTCCGCCTACGCCGTAGCACATGTCTACGCCGTAGCAGCTACGCAATTCTTGGATTAATTTAGACTTATATGAATTACTTTTCGTATAAAGAAAACACCTACGAAAATCTTCAAAGAAAAAATATACACAGGAGGGCGGGTCATAAGTAATTTACAAGGAAAACAGTGGGTAATCTTAAATCACTGCTTACAATCTAACTGAAGGCGTTCCGTCATAATGTTTTATTGATGACTGCCGAAAATAGCCGAGGATAGCCGACGATAGCCGAATTTATTAGGGGAATTTTGTCGGTACTTTCTTCTTGAACGACAAAGTTATTTATTATGTTGACCGTAGTAATAACAAATAGGTTTAATGACGAAGAAGGGACGTTAGTACTTGGTAGAACTTTCGAGAGTATTGTTGTTGTTGGTAAGTGAATAATAATGGCTTGTGTCATAAAGAAGGACTTTTTGTTTGTAGACAATTGCCGGCTCAAATAAATAAAAAAAAAATTACTTAGATAGGAACAAAGAAAAATTTTAGGTGTGGAGAAATTATAATTATAATCAAAAAAGAAATCCCTATTATGAATAATTAAAAAAAAAACATGAGATGACATTTGGCACAGTTTTTTTTACATAATTTACATGAAGGAATTAAAAATAATATTTGAATTTAAAATGGGTTTATTTTTTATAGTTTCCGATATTCTAGCACTATGTCAAGCGCCATGATAATGGATGAACTAAAGTTATTGCGGGTAATTTTTTATGAGCAGACAAAATAATGGATCTTTCTTAAGTTGACACCACTATATCATTTAATTTTGTACTTGCACTCACAACACGATTTTTTTTTGCTTTTTCCTGCTACATGGTAATCTGTTATAGGAACAATAATCCACTTCTTTGGCTGATAGATATCCGATTGAGGTGTTATCTATGAGAGCTAAAAACTGTTGGAAAATTTCTTTCCAGCAAGCTCTCTCCTTGTCTTATCGTGAAAATCTTTTGGTGAGATTAGGGATGTCATGTCTTTTCAGTCGGGTATGTTGGAGTCCACCTATTCCAACACGATTATGAATTACTATTTATTATTTAGACTCATTAATCCTGCTTATGTACCCATGTAAAGTTTCACTAAAATCGGTTCAGTCATTTCCAGTTACGTTTGCTTTAAATGGCATTTGACGTATACTCTCATTAATATAATGTAATTAATTAGGGCCAATGCATTTAACAGTAAGTCTATGTAGTAATTGACCTAATGTCTTAATGGCTTCATTGTAGTGGCAATTGCTGTTTAATGCATGTATAATCCATTTACCTTGATAGATTTGCAGTAATTGGACGCATGCAGCCGTAAATTAGCATTTCTCAACATAGATAGGTATAGTACTACTTTTATGGTGAAATAAACAAACATGAGTCTTTCCGCTATAGGTGGAGCGGGAGTGGAAGGTCTGAAGGACTGTCAGACTAATTCAAATCCACCGTATTCCGTCAATGGCCTTTTTTTAACCGACTTCTTATATTGGTAAAATCATCAATTGAGCGAATCCGCTGGCGAAAGCTAGTAAAACATAAAAAATAAAAATCCATGGTCACTGTTTGATGTCAGAGATCCTTGAGGCCACTGTTTGTTGGCAGAATTTATTTTTAATGTTACCTCGCTTGAAAAAGGAATTATATATGACTAAAATTCAACCTTAACATGCATGAACATCCAACATAAACCTTTAAAAAAACACTGATACGGTCCTCTATTCTGTAACATTAAAAAGCTTGCTAGGATTTTTCCTTTTGGTTAAAACAGACGCAGCCTTTTACCTGCGTGGGTTCACCACGCAGGTAATGTGGGTGGATTATATATATTTATCCGAAGACCACAAATAAAGTAACATCATCTGTAATAGTTAAGAAACAGTGTAGAAAGGTTCCAGAAGCGGCTTAATTGAGTCTGGCACCTGATTGTGCCCACGACTTCATACGAAAAAGAAAAGAAATAAAGTGATATACTACATTTTTTTTAGTATATGCGAAACCTTATCACAGTTTGTTCAGAATCATTAAGGCCTTTGTCAAACTGACAGGTGAGACAAATGCGTGCCGAAGCGTTTTTGTTTGTAATGTATGGAATTGTTTAAAGCCAGTCATATAGACCAACGACGATATATTACTAGACTCCACATGCACGATCTAAGGAACAAAAACTATTCTGTCAACTCGCTGAGGTACTACGTAAGCGAGGGGGATGGGGTACTGCGTTGTGATTGGCTAACTCAAGGTCTGTTCTGTCTCAAGGTATGTTTACGGCTCACAGGAGTGCTCGAAATAAGAAGGATCAGAAATGTTTTGACAGACATCGGTCGCCTGTTATTAGGAGTCTAGTAATAATAATATATCTTCGTTGATATAGACTATCGGACCGCTTTTGTTTTTCAATGTGACTTGATTGAAAAAATTATATACATTACATATACAAACGCTTCGATTCGCATTCGCCTCGCCTGTCTGTTTGACAAAGGCTTAACTGATTCAATTCCAATATTTTTTACACCATTTTATAAGTATTTTTGAACGGATGACCAGGTAACATATTACAATCTTTGCTTTAGCAACTTTGTGATTTTTCATGAAAAAGCTTTGTTTTGGTCATAGATTCTTTATACAAAAATACTAGTCAGGTGTATCCAGTTTTGCATAAAATACTAAAAATAATGTTGAATATTGTAACAAAAATGGAATAATCTCCGTCTTCCGAGATGATTACATTTAAATCCTACTTTCCTATGTTTTTTATGAAGCATAAAGTGTATTTTAAATCTAAGTATTTGTGAGCATAATTAACAAAATAGTAGATTATTAACCAAGGGGATAAAGCAGGGTCTTCTGTCGCGGGTGGCGAAATAAATCGCGAGCGTAACGAAGGACTCGAGGTTTACTCCCGAGCGTAGCGAGGGTGTTAAAAACTTAAATCACGAGCGAAGCGAGGGATTTAAGACGAGTCCTGAGTGTAGCGAGGGATTTAAGTTCACCCAAGACTAAGACAGCTTTATCACCGAGAAAAATACTCTACTTTTTGTACCGTTTGCGAAAAAAATAACACAGTAATAATATGAGATACGCATTTTAAACATTAATATTTAACATTAACTTATTTATAAAAATATAAGTAAAAATAAACTCAACGTTTATGTATTTGAAGAATACAAAAACGCGGCAAATTAAAAAAGCAAAGGCATCAAGCTCATACGGCCTCGTCGGTTTTCGTAATTTTATTTAACTAGATGAAAATCCGGCTTCGCTCGGGTGAAACGTGTATCCCAAATACTACACATCAAGGTACTAAATGTAGGTGTCACGTGTAAGAATTTCATTATTAATAGTATGTACAGATACATAAATTACATATAATTATGTTTCTTTATCATAAGTACCTACCTACGCAAACGACATTACATTTAGGTTGAGGATATACCAGTCTATGACGCAATCGGCGACAAATGAGCGATTACAACAAAATAAAATAATGATTGCTCATGTATACGGCTAAACTGTACATCAACAATGGCGTGTATAACTAGGTTCGCTCTTCCAGTCGCATCTCCAATCGTTGCCTTATGTAGCCTCACCCTTACTCATTGATAGAAAACCATAAATGATGATTACATAATTTTGTTTGATCTGCAAACAAATTAATGATGACTACCTTTTTCTATGTGGTAATTAAAAAAAAACAAATGAGTCTTATCACCCAGGTTGAAGAAGGAAGGGACTGTCAGACTTGTACCGACTGTAATACACAGTGGTCCTTCAATTGCCATTTACGTTCCAGAATCACGGTAGCATTTTAAGACCGTCCCGCGAGGAGATATCCTGGAGCAATCCTAAATATAAGTTATTCCATACTTTTGCTCCCTAGTGTAGTTGCGCCAAATCACGATTTCTGATTAATTAAATGATCTAGCAATACCGAGTCTGTAACGTTTGACCAACATTCGTTTGGTCCATGAACTTTTGGTCAACAATTTTTTTGACCCATGAACTTTTCATCCAAAGAACTTTTGACCCACGAACGTTTCGCCCACAGAACTTTACGCCAGTGAATGTTTAACCAACAGAATGTTTTGACCAATAACTTTTTACCCAAAGAACAATTGGCCAACAGATATCGGGACTGCTGAAAGTAAATAAAACCTATTTGAAATCCAACTAATATAGTGGTTTTAAATAATATTACCGAAAAAGTTAACTAATCCATACTATCCATTAATTTTATAAATGCGAATTCAGCGATCCCGGTGTCTGTTGGCCAAACGTTCTTTGGGTGAAAAGTTATTGGTCAAAACATTCTGTTGGTTAAGCATTCACTGACGTAAAGTTCTGTGGGCGAAACGTTCGTGGGTCAAAAGTCATTTGGGTGAAAAGTTCATGGGTCAAAAAAATTGTGGACCAAAAGTTCATGGACCAAACGAATGTTGGTCAAACGTTACAGACTCAGCAATACCAGGTAAATATACAAAAAAAAACAAAAAACAAAAATGAAATACCAAATTAATTAATCCAACCTTTGTGACACCTACACTTATCCCACGACAATTCCAAGAGAAAAGTGAATAGATATAAAAAACAAAAGAGGTATGAAATAACTTCTTTGATAAACTGTCTGTCTTCATTTCGCAGGCAATCTGTAAGTCCGATCTAGGAGGGTTGAAAGGCAGACATTATGTTGTTTTTCATTTATTTTGGATGACTGGTGGAATAATTTTGATGAGATTACTAGTATTTTCAACTATTTGAAGATATTTTCATAGGCCAAGACTTGCTTGACATCTCAATCTTATCTAACCTAAATAAATTATCTTTACTTAGTATATTACAAAGTCTCTAAAGACTGCCTGTCCTAGCAAATGGATAAGGTTACCTACTTATGTTTCGAAATGTTATACATAGATATACTAATAAAATATATAATTCTAAATATTATTAGAACCAAAGCTGTGGCGGTATTCTTGTCGTGGAACTGTCTGTTAAGTTAACCGTGATCCTGGAACGAAAAGGGCAATTCAATGAACAGGATGGATTTTTAGTCACTCGGGTCTGACCGTACCTTTTGCTCCACACAGGGCTGGGGACTCATATGATGATGATTAAAACCAACATAAGAGCTAACGCAACATAATTGTAGGGCCCTTACCTACACTACACTTTTGTTGTGTTTAGTGTAAACATTTATATGATACTAGCGGCCCTTCCCGGCTTCGCACGGGTGGAGGACCCGGTCTAAAACCCGGTCCCAATGGTTACATACACAACAAAAAAAATAATTATCCGAATCGGTCAAGCCGTTTTCATGTTATGTCGTTACAACGGAAAACGGGTTTCATTTTTATATATATAGATAAACATTTTATTTTGTATTAATCAAAAACATGTTATAACATACATTATAATTATGTATTGTTAAGTTAGTTTAAATTGTCTAGCTGCAGACTCATGAATTCTAAAATAACAGTCAATAACGAGCCATTGAAAACTCCCCAAATTACTTTAAAACCTTACAATTCATCTTCTGCATTATAATAACAATAAGGTTTAATATTCTATTGAATAAATTCGATCAATTTCTTTAGAAACGACTGGTACCGAACATGGCTAGGTCTTCGTAATCTGTGGGTGATTGTACCTTCAGCCCTTTCACAGTTAATATTGAGTCAGTCTGAATTATAGTGATCTATATTTTATGAGTGATAAGGTTGTTTTTAGATTGCTGCAGAAACAAGTCTATCGAAGTTATAATGATCTTTATTTACAAGAAGATAAGGTTACAATTAGGTGGTTGTTGTTAGAAGTTACATAAAAATAAAAATAAATGTTTGTAAAAGGACTAATTTGACGTCTACTGGAGCAAAGAGCATTTGGGTTTTTTTTTAAAATAAATATGTTAATATAATCAGCACAAGTTTGACAGTCCCTTCCGCACCACCCAGGATGAGACTCATCGGATGGTTTTACCATATTAAAAGGAAATGTGTTAATGGTTGCTGACTGCCCAAGACCGGTTTTGTAGTCTCTCTTTGGAGGAGGTTCACGTCTTGCAACGTATTGTAACTGTTTGATATATGCAAAAAGGGTTTGTTGTATATTTGCCACAAAATCAATTTGCCCCATTTTTAAACCTCTTACATTGAATGTTAATTCGCTACAGCTAGATTTTGTCATAGTGAATTTGCCACATATCCACATTTCACATAATTTTACTGATGACAGCGGCACACACCACCTCCATTATCCTGTTCTCCTAGTACTTTCTGTTCAGATTCCACATTGTGTCCGCGTTTTCTGTGGTTTTGTGCTGGATTTTATTTTGTTATTTAATTATTCTGCTATATATACGTGCGCAAAAAATAAATGGGATTAATTTATGAATAATCAAAAAAAAAAAAAAACAAGAATATAATTTTTTTGATGGCTTTATAACAACCCGAAAAATTGTTAGGTCACAATTTAGGTTTTATCTTCTCTCTTAAATAGTCTAGTAACAAAACTGCGGAGCTCAGACAGACAGTCATTACATTAAAAACAGTAGTATTCAGCTAATTCTAATTGGAATGGAAGCCGGCTTCATAGTTGAGAAAAAGCTACACAGATAATAGACCTTAAGAAAACAATGTTAAAGTTCAAAGCTTACTAATCATAGCTGCGTTAGCATGTTACTTAGTTTTAATGAGGTTGGTTGGAAAAAGTGTGTAGTAGTATAAGTTTGTAAAAGAAGAAAAAGGAAAATTTTGAAAACTCAAATAGTAGGTATATATTTTTAAAAACATATCAGAAATTTATTATAATAATATAAGCTTTAAAACGCTATAATATTTTTTAATTAAAATAAATATATTTGCACATATGATTTGAACGATTTTGTTGCTCGCGAACCACGTATTTTTATAACCGATAAAAAACGTTTAATTTTGTATTCTACGCAAAACCAACGAAACTGATTTGAATTATTTTTTCTCTAATAAAATACTTAATAACCACCGACTAACAAAGTGTTGTATTTTATTTTTTAACTGCGAGGTCGAGGTTAAAAACCTTGTATAAAAAGAAAATAAAAATCCAGAGTGAATATTATTTTACTAAAAGCACTGGCTTAGTACTGATCCTTGTCTTACATAAAATCTATCAAGACTGCTTTTACCTGCAGATTCTTAGTAATTTCAATCAGCTGATTCAGTATATTTTTCAGCCTGTCAGTACTTATTTAATACTAGCTTTTTGCTAGCAGGTTTTCTTGCTTGGAGTTCGACATAAAACACAGCATGGCAGAAAATACAGAGAGCGCCACCTGCTACGATCCTAACATACTCCTTTCGCATTATCCACATTCATACATTTGGACATATTTGCACACCGATTGCGAAGACTACGCAGCCGGCCTTTCTGAAGCACTTCACCAATAAACTCAGTTAAGATCTTCATAAGGCGAAGATCATTTTTTGGATAAATGCTTAAAAATATCAACTCACTCATTGTTAAAAAAATTAATAACTACACAATTCTAGCTTCAGAATGTAGCTATATCCCTCATAAAACATGCCAGACCTAAAAGTGTGTGCAAATTTTAGTTCATTTGGTTACAAAGATCTGGGTTCCAAACGCAGACTCCATAGAAGGCCTAAAGCCTTCCTGGGTCGTGGGACTATCTTTACAAGTAAACGTGAATATCCTAGAAAGTGAAAAGGCTGTGAAAAAATAATAGCTTGTTAATGGAAACTCAGATCGTGGTTTGTCTTGAATATACATTCAGTCTGAATACGATATCCCATTTGTATGGTTTTTCTAATCTCTCTTATCGAAATCCGTATAGCCGTTAATACGTAACTAACAGACGGATTACTATCGTAATAATAATGTTAGTATAGCTAGAGAGAAACCAGTCTAGACGGACCAGTCTATGACATAGCAGATTATTAATGTAATACACTTTAATATTAAAGTTAACAATCTTAGGTTATTGGCAAGTAACACGGAGTGAGATATCTAAATTCGTATAAATCTGATTAAAATATAAATAATGAAAAGGTTTTTTAAAAAAGACCAACGTTCGTTTTAAAGAAAAGACTACAATTTAAATGCTCATCAATAATAATTCTTTCTATATATCAAAATGAATAAATGCTCACGAGATCTAAAACTCGTTTTCGCAAGATTTCAGGGAAACCCCGAAGTTCGGTTAGGTTAGGTTCCTTTAAACCCTGCAAACAAAAAAACGTTGACTCTGCTGATGAAAAAAATCGTCCGATTTTTTTTCATTATTACAGAAAATAGTTTAATTTCTACAATACTTTATGATACACAACACACACTTGGTGAGTATTTATCCATTCTGGCATGTACATCAATTTTTAAAATAGGTACCTTAAACACAAGCCTAAAGAAAATCCCGTTTTTCGTTAGTTCATTGAACTAATACAGTACATCGTTTCCTTTCATTTCTCAAAAGCTTATAAAAAATAAGCTACTAAGAAACCTAAGTTAAAGTTACACAAGGAAGTCAACTAAGTAAGAGTTAAGTTAAATGATTGGAAAACTCCACTTCAAAGAATCACGGAGCTTTACAATTTTAAAGGTACCAATTAAATTCAAAAGTGGGCTTTAAAGTTATCCACTTAAGTTGTAAAATGGCACGGATATCATTTACCCTTGCAACGGTTTCGATACGATCGTAAGGTTTCGGGCAAGCAACAATGTTTTTAGCTGTGTTTAAGTTATTTGACTTTTGGAATATGATGGCTAATAAAGTTGGGGTTGTAACTTGCCTTGGTTCGAACGATCTATAAATTTTAATAGACTATTTGACTTGCTTAAGTAATTAATTTCGTATTAACAATAGTGTCTGCTAGCCATTTTGTTTTTTACCTTTTTAAACTCTGCGTTCAAAAATTCAATCATCATCATCATCGTCTCAGCCATAGGACGTCCACTGCTGAATATAGGCCTCCCCTTTAGATCTCCACATATACCCGTTGGAAGCGACCTGCATCCGGTCGCGGATCTTATACCATCACCGTGACCCCGGAACATAAAGGGCTATTGAAGGACACCGTGGATTTTAGTCAGTACAAGTCTGACAGTCCCTCCCGCCCTGCCTGGGGTGGGAGGCCTCATTTGACACGATAAAAAAAAAGCGGCCTGCATCCAGCCTCAAAAAGTTCAATGTTTCGGATCAATTCTAGACTCGACAGCCATAAGTCAAATCTTTTTGCATGCGACTTAAGTGCTTTTGCGCGTCTAGAATTGTTGTAGGTAATTTAATCCCTATATTTACTAGATTTAAATGACATAGTACATAAATACCTCCCAAATCATGAACGTACTCTTTCCCTCACATAAATTCTTCTTACATAGGCCTCCTGTGCAGACTCCAAAGCCAAACTTCAACAGAACTTACAAACCTAATAAACATCGTCCTATTTAAACATATCCTGTCTACGAAGACAGATTACCTCGTAACTTGCACGCATGCGTTCTTGTGCCGAACTTAGGCCAAACAGAACTTTACTCATTTAGTTTACTTGCAGCTAAATGCGCTCGTGTGCGATGCTGTTTTGTTTTAATGATGATTAGAATATTTTGCCATGTTTTGCATAAAATTATGCATCAGCACGAGCATTCATGTTTTATGCACTATTGATTGTAACTTTGTGTTCTTAATTGACGGGGACAAGAGGACAAAAGCATGCCGGGGTCGCGGGACTAAAGAGCTACCGTAACCCAACATAAAGGGCTATTGAAGAATACCGTGGATTTTAGTCAGTACCAGTCTGACAGTCCCTTATAACCTGCTCTCATTATTTCATTCTATTCCAATGTCTTGACCTCACTAATAAATAAATTCTAATTACCTGCAGCATACAATGCTCTCAACCAAGGAACAAAAACTATTCTGTCAACTCGCTGATATACTACGTAAGCGAGGGGGACGGGGTACTGCGTTGTGATTGGCTAACTCAAGGTCTGTTCTGTCTCAAGGTATGTTTACGGCTCACAGGAGTGGTCGAAACAAGACGGATATAAGGCTTTTTTGCCTTATGTGTTGACAGACATCGGTCGCCTGTTATTAGGAGTCTAGAAATATATCGTCGATGCTCTCAACACAATTTCACAACGGATTACTGTCTCTCAGTACGTGATACGTTTAGTGGCACTTTTTATTTCGCACCTGTACCCGCAATTACGAGTAATGGTCGCGCTAACAAACTTCACCTGGGGACTACTTGTTGCGCTTTGTATCACCAATCACGTGAGATTTACCTGCCTCTTTGGTATATTAGATGCACCGTGGCTGGACTAGTTTATTTTTCTTATATTCTGCGCTTCGCGGATTCAAAACAAGAAACAAATATTTGTAGGATGGTCGACAAGTAGATGTTCCAGGACTGGGTGTTCATGTACCTATGTTAATTTAAATTATACTGAACACGCCCATAAAACAGAAATTACTAATGTGGGACAAAGTTTATAAAAAAAGAGTATAGTTTGATCGGACATTCCTCTGTTAATTTTTGTGCCTGTTTGCTTACAACACACTCAGTCGCTGGTTACATAGGACACATTGCTGATGAAATGTGTACCATAATACAAAGATTTTTAGGTTCACCGATAATTAACCTATGCAAAAGCAATATGTGCTGTTATAACATATTACTAAATCCTTCAGTAATGAAACGTTTAGTGGCACTTTTTATTTCGCACCTGTACCCACAATTACGAATAAGGGCCGCGCTAACAGACCTCATCTGGGGACTACTTGTTGCGCTTCGTATCACAAATAACCCGACAATGAATTTTCTTCGCCAACCTTAGTTCGATTTCCAAGTTGCGATGTGAATTTGAATTTCATTTGCCGAATTAGGTTTTTATAAATATAACTTACAGGAAAAATGTGGCAGTAATAAAGTCTAAATCTTTTTTTGGTGAAAAATCAAATAAGTACTGGTGCTTTGTGTGGAGCGGAAGGGTCAGTAATATTTGTATGACTAGAAACTACTCTGTCTATTAGCGCACACCGCTTTCCATCAGGTGGACCGTATTGTTTGTCGCGATAATGGCCATCATCATCTGCCTAGACTTTTTTCCAACTAGATTAGGGTAGGCTTCCAGTCGAATCAGATGCAGCTGAATATCAGCATTTTACATGGAACGTCTACCTATCGTACCTCCAAAACCAAGAAACTGGGTAATACGATACCCCATTTTAATGGTATTAAAAAACAAAACGCGAACAAACCTGCGGGTACAATGTTCTTAAGTGTATGAGAGTTTTATTTTACACCTGAACCCGTACTAACGAGTAATGGCCGCGCTAACAGACTTCACCTGGGGACTACTTCCACTTGTTGCGTCTCGTGTCACGAGCGTCGTGAGATAAATATAAAGGCGCTCCCTCAGCGGGAGCATTCGCGTTTAATGTAACATTAGATTAGTCGATTATTCTCGGAGATACGGGAACGCATTAAACAACCTACTTTCTAAGTCACTTCTTTGTAAATTTCTTTCTTTCTTTATTGTATTCAGTTTTCATTTAGTTAAAAAAAAATTAACCAATCAAAATATTGCACTTTCATGGTAAATGTTGCGTATAGGCTTACATACCAGCACATAAGTTTACGGTTTTCAATTACTGCATTGTATGTTTTGCTGTTGGTGTACCTTTAAATAAATAACATTGTAGATTCGACTTTGAGCATTAATTACATTACAGAACTACCTCCTTCACTGACGAGCATTTGCGTACATAATTAGTATCTATAGATTTGATACAAGGAGCGCATTGTGATCTTCGATTTTTCACCCTCACCGATGAAATGTTCGAATCTGTAACGTTACATTACAGGTGAATGCTCGCGGTGAGGGAGCGCCTTTAGATAAGTACCGCTGGGTAGGGATGCACACTTCTAACTGGGTTGTGGAGGTCTGATAGTCGTTTGATGGCACGGTTGGCGCAGTGTCTAAACTATCGATATGTGCCCAGTGTGTCGCGAGTTCGATCCCCACACGGAACAAATATTTGTTTGATATACATGTAGTTGTTTCGGGTCTGGGCGTCTGGGTATGTGAGTTGCTATGTTTGTAAACGCTCCCATGATAAGGATGAAATAGCTAGTGTAGTGTAATATTTAAAAAAATATTGGCTTTAACTCCATGTAAAATACAGGTATTCAGCTAGACTAGATAATGCTATTCAGAGAGAAGTTAAATAATGAACAAAATTTCAGCATTTTACGTACAGCGTACTTGAAGTAGGTATGTACGGAATTTAAAGAATGAAAAAGCGCGTCTAGTGTACCTTCCTATCCGTCAAAACGACAAAGAAAATACGTGAAAACTCGATCACAAAAAAAAAAAAATCTAACATATTTGTTGAGTGCAATGCCGTAAAATACTAGCAGAATATTTATAGAAGTTTAAAAAAAATCATCAAATGATTGGCCCTTGGTGTAACGGCAAAGATTGGCAGATTAACTTGACTAACAACCACAATAATCTCACATGCCCTTTACTCTCCAGGGCCGTCGTATTCTAGCCAGTCAGTCCCGCGAGCCATTTTCATAAAACCACGCTTATATTTTGCAACTGAACCCATAATAATGAGAAAACATGTTCGCTAACAGTCTGCACCTGGGGACTACTTTTACTTGTTGAGTCTTGTGTCGCGAACTACGTGACTGTATATAATAAGAAATAAATAATTATATAGGTATATAAGTAAAGCGCTTTTGATATAGGGATTTAAGGATACCGTTTTAATGTGTCTGTATTTTATGCTTCTTTGTGTGAAAATTATTTGCGGTTTAAAAATAAATTATTTCTTTAGTTTCTAAAATTATTACGTGACGACACTCGCTCATTTTCCATAGAAATGTTTGAAATTACAAAATTCACTGATATCCTGATTGACTCACATACAGTATCCTAATCCCAACTAATTTAATTTAATCTTATTTCTAATTATGATCTTTTTCATGTTGTAAGTATATATTGTCAAAAAAACCAAGTCTCGCAACTCAGTTGTTCTACGGTAAAAAGTTGTGAGATCCATGTAATACCAAGTCTTATCCATGTAATACTTAAGCGACTTCCTGTCTTAATACGTCCACTCCCTAAGACCACGATCGTGGTCCATAACAATTGAAAATCAATTGTGTCTGGAATCTCAGTACTCGAAGCATTAAGTTGTTACGTAATAATTGACAGCATCTTATAGTGACGCATCTCAATCTTAAAAATCTTTAATATTTTATATAAATATATTGACTCGGCCATCACATGAAAACACGTGTTAATTAAATTATTTAGTGCGATGACCAAGTCAATATATTTATATAAAACATTAAAGATTTTTAAGATTGAGATGCGTCACTATAAGATGCTGTCAATTATTACGTAACAACTGAATGCTTCGATTACTGAGATTCCAAACACAATTGATTTTCAATTGTTATGGACCACGATCGTGGTCTTAGGGAGTGGACGTATTAAGACAGGAAGTCGCTTAAGTATTACATGGATAAGACTTGGTATTACATGGATCTCACAACTTTTTACCGTAGAACAACTGAGTTGCGAGACTTGGTTTTTTTGACAAGTATTGTTTTTGATGGGATCTCATTTCTTTTTGTATTTTGTAGACAGAGCCTGATGTGCTTTGTCCGTAGGTAGGTAATCCATCCTTTGCGGAATTAATTTGCATGACGGGAATTTTTTGCTCGATTTGGCAGGGGCTCTACCGTGTGCCTATATTTATATGCGATTATGAAGTTATTTAAGCAGTTATGTACCTATCTAGAAAACTGGGCCAAAATTGAAAAATTTTACTCGACTTGGCGGGGGCACTACAATGCCCCAAAATATTTAGTTTTTCCTTGATTCATACACCAAACACTACTTATATTCCAAATTTGAAGCTTCTAGGTTTGCTAGAAGTGCCTTAGAATTTTGATGATCGGTGAGTCAGTCAGTCAGACAGTGAGTGAGTGACAAAATTAAGAAACTTTGACCCGTTATAATTCTTAAACTACTGGTTCAAATTGAATGAAATTTGAAATATACCGTGTCTTTACAATGCCTGCATGGTTACTGAAAATTCAGTCTTCTAGTTTTATCCACAACGAAGTTACAGGGGGTCTAAAATGGCCTGAATTGCTTCGAGAAAAGGATGGTACGGCCGTGCCGCTTTTTTGCTCGACTTGGTGGGGGCACTGCCGTGCCCCCAGATTTTATGTATATTATGTCGACTGGCCTATTGGTCTAGTGGTTAGTGACCCTGACTGCTATGCCGAGGGTCGTGGGTTCGATTCCCACCCAAGACAAATGTTTGTGTGATGAGCACAATCATTTGTTCTGTGTCTGGGTGTAATTTATCTATAATATGTATGAGTTTATTTGTAACATAATGAATATAACTAATATACTACATTTAAAAACTAAAAATAAAGGTAAAATATTTACAAAAATGATTGAAATAAAAGTAAAGATTACAGGGCGTTGAAAAATTCATCCACATCGCTGTCAATGGGGAAAGTGCCCAGATGTATGTATGTATTTAGAAATATATAAGTATGTTTATCAGTTGTCTAGTACCCATGACACAAGCTCTGCTTAGCTTGGGACTAGATGGCGTTGTGTGATAGTTGTGGAATATTATATGTAATAAATAAATAAAATATAAATATGTAAGCATGTTTGTTACCTTTTCATGCCTTCATCACTCAACCCATCATCCTATTTTGCATGTACGTTTTCAAGTGTACAGAAACAAACGGTTGCTATCTTTCATCCCGAAAAAAATAGGTACTGTTAACAAGGGAAACAACGTAGGTACTTATAATACTGATTAAATAATGGCTATCGAATTATGATTGAATTATAACAGAATTAAATAAAGCAGAACAGAATTTTAAATAAGCCCGAGCGAAGCGATGGCAACAACTAGTCTAATCTTAAGGTCTATATTTCTTCAGAGTAACGTAACTTTACCTTTGAAATATCAGAATATTTCTTAATAATTTTCCAAAACAACAACAATACAAAATGTAACAAGATTCCCAGTAAATCTCTAATCCAATTTGAATCGTAAAGCTGATTTGATATTGATTTACATTGCCGAATGGCTCCGATTTACATTAAGATTCGTATCAAGACGAATTTTGTTTATATTTTGGTATTATTATTATAAGTTTTGAAAACCGGATTATTCGTGCCTGAAACAATTGCCTCGTTGATATGGTCATAACAGAGAATATTGACATTTCTTCAGGATAAAGTCCTAACCCTGTATACATACAAGTGGCTAGCGATAAAAGTAATCGCTCAGTAGTCATTAATAAAGAACCACGGGCAAGAATATATGGAGACTGGACCATCGCTCAACAGCGATGGAACCTATGCCAAATGAAAGCTTTGAGGATGTTATGCATTTCTTATTATGGCAGCTAAGTCGAATTCGAGCGCCAACAAGGTGATTTCGAGCATCGAAACATATGCACTTACCTAACCTAACCTGTGGCAACATTCTCCTACTGATTTGAAACAGGTGTCATTAGAAGCGTGTGGTAGATACGATATACTTTTACTATGGCGTCACTCTTCAAATGTGTAAGGTTCACCTGGAATATCTGAAAATGTCAACTTAATCTAACTGTGGACATTTTCAGATATTCCAGGTGAACCTTACACATTTGAAGAGTGTCGCCATAGTAAAAGTATATCGTATCTACCACACGCTTCGAATGACACCTGTTTCAAATCAGTAGAAGAATGTTGCCACAGTTAGGTTAGGTTGACATTTTCAGATATTCCAGGTGAACCTTACACATTTGAAGAGTGTCGCCATAGTAAAAGTATATCGTATCTACCACACGCTTCGACTGACACCTGTTTCAAATCAGTAGGAGAATGTTGCCACAGTTAGGTTAGGTTGACATTTTCAGATATTCCAGGTGAACCTTACACATTTGAAGGATGTCGCCATAGTAAAAGTATATCGTATCTACCACACGCTTCGAATGACACCTGTTTCGAATCTTTTAATTGGTATCCTACCAGGTTAGGTTAGGTAAGGGCATATGTTTTCGATGCTCGAAATCACCTTGTTGGCGCTCGAATTCGACTTTGCTGCCATAATAAGAAATGCATAAAATCTTCAAGGCTTTCATTTGGCATAGGTTTCATCGCTGTTGAGCGATGGTCCAAAATGCGCATGGTCCTTTTCAACTTTATTGGCTTTTTTTGTTTTTTTTTTTACGTGGTAATATCATCAAATGAGGCCTCCCACCCCGGGCAGGGCGGGAGGGACTGACAGACTTGTACTGACTAAAATCCACGGTGTCCTTCATTAGCCCTTTATGTTCCGGGGTCACGGTGATGCTATAAGACCCGCGACCAACTTTATTGGCTTGGGTATAAAGTTGAAAACCTATTTAATACTAGTACTGAGCGTTTTAACTTTATCGCTTGCCAATTGTCTAAAGGTCCATGATCAAGCAGACTCATGATATAAAATTCGAGATAATTATTCTATATCTATTAATATTCTATTGCTTAAGCAAAACCAAAAACACGAAACTGCTAATTTTCTACTTTCCTTAAGCTACATTTTATCCATCAACTTGTAGAACGGTTCAAATCTAATACAAAATTAACGAAACCCGCATTAAGGATAAAAGTGAATAATTAATCAGTTCGAATAAATGCGTACCCTCATCAAAATTATATCGGCGCGTCCCAAGCACTCACTGATCGATCAAAACGCCAAGAGATTAGATAAGGGTAGGTTACTCACCAGGTAACTCCAAAAAGTTTGACGTCCGCCTCTGTCGACCTCTCATAGTGTTCTGAAAGTTCAACGGCCCAATGTCTTCGACAGAATCGCAGTTCGACATGGTAGATTCCCTCGACCCTCGTCTGCTCGCCAAATACGCCAAACCACCCTTCATAGACCCCCTACGCATCGGAGAACATGGTCTACTGATGCTTGTGGATCGTGTGTGGGGGGTATCATCCGTCATGTCCGTCAAATCTGACGTCGATTTCCGACAAATCTTCGAAGAGATTGTTGTGCACTCATCGTCTGCATCGTGAAGGATAGCTGACGGTGTCCCAGGCATCGCGTCTGTTGAATCATCAGTGTGACTGGAGACTATGCTCGGTGACGTCACCAGCCTCGGTGAGCTGACTGTGGAAGTAGAACTGTACAGTTTCCTCGTATGCTTAGGGGACACATAGCCAGGGTTCGTGTGTATGTGCACAGGGGGCGGTTTGGGCGATCTGGACTTCTCCCGACGACTGTGCTTAAGTGATGTGGTGTACTGCAGGCTTGTGCGCTCCACGCAAGGACTGGATCGACCCGATGGGGACTTTTGGGGGAAGTTGAAGTGCCTTGGAGACATTGGGGATCTGTGCCCGTGGGCTAATGGCGATTTGGGAGGTTGATTGTGCTTGTCATAACTGCAGCCGGATTGAGGCGTGTAGTAGCCCGATGAAGAAGTGCTGGATGCAATGGAAGGAGATTTCTGAGGGAATATGAAGTGGCGAGGGCTTTTTGGAGTGTGTGGTTTTGGGGAAACTGGTGGATAACCTCCGGGGCTGTTCACCGCCATCTTGAATCACTTGAACTTTCACTTTGTCACCATTTCACCGTTCATCTGCAAAGAAAGAAATTGTAGATGTTATTGCGAGGCTTCACTGGCTTCACTGTATTGATATTGTTATGAGTATCATACTAAGAATTTCTTGAGAAAATAATATTCTTTTGATCTGTATGTTCACAATATTTTCTACGATATTAAATACGAGAGGCTGCTGTGTTTAGTCATGTAAACTAACGTTGTATATATTTTCAATGATATTCTCCAAGCCGCGAATAGGTAAATGTAAGTACCCTTCTTTGAATTAAAATTTAAAATTCGAATATTTTTAATTATCTAATATATTTTATTATGATGCTAAATATTAGTTACTCGTTCGTACACTAGAGGCCCTTATTCATTATCCCCACAATAAACGCCGTAAACACTTCAAGTACGTTATCTGTAGGATAAATACGGATATTTCATGCTGCGGAATCCGTTTTCAAACTTGTCGGAATGTCTGACCCGGGAATTACGACAAAACTTCCAAAAGGTCTCGACGAGGAAAATAAAACTTATTTCAAAGACAAAGTTTGAAAGATCATTGTTTTGTTTTTTGTTTTTGTTTTATTGTGTTGTTTCTGTCTAAGCTGAGTTATTTGTTTGCATATTTTTGGAGGAAATGTGAAGAATTTTATCTTGTGTTTTTTTTTTTTGTTACTTGAAGTATGATGGGAAAGTCTGAAAGTGGCATTAGAGACTATAAAGTTGTATGAAAATCGCGGTCATGCCTACGAAGTATGTATGTAGATGGCTTCAATAATAGAGGAAGGCGACATAAATATTATGGATGGATGAATTATGTGGACGATGATAGGTAATTATGAGTAGATGGAAATTTAATTCTCATGTGGATTGTGAGCTTGACTATCATTGTGCCGATTGTCATTACTGCCAATGGCCTGATGGCGAGAACATAAAAAATATGTGAAATATGTACGTAGGTACAACAGATATTTAAATAAACGTATACTAATTTCGTCTATTACAACGTGTTTCACTGAACAGTGCATGACCAAAGCAATGGCCAATAAAAAAACATTGATATTGGACTTGACTTTTTTTAAGTTATATTTTTTATCCTAATAAAAAATCGAAAATATGCTCTTTTATTGCCTTTAAGGCGGAACAAAGTTGGCCAGTTCGCCGGGACAGCTTTTTTTTTTATCGTGGTAAAATCATCAAATGAGTCCACCCACCCGGGCAGGGCGTGAGGGACTGTCAGACTTGTACTGACTAAAATCCACAGTGTCCTTTAATAGCCCATTATGTCCGGGGTCACGGTAATGATATAAGTCCCGCGACCAGGGCAGGCTTTGGCCTAGAGGAGGGCCCCGTCATCATGCTGACGCACTTTGAGGCGCGCGTGGAACACAACGCGCCGTCGACCCGGGTCGCTGGGTCAGCTAGTATAGATTTAAAGAACATCCGTACCTGAAGTAAACATAATACGTGGAAGTCTCTCAAGAGTTTTACCTACCTTCTTAAGTAATAAATATTAAGGTTTATTTTGTATTGTAGCGAGAGTGAAAGCCAATCTGATATTTAGACACACATGATTGATAATACCTTTTGATGGATTAGACTAATAAACATAATCCGACGTTTAACTAAAGCAGAAAGGCGAATTATTCTTTTTGGAAACCTTTATCTTAAGGTGGATTGGCGTAGAAATAAATGCAAGTAATATTAACAATTCAAAACATTTAATTAAACTTGACATGCAGAAAAATAATTGTAAATACACAATTTTGGTACACCTACCAAAATTGTTTGTCAGAGTCAACGGTTTTCTCAATTATTTATTTTAGTTATTATTCGTTTTTGCTTTTGTATTGAATTTTGTTATTTTGGGTTTATTAATTTTTAAAAAAAGGGTAAACATGCTTTCCGAGGCACGGAGGAAACTCGCTATGCAATGAAAAACTTATCTATCAACGCACAGCCCAAACCACTGGACGGATCGGGCTGAAATTTGGCATGCAGGTAGATGTTATCACATAGGCATCCGCTAAGAAAGGATTTTGATCAATTCTGCCCCCAAGGGGATAAAATAGGGGATGAAAGTTTGTATTAAACTTCGTAATCTATACTAATATTATAAAGAGGTAAAATTGTTTGTTTGTTTGTTTGTTTATATGTAATGGGTAATCTCCGAAAGTAATGAACCGATTTTGAAAATTGTTTCACTGGTAGAAAGCTACATTATCCCTGAGTGCTATAGGCTATAAATTATAAAGATACCATGCATAGTAACTGAACTATCTCAAGTTTTGTTTAGCCGGGCGGAAAAAAATTGCTCTTCTAACAGAGTTATTAGCATGCGCTGCCTTAACAGTTGCTTAAAATTGAAAATAATGTACAACAAAAATGTCCGCTTTGAATAGTTCTACAATAAAGTCCGCGACACCATATTTCTATCTTTTATGTTTTAGTAGATATAGAAGCTTTTACGAGTTAAAAAATGTATTTTTCGTCATACTTACTTTTGGACGGTTTTTTAATGAACTAGATATTAAACCCTATCCAAAAAAATATTATTATGATCACAAGAACATCATAGAGATATGATTTGCCCCAAACAGTATGTCAATTGGTTAAATAATTTCGAAGATAACATAAAATTACTAAATCGCAAAATGCCGCCGTCCATTCTCGAACCACATTATACATTTGGACGGTTTTTTAATCAACTAAATATTAAAACTTAACAAAAAAAATATGATTATAATCACAAGAACATCATAGAGATACGATTTGCCAAATACAGTAAGTAAATTGGTTAAATAGTTTCGAAGATAATAATATATAAAATTACTAAATCGCAAAATGCCGCCGTCCATTCGCGAACAGCATTAGAACATGCTTTGTACGGACGTTTTATCCATTGGATCATCGCAAACGATGGCCCACCTTCTCAATTGTACTCTTTGTAATTCCACCTGCACTCTAAGGGATCTATCCGAGGCCACCACCGCCGTCAACGTGGCAGAGTTTTGGTCGAAACATACAATATAAAGGAATCATCGACACGACAAAGAAAGATCCATTGGATGGCGTTGTGCAATTACGCGTTGGTCTTTTTTTAATGTGGTAAAATCATCAAATGAGTCCTGAGCCCTGGGTGAGGCGGACTGTCAGACTCTTACTGACTAAAATCCACCCATGTTCCTTTCGATGCCCTGTACGTTCCGGGACCGCGGTATCCTGGGTTAAGAAAAAACCCGAGACCCTAGCAGGCATTTGGCGCGAAACACGGCGCACCACCGACCCGGGCTTGGTCCTCGGTCGGACGGCGAGCCACACATTACTCCGCCCGCTCCGCCGCTGTGCCCTCTGCTAATCAGAGGGACACGCGTTGGAGCGTTCACACGACATGCTATTCACATAGGGGCAAAGAGACCCCTTAGGCACACAGTGCCTAAGGAAGAGTTTTTGACGGGCGCACGTGGAGGTTTCCTGTCTTAGCACCCCTACGTGTTGGTTTTTAAAATTGTTTTGATTGCTCGGTTTCTTAAAACACAAAACACGGTTTACACGGCAAGCACGCGCTGGGGAATCTAGCTCCGAGCGTTCACAGCGTCTTGCCAACCAAAGCTGGAGAACATCGAGAACATCTAGCGCTGAGCGCTCGCAGATGCTTGCTCCCCTCTTTGAGGAGTAGCTGGATAGACCCCACGGCGTCCTCATCTATCGCTTGACACCGGTCCTCACCGGACATGCATGCTTCGAGAGGTACGTGTGTCTAATAATGAAGGAGGAAACGCCCGAGTGTCACCACTAGGAGGACCGCCCGGAGGACACGGTGGAGCGTACGATGCAGGACTGCCCTGCTTGGGCGGAGCACCGCCGTGTCCTCACGCAGGCGATAGGTGGAGACCTCTTGCACCCGGCATTGGTCGCGGCCATGCTGCGGGGTGAGACGGAGTGGGAAGCGGTCTCCTCCTTCTGCGAAGCAGTCATGCTCGCGAAGGAGGAGGTGGAATAGGTGAGAGAGAGGACAGCATCCTCCCTCCACCCCAGCCGTAGTAGTAGACGCCCACGGCGACGGATGTCGCGGGACGACCATCGGGCATGCGGGCTTCGAGTAAAGGGCAACTCACTGTCCGACCATGGACCATGCCCGGGTCGACTGCGCGTTGCGTTCCACACGCGCATCAAAGAGTGTCAGGATAATGACGGGACCCTATCGAGGGCCATAGCCTAGCTAGGGTTGCGGGACATACGTATACCGCGACTCCGGTGTTCAAAGGGCAACCGAAGAACACCGTGGATTTAAGTCAGTACAAGTCTGACAGTCCCCCTCCCACTCTGCCCGGGTTGGAAGGACTCATTTGATGTCACGAAAAAAAAAGCCAAAGTGCGAGAACATCGCAGGCCCGTGCTCGGGAATCTAGCGCTGAACGTGCGAAGCGTCTTAGTGATTTAAAGCAGCATATCTCAGCAACAAGGGATAGGGACACTCGCGCTGAGTGCTCGCAGTGGCTCGCTAACCAAACAATGAGAACATCGCAGGCCCGTGCTCGGAAATCTAACGTTGAACATGAGCAACGCCTAGCAACAGAAAGTCGGCTGGCGGTTACTGTCAGTATGCAATAAAAACATAATCCTCCTTCTGGAAGTCAGGAAATAAATCATAGCACTCGGCACTCAGTACTAACCGAACCACACTCATCATTTCATCACAAGTTAAAATTTTACCGCCCAACGAAGTGGGCAAGGGTCAGCTAGTTTTTTTATAAAATTGTTAAGTTCCGACATCCACACGAACGAAGTCCCGGGCTAGTAAATGATAAATACAAACAGATGATAAATGATTTAGAAATTGACGCATCTAATAATTAAAGATACATTTTACAACTACTTTGTGTAATTTATTTCATCGTCACCATCACTTTTATGGTGACAAATACGTACCCTAGTTGACCGTTGGCCAGTGTCTTGGATCATGACATTCGTTTATGTTTACGAGTGTGACGACTGTCATTACTTCACGCTGGATTAAACCTGGTATTTACGATGTCCTAGTGTAGTGTCGGTATCGGCTAAAACATTTTTGGGATTCGGTCTCTAAAAATGTTTTGGCCGAAATTGGATAGGTATAGTTAAATAGCAAAAGCAATATTAACATGTTGTGTTGTATACATTTAGGCAGTAGTTTGAGTTCAATTTTAAAGTACAGTAATGAGTTTATGAACGCTCTATGAATTTAAATTGAGGTATCTCATTGACTAGTAAAAAATTTCGTTATTATTTTTATTGAAAACTTTCATGTCAAAACGTTTATAACCTATGATATACCTAAGTTAAATTAATGCATGCTCTGCAAATTACTATTAACATAATCGTCTTTGAACAAATACATGACCCAAACCCGTCCAAGCTATGTGAACAAACTTATTTCAACATATTCAATCCCAAATATTAGCAAGATCCTCTGCAAATAGCAAAACCCTTTATAATATTATTTGCTTCATTTAGCAACAAAGTTTGGTTTCGGCCGAAACTAAAATATTGGTATAATCGGTTTCGGCTTTTCGGTGTTCGGCAAAAGATTGACCTTGAGGCAAACACTAGTGATATTGACACTGGCAATAAACTAGCGATTTTAATTTCTCGCTTCATCCATAATGTTGGCAACACGTTATTTTCTACTTGTCGCACCAGAAATTACCTTTTACGGATAGTGTAAAGTATTTACGAAAATATTTTGAGTAGTTATTTATAAGTATCTTTTATGTAATGATACACCCACGATTTAACAGTTACGGTACTAGGAACCAAGCCTTAAAATGTTCTTCGAATTTTAACTCTCTTTTGAAATAACATTTTTATAATTATATAATATGTTCACAACTATCACACAACGCCGTCTAGTCCCGAGCTAAGCAGAGCTTGTGTTATGGGTACTAGACAACTGATAAACATACTTATATATTTCTAAATACATACATATTATAGATAAATAACACCCAGACACAGAACAAATGATCATGCTGCATGGGCCCTTATTTCAATTAATTGAGTGCTGTTATGCAGTAAGCATTGATCATAAAAGAGAAATGATGAAAAACAGTGCAAAGTTATTATTTGTGCCGTATTCTGCACGCGAGTTTGTTCAGTGGATGGGGGACCGTCTATCATAGTGGTTTCCTCCGTAGAAAACACGTACATTGGAAAGCACGTAATGTGTAACGTTGGTCCCGGCTGTCATTTTTAGGTCTGTGACAGCCGTTGCTATTAGTTAGAAGCTCCAAAATCTGATAACCAATGTTATTAGCCCAGTATCGTATTACCCAGTTACTGGGTTGTGGCCTAGCGCAGTTTGGCAGTAGTCATAATATGTCATCGACAATTCGCTTCTAGAATATTGCTCTAGTTTTGTTTACAGTAAATCATAATTATTCTGTCACACAATAATTCAAAATGAACTTTAAAAAAACGAATAATAGATTCAAAATTTAAGCTAACGCTGTCCAATCCAGATTTCGTCGATACTAGTTACACTGGCGGCGCAAAAAACGACATGTCAAACCAAAAATGGAAGTTTGCCCGAGGCGCTGTTAAAATCCCCTCGTCGGATTTGCACGGCTCTGGGTATTTGAGCTTTATAAAAACAGGTATAGTAGCTATAGTGCTCAAACACGCTGCGGACCTAGCGCGGAGGCGGTAGCGGGTGCGGGAATATCAAACATTATGAAATCGCCGCTCGTGGACATATTGAAATGACTAAGTTAAGGTGGGAGCCTAGCGCGGTGGCTTTGAGGTGGCAGGTGTATCAAACCATTTCAGTCGTATTGTCAATACCATCTAGTTACCGATAAACTAGAATAATGTAAAATGGTTGATAATTCAGTTGTACGCAATACATAGTAATAACCTATGTATCATTTTAAAATTAACTTCTTTAAACAAGGTTTATAGAAACTTTTGGTTAACCCTAGTTTGCAACTGAAGTCGCCGCAAAAAAAAAAAATGTTTGAGCGGCAGTATGGTACCTACGGTACTTTCACAGTTTTTATGTCTTGTGACTGGGACTGTAGCACTATAACTATTTTTGTACTAGTTTTATTTTGTCTTTTGACAGTTCAAAAGTGCCGGTTATGGCCTAGTTGAAATAAACGTTTTGATTTTGATTTTAAGGACACCGATCGCGCCCTTTCTGCGCCCGCCACAGTCCTATGCCCACGTGTTCACTATGGATACAGACAGACATAGATAGATGCAAATGCAATAGGACAGCCATAAGCCATGTCGATCCGATACTTTCATGTGTACGTTCGCATGGCTGGCTCTGTAAATGTCAATTTTACGACTCGTAGATTTTGTTTTTTCTGCAGTCTGGTTTCGCAGATGGATAGATAGACTATAAACAGGCTTTGTAGTACGCTGAACTTTTGAGTTGGTGCGTTGGATGATACTTCTAAGCAGTAGTAAAAAGGATTGAGTTTTCTACGTTGTAAATTTATATAAATCAGCTGGTTGACTAAGCTTGACTTCAAGCGTCAGGGAGTGTCAGCATAATGAGTCCCCCCCCCCCCTTTAGAGGGTCAAAGCTGGGCGGGGTAGCGAGACTCATGAATTACCGTGACCCCGGAACGTATAGGGCTATTGAAGGACACCGTGGTAATTGAATAAAAAGACTACTATAATAACTCCGATTCCGAGCTGTAAATTGATATCAAATTCATTCAAATCACACCATTACTTAAAGAGCTATCCCGGATCAATTCCAAGTAAGTGATTCCTTGAATATACTTTTGCTCACACCACACCATCAGCCTATAATGGTCCCAATGCTGGGACACAGGCCTCCTCTCTGAGAGAGGGAGTGGGCCATAATCCACCACGCAGGCCCAGTGCGTATTGGTAGATATCACATATCTTCCAATTTTTGGTTCTAGGACATGCCGGTTTCGTCACGATGTTTTCCATCACCGTTTTGAGAGTAGTGGTGATGAAATAAATTACACAAAGTAATGCGCCTGGCGGGGTTCGAACCCACGACCTACAACTCGTAAGTTAGGAACGATACCACTGGGCCATCACTCCTCGCTACTTTTGCTCGCTAGTGTACTACTAACCCTAGTTACAGCTAATGTATCTCATTTACACGTTTACTATGAACTAAACGATGGAGTCTGTAAACTTGTTAGCATCAAGTCTTCTCATCTAGGAACAAGAACAAGAAATTGATATCGTTCCAAAGGCTTATATTTCAGAATTTCATAATGATGGCTTAACTATCTACAAAGGCACTCTTAAGCCTTGTTTGCACGGAGAGTTTGTCGTCCGTTTTTGTTGAGGAAATGTGCATTCGAGATTCGTGGGTGATGTGGATATAGCTCAGTCGCAAAATGTTCCTTTCACAAAATGTCCACAGGTAGGAGAATGTCTCTTTTGCAGAATGTCCCTTTCGCAAAATATTTCTGTAAATATTAATGAAATTGTAGAAGGGAGACATTGTGATTATACCACTGATATGTTAAATTGTTCATAAAGAAGGAATACTGTTACAATAAATACCACCTTATATTTTATGCAAGCCTGGTACATTTGTTGGGTTATTCAACAAAAATACGGCACCAACACCTTTATTATCGTGTTCTCCTAGTACTTTCTGTGCAAATTCTTGTTAGTGCCTGCCTCCTTTTTTCAGCTATCCGTGTAGAGAAATGCAATGTAAGGAATTTAAAATTTTCATAATTAATCATTGAGCTATTATTACCACGTATAGAGACGACACCACGCATCACCACTGTGTTCCATCCAGGATGAGTGCGCGTGCCTGGAGCACGCCACAGAGCTGTCATACAACTGTATGAACTTGCGCGCATGGACACAGTGGTGATGCGTGGTGTAGTCTCTATACGTAGTAATAATAGCTCAATGTAATTAATTAAGAAATTGGTGGTTTACACATACTTTTTTTTCGTGGCGTATTTTTTTTTTGTAGCAAATGTTCATCAAACCTTTCAGCAAAACGTGGATAAGAAGAACCAAATCGCAAAAAAGTACTATGTTTCACTTCTTCTTTTATTTATGTGGCGAATCGGGGACTAAAGAGGATTGGCCAATATTTCTGTTTATGATTTTAGCTTACAAGAGCATTTTAAACAAGATGAGATGTGGGCGGACAGTCCACCCACGACTTGAAAAGGTTGGAATCATCACCCACGCTGGAATAAATTAAAATTTGGATATTGCAAACCACAGACAATTCGATTATTGACTTGGAATATGCCTTAGGCTATAATTTTAGACAGGGACAAAAAAAGGGACTGTTGGCGACCAGCAACCTCTTTTATACCTATATGTTTCTTTTTTACATAGATTTATGCTATATGTGTCGGTCTAGAAAAGTCTGCAAAAATGTGTTAGCTAGAACCAGATAGAATAATAAACTCGATCAAAAAGTGTGTGTTTTCTTAAGCTATTAAGCCATCCTCATCTTCAACAGGGACAATAATGAATACGTTTGCACATTGTACTGAATTTATGCTAGATATTCAGTTTTGCTCAAAGTACAAACGTTTATGTAAAAAATAGAAGATAGATACAATAAAATATCCTAACATAGGTACGACACAGCAAGATATAGGTTTTTCAGAGTTCACAAATTGCACAATTTCGACCCATGACAACAGTATCAAAGTTCAATTTTTGAATTCCATAGATCGATTTCACAAACAGGTCATTTATCTTAGAAACTAACACTACAACTATTAGTTCCATAAACTCTATGAGTATAATATACTGCTCATACAACACATAGTTTAACGGTCATAAACTCAGACAGAGGTTATAATAGTCCCTAAGCGGCCATTTGTAACTAAAATTGCCAACATAGAGGATTATAAAACAGAATTACAATATAACGTGTTTTTTTTTTGTCTAGCCCTTTTTGTCCCAGTACACATGTAACATGATCTATTCTACCAAAAATATAAAAAGTTATTTCATGGTTTTTTCTATACAATTTGATTTATATTGCAGGAGTGTGGCACGATCCTTATACCATTCATTGGTGGTAAAGTCATGAAATGAATTCTTCAACTCTAGCTGTAGCGAAATGACCAACAGACTCTTACTGACTAAAAATAAACAAAGTTCCTTCATTTACCCTTAATTTTCCAGGATCGCAGTTTCCTGCTTAGACAGTCTCGCGACCCCACTCTTCTACCGTTCAGGGTCGAAATGTCCAACAGGGTCGAAATGTCCAACAGGGTTAAAATGTCCAACGGGGTCCATATGATCAAATCACAAAATGTCCTAATGTCAAAATGTCCAAAACTCAAAATGTTCAAAAGTGTCAATATGTCCAAAACTCAAAATGTCCAACAGTTTCAAAATGTCTAAATCTCAAAATGTCCAATTCTACACTCCTTTCGTCGAAACTCAACAGCGTAACAGGTCATTGTCACATGAAACCACAAACTCTTAAAACGACATTGCCCTTTCAATAGGTTTTACAACTTGGAAATAAAGGAAGCCATACTCTTTACATCGTCAGCCATTACAATACATTTATTATACATTTTTTATCACCGGTCTGTTTACGGCTGGGGCCTGAAATCAGTTATACATTGTAGAAAGATTCAAAAGGTTAACTTTTGAGGTTTTAGTCACGGTATCGTATTACCCAGTTACTGGGTTGTGGAGTTCTGATAGACAGTCGCTCCATGTAAAACACTGATATTCAGCTGAACCTGGTTTTACTAGAAGTCGACCCTAATATAGTTGTGAAAAGGATAAGCAGATGGTGATGAGTCACGGTTACAAAGACCTTGAAAGAAAGATAGAAAAGAAAGAAAGAAAATAAGTTTAATTGGCAAGCCTGAGAGCAGTGGTGGCCCAGTGGTATCGGTCCCGACTTACGAGTTGTAGGTCGTGGGTTCGAACCCAGCTTGGCGCATTACTTTGTGTAATTTATTTCATCACTACTGCTCTCAAAACGGTGAAGGAAAACATCGTGAGGAAACCGGCATGTCCTAGAACCATCAAATTCGAAGACATGTGACATCTGCCAATCCGCACTGGGCCCGCGTGGTGGATCCCCACTCCCTCTCACAAGAAAGGAGGCCTGCCCCAGCAGTGGGAACGTTATAGGCTGATGATGATGATGATGATGAATTGGTAAGCCTTAGGCACACAATTACAGAGAAAAATTACAAAATTCACATACATAAATACCCAAACCCGGAACAACTTGCAGATCATACAAATATTTTGCTCCGTTCAAACGCAAAAAAGCTCGCAAAATCGTCATTTGTTTTGAAAAACTGACACGGAAAAATAGACTTTACTCGCTTCATTGACCAGCCAACCTTCTGTTCTCTCTCACACCACATCAAAAGGATCAGTTTTGTCTATCAAACGTAAACTGAACCCGCTGAAGGCCAAAGGGTGTCTTGTAATTTGTCCTTTGAGTCGCGTCGTTACTTTTCAATGGCGTCGACTACATCAAAGTAATCGGTGTCTATTCAGACGCTGTGATGTCAGCACGCGGCTGTCGATATGGATTTATATCATTTGTGGGGTGAAATTAAGTTTGATAGTTCAGGTTTTGGATTGCGATGTTCATGTTTCTCGAAAGACCAATGGCCGGCGGACTGGACGAGTCCTTTTTTAGCTATTAAAGTCATCAAATGAGTCCTACCGGTCTGAGTAGAGTAAAAGACACAGTCAGACTCATACTAAACATACGTACCTAAAATCAATCGCGTTCCTTCAATAGCCGTTACGTTTGAAGGTCACGGTTAACCTTTTGGAGTAGTTCCGCTATACAACATGTCCCAAAATTCAACGATAAGCCGGCACCAGAGGATGGACCTACTAATGACCACTCGAGAAAATAAAAGCTTTTAAAAAAAAAATGTAACCGCCTTCAAAACCAACCACTAAAATAGGATAAAATAACCTTTAAAATAACTTTTCTTTCGGAAGTCGGTGGTTTTATTTTTCATTGTCTTTTTTGCCACCGACTTCCGAAAGAAAAGTTATTTTAAAGGTTATTTTATCCTATTTTAGTGGTTGGTTTTGAAGGCGGTTACATTTTTTTTTTAAAAAGCTTTTATTTTACTCTTTTTAGTTTAAATATTCAACCCAAATTCTTGTCAAATAGGTACATCATTTTCTTACATGTGCACTAGAATTTTGTAATCCGTAGCACCGGTAATAACATCGCTCATGTACAAAATTAGCTAATAAAATTCCCTATCTCAAAAATTACTGAACCGATTTTGATGAAACTTGCAGTGTTCCCTCAGTTGAACAATACCTAGTATAACAAAAAAAGAATGACTTAAATCGGATTTGTAGTTCCAGAGATAAGCGAACACAAACTAAATCAGTTGATGCCTTCTCCTTACTGTTGAGGAGTTGTACCTTCCATTATCAGTTCAGCTACATGAAATTATGATTACCATACGCAAATACTTAAATTACTTCATAATATTTACGAAAAACTATATGTGGCCCTATAAAATTTGAGGGTTGCCCTCGATTTCTCCAGGATCCAATCATCAGATCTTGACTTGGTGAATATGGGACCACTCCGGAAGCATCTCCTTTCGAACAAAAAAAGAATTTTGAAAATCGGTCCACAATCGCCGGAGCAATCGCGTAACAAACACACAAAAAAAAAAAAAAAAAAACATACAGTCGAATTGATAACCTCCTTCTTTTTGAAGTCGGTTAAAAAAAGAAAAAAAAAATACCTCTACTTTTACTTTTAATTACTTAAAAAAATGGAAATTCTTCGAAAATGTATACCCCTTATGACACTTTTAACTACCATGACCATAATTTTTCAAATATTTCAGTTTTTTTGTTTGTATCGGCAACCTAAGTAGTACTACTATTCACCATAATCTTTGAAAATTACAGAATTTTCGTAGTTTTATACAAAAAAACAACCAAAAAAAATTATTTCCCTAAATTTTTTTTAAAAGTATGTTTTTTTTTTTTCTCGAGTAGTCATTAGGTGGTCCATCCTCTGGTGCCGGCTTATCGTTAAATTTTGGGACATGTTGTATACTCCTCGGACAGTTCCCCCTCTCCGGGAACAGTTCTGCTACAGCAGACGAGTACTGAAGTGGAGACTGAATACTGGCAACCGGGACTTTCCCCCAGCTAGATAGACCGATGACCTTAAAGGTGCATTCACACTCATCAGTCACCGTCACGTCACGTCACCGGCCCGGTTTAAAAAACAAAATATTTCTTCACTCCTTTATGATATTTGTCACCGGCCAGTCACCGGCACGTGATCTATCGGTCACGTCACCGGTCAGACATAATTATTTCCATACAAGTTTCATTCGGTGACGTGACGTGAGTGATGTGTGTGAATGCATGTTTAGAAGGTAGCTGGGACAGACTGGATATGGCAGGCATATTATATTGACAGGTTGTGTGGCGCAGCCTGAAAGAGGCTTTTTTGTGAAGATTTAATGGAGGTATAATCTTAAGTGGATACTGGGTGTCGGTAAGAAACCCGAAAGTTTTATGTGAAACCTGTTACTTCTGATGTAATTTTTCATACGCTGTGCATACTTCAAGTACGCTGTAAATAAAATATGGTGTGCTATGGTCTCAGCACGCGTAGCATGGCGCTGTAGAAACGGGTTTGTCGACGGGAAAATAGACAAAATGACAGAACATAAAAGATTTTTATCGATTTAAGCATACCAATGTTTAAAATATAGACAAAATATGTTTCTATTCTTTAATACGATGATAATAACGATGAAATAACTTTATTTTCTTGGTAGAATAGAGATAGAATCGCCATGCTACGCGTGCTGGACGCCTACTTATTGAAAGCTCCGTGATTAAAGTAATTAAATATACTATCTGAGACACGTATTCTTCACTGATGCGACACAACTACTTATTAATTATATTTTCAGCACGAACTATCTAAGTAGTTGTACACTAAGGATTCTTAACTTAATACCCTCGTTTCACTCGGGAATTAACACTTGAACCTCCTCGCTGCGCTACGGAGGTTCACCCCAGAATCCTTAGTGTCGTTTCGGGATTCAATACGCCCGTGACGTAAGGCAATGCTTTACTCCCTTGATGCGTAATCTACTATTATTCAGAAATTTTCAAAGAATAATGTTCAAACTATAAATAGCCTGTAACGTGTTATTTCAAAAACGAGAAATTTTCCATAGCTAAAGCGTTCTGGCCTCTCTATTTTAATTGTAATACCTAATTCCGTAAATTCAATCTTCAAAATAACGCCAAAAATAGACAGATATCTATTTTGTGTACGGTTTAAATACGAAATAGGCTGGTATACGTCGGTAAAATCCTACTAATATTATAAACGTGAAAGTTTGTATGTGTAGATGGATGTTTGTTACTCTTTCACGCAAAAACCACAGAACGGATTTGGCTGAAATTTGGTACACAGATAGTTTATAAACTGGATTAACACATAGGATAGTTTTTATCCCGATTTCATGTTCCCGTGGGATAATTTTCGAGTTGTAGCGGGTGAAGCCGCTGGCAACAGCTAGTAACTCTATGAAATGAACGAGTAAAATCCGTAAATCGTGTTCCATTGTTAAAAGAGGCAGCACGAAATATTTCACATTTTAATTAAACTTTTCATACATTTTACATTCTCCATTTTGTTTTTGTTCCAGTAGGCAATATTCGAATGAACGTAAGTAATTACTATCTCCCGTGGTGCATGAAAACGGTTAAATATTGAGTCTTTATTATTTACATACAAAGCAATTCAGGAATGGAAACGAAATAAAAAGAGAGTTCTGTGAAATACCGATTTTCAATACGTACTCGTATACCGTATTTGCGCATTTACGCATAATTTTGCTATTAATTTAAAACCGAATAAAACTGATTGCCTGGATGGTCTAGTAGTTGGGCGTAACAGAGCATGACGTATTCGGTTTGTTTCCCGGGTCGGGCATAGGCTAGCCCCTTTTTGCTGTTCCCAACATGTGACTAACAGTACGGGAAAATTGTAGGTGGACTATTAGGTCCTGTATCCCTTGGCCTTATCGACTCGGGGCACATAGCCTTGATGTTATGTTATAAGAATATCATCGCATAAAGGTTAGGTTAAATTACACGTGAACGTGTACTGCGTGTAGGATATTTGAACGAAATTTTAATAAACTTGCATGTTGGTCTTTAAAATTACAAAATTACTGCTGGGAACTACGTGCGAGAGTGGCCGCTATTAGGTGCGTCAACACACGTCCATAGTGCGGCAAACGACTGAGGCGCCTTTTAGCAAAACAAAAGTCGAAACTGTATGGCTCGGGCGTTCGGTCGTTCGGTCGCTCGACCACGGCAGTTCACGCTCTTGCCTCGGCCGAATCACGTCCACACTAACCGAGCTGCATCGCGTGCGGCAATGCCCTCGCGAGGCTGCTCGCTCTGTGTGGAAGCACCTATTGAACTATACATGGCCGCGGCCGAGGACCCTTATCCATTTTGTCAAGTAGTATTATCCTATAACAAATAAATTCATTTTTCGATGCAGACCTTTTTAACTTCTTAAAATCTTTCAAACAAATTCAGACTTTCCTTCCACCTACCTGATCTCCCCTAAACGACACTGATAAGTAGATATTGATATTGCTGCTTCGAAGAATCTCAGATCACAAATGAATGTAAGCAATATTGAAAATCACGACACTATTGAGATTCCAATAGAGTACTTGTTGATAGCAAATGAACGGTTCAATTGAACGTCAATGAGTTGCAATATTCAACTAGATGAATAAGGGTCACTTCACACTGAGACGCGACGAGACGCGACGAGACGTTCGTGACGATACTGGAAATGTGTTTATTTTCGTGTAATAAATAAAGTTTGAGACGCTATTAAAATGTGCGCATGACGTCGAGCTGCGTCACGTCTTTGATGAATTAATACAGATAGCGCGCGAGTTGAATGCAGTCGGGGTCTGAGGTGAAGAGACCCCGCTACCCGCACGCCCCACCTCACGCGCCTGCAGTGTAGTACTGTGCCATCCTTGTCAACAGCACTACCGCATTCCTAAGCTCTGCATTCAACCCGCGCGCTTAGTGTATGTATCTTTTCGTGTAGGAAATTAAATTAAATTTTGTGCCGCTCTATTGAAATATGCAAGGATGGTCGCATCTCGGTCTGTACTGACCCTTGTAAACAGTGCAATACCGATAAATTACTTTCTATGAAGCGAAATGTCAATTGTGCAATAAATATTTTATTGGTTTTGCTATTCATGTATTATGAGAGGAACTTGGCTTCAAATAACATCTGAGTCAGCATTAGTTTCAAGTCTATAATGGAATTGTGAATGATAGTTGGTCTGAAAAACAGTTTATTTGTCTTACTCAAAAATATTCTACCTCACATTGTCGCATTTAAACTTTGTTTCGCGTTCGAACTTGGCGCTACTTGCGATTTGTCCCATTCGCAGTTGGAAAGAATTCAACATCAGCCCATAAAGGTGCATTCACACACATCAATCATGTCACGTACGTCGCTGTCACATCACTGACAAAGGATCAGTGACGTTTTGTGTCCGTTTTTACAAACACCAGTCACCGTTATTTCGTTCGACAGTCACGTTGCCGGTTACGGGTTGGGCACACGTGTAGCAATGACGGACGGTAGCACGACGCTGACTGAACTGAGACGTGACGATCTCGGGTGTGTGGGGAGAAAAGTATGAAACTTGTACGGAAATATTATTTGACGTCCCTGACCGGTGACGTTACTGATAGATCACGTGCCGGTGACTGACGTGAGGGAACAAAGTCATACTAGGAGTATAGAAACATTTTTTTAAACCGGGCCCGTGACGCGACGGTGACTTACTTCTGTTAATGCACCTTAAATTTTACCACTCGTGAGACACAGGACTTCTCTGTGACAGGGAGTGGGCCATAATCTACCACGCGGGCCGAGTGTATGAATTCATTCACCAAAATAATTTAACTAAGGCGAGCAGCTAAAAGCTAATTTAATTAACACAAAATCTAGCGAAATTCTTGAAACCCTTTCATACCACGTGGTACCTTCGTCCTTCGCTATAAATAGCAACACTGAATGTTCCCAATCCTTCCCTCGGGCGTGATATGGGAAGTGTACTAAGGGATTAAGTCAAGGGTATAGCTCCGAAGCTCGAAACGTAACCTTGAACTGACGACGAAAAGGTCCAATTTGCGTTAATGAAAGTCAAGGAAATACAGGACGAGTGGATTCGTAGTAGTGATCGGTGTTGCCCTTTTTCTTATGAGGTAAATGGACATGTTGCTTTCAACTTCCAATGACTCAATAGACGACGATAGGCATAGGAATTTGCCAAATACAAGATACATTTTTCAATGGCGACCGCGACCGCTGACCGCAACCTCTAGTCACCCAATCGCTATGAAAGAACATTGCGACGATTGATTTCACCTGATACCTACGATGTAGTATTATTTATTAACTGTTTTTTTTTATGTGGTAAAATCATCGAATGAGATCTCCCAGGACGAGAGGGAATGTTAGACTTGTACTGACTAAAACCCACGGTGTCCTTCAATAGTCCCGCGAAACCGGCAAGCTTTGGTTCTCTAAGGGGGCCCCGTGATGTTGCTGACAGGTCTTTGAGGCTTACGTTAAGGATAATATGTATTACCTAAGGGCATAAATATCTTCCGTACAAGTCAAAATTGCAGAATTTCGCTTGAAATTAATAATCTGTGTGGATTGCTTCAGTTGGATCTTCGTTTGTAACCAATCAACGACCAAATTGGCCTATCCGATTGTTAAAGATGAAAAACAAAGGATGAAATAGAATATTAATTTCACTACCACAATGAAACTCGATAGAAACTAAATTATTAATCAAATTCTACAAATAACAAAACAAACCAATACAATCGAACTAAAAACAAAACACAAAACTCTTAAAAAGTAAAATAAAACTGCACGATCGTTAAAAAACAAATACTATCAAACGTAACAACGACCTCAATTAACATTTTACGAGTATAGACAAAAAATAAAAGAAGCATTTAGCTATGAAAACAAAAGATAAACCAATTCTATCTTCTTTTCAAATAAATCCAGACCAAAAGGAGATATCAAAACGTTTCTAGTAAGTAAACATTTTATGCATTTTAGTGGCGAAAGAGTAGATAAAGTACGCTACAGCAATATGTGTGCATTGCACTCGAATCTGAGAGCAAATGGAGTCGCTGAAAGGTAATAGAGGTCAGGGTTGCCAACATTCGTCTATTTTAATTGAAAACACGCTTTTATGAGGGGGAGGAGGCTGCAAATCTTGTAAACTCGGTTTGGGTCTTTGAAATTAAATGTATGGTAAATCAAGTAGACACATTTTACTCGTAGTGTCCTAGCACTGAATTTGTATCCATTAACGCACACGTAGACATTGAGTCGACACCGCGTAGATGTCACGTTGACACCACGTTGATACTATAGTAACAGGCAATTTTATTATCGTGAGATTAGAGTAGCTACATCACAGCAATATGGTGTGCACTGCGCTTCAATCTGAGCTCAGCTATCAGTAGCGGTCGTTGCTAGCATTTCTGTATTTTCATAGAATACACGCTTTTAATAAAGTTTCAAATGTCGTAAACTCGTTTGTTTCTTTGAAATTATATGTATCGCGTCTATATTAACGTTTTAAAATATATGGTTGAACAAGTAGAAACATTTTACTAGTAGCGTCATAGCAGTGAGTTTTGGTTTCATTAAACGCAAACGTTTATATAGCGTTACAGCGCGTAAACGTCGCGTTAACACCACGTAACCACTACTAATAATTTCATACATTTTAGTGGCGTGAGAGAAAAGTGTGGTGTAGCTAACCAAGGCAATGTGTGAAATGCACTTAAATTTTAAATGAAGTCACTGAAATGTATTAGAGGTCAGAGTTGCCCGCATTTGCTAATTTTCATTGAAAACACGCTTATTATGCAGCTCAATTTTTTAAAGTAATTTTTAGGTGTTGAAATGAAGACTGTGAAACTTCAAGTTTTGGTATTCTAAAAAAATATTGTCAGAATCAATTTAGCTGTTAACGTCAAAGTTCCGAATTACTTCACGTCAAAAAAAGGAATCTTGTTCTAGAATCTCTAAACTTAAGCACAAAGTATTTGTTCAATACTCAATACTCGACAAGAGTCACACCACCATCCATCACATCAAGTGTGAAGACGTGTGACGTGAAGATCACTTAACCAATAAAAGTCTAAACATTGAAATTTGATATGCTTTGTGTAAGATTTTCAAGATTATCACAATTTTCATAGATCTAAGTGAGATAAACAATGTAAGTGACACGTTTGTTGATATTCGCCGAAATGTGAGCTTTGTACTTGACTGTGAAAGTAAATGCTGAACGCTCAAAGACAATTGAAGGTCAATGTCACTTAGTAGATTTACATACGAGTACTTTCTTGAACACTTGTTAATATCTTAAAATAAATGACACTCACGTGACTAAGAGAGTGATGAGTATGAATGTTGTTGTTACTGGATAGAGAGGAAGAGGAAGGTCAGAGAAGAGTGGAAGGATTGTCTAAGGAATTATATGAAAGAAAAAGGAGTAAATGATACTGTGACTGGGAATAGGGGAGGATAGAAGAAACAAACGTGATGCACCGACCATAAATAAAATGGGATAAGGGCAGGAAGATAATGATTTTAAAAGACATATAAAGGACACATAAACACACTAGTGTGCCTTAAGACCTGTTTATGGACACATAAACAGGTCTTAAGGCACACTAGAATTGACATTGACATCATTAGCTGATCACTCCATAAATTGATACAGCTGAATAACAGAAAATTACAGGGAACGACTTCCAAGTGATCTCCACAACCCAGTAATTGGGTACCTAATAAATAATATACATCCTTGGTAAGATTAGTTGTCAGACTTTCGAGCTTCTACATCTAATACAACAAATGTTCGCTCTGTTCGAAACATAAGTAAACACAAACAAGTTGTAGAACTTTTTTTTTGTCGTGGTAAAGTCATCAAATGAGTCCTCCCACCCAGGACGGGACGGGAGGAACTGACAGACTTGTACTGACTAAAATCCACGGTGATCCTCCAATGGTCTTTTACGTTCCAGGGTCACGGTTAACTAATGACACAGTCCCTAGGCTTTGGCTCTATAAGGGAGGCCCGTAATTGGAGACTTTCTTTGCGCACATTACTAAACTCAGTTCAGCAAAAACGTTCGCGCACAAATGTGCTGCTCTGTACGCGAACAAAATTTACGCACAGCCTTGCCGGTGGACACAGACGCTTAACGTGAAGAAGGCTTAGTGGCGTACCAGATGGCGTACAAATACAGCCGCACACTATCTTAGTCGAATCGTACCATTCCATTTTCCCCAATCAGCCGTCAAGCTATTATTAACTCCACTATCTTAAGTCAATACGGTTTATTTTCCTTCAAAACAATGACAGTTTAGTTTCTGAATAAGTTACTGAATATCTGAACATCGTAAGATCTTGTGATTTGTCTAAGATAACATTATTTCATCCTCGGGGGATCTATAAATACCCTAACCTTTCTGGACGACTGATGACAATAAATTTTATTGTAAGGAGATTGGGAATAGAAGGTGATTTTATAGCTGGTCCATTCTGATCAGACTATTTTTAGTTGTTACCTATCGCCTTTGTACAATGTGTAGAAGGACCCTTCAAAGCTGAATGGCATGTGTTCTTTCCGTCACATTGCGACTATGTTTTTGTTTCAGCCTATACTTGGGTACTTTCTGTACCCCTAGCACGAGTTTTCACTATTTTAATTTCCAGTATTTACAGCGTTTCTTGTATGAAAAAATGGAACAGCGCCTCTGGTGTGCGAAGACGGAACTAAATTTTTCCTTGAAAATTGTCTTGAATTTGTCAAAGTTCCAGTTTACGTCTCTAATACTGAAAACTCATGCTAAGGGTTACTGGTAACGAAGATTTTCTTCTTTCTACATTTAAATGTTGTAATTCTAATTTAGGTGGAAAATTATCAAATGACTTTAAATCAAAGCATTTATTTCAACTAGGTCAATTACAGGCACTTTGGAATTGGCAAAAGATATAAAATAAAACTAGTAGAAAAATAGTTACGGTGCTACAGTCCGAGTCACAATACATAATAACTGTCGAAGTACCGTAAGTGCCCATTCCAATGCGTAAATCTCTATGGAGAAGAATGGGCAAGAAACTCTATGGCCAATCTTTTTCAATCGCTAAAACTTTTACAGAACCTCCATCTGAATCTACATTATGTTAGAACTATGCAACCAGTTTTAAAATCTCCATCTTAATCTTAATATATATAAATCTCGTGTCACAATGTTTGTCCTCAATGGACTCCTAAACCACTTAACCGATTATAATAAAATTCGCACACCATGTGCAGTTCGATCCAACTTGAGAGATAGGATAGTTTAATTAAATCTCAAATTTTAGACCGGGTCCTCCACCCGTGCGAAGCCGGGCAGGGCCGCTAGTATGTATATATAAATCTCGTGTCACAATGTTTGTCCTCAATGGACTCCTAAACCACTTAACCGATTATAATAAAATTCGCACACCATGTGCAGTTCGATCCAACTTGAGAGATAGGATAGTTTAATTAAATCTCAAATTTTAGACCGGGTCCTCCACCCGTGCGAAGCCGGGCAGGGCCGCTAGTATGTATATATAAATCTCGTGTCACAATGTTTGTCCTCAATGTACTCCTAAACCACTTAACCGATTATAATAAAATTCGCACACCATGTGCAGTTCGATCCAACTTGAGAGATAGGATAGTTTAAATCTCAAATTTTAGACCGGGTCCTCCACCCGTGCGAAGCCGGGACGGGCCGCTAGTATTAAATATAAATTATTGTTGAGGCCACTAACTTCAACCCAGCGCTGTCAACAATAAACAAAAAACCCGACTGCATGAAAAAAAATGTAATAACTGAAAAGATAAAAACAAGCTAAATATACTTTTTATGGTTTTTAAGCGACTGTGGTGGACAATTCTCACAAACGTAGTCGGAGGCATCAAATTTATACAACGTTCTATCATCGGCCGCATATCTTTCTTTGAAAGAAGCCATTCACGTTTAAGACGAATCTAACGACAACTCTCAAGTTAAAATCCACTAAGCCTTTCAGGCTGCAGAGCGTGCCAAACAAATATACCCACATACATACATACACTCGAAAAACATTACCCTCCTTCTGGCACAGTTGGGTAAAAAGACAATTCAGAAACGTATGATAGTAATCGTCTAACCATTATGTAGATACAACACCAAAAACCCATTCGATCTCCTTTAAAGTTCCACGTAAAAGCTATTCCATTATTCCTTTCTATTTTTGCTGACAGCCCTGAGATAGGACATCAGGCGTACCGCGCAATAGAAATGTCACAAATGTCCTTTTGTTGTATGTAAGTACAGCTAGCAATGCTACTTGAATGTTTACTCGAATCAACTTCAATTTGTTATCTTCGAAGGCTGGTTGATTTAGTTTTGTAACGGGAGCTTGAAAGCTCTTAGGAGCTTTCTATGATAAATTTGATGAATGTAGTAGGTACAGTTGGATTTTTTTGCAGACTGAAGGCTAGGAGAGCAACGCCTCCAAATGCCATCAAAACATAACAAAAATTTTCGATATTTAGGTTCTACTTACTAAATTTTTTAAAAGTTCTGCCTACTATAATCTCTTAGTAAATTGAAACAACAAACACTAGATTGATTTCGAAGTAGAGTTTCATCGTAGTACTATAACGGTGGCAAAGAAATGGAATCTTTTCCCCCCGTTTGTTCCCAATGGGGTATTCGGGTATATTTTCCCCATTTGTCACCAGAGTCTAATGTCACCAACATTAGACTCTTGTGACCAAAATAGTATTAAGTATGAATGTTGACGGATGGAGAGGAAGTGGAAGGCCAAATAAAAGATGGATGGATTGTCTAAGGAATGATATGAATGAAAAAGGAGTAAACGATACTGTGAGTCTGATAGGAGAGACACAAGTAAAATGAGATAAGGGCAGGAAGATGATGATGATTGTCACCAGTGGTTACAAAGCCAGTGGGTACAAATGGGAAAAGACGTATGTGAGTTGTGAGTGCGTTTCTGAACATTTAAATTCAGTTACAAACAGCCTGTGTAAGAACAAACACTCGTAGACCAATTCAAATGTTTGTTTCTTCACCGTTTTGTGATGTAATTAATAAATCTCTTTCTTTAAAAAATAACGGTGTGTTAAAACGGCCATGGAACTTGGCACGTGTCGTCACCGTATAGACGGCCGCCTTTTTGCGTCCGTAATATTACGGCTGCTACATGACGGCACCGCTTTCCTAGGTAACCCAAGCTTTACCAGGATTTAAACATACAATATGAATCGCAACGACAACAACTGCAGAAACGAAATCGTAAAACATTTTTCTTTCATCTAATACAGGAATAAATTCTACGGTTTAGGTATAATGCCGTCCGGGATTATCTATGCAACTCAACGTCACATGATAAGATTACTCACACCAAGGTTGATGTGATTGGCTTCCACGTACGCAAACATGTCGGTGTAATATTTGATATTGCATCAACATTAGATATTTTATCAAAAATCAACTCCAATACTATATTGCTTTTAGGTCGATTTCTGTAAAATATCACATAGGTATCCCACCCATAACGAAATGTCACATATAATCACATTCCACACATCACAAGTTTGGCCTAAATACTGTAAATGCCAGACAAATCCAGACGTATTAAATAGCCAAATTAGTGACACCCCGGCCCTTTTTAACGTTACGAAATAGCCTGTCAATAGTGTCAATTATTGGGTCAGAAAGTGGGAGTTATCTGTCAAAGATGTCAGTCTATAAATCAGGGGAGAGATGGATGGGCAAAGCTGTCGGAAAAAATGTTGGGTAAAGGTGTAAGTATATGCGAATGTTTTGAATTAGTGATAGTTCTGAATTCGAATTACTATAACTAAGAGGTCGTCTGCTGATCGAAATTTGGCCATAATTTATTGTTTTTAAGTTTTAGTTTATTTTTTGTCGTTTCATTTGCAAACATATAAATTCATGCAAACAGCCAGACCCGGCACTACTACTGGCTTGGATGCAGGTTGCAGTAACACCCTCACGCCCTCATGCATATTGCATATGTACACAAGCCCACACACACATGCAAAACCAGTATTAGTTGACCGTTCATTGTGTGTAAAAATCTTACGAAGCGAGACCACGACAAACTAGTTTTGTATAGCTTGATGTGTAGACGTGTATACATGCAGTAAAAAGCCCACCCTCACATGCACACATGTGCAGGAAAGTGAGATTAAGATTGAATTAGTTAACATTAATTGCATGCAAACTCATTCTTCTTTACTTCTTCAGTATACACAAGCCCTAACCTAGCAAAAGCGTTGCGTAAAACAGCACAATCGTAGTGATTGATCGGAATCGACGCGTTCTACTGACTATAGACTATAGATGTATACGGGTAGTTTATTTATGTTCGATACGGTTCGGTGCTGGCAACATTTAGATACGAGTACAGCGTGAGAGGATTTATCTATCAGCCGATATTGGTAGTATTTGTGATTTGTACTGGACTCGGTTTGAATTGAAGAATTGCATTCTTGACTTTATTAGTTATGTCATGGCTGACAATTATTTGGATTAAAAGAGAAAGAAAAGTGGGAAAAAATGAAAGAAATAAAAATGGTTCAGATTTTAACTATCAGCATTTACATAATGAAATCAGACATAAATATTACCGAAATGTTTTCGCTATAAATACTTTTATCATAATAATGATGAAGCATAACTTATAAGGGATAATGTTATATACGCATAATGATATTAACACAAAATAAGTAATATACTGCTATAACTCATCGAACGAAGCCCCGCTGGGCAGGGCTCCTATTAGTGTCTTCAATGTTTAAAGTAAACTAATACCACGGGGATAGAGGTAATAAAGAAGGGGTGTTCATCCGAAATAGAACAAATAAGATAGTATATTTTTATTCAAAGGGAGATTTTTCATTATTCCTTCACTGCATTTTGGTGTTCCGCAGCAAGACATGGCCTTAACATAAATCTCCACAGTCGTTTGTTTGGCCGAAGCTAACAATCATCCGTCAATTCATCTACCCAGAGCAAAACAATACTATTGTTAGAACCAGGTTCATAGTTCTCCTATGAAGGTCGGTGATCGCATTCAAATCATTCATTCATCATTCTCAAGTTCAAGGGTTTGTTCATGAACTTCTGACAGTTCAAGACCGAGTTGAAGTGGGTCCTTGTCTAGTTTTGTGAGTCAATGATCGAACTAGTGGGGACTGGGTATTGTTGTTTGAAATTGGAATGCAAATGTTTTGGTATAATATCTGGCGGTAGGCCATGACTTCTTAAAGTGAGAGTAGTTGCACTGTGGGAACGAGATGGCGCTAGACGACTTAAAGCTCTGTCTCTTTCCCACAGTGGAACTAGTTTCGCTTCAACAACGATATATTACTAGACTCCTAGTAACAGGCGACCGATGTCTGTCAACATATTAGGCAAAAAAGTCTTATATCCGTCTTATTTCGACCACTTCTGTGAGCCGTAAACATACCTTGAGACAGAACAGACCTTGAGTTAGCCAATCACAACACACTACCCCGTCCCCCTCGCTTACGTAGTACCTCAGCGAGTTGACAGAATAGTTTTTGTTTTGTTAAACACGAAAAATGAGGAATATGACGTCACTCTGTGAATACTCGACAAGAAACGCAAACATTTGCTCAATTAAATATTAAATTTCTCTTTCTGTTTAACAAAAGAATTTCTTTCCTTCCTTAAAAGCTGTTAAATTAATTTTGTTTGTATTGCCAAGTTTGTGGAAGAAATGCTTTGATTATGTACTTTATTTTTGACGGTACGCTGTTCTGTTGTTTATTTTTGTTGTTTATTGTATTGTTGTGTTTGATCAACCGGGTTAAGCCGCGCTTGCCAAGGTTGGTCTGTGGATGAGTAACCATCTGTCATATACGAGTTTCCTCCGTGGCTCGGTAAGCACGCAAACGTTGGTCCCGGCTTATTTGTAGATCTTTGACAGTCGTAATAATCACAGTCAGAAGCTTAAAAGTCTGACAACCAGTCTTACCATTGGAGGTATTCCATGAAGGGCACCCGCTGACAATGACACCTGGGGGCCGATTCTCGGTTTTAGAGATGGTGTCGAACTCGACAAAAAATTCTAATGACGTCATTTTTTCGACAAATTTTAAAAGTTGATCATGTCAAATTGGCCCTTGTCGAAGGCTAACGTTGGAGTTCAGTAAAGTTTGTCGAAAAAATGACGTCATTAGAAATTTTTCTCGTGTTCGACACCATCTCTATATAAAAACGAGAATCGGCCCCCTGAGCTACTTGTACCTTATCTATTCGACATAAGGCTCCTGTCAATTTTTTTTGTGGGTTCCAGCTGCCATTCGCGGAATACCTCACGATTGTTTTCGTATTACCCAGTTACTGGTATGTGGAGGTCCGATAGGCACTAGGCAGTCGTTCCATGTAAAATAGGTACTAATACTCAGCTGCGTCTGGTTTCACTGAAAGCCGACCCCCATTTAGTAGAGATATTGACAGATTGAATGATTTATTTTTAATGAATGCGGGCAAAACCGTTTTTGAAACTAATTTTCAGTAATAATCAGTAACAAAAGAATATGAAAAAGAATATTTAATTAATAAAACTACCGCGTCCTCAATATCTATCTTCGACAAAGATTTGTTTCACTTCTTTGTCTGAAATTATGTTTCCATTTGAATAAATATTAGAAAGATGGCGCTTCGATTGTTCTCGAGGTTATGTCGATCGTTTGAAGTGACAGATTCGATTTATTGTGACCCCAAAACTATTATACGTAAATCGAGGTGAAACGAATTTATTGGACAAACATGGACGTTGTTTTCTGAGAACGGTTTTTGATATTACGTTCCTGATATGATTTATTTTCTTAATCTTTTCAGTTACACACGTTGTTAGGTTACGTACACATTATTTTATTTTTGTTTAGAAATGTGGTGATCCTCTGGTGTTATGGGTACCCGGGTAACCCACAGGCCTCCTTCTTGTGGCAAAATGGTAAAAAGGACTGTCAAATTCGTACTGACTAAAACACACTCTGTTCCTTTTTACTTTTGCGGTCTAAAGCTGCATGTTTTAGCGATGATAAATTAATTGGGTTAGAGAACTTCAACGTACAACGTAGGTATTAGTATTCTTCCTTTTTACAGAATGCAATATATTTTTTTCATTTCTCATACTCGGAAAGTAGTGTTTGTTTGATCAGAGCAGTGGGTCGAAAACGATGCTTCCCTCCCTTGGGCGGGAAAGACTCATAGTAATTGCTTCCCTCCCTAGGGCGGGAATGGATTTTAAAAATAGAACTAAAGTTGGTTATTTAGTCGGCTATAATTTTCTATATTAATAATTTCGTGCAGGGCTACGTTAGACTCGATTGAAAGCTAACCTGAATAATAAAACATGAAAAAATAATGATTTCGAATCGACAACATATATCCGCAAAATTCAGATTGTCGAGTATTTTGCAAATTTCTAATGATTTTCTGACCAGACAGATCGCAGCCGCCATTTTTGACATCGGATGACATGTTGAGAAGTTTTTATTTTTTCTCTTTATTTTCGGCCAGTGTCACGTGGTGTATAATGTAGTTACTAAACCTCCTTAGAAAAAATTATAAACTGAAACCGTGCCTCGACAAGTTTAGTGCGGCGGGAAGAGTTCCGGCGCGATCTCAGGGCGATAATATAGAGGGAGCGACTGCCGCAACAGAGGTCCGGGCAAGCCGGATTTCCATCTATATTACATAATAAAGAAAAATATCGATTAAAAAAAAATGCTGCGGTCTTGTGAGTGTATACGGCCAATTTGAATTAAGAAAAAAAAACTATTAAAGCGGGATGGCCAGCGGCGGTGACGCGGGCGGTGTGTTCCATATTTGAAAATTAAAAAAGACTATTAAATAGGTACTACTCATTTTGTTACTATCAATAAATATTTTAGAAAAAATACTATTTTTTACTTTCCTTATATTTGAAATGAAAAGTAGAGTGTTTAACGCGGGTGAAAGTCATCAATTCCCACTCGGACTATAGCCGCCCTCGCTTCGCTCGTGCGTCTAAATACCTCGTACGGGAATTGATTTCTTTCCACCCTTGTATAACAATCTACTATTTTACCTTATTTTTATAATAATTCGTTCCCTATTCACTCTCGCAGCAATACTTCCAGGTACTAGGAGATTATAAACATTAAAGTCTAATAACAAATTCCATTATTGTGTTCCTCCCATTACTACCAAATCTTCTTATTTCAAAAATTGCAACATTTTCCAACATTATTTTTATTTTATTTCCGAACGAAACTGCATTGAAACTGTTTAGAAAGAACTCCTCAAACTACTTCGGTCCTAGTACTTGCATTTAAAGTTATATTCTTGGAATGCTGAAGTTTGACTGTATACGTGGGAACTATTAGAAGTTTGAAATGTCACTTGTTCAGTCATGTTGGATCTTGTGTAGTTGAAAAGTCTGTACGACTTGGAAAAGTTTCGCTTAACCGTAATGAGGAGGTGAGTGGTTAAAAAACTTAAGATGTTAGGTATCTAGTTTTAGTTTCTATTATTTTTTTACAATCGTTGCTCTACAATGTAATACTCGTAATCTCTTTATCTCCTGTATCGTGGTTGTGTTTTTAAAATCATTCAAACTAATATAAATTTAATCTCATACTTGATGCTGTGGCTTATGAGTAATCATCTGGTCTCCTAAGACTTGTGAGGTACGTAACATCAACTTCATTTAGTTTCTAAAAAATAGGTTTTTATTGAAAGGTTTGCATTCCATGAAAACGGTAATAACTTCAGATATTTCCACAAAAATAGAAGTCACACATCATTTAATTTTTTAAATTAAGAGAAAAGAATTGGCCAGCAAAGAATTAAAGTATACGAAACCAATTGTGAGACACCTTTTGACGAAAAACCGTTGGTCCTAACTAAGACTGATTATAGACTATGAGAGTAAAAGTTTTTATAATAGAAATAATGAAAAAAATATATTATTTATATATTACTTTTTCGATAACCCCAAGGCAACGTGTTAACCTTTACTGTTTTGCTACCTATACAAAACACTAAACTTAAACAAACTGCTACATCAACAAGCAGGATCAACTTTTTTGAACAATCTTATTCAACCTCGATACTTTCCTCTTACGTCAAACTCAAGCGCCCTCCCCCTTTCACCCCCCCCCCCCCTACTTGTATCTCATCAAAGCCATTAGGGTGTAAACTTTTTATGACGTTTATACAGTCAAGGGGAAAATTATGTTACAATTTTTTAAACGGTTACTCGAGTAGATTTTCATGTTAGTCGTGTCTAAAATATTAATCAATTAATGAACACACCTTCATCATCATCAGTCTATAATGTTCCCACTGCTGGGACACAGGCCTCCTCTCTGAGAGAGGGAGTGGGCCATAATCCACCACGCGGGCCCATTGCGGATTGGTAGATGTCACATAAATCATCGAATTTTTGGTTCTAGGACATGCCGGTTTCCTCACGATGTTTTCCTTCACCGTTTTGAGAGCAGTGGTGATGAAATAAATTACACAAAGTTATGCGCCTGGCGGGGTTCGAACCCATGACCTACAACTCGTAAGTCGGGACCGATACCACGGGGCCACCACTGCTCCCATGAACATTTCATAAAGCAGACAATTGAGACGAGAAGACTATTGAGCATCGCAATGCGCACATTGTATCAATCAAATCTATAATACGCGAATGCTCGTCAGTCAGAGAGGTAGTACTATAATGTAATGCTCAAAGTCGAATCTATAATGTTGCATTACACGCGAATGCTCCCGAAGAGGGAGCGGCTTAAGGTTTTATATCAGTCTTGTTTACAATATCAATCAAATAAACATCTCATTGTGAGGCTGGCTCAAGGTCTTGATGCAGAAAGCAGTTCTCTTGGACACGGCGCCGCGCATAGTAAGGAGGTTCCTCTTTCTGCAGCTCTAAGCACCAACAGCTTGGACCCTGTTCCCGATTCTGGTTTGCTACTATTTTTTTTTCTTTTATTTTTATTAAAAATGTAAACATTTAATGTGAAAAAATAAATATGAAAAATTCAATAGAAATGAATCAATAATTAATTAATAAAACTTTCTCAATATTTTTTTTTACTTTTTAGAGATAACTAACCTTTGGTAACTAAATAGACTTTAATATTGTAATTATTTCGTATACAATAAAGAATAAATAAATAACATACGGGCAAATCGAAACGAGTATTTTTTCCTTATCGTGCTAGCACCTGTAAACAAAAAATTGTAACCGAAGAAACTGGAGACGGGATACTCGTCTTCGTTTACAATTCCTTAAACTTCTAACAAAACTTCCTTCAACATTAGAAACTCATAGACAATAGTCCCTCCGATAAAAGCCAGTATTAGTCACCTAGTCTAAAATTAGTCTAACTCAAGGCGAGGTTCGCTAATGTATTCCACCTTTCTCTAATAACGGCTCCGGCCAGCCCTGGTAATTTAAAGACCGACTTATTTGCACCCTATTATCACGAGGTTGTCTGTTAAGGGACTAATTTTGGTTTTCTTCATTGATTTTGAAAAATACTAGTTTTTACCTGTGACTGCGTTAATATAAGACGATATATTACTCGACTCCGCATGCACGATCTAAGGAACAAAAACTATTCTGTCAACTCGCTGAGGTACTACGTAAGCGAGGGGGACGGGGTACTGCATTGTGATTGGCTAACTCAAGGTTTGTTCTGTCTCAAGGTATGTTTACGGCTCACAGGTGTCGTCGAAATAAGACGGATATAAGACTTTTTTGCCTAATGTGTTGACTGACATCGGTCGCCTGTTATCAGGAGTCTAGTAATATATCATCGTTGAAGACGCGTGACCATATCCTTTATCTGTGAAAGGTTTTCGAAATTGTATTCGAAAATTACCTCCTTCATCCAAAATAACTCATAAAGTTTTCGCCTTTCAATCGCAGTGCTTAGCAATAAAAAATAATAATTAATCAAAATTATTTTGGCATAAAACATATTTTTAAAATAAATTAACATTTCTTTTGTCTGTGTACATCCTTTTTTTTAGGGGTCGCGGTTATGGAATAAGTCCCGCGACCCCGGCAGGCTTTGGCCCTCTGAGAGGGGACCCCGTCATTGTGTCTGAGTACATCCTAATGTTTTCTTTATTTAACAATATTAACATTTATTTAAATACTGAATTAACTAACCCCTAACTATTGTTCAAACATTTGTGTTGTAATTAATTTTAGAAAATATACAAACACTTGCGTAACTAATAAACATTCATTCATTTCATTCGTTCATACATTCGTTCCGGCATTTTTATGAAACGGTTGATGTTGATTCCACAAATTGACAACAATCACCTCGTTTTCGTTCCCCGGCTCCCGACCTGTCGCCAACTGCCAAACTTTTATATTAGGTGCGAGTGAATTACTTGCCAATTTAGTATTATTGGCTTTGTTTGGACGGCTTTTGATTCATATTTTACGGATCAAAGGCATTTTACAATAATGTTACGGCTTGATTTCGGAACGCTTTCTTTTTTCTTTTTCTTCTGGTTATCACTGTAAATCAGTCAGTGCTGTGCTGTGGGGGGTATAGCACAGCGTTATGCTGAGTAGAAGCCTTTCTACCGTTTTGTATTTTGTAACTCATTTATTCGTTTAATACATATTTTTTTATTACGTACATTAAGATTTAGCTTGTTTTTTTCTCTATATTTCCCTATTTTCTTTTTGCTGGATGCACTACAACAAAACTGTTTTTCTTTATTTCCATCTAAAATTATTCTTTAATTGCGTAGTATATCAACTCAAACTTTGAAAGTTCAAAACGTTGCTTTTAACAACAAACTTTTGTAACCATTACGTCTACAAAAAAATTAAAATGGTCACCTTTCATCAAAGAAAGTACACTCACACGCAACCCCATTACAACACGATACTAGCACTCTTCCCAGAATTATATTTGTACCAACAATAATAGCTTTTCACGATCCTCAAGGGGTCTGAAGGTACTGTAAGCAAACAGGAACTACGCCGTATCTGACGGTCTACCTTGATCGTTACCATGTCTCCCGAGGGATGCATGGTTGCTCTATCCGTAAGTGAATACGAAAATAGATACGCGGAAGGTAGGAATAGATGTGTTGAGTATTTTATTGTTGACCTTTTTTGCTATTCAAGTTACTACTGCACTGAGAGGTCGACTGCTGCTCAGCGTGACGCGGATTCAATTCCCAACGTAACATTTATTTGTTAGATCTGTAAGTAGGTGTTTACTCGCAAGAGCTCGTGGCTAAATAATTACAGCCGCACAGGCCGATTTTAAGGGTTAAGCCGCGATTGCCGAGGTTGGTCTGTGGATGGGAACCATCTCTCTTAGCGAGTTCCGGCCGTGCCTCGGAAGTCGTTGGTCCGGGCTGTCATTTGTAGATCTTTGACAGTCGCTACTGTTTGTCAGAAGCTCATAAGTCTGACAACATGTCTTATAATGAGATACAGCCTGATGATAAACGGACATACAGACAGGCAGACGTACGGACAGCCGAGTCTTAATCTTAGTCTTCGAAATAGGGTTTCGCTTTACCCTTTCAGTTCGGAACCTTAAGGGTGAGGCCAAGCCAGCGTAATATTTGAGTCGTGAGTCGCAGAATTTCGTTCGCATTCATAGAAAATTTTGCGTCGCGTCTTTTATTTTGTATGAAAGCGACCGAAATTCTGCGACTCAAGACTCAAAAATTACGCTCGTTTGGCCACACCCTTAAGGTGAATGCTCCAACCAGCCCGCGAAATTCAAAATGTCTTGCGTTTTTTTGCAATTTGCAGGCCATTGCTGGGTTTATGTTCAAAATCACCAACAGGGGGTGTTGGTAATTTTGAACATAAACCCAGCAATGGCCTGCAAATCAAGTTCTTTTTTCAAGTGATATTTTCTGTTTTTTTTTGTTCCTAGGGTTTTATGAACTTGGATGGTTGTATTGGTCATTTTGATGATTATAATTCTGTAACTACATACGTCTTACAACCGCGAATAATATTTTAATCAACATAAAACCCAGCAATGGCCTGCAAATTGCAAAAAAACGCAAGAAATTTTGAATTTCGCGGGCTGGTTGGAGCATTCACCTTAAGGTTCCGAACTCAAAGGAGTCAAAGGGTAAAGCGAGACCCTATTACACAGACTAAAATTAAGACTGCGCTGTCCGTCTCGGCATTACCCAAAAAAAAACTTCTTGTATTTTCTTATAAATGAAGAGAGTAGATAATTATACACCTACAACTTATATCTTATTAATACTGCTCGACTGCCTTCTAATAATAATACAAAGATAGGAAAGTTTTTCTACCAGTGGATACTAATATTCGTTATGTTGTTATTATTATAATAAAAATATGAAAAAGCTTCTCATTACGTAATGGACAAGGACATGTCCAATGTTATTGTGATGCTACGTCCATTAGGTTCTTAGAAATCGAAATATGTATGCTCGTTTATACAATGTCGTTTTGTGGAGGTATATTAGGGACTTTACACACATATAGATATGACACGATTTCTTGATTATTCGTTCAAGAATTTCACAACATTCTTCAAAAAAAACTTTTTTATAAAAAATCCCCCATTGCCCCAAAATAGGATTTTCGAGATATTCCACATAGGGCACCTGGCACTTGCGAAAAATTTTGACAGGAACCTTATGTGGAAGAGTTAAAGATGCCAGTAGTTCAGATGCCATTATCAGCGGGTGCCCTTCGTGGAATACGTCAGAATATCACCTATATCGTGGGTGCCTTTACAAACAAGTGAGTCTCTAGATTCACTGACACAAACACCCAGGACCGGAACAAATACTTTTAGGTCATACAAACATTTCTTCTCAGCCACAGCGTCAACCGTGCCGTTCTCCGTGCTACAAATGGCTATTTCATAATTGTGGGTAAATACTGACTAAAAAAAGTATTGAACCAAATTGGATGAAACTTTTATGGGACCAAATGGCAAGTATGCATCGAACAAAAAAGAATCGCACTAATCGGACTAGAAACCTTGGAGTAATCGATGTACATACATAAAAAAAATACCGACTGAATTGAGAACCTCCTCCTCTTATTGAAGTCGGTTAAAAATTCGACTAGTTCGTCAAGACGGCTCTTTTTGTACTATCCGAACTTTTACTATTTTCTGTACTGCATTGATTTTCCCGATTCTAAATCGAATAAACGTGTAGCACGCCTTATCAGATAATCACTAAGCCATGTTTGCAGACGAACGAAAAAGCGTCGACTTTTCAATTCATTATACTTTTCAATACGATCTTAAGCAATCCTTGAATATTCTGCGTTCTTTTCATAGTTTGTTTTCAATCCTTCGATTTCAAAGATATTCAGTTTTTATTTCTAGGTTTCCATTCGCATAAATATATGAGTATTTTACATGAGGCGATCTGCCTATTTGACCTCATGTTTTCTAGAGAAATGTGTATCTTTTCGTGTAGTAAATAAAGTTAAATTTTGAGTACCTATTAAAATATATGCGCGGTAGATGGATAAGTATATATTCTGACATTACAAACAACGAACTTTTAAATGATCTTATGCTTAATCGTCACAATCGCATCGAATATTTGATCTACAAAAAATTTTGTAATATTTTATTATTGTTATTAAGAGCCTACGTTGTCCTACTGCAGGGCATAGGCCTCCCTTCCCGCCTTCCATCACTCGCGATTTAATGCGATTGTAGGCCATCCCTTTAAAAATAAGCTAAGCAGAGCTTGTGTTATGGGTACTAGACAACTGATAAACATACTTATATATTTCTAAATACATACATATTATAGATAAATTTGCTTATCACACAAACATTTGTCCTGAGTGGGAATCGAACCCACGACACTCGGTATAGCAGTCAGGGTCACTAACCACTAGACCAACAGGCCAGTCAAATGAGTTCATTACAGTAGGTAAGTCTATATTATGACATGACTGAACAAGGAAAACAAGACCTTAATAACGTGTTTTTCTAATGTTCCACCAAACGCTAAGTAATAAGACATAACAAGTTAGTACATACTTAGTAGATAAATTAATAACGATAATGGTCCCAGTAAGCGATCGTCTAGAGAAGTGACTTTTTTCTTTTAATACTCAATACTGGCAATCTTCACTGATAATTTATTATGTGATTGATTAATTATATTTCTTGCCTTCATAAGTTAAAATACACTGCTATTATTTGCGAGTTTCTTCAAAAAGAGTGCGTATGTAATGTAAGGATAGTAACAAAAATGGGTGAGGATTAGGTTTTTAGATTTTTGTACAATCCGTTTGCTCTTGACCTTAGAGTGACAATGACAAGGTCGACGATGGAGCGAGCTTGCCCAGAAGAAGCCTGTTCACGCTAACTTTGAAGAGATTAGGATTGTATGCATTCGGAAACACAGACGTAGGAAGTGTGAATTGTTTTTTGGAGCATAAAATTGGCAAACTGGAGCTCAATAAAAAAGTTTTGATACTAATTAAACACTTATTACACGTTAAATAGCTTAAAAATTGTTAAGGTCGGAATCCATTCATACTAGACTAGTATTATAATAGTTAAACTTACAGATATGCCTCAATATAATTAGGCTAAAAAGTTTATAAAGTACTTGTTGGGTACATAACAATTTTCGCCATTAAAATGTTAATCAGGAACAAGTCCACAACATCAATGTGTTCTTCCATATTTTTCACTAATTAGGCTGCAAAGTTATTACAACATCAGAGATTCTTTAATAACTTAAAGGCGTATACATGTTTTGGTAATTAATTTTGTACTAAATCCCTACTAAACTACAAATATCTCGGTTTGAACTACTTCGTAATCCCTACCATGTTTTTTCCTCTTAAGTAGATTGGTCAAAAAAAACTCATAAACTTAATCAAGCTAAAAAAAAGCGGCCGACTTCCGAAAAAAAAGTTACTTCAGGTATATACAATTTTTTGAGGTCGATCTTTTAAGTTTTTTGAAGTCGATTAAAAAAAGATACTCTGTAAAGATCGGATACCACCATTCTGATTTATGGAGCCGAACAATGGTAACGCAAATGTATAAAATCCGCCAATGAGTTTAAGCCCCTTCGTACACAAGGCAACGCAAGTCTCCAATATCTTAGTACTTTGGCTTCCAATGACGCGTGCCTGTGTAATAACCTCAATGTATTTGTATTGCAATAGTCGCTTGGATACTGAAGTCGTGAGATATCGGAAACTTGCGTCGGTCGCCCAGTGTACGAGGGGGCTTAGGCACAGATTTAATGCTCAAAATGTGTAATCAAAACCGTGAACAAAAACATCGTGAGGAAACTGGCATGTCCAAGAACCAAAAAGTTTGAAAACATGTAACATCCACCAACCTGCACTGGGCCCGCGTGGTGGAATACAACCCTCTCCTTCTCACAGAGAGAGGCCTGTGTTCCAGCAGTGGGAACATTTATAGGCTGATGATGATGATGAAGGCTGTGTTGGCAGGACAACTTAAAAAGAAGTTCTACACAACCTCTACTTCATTAAATGGGCGAGTACATAATTGACTCAGTAGGTAGTAATGCAGACACCGGAATTTCGCCCGTATCGTCGAGCGGACTTATCTACTGATAAAATTATTGATTATTGCGGACGCGTGAAAGCTAACTTTGTGTATTTTAGGACGGTTCCAAGGGAAGCATAAAATTGTATGTATGTGTATGAATGTCCATTTCTTAGCTTAAAATATTGTGTATGATGTTGTGGTTTGGGTTTTACCTATTTTGCCTTTTTTTAACGTGGTAAAATCATCAAATGAGTTCTATACTACTCCGGACAGTGCGGGAGGGACTGTCAGACTTGTACTGACTAAAATCCACGGTGTCCTTCAATAGCCCTTTATGTTCCGGGCTCACGGTGATGGAATAAGTCCCGCGAACCCCGGCAGGCTTTGGCCCTCTGAGACCGGCCCCGTCATTATGCTAACACACTGTAAAATCAAATAAGTCGTCCTACACAGGGCAAAACGGGAGAGACTGTCAGACTTGTACTAACTAAAATCCACGGTGATCATTGAATGGCTCTTAAATTCCGGAGTCACCATTACCTTACCTACATGCCGTATTCATTTAGCTGTCAGACAAGTTCTGACTAAAAAAAAACATAACCTCTTTCCTGGTGCAATCGGGTAATGAGAAAATGATGATTTACGAATCACTACAGTACGATCAAAGTGATCAGTTAGTGTCAGATTAGTCAATCTCCTGTCAAATCAAATATCTTCCGCAGTTTATGTTAGGTCTGCGTGGGTACTACCAAAATAGCTTGAAATAGCAATACAATATTTGGAAAATGATTATTAGCTTTTCTCCCTAACATAAGTCTGCCTCGTCGGTAGAAGAGGTATACTGGATATCATTCCTTGGTCAGACAAAATATAGAAATTTTCATTAGGGCCTAGAGTAGGTATGCCTGCCGGGGTCGCGGGACTTATCTCATTACCGGGACCCTGGAACGTAAAGGGCTATTGAAAGACACCGTGGATTTTAGTCAGTACGAGTCTGACAGTCCTTCTTGCCCTGCCTGGGAGGACTTATTTGATGATTTTACCACGAAAAAAAAAAAGCCCTGGGCTAGAGTATAGTTTTTTTTTTTACTTTTGGCTCTAGTGGGTGACAGAGGCAAAGTCTACGATGCAGTGCGTTTCAAATAATGCCAATTTGGTGGCAATAGGCTTGCTTGCCTCTTGACACATGAAATGACATGATACTCCAAAACATCTGCAGGAAAGTATTATCAGTACAATTTTACTTTTACCTAACCTTTCAAAAATTACTGACTTGAATTTAAGAGCGCGTATTCTGAAAGTTGGCAACGTCGCAAATACCTGTCAAATATTTACAAGTTTTAATTAATTATGCAAACTTAATGTATGAAAATAAGAAATATAGCTCTGTAGTGCACTAAAAATTTGATTAGGAAATACAATAATTAATATTACACCGAATATATAGTTTTAGACGTAAAAAAAGCATTTGGAAACTTTCCAAATGCCTTTTATACACCTGAAACGGGTTTTTTTTTCAATATTTTAGTGCACTACAGAGCTATATTTCTTATTTCCATACAGTAACATTGCACAAAATTAACTAAAAACTTGTAAATATTTGACAGCTATTAGCGACGTTGCCAACTTTCTGGCAGGTAGGTACTAGGGTCTTAGAAACTTAAGAAGGTATTTTTTTTGAACAATGATCGGCGTATCTCAGTTATCTACAACGAACTTACAACAGAACACTTTGATACATAATAAAAGCATTGTTCGGAGCTTCGGAACTCTAAAAGTGTCAAACAAGAACTTCAACATTTCTTAGTATTTTGCTTGCTAACAAAAAAACGTGAGAAATTGTGTTGTTTACCATTATGATATCTATGTTAGTTTTTTTCATGAAATAGTAGATTGTTATACAAGGGTGGAAAGAAATCAATTCCCATACGAGGTATTTAGACGCACGAGCGAAGCGAGGGCGGCTATAGTCCGAGTGGGAATTGATGACTTTCACCCGTGTTAAACACTCTACTTTTCATTTCAAATATAAGGAAAGTAAAAAAAATCCTTTTTAATTTAAATTTCAAATATGGAACACACCGTCCGCGTCTCCGCCGCTGGCCATCCCACTTTAATAGGTATCTATTTTTTTTAATTCACATTGGCCGTATACACTCACAAGACCGCAACATTTTTTTTTTAATCGATATTTTTCTTATTTATGTAAAAACGGGTGAAACGTGTGTCATACATAATACACATCTAGGTACTAAATGTAGGTGTCACGGTAACTCATAAGTTTATAGGTTTTTCTAAGGAGGTTTAGTAACTACATACTACAATTTACACCACATGACACTGGCCGAAAGTAAAGAAAAAAAATAAAAACTTCTCAACATGATAACCGATGTCGAAAATGGCGGCTGCGATCTGTCTGGTCAGAAAATCATTAGAAATTTACAAAATACTCGACTATCCGAATTTTGCGTATCTATGTTGTCGACTCGAAATCTTTATTTTTTAATGTTTTATTATTCTGGTTAGCTTTAGCACGAAATTATTAATATAGAAAATTATAGCCGACTAAATAACCAATTTTAGTTCTATTTTTAAAATTCATTCCCGCCCTAGGGAGGGAAGCAATTACTATGAGTCTTTCCTGCCCAAGGGAGGGAAGCATCGTTTTCGACCCGCTGCTCTGATCAAACAAACACTACTTTCCGAGTATGAGAAATGAAATAGTAGATTGTTATACAAGGGTGGAAAGAAATCAATTCCCATACGAGGTATTTAGACGCACGAGCGAAGCGAGGGCGGCTATAGTCCGAGTGGGAATTGATGACTTTCACCCGTGTTAAACACTCTACTTTTCATTTCAAATATAAGGAAAGTAAAAAATAGTCTTTTATAATTTAAATTTCAATTAAGGAACACACCGTCCGCGTCACCGCCGCGGGCCATCCCACTTTAATAGGTATCTATTTTTTTAATTCACATTGGCCGTATACACTCACAAGACCGCAGCATTTTTTTTTAAAGATATTTTTCTTAATTATGTAAAAACGAGATGAAAACCCGGCTTCGCTCGGTTGAAACGTGTGTCATACATAATACACATCTAGGTACAAATAAAGAAAAAAAATAAAAACTTCTCAACATGATAACCGATGTCAAAAATGGCGGCTGCGATCTCTCTGGTCAGAAAATCATTACAAATTTACAAAATACTCGACTATCCGAATTTTGCGCATATATGTTGTCGACTCGAAATCTTTATTTTTTAATGTTTTATTATTCTGCTTAGCTTTCGATCGAGTCTACCGTAGCCCTGCACGAAATTAATTGGTTATTTGGTCGGCTATAATTTTCTATATTAAATAGAAAATTACAGCCGACCAAATAACCAATTTTAGTTCTATTTTTAAAATTCATTCCCGCCCTAGGGAGGGAAGCAATTACTATGAGTCTTTCCCGCCCAAGGGAGGGAAGCATCGTTTTCCACCCGCTGCTTAGATCAAACAAACACTACTTTCCGAGTATGAGAAATGAAAACTTATATAAAGAATCATATCTAATATTATATGAAAGTGAGTTTGTTTATTTATATGTTTGTTTGTCTTGTTACGCTTTCACGTCTGAAGCGTTTTACAGATAACATTCAAATAAAATGATCATATAACATATATGTTTTAGTCATTTAATTGTTATTTTCGTTTTTCATAATGTGAATGAAAAAGAATAAAATCAATATTTTGAGAAGAGAGATATATTCATATCGAACATTCTTTGACGAACAAACAAGGGCTTTAGTAGAAGTTCAAATAAAATAATTGGTATATGTAAATTTATTCTGTACTGAACTAATATTAAATAACCAACAAGCTTAAAACTAAAAGCCATCATTGTTCATAAGCCATTAACAAGATGGCGTCGCGACGTCTTAAAACAATGTTCAAGTAATTAACATCGTTGTAAACACGAGCGGTGTCGCTCATGTGGCAATATCCTCAGTTTCATTTAAGTAATACGACTTGACTAACACTATTTACTATACGATGGTTATCACACGAAACCGCTCGACCGCGCGGTTTAGCGGTGAAGCGGATCTCACTTTTCTTTACGTGGTAAAATCTTCATGTGACTCCTCCCTCTAGAGTAGGGCGGGAGGGGTTGTCAGACTCGTACTGACTAAATTCCACGTTGTCTTTCAACAGCCCTATACGTTCCAGGTTCAACGTAATTTGATAAATCTGGATAAATCAGGATTTGGCCTTCTAGAGGGAGTCCCGTCATCATGCTGACACTCTTTGAGGCGCCCGTGAAACAGACGCGCCGTCGGCCCGGGCATGGTCCATGGTCGTACAGAGAATCGCCCGGTCGTACGGAGATCGTCTTGCGACGTCCGTCGCCGTGGACGTCCAAGGGGATTTTACCCCTTTAACAAAATAATCTTTGGTTCATTCTTTAGGTAGGTTACGGGATGTAAACAGGCTACCGGTAGAATTTAGTAAACGCACCCACGACACTGGAGAAATCCTAGTGTGGGGCAACGTTTAAAAAAAATTACGCTGCCATCCTTAGGATACGAAAAACGGATGAAACCGCAAGGCACAGTTAGGTGCCATTAATATATCCCCATAACCTTGTATCGTGTCTGAAACAAACCCGTCTGGGGACCAAACCAAAAATAAACCGTTCCCCTGTAATATATTTTCAGCCCGACGCTCAACATGTAGGCATAAATAAATAATTATTCTAAATCCGGAAACAAAGATCGATTAAAACGCGTGATACAAAACAGTGATCCAATAAAATTAGATGTTGCCAAAATAAATGAGTTTAATGGTCTGTGAAAATCTCAAGTAAGAACGGCTATTCAGAAAATGTGGGTTTAACAGATGAAGGGTGAGTGGTAGGTTTTTTCATAGTTCAATATCGTTTTTTTAAACCTGTTTTGTCCCACTTCTGGGTAACGTTCTCCCCATAGCCTTCCATTTATTTCTTTGTCATTTTGTTCGACTTATACTTACTATCCCTACTTACCTACTAAGATTATAAATACGAAAGTAACTCTGTCTGTATGTCTCTTTTTCATGCATAAACCACTGAACCGATTTGGATGAAATTTAGTATGAAGATAGTTTGAAAGCTGAGACATAGGATAGTTTTTATCCCGAATTTCCCACAGGACAGGAACGATAAAAACGTTATGCGCGTACGAAGTTTCGGGCAAAAGCTGGTCTCTCATAAATCTCACGTTATTGGAAATTCACCGCATCAACAAAGGTAACCTTGATAGGGTGCGACTACATAATTGGTCGTTAGCTCGTATTCGAATTCGGTCTTAAACTACTTTTTTTGAATGAAGTTGAACTATGAACTTGTACAAGGTTGTCCGAAGATAGTTAAACTCGAGAATTTTCATTTACACTTGGTTATCTACCCGGATTCCATAAGCAAACTAATTTGGGAGAGCGACTATGTACAATAGATCCATTATTGCCAGGCACTTAATGTTGTGATACAATTCAAACGGCATCTATTGTCATCATATTTTCACTGGCCTGTTGGTCTAGTGGTTAGTGACCCTGACTGCTATGCCGGGGGTCGTGGGTTCGATTCCCACCCAGGACAAATGTTTGTGTGATGAGCATGATCATTTGTTCTGTGTCTGGGTGTAATTTATCTATAATATGTATGTATTTAGAGATATATAAGTATGTTTATCAGTTGTCTAGTACCTATAACACAAGCTCTGCTTAGCTTGGGACTAGATGGCGTTGTGTGATAGTTGCGGAATATTATATTATATTGTTAAAATATAAAGTTTGTATGTTTGGTGGTAGGGAGTAGTCTTCTTAACTTCTCATCTAATTCTGAGATTCGCACGGACCAAATCTACAATTTTTGTCGTAATTACTTCCGTGGCAATATAAATTCTGGCTATAACGTGAGCGAAGCTGCGACCATAGGTTTGTTATAAAGTAACCTAACATAAAAATGAAAATTCGTAAATCCAACTTATTTCCTGGAGAAAAAATGTGAAGCGCATTTCTACAGTATTTTTCTACAGCGCACCACCGCAGCACCGGTCTGAATCATTTTCTGAAAACTGAATACTGCAAAAAATAATTTCAATGGAAAATTCTGCAACATTCCGACGGATTTTTTTTTAAGTTCCGTACGGAAAATAAGCCAATGGGCCCCTTTTTAATTAGTCTGTTCGTCTGTCGGTTACAGAAATTCACCGTTTTTTTTACGTGGAAAATCATCAAATGAATCCTCCCACCCCGGGCAGGGCGGGAGGGACTGTCAGACTTGTACTGACTAAAATCCACGGTGCTCTTCAACAGCCCTTTATGTTCCGGTGTTCCGGGGTCACGGTGATGGAATAAGTCCCGCGACCAGATATTCACCCTTATAAAAGAATAAAAACAAGGCTGTCGTTAAAAAAAACGAGTCAAATATATATTTTGTTTGAAAAAATATGACGTGAAATATGCTACGGCGGTATGGAACTTTTTTTTTACATGTTTAGTGGTAGACTACTCCGGTTACTGTTTAAGATACTCCATTTCATATTTTTTTAAAGTACGCTGTGACTAGGGCAATATCTTATAAGAGCGCAAGCGAATGTTGAAACAATTAGGGCAACGCACATAAATAGTTTCCGATTTGTTCAACTGCGTTGAGGTCGACTTCCTAGTCGTCTAACTGGACAGATATCAGGACTTTTAGCACGAGTTTTCCGTATTTGTGACGTAAAGTAAACTAGAACTTTAACAATTTTCAAGGAAAAAATTTGTTCCTTCTTCGCACACCAGAGGCGCTGTTCCGTTTTTTCATACAAGAAACGCTGTAAATACTGGAAAGACGCTGTAAAGTAAAGAGTGAAAACTAGTGCTAAGGGCACTGAATATCAGTATTTTACATGAAGACATGCCTATCTGACCTCTACAACAATCTACAATTTCCCTTGGTAACATCCAAGAAGGTCTCAAAGCTGATGATTACAATCTCCTTTGTATTGTCTCACGAAACATCAACTTCAAGTAGTCGAACAACTACATTATTTGATTATACAGTCAAATTGATTGTCTGTAGCAACTTGTAGTTATGTCGGGACCCTTTTGAATTAACCCCTTACAGACCCCAGTTGACCTCGTCCTTCCATATCGACCCGACCATCCGTTGCTAAATAATTTGGCCGTGTAGCTATGTTGTATTTTAGGCGTAGAACACGAAAAGGTCAATTTTGATGGATTGTAGTGTGATGTGGAGTGGTGCTTGAATTTTGACGTAGTAGAGCATAAAGTTAATTTATTGAAAACTATATTGGGCGCGGGCCACATAGAAAAGACGTAAGACGCAGACGGGGCGGAGACTTATGTCTCTTCGACGTGTCTTTCATACAAAATGTATAGAAGCGTCGCCGTCTCTTCTGTGTGTTTTACGTCGCGTCTCGGCCCCATCTGCGTCTTACGTCTTTTCTATGTGGCCCGCGACATACAATATATTCGCACGTCCGCGACGCGTCCTCGTCTTACGTCTTTTCTATGTGGCTTGCGCCTTAATGTCCCTTGTCTAGGCCCTCTGATCTCTCTCTTTCTTACGTCCATGTCCATTGAGATTGACCGACACGGCTGTAACTGCAAATGGCCAGAAAAACTAAAATTATATGTACTTCATAAACTTATTTTATTTTTGGTTCCTTTAATTATTTTGCCTCTGCAAGCACAACTCGACGTAATTATAAGATAAAAGGTAAATCTAAACAAAAGATAACAAGGAAGCATTCCTGTTCTTATTAGGGAAGCCGTAAGAGCATTCCTGGAGCATCCAGTGCTCTCGAATCGAGCAACTATGGCGCGAATGTCTCTTGACCTTACGAAGGGCCTTTAATGAGCATTTGTGGGTCTTTGATGGCACTTTTGGGGCAAAGGGCACCTGCAGTGTCAGGGGCACTTGACCGGGGCGTGGGTGCTTGAGTGATTTTTTTGATGCAGTGGTTTTAAAGTCTGTAGGTAAGTATCCAATGTATAAATTAACTGATACCTATAGTTAATATTGGCTGTTGTGTCCTTTTGATACAAGTTTATTAAAAAAAAATAGTTTTAAATATAGTCGGGCATTTCCACTATGCGAACGATGTATCATATAACGCTTGTTTGAAACGTAGTTCACATTTTTATTAGATTTGAAAATACAATTATCTTGCGACCCTATGTAGCCCCTGACCTCTAGGTACCTCATTTTAAGTGCACTGCGTCTGTAGTGTTTGAATGCAGTTAGAATGGCTGCAGTCCGTCTGTCTAGAGTCCCTTTGCATACAACGCTACGAAGTCTCCAATACCTTAAGACTTTGGTATCTATTGACGCGTTCCTGTGTACCTACGAACCTCTATGGATTTACATTGCGATAGTCGCTTGGATACCAAAGTCGTAAAGTATCGAAGACTTGCGTCGCGATGTGTACGAAGAGACTAAGAGGGTATTCATCCAAAATTTAAAGCAACTTGTAGAAGGAAATATGTTACAATAAATCATCACCAGCATCAAATTTTTTTCTGAGAAAAGTACCTAATTCAAATCCGTAATTTTGTCGCATCAAAAAAAAACAAAATAGCCTCTACTGTACTAGGAATTAAATCCTTTCTATTTTGTTTTAGCAACCTGCTGGAAATAAAAAAGAGAAAAAAAAAGAAGTTGATACAAAGAGTAATACGATCGGGAACACTATTATTTTATTCCGTTGAATACGATCTCAAAAAAGAAAACATTCAGTATTTTCTTTGTACAGTTTTTCTGTTGCAATATTTTTCATTGCCGTTAGTCTTTTGTTATCATAGTCTGTTCTGATTTATTTGTGACTAGCTGTGCCCGCGACTTCGTTCGCGTGGATGTCGGAATCGAACAATGTATTTTTTTAGTTCGAAGCGCTTAATTCTGGCCACGTTTTTCATATAAACCCTGTATTTAGAATTCTCTAAGACTTATCAAGAATATTTGACACTTCTATTCCAGGTTTATGTAGAACTATTTTTCCTAATGCCCGCTCTATGCATTCCACTTCACTTCACTCCACTCCACTCCCCTCCCCTCCGCTCCGCTCCACTCCACTCCGCTCCATTCCAGTCCATTCCAGTCCATCCCAGTCCATTCATATTATGTGAACCGATTACGATGAAACAAAATACATAATGTCATTTCAACATAAACTGCACGTCTATTCCTCACTTCACACCACTCCCCTCCGCCCCACTCCCCTCCGCTCCGCTCCGCTCCACTCCACTCCGCTTCATTCCAGTCCATCCCAGTCCATTCATATTATGTGAACCGATTACGATGAAACAAAATACATAATGTTATTTCAACATAAACTGCACGTCTATTCCAGGTTTTCTTTTAACGCCATCTGCCGTGCGTTGAAATATGTATTTATTTGAATAATGTAGTTTTTCTATTCGAAGTTAGATCGCGCGACTGACGTACGAAACACTTTAAATTCAAATATCTTTTGATAGACTGAACCGATTCCAATGAAACAAAAACTAAATTCCTCTCCAAGTTACGCTTAATCGTTGTGTATAAAAGTTATCTACATTAATTTCGTACATTTTATGTGATACCTGGACAAATACACAGACAAACAGATAAACAGACAAACAGACAAAAAATCTAAAAATGCTAGAAATGGGTTCTATTGGTTGTCCTTTAATACCCTGGCTATATTTTTTGAGTTTTTTTTTAATGTACAAAAATAACTTTTCTGCAGTTTTATTATATGTATAGATAGAAGATATAGATGGAAGTACTAGAGTATACCCGCGGTTTGGTCCGGACGGAGCATGGATACAGAAATTGCACATGTGTTGGGTTTGTCTTCATGGATCCCGGTATCAGATTTAATTAGCCAAGGATCATTGCGAGTTGTATCCAACGATACAGTGATCTGTTTCCAACGAAAAAATAATTCATGTTTGTTTCTGAGACAGATTCAGGTAGGTTGACCTGAGCTGGCGTCTGCACACACAAATTTACGGCAGGTGGATTGTTTTAGGCTGTATCGTTGCGGTCAAGCAGTCACCAGGCATAGGTGAGTGAATTTCAACAGGTCCTATAAAATCTTCATTTCCGTGGTTTTTTTAATCTTAAGCTTTTTTAAAAAAAAGAAACGCTCTTATTAAAGTTTTTGATAATTTATATATTCTTGCTTAATGTCTAGCAGATAACTTAAAAAACTAACGAGATATAAGGATTTAAAAATTTCGTGCCACGGCGATGAAACATGCGTGCACGGCAATGAAACAAGCGCCCACGGCAATGAAAGAACTGTGGCATGGCAATGAAAGAATCAATCAACGATGAGTACAATATATGTTAAAATTAGAACTACAATTATATTCAAACTGATTGGCAGACTTTGACAAAATAATATTATGCATCATACCGACATTTGAAATTTAAAAAAAAATCGTCTTGTACATGTTTATTTTCAAGCCCATAGCCCACCCATTGTGAAACTCAGTCGAGGCCATCAAGCATCATGCTGAGTTCCTCCATCGACTTGCCATGACTATGATATCGTCGGCAAATCGAAGGTGAGTGATGTATTCGCCGTTGATGTTGATGCTAAGTCCTTGTCATTCCAGGAGCTTGAAGGCGTCTTCCATTGTGGCAGTAAACAGTTTCAGGGAGATAACATCCTTCTTACGCCTCTTCTCAATGGAATCGCCTTCGTGCTCTGCTCCTGTACTCGAACCGACATGGTGGCGTTATCATACAAACACTTCAACACTTTGATGTACCGATAGTCAATACGGCATCGCTGGAGTGACTCAAGTACCACCCATGTTTCCACCGATACGATGGCTTTCTCATAGTCCACAAACGCTAAGCATAATGGCAAGTATACTCTTCGGTCTTCTGTATAACTTGCCGCAGCGTATGGTGTGGTTTATGGTACTATAGCCTCTTCGGAAACCGGCTTGTTCGGGAGGCTAGAAGTCATCAAGTCTGACTCATTACTCAGAAGCATGATGGGTCTGTAGTTCTTCAATAGGCTGTTATCAACTTTTTTTAAGAAAAGCACCACTTCACCTTTGCTCCATGCTTCAGGCGTTTTGCCCTAGAACAGGACGGTATTAGTGAGCTTCTGGAGGACTTTAAGTACCGGTATTCCACCCGCTTTCAGAAGCCCTGAAGTGACTTAGATATACGTCTATTTAGCTGCTTATATGACTTCGCGTCATTGGAAGACTGCCACTGTAGCAAACCTCATTCAGACATGAGGTTTAAGGTTTACTCGGTCAATAAGTTCTCAGGGAAAGCAAAGCGATTAGAAAGCTCGAGTTGATTTCGGGGTTCTGAATATGGGACCGAGTAGGTGGGAGCGTAGATTTCATCAGGCTGGACCTTTCAAATCAAATCTAAAGAGAGACCAGAGAGAAACAATCTAGAGTTAACTTGACGAGTTTTGTACTGTCAGTAATCGGTATTACCTGAATCGCAGGTGACAAAAGATGTTTTCTTTGCCTAATCATACCATGGCGATGAAAACACAAGTCACGGAAATGAAATACCTGGCCACGGCAATGAAACTAAATTGTTTTACAAGGCATGGCAATGAAATTTTTTTAATTGCCATGTCTTTTTTTTCATTTCCATAGCAAATTTCGGCCACGGAAACCACGGCAATGAAAACACGTCGATGAAAATCAAGGCAAAAAATATAAATAACAAAAAATCTATTAATTATTCGAAGAAATAAACACCTCACAAATGAACATATGAGGAATGGTGTTCTATCGAATGCTTACTCATGAAGACAAACTTATTCAAATATCAGTTATATCTATCCACGGCGATGAAAGAAAATTTTTCCAGTAACATAAAAATTGATTATTTAAATTTATGGTGCGAAAACGCAGGCACGTGTGTACTTCCTTCCACGTTGAGCACTTAGGCAGCACTAATATGCAACGTTTAGCATACCGGTAGGGGGGCAGAAAGTAGTAGGTAAAACAATATCCTTGAACATGATTAGGACACGGCGATGAAGGGTAGTTCTGGGACAAGTGATTTTTTATTAACCATTCGTTGTTTTGTTTAAATATTTGAATAAATGTATTCTGTAGCAATACTTTAATTATTCATGTATCAAACAAAACGAGGTTTTAGTATAAATAACCAATAGATTTTTATCAATGTGGAATAATACACAACAAGGTGAAGTGTGGACAAACACGGCAATGAAAGATTTCGTGGTTTAATATTTTTTTTTGGAATTACCATTAATCCAATTAAATAAACATTTAGTGCTACACATAGATTACTATTTCACCTACCCGGAAAAAAAATTGAGAACGTTATAACTATGTTTTTTAGTACCGATTTCATTGATGCCACGCAATTTTCGGTCCCGGGAAATTCACTCAGGTACATGACTGCCCGAATTGTATGTGTAGGGGTAGCCTTATTCCGAAAAATCAACAACCAAAATAATACCAGAATTTCCAGTGAAACCAATGAAGAGTTAACAAAAATCCATTCTCAGAAAACAAGGTCCATGTTTGTCCAATAAATTCGTTTCACCTCGATTTACGTATAATAGTTTTGGGGTCACAATAAATCGAATCTGTCACTTGAAACGATCGACATAACCTCGAGAACAATCGAAGCGCCATCTTTCTAATATTTATTCAAATGGAAACATAATTTCAGACAAAGAAGTGAAACAAATCTTTGTCGAAGACAGATATTGAGAACGCGGTAGCATGTTAGTGAAATGATGTTTGTAAATTGGATGTTAAAAAATATTTTTACTTCAAAAATCAATATTTTTAAATGAAACAGAGCCTATAAAAAATTAACAGCCTTCAAAAACAACCACAAAAAAGTGTAAAATAACCTACAAAATAACTTTTCTTTCGGAAGTCGTTGGCTTTGTTGTATTATTTCGTTGTTTTTTATGGGACCAAACTGCAAGTATCCTGCATCGAACAAAAAAGAATCACACTAATCGGACTAGAAACCTCGGAGTAATCGATGTATGTACATACGTAAAATCCAGTTGTCCCAAAATTAAATAATTTGAATTGAATTTGAATAAAAAAAAAATATAAAAAAACATACCGACCGAATTGAGAACCTCTTCCTTTTTTTTAATCGGTTAAAAATAGCACCCCAGATCTTAGACAAGTAATTTGAGAACTAAACAGATTAGTGTACGAGATGGTATATTTAGGGTAAAACCAGAACTGCAATTAACAATTAATTACTCATCTTCATCATGTAACTAACATCTTCCCTAAACAAGATGGAGTCGACTTCCAGTCTATCCAAATACTAAATAGAATATTCTATACAACGTCTGCTTATCTGACTTCGAAAGCCCATTAATTGAATTACACGATATCCTTTGAAAGAACTAGTATCCACTGCAACTATGTACTTTTTTTTTATCGTGGTAAAATCATCAAATGAGTCCTCCCACCCCGGGCAGGGCGAGAGGAACTGTCAGACATGTACTGACTAAAATCCACGGTGTCCTTCAATAGCCCTTTATGTTCCGGGGACACGGTGATGAAAATAAGTCCCTCGACCCAGTTGGCTTTGGGCCTCTGTGCCCCTCCCCGTCATTTTGGTGAAGCTCTTTGAGGCGCGCGTGGAACACGAGGCTTCGTCGACCCGGCAACTTTGTACTTACAACATTTTATTACGAAAACTAAAATACAATTAAATTAAACCCGCTAATGTAGTGGAGTACCATTATCTCTGAACCAACCGTATTTATGTTCAGAGGTAATGGCCATTTTATTTTGTTCCATACCGCTACGCAGCTACGCGGGGCATTTGCGGTAGTCATCTACGAGCTACGTGCTACGCTGCTACGCGCTACGCTGCTACGAGGTTCTGCTACGAGCCTTTGCTACGAGGAATGCAAGTGGTGCTAAACGCCAGACATTTGTATGATACGTGTTAGTGGCATTTTGATTTACTGCGCTTTGTAGTTTTAGAACTAGTTTTGGCATTATGGAGTTTTGCTCTAACAAAAACTTTTAAATGTTGTATTGTGTTTATAGAACTTTGAATGTGAAAAGGTAAAAGCTGGGCAACTGAAAATTTGATGTATGTGAAAGTCAGACGGTTACACAGTCATGATGGATCATCAGTTTTGCGATCTGCGTGTGCGTATGTGTTTTACGTGTGTGTGGAATTAATGTACACTGAATTTATTTACCTAACTACATTAGCGAGCAAAAGTATGAATCACCTGTGATTGAACTGGGATAGCTCCTAAAATAATGACGTAATTTACATATGTTTTTTTTTAAATGGTACCATTTTATTGTTCTTAGCTAGTCATTAAAATCGCAATCGGAATTTTTCGGAACTTTAGTGTTTAAATAAAAATTTTCGCTTGGATCAATATTTTCTTTCATCTCTATTAAGGTAGGTGATTTCCTTCCCGTAAATACGTATTTCACTGTAGTGAGAAATCCGGTTATCGTATGATTAGATGTCTCACTTTTGTGGATTGCAATTCTAAGTGACAGAAAGGGACAAAAGATGCTTTAAAATACAATACATGGATCCATGTTTTTTTTTTACATGGATTACTTTGGGAACTTTTTTTGGAGCACATTGGGAATGACCCCATATAATTGTCAATTCTAAAAAGCAAAGAAAAAGTCATGGCCTAAATACAAAGACAATATCATTGTTTCCGCCAAAAAAAAACTTTTTAATGAACTTAATGTATTATTTACATATGTTGCAGGGGTCGCGGGACTTATACCATCACCGTGACTGCGGAACATAAAGGACACCGTGGATTTTAGTCAGTACAGGTCTGACAGTCCCTGCCGCCCTGCCCGGGGTGGGAGGACACATCTGATGATTTTACCACGTAAAAAAAAATGTTTACATACGTAAAAAAGTATGTATAATGACCCTCTTATCCATACATATTAACAGATTACCCCTTTCGCTTTGAACGCGTCGCTATGAATAATTCCTTTTCAAACCTCCCCCTGCTTTAATGATATTCCGATCGATATTGTTATCAGTATTCATTAAAACGTACCTATTTGCGAGTGGAATATATTTCCCTGAGATTAACTGTTAGAAAAGACTATTTTTAAAACTAAATCCTAATTAAAAGTCACTAAAATAATTATTAATTAATTTTGACAGCACGGTTAACGCAGTGGCTGAGTGATAAATATTCCACAACTATCACACAACGCCATCTAGTCCCAAGCTAAGCAAAGCCTGTGTTATGGGTACTAGGCAACTGATAAACATACTCATATATTTCTAAATACATAAATATTATAGATAAATTACACCCAGACACAGAACAAATGATCGTGCTCATTACAAAAACTGACTCGTGGGTTCGATTTCCACCCAGGACAAATGTTTGTGTGATGAGCATGATCATTTGTTCTGTTTCTGGGTGTAATTTATCTATAATATGTATGTATTTAGAAATATATAAGTATGTTTATCAGTTGTCTAGTACTCATAACACAAGCTCTGCTTAGCATGGGACTAGATGGCGTTGTGTGATAGTTGTGGAATATTATTATATATTATTAAAAACATTTGCCCTCAATGGGAATCGAACCCACGACTTTCGGCATAGCAGTCAGGGTTACTAACCACTAGACCAACAGGCCAGTCAAGGCGATTGGACTGCTACGCTGCGTGTCGCGGGTTCGATTACCCCACGGGTCATATTTGTATGATCTACAAGTAGGGTAAAGTACCCAACTGCTGACCTCCCACCAACTATTGACCGCTTAACAGTTTTTATCAAAAATATAATAAATCTTCTTGCAGTGCTGCATAAAGAATACAGAAAATGATAAATAATTTATCTTGTAATATATCGGCGTCACAGAAAATTTAAATAAAGCGATATTGCGTTTGTAAACCTATGATAATAAAATACCCTGCTAAAATCATCAAGAAATTTAACAATTTGCTAAGCTGAAGGTTGTTTTCAATGTCATTTTAATTCAGTTTTACACGATAGATTCCTTAGAGTTTGGTATTTTTTCGTTATTTAAGAGAGGCATAATGCTTTTTCACATGATTTTCAAGTTTTAATGAGCCTTAATTAGTTAAAATGATGGGGTCAATATGTGGTACACTCAAATGTATGAATAACCATTTATTTGACACGACATGTCAATAGCTGGTAATGAACCATATGTATGAATATACCAGTTACTAACACCACGGTTTATACGTATAGTTCATTTTAATGGTGAGGTAGCTTAACTTTAATGCATCTATATTATGCCCATGGGTGTTGGCACCCCTAAAGGTGTGTATCTGCATAGTCACAAACATAAAAGAATACCTTACGTTGTAACCTAAGAACCTAGCTTAATTTGAGCGAGGTACTTAAATTTTCGGTCTACTGTCACATTCTGGATCCTCCTGATTATTTTAAACTTACTACAATTATAGGAAAAGTGAACGGCTGAATGGATTTTGATACAATTTAGCAAGCGGATAATATAAAAACCTGGTTAGGTGGGTGTACCTGGACGCAGGATACTTTTTATGACGGTATATGATCCCGTGGGACAATTGCCGAACGTAACACGGGCAATGCCTCAGTCATAAGTTGGTTTAGTGCATAAAATTATGACAAAAGTTACTCTAACCTGCATGTTTCAATAAACTGACTTAAATCATATCCAAGGCAAAGTGTTAGGTAGTTTTTGATTTGTGTGATGTGTCTATGTTCTCTTCATGTGTGAAGATCTTCTACATAAGTTGAAAAAGTTAAAAGAGTCTTATGTAATTGGGAAAATATTAATCCAAACTTTTTAAAGTCACTTTGAAGAATTAAAGCCGTATTCTTTCAATTTGTTTTGCCGGCGAGCATTTTTAATCTGCTGCATAATACAGATAAATGAAATAACTACTAATAAAGAGGAAAAAATTGACAAAAAGTTATAAAACTACAACAAAACTTCAAAAATAAGTGCAAGAATATTAAGGGCCGCGTTTGAAGACTGTAGACCAAAATTGTGTGAAAAAAGAAAATGAGAAGGGCAATAAGACTACTTTCGTTTGTTTTTTTATCAAATAAAACCTCGTATCACAGTCCTAATGAATAATATTTGAGTTTATTCTTATACTACAGGAGGTCAAAAATTGGTCATTTGCATGATGAAAATTTGGTACAGGCATGTTGATAACTGGTCAAATAGCCTGTTTTTGCTAAACTCGAGAAAAAAAAACACTTTTTACCTTTGTATGACTGTTTATAATGTTTTATTTACATTCTCCAATGTTTATTTTATCTTCCAAAAACATTCATTACCACTTGCAACTCATGCATTAGTTTATTTTGCGAAAGAAGCAAGGAAAACCGCTTAAAGGGTCAATAATTGGGTGTTTTACCCTAATTGTACCGGGTTTAGTCGGTGTTTGTGAGTTTATATATAGGTAAACACACACGACACAGGAGAAATACCTTGTGTGGTACAACGTTTACTGACTTTAAAAGAGACAGTCACCTCTGAATTTATTTGACTGCCCTGTTGCTTTAGTTTTAGTGACCCTGACTGCTATGCCGGAGGTCGGAGTTCGATTCCCACCCAACAAATGTTTGTGTAATGAGCACGATCATGTGTTCTACGTCTGTGTGTAATAATTTCTATAATATTTATGTATTCAGAAGTATGTTTATCACCCATAGTACCCATAACACAAGCTCTGCTTAGCTTGGGACTAGATGGCGTTGTGTGATAGTTGTGGAATATTATTATATTGTTATTATTTGTATGTCCTACAAGTAGTTGTTCCGGCTCTAAGCGGGGTATGTGAGTTTATAAGTAGGTTAACACACCAACGACACAGGACAAATTCCTAAAGTGGGACGTTTTCTTTTTTAAAAAAAGAAAACAAATAACAGTGATTTCATGTGAATTATTCTTACATTCTAGACCACTCTCGAACCATCGAGTTTCTTATCCATGGTATACTCTAGTAGGTTACTCGGTCCATGTAACATTATGAACACTGTTGTATGAGTGGGTGTCTGTCCGTCCCACACAACTTTAATTATATTTATTTATCTCATGACGCTAACGGTAACAGGATACGGAAACTTTTGTGCAAAAATAGTTTTTTTTTTCGTTTGTTTCCTTAATTCAAGTTCGGCTTCACCACTATGGATAAGTTCCGATTAAGAAAGAAAGAAAAATTATCTTATTTGTCACAGACATGTACATACATTTAACAAGGACTAAACAAATACACAGAAAAATTGCAATACTCAAACGAAAACAAAATAACAAAAAAGAGAATATAGAGAATTATATCTGGTGGATAGAACGTTCTCACTAACAGGCAAGCACTACTATGACTGTAACCTAAGGTTAGTGTAACCCTTTGCTAGAGCCAAACCAAACTATTCGTTATGGAAAAAAACGAAATCGACGAGTGTCAGTATTTTATACTAGCTGTTTTCCGTGGTGGCGTGATTTTATATCATCATCATCATCAGCCTATAACGTTCCCACTGCTGGGACACAGGCCTCCTCTCTTGTGAGATTTTATATAGCCCATATTATTCCACAAAAATACTTTTTCGAACCAGTAGTTCCTAAGATTGGGGCGTTCAACCAAACAAACAAACTCCTCAGCTTTATAAAATTAGCATAGATAATAAATCGATAATTTCAGCCAGATTCTAAGTCGTGTCATATCGTAGGATAAATTAAAAAAAAATAACTACGACAGATAACCAATTCCATGTTATCCGCACATTCTAACAGCCACTATAAATGTATGAGCAAGATATTAGCGCTATAAATTATATCATCTGACGGGACACAACTCAGAGCTGTTAGATATACGCAATACGAACATATTGCAATACATCCAAGTGTAATTGCAATCGGGCATGCGGACAGCGAGTAAAGGACAACGCGCTGTCCGACCATGGACCATGCCCGGGTCGAAGGCGCGTCGTGTTCCACGCGCGCCTCAAAAAGCTGTCAGCAAATGACGGGGCCCCCTCACAGAGGGTCAAAGCCTGCCGGGGTCGCGGGACTTATTTCCATCACCGTGACCCCGGAACATAAAGGGCTATTGAAGAACACCGTGGATTTTAGTCAGTACAAGTCTGACAGTATGGGGTGGGAGGACACATTTGATGATATTACCACGATAAAAAAAAAGAGTAATTGCAATGCAGGAAACAAATATTTGTATGACCTACAAATAATTGTTCCGGGTCTGGGTCTTCGTGTATATCCAACGACGATATATTACTAGACTCCTAATAACAGGCGACCGATGTCTGTCAACACATTAGTCAAAAAAGTCTTATATCCGTCTAATTTCGACCACTCCTGTGAGCCGTAAACATACCTTGAGACAGAACAGACCTTGAGTTAGCCAATCACAACGCAGTACCCCGCCCCCCTCGCTTACGTAGTACCTCAGCGAGTTGGCAGAATAGTTTTTGTTCCTTAGATCGTGCATGCGGAGTCTAGTAATATATCGTCGTTGTGTATGTCCATGTTTCTAAACGCTCCCACGATACAGGGGACATTCCTAGTGTAGGGCAACTAAAAAAAATGTTTCTTTGTCCATTATTTCATGTTTCTTGGATGTTACCAATGTCTAAGTAAAAACCGTATGCCGGGGTCGCGGGACTTAGACCATCACCGTGACCCCGGAACATAAAGGGCTATTGAAGGGCACCGTGGATTTTAGTGAGTACAAGTCTGACAGTCCTTCCCGCCCTGCCCGGAGTGGGAGGACTCATCTGATGAATATACCACGTAAAAAAAAAAAGTAAAAACCGTATGCAGTATAATGGCTTCTAACATCTTGGTAGAACATTATCTTACACATATGGATAGTACCTAAAATTATTATTTTTTGTTTCGATTTATTCTACAATACATCTTCTTAAGGGTGGATGTATAAGTAAGCTTTACGCCAGTATGTTTGGCATTGACGTCACAGCTACCTGTGGCTTCAACGCGGAATTTAGGGGGAGTCGAAGCCAGTAAATACTTACCGTGGAATAAGTGAACTGAATGGAACTGAAACTGTCTTTCCTTTGTGCTGGCATGAAAGAAAAAATGGAATTATGAAGTAGTATGTCAACTTATTATTATTATTACTTTACACGGGTTGCAGAGCAACACTCGCAGTCTTTTCTGATATCTTCAAAGAAAACTTTAAAATTTTTATTAGTCCGTAAATTAGTTTAACACAAATATTTGGCCCAATTTTTTTTTTCTTTGTTACCTAGGCACAAATATTATAGTTACGAAGTATTTTTCTTTTCATAGTTCTGACTTCAGGAACCCCTACTTGGGAGTGAATGTAAGTGTGAAGTGAATGTTTAATGTATTTGCCAAAAATCAATGTCTAAATAAAAAACGTGTCTGTTATTAACAAAACTTACTGGCGAAGTAATTAAATTAATTAGGTTTGCAATTTATTGATGCTTTCATCATTGGACGTTTCGTCGACAGGACGATTCACTTATGGCCGTTTCACCGATAGACTCTTTCACCTTTGGACTTTTCGCCGATACGACGATTCTTTTGTTCCCGGTTCATCAATAGAACTTTTCACCTAAGGACTATTCGCCGACAGGACGATTCGTTTCATCAATGACTCTTTCAACAACACGCCGACACGACGTAACCGTCGTGTCGGCGTGTTGTTATAATATAACTTACCTATAACTCTTTAAAACTTATCATCTTCATCGTCCAAAAGTCCGTTGTTGAAAGACTCTATTGTTGAAACGGATTTAAATGAATCGTCGTATCGGCGAAAAGTCCAAAGGTGAAAGAGATAGACTCTTTGACCGGTGAAACGGCCAAAAGTGAATCGTCCTGTCGACGAAACGTCCAACGGTGAACCGGTTGTCGGCGAATCGTTGAAGAATCTGGTCAATCCCACCCAGGTCAGGACGGGAGGGTCCCTCTGACTTGTACTAACTAAAATTCACGGTGATCCTACAATAGCCTTTTACGTTTCAGGGTCACGGTTATCTGATACCACCTTTAACCATCATTCCGAAAATGGAGAAGTCGCTTATAGCGTTACGCTTCTATAAGTTCTTAGTCTATGTAATAAATACAGGTAGATAGGTACTAAGATTGTAACGTAGGATGATAATTTACATTCACGTCGGAGCTGATCAGTCGTTGGCAGCGAAAACAAGGACGTACCATTTCTTTTTCTTAGCGATAATACTTTTCAAGCTAAAAGGTATTTTTAATTACCTACTCTTACATCTCCTTTGATGAAGCTCTTTTAGCATAAAGTAACCTTTTATCTTGCAATATGGTTGATTTTTAAATGGCTGAGCTGTGTCCTTAATTCATAGGGCGGAGGTAATATTACTCGTATTATAAGTAGTTGTACAGTTAATAAAAGATGTATCTATTCTGGCATAAATTTATTCGATAGTCTTTTGTTTTTTATTGTTCATAGAATACCCATAGTTGTTATTCTACAAAATTCAATGTAAAGTAACGATGAAACTTGAAAAAAAAATCCTTTATAAATGAGTACCGACGCAAACTTCGGTTTTTGAACTTCTCATTTCCATAGGCCTTTCTGTACCCGATGCTGGCATGGCCCGACCAGCAGATTTATATATTTTAACATGTTTTTACTTCTTTTCACAAAAAATGCAGTGATTATTATTCATTTTAATTAGGTACACCTCTGCCCAACCCTTCAAGGATTACAGGCATGATGATATTTTATGTTAAAGTGCTTGAGGTCGCTAGATCTAGCAGTACTTATCATTATTTGGTGTTTCTCGGCACTTTCAGAAATTAAAAAATGTATGAAAATTACGAATCTTCGATCTTGTATAACTTGGCCGAGAGCAATCCAACAACTTTCGTGCCATAGTAACTATTGCTCCAAATGACCAGTACTACCCATAGGTACCATTTTTTTTCGCTGGCGACTTTCAGAAAAGGCCCAAAAATGTATGGAGCGTGAATGATCTCCTTTCAATGGGTTTTATTTTCGCAATTATTCGATCATAATATCTACGTTTAGAAACGCTCAAGATATGGACATGCTCTTTATATTTCTTTTTTAAATGCCAACCTATTCTCAATTTTAATTCAAAATCAATGTTCCAATTTAAAAAAAAACAATCTGTCAAACGAAATCATACCATACATTACTGAAAATAAAGAATAAAATAATGAAAAATATCCATGAATCTTGAATAAAGAGCCGATCATTCAAACTTGACAGGCTATCTAGACTAAGGCCTCGTATCTGTGACGGGTTATTATTAGAATATCTATCGTAAACAGGACAGATAAGGAGATATGCAATAAGCTTGATAAATCTGCCTTTTAGTTATGTGCGAGCTGGCAACACCTTCTTTCGGAAAAGTTTTTTCAGATCAGGCTCTGATTAATCGTAGAATATCATGTTAAACTAACCGAGTCTTAAGGTTCCTAAGCGACTGCAAACAGTCGCAGTTGTGAACCGCAGGCATGCGGACGGCGAGAAATGGGCGACCTGCTGTCCAATCATGGATCATGCATGCGAGTGCCGATGGGACGTCGTGTTGCATGTGCGCTTCAAAGAGTTGTCAGCAAAATGACGGAGCTCCCTTAGAGGGCCAAAACCTGGCGGGGTCGCGAGACTAATGAGATAACTTGGCCCCGGAACGAAAAAGGGCTATTGAACAACACCGTGGATTTTAGTCAGCACCGCTCTACCTTCGGTGGACAGCGAGTCGTCTATTACTCGCCGCTCGATAGCAATGCAGCTTGGTGAAAGATAAGGCCAGCATAAATCAACTTACTTCAACTGAACCGTATCTTACTGGGTACTCTACTGACTAAACAACCCAAGACTAGATTCACGAACTTCCACAACGTATTCGTGAATCATTCATCCAAATCACACTTTCCGCCATACTTTCTTCCTCAAACATTGATTAGGTAGAATACTTTGTAGCCCACACAATCCGTGCAACTATTTAAGTGCTAACACCAACAACTTACGTCAAAGTTTACGTCAATTGCAATAAAATCGGTAAATATAGCCGTTCTAAGCCTATTACTGGACGTTTATGAAAGGTTATTAATGAACAATCGAACTTTATCGCGGTGGAAAGTAAACGAATTTTAGTTACAGACTCAATTTAGGAGTTTGTTACAGAAAATTGATTGCAAGAGTTAACAGACGTATTTTGGGAACAGTCCTTTTTATCTTAGTCCTTTGGGCATTTAAGGCGTTTATTCAAATGACTTTATTTTTAATTTATGCATGCCGTATACGATCTAGTTTACCGTTCGCAGCCCGCTTAAAGCAACAGCATCTAGTAAACTCAAATTGGTCTATCTGAATGCACTGCTAACTCATCATCTGCCTAGCCTTTTCCCAACTATATTGGGGTCGGCTTCCAGTCAAACCAGATTCAGCTGGATATCAGTATTTTACATGGAGCGACTGCCTGTCGGACCTCTACAACTCAGTAACCGGGTAATACCACACCCCATGATAAGACTGGTTGTCAGACTTTAGAACTTCTGACTAACAGTAACGACTGTCAAAGATCTACAAATAACAGCCGGGACCAACGGCTTTACATGCTTTCCGAGGCACGGAGGAAACTCGCTATGAAAGATGGTCACCTATCCACAGACCAACCTAGGCAAGCGCGGCTTAACCCGGAAGATCGGCCTGTGCGGCTGTAATTACTTAGCCACGAGCTCCTCTGAATGCACTGCTAAGTAAACGCCAAAAACACTACAAACTGAACGCCAAAACTACTGCAAACTGATCGCCAAAATCACTGTAAGGTACAGTCACGAGCAATAGTACGCGTATTACGTACAACATATTACGACATAGGTCTTATTTCAAAGTGGAAACCAGTACTTCACGAGTAATTTGCGTCTGAATTTTGTTAAGTGTACATAAATGTATAATAGCTCGTGACTGTACACTTCCACCTAACCCTTTATAGACTACAAAAGTGATAAATTATCCCATCTAGGACTGCAGGCACAATCAGTAGAAGGTACCGTATAAAATTGGTCACAATATCTCCCAGTTCCAATTTATCGGATCAAAGAATTTTCATTAATCAATGACAGACCCCGCGTGGGTGTCGTTCAACTAAAAGGCGAGCATTAGACTATGACAGAATTCCATTATTCACGTTTTAGTTGAATAATATTTTCGTTATCCTTATACCGAGAAAATTAGTGTCGGCGATTAAGGCGTTTCAGAGAAATAGTTCTAAAAACGTTTGGAAAGGGGAGTATTAGTTAGATCCGAAGTTCGGGAAATCAGGTAAGTCGTCGCTCTGTGTTAAATACTACTCAGAATCTGCATCTATAATTAATTAGAACTGTTGCAAGTTCTACAAAAAACAGCAGCGTAGACATACTGAAAATTTAAAAAAAATGCCTTTACGCCCTTAACCTGTGTTTTTAAGTAATATTGATAGTGATAAAACTTATAAGCTGCTCTTTCCTCTAATAGAATTAAAAATAATTAAAATTTTCTCTAATGACTCATCATTTGCCTCCCCTTTTCCCGAAGAGTGACACGAAACGCATTGGCAAGGGTGGCTCCAAAGGCGCTTCCTCACCGGTAGCATTCGCGTGTAATATAACATTATAGATTCGACTTTGAGCATTACATAACAATAGCCTCCCTGGCTGGCTCGCGGTGAGGTACCGCCTTAAGACTTCGAGTTTCTGGCTAAACAGTAATAACTATCAAAGACCTCAAAAATAGTATGAAAGAACAGTCCGGCCCAACAGTTTAACGTGCTTTCTGAGCCATAGAAGAAACTCGCTAGGCATGGTTGGTCATCAATCCAGATACCAATCTAGGCAAGTGCGGATTTGAAGATCGACCTGTGTGACTATTATTATTATTGCATCCAATAAGAGTGAAAGCCTTCCATACATTATAAAAAGCCTGGCAAATGAACTGAACACTTGTAAGGAAAAAAAAGACACAATTCATAACATCTCTCTAGTTGTGCTCACTAAACTGAGAGTCACTTTAATCAAGAGAAATGTGAGAAAATTCTTATACATTGTCTTGTCACCTGTAAAGCCAGGCGGTGTAATCCTTTGTTACGCCCACACGCGACGTGTCAAGAAAAGTGGCGTAGTATTACTCAAACGGCGTAGTTTTACTCAATTGGCGTAGTATTTATAACTGACGACTTTATTGCCGTACCGTGCTTTAACTGCTGCAATTACAGTCTTAATAACTGTATTGAGTTGTATAAATTAATAAAATACGAGGAAACCTTCGCTTTTAGTGCTTTATTTTTTTATTTACAACAACCATATTCTAGCATAATTTTAGTGATGACTGAACGCGTAGCATAACCAATTCGAAATCTATACTGCCAAGAATAGACAAAACTGATTTACAATATTTTTTTTTCCTTAACGTAACTTTTAAGTGACAGTTGACACGCTGTTGTGGTCATAGATGTGTTCACGTTCACCCTTATCATGTTGTCATTATTCAAAACTACAATATCTACTTGACCCATAAGTATGGAGCAGATGACAATTTTTTGTCGATTTCAATATAGTATTTTGCGGTTTTATACCAGACCCTTATATAATGACCTTAGATTTTGGATACACGCTGTATGTAATAATACATACAGTTCAGTAAAAATCTCTTTTGAGAATTCCCTCTAATGACTTATCATCTACCTATCCAGCATATAACAGCCGGGCTCAATTGTTTTACGTATCTTACGAGGCACGAAAGAAACTCGGTATAATAAATTGTCACCAATCCACAGACCAACCTTGGCAAGCGCGGGTTGGCAAGGTTGGTCTGTGGATTGGTGGCTTGGCAAGCCTCATTTAGACGATACAAGAACTCGCACGCGAGTTGCATTACATTGCGGACTTTAAAGGCACAACAAGTTCAGTTTATGAAACAAATACCGCAATGTAGTGAAACTCGCAAGCGAGTTCTGGCTCCGTCGAAATGAGGCTTTATTTAATCTTGAAGATCTAACTTATTTAGCCACGAGCTCCTCTAAAATTCTCTTTAACGAGTAACACCCAAAATTGCAAACTCCTTATTTTATTAAACAAAACCCGTCAAAGATTATGAATGGGGTTACTATTAATATAAAATGCCTAATTGGTTATCTAATTAGCTGTATTATGTCGACGGTAACAAGGGGTGCACCTCTAGCTAACGCGATTGGGATTGAATCGGTAGTTTCTCGTCGAATCGCTCTAATGGAGAGATTTAGAGAGAGGCAATAGTGATGGGGAAAAGTATCGATGTTTTAGTTACTTGTATTTTTTCTCGATATTCTATGTCATTTACAATTTAACTTCTACAGATTATTTTTATCAGATCTATGAATGTGGATAGTTTGTAACTATGAATTGTTGCTACGAGTAGAATGACACCGTAGCACTGAGTTTTGTCAACGGAAAAAGAGACAAAATGAAAAAAAAAACTCTTTTAATTGTCCTAAGAATGTTTTATGAAAACAAAAATTAATAAATGTATCTTCAAATGTATCCTTTAGCTGTCGAAGGGTCGTGCCGTTCTCGGCGAATAAAATGTTACATAGCATAGAATATAAAACATTAAATTGTCTATTCGCGATAGAATAGTGATAAAATTACTCATTACTGGTGATAATAAAGGTATGCATTCTTCATTAGAAAAAGTTGTCAGTTTTTATTTGTATTGTATAATTATGTTAATTCCCAATTCTAGTTTGATAGTGTTTATTTAATCGTAGTAATTATAATAATTTAAATTAACACATTTGACCGTGACAATTAATAGTTACAGTCAATATTTAAGTTCATTAATCACTCAACCGTGTTTGTTTGACATAAATAATTATTTCAATAATGGATTTAGAATTTTAGATCATTAGGTTATCTTGATTGGATACAGGTGGAACTTATTTGGATAACTTGCAGGTCTGTATTACGGTCAGTACTCACTATCGGTATTACTCGATAGTTTTACTCAAAATCGAGTAAAAGTTATTGTGTGGACCGTAAAACTCACAACAAAACGCAAAGCCCAAGCCGTGGGTTTTTTTTTTTTTATTTATTTCGGGAAAACAAACAGATACATAAGTTTCTTAATTTAAAGATATTACATAAAAATAGTATCATTTGTGTAACTCACAACGTTATCCACATTTTAACAAAGTAATTTTATATTGGAACTGAAAAACACGACCAAAACAAAAAAAAAAGGCTGGTAAAAAATAGAAAGAAGATGAAAAAGAACTTAAAAAAAGAAAATTCAAAAAATACTTAATACCTAACAAATAGTGGTTAAAATCAATTTTAATAAATATCTGTCATGCGTGCTACAACTTAGGTGGGTTAATTATGTGGTTCAAGGATCTTCTAAACTTACCAGCCGATGTTGAGAACAAGTCCAGTGTTTCAAAAGCAGTGTTAAAGTTGTTAGCCATCCGACGAAGAGGTGCCCGGACTCCAGCGTTAGTGCGGCAAGAGGAAACAGCAAAAAGTGGTCGAGCGCGCACCTCTCGCCTCATGACAGTCCTCGGAACAACGTAACTTAGTTTACTAATTAGGTCTAAGCAGTCATATCTGCCATTGCACAAGTCATACTCTACGTAAGTGCTCAATCGAGTAAAACCGTATGTGAGTACTGACCATTTGAGAGACTCTTATAAACTAGAAAGGGAAATTTAATATTGTAAGTATGTAGTTTGTTAAAACTACATAAAAAGTAGATAGAAATTGGTTAATTTTTCATCCAAAGTTATTCATATCCCGGAATTGTCAAAATATGACGCTGGAACGCAAAGGGCGATTGAAGGAATCGCCTTATACGTTATTTATTAGCATTAGAAATACTGTCTAAAGGAGGTACCCGCGGTACCTTGTGTAGACAGTAGGTATTTCTAATTTTAAAACACTGGAACGCAAAGGTTTTAGTCAGTACGAGTCTGACAGCTGATCCCGCTCCGCCTAAGGCGGGAAGGGTAGTGAGACGACTTACTACTCCAAAAATAAAAGTTCATTCACTATCGATAAATTCTTAGAAGAAGGAACATCCCTTCTCCGAATTAATTTACTTTTCGAGGGTGTCAAAACGTCCGTACCATTTCGGTTCGTTTCCCAGAAAGCCCTCTCTTTGCCTTATTAACAGATTAAATATTAAAATACAGGCCTACAGGCCCTTGGAGGTCACTGACTAATTGTTTAATTTTTAGTGCCTCTCTTTAAGTACTTTATTAATAAAATAACTTAAGATAAATAATATTCCACAACTATCACACAACGCCATCTAGTCCCAAGCTAAGCAGAGCTTGTGCAATGGATACTAGACAACCTATAAACATACTTATATATTTCTAAATACATACATATTATAGATAAATTACACCCAGACACAGAACAAAATGATCATGCTCATCACACAAACATTTGTCCTGGGTGGGAATCGAACCCACGACCCCCGGCATAGCAATCAGGGTCACTAACCACTAGACCAACAGGCCAGTCATATATAAATTAAATATTTTGTTTTTCTAGTCGAGGGTATGTTTTTAGGTTTTCTTAAACTCATGCAGCTGCTGTTAGTCGGAATCAGCAAACAAATCGAATGCAAGGATCGTCTCTACGAGCGTTTTCATCGAAATCTTTATGAACTCGAATGACTGATATTTCAATATGTATGTATGTATAAAATAAATTATTACTTTGAACTCTTTTGTTGAATTCAAATATCGGCCTTCAACAGACTTATATGAAGTAGGTATAATATCTCATATCGAAACATTATTCATGAAAAAAATAAATGTAAAATGTCCTGTTTTTTGGATAGAAAACTAATAAATCCTTTCACCCTTTATGGAGCAAAAGGGACTGTCAGACTCGTACTTACTAAAACATACACGGTCCGTACAATTTCCCTTTGCGTTCTAGGGCCACAGTAACCTCATAAGACATTCTCGCAGATGGAAAATATCACATAGTTGTACAACTAGCTAAACTCCAGACTTTGCTCATTTGTGGTATATATAATACACAAGTTGCAGATCTAACCGCCAAGGGTCATAAAGTTAAACACTAACTATCCAGTCATAATATAAAGTTACGAGGCTGTGGCGTAGTTATTATAGACTAGCTGATACCAGCTGCTTCGCACGTGTTTATCTCGAAAATTATCACAAGGGGTAGATTTTTTTTTGTTGTTAGAGTTGCTCGTGGCTTAATAATTACAGCGTTGCCTGTGGATGGGTGAAAATCTGTCGTAGCGAGTTTTCTCCGTGTCTCGAAAAGCACATAAAGCCGTTGGTCTCGGCTGTGTTTGTAGATCTTTGACAGTCGTTACTGTTAGTAAGAAGCTCTAAAGTCTGACAACCAGTCTCACCATGGGGTATCGTATTACCCAGTAACTGGGTTGTGGGGGTCCGATAGGCAATCGCTCCATGTAAAATGCTGATATTCAGCTGCATCTGGTTGGACTGGAAGCCGACCCCGCTATAGTTGGGAAAAGGCTAGGCAGCTGATGATGGGTAGATATTTTTTTTAATGATAAGTTCGGGTCTAACCACTATCTCACCTGTCGACAGTGAAGCACGCTTGCCTTGACCTATTCACTCACGACTTGATGACCGCAAAGTAAAAGCTATCCTGGCATGTGGTTGGCGAGTAATGCTCAGGTCGACGATGGCGCGTCGTGTTCCACGCGCAAACCTACATAAGGGGTCACTTTAGAGGGCCAAAGCCTGCCAGGGTCGCGGGACTATCAGGTAACCGTGGCGTAAAGGACTATTGAAGGACACCGTGGATTTAAGTCAGTATAAGTCTGACAGTTCCTCCCGTCCTGGTCTGGGTGGAAGAACTCATGTGACGATTTAACGACTTGCAAAAAAAAAAGGTATATCAGGAAACAGAAACGTTTTTCTTTATAAAATTGGGTCAATTAAACTAGGAGAAAAAGTATACAAAGGTATACAAAGTTTTAATCAAGGCAATAAATTATTTTATCCAAAACCTTTTTCCATTCTCTCATGATCGAGTAACAAACCATCTAACATTCAAACTTTGACATTTTGTTAAAATAAATTCTAGGTTAGGTAGGTTCTAACTTTACTTATTATTTTATTGTAGTCAAATATCCAACATTGACTTTTAGTTAAAAAATCTAGGCCTACGTATTATAAAATAAGTAGGTATTTCTGCTAAAGGCTTCAGGCTTTTCCCAACATTTAATTACTATTACATACAATATTATTACTTTAATATTTCTGTAGAACTTGATTTTACCAAGGAATACGATTGCGTGGAGGTCGAAAATCTTCCCATGGGAATGAATTTTTTTTAAATTAATTATTGCGGTCTAATCTACTTCTAAAAGGTTTAAGAAAATATGCAAGGGATCATGTAAATAAGTAAAAATTTTGACATTATAAAACATCTCTATGAAATAAGACTACAAGTGAACGAAAAAAAAGAAAAGATTTTGAATGCCAACATTACCGCGCTTTTCATTTAGATAAAAAATGGAATATTATTTCTAGTATTAACATTGTTTCACTAAAACAATAAGTTTTTTTTTTGTTTTCTGTAGTGCAACCGATTTAAAAAAAATGTGGTTAAGACCAAATCCTGCAGTACAAATATGTCATTTCAATAATTGATTTATGACATGTACAATTTTGAAAGATGAAATTCCTATTTTCAACTCAATTCTCAACACAGTGCAACGGGAAAATATATTATTTTTCACATAATGTACTCCCACTATCTCAATTTTCCATCATGAGTCAGAGATAACAAACCTTATCTAGATATTTCCGGCAAATGGATATTTCGTGGAAGCACTCAATGTTATTGGAGTATTTTGTGTGAAAATCGTTAAATTACACTACCTAACAGTTATTAAGCTATATGTAATAATAGCTATATGTTATAACTTTATATAATAATATTCCACAACTATCACAAACCGCCATTTAGTCCCAAACTCAGCATAGCTTGTGTTATGGGTATTAGACAACTGACATGATACTTATATATTTCTAAATACATACATATACATTATAGGGTCACTAACCACTAGACCAACAAGCTTGTCATAAAGAGAGGCTTGTGGCAGTTATTTACGATATCAATACAAGATCCGTATACATATTTTGTGTATACTGCCCTTACTTACACACTCAGTTTAGCTGAATCTTTCATTACCATGAAACTTGAGGGAACCAAGGGAATGACAGATTCAGCTCCAAACGAATGAGTTGCGATAGCCTATCAGCCTCAATAATCTTTACGAAAACGTGACGCAGGCGTTATTGCGTATTTAATATTTCGCTTTATTGCGTATATGATATATGAACTTAATTTAGCTGCATCCTGTTCAACTGGAAGTCAGTCCCTTAATTGATTAAAGACTAAGCCCCTTCGTCTAGGCGGCGCAAATCTCTGATACCTTACGACTTTGATATCCATTGACGCGTGCCTGTGTACGAACCTCTATGAACTTGTATTGCAATAGTCGCCTGAATACCAAAAACCTAAGGTATTGGAGAGTTACGTCGCCTTGTGTACGAAGGGGTTAAGGTACCATTCAGACCAACCGGCCGAGCCGACCGGAATTTTACTATGCGGTAAAGAACATTGTAATGTATCAACAGTAATTACAATTCATATTTGCATGCAACTTACGGGACACGTCGCTACGTGTCGCGGGATGCCGTCGGAGATAACTTTGGTCTGTATCGTAGCTAGTACATATTATGCGAAAGTATAGAAGTTATAGATAGAAATACATTGTGCAGCATTTGAATACGGACACAATAGGAGACGGGCAATTATTCAATTGCCAGCCATATATCCTCACGACATATTTGATTCTGCAGTGATTTACCAATCCGAATAATTGTGTCCGCCATCGAGAACAGACATACAATGTAACTTTGGAATTACAGAATGAAATCAATATCGAGTTTTACATGTAAATTTTGCTTGACTTTTCTTTTAATTCGTTGTAGTATTACTTGCTTTGTTAGAATTATGTGTAGTGAAAAGACTCCTCAAGTTTAAAAAAATAAAATAAAGACGATTTTCGTACCGAAGAATTTTATCGCTGAACTTTTTATTTTGTTATTTTAAACTTTTTATTTCTTTAATAGTTGTGTTTTTTATTTCGTTGCCTATACTAACGACGCCTTTTTTAGCTTGTAAAATCTTTAAGTGAATCCCCACGCCTTGTTTGAAGCGGAAGGGACTGTCAGACTCGTACTGACTAAAATGTAAAATCCACCCTGTTCCATGTCTTCAACAGTTCCACAACCCCGACAGGCTTTGGTCCTCTATAGATCCCTCTCAAATCTCATTACCCTCTTACGATAAAACGGATTAGTGAAAAACGCAGACGCGACAGAATGCACTGAAGAGGAAAGTTAGAGTTCAGCGCTTATTATCCATACATATTTTATGCCTTCGTGTCCATATCTTTAGAGACACCTGTGGCTCATACACTCAAGAGAGACATAAGTACTCTTGAATTTTCTCTCTACATTGTTACTACTATGAGTACTTTTATTTTTATAGCTTTTCTCCCCACAAGGAATTTCTCTTGGATCGCGGGACTATCTTAACAAGTAACCATGAACGTGGAACGTAAAAAGCAATTAAAGGAACACTGTGGATTTCACTCAGTACAAGTGTTCCGATCCACCCAAGGTGACAAGATTCGTTTTATGATTTTAACACAATAAATAAGGAAAGGAATTATTTATTGTGTTAAAATCATTAAACGAGTCGTGGATGTGTTTACAAACATTTTAACTCAAATCATAATCAGCCAAACCCTAAACAACGACTTTACAGGTCATTATATTTTTTCCGTGTGGTTTTAGAAATCATATTTTTATCAAATCGATGTCCAATCGCTGCGTAGCTTCCTGAATTAACTGTCGTTAAAAAGGGAGGTGCTATTTTTAAGGCAAAACGTTTTTCAACTCAAATAGAATGCCTTTCTAAAATATTTGCTTTATCTAGTTACAAAAACTGTCAAATATAAATGCAGTTTTTTCCCAAAATTTGAAAATACCATGAGCAGTGAGTAATTAAAATACATGTCAAAGGTGAACTTAGATTTAACTTACAAACAGTAAGCTTCTCAGTTGATAAGCTGAGGCCTAATTTGCATGAATACCTATTTACTTTTCTTGACCTATAAACTTTCAGTTAAACAAACCTGGTTAGTTCAAAACTACATACATATTCACGCCTGTACCCTAGGAAGTTAGCCAAAACTTTAAAATATGTAAGTACACACGGCTACATATCAAGCTATACAAAACCTGATTGTCTTGGTCTCGCTTTGTACGATTTTTACACACAATAAACGATCAGCTTATACTGGTTTTGTATAGCTTGGTGTGAAGCCGAGTGTACATTGCTTGCTACGATCTCTACACACCTTTTGTCTCAACTTCTGTTACAGTGCTATTCACTAAGGAAAGTGCGCAACAGGAGAAGCATTGTTGTGCAGCGCTAAGCTGCCCTAGCGTGGAAAGTGTCGAAACTACAGTTTAGTATTCACTTAAGTGCCTGACAGCGACGTTTTGCGATACTATTTCAAGGCACTGTCTCGACAACGAGCTCGTCGCTGCGTACAGCCAAGCGAGAAATTGTCTTTAAAAGAATAGCAAAGCTGGTCGTAAAAGCACGCCTGTAGGGAGTACTACACACCTTACATTGTTTGTATCTACTATCTAGACAATGTTCTAACACCCCAGATTATGTGACTTACAATTTACCGGCAAAGCCTTCAGAGAAAACACATCAAAATCATTAACATCTTTTTGCTTTTCATAGCCAGAAAACAATGTAACGATTCACATTGTATTACATTTCACCATTATTAACCGGCAAAAGTAATACCAAATCACATTGCAATTCAGCATTATTAACCAACGGAAAAAAAGTGAAAGCTGCAATTCGTACGTATCGAATTGCAGCTTTCTTTTTCCCTAATAACGCATACATTTTCCCCGATAAAGCATTAATTTACCCCCAAAAACGCAATCATTTCCCCCCAGTACAATATTCATTCGCTCCCTGAAAAGCTTCGTTCAGTAGCCACTCGTGTAACAACACACTAATCCATTTTCCCTGAGTTTTACGGCTTATGTTGAACATAAAACGTTCCCTCGATTGATTGCTTACTACTTATATACGTACACTTTTCCTTATTTATGTTTATTATTGTAGAGAAGCCGTTTTTTAAGCAGTTAATGTCTATGGTAGATTTGTAGATGGCCGATGTTGTACATTTTTTTTTTACTTTTTTTTGACTAGGACGGGACGGGAGCGGGAGAGACTGTCAAACTTGTACTGACTAAAATCCATGATTTCCTTCAATAGGCTTTTATGTTCCAGAGTCAGATTCATCTGATAAGACAGTCCCACGACCATGTAATACCTTTATAACCGAATTGTGTTCAAAGAATGACAAACCAGGATGGGTCGTTTACGTCTTAAGTCGGGATCATCAATCTGGACCATAAAATATAACACAAAGGAGATTATTCATAACTTTAAATGTTTGTAAAAAGACCCACGATACAAGAGAAATTCCTAGTGCGGGGCAATGTGTTTAAAAAAGGAAAGAAATAATTACGAGCAATTTTTAGCCTTTATTTCGTCATTATAGGCTTATTGGAGACATGACAATATTATGTTTAAGACCACTGAAAACCAGCGCTGTGTTGTGGGTCCCCCATTAGCACAGCATTATGCTGAGTGGTCGCCCTTCTTTTTTCAGTCATGCAGTTGGCGATTTCTGTTTTTGTTATTCCAAGATTTAGTTGTTAATTTCTCTGTTTTTTTTTAAATTCATTTTTTATTTATTTTGCATGCATGTCTGTGGACAAACAAAACGAATTTTTCTTTCTAATACAGTAGCTACCTGGGATTCATAATATAGATACTATTATTTTTCTCTCAACTTCGTAGGTACAGATATTGCTCTTATAATGTCCGTTATGAACCCAAAAAAGGTTCCTCTATAAACAGACGATATTACACGAAGTCAAACAATTATCTTTGTTAACTTCTGTTCCCAAGTGACTATCTTTTGTTAAAGAGACGAGCTTCTAATTATCACGAAAATTAATTAGTAAGTATTAAACAAAAACGGTAGAGTGACGAGACGAAATAGACATTAGAAGTAGGTTTATAATTGAGAAAAGTCATTGTTTTATGTATATGTACGTCTCACCTATTATTAAATTTTAAGGAAATATAAAATCAAAATAAACGGATCAATATTGGAAGGTTGCTATCGCTAAAATGAATAAGAATAAGTTATCTCATATTAAAAAACAACACAATACTATTGAATAAAAATTCTTATAATCCGTATTTTATCCTAATGTATTGTTTTCAATCCACAGCTTCTCTGTTGCCATACGAAAATCAACAGGTACCCGCAAAAAAAAACGAAAAAGATGACTTAAAATCGACTTACCGAAGAGAAAATCCAATTTACGGCAAAATTAATACACAATAAACACAGTTATTTCACACAATATTTATGTTTCATACACAGTAATGTTTTTGGTACACTTAGAAACACGAGACGCGACCATTCAGTGGCGCGGTCCGGGACCGACTGAGGAGAAATCGCGCGGACTTGTGGAGTCGACCAAATTACGAAGGAAAAACATGACGTGAATGCTTTTGATTTTCTTTCTCATTGATAGGCGTCCTTAGAAGCCAGAAGGCTAAGTATTATCAATCATTTTAGGCTAAGATTTTATTAATTTAATTCCCATTTATTGAAATAATGGTTTACTGCATAAATAAATTGAAAATGTGTGTATTTAGTTCGAGTATTGAAAAATACAATAAAACACGTACCTATATTTTGTTATTCATTTTTATGAATGAATATTTTTTATTTGAAATTCGGGAGTGGATTCTTATGACGTCATAACGCCTGTAAAATTATACCGACATAGTGATGCAATATGATTTTTTGAAGAGTCGTAACTTCGCCAATTTTGGTTTACGTAAAAAAAATACGATTAAATATATTTTTGATAATCATGTTACAGACTAAGTATTTTTTTTCGTAAAATAGCCCGTTGTGAGCTATTTCAATATATTTTTTATTTGAGGGGAAATGAGCGCTCACTGCAATCGAATGTCAATATTGATTCTGTTTTGTTTATTCGAGTTTTCATTTGTTTATTCGGTCAGTTTATGACTGTGTATAGGAATTTTTACTTTTTTTAAACGTTGGCCCATTGAATTTATCCTGTATTCTGGGAGCGTTTACAAATATTTCCCTTCACATTAAGACATAAATATGAGAGCTGAGGGAATGTATAAATTCACATATTTACTCAAGGATGGTATGAATGAACGGAATGAAGTGAATGATAACGGGAACAAGAATAAATGGAAGAGCCAAACATTTTAACTAAGCCCGAGGTTAGACCGAGAAATATCAGACAGAAATTCAGATTTTAATAAATGATTTATGGCAATAAGTATTTCAAGATAATAGGTGTTTTAGTATTTATTTTGGACACTTTCATTCCAAAAATAAAACATAAATTAACATAATTCTCATATAACAATAACTCATGCCATGCAGAAGCTATATCTGGTAACCGTGGCCCTGAAACGTTAAGGGCTATTGAACGACACCGTGGATTTTAGTCTCCCTGCCGGGTGTGGGAGGACTTGTTTGATGATTTTACCACGATAAAACAAGACAAAATAAAATCCAACCTCCAGTTGCTGGTTTTGCACCTACACCACAGGCGTGGTAACCTGGTATAACAGTTCTGCAACCCAGACAGTCCCGGGACCCGACAGTCCCGGGACCCGACAGTCCCGGGACCCGACAGTCCCGGGACCCGACAGTCCCGGGACCCGACAGTCTCGGGACCCGACAGTCCCGTGACCCGACAGTCCCGTGACCCGACAGGCCCGTGACCCGACAGTCTTCCGTCCCATCTGCTACGATCATAATACTTCTTTCGCTAAAACAAGTTTGTACACGCACGCTGTTTATTTTCAGAACTTCCCATCAAATTTTATGCAAAATTTTCCACAAAATATAACGAGTTTTGTTTGTAAGCTTTTGAGCTTAAAGCTTAGATTGTCTACTCAATCAAAAGTTTGGACACAATACACAACTTTCAGCAAAACAAAATGGTTTTTCTGAAAGAAGTATGTATAAAGATTGTGTCTGAAAAAAAAAGAACTTGTTTTTTTTTTAAAATTCCATTCAAATAAGTTCAAGATAATAGTTTAGAGATAACAATAATTCAAAACCGTCACTGAAACTAAATATTGTTGAAAAATAAAACTTTGATAATCCTTTTAATTAGATTTATCTCCTAGATTTTCTTTTATCAATTAAAAAGAAATGCAGGTGTTGCCGAGATTAATCTGTGTAGGTCAGAAATAAGCAGTCACGTTATTTTACTTCTAACTTACTTCTAAGTAATATTAAAAATGTAAAATTGTATGAGGATGGATGGATGTTTGTTACTCTTTCACGCAAATACTGAAAGAATTACACAGATAGTTTAATACCTGGATTAACACATACGATAGTTTTTATCTCAATTTTATTTATCCGTGGGATAATTATTGTCGAGTTTGTAGCGGACGAAGCTGCTGACAACAGCTTGGGAGAAAATAATTTGAGACAGAAATGTAAGAAAACGATATTTTGCATTTACTCAGAAATTTTAACATTCTTTTTTTTATTTAATACTGGCCCGTCCCGGCTTCGTACGAGTCTATGTTACTCAGGGTGAATGTAGCTTTCTTACGGTGAAAAAAAAATGAAATCGGCACAGTGGCATTTGAGACATTACAAACATTCAAAAATACAAATCTTTCCTGTTAATGATGTCAGTGTTAGATAGGTTCGCGTGTCACTACTATCTCGCCTGATGATTAGCGATGATTTGGGGTCGACGGTAAAGCACGCTTGCCTAGAAATATTAAACACTAATTATATCTTAACGCCAAGATCTACGTAAGAGCCACACAGACTTTACTTACGGTATTTCATTCATTCAGTAGATCATTGGTTGCTAAACATTTTCTTTCTCTCTAATTTTAATAGTTTTTCCTATAAACGATAAGATTTCTGACAATTGTTTCTATCATCATCAATCTGTTTTCTCTTCTATACCATTTATTATTGGAAAACACGGAATATATTGTAAATGTATGTATATATTTATTTATAGTTATTTAGTTTACTTATTTTTTGTTTATTACCTAGGTACATTGTTTAAGTGCACCACTGACTACCTCTATATTTTTGTTTAAAATTCGTACAGCTGATGTAAAGGTTGTCTGGAAGATATCGCTGTTAGCGATAAGACCGCCTTTGTAACCATAATGTTAGCCTAAGTATTGTAAAACTGTTTTTTTGTAACAATTTTTGTGTACAATAAAGTGTATTCTATCTATCTATCATTTACCGAAAGTGTTCGTGCTCTCAAAAAGGAGGAAATCCATCGAAGGTTGCGGTCAACTTGCTCTTGACCGATTTTCTGTTTCAATACCGTCAAGGATGTCTGGGATTCTGCGTCCTCGGTATTTTACAAGTAACAGAAACAAAATTCAGATAAAGCGACGTTTTTTTTCTAATATAAAATTAACAGTCGAGTACCTGTAAGCCATATACATAGGTATTTTCATTTCCATGCAAGATTCAAATTCGAAAAATCGAAATTGCTCAGCCATTGCGTCAAATAGCAAAACCAAAAGTAGGTGTAATACCACTGTTGATCCCTCATCATCTGTCTTGCTTTTTCGTACTATACGTGTTGGTGTCGGCTTCCAGACAAACCTAGATGCAGCTGCATACCAGTATTTTACATGGAGCGACTGCCTATCTGACCTGCACAACCCAGTTAGTAAGTACCTGCCTACTGGGTAAAACGAATGCGGTCGACTTTACCTACAATACGTTAATGAGCTAGTGATGACCGATAAGCTAACTAAATCCAACATAAAATGGACTATTAATAGACTAATGTATTGTCTATAGTTTACACTGCCAGTCAACTCACACAATATTTAGGTGATCAATCATTGTTATCTGTTTTATGACTATGATAATGTTGGTACCTACTTAAGCGATAATTCATTTAATGCACATTTCGTGTCCGGTGGCCAATATTGACTTTTTGTTTTATTTTTAACGTAGGAATAGGTATTGTCGCACTATTGGGCAAAAGTCACACTCATTACCTAACTCAGTGGGAGGGAATATAGGGGAGACCGGGTACAAAAGACAAGCTGGTCGTAAGTAAAAAACGCTCTGTAGGTTTATCAAATGGTCGAAACGCCCTACTACCATCAGGAGATAGCTGGCGTCGCTCCCTCCGCTTGCATTTAGTAAGTCGTCATTTCGACCATTTGATAAACCTACAGAGCGTTTGTTACTTATTACGACCCGCTGTTTATTTGTACCCGGTCTTATGCAGTTTTTTTTCTCCAATCACTATTTCAACGCGTCTGCAAGATTGGGCTGAGGGTTTAATCGTCAAGTCACCATTTTGCTCATCAACATTTTAGGATTTTCTCCGTAAAAAAATCACAGTAGTTTGCTGTTCCTATTAGAGTCACAAAAAATAAAATGAAGAAAACTCGACAGGGTATTATTCTCCATTCGTTTGTTTCATCAAATTGTCGGATCATTGTCCCTAACAACAATTACAACAGATTTCTTCCGAGCCGGATGGAAGCATTGTTCTTGGATCCGACAGAATGCGGCTCAGTTGAATTCGGATTTAAATCGGACATCCGAGACGGGATGCGGTTTGATCTCAAAATATGGATCTATAGGAGTACTAAATAGACGGAGAACCAGTAGGCAATTTAAAATGTCACTTACGGGATATCTTCCGTGATTATTAATTTGGTGACTGAGTCATCCCGCGATCATGGCGCTTTCAACAGCGTCGAAATAATATCGGGAACTCAAAACAATTAATAATCACGGAAGATATCCCATAAGTGACATTTTAAATTGTGAAATAAACCGTGATAGCCTAAAACCAGTAGGCACTTTAATTATAATAAGCAACATACGCTTAGCCCAGTCCTAATTTGCATACCACTGCCTTTTTGCCTTTTTCTTTTTGTGATGGTCAATTCCGCGCCCTCGATGTTCAACCCGACTGAGGTGTATTGTGAAAGATATCCTGCCTTGCAGACGTTCATCCTCCTCCTACGTGCATTAATGCTTTGCAGAAGGAAGTGACTGCCTCCCCCAGTAACACCTCGCTATCGGAACCACGCCTATCACCCCTGTGAGGAAGTGAGGCTTGTACCGTATGTTCCACCAAGTCGTCCGGGAAGTTCACTTTGACGGGACACCTGGGCATTTCCTTCTGCCAAATCTGACACAGGAAACTCCCAAAACAACCGCTTGTCCAGTGACCTGTGTCAGATGGAAGGTCAGGATGCCGTAGCGCCTCTCCCTCAACTCCTCAAAGAGGGGTCTTATCACCGCGATTCCGGCATACCCCGTACGAACTGCTCTCCAATTCTGGGATCGAACTCATGACTCCACGCAAAATAGTAGTAGGGGAACAAACGAGGAGCAACGAGATCAGTGGTGGCCCAGTGGTATCGGTCCCGACTTACGAGTTGTAGGTCGTGGGTTCGAACCCAGCTTGGCGCATTACTTTGTGTAATTTATTTCATCACTACTGCTCTCAAAACGGTGAAGGAAAACATCGTGAGGAAACCGGCATGTCCTAGAACCATCAAATTCGAAGACATGTGACATTTGCCAATCCGCCCTGGGCCCGCGTGGTGGATTGTGGCCCACTCCCTCTCACAAGAGAGGAGGCCTGTGTCCCAGCAGTGGGAACGTTATAGGCTGATGATGAACCAACGAATCAGCCATTGCAGATAACTATGTATGTGCTTTCGTATCTATATCAAAATTTCTCCAAAAAAAGAGAAAATAAATCTTCAATCTATCAAAGTCACCCCACAGTATATACAGCTACGTATTTCCGAAGCGGAACGTGGAAGCAATACCAATACCGGTGTTATGTAGGTAGGTACCAGCCCACTTTAATTTTCAGTCGGACGCTTTCGAATCGAAATTGTATTGAAAACCTACGTATGTAGGTAATAAAGTGAAGCTCTAGTGCATCCTTTACAAAAGAGCGATTTACCGGTCAATGAATAGAGTTTTAATTTTGTAAGGAGGTATAGAAACCTACAGAAATACTTTTAAAGAAATTATCGTCGTGGAGTCAGTCGAGGTGGAGCTCATGGCTAAATAATTATAGCCGCACAGACCGATCTTCCGGGTTAAGACGCGCTTGCCGAAGTTGGTCTGTGGATGGGTGACCATTTCTCATAGCGAGTTTCCTTTGTGCCTCGGAAAGCACGTAAAGCCGTTGGTCCCAGCTGTCCTTTGTAGATCTTTGACAGTCGTTACTGTTAATCACAAGCTCTAAAGTCTGACAACCAGTCTTAGCATAGTTTATTGTATTACTTATTGGGTTGTGGGGGTCCGACAGGCAGTCGCAGTAAAATACTGATATCCAGCTGCATCTGGTTTGACTGGAAGCCAACCCCAATATAGTTGGGAAAAGGCTAGGCAAATGATGGTGATCGTCGTGGAGTCAGATATCGTTTCGAGATTGACACCTGTTTTTCAGAGACTAGCAAGCTTTATCACAAGAGACAATTATGTAGGTCATGAATACAGTTGGCGCAGGGGCTGAGAGATCGGCTGCTCCGCATCGGGTCGCTGGTTCGGTACCCGCACAGAACAAATATTTGTATGACCTACAAGTCGTTTCGGGTCTGGGTATGTGTTTCTATATTTGTGGGTCCTTTTCTCTTTCTCGTGTATATTAATGATCTACCCTATTTATTAAAAAACCAACCTCACAATATGGTGTTATTTGCCGATGACACTTCCCTAATTTTTAAGATAAATAGACGGGCCCAAAATCTAGACAATGTAAATAATGCCCTACGTCAAGTCCATGATTGGTTTACTGTAAACAATTTAGTATTAAATGGAAAAAAAACCAAATGTATAAGATTTGCTTTACCAAATGTTAAAAGCACAAATTATGATATAGTATTGAATCAAGAGATACTTGAATTTGTCGATAAAACAGTTTTCCTGGGGATTACGCTTGATGCACGGCTACAATGGAGTCCCCATTTAACAACGCTTTCGGGGCGGCTAAGTTCAGCAGCATACGCTGTGCGAAAAATCCGTCAATTTACCGATGTAGATACTGCTAGAATTGTCTATTTTAGTTACTTTCACAGTATCATGTCTTATGGCATTTTATTGTGGGGACGGGCTGCCGACATCGAATCTATTTTCATTCTACAAAAGAGAGCCATCAGGGCCATTTACAATCTCCGTAGACGCGATTCTCTAAGAGAACTGTTTAAGGAAATTAACATCATGACAGTACCTTGCCAATACATCTATGAAAATATAATGTATGTTAGAAAAAATCTGCATCTTTTTAGTAAGAGAGGTGACAGACACAACTATCACACTAGAAATAGGGATCAGTTAATTCAGCCGGGCTTCAGACTCGCCAAAGTGGACAATTCTTTCATGGGGTTCTGTTTAAAGTGCTATAATAAAATACCACAAAATATTCTTGAAATGAATGAGACTAAATTTAAATCATGTATTAAACGCACACTATGCAAGCTGGCTTATTATAAACTAGACGATTATATCGCTGATAATGATGCGTGGCTCCATGCTGGTCCTGCTCCACTTGACAGTGTACGATAAATATTGATAGCGTTATTTAATATTCTAGTTGCAGCTGCTGAAGATTGTAAAACTGTATTTGCATTGTATAGACTCAATCTTCTTAGTATTATATAGTTTCATAGCCAGCATTGTGCGAGTACTATGTACCTCGGAGCTATCATTCACTGAGTACCTACGTCTCTTATTGACTTGAATACCCTGGCGGTTGAGAGTATGTCATGCTCACTCAAACGTCTCGCTGATGGTGGCGCGTGTGTCGGATCGTTTAGCTCCCTTCAAAATGGTTGAGCTGAATGGTGCTGATACATGTGTCATGTTCGTGAACGGGCGCTGTCAGTTGGGACTGGTCATCTCTTAGCTGCCACGGACTATTTTAATAATTAAAAACTTTATTTTTGTCGTCCTTTTTATATTTACTATGGACACTTATAACTTGCCACATCGTTCTCACATAATGTACCACCTGATGATGAATGATGTAACATAAGCTCTGTAATCATTTTGGCGATTGAAAAAGAGTGTCCATGGAGTTTCTTGCTCATTCTTCTCCATTGAGATCTACGCTTTGGAATGAGCACCTACGGTACTTTCACAGTTTTTATGTCATGTGACTGGGACTGAAGAACCATAACTATTTTTAGCACTAGTTTTATTTTTTGTCTTGACATTTCAAAAGTGCTTATATTTGGCTTAGTTGAAATAAACGATTTGATTTGATTAAATGGACCCACGATACAGGAGAAATTCCTAGTCTGGGGCAACGTTTTTAAAATTAAAAAAAAAAACTGAGTGCCTTTTTTGGAGATTTTTTCTTTCCTCTAAAATCAATTTTACGATGCGCGTCGCATGCGTTTAATCAGTTAAAAATAGGTGGTTCTTTTTTTAACAGCAAGTTAGGTAAATTCTGTTCTCGCATAAGTTTTAATATTTTCATTCAGTTAACAAGCACTTACCCTACTTTTCATAAAATCTTCATCCTTGTATAAAGATACTTGCACCTACTAAATAGATATCTCACTCAAAATTCAATGTATTTTATTTCTTTTTTATTTTCAACATTATAACAATACAAGAAGGTTAAATTTTGATTGGTATTTGACAGATTCAGGTAGGTTGACCTGATGGCGTCTATACATAGATAGTAGATGAAAATTTGACGAGTCTCAGCAGAGTTCAGCTTAACGGACCAACTGATTAAACACTGCCCAACTACCCGCAAGAGTTTGCGGTTAACTTACTTGTTTCAGACGAGATATTGAACTGTAGATTGTAAAGTAGCTGATCTACTCTGATACTTTAGGACATGCCTAAATATCTGACTTTAGTTAGGTCCTAAAGTATCTAAATTATGTTTTCCAGGATGAATCTAGAATTTTAGATGATGTGAATGGCCAAATCAGAAACAACGAAAAATTGCGAATAATACCTACTTATGTATGAATCTAGAGGTCGATTTTTTGAATATTAAAACGAACTAGAATAAATTATTGCTTTTTGACAAATCGATATTGGTAATATCATCAAATGAGACCTCCCACCCCGGGCAGGGCGAGAGGTACTGTCAGACTTGTACTGACTAAAATCCACGGTGTCCTTCAATAGCCCTAAATGTTCCGGGGTGATGGTATAAGTGCCGCGGCTGTATAACTCCCGCGACCCTAACTACCGCGACTAAAATAGGAACCTGGGGGCCAATTCTCGGTTTTAGAGACGGTCGAACTCGAAAAAATTTCTAATGACGTCATTTTTTCGACAAATTTCACGGAACTCAAACGTTAGCCTTCGACAAATGGCGAATTTGACATCCCCAGAATAGCAACATTTAAAATTTGTCGAAAAAATGATTTCATTAGAAATTTTTGTCGAGTTCGACACCATTTCTAAAACCGAGAATTGGCCCCCTGTACTAACCTGTAGAGAAGTAACTCGGAAGCTTTAGTACTGACAACATATTAAAACTTCGTATTAATAACTGGCCAAAAACCTACCTACAATCCGCCACAATTTCCTTAAACCATCTTATGTTAATGAGCGACGTGTCCACGTGCCGCTGACAAAAGATTCGAAGATGTAAGTACAGAAAGATATTGAGATATTGCGTCAAAAGAAACGCTTTTACAGCCACCGCGAGTACCTCTTGACAGTGTTCAAATTAATGAGTAGGTACGTACCTACTTGCAGAGCTTGGCTACTTGTTGTGTACTTTTTGGAGGGTAGATATATGGGAATGTATTTGTATGAAAAGAGTAATATCATATTTTTTTACTTATTTTTTTAAACTCTTTAACAAATACGACGCGCGTCGTAAAGATGGGTTTGAAGAAAGAAAAAATCAGCTGCGAATGGAATTTGTAAGTGAGGCTTTATACGATAATGACTGGAAAAAAATGCAATAGTTTAATGTTGAAAAACCGCGACATTTATTTCCCAATCGTTTCCCCTCGCGTCTAGTTCAAGAGCCAGAAAAGTGCTAGTTACCGTATCCTAATTTGATTTTTGAGGAAGATAATTTCAGCAGCGAATGGGATTTGAACTTGCGTCTTCTGGATTAAAACGTTACCGTTGAACGTTCAAACGAGGGTATAGAGAAGATTCAGCTTCTGAGTGCGAGTTGCGATAGCCTAAATTGGCAAGGCGTCTGGAGTACCTACTTATCTAGAAGACGCGTTTTCAAATCCCACTCGCTGCTGAATTTATCTTTCCTCAGAAATCAAAATTATACTTAACTATAGCACTTTTCTTAACCTATACCACTCTTGAACTAGACGCGAGTGAGGGGGTGAACGATTGGGCAAAGAAACGTCGCGTTCTTCAAGACTGTTAACTATTAGAACCAAAAATTCCCAGTCGTTATTGTAAGCCTCATTTAAACGAGGCTAGCAATTGCATGAAACTTTGTTAATATTGCGGTTCTTTTCTCTAATCTAGCTCTGGAGGCGGGTCTCAATTTTTATTTTGTTATTTTATATGGCAATAAAGAATTTATTTACGCATTATTGGTGTAAGTGACTTTATGACATTACAAATTACAGGAGAAATTCTATGTGCGTGGTGCAATTACCGTCTGGTGCAGTTTTAGCTACCTGATCATCTCACTTGGGTTTCCTTCGGCTATTCAATTTCTACAGGGCATCGCAATTTAATTGAAATTACGTCATGAGGAAAAGCGCTTTTAATAACATCCCGCATAATTTTAATTTTCCAATGAAGGCAGACAATAACTATAGAACAGACATACCCCCTTTCCTTCGACTTGCTTATTTATTGCTTGCTTGCTTGCTTATTATGGGATTTTTCTACAAAAATAAAACACAAATGGACATATTACTTCCTCTTATAATTCATTCACAATTTGCTTAAAAGTAACTTATTAACTAGTCATTACATTAGATTAAAATGTACTTAAAAACGGGTGAAAAATGTAATTGCCATATTATATGAGCAAATTTTTGTGAGTACAGTCAGCGCCAAATATATGTTTTCTATTATTATTGCATTATTTAATAATAATATACTTGTGTTTTTATAAATATTATCATGTTTATAACATCACATCTAGTATATCCCAAAAGGTAACGCAGAGAAGTGCCTTTAATACAACATTTTTTCAGCTGTGTAAACAACTTTGCAATGGAATAGACGGCCAACCTATTGCCATCAACTAAGCACAAAACCAGAATAGAATTAGACTATGTTACGATTTTTATCGCAATCAAATTGTAACATGGAATATTCTAATTATGAATGTTTATAATAACGTGATCAACGTTATTCAGAAATTCGTGAATCTTTATCCCACTCATTATCGTAAAGCCAAAAAAGATACGACATTTATAGCTTCTCGAATAAAAACTGAATACGAGGGCCGACTCTTTATTGTATTGTTCAAATATTGTCGATATTAAAGCGAGTATATTTTATTTTCTTCTAGCTGTCCCGGCAACCCCGGAACATGAAGGGCTATTGAAGGACACCGTGGATTTTAGTCAGTACAAGTCTGACAGTCCCTCCGGCCCTGCCCGGGGTGGGCAAATCCGTCTAGCCTTTCTCGAGTTTTAGCGAGACTAACGAACAGAACTTGATTTTTATATATAAGGTTTCTACACTTTACATTATGCTATTGAGCATTATAATTATAACATGTGTGCAATTTTAAGACTGTTTTTGAGTTTTTTTATTTATAAATATACTAAAACTTGTCACTTATTCGTTTATGTTTCGAAGTCGGTTAAAACAGTACTTTTTTTTACTAGCGACCTAAAGGTTCTATATCAACTAATAAAACTTTAATTGACACTTCATTTACCTGATTAATATTTATCTAATTATTTCAAATATTAACAAATTGTCTATACATATTTTTTTTCATGCATTTACTAATTGCTTATTTTACTTTATTATGATTATTTCTATCTAGAATGTTCTACTAAATATGCCTTTGGTTTTCATACCAATTAAATGTGACATATGAATAACGCTGACTGTACTTCTTCAATTCTGTCAAAAATACTTTATCTCTGACAGCAAGCCATTATCAACTTTATTTTTACTATTATAAGGACCATTTCGATATCAACAATGATAGCTCAGAGTTAAGATACTTGAAAAAACAGTATTATATATTTTGTACAACGAATGTACATAAGTAGCGGCATTCGCGTCACTATTGTGTCAAATATAAGGGTCAAATTACATTGGCGGCGCATTTTTTCTGTGACAGTAAAACTATGGCATCCTAAATATGAAATACTCGATGTAAGCCCCTTCGTATACGCGTTTTGGTAGCCATGAACGCGTACCTATGTACGAACATCTATGGATTTGTATTGCGATAGTCGCCTGAATACGAAAGTCGTAAGAGCCTTGCGGCGCCTTGTGTATGTGTTACGGTAAATGTGATTAATTGAAAATTATTAATATTTTTACAAAATTATTAATAATAATCACATGTTTTGGTAAATGTGAATAAACGATCGAAATTTATTACTTTTAGTAGTAATTATTAATAATTCACGACACATATTGTTAAAAGTAATAAAATTAATAAACTAAACGGCTAAACCTAGTGCTAACTGAAGATAAGCCATCCTCTTCGTGGTTATTTTAACCACGCAGAAGTAGGAGCCCCGCGGAGCGGGGCTCCGTCGACTTGCTCCCGTGAAGGAAGTTTACTTATTACATTTATCACTACTAGGGTCAAATTATTAATAACAACCGACAAATGTGATTAATTAATCACTTTAACCTCGACTTTCGGTAATTATTAATAATAATAGATAATTATTAATAATCTTCAATTATTCACTCTTACCGTAACATATGGATAACTTATGAAAAATATTTTGGCAATTCTCAAAATATGCATTTCGTTCTTTCGTCTTTATTGTTGACAAGGAATTATAATTGTAACTAGAAATTACAAACCCCAAATGAATTAGGATACAAAAATCAGCCTATAATGTTCCTATTGCTGGGATGGGCCTCCACTTTAGAATAATCCACCACGCGGGTCCAGAATAGGTTGGTAGATGTCACCTGTCTTCGAATTTTTGGTTCTAGGACATGTCGGTTTCCTCACCATGTTTTCCTTTACCACTTTTAAAGAAGTGTTGATAAAATAAATTACACTAAGTAATAAATGATGATGTGAAAAGGAAAGCGAACACAATCCAAGAGTATAACATATCTAGGGTATTTGCCAAGCTAATTTACTTTCAATATCGAACTTTATGAGCGCCATAAGGAATATTTTCGCTTGACGCCACCAGTATAATAAGACCCTTAGTACAAATCTCATACTCCGGGTATGAGGCCTGGTTTCCGGCCCGGCCAGGCCTCTTTGGCGTACTTCTTCTTCTTTGGCTCGTTTGATGGGCCTGCTGGGTCTTCTGGAGCTGAAAATTGAAAATTATATAAGTATTTAAATTATAAATATTATATATAAATTATATAATTAAAAAGAGCCTAGCAAATGAAGAATCTTGATTACGGTAGCAAAGTTGTCGATATGTGGGCTGTGGATTCAGCTATCAATATGCGATAGTCGTGACACGACTATCGGCATGACCCACGGCTTTCAAATATTTACAAGTTTTAATTAATTTCGCTAGTTTACTTTTCGATATGGAAATAAGAAATATGGCTCTGTAGTGCACTAAAATAATGATGAGGGAACACTGAATATATGGTTTTAGACGTAAAAAATATATTTTAGAACTTTCCAAATGCCTTTTTTATACCTGAAATCGTTACAAAATCAAATTCAGTGTTTTAATTGCTTGCTTATATCAATTCTTTAGTGCACTTCGGAGCTAATTAGTAGACAATTCTTATTTTTAAACAGTAAGTTCACCAAATTAATTAAAACTGTTAAATATTTGACAGGTATTTGCGACGTTGCCAACTTTCTGAATACACGCTCTTAATTGCCAAGAGCCTCGACCAACATCTAAAGAGGCTCTAGATATTGATTTACCTGTATGTGGTAAAGGTGGATGTATGTTGAGGTGTGGCTCCGGACCTTCCAATTCCACATCAGGCGCAGGATTCGGTAGCGAGAGACCCAGTCTGAAAACACAACTTTTTATAGCTAACTGGGCAGGAATTCTGAGACCAGCGGCCGTATTATGACGTCTTAAAATGAGAGTAGTTCCACTGTTGAAACGAGATGGCCCTAGACAACATGTATAGACCTGTCTCTTTCCTACAGTGGAATTACTCCCGTTTTAAGACATCATAATAGGCTCGCAGGCTACTATTGAATCTTATTCCCGGCAACCGCGCTTAAGTGCACAAGAAAAATTGGAAAAGAACTTGTCTTTCGAAAATCGGTGGCATTGATTTTTATTTCATTGACCACGAAAAGTTATTTTACACTTTTTTTGTGTTCGTATTTCAAAGAAGTTGGTTCAAATTCCATTTTTTTATATGACTTAATAGTTTTGGTGCATACCTGGCTCCAATAAGACTCAGGTGTGAGCTAGGTGCCGGCAGGTCTGAGTACAAGTTGCTGCCTCTTGATATCTCCTGTAGTCTTAGGGAATGGTGATGGTTACCTGCACAAGTATACATTTATTTATCTCTAATACTTACCAACTTGTAGGGTTAAATATAGCACAGTTATTTTCTCAAAAACTTAGGACACCCAAAATTTCTTGTTAAATATGCAAAATAAATGCATTTATATCAATAATTTAAATATAGAATATCTTTAAAATTAAACATTAGAAATTCTATATTTTTAATTTAAAAAAAACTAGAGTATAAATTAAATGTCTTTCAATTTTTCAATTAACTTTGCAAGCTTTAGAGAAAAGCGACATCACTAACTGGTGCATATTAATTGTGGCATAGCCAAAAAGAGCCCATATCAGCAAGGTTTATTGGAACCAACAAACTCTAGTAAGGGCAGGCTCTAACACTGTCTTAGGGCTCCTGTACACAATATCTCCGCCGCGCCGCCACCGCTCCGTCCCCGCGCCTCTTTGCTGTGTCTATACCTTCGCGACTGCGTCGCCGCCGCATAACCACCGCGTCGACATTCGCTAGTGTCGGATTTTACGGCGGTGGGCTGCGGCGCGGTGACGGCGCGGCGGAGTCTTCTTGTACAGGAGCCCTTATGATTCTAGTCTGGTTCCACTTACTATCATCAGCACTCTGCAACTTCAGTTTCCTCGGCTGACTGTTAGGATTTGGCACTATCGTAGACTTCACCAGGTTTCGGAACCTTCCAATAGTCGGGTCTATATCCTCAGGATTGATGATGTCCACCTCTTCATTGAACGAGACATTGCGTTTCATTTTCTTTGCAATCCCACCAGGCATAGACACTGATCGTTTTGTGCCAGTTGGAGGCTAAAAAAGCATGGATTTAGTTCGATAGATTTCGACACGCCCACGACACGTATAAATAAATGCTGAAGTCAGGGCCGGTCCTAGGGCGGTGCGAGCGGTGTAACCGCACAGGGCTCCTTCAAAGAGGGGGCGCCAAAATGAACCAAAACTTGAAACTTAAGGCGCTCGATCGAGCGCAAGAGTCGCGTAACACAACACAATTGCGGGGGAACAGGCCGCGGGGTGAACTTTCGTGTGTACTAGACAGGCATTGTGTAACACGAAACAAAATACGGGAGCGTCCAGAGTGCGCGCGGCAAACCACTGAGGCGCGCGAGCAAAATTTTTATTTTTTATTTAGTGGGCCGCCATTTTATATCCTGTTGCAAATGCACCAGTTGAAAATGTTAACGGCACTGGCTGAAGTTATATGGCAACACTGTAGATCAGCGTTACATTCATGTGTAACTCGTTTTGCTCTTCCAGTCGCATCGCAAATCTCTGCCTAATGTAGCATCAGGATTATTGTTGGTGTAATTAAACCTCTTTAGTAAAATATTATACCTTCATAACGTCACTGCCGTCATCAGTTGATATACCCAACATGGAAATTCTTCTGTTGTGTGCTGTGTTGAATTCTGTAAGATTCTGAAAGCAGATAGAAAGAGATAAATGATTGAAATCATTTTCTGTTAAAGCTTGATTATTTTGAGCTGTCTTTTAATTTGGTGCTGATTTCATAATTATTAAAGAGGCTTGGTGTCCACAAATATCCAAAATTCATATTTTATCATTTTTCTTTATTTAATTTTTACACTTAAAAATATATAAACTAAGTGTAAAAAAGAATAAACAAAAATTATTAAAAGACGCTTGGTAACCGAAAGCATCCAAAGTTCATACTTGCATATCAATTTTTATCCTTATTTTGCACTAACCAAGTGCTGGACAAAGGCCTCCCCTAATTCCTTCCATGAACTCTTTTTCCACGCTCTTTTGAACCAGGACTAGTGGTATGCAACTAGGTCATTGGCATTGCAATTATTGATCAAAAATAAATTCATTTGCAAATACTCACATCTAATTCAGTTTGTGTTTCAGGCAGCCCCAGTAAAGCACCTTCCTGTTCTGTGTTTGGTAAGTCCTCCATTATACCTCTAGAATTGCCTGTGGGACGCTCTCTGTATGGAAAATATTAATATAACATCAAGATAAACAAGAGCAGTGGTGGCCCAGTGGTATCGGCCTCAAATTTCAAAGTTGTGAGTTGGAACCAAGCTAGGCGCATTACTTTGTGTAATTTATTCCATCACCACTGCTCTCAAAGGTATGGGATATATCAGTGAAGAAAAAAATCATGTGGAAACCAGCATATCCTAAGACCAAAAATTAAAGGACCTATGACAACCAGCATTAGGCCCATGTGGTGGAATACGTCCCACAAGAGAGGTACCCTGTTTCCCAGTATTGAGCTCATTATGAAAGAAAAACTACAGGATTTAAGATTTGCACTCTCAGTATTTTACCTTTAGAGCTAGTTTATAGTGATAAGCCTTGGTAGATATAGATAGACTTTCAGTCTTACTAGCTAAAAATCACATACCCCTGTGTATTTTAGGTTCTCAGTGCCTTTAAAGATAGTCCTGTAACCCTGGCAGACATTGTCATTCTTCCTGACAGACACAAGTTAGCACAACCAACTGTTTGCAGTTACTACAATACATAACACCAGTTTTGTATGCAAACATTACCTTATAATGTAATTTCTTGTTGATGCTCCGAAGTGGAAATTGGAATCTATAGGCAGCTGCGTCGGTTTGTTTGACTCCAAACGCATTTGTCCAATAAAAGTTCCATGAGCTAGAAAATTGCAATAATCAATTACTAATGAGGATTAGATTCATCAAATAATGTGTAAAAAGGTATAAAAGTACTTCGCGGCCACTATGAACAGCTGTCGTAAGAATTCCTTATTGTTTTGTTTTTTTTTTGTATCCAAGATAATGGTCCATAGTTCGACTCGCGGTTGTGGCCGCGTTATATTAGTACAACATCTACTTTAATTATACTCACTGCTGCCTAAGTCAACCAAGAACGCCCTGTTCAAGTGTTTATGATAAACAAACGCAGCGTGCACTCTAGAACAACTCGCATGGTCGATGCAAAAATCATTCATTTGCGGATTTCGACCAAACAAATAACACTTCTTCTCATCAATCATTAACTTCTGTATCAATTTGTCGCCTTTTAAAACGTCCAAGTGAAGCCCAGTGGGAGGTTTTCCAGCCCTAAAAGAAAATTAAAATTTATGACCGGCGAACTTAGCCTTCAATGTGTGCCGATAACGCAAGTTAGGAGATATCCCTTACCAGTTGGGCACCTCGTAATGGTTAGCCATGGCTAATGCAATAGGCTTAGCTCTAATTAGACACAGTTGGCTTGCATTAGGATGTGATATAATTATAATTTTAACACATCGAAAGAAGGACCACAACGCCAAGTTTGATCGTTGTCAATTTGTCAAATTTGACAGATTTGTACAGTACTTGGCATAGACAAAAGATTACCTCGTCGAGTTCCGCTCCCAGACGGTTCATTGATCATACGCATTTTTCTTTGCATGGCATGTTGATGTTGAAAAATTCACTGTTTTAGTTAAGCTGTTTTTCCATAATAATATTCATAATCGTGAATAGATATTTTGATTTGAAGTCACGGAAAGTCACGGAACGGAACTATAGCAAGAAGTTTACGGTTGTCTCTGAATAGAGTCAAACTGCTGTCAAATCAGACAGCTGTCAGTTTTCATGAAGGCTGATGAAGGCGTCGCGGTGAGATTTGTAAACAGCGATATTATTTCTAAAGACATTTCTGGAACTCTCTTCTTGTATGTGAAAAGTGTCTCAAAACAAAATGGTTTCTAGCGAGGAAGAGCCTGAAGTTAAAACCGGCGACCCATTAACATGGGACGTTGATATGGAGATTCAATTGTTTTACGCCATGGCTAACCACAAGCCGGTTGGTATAAACAAACATTTTCACATGGCCTGCATTTGGGAGAAGCTTTCTAACTCTGTTACTAAAGAGATTTCCACCCAAGATATATGGAAGCACATAGGAAGTTTGTACGATTTAAATATGCTAGAAGAGACAGAGCAAATACCGTTTCCAAACCAAGAGATGCCGTTCAGTTTACCTGAAAGCGAGTTTGGTTCGCTCATGAAACAGAAGTGTAAGGAGGCTATATTAGCGGACGATAGTGAAGGTAATCTATGGTGTTCTGAATTTGAAAATCTTGCCGCCAATTCTTGCTATTTTCAGTGTCATGGCCTGCTTGGGCTATCATGTTTTACGCTTATAATGCATTAAAATGTTAAAATCTAGATGGGAGGAGTCCTTCACCTAAGCCTTCGACACCTAGAAGCAGTTCTAGGGGCACAGCGTCTAAAGATAGTACACCCAAAGGTAGAAATTGTCTATTACCAATTGTAATTGTCTTAATGTTGTGGTTTGTGGTTTTCGTAGCTAGTGATGTGGTATCTAAAAAGGTTTTTTTAAATTAATTTACACTGCACAAACTCTTTCCATGACCATTGCACTTATAAATGAAAAATTCTTTCTTTGAATAATCATTCCATTATCTCCTGCAGAAAATTACTTTGAAATGAACTTAAGATAAGGATTGACTTCTGATTATCATCATAAGATGTAAAAGTCATCAATTCAGTCATGCTCATCTTGTATTTTCAACTTCTATGTATAATTTACGAACTATGAAATCATTTACATACGGGGAGATTGGAATCATTAGGGTGCATGCAGTACAAGTCTGACAGTCTCTCCCGCCCTGCCCGTGTTGGGAGGACTCATTTGATGACTAACTCGAAAAAAACAATGGTGCATGCATAGACAATGAAAAATGCATAGTAAAGCCTACAATTTGTAACAATGTGTTAACTTGGGATACAGACTGGGTTGATTTAGAGTTTAATGAAATCAAACTTACATACTTAATTTATTTCCTTCCATCCTCCAAAAAGAAAAACAAAATTGTCTTAAAAGTTACAAAACATCCTGTATGCTGTAAAGTCAGAATTATTTCAGAGAGAAGAACAAATCTTGATGTAGTTTGGTACATTTTGGTAAAATTAAGGTCAGGTGGCGTACCATGACATCATAAAGCATGAGTTGTTCTACTGTCGGAGACAGAACTATAAAAGTTGTACAGCACCATCTCGTTCCAACAGCGGAACTACTCACGCTAAGATGTCATGGCAGGCCACCTGTTCATCAGGTTAAATATTGAAACATGTATTTAACATGCTAGTTCCTTGACCAGGCAGCCGTAAAGACAGTGTGAGCGCACTGGCCACTAAGACTCGCAAGGAGAGCGGCAGCTCCCATGCCTCCACCGACACACCCAGCATCAAGTCTGAAAAAGATTATGGTAAGGAATTTTTATTATTTATGGTAGTTTAGTTAAAAAGATTTTTTTAACCATATTAAATTAGGTACAAGAGAAAACCGCGAACAAGCTCGTTTAAAAAAACGCAGGTTCTTTTACGCACAATTTACAAACATAGATGCTCTTGAAAGTCGCTCTTTGAGAGTGAGCAACGTTCCACCATGTCATGATCGGTCCGTGTAAACGCGCTGATCTTGTACGCTTGTTCAATATTATTTAGAAATTCAAAACATGACGCGAGTCGTATGGAAAATACTGGGAACTGCGTTGTGGAGTTTGTGTGTTTACAAACATCAAACGCATATAAACAAACAGCTAATTAGCTATGTTATATTCTGTTATTATTTATTTACAATTTCTAGATCGCAGAAGAGACTCCCGCGACTCGAACGCGTCTGGTCCGCGAGACAGCTCTAGCAGTAGGAAGTCTACTTCGCAGAGGGGGGAGAAAGCGTCCAAATCTAAAGTCAGCTCAATGGCAGGTAAGAAACCATAAAATTATTCTTCATAATAATTTCCCCTCTGTGAATGCAGTAAAATGTCTTTGAGCATCAACCCTGATTGAATTCTTCCACAAACGATGGGGCCCGTATAGAGGGTCAAACATTACAGGGTCGTGGAACTATCGAGTAATCGTGGCCCCGGAACGTAAAGGGCTATTGAAGGACACCGTGGATGTTAGTCAGTACAAGTCTGACAGTCCCTCCTATTGTTTGCTGTCAAAGTCTGATAGGAAGCAAAAGTGCTCCTAAAAATTTAGCAGTTTTAGTGACTTATCAGTGATATTGTGAACTATAATACTACCAAAGTGAAGATAAACACCCGTGGAACAAGTGATAGTGTTATTTTTGCGGGAATCACTGGTTTTCGACCGAAAATAGTGCGTAAAAACCGCGGATGACATTCCACATTTCCAAAATTTTTATTCTTCTACCTCCAACTTTTTGATTATTTACTAAGATGTCAGTATGACAGATGACACATCGATCAGTGTTGCCAAACCAAAATCATAAACTCCCTCGAGGGAAATAAAAAAACGAGAGTGGCTGACCAGGCTCTCGGTTTAAATAATGCTACTGGTGGGAAAAATACAAACAATAACCAAATCAAAGATTCGTCCAACCATCATCAAGATAGACATCATAAGGCAGCGAAAGTCAACTTAAATCCTCTGAACCAAACTTCGGATGATGAGAATGAGTGGCAATCTATACCCATACTGCGACAGTACAACAAGAAATCCCTAAGTGCACGCACTGCTCAGACTGATTGGGCTATGCAAAATAGCCGCAAAAGAATGAGATTAAGCGCCACTCCATCTCCGGAAAAAATTCCAACTCAAAATAGATACTCGGAACTTAAAGTAGATGAAAATCAAGAAACGGTACCAAAAGCAAGAGCTAACAAACCTCCACCACTAATGCTTTATGGCATTAAAGACGTCACCAAGCTCAAAGATTTGATTGAAGAGGTTCTAAACATAACTCACTTTTCTTTCAAAATTGTAACTAAGAATCAACTTCGTGTGACAGCTGACAGCATTGATGCTTATAAAAAACTTATGGTACTAGTCCGAGAGAAGAAATTGATAGGGCACACATTCACCCCAAAAGACGAACGACCATACCGTATCGTCATCAAGAACCTTCATCCTTCGACACCCATGGAAGCTGTAAAAGAGGCAATAGAAAGTACTGGCAATATAGTGAAAGGTGAAATTATAAACGCCAGACATGGGCAAACAAAAGCACCAATGTCAACCTGGTTCGTTAATATTGAGCCAGGCCCCAACAACAGTGAAATAAAAAACCTGAAATACATCTACCACACATCTGTCAAAATTGAAGACCCCAAACGTAAGAAAACCATCCCTCAATGCAAGAGGTGTCAGCAGTATGGGCATACGAAAAATTATTGCATGCGTCCATATAGATGCGTTAAGTGCGCAGAAAATCATAACACGCTAGAATGCCCTAAGACCAAAGATGAACCAGCGAAATGTGCACTGTGCCTTGGGGACCATGCGGCCAGCTATAAGGGATGCAAGGTATTTCAAGAAATTCAGAAAAGGAAGTCTAATTCAAGAGTGCAAACAAGACCATTGATACAAGTTGAAAAAAAAGACTTTCCAACTATCGGAAACATACCAACCCTGTCAGAAAAACCATCTACCAACACTGGATCAGCCAAAACATATGCTCAAGCCATAACAGGAGACTCAACTATCCTAGAAAAAATTATTTCAAAGCAAGCGGAAAAACTAGACCGTCTAATTGACCAAATGGGGACGCTTATGTCCCTCTTGACAACAATAGTCCATAAACTTGTTCGTTAAAATGGCTATAAGGATAGCAAGCTGGAACATAAATGGTCTGCTGGACAGAAAACAAGAACTTAAAATACTTTTTACAGTACAGAACCTTGATATAGTGCTTATATCCGAAACACACCTTACAGATGAAAAAACATTCAACCTAGACGGATACTGTACATACGTTACAAATAACCCAGACAACACAGCGCATGCTGGGACTGCAGTCATAGTAAGAAGCTGCATTAAGCATCAACTAATTCCTGAATACAGAACTTCAAAAATACAATCTACTACAATCATGGTGCATGATAGCCAAGGCCCTATCCTAATATCATCGATTTATTGTCCGCCAAAAAAGAGAAGAGGTCACGAAACCAGTGAGGAGGATTTCAACGACTTTTTCAAAACTCTAGGCAACAGATTTATTGTTGGTGGAGACTGGAACGCAAAAAATTCTCAATGGGGATCAAGGCTGACATTGACTAGAGGCCGCAACCTTAAGAATAGCATCGACAAACACCGTATAAATATCCTCACAACATGTCAACCAACATATTGGCCCGCAGACCCAAATAGACTGCCTGACCTTTTAGATTTCTTCGTCTACAAAGGGGTACCATCCTACTTCTTGGAAGTTTCTAGCTGCCACGACAGCTCTTCAGATCACTCGCCAGTAATTGTTACAATGAGCACATATGTAATAAATCGATCAAGAAATCAATACTTATATAACAAACATACAGACTGGGAAGCCTTTCAGCAATACCTCAATGACAATCTAGACCTGAAGATTCCTCTTAAAACCGACGAAGACATTGAAAGTGCTACTTCTTACATTACTAAATTAATACAGAAAGCGGCATGGACTTGTACTCCATCTGACAAAAAATCTACCGAAATTAAAACTCATCGCAACTTGCCGCAGAAAGTCAAATGCCAAGTCCTAGAAAAAAGACGACTTAGAAGGGTTTGGCACTGTAGTCGACACCCTGCTGACAAAAGAGCGTTCAACAAAGCAGCAGCTGAACTTAAAAAAAATCTAGTTGAGATGGAGAATGAAACAATGCAACTACATCTCGAAAACTTAACGCCAACAGCTCCTGCTAAAAATGAATACTCACTGTGGAAAATTGTAAAATCCAATAGAAAACCACAACTAGCACAGCACCCGCTCAAAAAAGTAAATGGTGAATGGGCTAAAACGGATGAAGAGAGAGCAGAAGCGTACGGGGAGTTTCTTAGCAGCGTCTTCACCCCAAATGAGGACCTAGGAACTGAAATGACTGACCACAAAGTGAGCTCATATCTTGAAAGTGACCTCCAACTAAGCCCCCCTCTCCAATGCTGCACGCCTGCAGAAGTGCGTCGCACCATCCTTGATTTGGAACTCAAAAAAGCTCCAGGTTTTGACCTTGTGACAGCAGAAATATTGCGAAAATTGCCGAAAAAAGGAATAATGTTCATCACGTCGCTATTTAACGCTATTCTAAGGACCTCGTACTACCCCAACATCTGGAAAGTTTCTCAAATAACTATGATCCTTAAACCGGGAAAGCCACCGCACCTTACATCTTCATACAGACCAATAAGCCTGCTCCCTGTACTGTCAAAGGTCTATGAAAAAATTATCTCAAAACGGCTTAGTAAATACATAAACGAAAACGCTACTATCCCAGAACACCAGTTCGGATTTCGAAGACGACATGCGACAGTAGAACAAGTCCATAGAGTGTGTGAACATATTAGAAATACTCTTGAAAGCAAAAAATACTGCTCAGGGGTGTTTCTCGACGTACAGCAAGCTTTTGATAAGGTTTGGCACCCTGGCCTGCTGTATAAACTGAAAAGAACATTACCACACAACCTGTTCCTGATATTGAAATCTTACCTGGAAAATCGTATATTCTTTGTTAAAATTAATGATGCCACCTCAGACTTTTACGACATAAGAGCTGGAGTCCCACAAGGGTCTGTCCTAGGCCCCCTCCTGTATCTGATATACACAGCAGATGTCCCTGAATCGGAAACTGTAATGACAGCCACTTTTGCCGATGATACTGCAGTGCTGACATCTGACGCCAACCCGGAAGTAGCTTCCTGTAAGCTACAGTCGCACGTGGATAAGCTTTATACCTGGATGAAGAGCTGGCGCATCAAAGCTAGTGCAGCTAAATCCAACCACATCACATTTACCCTTAAACAGGGAGACTGCCCTACTGTAAAACTGGGTAATGAGCAGCTACCACACAATACTGTAGTAAAGTACCTCGGTTTCTACCTCGATCGTAAACAAACATGGAAGACCCACATCCAAATAAAGCGTGATGAACTCAATCACAGATGGAGAACACTGGAGTGGTTATTGGGAAGAAAATCTCGACTCTCTGTCAATAACAAAGTCCTGATTTACAAAGCAGTTATAAAACCAGTCTGGACTTACGGCATACAGCTGTGGGGATCAGCAAAAACCTCAAACACTGAAATACTCCAGCGGTTTCAAAATGGCGTGCTTAAAGCCATAGTGAATGCCCCATGGTACACAAGAATGGATGAAATCCACGATTATCTGAAAGTTAACACCATCAAAGAGGAAATCAGAATTATGACAAAAGCTTACAGAGAGAGGATAATAAATCACGAAAACCGACTTGCTCAGGCTCTAAGTAAATCGCTGCCAACAAGACGTCTTAAAAGACTGCACACTTGGGATAATATACTCTGAGTAAAGCAATATCCAAAGGCAGCCTAACAATGGGAGGGCCAGCCTAACATGCCAAACACTCTTTTAAAACAACTGCTTATGGTTCAAGAACCGATCGCATGTTTGCAAATAAATATTCAAAAAAAAAAAAAAAAAAAAAAAATTCTTCATAATAATTTCCCCTCTGTGAATGCAGTAAAATGTCTTTGAGCATCAACCCTGATTGAATTCTTCCACAAACGATGGGGCCCGTATAGAGGGTCAAACATTACAGGGTCGTGGAACTATCGAGTAATCGTGGCCCCGGAACGTAAAGGGCTATTGAAGGACACCGTGGATGTTAGTCAGTACAAGTCTGACAGTCCCTCCTATCCTGCCCTGGGTGGGAGGACTCATTTGATGATTTTACCATGTTAAAAAAAAAGAACCAACCAGTATTCCGTTTGTCAGCACTTGGAAGAAGCCTTATTTTATTTAACTTTATAATCAACATGCTTTTAGCATGCTGTATTTCTAATTCTCGTATTGAAAACCTCATCTCCCGCTCATTAAACATACTATAAAATGAGTAATCAATTTTTCACAAACATTAAAACAAATTGAAAACAAACCAATTCTCCACAGCATGGGACTCCCCGTTAATAGACGAAGACGGCGGTTCGCGCCGAGGGCGACGAAGGGCGAACACGTCTACGCCCCCTGCTACTACGCCAGCCAAGCGTAGACGCACCTGACAGACCCACAAACACACATACCGCCATTTCTTCTGACAATCACAGCCACGAGCCTGGTGGGACACCCACTCTGGCCGGGGAAGAAGAACCCACGCTGTCAACAAGTTTTTCTTATAAAAAATGGTGGTTCTAATTGTGTGTGGACAGTATTTTTTCCGAATTTAATGCATTTTTGAACTTTATTAAAGACTCTGTGGTGAATCTTGGATATGTACGATTTGGGATTACTGTATTTGTGTAATCTGTAATAGTTTTAAGGAAATACATGATTTGTAATTATAATTCGAGGTTTTTTTTTAAATAAGAGTGAAATGTGCCTACCTCCTCAGATTGTAAGCGTCAGTATTTAATGTAATTTCGCCTTTGTTTGACAAAGATGCTCTGGAAAATCTTGAATATAGTTGAAATCTAGTGAGTGAGGGTGTCACAAGAATTTTCGGTACTGAAATTAGGATAAAGGGTTTTCTATCAAAAACTTGTTGAACTCGCTAGAATTTAAATCTATTTACTACCCAAACTCTTACACAGTTTTCGGTAATGGGTGCTCATAATCCTGATCATCAAACGCGGTCATCGTCAGTTGACGAAAAACGAACAGTCTTCAGAAATGTGGCTAAAAATGTCATAGGTCGAATTCACAAAAAAAAAATTAAATGACAGTGACATGTTTACGTGTCAAAACTGACAGCAAATTGATACCAAACCAAAGTTCATGATTGTTTCTCAGTTCGAAAATACTATAATTTACTGTATTGCGAGTGTTTTCTAATCAAAACGATGGCGTTACCAACTGCCCAACCTGCCGAAGTCCTCCGAGCGTGGCAAAAAGACGACCTTTACGAGAAACAGTTGGCTGAATCTTTATCTAAGTTGATGTCAGCAAGAAACGCTTCCAAGGCAATACCATTATCTTCTGTGTTGTACAGATCCCTCACAACACTTAAGGACCTTCAAACTCTCGGAGAAGAATACTCCGGTATCGTTCAAGTTGACGAAAGTTATAACAAACTACCTTCTTACTACAGCCGATTATTTAGCATCATACTATCAATATTTGGCGAGAACATCACCAGGAATCTACTCCAATCATTAGAAAAGCGTGTTGAACGAAATCCATCCCTAACTGTAGAAGCACAGAATATATTTTTAATTTTCCTGAAGACGTTGAGTAGTATTGTGCCGCAAATACAAAATATTCACAGAGGAATGGCTTATATGAATGGAGGGCCCTTGCAGATAGGTAAAACTGTGACTGGGATAGACTATGTGCATGTTAGGCCAGCTGCTGCAGCATACTATGCACATTTAAGACTCCTTGGAGTAGTAACTTTGTTACATGCATTTGTTTCATGTGGCCAGAGTCTATATAGAGCAAAAACTCACATGGATCAGATGAGAGAGGTCCCTAATGAGGTAGACAGCAGCAAATCCTGTGTTGCCTGCTTAGAAGAAATACTTCAACCTTGTGTCCTACCTTGTGGTCATATATTTTGTATAAATTGTTCATATGGGGCATTGGAAAGTTGTGCATTATGCCGCACACCATTTACTAAGAACTGTGTTGTTCCATTGATGAATTATTTTCCTGAGTGATCATAGACAATTTTTTGTTTCTGTTGAGTACTTAGTTGAAGACAAAAGTGTTTTATAACTATATTATTTTTAAGCTAGTTTTTATACGGAAAATTATAAGCTAGGAAATGTGTGACCAAAGAACATTATGCCCATTTTTATTAACAATAGATAACAGACAAATGCATGTTCAAATTAAATTCAAAACCTAAAGAAATGCAAAAATTAAATCCAGTGGGGAATAACAGGATACAGGCAACTATCAGTTGCTTCAACTGCCTACCCAGTAATAAATTAAATAGTATTATTGTATTTGATGATAGTGAAGATGGGTATTAGTGTCATAGAAAAAGTTAAGATTTATATTTTGATGCTGACAATTATTTTATTATATAATAAGTTATTTTTATACTGCCTCATAAATAATATCCTTTTTAATTAGCTCTGTGATAAAAAAAAAAGTTTGTTAAGTTGTTATTGTTTTAAGGTGTTGGGTGTTTAGATATCAGCTTTATTATAAAATAAAAAAATATTTTTCCACTTAAATAAAATCTTTTATTACATACAGTAATAAAATAACATGATAACAATTTTAGCAATTGAAGGTAAAAGCTAATCTGTATGAGAAAGCAAATTCTTTTTAGCTAGCTTTGCCTGCAAAGTGAAAAATTATAACTGCTAAGTTAGTATCCTATGTGTCAAAGCCATGATCTACTTGTGCGAAAAAATTACTAAAATTAATTCAGACATTGGTTCAGACGGTAACTTTTGTGTTGACAAAAGACTTTTTTTCCATAGACATAAATGCGTTATTTTAGAGGCCGAAGCCCAAAACGGTGGTCTGATCAAATCTCGGCAGAACTCGACATGCCTATCAGCACTGCACTCCATCAGGCCACTGACCGCAACAGATGGAGAAGTCTGATTAACAGATTGAAACGGAGTCACGATCCTCAGCAGTGAGAAAACGATAGAGAAGAAGAAATGCGTTATTTTGAAAATAGAATCCATAGAGCTTAAATATAAGGCCTTTAAAATCTTTATAAAATTACACAAGTGTATCACAAAGTGGTCACAAGCATGGTATTATTATACCATGGTCACAAGTATTTCAATTCCTAAAGATAATGAAAGGCATGTTCAATGTGTAAACCCTCTGGTACCTTATAAAAACTTTTACCATTTTTTTTCATTTGAAAATAGGCCACTAGCTAAACCACAAATTGAAATCCAACAAGAGACATTTACAAAGATAAGCGCAGAACATTTTAATACATAGACAACATTATTAGACATAGAACAACAATTACATACAATTATTTGTTAAGTATTTAAAATCACGTTGCAGTAAACAAGCTTGGTCAATGCTTGTTTCTCTTTCTTCTCTATATAAAGAGAAAAACCCTTTGCAGAATAGAAAAGTACAGTCGCCAGCAGTTCAACCTACCCAAATCTGTCTGAGAAAACATTTACCTTCCACTATTGTGATAAGGTTGAAAATCTATTAAAGAAATTTGACAGTATTGAGGTAGGTTGATGTGCTGGCGTATGTACAATAGGCCAGTCCTATTATTACAATAAAAACATTTCTGACTAAAACATCAAAAAGCATGTCCATAGAAGCCCTGCATTAGTTTCAAGACAATAAAAAAGTCATATCTGTTCAAATAATAAATAATTTTATCCCGTAGCTTGCTTATTTCAATTCCAGAAATTGCTTTTGATTTATCTAACTTTCAACAACTCTGTGCTTGTGCCTTCAAAATTCAAATTACTTTTTCATCACAATATTGAGTGACCATACTTATTGACAAGCCAAGGTGTTACCACTCTGCTACTTTGCTCAAATCAATTCAGCATCAATAAGTCTATACATAGTTTCCGCCAGATAAGTGTGGAATAAAATTCGTTGACCCCTGTGTACCAATATATTTCAATATTTCAAAACAATTCGAAAAAAAGTTTTTAAAGAAAGTGTCTTATCATGATCAGAACAAACATATCGAGGTAAGAAGCGACCGTGACCATAATATAGTTTATTTTGAAATTCGAAAACGCGATGGTATCATGGAATTCGGACGATGCATTATAAGAATCATTGACCTTTATTCCAGACTTATCTGGCGGGGTCTATAGTCACTACCTTTATTACTGATTTAATCTGCTTTATACCTCTAGCCATCCGTTGCCAACACCAAAATGCATAATTTAAAATACTCTAGCAAACTACACTATAAAAATCCTTACAAGCTGAGTATTTGTACATAAGATCTATTATAATCATCACAAGTAAGTCACAAACCCAATACTGTTATAACAAATTATTATAAACATTTAATGAGATTTTATGTCAACATTATGAAACTCATGAAGTCATGACTATCAACTTCGGTATTTGTCCCACTGCACCACATTAGAGGGTAGAGATAGCAACAAAAAAAAACAGAATAGTTGTCTCTAGAAGTACCACAAAATTTGATAGTATGATTCTTAAACTTGCTGCATAACTTAAAATCTGTGCAAGAAATCTGTATATATAAAAATGAAACCCGTTTTCCGTTGTCACGACATAACATGAAAACGGCTTGACCGATTCGGATAATTATTTTTTTGTTGTGTTTGTAGGTAACCATCGGGACCGGGTTTTAGACCGGGTCCTCCACCCGTGCGAAGCCGGGGCGGGCCGCTAGTTAATTATAATATTCAAGGGAAAATAGACACTAGGGTACCCATTTTCACTTCATCTTTGGCAGTGGAACAAATGCCTTGTTTTCTATAAATTCTATTCAACACGTATCAGTTCAACGTCAAAAACTAAGGTAGCATTTGGTGGGATGACTCCAGGATGGCCTCTAGATCCATATGCAAAGTCTGGCGAGCAGATTAATCTGGCTCGTTCACCAACGGACATCTGGAAGTTGAAATAATGTTCAATTATTACTAAGAGCTCACATTTATTTAAAGTCAAGATAAGAAAATGTTGTATGGTACAAGTTTAGTTACCTACAATGTCTACATTCAGGGTATTGTTAAAGAAGTATTTAAAATATATGTTATAAAAATATTTATATGGTGTATGCCTTATGTTGATGGATGGAGAGGAAGGGGAAGGCCAAAGAAAAGATGTATGAATTGTGTATGGAATAATAATAATGAAAAAGGACGAAATGAAACAGTGACATCTGATAAGGGAGAATGAAAAAAAAAACCTGTTGTTAAATAATTTTATCCCGTAGCTTGCTTATTTCAATTCCAGAAATTGCTTTTGATTTATCTAACTTTCAACAACTCTGTGCTTGTGCCTTCAAAATTCAAATTACTTTTTCATCACAATATTGAGTGACCATACTTATTGACAAGCCAAGGTGTTACCACTCTGCTACTTTGCTCAAATCAATTCAGCATCAATAAGTCTATACATAGTTTCCGCCAGATAAGTGTGGAATAAAATTCGTTGACCCCTGTGTACCAATATATTTCAATATTTCAAAACAATTCGAAAAAAAGTTTTTAAAGAAAGTGTCTTATCATGATCAGAACAAACATATCGAGGTAAGAAGCGACCGTGACCATAATATAGTTTATTTTGAAATTCGAAAACGCGATGGTATCATGGAATTCGGACGATGCATTATAAGAATCATTGACCTTTATTCCAGACTTATCTGGCGGGGTCTATAGTCACTACCTTTATTACTGATTTAATCTGCTTTATACCTCTAGCCATCCGTTGCCAACACCAAAATGCATAATTTAAAATACTCTAGCAAACTACACTATAAAAATCCTTACAAGCTGAGTATTTGTACATAAGATCTATTATAATCATCACAAGTAAGTCACAAACCCAATACTGTTATAACAAATTATTATAAACATTTAATGTGATTTTATGCCAACATTATAAAACTCATGAAGTCATGATTATCAACTTGGGTATTTGTCCCACTGCACCACATTAGAGGGTTGCTATCTCTAGATAGCAACAAAAAAAAAAGCAGTTTAGTTGTCTCTAGAAGTACAACAAGATTTGATAGTATGATTCTTAAACTTGCTGCATAACTTAAAATCTGTGCAAGAAATTAATTATAACATTCAAGGGAAAATAGACACTAGGGTACCCATTTTCACTTCATCTTTGGCAGTGGAACAAATGCCTTGTTTTCTATAAATTCTATTCAACACGTATCAGTTCAACGTCAAAAACTAAGGTAGCATTTGGTGGGATGACTCCAGGATGGCCTCTAGATCCATATGCAAAGTCTGGCGAGCAGATTAATCTGGCTCGTTCACCAACTGACATCTGGAAATTGAAATAATTTTCAATTATTACAGAGAAAATTATTACAATTACTAAGAACTCACATTTATTTACTCAAGATAAGAAAATGTTATAAAAAAAAAAGTAAAAGTATTATTATTTTGGTAAAAGTTTAGTTACCTACAATGGCTACATTCAGGGTATTGTTATAGAAGTATATAAATGTTACAAAAGATATTTATAGGGTGTATGCCTTACTAAGGTCAAACCAAGGGCGGATCCAGCTTTTACATCAGGGGGGGGTCACCCTGACGCAGACAGCTTGTCTCTGTAGCTAGCTATACTTTTTTTTTTATCGTGGTAACATCTTCAAATGAGTCCTCCCACCCAGGGCAGAGCGGGCGGGACTGTCAGACTTGTACTGACTAAAAGCCCTTTATGTTCCGGGGTCACGGTAATGATATAAGTCCCGCGACCCCGGCAGGCTTCGACCCTGTGAAGGGGGAGCCCGTCATCATACTGACACTCTTTGGGGGGCGCGTGGAACACAACGTGCCGTCGACCATGGTCATAGTCCATGGTCGGTCAGCGAGTAGCCCATCACCTCCTTGCCACCCGCATGCCCGTGCCTACGGTGGCCAGAGACCGTTTGCCGACGTCCATCACCGTGGGCGTCTACCACTGCAGCTGGGGTGGAAGGAGGACGCTGTCCTTTCCCTCACGCAGCCCGTCTCCTTCGCGAGCATGACTGCTTGGCAGAAAGAGGCGACCGCTTCACATTCCCTGTCCCCCCACAGCATGGCCTCGACCAATGCCGGGCACAAGACGTCTCCGCCTATCAGCGTCGGGAGGACACGGCGGCGGTGCTCTGCCCAAGCGGGACAGTCCTACACAGTATGCTCCACCGTGTCCTCCGGCGATCCTCGCAGTGGTGACACCCAGGCGTTTCTTCCTTCCCCATCCGACATAGGTTCCCGAAACTTTCGTGTCCGGTGAGGACCTGCGTCATGCGCTAGGTCACGACGTCACTCGTGACGCCTGTTTAGCCACTCCTCAAAGCGGGGTCTTACCGCCGCGATTGCGACGTGCCTGAGATATAGATATACTTAGTATTTTATAGAATCGCAAAAGTGTGTTTGTCAATTTTCACGTTGAAAACGAATAAGATTTCATGGGGTCGATTGCATTGGTCCTCCATTGCACCGAAGTTACCTGGTCGCGGACGGAGTTACCGGAAAATCTAGTAAATAATACTATTTGTAAACAATAGTTACTTGTTATACAAGGCTGCAAAGTTGTTTTTGGCGCGAGGAGGTACTTGAATTAAAAACTAAGCAAGGGAAGGCCTCTTCGCGGTTTAAAATATAGAGTCCTGTTCCCATACCATGAGTTGTCATTACGATACTCGATCATCGATATCGACCGCGTTTGTCGCACTCATTGGCCCGCTTCAAGGTTGTATGAACTCTCAACCAATGAGAGCGACAAACGCGGTCGATGCGTATGATCGAGTATCGTAATGACAACTCATGGTAAGGGTACTGAGCGTAGCGAAGTTTTCAAAGGTACCAGAGGCCAACGACGATAAAGTTATTCTGCGTCTCGTACCTTTGAAAACTTCGCTACGATCGCTCAGGATTCTATATTTGAACCACTCGCAATTGCAGAAGCCACCATGACCCAGCCTGCCGCCCAGGGGGGGGTCATGACCCCCATGACCCCCCCCCTGGATCCGCCACTGGGTCAAACTAAGGTAAACTGTGGTTTGAGATTGGATGAGCTGAAGGCCGTAAAGGATCAATCAACTAATGATAAATATAAATAACTAATACAGAACTTACTTCTGTATTGCAAGAATGGTATTTTACATTTATATATTTATGATAATTTCAAGACAGAAATATCAGAACTCATGACTATAGTATAGTAGCCTTGTTAACAGTCACAGAAACTTGAAGATATCAAGAGATGAATGCATTTAGTGAGACTTGAAATAAAGGTCAATAATAAATTATTTATATTGGTTTTACTTACCCTACAGATTCCCTGGTCCCATCCTTGTATAACATCTCCTCTACCAAGTGTAAACTTAAATGGTTGTCCTCTATCTCTCGAGGAATCAAACTTCTTACCATCTTGTAGCGTTCCTGTGTAGTGTACAACTACAGTTTGTCCAGGCTTTGGGAAGGTTGTGCCTACAAAAGTTTTAATAACATAGATTCGTCTTTTGAGGTTATATTGTGGGTGGATATCAGACTATTGATAAATTACTTACCATTACCAGGTGTAATTGTTTCTACGTCTACCCCCATGTTGTTTAATTTGTTTTGTGATACCGAAAATATGGAGAAGACTGTACTTTTCTGATAAATAGAATATATTTGTTTGTAAAAATAACAACACAGTCGAAAGCTGAATCAAAACAAACGTCAACCAGGCTTTTTTTTTTACTAAGCACTAAGCATATAGTCTGTGGCACTAAGCTTGTTTTGATTCCTTCATGTCATGATTGCACAGCCAGAAAAACACAGGATGAAATTCTCGTTAGAAGTTACAACAAATATTAGTTTACGGACACACCCTCATAGTAGAATAGCATGCACGCATTCCATTTGAATCGTAATTTGAGTTTAATGCTATCGAGAATATCATACTTTGATTTCCATTTTGTTTATGGTTTCTCATGTCGACCAATCAAAACGTTTCATTTTATAAACAAGCAAAATGTCTGTCGCTCACAGGGATTGACACAGAAAACAGTTGAAATTGAATTTTGCCGTGGAATTATAAGTTTTTTAACAATTTTATTCATTTAATCAGTCTTATTTGCTAATTTCTTGGCCTGATTGTTTTGCTTTTTCTGTAAATTGGTTTTTGTCATTAAAGTCTATAAAAATTCTTCCCAAAATACCCTGAAACCCGTATGGTATGGACATGGAAGTCGACGGTTTCGAAACTATCAGTAATGCATCTGAAGGTGGAAAGTTCTGCAACTTGAAAGCATTTGTGACTGCTGCCCGCGAATTTGAGGCAACACACAGCGAGTCTGCTGTGAATTTGATGACACGATATCTTGGGGTAAGTTTCTTTGTTTACGTTAGAAATACGCCACACTTCACCAACTTCCAGACCATGCTAGACCTCAAATTGCTACACGATCTTCCTAGAGATTTCATCCATAACTTCAACAAGATATCCCTTAGCTATGACTGATATTTTATAGGTATTCTAATTAAATATTTTTTTCCAGCTAATTGCCTCATCATGCGACCTCTCAATATTTTCGCCGGGTCGTTCCGAAGTGTGTGCATTCTTCAGCTCGCTATGGCGTGTAATGTGTGACGGTCGTGGCCCACACTGGGCTGGCGTGGCTGTGTTGGCGAGAGCGGCTATTGAGCCAAGCGCTAGGCATGCGCTAACTCACACTTACAAGTTAGTAATGTTCTACATAATTATCGCATGTTTATTGCCATCAAACAGACACAAATCCAGACTCTGAGTGCTACTGAAAAATTGTTGGTAAAAAGACCCAATAAACATGACCTCTTGGTCTATAGTTGCTCATGTGAACAGTGGACCAACCAGTTCACAATATTCATTCTTAATTTAAATATTTGGCCATGAGGTTAACTAGAATTAACCAGATACCTTTGCAACTTATAGTTAGTGAATTATGTGTCCTTGTGTTTGTGCATTACAGCATAAAGATGCTGTATTTGTATAATTCCTCAAAATAATCTCTGAACAAGTTATAACTTGTCCACTATTTGAGTTGACATGCACATGTGCTGAGTCACAGACGAAACAAACCAGTGTGTCAAGTCAGTAATTTGTAACTTACCTACTCTTACTTAATGAAGCTTTTAATTATTTTTTATACATATTTTCAGGTTCATGCCCATCCTAGCAAGATTATTATCTGACTCAATATCTAATGACAAGAAAATTAAACTTCTCACTGTTATGCAAGTAAGTCTATATTCATTCACTGAATTTATTTTATTATTACTTAGATGAGGAATATTCGAGGAGCGGGAGAATTACCACATATATTGTTACTAGGTGTTCCCCATGATTTCATGCCTGCTGCTGAACCCCTATTGGTCATAGAGTGAAGTCATAAGCTCAAATCCTTCCTCAATAAATGGATTATCCAACTCAAAAATAATGTTTCAATTATAGCCAGTATTTCCTGAGATAAAACCTCTTCAACCTAACAATCTCTTCACCTTTCAAAATGAAATAGTCCTTTTGTTTATAACATTAGCACTTTAATCAAGGGAGAGACCTATTGGAAAACAAATTAGTTCCATTTCAGTAGTAAAATTATTACGAAACTTTCTAACATTACAGGAAATTTCCTATGGCATTAAAATCAGTTGGCAAGAATCCTACCTATCAAACCTGATGAAGCAACTAACAGAATGGATCACTCAACCCATGACCGAGCCACAGCATCGTACCATTGGCCACAAGTCACTCACTGTACTGGTCAATATCTGCTATGGTAACCTGCCAGCAATATATGCATTAATGAGGACCGTTGATACAAAGGACTTTGTTGTTCATCTTATTAGTTTGAAGGTATGTGTGTACTCGTGTTGATATATTGCATGACATATTAACTAGTGGATAAAACTCATAGATTATATCCAAAATTAAAAGTACTGTTTTGTAAATATTTTAAGATTTGGTATTTTCTAAATAAGGCCATCTCCAAGTATTCATCCCTTCATCACTTCCTAATGTCAAAGAGAAGTGGCAGAAGAAACTCAACACCTATTTATTAAGTTACTAGCTAACTACTCAGCACTTAAAGACTTCTCGGCGTTTTTTGCTAACTACTCGGCACTTAAAGACTTCTCGGAGTTTTTTGCTAACTACTCGGCGCTTTCCGCAAACTCTTCCGAGCGCTTTGTTGACCATTCGGCGATTATTGCAGACTACAAATAGGTACCAGTTTTCCTAATTAATATACGACCAGTCCCTACATCTACTGACCTTAAAGATCATCACACTGCCAACAAAACTTCACTAATGAAACAAGATTTTTTTAAATGTTAATTTAAACCTTATACCATTGTAGGATGGTGGCTATGGCGGTGTGGAAGTATGCCGATTGCTCCTATGTCTGTCTGGGGCAACGAGAGGCGCGGCCGCGACACGACAGCCCGATGTGCATAGCTATCTATGTTGTACCATGCGCACTTTTAGCAAGGCAGTCAGGTAATTCTATACTACAGATCATATCATCATCTGAACCAAATTAAAATAATAATTCAAAGAAAGAGAAGAAAAATAACCAGCTTTTAATCAAGTGTTTTTTGAAATTTATAGTACAGTCAGTGCTGCGCTTTTATTATTATTATTATTTATTTAAATCAGATCTGAATCCATATTATTGTTAGTTAAAATCTTAAACCTAATGTTAGTGACAACAAATTACATTATTTACAACAATTCAAAACGACTGACACCTACGTGTGCAGCCGTATCCAGTGAGTTAGCATGGGACAGTCCCACCTATCACACAAAACACTCAGGATGCTGTGAGAGCTGCCACTTATTCTACTGAGAATTGAAGCGCACCGTTTCCTGATAATGGCATAAAAGTCATCAACCCTGGCCTCGGCGAACATCCCAGAAGCGCTACAAAACCGTGGCAGACCCAACAGCATTCTGAATATATTATTACATTACCTTTTGGTGGTTCGAACGCCAGCCCGTTAAAAATTACATGACCCATCTTGTACAGCACATATGGCACTGACTACTCTGATCTACCCCGTTTTTATCGTAGTAAAATCATCAAATGAGTCCTCCCACCTAGGGCGGGGCTGGAGAGACTGTTAGACTTGTACCGACTAAAATCCACGGTGAACCTTCAATAGCCCTTTACATTCCATATGGTCATGGTTACCTGATGAGAAAGTCCCACTGATCTGCCCCTTTACCTCAATCAAATTAACTTTACCAAAATGATTGGTATGCGAATAGGAGTATTTCGCGTTCATATTGTTCCACCGCGTGGTTTTGATCTGGTTCCTGGGTAAATATTGCCTTTCTGGGCCTAGGTAGAAGAAAATTAGTTTAAACTTGCAATACTGTAGTGTCAATAAACATGTTTCTTTCAGTGAAGGAGACGCGACCCAGCTCCTCCACGCATACACGTTCGTCAACGATCTATGTTCGGACAACAATTTGCGGAGCTACGTGCTCACCTACCCGAATTTTGTTAATTCGCTCGGCGATGCTATGAAGGTGAGTTTCTGTCGCGGTACAAGTAGAAACTTTCGATCTTTTTAATTTAGCCCACAGACTTCCACTGCCCTGAGACTCCTAAAAATCATTACACCACAAACAATGTCATCATTTTGTCGCGTACTTTTGACCAGTATGCTATCCCTACTGGACTCAAAGTCCAGCGGGGATTGAAGGGGTATTTTCAAAAGTTTTGGTTCATCAAATCTATTTAGTAGTTTAACAACACAATTATGCCTTTCTTGTCTAAAAAGACTACAAATCGATTAAATTCTTAATGGAAGAACCCAAAGACTACCTGCAGGCGTAGCATGGCGACGTAGAAAGGGGTTTTGTCGACGGCAGAATAGACAAAATGACAGAACATAGAAATATTTTTATTGTTTTAAGTATGGTAATGTAAAAAATATGGAAATAAAACGTTCTTTTCTTCAATAGTGTACGAATGGTGTCATATTTGTGCAAAAAAACAGTTGACTTGTGTAGAAACAACGATGAAATAACTTTGTCTTTTCTTGGTAGAATAGACATAGAATCGCCATGCTACGCGTGCAGTTAATTGAAACCATGATCCATAGTTCCCGCGAGTTTCCCTGAGTTAAATAAATAAATAAATACTAAATGACTGCTCGCTGCAGACATTTTCTAAGAATATTATAAATGCTACTTCCAGGATGTGACACAGCTGTGTCAGGCAGCACCAGATGATATGGGTGAACCGGAGAACGCGACCAATTGTCTTCGTAATGTGCTGAAGTTCCTCACTGTTTTAGTCAGCCTTGGTATGTTTTACAACAAATATGTATTTTTTTTAAATTAAATCCGAAGTAATGCCTTCGGCTGCGTCACGAAACCACCAAAAGAATGGAATGAAAGATTCAACCTTGTCGGGTAGGACTGCGATAATTTAGTTAGAAAGGCGTCTACAGTATTTATCCAAAAGAACGCATGCAAGTTCGATTTCTGCTCACACTCATATTTTCCACTCAAAAGCTAAACTAATATCTATATCTATCTATTCTATATACATATAATAAAACTGTAGAAAAATTATTTTTGTACACTAAATAAAAACTCAAAAAATATAGCCAGGGTATTAAAGGACAACCAATAGAACCCATTTCTAGCATTTTTAGAATTTTTGTCTGTTTGTCTGTTTATCTGTTTGTCTGTGTATTTGTCCAGGTATCACGTAAAATATACGAAATTAATGTAAATAACTTTTATACACAATGATTAAGCGTAACTTGGAGAGGAACTTAGTTTTTGTTTCATTGGAATCGGTTCAGTCTATCAAAAGATATTTGAATTTAAAGTGTTTCAGAAGTTTCTTTGGTCTCACACATTGATTTCGTACGTCAGTCGCGCGATCTAACTTCGAATAGAAAAACTAGATTATTCAAATAACTGGAATGGACTGGAATGGACTGGAATGGACTGGAATGGACTGGAATGGACTGGAATGGACTGGAATGGACTGGAATGGACTGGAATGGACTGGCCTGAATTAAGCGCTTAGAACTAAAAAATACATTGTTCAGTTCCGACATCCACGCGAACGAAGTTGCGGGCACAGCTAGTATTCAATAAATTGTGGAAACGAATATGCATATTTATATCAATATCATTGAAAATGTGCCTTCAAACCATTTAATTAAAGTAATGTTTTTATTCAATTAATGTACGTAGGTAAATACAAGAAAGAAAAAGATCGATTCGATCTTTCAAACAAAAATCTTGATGGTGCTTTTCAAACAGGTGTAATTTATTGTGTTTTCAGATTTATACTCGCTCAGATGTCACCACAGTTCTCTAGTCTGTATTTGTATGAAAGCCAGTCGCGTATGTCTGCCGGAGTCGCTAGAGCTGTTCGCCGCTATCGTATCGCAGTATAGAGGTAATCAGTTTTAATTAATCTTGAATGCACTTTTACATTTGACTTATTTGATGGGAAATTCCCCAGTATCCTACTAAATTAGCCGAGATCTTGAGAACCTCCTAGGACACCGTGGAACGCAAAAGCTGCTGACGAAATTTTATTCAGTAACTCCGTGCCACCCAGGGCAGGATTCGATGATTGTATAACTAAAAAAAAGATCCTTGCAAAATACCATACGAAGTAAAATGTTTTTTTCTAAATCACACTATTCACACAGTAAGCCTATAGAAGCATACACAAATTAAAAAAAAAAATCGATATGAGCTGTTTTTTTTTAAAGTTCATTTTGTTTATTTTGAAATAATAGTTATAGTGACCATGTCAGTCTAAAAACTTATATTTTGAAATGTTGCTTCGCCTCTCTTTTCTTAAATAAATAATTTAGTTGGCCATGGCGTTAAAATAATTATTTAATTGACATTTGGACGCAAAATTATAAAGTCCAATAAAAAATGCTGTGTGTTACAGATGAAGGTCGTTTACCTCAAGAGTTGATATCAGTGATAAGCGATGGGTTGCCAGGATTACTTGTTCCACCATCATTAGAACCGGGCAAGGCAGGGCTACAGTGGGTAAGTCATTATGATCATTATTTGGTCTCAGGTAGTAGTAAGTCGTGAAAGATTTCTTACATATAGTCGAAATGGTTTTTTTTTTAACCCCCGACGGAAAAAGAGGGGTGTTATAAGTTTGACATGTCTGTCTGTCTGTCTGTCTGTGGCATCATAGAGCCCGAACGGATGAAGCGATTTCAATTTAGTTTTTTTTGTATGAAAGGTGACTTACCTGCGAGTGTTCTTAGATATGTTTGATGAAAATCGGTTGAGCTGTTTAGAAGTTATGGGGGTGAAAGTGGGGAAAGGTAACCAAGGGTCTGCAAATATACTCGAGTTGGGTATCAAATGAAAGCGTACTGAAAGGGTATATTGATGACTTAATCGGGAGTACTCTCAGCAACAAAAAAAAAATATAAGTATGTACCTATAAAAATTATAAAATAAAAAATAAATTTAAAAAAACCCCGACTGGGGGACTGCTCCAAATTATTCATCATCTCCTGTTTTTTTTTACAGTCCCCCAACGCGACGTATTTTTATTATTTTTTACTTTTTAAAGGGAACTTGGTTTTTGTGTCGGGGGTTTTTTAAATTTTTATCTTTGTAAAGGGCTGGACGAGAGGGACTGTCAAGTTTTTACCGACTAAAATCCACGGTGATCCTTCAATAGCCCTTTACATTCCAGGGTCACGGATACCTGATGAGATAGTCCCACGATCTTTGGCCCTCTTAGGGGGCCTTGTCAGATTACTGCCAGCTCTTTGAGTAGCGAGTGAAATGACCCGCCCTCCAGTACGGCCAGTCACTTATTACACGCCGTCCGCGTGCCCGCGCCTGCGGTGGCCGGAAATCGACCCGCGACGTCCTTGGGCGTAACCCGCGGCGGCTGGGCCGTGAGGTGGACTCTGTCCTCTCCCTCACGCGTCCCGCCTCCTTCGGTAGCATAGTAAAATTGAAAACTAATATTTTCGATTACTTTCAGTTGCAAGTCGTGGGTGCTCTCTGCGAGTCAGTGGAAACACAAGAGCGTCTGTTACAAGAGGTGACACCAGACGCGTTCGAAGATACTTTGTATAGTGTACTACAGTATACTTCACAGGTAACATACAATATCTATTTCAAAGCTATGCAAATTAACCGAAAGAATGTCAACTGCAAAACATTAATATAAGGATCGTTTTCTTTTTTATAAATATTAAACATATTTACGTGAAAATGCAATATTATGATGACATGGAGTTGATCTGATGATGGAGCTGGAAGGTGGTCGAAGGAATACTGAAATGCAACCCTATCGAGTTTTAACATGTTTAATTTATCTTGAGTACTTCGTCTCTTTATAGTACAGTCGCGTTCATTAACATGTTGGCGCGTCTAGACTTCAAAAATATATGAACATCAAAATAATTCAGAATATTGTAACAACTAAAGCATCATTAAAATGTGATCAAGATTCAGATCCAATAATATGTGACTACTGTTTCTTAAACATGTATACAGCCAAAGGTACATTTTTATATGAACAACTTTAAGATCATAATTATCTGAACAGTATAAGATTCACAATTAAGTAAGCTCACATGAATACAGTAATATCAAACAAGTAAATTTAATTAAAAATCAAACTTATTACAACGTAGTAAAGATGATTTTACTAGCAACCTTAAAATTGCGTGGTCAAGGAGTTTGCAACATTATTAAGGTATCACTGGCTAGTTTTTCATCAAGTGACGTTGTTTTTATTTATTAAAAAGAAATAACTGACGCACATAACTGACGCACATGTCATTCATAAAAAAAATATACGAAAACATGTGGCATTGAAATACTCATTTCAAAAGACCTAAAAAGCATTCGCGCGGAAAACAATTGAAATACTGTCATTTCTATAAAAATGTAAACTGGATCTTATTTATTCGAGCAAATAATATATTATCCTATGCATGTACCCATATTTATGAAGCTTACCCTGCTCAGATATTATTAAAGCTTATAAAGTATAGATATATTTTTAAAAGGTGATCATATATTATTGCCTAATGCAAATTATATATTATTGAACCTTCACATGAAGACATATTTTTGATCTATAGATTTGTAGAATTTATTGAGCTTATCAACGCTCACAATATTTTGAATCATTGACAATGCCAACATATTATTGAACTCGACTGTACAAGAAATCAAAGCTTTAAAAAAATAATTTTGTGTTTCTCATTGTCATCTTCCTGCCCTTATCCCGTGTTGCTTATGGTCGGTGCCACACGTATTTTTGTTCCATTCTCCCCTATGAGATGTCACAGTATCATTTACTCATTTTTCTTTCATATTCCATTCCATTCCTTAGACAATCCATCCATCTTTTCTTTGACCTTCCTCTACCCCTCCATACATCAACATTAACTTGTTTTTAATTGTATTATTTTTTAACATTTTCAGAGTAAATCTAACACTCTTTAACCTATTTTACTGCATGTTACAGACTGGGGTGGTAGGAGCCGAGGCATCTCAACAAGCAGTTGTAGTAGCATGTCGTACTGCACTCACACTGGCACCGCTCGACAGGAACTGGGAGTCCGCATTAGCACGGATGCTGGCACATCATCAGGTTAGTAAAATGACGCCATCTTTACTAGCAAGCAAAATGTGTGGGATCACTTAGGGCTGAACTCAAATAACTTTTATCGGAGGAATAAAAATAGCGGTTTGACATATTTTTTAAAGATAAGCTGTCAAAATGCTATTTTTATTCCTCTGATAAAATTCTTTCAAAAAAATGTTTATTTTCTTTGTCAGCATTTCTCCTATAAGCAGTGCCCTTTTACTATAGTTTTAAGTTGTTACATGTTCTGTTTTGTGTACATAAATTGTTAAATAAATAAAAGTTATCTGGCTATTGAAAGATCAGCCCTTAGTATTGATCCAGAATAGCTACTTTAATAATGGCGTGATTTTAATGGATTTGGTTTCAATTTAAACGTTTAAAAGGTACCATTTTTATTATTCTTCACCAGTTAAGTACTCGATAAGATCGCGCAGAATCGGAGTCATTCCATACTTTCGATTGCGAGTGTAGTTTTTAAACAATGACCACAAATATGACGTGAAAAAAATGTGTACTCACAGAACTAATTCTAAAACTTTTGTATTAAGAGGGCTATCACACGTTTCCTTGTTTTTGTGCAAAGTTTTTAACCTGATTCTGGTTAGGATATGGCCACAAATTAAAAAAAAATATATACTCAAGAAAGTTTGGTTATTTCTGCGTGGAGTGTATTGAAAACATTTTTAGATTTGTTTACATACATGAGTAAAAACCTTGTCTCTGCAAAGGATGTTTCAAAAAATTCTATTTTTTGTCATACTTTTGTATTGAATTACATAGAATGTATAATAGTAAAATAACATTTGAAAATGTCCATGGTACATCTGAAAGTTTATATTTGGAGTGTATTAATCAGATTTTTATTTTTCATTCAGAAATATACCAAAAATAATTCTGGAAAACAGGAAGAATTTGACATTTTTTTCGTCCGAAATTATATTTTTATCCAACAATATTTACTGAATATTCAATCAAAAAGTATTCAATAACTAAGTTTACTATGTTACCTTGCATGAAAAAAATAATTAGCGCATTTAAAAGTAAACTAATAGTATAAAATAATTAAAATATGCAACGACAAAATTCAATATAAAACCAAGAACGGTTTGTTCTTTGATTTAGACAGCGCGGAGCGCTCTCAGAGGGAGGTCGTACCGCTCGCAACCATTTTGACATTAGTCACGTAATCATTAAAATTTAAAATACACGCCACCATTCATGACCTTTAGTCGCGGCGCTAGTATCTTTGTCATAGCATCAAATTCCATATAAAAAATGAAGTATCTCTAATTTTCCGCAGGTCATGAGTGGTGGCCAGGAATATTTCCAATCGCCAAGAGTATAGCGCGACCAACCTTTTTTGATACAAGCTAATATTTTGAATTAATTTAATTCTGATCTGTTTGCAATGTAAACATATAAATGTGTTGATTGTATTTTCCCTATATTCGAATGTGGATATAATTCTAGATAATAAACGTAAATAATTCTGATAGTTTTTTTTCTGAATTGATAATGAAATGTAATTTCAGACTTGCCAACTTCCCAAACATTCCAGTTCATTTGTATAATACCTATAGCTCGGACGCACAATACCATTGGCCATGCCCCTGGTGGTATGGCTTTTTAAAACGTGGTAAAATCATCAGACCAGCACTTCTACTCAGGGAAGGACGGGAGGGACATTAAAACTTGTAATGACTAAAATCTACGGTGTCCTTCAATAACCCACTGCGATCCGGGGGCATAGATACTTGATAAGACAGTCCCGCGACGCCGGCAGGATTTGGCTCTCTAACGTGCGCCCCGAAAATCCGTGAAAAATTGATCTGTACCCCTAGCACGAGTTTTCACTATTTTACTTTACAGTATTTACAGCGTTTCTTGTATGGAAAAATGGAACAGCGCCTCTGGTGTGCGAAGAAAGAACTAAGTTTTTCCTTGAAAATTGTCAATTTGAAATTGTCAAAGTTCCAGTTTACTTTACGTCTCAAATACTGAAAACTCGTGCTAAGGGTACTGATTGTTTTGAGGTAGCGGTTAACCCAGACATGTGCCAGTCTGCTATTATAGGAAGCCATAACTTGTAGAGGTGGAACGGATTAACTGTATCGCCGATTATATCATTGACTGCGCTGTTATTCTGATCTTTTGACGTCAAGTATCTAGGATTGCATAGCGATATGTGTGAGCAAAAGAGGTACAGGAACGCAACGTTCCTATATCTCTTTTGCTCACGTAAAGGCAATCGTTGTTCAGTCCCCCATCTTCCCCATAATTGACTATGGTGATATGTATTATATGTAACCCTGTATTAAAGGTGTAAATGTTCTGGATTAAATAACAAACATTTTCTATGCCATTTCAATAGAAATCAGGTAAAAAGCTTAAGTGACCAACTGTAGCATCGTAATTCGAGCATAAGCGAATCTATGCACTGTTAGTCGCGATTGATCGTGGATGAACTCAGATACCTACTATCCTACTATTTGCTATGCGAATGGAATAATGTGGAGTTGTACCACATTTTCTACGCAATTTTGAGAAGTTAGTACCTTCGTTAGGAAGTGTAACCTCAGTTTTGCGAGACAGAATAACCACCCCAGAGCACTTAATTTAGAGCTGACCGAAACATTCTGTTTCAAGAGTACACTCTGAAAGATCTGTCTTTATTAAAAAAGAAACCAGCAGTGACCCAGTATAAGAAACACTGAAGCCCAATCAAAATAGTTTGAGTTTTTATGATTCGCGTAGTAGATTTATCGTTCTCTTTGCGTGATTTAACGAACATGATGGTCTTCTTGGGCCTTACTCAATTTCTTCCTGGATCGTGATCCAAACGCCGTGGCGTTTGGTGACTCTTGTCTCTTGACACCAGTTTAAAATATTTTAAAACACTGGTTGGGAATATTCGACCATAAAACCGACCTCTTCTGGCTATATCTCCTTATCTATGTCACCTTAATCACCGCAAGTGGCTCATTTTCGGCCCATAATTATGTCTCTAAATGGATGGCATAAATGACGGTTTGATGTATAAGTCCAAGAAAAAGTTTGAAAATTTTTAAACACCAAATCGTAAGTTCTAAATAATTTCAAAAATCTAATTAAATAAGTTATGAATTCCAGTTAGTCACAAGAAACAAAATGAACACTTGAAAGATATCCTAAGAAGATTATTTACTCGTAAAGAATGGAATTGAATAATCTTTAAAATGCACACCTTCTAAATTACAAATATACTACTCAAAAGAAAATAAGGGCCAAATGATTTTTGTCGATTTATTAAATAATATTTAAATATTACTGGTTATAATGACTCATCATCATAGGACTCAGCCATAGGACGTCCACTGCTGAACATAGGCCTCCCCTTTTGATCGCCACAAGTACCGGTTGGAAGCGACCTGCATCCAGCGTCTTCCGGCGACCTTCATAAGGTCCGCACAAACGTCTCTTTAATACGAATCGTGTTAAAGAGACCATACAGCGAAACCAAGGCTCCAAAGTGTTCGCGAAGGACAAGTCTATTGGGCAAAGCCAGATGACAAAGCTGAAACGGGAGGATGGCAGCATAGCGTCCACCAAAGCAGAGGTTTTAGGCGAGATCGAGAGGTTCTATGGACAGTTATACACTTCGGTCGCAAAGCCCGTTGACAGCTTGGTAGGAGATCCAAGAGCCAAGCTGTCCCGACATTATACCGAAGATATCCCGGACATCAGTCTGTACGAGATTAGGATGGCCCTGAAACAGCTTAAGAACAACAAGGCGCTGGGCGAGGACGGAATCCCCTCAGAGCTTCTGAGAGCGGGTGGAACACCGGTACTTAAAGTCCTCCAGAAGCTCTTTAATACCGTCTTGTTTAAGGGCAAAACGCCCGAAGCATGGAGCAGAGGTGAGGTGGTGCTGTTCTTCAAAAAAGGTGATAACAGCCTATTGAAGAACTACAGACCCATCACGCTTCTGAGTCATGTTTATAAGCTGTTTTCAAGGGTTATCACGAACCGTCTCGAACAAAATAATTTAAAAAAATCAAAATCTTAACTGCTGAATAAAACTTAGGTAAAAATCCTGAGTAGCCACTGTAACATCGTAATTCGAACGTCAGCGAATGTATGCACTGTTAGTCTCAGCGTGTCCGCTCGACCATTATCCTGCTTGAATATGAACTCAGGTACTTGTTGCTGTGCGAATGGGATAATGTGGAGTTACACCACATTCGCTACGCAATTTTGAGCAGTTACAGCAACGTTATTACGAAGTGCGAGCTCAGTTTTGCGTGATAGAGACAACCGCCCCAGAGCATAATTCAGATCTCATCGGAACAGTCTGTTTCAAGAGTGCAAGGATCTGAAACCTATTGTTTAGATCTTCTCTACACTCTGATGAATCAGTCTTTATTTAAAAAAAATAAGCCTGCAGTCACAAATAAAAAGCAATGAAGCCCATTCAAAACAGTTAAATAATTTTTCTCTTTGCAAATGTTTCACGATTTGCACCATACGCTCCAGTTAACTGGAGGAGAACCAAGCATCTTCTTGAGTATTGTGAGTCTTCATGGAGTCGATTTGGAATAGTCTAGTCAATTATAGGGGTGTCTGTAGCTCAACGCAATGGAGTTTGTACGGTCCGCGCGGTAGATTTTCGCTCTATTTGCGCGGTTAATCAAACTTATTGGTCTTCTTAGGCTTTACTTCCTTACTTGCTTCCTGGATCACGGCGTCTGGTGATATTACCCGTCTTTCGAGACCAGTTTTAAACTTTCTGAACCACTGGTTGGGAATATTCCACCAATACACCTACCTGTTCTGGCTATGTCCCCCCTGGATTAAAGTAACACCCCAAGTGGCTGTTTTTGCATCCATATGTCTCCGAATAAATGGCATTATGAAATTAAACAATCGTTATAGCCTACTTGCTGTATAACTCGAAGAAAACTCCGTTAGAAGTTTGAAAAATAAAAAACACCAAACCGTACATTCGAAGAAATCTCAAATATCTAATTAAAAAAAAAAGTTATGAATTTCCAATTATGCAGTAGAAACAATATTAATACTTGAATCAAACTATAACAAGGTATTTACCATCTATTATGTACACAGAATAAGAGTGATACTTGATTAAAGAGCAATTTAATAAGTGGCCCCTATTTTGTTTTGACGAGTATATATCCAATTCGCAGTGTGACACAATGGGCGGTCTAATCTCTAAAATCGATCAGCATAAGAGTTATACTTGTTTAAAGTGTAATTGAATGAGTGGCCCTTATTTTATTTTGCTAGGTATATATTTATCATATTATCCATTCGTAACTAAGGAAATAAGTAGTGTCTAGAAGCCCGGGATCTCACTTTGTTTATTTGAAAGAAAAGTGGCAAAAGCTCATGTTGTTTTCATCCCGGTATACGAGACGTAGCTGTGTTGATTGTGTTTTGTTTTTATGCGGGGGGCATCACGATGTCAAATTGACAGAAACTGTGTTCTTTCATTTTGTAATAGGGCTCTTAAAAAAGAAAAATATTTTGTAGTAGGGTAGTAGTAAGCTACATTATTCCCGATTCTTATAAACATTGACCGCGCTATCACAATTTTTGACTAGCAAGTCGAAAATAGTAATAACGGACGGGCGTTTAGACGCGATACGGTTGTTTAAAACATCGCGCAAATGAATTCGCGGGCAGAAAGCTAGTAGTGTATATTGTTCCCCCTACTGGGATACGGGTCTTGTCTTTGGGAGTCCACAATTATCTATCATGTCTTCGAGTAGAATGTATTTGTTTTTCACAGGTCAGAAAACTCCTCTGCGTTGGTCTAACAAGCAGTAACGGGTCTCGACGACGACAGATACTGCAGCTAGTCAAACATCATTATTTCCCTTCTGATCAGATGAATCAGGTAAACTTTGAGTTTACGAGTAACAAGACATTGTGATAATAGTTAGAAAATTACTTGGTATTGTCTTTATTTTTTCATAAGAATTTGTTTATTGACGTCGAATGGTCACTATAAAAAAATATACATGGTAATTCAACTCAAAATAATGTTCAAAAAAATAAGGCTTATTAATTTTTTGTGGTGGTGATCAAACGGTTGGTTAAAAGTGATGTAGGACAAGCGATCTAGAAAGGACTTGGGGGAAACTTGTCCAGCTGTGGGACATCATCATCATCAGCCGGAAGACGTCCACTGCTGGACATAGGCCTCCCCCTTAGACCGCTGAACGACAATTCGTCACTTGTATCCATCGGTTGCCCGCGACTCTCACGATGTCGTCGGTCCACCTAGTGGGGCCTACCTATTTGCGTATACTCTTTACGGTTTAGAGCCACGGTGTCCTATTTAAGACCGTCTCGCGACCCCATTTTGGTTCTCAGCCTTACTTGAATAAGCATACGTATTTGGGTTTAATATTGAATCTTGTAATAAGGAATCGGGAGAGGCCTTTGCCCGACAGTGGAAGAGTACAGGTTAACATATAATTTCTATGATTCTAGGTCTTTGGCGAATCTATCCAAGGCCTATCAGACTCGACCTCCGACGTGTCAATATCCGCGTCTCCGTCATCTGCCCTGTCAGCTGCGTGCACGGAGGGAGGCTGGTGCGCGGCCCGGCTGGCGCCCGCACAGGAACATGCCGTCGACACACTGGTCGCCACGCTCACTGACAAACTGAGGGACGGGAAGGTGAATATAGCTTCATCATAATTATTTGTTGATTCTCACTACAGCTGTGACGAACTAGGTTTTCAGTTAAAAGTGGTCTTACCTTTATCGCGTCGCATATGACGTCATCAGCATCGTCGGCATACTTCCTTCAATATTCGGACGCTGATTACATTTTTCTAATTGAATATAATATTGGACGACGACGAGGATAAAATGTGTAATGTTTCATGTGATTTCATACAACGAATCCTAAAATGAGGCGCGTGTGGCTACAACGCTGACAAACATCTTTGATCAGAGGCAGAGCACAGTGGAAGCGATTTTCTGCTGAGCAGCCGTAGTTCGGTCCCCACACTGAATCCTATCCTACTAATATTATAAACGTGAAAGTTTGTATGTATGGATGTATGGATGTTTGTTACTCTTTCATGCAAAAACTACTGAACGGATTTGGCTGAAATTTGGTACACAGATAGTTTATAACCTGGTTTAACACATAGGATAGTTTTTATCCCGATTTTATGTTCCCGTCGGATAATTTTGGAGTTGTAGCGAGTGAAGCCGCTGGCAACAGCTAGTAATTAATATTTGTATGACCTACAGGTAGTTATTTGTTCCGGGTCTGGTTATGGATAAAAACTACACTTCAAAACTTACACTGAAACTTCATACGCGAAATATGTTTTGATAAATAGGTAATATAGGTTAAGCCTAACATCTTAACTTCAGTCTACATGAGTGATTTATCGAAATATAACGGAAGTCTGTAGTCGTTCCCAGAGTAGTTATAGTAACTAAGAACTACACAAATAATACTTGAATAGATGATGAAGATAGATGATGTACTTTATGAATTTTGCAGATATCAGACATCGCGACTTCAAGCGTAATGGAATTATATGGTTACAAGATGACGTGTCTAGAACAGAGGTTACACTCGCACTCCGTAGCTTTACAGGTAAGCAAATGTAATATTTATCAATATACCACATAATGGAACTCCAATATAATGGTCGTTAAACATGTTAGTTACGGACTTTTTTTATTATTGATAAACAACAAAATGGACACCCTTCAGGAAATTATTATTCTTTTATTCGCAAAACAATCAAAATATAAGGAATGGTAGCCCATCGGCATCAATAACTGGGTCCAAGCTACCGGTAGTCAAGGCTCCAGAGACAGGAACCTCCTAAAAATGTGCGCCGTGTCAAAAAGTACTGCTTTCTGAATCTGACCCTTGATTCACTCGCCGATTGAGAGAGATTATAATCTATCTATACAGGGTGAATTTTTCAACTGGGCGTGGATGGCTACTTTCAAAACTATGAGGAATATTGAAAAACGTTGAAAGGAGTCTCGAGGCCGATTTTGACGAAAAATAAAACTGCATCATTGGATTTTAGAAAAATCAAAAATCCCGGCCAGGAATCGAACCCGCTGATTTTGGAAAAAAAATCACACCCTGTATTATTACACCGTTCGGTAGTGTTGCTAATAAGAATCAAATTCTGGGAAGTAATCATATACGGCAAACTTAAGGAAATGGCTGATTTTTATGAAATTGCTATTTTTCCATGTTACTTTACATCTACTGAGCCATAATTTATTCGAAATATAAAATTTCATTGTTTTCAATGTCTCACTGGATATGACGTTACAACAATCCCACTGTACTTAGCAATACAACATTATTGAGTTGAACTAAAAATAGCATTTATTTTAAAGAAGAAACGGTAAATTATGTTTCAAATAGTCTTTGCCTTGAAGATTAATCAGTTTTTTTGTAATTATACGTTTTCCTTAAGTTTGCCGTTTCAACGTTTTTCGATATTCCTCATAGTTTCGAAAGTAGCCATCCACGCCCAGTTGAAAAATTCACCCTGTATATATAAAAATGAAACACGTTTTCCGTTGTCACGACAAAACATGAAGACGGCTTGACCGATTCGTATAATTATTTTTTTGTTGTGTTTGTAACCATCGGGACCGGGTTTTAGACCGGGTACTCCACCCGTGCGAAGCCGGGACGGGCCGCTAGTATTACATATGTATAATTAGAACGATTCGTTTTTTTTTTTTTAGGGTGCCAGCGAGCACATGGCATCGCTACAACACGCGCTGGCGATGCTACAAGCTACTAACTCATCACAGCAAGATGTTCTGTACACCACACAAATGCAAAATGAAAGGTAAACACAGTATTATACCTAAAGTACGATTATTAATTGTAGTCAGTAAAATGACATTTCCAGTGTTGCAGGTTTTTCGTCCCAAATAAATAGTGATGTGGTTAATCGAGATTTAACAATTAAAAGTTAATCGAGATTACATTATTTTTAATTCAATATCAAATTGCCTTTAAATAATAAAAAAATGTAATTTTCGCTAATCAAACAGAAGAAACCGTGTATCGGTAGGTAATTAAATCTATACTAATATTATAAAGCTGGAGAGTTTGATTCTTTGTTTGTTTGAACGCGCTAATCTCAGGAACTAATGTTTAGAAATGAAAAATTATTTTTGTGTTGAATAGTCCATTTATCGAAGAAGACATAATGTCCATTTATCGCCTAATAATTTCACATATAGGCAGTGATGAAGGTTTTGTAGAAGCCGGTTTACTTATGTTTGAATCGAAGAAAAATAGTATGGATTATCATAAAGAAATGAACTCGGATTGTTTTGAGGAATGGCTTAAAAGCATTTTGACAAATTTAAAGCCAAATGCGGTGCTGGTTTTAGATAACGCACCGTACCATTCAAGAAAAGTCGAGGGTATCCCTACTTCAAACTAGCGGAAGGCTGATATTATTCAGTGGTCGGATGAAAAACAAATTTAATATCAACCTACAATGATAAAGGTTGAATTAATAGAAATAGTAAAATTACAAAAATCTAAATACGAACGCTATGCTGTGGAAGAGTTGGCTGCTGAATACGGTGTCACAATCCTGCGTCTGCGTCCTTATCACTGTGAGCTCAACCCAATAGAGTTAGTTTGGGCTCAAGCAAAGGGGTACGTCGCCAGGAACAATAAAGCTTTTAAAATAAAAGACATAAAGCAATTATTTGAAGAAGGCCTGAAAGAAGTGACGCCTGAAAATTGGAGAAAGTGCATCAACCACGCCATAAAAGTCGAAGACAAAATGTGTCAAAATGAATGTGTGTGACAAAATGAATATGTGGATTCATTCATTATAAATGTAACTGATTCCGATTCCGATTCTGAATATACTGATTCAGAATCGGAGTCGGAACTCGGAATCAATGACAACCGTAATGAATAAAAACGTATAAAGTTACTTGTATATTCCCGACTTTCTAGTGTTAATTCCTCTGAATGTCTATACATTTTTTCCCCAGCTTTTGTAATAATTTTGTAGTGAGAAATTGTAATATACTGGTATATAAGGTCCATATTTCTAAAATCGTATTATTTAATACGTTATGTATTAAATATTTACAATAAAAACTTTTTGACAATAAAATAAAGCATGACTAAAAATGTCTAAGTCTATTGATTGCCGAACATCACTATTGTAGCGGGTCACCCTTTTTTGTATCAGTGACAGTTGGACTTGTCATTTTACTGACTACAATTAAAAATCGTACTTTACACGTATTTTTTTTAAGCTGAAAGGTTTAGCTTAGCTTAATCCGGGTTTCGTGTTGGTTAAAAAAGAGATCTTGTTTGTTTTTGGATGTCTTCCAGCACTTTCAGCAGATGTTTTTTTTTTATTTACAAATTAATGTCTATTCTGCCCCGGTACTGCCAGGCCATGCCTTTCCTGATAATAGAAAGAGGTGAAGACAGTGACCTTTTTTCAAGAAACGAAAATCAAATCTGCTCATCCTCCAATAGTTATACAGCAAAAATATATCGGAAAGCGTAAATCATAAAGAATTACTATTAATAGCATTAAATTATCCCACTCAACCATGCACCAATTGCACCATTAGATGTTAACATTACAATTCACGAATACCTACAATCGCTTGATTTACTATATTACGCAATAGGTTGAATGACCGCAAATTACTATCTACTTATGAATACTGGGTCCGATGTTGATAGTGAACGGTAAATTGAAACTATTCCGTATAAGCATCGGTGGTTCAGTGGTAGAATGCTCGCCTGCCACGCGGGCGGCCCGGGTTCGATTCCCGGTCGATGCATGATTCTTTTTGCGTTTTTGTTTTTTATTTAGTGAATTTTATTGTTAAGGCTCTGCAACACCAAATAGTGTTATGGCATTTCCATAAGTTTATGTATAAAACTTTAAACAATAGCCACGAAAAAAAAGATCTGGGTAGCTTAAGAGTTCCCCCAGGGTCTACAAATATCGGATTGAGGATAAACCGGGCTGGAATTGTTAAAAAAAATATTGAAAATCACTAAAAACGCGCAAAAAGCACTGCCGTATTTCCATAACTTTGGCGTAAATAAGCAGAAAACTAATTAATATTATACATAAATAAAGAGAACAAAGACCGGTGTACTGTCTACATGTGTCTGTTTTTCAAAACATTGCATATTTTTCGCGTAAAAAAATCGGAAAGTAACTGAATTTTGAGGCCGAAAATCTCCATACATTTTACTATGGCGGAATATTTTATCCGGCATAGGTTCGAGATCGAATCGCAGAGCTCAGTCGTCCGCAGGATTTCAAGGTGAGAGCACGTCGCTTTTTACCAAAAAATGACGCGGCTAAGTGGCATGTACATACACAAGACTACTTTGCGGGGTGCGCACAGTGGTTGGAATTCACAAATTGAAAATAAAACAAAATTGTACATTGTAAAAATTTGTAGTTGTATGTTTGTACAGGTAGTTGGAATTGAATTTTTTTTTGTGGTGGATAATAGTTTTTGCTTTTTTTTTTTAGTTGGTAAAGTCATCAAATGAGACCTCCCGCCCTGGGTGGGGCGGAAGGGACTGTCAGACTCTTACTGACTAAAATCCACCCGTGTTCCTTCGGATGCCCTTTACGTTCCGGGGCCGCAGTATCCTGGGTTAAGAAAAAACCCGCGGCCCCAGCAGGCATTCGGCGCGAAACACGACGCGCCACCGACCCGGGCTTGGTCCTCGGACGGCGAGCTACCCATTACTCTATGTCCGCAAGCCCGCTCCGCCGCTGTGCCCTCTGCTGATCAGAAGGACACGCGTTGGAGCGTCCACACGACAGGCTATTCGCATACGGGCAAAGAGACCTCTTAGGCACACAGTGGCCTAAGGGAGAGTTTTTGCCCGCATCCCAGAGTGCACCGGCCCGAAAAACTAGTCTTCCCCCCGGACTTATCCAAGAGGGAACTTCAGTCCACGGGCGCACGTGGAGGTTTCCTGTCTTAGCACCTTAGATAGTTTTTGCTAGTTTTTACTGAAAAGTTTGTTTTGTTTGGTTGTAGGCTAATCTCAGGAGCCAGTTGGAATTGAAACATTATTTTTGCGATGGATGATAGTTTTGCTATCGTCCAAGTTAAAAAAAAACAGGTTCAAGCAATTTTCGACCTTATTGACATTTAGGATTTAGTTTGTTTTTCTCACATTCTCGTTAGCTAACATTGATCCTCATTAAAATCCGGTGTTTTCCCTAAATGTCAATAAGGTCGAAAATCACTTGAACCTGTTTTTTTTAACTTGCTCAACGAAAGCAAGTAAAAAAAAAGGTTCAAGCGATTTTCGACCGTATTGACATTTAGAATTTAGTTTGTTTTTTCTCATATTCTCGTTAGCTAACATTGCTCCTTCATTAAAATCCGGTGTTTGCATAAATGTCAATAAGGTCGAAAATCGCTTGCACCTGTTTTTTTTAACTTTGACGATAGCAAAACTATCATCCATCGCAAAAATAATGTTTCAATTCCAACTAGCTCCTGAGATTAGCCTACAACCAAACAAAACAAACTTTTCAGTTTAGATAAAAATATATTTCAACTAGATGAAAACCCGGCTTCGCTCGGGTGAAATGTGTCATACATAATACAAATCTAGGTACTAAATGTAGGTGTCACGGTAACTCATAAGTCCCACGACCGCGGCAGGCTTTGGCCCTCAAAGGTGGACCCCGTCATTGTGCTGACAGTCTTTGAGGCGCGCGTGGCACCGTCGACCCCCGCATGTTCCATGATCAGAGAGCGAGTTACCCATTACTCGCCGCCCGCATGCCCGCGCCTTTTGGCCGGATATCGTCCTGCGACGTCCTAGGCGTCTACCACTGCGGCTGGGTCGTGAGGTGCAATCCTGCACCGTATGCTCCACTGTTTCCTCTGGGCGATCCACACAGTGGTGACACCCAGGCGTTTCCTCAGGTACCTGCAGATCCGGACTTCCGTGTCCGGTGAGGATCTGCGTCAGGCGGTAGGTCAAGACGCGATGCCTATCTAGCCACTCCTCAAACCTTACCGGGGGTCTTACCGCCGTCATCGCGGCGTGCCCGGACCTCTGTTACGACAGTCGCTCCCTCCATATTATCGCCCTGAGATCGCGCCGGAGCTCTTCCCGCCGCACTAAACTTGTCGAGGCAGGGGAGGTTACAGTTTAAAGGTTTACAGGTTTTTCTAAGGAGGTTTAGTAACTACATAATATACCACATGACACTGGCCGAAAATAAAGAGAAAAAATAAAAACTTCTCAACATGGTAACCGATGTCAAAAATGGCGGCTGCGATCTGTCTGGTTAGAAAATCATTAGAAATTTACAAAATCCTCGACAATCCGAATTTTGCGGATATATGTTGTCGACTCGAAATCTCTATTTTTTAATGTTTTATTATTCAGGTAAGCTTTCGATCGATTATATCTTAGCCCTGCACGAAACTATTATTTTCAAGAAATATTAATTTGTTGGGTACGCGCTTAGTGCTACTTGAACACTCTATGCGATCATAGATGTGTGAGTGAGTGGGTCGACCGCGTCTATCGCTGTGTGAGTAGCGCTTCAATACCTATTTTTCTCTCGAGCCCGCGGCGAAGAGGGGCCTTAAAGCAATTTTGAATGTTTTATTTAAATGTCACATTTTTGTAAATTAAATATTTGCAATAAATGCTTGAAAACATTTGTAAAAAGGAAAAACAACTTTTCAAGACAAAGATTATAAAGAGAAAGTATTTTATTTTAATATTATTTGGAAACTGCCACTCGTACTCGAAACCGATGCTGGGTAGAGATATAACTTTAGTTGTAAAGGAATAAAAAATAAAAAATTGTAAAAGTCTTTACCTACTAAATTTTTTAATGTATTTCCAGGCACAAAAATACTATAGAGGAGCTCCACAAACAGCTAGAAGATGCTGAAACGACGCTGAGAGGTTTCAGGGCGAAGTTAGCCGCTGAAAAACTGGACAAAGAAAACCAGAAAGAGAATTTACACAAAGAAATGCGCGCGCAAATGGCTGTATGTATTGTTGAAAGTTTTATAGCGATCTACACTTTGTGTTGCGGCATATAAATATGTATAGTAAAAAATACTTTGCAATATGGCTTATAAAATTATTATAGAAAAAATAATTACCGACATAGAAAATATATTGTAATTCGTTTGAAAATTCCACTGAGGAAATAAGATTCAGAGATTGTTAACATCAAACTAATCCAGATCGCCGACTTAGCGTAGTATAAGCGAAAAGAGACTGTGACCACTGAGTTTGCTTCGGCTGTTTCTTTTCAGAGTAGTCAGGTACGAAACACCGGCCTCATCTAGCTTCAAAAATATTGATTATGACGTGTAAATGTGTTTTTTGTAACCAACTTACAAAGTAAATATCATTTATCAAATAAATCCAAACTAAACACGAGTCATTAAATGCTATTGGAATGTTATATCTGAGAAGTAATTTTTTAAATTTCTTCCTCTCATTCTGTAGATTTTCTTTCGCGCACGCTTAGTTGCAGGTACTGGTCGACATAAAATAATTTCTTAAATTATATTTACTTACATTATTCTCTTTCAGAGTATGGAAAGTGACATGAAAGTCCGCGAAAGAGAGTTCGAGGAGCGTCTCAAAGCTGCCGAAGCAGAGAATAGGGCAATACAGAAGAAATTAGAACAACAGGTAAGACTTATTTTTATTTATTTGAACAAGCATTTAGTTAAAACATTGCACTACTTACTACTACTCACTTACGCTAGCGGGATTTTTTCCCGATTGTCACCAGCAGTGGGCACAATCTGGATTTTTGTTCCCTATGGTCACTATTGGGGGCAAATGGAAATATGTTGATGTTATTCGACGATACGTTTGGCGCAGTGGCTGAGTAATTGGACTTCTGCGCTGTGTGTCGCGGGTTAGATCCCCGCACGGAACAAATATTTGTATGATCTGTAAGTAGTTGTTCCGGGTCTGGGTGTTTGTGTATGTGAGTTTCTATGTTTGTAAACGCACCCACGACACAGGAGAAGTTCCTAATGTGGGGCAAGGTTTCGAGATCGTAATCGATGTTTTGTCATCTATTTCTTTGAAAGAATATCGTTACACAAAAATACACCTTGCATACGAAAACAAACTAGTTTATTAACTATGCTTATTTTTCCTACAGACAAGTAAAAACAGCGAATTGGCGGGAGTACTCATAAAGTTTGAGGAGCGCGTCAAACAGCGGGACAAGAAGTTAGATGAGGCAGCCAACAACGACGCCGCGCTACGGAGAGAGATCGACCAGAGAGATACGGTAAGTTATTTGCTAGTTTCAACAACTTTCTTTTTGATGTTCAACATCTTTTCTGGAAATAAAAACAGGACTGGTCTATCTTGTTCTGTCCTACTTGTGGATAAAGACTAACCGTCATACCAACAACACTTGTCTAAAAATGTCAGATTATGAAGTTAAATTAAGGTCCGTTTTGCAGTCACACTTTTTTTGACAAGTATTCAAGTGATGTTTAAGTTTTTGTAGTACGACGGTGAAGGTTTAAACACTAATTGCAAACCCACGCGTCCTTCAAATTCTGCAGGAACATTGCAGTATTTGCAATGAGAAGTTTTCTTTTTCGAGTATTAAAAAAAAAAGTAGTTTCCAAGAACTCTGTAGATGGCGTTGAACTGACTACGTTACTAGATTTATGCCTTCATTTTTGCACAAATCCACGAGGAACAGACTTCTCTTCTTTTTCTCTTGGGACTTTTTTTATGGCGTGGAAAACTCATAAATTAAAAAGATTGGTCAATGATTTTTTTTTCTTTTTCCTTGTTGTTATTTATTTCCAAATGCCAATGGTGTGATGTGATGTGACTGACAATGACATGACATTTCGTTCACACGTTACGTATTATGATCTCAAAATTACAATCAAGTGAAAAAAAATAAAAAAATGACGACGTTCCGTTTATTGCAGTAACATACCAAGTTCAGCGCCATCTATCCATTGACTAGGGAAACAATCAAAAGAAAATCCCTCATTAGTTTCCACATTCAAAGTGTTTTCAATTATCTCATAAACAACTCCCTATGCAGTTATTAATATACGGTTATTTTCCACAGACAATAAAACAGCTAGAAAAGACAGTCCTGGAACGAGAGAACCGTCTGTACCAGCTTACAACGCAGCTGGAAGAAATGAAACGAGTGCAAGAGATGGTCGCCAAGTTGATGAGCAAGAGTACCACCTCCAACAGTATGGGGAGCTAACAGATAATGTAAGTAGTATTATATGCTCTATTGAAAAGGAAATAAGAATGATAATGGTGTGGAGGATTTGCTACTCTATTTGTATAGAGGTAATGGTGTGCTAAGATAATCGCCAAGTTGATGAGCAAGAGTGCCACCAACAACTTGAGGAGCTGATAATATAAGCTATCGTGAGTAGAATTATATGCTCTATTTATATGGACGTAAGGATGCTAATGATGTTATTGTTGAATAATGTTGTTCTGCAAGAAAAACTTTAAATTGCTCGCCTGAAAAATTTGGTTTTCATCGCATATGCCTATAATGCCGAAATACTGTTGATACGATGGTGATGAGTCTACCAGAAGAATTTATCTATAATTTCAAACACTTAAAACTTTACTCAGTTATAAGATGCAGCCACTTACTAGTGACATTTTGTCGCAAAGGCCCTTCGCACATGGAGCTACTCAAAAATGACTAAACTAATCAGTAATTACGAACCTCCTATTAACATTATGGGCTGTGACGCTCAGGCAACTCGTTAGTGATTTAAGTTTGTGACTAGTTCTTTTTAAGTAGCTCCATGTCCGAAGGGCCTAAGACTTCTTTTCTTCTAGTCGCGTGCTATGACGATATAATGGGAGTGCGCTCATTTTGGTAACAAACATTTTCTAGCGGCCCATACAAGTGACAAGGATACGAAAAGTCTCCGCGAAAAACTTTACAGAGAGCGCCTTCTTTTAAAAATTGAAATAATGTAAACATTTTGTTCCAGATCGTCAGTGAATTAAAATTCGGTGGGACCAGGATCTCAACGACAATACAACTAGAATATATTTTTATACTAATGTAATATTCCACACAACGATAGACTTTAATATTATTTTACAAGTATTTTTCATATTGCGTATATGAATGGGCTGGACTATGGAATGCGAACAAATTGATAATGTTTATTGTATAGATCATATTTTAATGTCGGACTAATAAAATTATGAATATGTAAGATGGTTTTTTTTAACTAGCCCTGCTCACTAATTTGATAACTATATTTTGAAAACAAAAAGTTTCTGCGAACCTAATCTAAGATACAAGTCTAGAATAGTACACTGTTATCCAAGTGAGAGTCAAGATGGCGGGTGTACCTCAACGAATCAAATCCTCATTGGTATCAAAAAATTGTACCAAAACTGTACTATTCAGTACCTGGGTTTAAAAAAATAGTACCTTCATCAGAACAAAATTATATCAGAATTCAAATACACCCGCCATCTTGACGTCAAGGTGTATTTGAATTCGTTGAGGTACACCCGCCACGGGGTTTGGCTCCCGTAACCTAGTGAGATCGCTAATAGTTCCGGGGATTAACTAATACAGTAAATAAATAGTACAGCTTAAACCGCAGCGGCCACCGGCGCGGGTTTAGTATGCAGAGGGCTTTACTTAAAGGCTGAAAAAATAGCTATTTATAAGAGGCTTGTTGGATGTTTGCCTAATATAAAAAGAAAGGAATGACGTCATTACCCATAAGCAATCAAGGAGTTTTAGGACATATTTTTATGAGCCTAAAATTCAAAATAGCTCAAACGAGTGAGTCAACCTGTACAGGCGAGCACAAACGGGCAGAATGGCAGACATTCTCCTCTGCGTCGTACAATGACTAACAAAAATGTTTGCAAATATTTTTTTTACTTATTTCTCTAAACGAGGCGCGAGTCTTATGAAGGCACATAATACATATTACTTTTTTTATGTAATAAAACGCTGGAATGAAGAATTTCGTTGATGTGTTATATTTTTGTAAGATTAAAGTGAAAAACGAGGCAATGTCATTTATATAAAGTATTTTAGGTTTAGGTTATTTTGTTATAACACAAATATTTATTACTTTGATTGATGGAAATGAGGAGCTTGTTGTCAAATAATACAGCTAGGCTACGCTTGTCGGGAGAATGGTCTCTGTATGGGTGACCATCTATCTATAATAACGAGTTTCCGCTGTGCTTTGAAAAGCACGAAAACGTCGTTGGCCCCGGTTGTCATTTGTAGATCTTAGACTGTCATTACTTTTAGCCCCTTCATACATAACGCGACGCAAGTATTCGATACCTTACAATTTTGGTATCCAGGCGACTAATGTAATACAAATCTACACAGGCATGAGGCAATGCAATGGATGCCAAAGTCGTAAGGTATCGGAGAAACCCTAAAGTATGACAACCAGTTAAGGGTATCGTATTATCCAGTTACTGGTTTGTGGAGGGCAGAAATAGTCGCTCTATTTAAAAAATATTGATTAGTAGAAAATCCTAGTGTGGCATGAAATAAAAAAACCGTAACCTCTTTTTTTCTCGCCAGTACCCATTTAGAGTCGCCCGAATGCTCTTAGCGTCAGCACCATAGACACAGACACGGAGGTCACATCTCTACTTGTTCTGAATCCGTCACAAACACCTACCTACGAACTTGACACGGTGACCTTCACAAGGGTGGAGGTCAAGGTCAAATGGTTTATTTGGCAGGCTTATGCTATGTTTATTAGTTAACTAACAAGAGATTATGGTTTGGTTGCACTGTGAGTGGTAAAGTGATATATCATATAATTATTAATTAGTGGACTAATCCTAAGATTAGATGAGTGACATAACAGTCAATAAGTAAGGCCACATACAGAAAGAAAGCTGGAAACTTATAAGCGCTAACCGGCGCTTGACAGCGTTGGTCCGTTCTACATAAAGGAAGCAGGTTTGTTTATTAATTTTTCACACTACTTGCTCGTAAATGTCATATTATACGTCAGGCAAACCTACTGTAAAGCATGACATTATTCCCCCTCGCTCGAGCCGGGAATAATATATGTACTGAATTTCATTATTCCCGTGGGAATAATGTGATTTGAATTTGGAAACTCAAAGAAAACCGTATGAAAACTTTCACCAAGAAGTCGTATTAGTAATGGCGGCCGCTGGCAGCAACAGCTGATCGCTTACAGTGGTGCCAACTTCACGTTCGAAGGTTGTCGTACCACATCAAATTTCAAAATTCGAATTTATTTCCTCGCAGTAGGTGTGAAAAGCAGAGTACGCTCCTCGGGAGTAAAGCTGCCTTGTCTTGGGCTGACTTGAATCCCTCGCTACACTAAGGATTCTTAACTTAATTCCCTCGTTTCACTCGGGAATTAACACTTGAACCTCCTCGCTGCGCTACGGATGTTCACCCCAGAATCCTTAGTGTAGTTTCGGGATTCAATACGCCCGTGACGTAAGGCAATGCTTTACTCCCTTGGTGCGTAATCTACTATTAAATTGCAGCGCCCAGCGCTGACCAGCGCGTGTTGAAGCTTGTCGGAATTTGTCGTCACCGTTCAGTGTTTATCGGCGCGTGTTCATAAATTTTCCTGCGCCGGCTATCAGTGTTGTCAAGCGCTTATAAGTTTCCAGTTTTCTCACTGTATAAGTACGGCCTAAGTACATAATGCTAAGTGAAGCGATTTGATAATGTTATTTTACTAAGGTAACGTAGATTTTGGCACTCGTCTTCTTTACATTATGGCCTAATACGAGTATATTTGCATTTTTGTTGGCATAGGTAACTGGCCCAGTAGAAAAAATATTTAAAAAAAAAACGTAGTAACGTAGGGACTGGTCGCGGCACTGTCTCTAGTCTCATCAGGCAATAGTGACCATGGAACGTAAAGAGCTATACTGAAGGATCATCGTGGATTATAAGCAGTACAAGTCTGACAGTCCCTCTTGTCCCGCCCTGTGTTAGAGGACTTCTTTGATGATATTACGTACCAGGATAAAAGAAATAGGTACTTACCTTAATTTTAAGGTAATTACGGAAACTCCTCTTCTTCATATTCAATTTGAACAAACAAACTTCCAGCAGACCTGCCTAATCGTGATAAAATAAAGCGATTCATCTTATTTCCTTCGCGAAAATGATAAACTGTTTTCTGAACACAGTAAATTAAAACCTAACTAGGTTCCCGGACTTAGGAGGAGAACTCATTTGGTCTGTCTATTGGACAGGGCGAGTGATTTGGCTAGTTTCTTTTTGTTAATTATTTAGGGTAGTTTACAAATGTTTTTAGATGGTTTTGTGGCTTGTCAAGTTATTGTTTTTTTTGTAAAAGCTTCGGTCACAGATAACTTCGGTCACACACGACTTATCGCTGCGAGTTATATTGAACATGCTCAATTCAAACTGCGGGGACTATTCGCTGAGAAAAGCCTATCACATACAGCGTATACCTACTCGCGGCGAGTAGGTATAGGTAAGGTGTGTGACCGAAAGTAAGTCACGGCAAATCACTCCCACATAGTAGTAGACTTTGTGGAGTCATTCTAACGATACCGGCAGCTACTTTGGAGCATATTCAAACTTTGAATTCTACGTACTTTTTCTAGTGGAGACTCCACATTACCACACAGTTATGCAACTTCTTCATTTCTTACCAAAGTTCTGCTTACCGAAATTAGATCCTTTCGACATTAAACTATTACCTAGCTACCATATAGGTAAATGTATAAACAGTAGCTACAACTACAGCGTGTGGAAATGACTCGGTAAGTGCAGTGTGCAGTGTAGAGAGGCGCCGGAAATTGTCGTGCGACTGACTGAGAGCAACGCTAGTTTATATTGCGACTAGCTTTTGCCTTTCGGATCGTAGAGTGGTGTGAAATATCCTTATTCGGCTAAAAGGCAAAAATTATTTCTCTTTTTGTCCATTTTAGGAGGCCTTAAGTAGTTCGCCATTTATTTTGCATTTCTGTTCAACTTTTTTTTTGTAATGTGTTCGTTGAATTTACAAATAAAGTTTTATTTATAATTTGTATCCGACTTATAGTTCCAGAGTTTAGTTCATTCAATCAAATAAAAAATAAAATTGTTGACCGTTGTTGTTAATATAAGTAACGAAGGAAGGCAATACCGGGTTAAAGGAATATGCAACGTGATATTTCTGTAAACTATTTTTGAGTCAAATGTCATTAAAATCCGTTGAGTGGTTCTCACTTGATTGAGAAACAAACATCCATCCATCAGATGAAAAAAATATGTTAAATTAAATTATCACAGGGAACCGTATTTGAAAATAAAAGCCCAAATCATTTATGATATCTATTTATTGATTTCATAGTACAATAGATAAGTCTCGATGAAGTGAGTGAGTTCATCCAATAGTTTGTAACAGTAAGTAAATAAAATTTGCAGCAATAACATACTTAGAAGTAGATAGATCTGTGGCAAGTATCAGTCAGCGAAATTACTATGTTCTAGAAACCACGATAACAATTTTTCTACCTCCAGAAACGGGACCAGTATTGGCATTCAAAATTCATACAACAATATTAAAATACCTTCTTTTGCAACGGTATTTTTTGCAATGAATATGCGATTTATTACTAAAACAATGCGCGGTAGCGATATCGTAGCGCGGCATAGCTTTACATAGATTGTCAGAGGCGGCGTAGCGTTTCGTAGCCCGTCGTAGGCGGCGTAGCGTTGCGTATACCGTCGTAGGCGGCGTAGCGTTGCGTAGACCGTCGTAGGCGGCGTAGCGCGATAATTAATGTTTCATCGGATTTAAGTTTCGTATTTTATGAAAAATCGGCTCAACTGTGATATTTCTAACACAATCATACAGATTGATTATCGCAACAAAAGTGCGATGAGAACAATTTTAATTAGATACTTGTGTGAGTTTTGAACATTCTAAATTGAAATCGTACTGTCGTTAATAGAATTGCAAAGATTTTTAAGTCGTTTAGTCATGTTTTACATGCCTAACCATCAAATTTATTCAATTCATTTGACTTTTGTACAAACTCCTTTAAAAGTTACTCTTTATCAAGCTAGCTAGTAAAATGCCTTTTAAATCGGAAAACGAAAAAAGTCAAATGAACTGGAAAGAAACTGGTTTTCATTTCAAATAATTAACATTTTTTTCACATTCTTTATTTCAACGGGTTCAATTCAACTCGTTGTCGAACAAATAAGTCACTGCCTCACTGCCAGCGAGGAAGCGTATAAATATTGTTTTTTTACCCGCTCAAGAATCTTACAAAATATTAAAATACCCGCGTTTTGGATACGAAAAAAGAAAATACAGTCGTTGATCAAGTGTTAGTCAGCGGTTGAAAGTTAACCATTAAAAAAATAGCACTAGTAATATAATTCCTATAATTTTACCGAGGGCTATCGTATGACTCGGTTAAATTTGGTTTGTGGAAAGCAGGCAGGCAGTCGCTTCATGTATACTGGTATTCAGATACATCTGCTTAGACTGAAAGGCGACTCCAATATAGGAAAAAAAGCAAGGCAGACGATGATTTCAAGTGGCCTCATGACGTCTTAAAGCGAAAGTAATTGTGTCGCTTATCGCCCTTAGTAGGACCACTGACTAAAGAATTTATATTGAAAGATGTTTTACGTTTTTATTCTATTTTCACCTTTATTGGCATCCTGTTCATTAGTTCAACAAAATGTCAATATTTCCGCAAAAGATAACAAATCAGTGAAAAAGGAAATTTAATTTTTATCTCTGGGACGACGGATATCGAAAAAATATGCCCGTATTTTATTGTGTTGATATTTCTTGATGTTTATTTAGTTGATGAATTTATTGATCCTAACAAATGAATTTCTCAAGTAGTATTAACTTAATACAGCATGTAAAAAATTTTAAATATTTAATTTAAAAATATTCAATTTTATTTTATTTTGTACACCTAAAGGTAAGCACACATCTCATCGATTTTGTCAAATAATACGCAACTATAATATCCTAGTGGCGTAGCACTTCCGTAGCGTTTTTTATTTGGTTGTATATTTACGTGCATCTTTCAGAATAACCACATATGTGTAGGATTTCGAAACCGAAAATGGACTGTAACAAACACCACCATTAATTGCTATAAGTAGGCGAGTTCAACACTTAATAAATGTAGTAATTACCGACGTTTTGTCATTTTAGACGGGTCTGAACCGAAATATGGCGTAGTTTACATCACTTAACCCATAAAGCATGGAAATAAAGTTCTTTCTCATCGACTCAAATTCCATCATTCACCGTTCACTTAATTCTTTCGCTGACTGACACTGCTCACAATAATTAACGTTTATAATATTAATTAGCTAATAATACTTTGATCTGATCAAATAACAGTCGAACTATGATTAAAACAAAAAGTCAATACTGCTAAATTACTAGAAATCATTTTGGCATCGATTTAATCATCTGTAATCAAGCGAAATTATATAAATACTATTTTTAGACTAGATTATGAATTGTTTGTAGAATGGTGCAGTACAATGCAATATTACAAGCATAAATAGCCTCCAATGCTCCCACTACTGGGACACAGACTCTTTTATACGACAGGGCGTGGACTGTAAATTGATCCAGCATGTGGGATTGGGCGACAGGGTAGATGTCATAATAAATCTGCAATGTTTTATTCTAGAACCGGTTTCCTCACTTCATAGGATATTTTGTCGCACTTTTGCGTATTCCGCGTAGCATTGCAAACATCATTTTACTTCATTTTCTATGAACCGTCTTACATTATAGGTATCCTGTATCGAAATTTGTTGCTGTGTGGTTCAGCTTTAGTTCTTTTTTACTATAATTGATGAAAGTGATAACTTTTTCGAAAACAAATTTTAATTTAATCTAGCTTTTCTACACCATACATCAAATATGAGAAACCCAAGTGCTTTATTTTGTTAAACTTACCATTCTACTAACTATACTTTAGTACAGTCAGCTACAAAGAAAACTCACCCCCCTATGGTAGTAATGTCACTGACAAAGTGGTGAGTTTTCTCTGAAGCTTTATGGTAAGCTTCAAGGAAAACTCACCCCTTTTTGTATAGACAAATGGAGGTTTTAAGTAATGCCATTTCATTCTTAGTAACATTGCATCGTCCTGTACCTTTAATAGTAGAATCAGAGATATCTCAATAAAAATATAGCGTTGTATTTTAATTACTTCCTAATTAAATATTACGATAATGGTTTGAAAATAACTACATTTAACAACGCCCCGAATTAAACAGCTTAAAACTATTTTTTAAAGTTATTATATTGTAATCACAAAGCGATTGCACCATTGCCTTTTATTTATTTGTATTGCTGAATTTAATATTTCAATTTTATACGAAAAAAAAATTGCTTTACTTTGGTTACTATTTTGATTAATTTCATTCCTAAAAGTTTAACAACTTTAAGGCCTCAAACATTAAGGGGAAACTTTTTCATGACAGCGGGAAAACCAAAGCCTAAAATGATGATGATTTTTTTTCACAATATTAAAGGACTATTAAATTCAGCAACACAAACAAACTGGTTGCTTAAAAACAAAAACGTTAACAGCGAGAACACCGATAAGGCAAAAATCACAATCTGTGCGTTTTATTTGTGTTACTCGAACGTGCTAGTGTATGCCAACCTGTAACATTTTGCACTCGACTAAGGAACACCTTCACATCTAGCATGTATATTTACAAGGATAATTTGGCGCGTGGATATAATCAGAACTAAAGCTGCCCTTTTATATTTCCAATACAGACATGTTCTCTATTGTTATTCAAGCGCCAAAAGATTCTTGTAGCACTGTAGAAGTCAACGTGACGCTAACTACGTGTCAACTTTACATTAGCGCCGCGTCAACGTGACGCTAACACAGCAATCACGTGACGTTAGCATCAACGTTGATGTAACGTTAGCGTCAACGCGTCAACGTCAACGCAAGATGCGAAGGCATCCTTATACACATTCAAACAAATTAATTTGTATTATTTAACTTATTATACATTCGATTGATAGGATTCATACATTCAACATAGTTATATTTTTTATAATACTAAAGTAATACATCAAAATAACATTATTTTTATAACACTAAAAGTATGATGACAAAAACAGTAGAAACAAAATGCCAAAGGAAAAGACGTAAAATCACATAATATTAAAACAAACAAAAAAACGTCGTAATAAAACAGATTTTTATCAACGAACCGCGTATTCAACTGGAATAATAATCTAATGATGAAATAAATAATACGCGAGTACGTGATCGATTTTCCGTATGAGTCTAATGTACTTATAATAATTACTTACACAGAAACGTACGAGATAAAACGACGCTTTTGGCACTTAGGTCTTTTCCTTTATTCTTTTGAACAATCTTTTTCGAGCATTGCTTCACTCAACTTTATTATTTGGAACATTTTCAACCTACAATGTAGAATCATTTTTCTAGCGGCGTATTATTACTTCTTTTTCGTATTATTTTCACAATAGTACGCCACTAGAGTAAATATTCTTTTTAAGTGTAGATTTAGAGCCCTTGCACATAGCACTGGAATTTCACAAGGATTTCGTGCACCAGCTTAGTGTGCTTGTTACTTGAGGTGAAAATGTGTGCAAACGACAGACGGAACTAGATAGTTTCGTTTCTATTCAAGTGCAAACACTCTTACCAAAGTATTCAAGGATAGCGGAGTTAGTGCACGGATTTAATCTGATTTTAAACCCAGTTATATATGCAAGGGCTTTTATTTGTTCATTTCTATAGTTTCCTTAATTTGTTTAACGCTTCAAAATTCCTTTTATACAAGTGCTTTATCGGAAGAGTGCTTACTTACAAAGGAGGTATTTTATCTATTAAATTATTGCTATATTAGTTACATTTCAATAAAACTTTTTTTAATTTCAAACTCCACTAAAGTAACTAATGCACTAAATCTTACTAGTTTTTCAAAATCTTCACTAATTAGTTTTTAAAACTTTTATTTTCTTTAATAAAATATTTTTAACGTACTATTGGTCTTTAATAAAATTTAATATTAATTACTATTAATACTATAAATGAAGTGACTAGAAACATGCAAAACTTGATGAGAGTGAGCAATTTTATACTTAAAGATCAAATGTTTGGATATTTTTTTAAATAAATGTATTTTACCAAGTATATAGAACTATCACTTGTTATACATATTTATGAGGATTTTTCTGTTATGATTCTTCTATATATTTAGTAAAACACATAAGAAGCGTATTATATTATCTAAATGGGAAATTTATATATAAATATCTGTACAATTTATTTGTCATTTAGAAATTACACTTTACCATCATCATTGTATGCCATTAAAATTTATGATTATACAAAGAAAATTATTCACATTGCAAAATATTGCAATGGATTTAAGTGTGGTTCATGCTGGCTCGAGTATTTCGAGGTTTTGGCCTGGTTTGTAAAGCAATTGTAGGAAAATGGACTCGTGTTACTTTATATTTGGTATCCAAATAGGAAATTTTGTGGTCTTTCTCCCAAAAATTTATTCCCCCAGTTAATTTAAGAAAAATGTTAATATTACGCAACTTAGATCTCATTATTGTTATAATTAAATTTCAAAAACTTTCTACATTTCTACACAGAACTTTATAAAGTTGAAAACTGTTCTAACGACGGAAAACCGAAGTTTCCACTTTTAAAGTTGGTAACTTTAGTTGCAAAACTATTAGTTTTGTGATGAAGACACACTCCATACCTACTCGTCAGTTTATTAAAGTCAGTTTCAAACTATCTTCGTTTAATACATATTTATTAAATTCTATTACTTATTCGCTTATAATGTTTCCATTGTGAGGCACTATACAAGGAATAAATAAGATACCAGATATCTTAGAATTCTTCGATTCTAGGACATTTGATTTTCAAATTTTTCATATTTTCCTACAATTGCGACACATCCATGCCACAGTGACCTCATCAAAAATAACGACCACTTTTCAAGACAATTTTCGATCAACGAAAATTTTACAATATTCAAGGAACTTTGTCCTCGAGTGATCATGACAATGAATACATGAGAGGGTACCACTAGTTATAACAATTTAACTACTAGATCACAAACTGATTGACTAAAGAACTATTTATCAATTCCTTTATTAGTCGCTAGATGAAGTATTGCGTTTTACAAGCTAAATGTTGAGAAGACGCGTACAATGCATGCACAGAGGTTATAATGGAAGATTCTTGTGTTTGTGCAGAAAATAAGGCAGCATATAGTTATTTTTTTAAAATAGAAAAGTGTCGAATAATTTATTTTTGAGATTTGAATAGGAATAATAAGAAATCTTCGAGGTTACCGATATGTGTTTGTGTAAAATTACTGCTGTAAATATCGCATTTTTTACTTAATTTTAGTTGGCGTTACTTTTCATTTGAGGTTAAAATTTTAGTGCTATATTATGGTATGTTTAATATAATAAGAAATTTCACAATGATTGTCTGTTATGGTTCGGCCACACAATTGATACGGCGTATTATTATTTGACTTTAAAAATTATTACTTTAAATGACTCAATTATTATACAACCTTTAATGAGTTTAACTTTAAATGTCTTCATTCCATATTTTTCAACATTATTCATCAATATGCACCTTTTATTTAAAACATTACTTCCATGCGTATAATAATACGCCACCTCAATAATGTGACCATGTCTTTGTTAATGAACCAATACTTTTTATGACGTCATGAACGCAGCCAGGATTCCTTCTAGACACTTTGTAACTTTTTTTTATTTGAACCTTTTTGTAATTTTCAAGCAATAAATTTAAAGTAAAACATTTAATCCACAAGAGACTATTTTCCAACAGAATTACTTTAGTACACTTACAAAGACACTTCAGGGAATTGTATACTTACGTTTAAAAATTTACTTTTATTTCTCGAGAATTGAGACCATATTTATTCATCTCGGAATTCTCTGGTTTTTCTCTATTTTCAATGAATTTATTTTTGAAATAATTCAAAGTTCCTGATAAGTACTTTTGACTCAATAACATAACTTCGCAATGGCTTTTCTAATCCCTGTCATAGGTATTTTATAGTTCAATATAGAAAAAAGGAGGTAAAATCGTACAAAGATCTCTTGGCGTGTGGCAAAAAAGGAACAAACGTTATCACTGCGTCTTCTCAGTACAGACGTGATAGATTTTCAACCTTGACACAATACCAGGAGGTTCCTGTTCGATCAGAAAATTTTGACAGATTTCTAGAACATCTGTACATTAACCAAAAGTTCCCCTGTAAACGTCATTCAAGCGTCAAAAGATCCTGGTTTTGGTATAATCCATGTTCTTTTAGTCTTTGAAAATCAAAGGTATCCTGGCTTCGTCCACAACTGTGATGATAAAATCTGTATGTATGACGGTGGCAGTTGTCGAACGCATCGGATATGGAATTAATTGTACTACGGGTTATTTGATTATCACTACACTCTCTCTTCGGGTGCTAGTCCTTTTGATTTATTATTACCTGGGAACAAAGATAATACAATTATCATATTACATAATTTAAAGGTTCTGAGGAAATTAATAACAGGAATCATTAATACCGAAATTAAACAGTCAGAAACAGTACTACAGTAGTTCTAGAAACAAGATACTACAATCTTCTTAAATGTACTGACAGCCTGGTAGTTGTTACTGTGTAAAAAATGAAAATGTGACGACAATACAATTTGGCTCATAAACCATTACGATTAGTTTTGAAAATTCGCTGAATTTTGGAATAAGAAATTAATATATAGATTAAACAAATTCCATAATTAGACATGGTCCTAAGATGCTACCTAGAACGAACACTTTTATTGATGTACCAAGGTAACATAAAAGTTAACAGTTTGTTACCACATACCTCTCGTCGGAGTCTTCTGGCTCAGAGTTGTCCTCTGCTCGTATTGGGGAGCTGTCAGAAAATACATACGTAATGTAAGACAAGTTAATCAAACGCTTTCTTACGCGTTTACGACTTTAGTCTAAGCGATGAGCGTTGCAACGGGTGGCGCGAATAAGACGTTACGTGTGCAAATTCGCTACTGGACAATTCGTGGACAAATTGTTGACATTTGATAAAAGCTGAGAATGGCCATAATGACCCTTAACTACTGCATTCCATTTCACAAGCCAACATATTCTATCATCATTTACATACTAAAACCATCTGACATACATTTAGGCCCGGATTATGCTCCGACCGGATTACAACAAGCCGCAGTTGCAACATGTATGAGAGTGTACGTATATCTTGCCATTGTGTCCAAACCGCAAGGCATTGATGCGGGGCTACAACCGGCCTCTTGTAACTTATGTATTCCTGGTACCTACCATTCTACTTGTCGCAGTATTTTCCGGTTAAGCTTCACAACTAATTAATGATAATATTCTTTGGGCCGGTTCTGGTAGTTATTTTTAATATTAGTTTTACAAAGGAACCTGTTAATAAAAACTTAGAACTTTATTTTGGTATTGCTTTTATACAAGAAATTGTCTAGACAGCGTCCGCATGTTGGGCAGTTATTATTTATTTTCACTGACACACATTTCTGGATTTTTAAACATAAACAAGTATTGAATTTTTTTTTATTCAGACAAAATAATGAAGAGCAGAGATATACATACATAGATATATCGTACCTATATCTTGTGATTGTGTCTGGACCGTAAGGCATTGCTGCTATGGGCCTCTCGTTACTTATGTATTCCTGGTATTTCACTGGATCAGTATTGCTATCGTATTGTCCGGTTAAGCTCCTAAATAATTAATGGATATTTGGACGAAGCCTGCTTTAACCAATTTGGGATGCAATCAATTATTTTATTCCTTTTTATGACTTCGATGCAAACAAAAAACCTTACTCTATTTGTAAACGACTTTGTTAAAAGCGTTTTAGAAATAAAATAATGCGGGATATAGAATTACAAGGTATACGAATTTCATACGACGTGAAAATGAATTTATAAACGTACTAAAATTAACTGCCAAAAAATTTAAGTTACCAACTCATTTCTTAGTGATTAAACTTTTAAGTCAATAAGAACGGTACTACGTGTGGATGCTATCTTAAAGATACAGTATCTCGCATTCTGATTTTTTGGTACCGGAAAACCTTTTTTTATTCATTAACCCTATTTCGTTATGAACGATGATATACACAGACCATTCCGCCTAGGTCATATTGAAAACCTATATTCATGCGAGGATCCCATATCTAAAAGCAGTCAGTACCAAAACCAACAACACATAGAAATTACGACGTAACTACACACATCTCACCAAGAGCACAACTCCTCGTCTTTCCACGTATCTCAGTCTAGGTTCCCGCCATTCCTCAAGCCCGCCTTGGTCTCAGGGGGCACCTGCTTGCGGAAGCAGTCGTCTAGGAAGGCCGACATAGTCCGGTACAGGTGCCTCTTCACTCCGTCCAGGCTGTGGCCTTCATCAGGGTAGATCTAAGGGGATGAAGGAAGAAATAAGTATAGGTAGGCGATAATGTTACCATTGCTGTAATATACTAAGTGGGTTTGTTTCTAGGACATAGATAAAGCTAAGATGATAAAATGTACAGATTCCGTGTTTGAAGCGAAAGCCACTTTCATAAATGCGGGAATGAGCACCGTGCTCTCATTTAAATGTATTCCTTGGTGTGTGACGTTGAAATCGGACGAAGGGAGTAATTTTTCTTTCTTTTTTTGGCTTCAATTCTCAGTGGTTTACTAGGTATCTGGACATTCTATAATCTAGTAACATTCTATAATCTTAGTAACTAATCTACATTATTTACGTTTTCTTACACTAAGTTTCCTTAGCATTTCTTTCTTCAAACTTTTGAGATGTCATTAATAACACAAAGTATTCACGATCATTAAACAGGAACCATTGTACAGCAGTGGTACCATTGCATTGGCAAAGGTATGTCTGCTCTATGATTTTATGAAGTCACACCTGTTAGTAGACCATAACCCATCAAGCAAACCCTGCTCGTCGAAGAGGATACGATAACAACAGATTGGAAATAGTGTGAAATAAATGACCAAGAAAAACTTGTTAACCAAAGACTATCAGTAACACTAACAGTATTAGTATATTCGCTAAACTTATCTATACTAATATTATAAAGAGGAAAACTTTGTTTGTTTGTTTGTTTGGTTGTAATGAATAGGCTCAAAAACTACTGGACCGATTTCAAAAATTCTTTCACTATTCGAAAGCTACATTATCCACGAGTAACATAGACTAAATTTTATTTTGGAAATAAATAGGGTTCCGTAATATATTTGGGTTTTTCGGACACAAGGTGTAAAAAATCAACCAGAAAAGTTACTTATTTTGCGTACGCTGCCTAAACTATAAAAGATAGAACTATGAAATGTTCTAATTAGTTGTAGATCTTATAAATATCTACAAAAAACTCCGCGACACACTATACCTATCTATGTCGAGTGAGGCACAACAACCATTTTTTAAATCAAAAATCTTGAATTTTTTTGGACTACTTTTAAACGCATTTATTTTACTCATTCTATTAATCCTTATCAAAATAATTTATTTTATCATTAAGTACAGTTAATGTAGATGATATTTGGTCTTTGAATGATTAAAATTGGATGTTTAGTTTCGAAGTTATGGCGAAATTAAAATATCACGATTTCTGCTGCACGGCCCGTTGCGAAGTGAGCGTCACCAAGACGGGGGTGCGCGTGCGGGAGGGGAGTTTAGATCTATGAGGCTAGGCGTATGCTGAGACGCAGGTTACGCAGGTCCACACAGCGCAGAGCAGAGTAGATTTTGTAAAGCATGGAACGTCATTGAACTACGTACGCTGCGGCGCAGGACATGTCACGCAGAAATGTGTCTGTCCTGCTCTGCGCCTCGTTGCAGTGCCGGCACAGAATCCTGCGCGACGCGTGTATTGTGTATGCTGGATACATGCGTTGCTAGGTAACTTTGTTTATGATGCGAATGTCAGTTGCGTCGCAGCATGCGGAGGGGCATATGTCTGCCTCAACTGACCTGCCCTGCACTGTGCTGTACTGTGCTGTGCTGCATTGCCTGCGTCTCAGCATACGCTTAGCCTGAGTAAGGTACCCGCGCGGCTCAGACGCGTAGTCGGCTCCCTACGCAGCGGTCGTGCGCGAAGTCTAATAATTTTCCTGCGAGAACCACAACAGACCAGCTAAACTATAAGAGATACAAAAATGGTGTGATAGCAAAAATTGTTCCACGTTATGAGCATTTTTTGCTGAGAGAATTAGTTTGAAGATCTGGAACACCTGATGTGGAACTCCAAGAGCCCAGCTACACTATAACATATACAGGAATAACGTCTCAGCAAAGTTGTTCGGCCTGATGAGCACTCTCTGTGGACATATAAAAATTGAAGATCTGGAACACCTGATGTGGAACTCCAAGAGCCCAGCTACACTATAACATATACAGGAATGACGTCTTAGCAAGAGTTGTTCAGCGTGATGAGCACTCTCTGTTGACGTATAAAAATTGAAGATCTAGAACACTTAATGTGGAACTCCAAGAGCCCAGCTACCCCGCGGAGGTGGACGCCCACGGCGTCGGACGTCACAAGACGATCTCCGGCCACCGTAGGCGCGGGCATGCGGGTGGCGAGTAAAGGGCAACTCGCCGTCCGACCATGGACGGCGCGTCGTGTTAGCATAATGACGGGGCCGGTCTCAGAGGGCTAAAGCCTGCCGGGGTCTTATACCATCATCGTTACCCCGTAACATAAAGGGCTATTGAAGGACACCGTGGATTTTAGTCAGTACAAGTCTGACAGTCCCTCCTGCCCTGCCAGGGGTGGGAGGACTCATTTGATGATTTACCACGAAAAAAAAGAGCCCAGCCACACTATAACATGATTTTTTTCAACTGGGCGTGGATGACTATCTTCGAAACTATGAGGAATATCGAAAAATGTTGAAGACTCCTTTCAAAAATTCTGGGAAGTAATCATATACGGCAAACTTAAGAAAAACGTATAATTGAAAAAAAACTGATCAATCTTCAAGGCGATGACTGTATTCGAAACTTAAGTTAAAAACCTTTTCTTCTTTGAAATCACGCTTATTTTTGTTCAACTCAACGCCCAGATGAAAAATTAAACCTGTATAGGAATGACGTCTTAGTTTTTACCCGGGCTCTTGGAGTTGGGTATCAGACTTTTCAGATCTTCGATTTTGCCGACACATCGACCCCAGTGTGCTGGCATAAGCAACAAGATCCGCGTACGAAGTCGCGGGCAGAAGCTAGTTATTAGATAAACTTTCTTTCATTGGTATCCTCTTAGAAAAACTGTTTTGTATCACCATCTATGATAATTATTATTGAAGGATTTATATCATTTCTCGTCCTCTTCTGTTCTATTATGTTGTCCTAGTACTTCTTCAACCCTTTAAAGAACAGCTGGTGGCCTACCATGGCGTCTTAAAGAGAAGAGACAGAGCTATACAAGTAGTTGAACGCCATCTCGTTCCCACGCTGCATGGTCGGCCACCAGCTTTCTTTCTCGTTTCTTTACCTGCTGTCGGAACATGGTGCCCTGGTTGGCCATTGTCTCCACATTCACTTTATTGTCTGTCAGTGCGAATTCCGTAAACGTCTTACCAGACTCATACCCATACTGATATCTCCATCCTAAAGACAAAGCAAGCGTGTAATTGATAGCTTTGATTTACCTGCTGTCGGAATATGTTCTCCTGGTCAGTCAGCAACCTAGCTAGTGTTCTTATTGGTTATTGCTGGGGTTTTTTGGTAGGTAAGTCTGACATAGTTTCTCCTAAGTTCTCCTAGAAATTCGAGAATTTTCCACACGTGATAATAATATTAAAGTTATTTTTCATACCTGCTGCCGGAACATGCTCCCCTGGTCCGCCAGCGCCCTCGCGAGCGCCATGCTCTGCTGCACATGCACATTAGTGTCTGCAGTCCCATGCACCAATAGCAGCATCTTGTCGTGCAAATTTGCTGCTTTCTTGGTGACGTCAGCATCGGCATACCCTCGGTAGTTCCCGGTTGCGTTCGGGAAACCCATGTAGCGTTCCGCGTACGCTGAGGCTGTGAGAAAAAAGTTTAATTTGATATTGCGAACAGCATAAATAAAAAAATACAGGTCTATGTTATTTTTGCGTTACATTACTGATTATTTTGTTATTGAATTAGTTTTGGTAAATTTAATGGCTGATATAGTTTTCTAAACCGCCACATGATGTCTAAACAACCAAGCAACAAAACTTCCTTGTAGAGCCCGCTCTATGACTCAAGTCCTGAGAAAATTCGTGTTACTAATTTTTTTTATGCAGTCTGATGAATAGACATAGATAGGTACTATAGCGCTGCGTTAAGAGGTAATTAATTCCGAACGTTTCTCTTGAACAAAAGTTGTGGAAACAAAAACAAATATCTTTAGATAAAAAAGGTCTACTCCATTTACGTGATTTGGGAGTTTTCAACTGATTTTGGGACAGACAATCTAGTCTACAGAACAAAAATATAAGTTTTTATTTTCTGCTACATTAACTTTAAAAGGCTTTGGGAATAATAATATTACCAATTCAAGCATTGTAGTTGTGAAACTGTGAAGGAATATAAAGTTGGAGTTTTAAAAAAGGCGAGAAAAGGACTTAAAACCGTTTAAAACATGGAAGTCTCCAATGGGAATAGTACCTACCGTCTTCATTGTAGACATGTCTCGTAATAAACCGCTTTACCATTTTTGACAATCAAGTTAACAATTCCGTTATTATCAGAAGTACAGCAATGAGTCAGTTCGGAAACTTACATAATATATCAAGACACATCTTCATCTCTTACTGTTAGTCAGAAGCTCATAAATCTGACAAACAGTATTACTATGAGTTATATTATTACCCAGTTACTGGGTTGTGGAGGTTCGATAGGCAGTCGCTACATGTAAGATGCTGATTTTCGTCTGCATTTTGTTTGAGTGGTAGCCGACCCCAATATAGTTGGGAAAAGGTTAGGTAGATGATGATGATGATCTTCATCTTTCTGCCCTTATCTCATTCTACTTGTGGTCGGTGCTACACTTTTCTTCTTCCATTCTATCCTGTCAGACGTCATGTCATCATTTATTTCTAACTAGCTGCCCCGGCAAACTTCGTCCCGCCTTTTTCTCACCTTTCAAACCTTCCCTGGACTTCCACAAATAATTTAAAGCCAAAATTAGCCAAATCGGTCCAGCCGTTCTCGAGTTTTCGCGAGACTAACGAACAGCAATTGATTTTTATATATAAGGGAAGATAGAAGATATTGTTTTTATGTATTATTCCTCTGTCCGTTACATACATCTAGACTACTCATGACTAATTTTATTACCGTTTGAGAATAATACTCAACCAAACCATCCTATCCATCCTTTTAATTAGAGATGCTACCAATATTTCGTTGATATTCGGTATACGGCCTGTTTGGCAACTTTGTCACTTTTTGGCCGAATATTACTAAATATTTCACCGAATACCGAAAGTCATCTCTTGATTTCATGTGATTTGACAAAGATTTTCACTATGAAATGTTATCAAGTTTTATTTTTAAGCTAAAACTCTGCATTTGACATTATTTAATGTTAAAATCAACGATTAATGCGCGTTGTATTATGCAATTGAATTATCGAGGTGAGAGGTGTAACGGTACGCATTTCAGTTACGCACGTCGGAATCGGTTACCTGCATAATATTATGCTGCTTACGGTATATTCGGCTAGATTGTCGGTAAAGCGCTAAATATTCGGCATTCGGTAAAATCAGTATCACGTGGCATCTCTACTTTTAATCACCCAAGATTATGAAACCACACTCCCTTGGAAACAAAAGCCTACAAATTCAAATAGATTAACCGAGCTACGCCTGTCATGTACCGCCATTAAAATAACATTAAGGACCATTAGAATAAGGGTGATATTACTGTATCCATAACTATTACAAACGTCCTTCGATTTGCTATTTCAGTTCCTTTGTTGTCTGGCTTCTAAATTCAAATGAAGGAATTTTGTGGTTGTGTTTATCATTTCAATTATAGAAACGAAGTTTTAATGCGAAGATTTTAGCATAAATAAACTACTGATTATTACTTAGAGAACTGAGAAAATTAGATGGACGTCAACGCAATCACGCAATGGAACTCATTCTGCGTGTTAACTAAGGGATTCCTAATATCTACTAACTAAAAATGAAAATCGTCCTTGTTACTACATTAAAAAGATACAATTCGAGTGATTTACGTCTTTGTAGCGAGCGTGTTTTGTTTTTCACCTACACGTAGATAACCGCGTGTTTTATGTTGTATGTCGTAGTGGTAAGGATGATTTTCACTTGTAGTTGGAATCGTCGCACCGCGTCATGGGGAAGATCCCTAATACTAGGCGATGAATGAACCCATCGTTGTCCCCTGTACCTATCGTCACCTCTATCGTACAGTTCACTATACATTACTCACCGTAGTACCGCCAACGTACGATGGGTGTCAACGCAATCCCGCAATGGAACACGTCCGGCGAGCTTGCTAACGCCAGCGCAGCGAGGAACCCGCCATGAGCTCGCCCCCATACGGCTACGCGACGCGAGTCTATGAAGTGGAGGGAATCTCGGAGGTACCTGGTGGAAGATTAGGGTGAGTATTAGACAATTCTTTACAAAAATACACTAACAAAGGGAATATGTAATTTAAAAGTGGTGATATCGGGTGTTTTTGGGGACTGTCTGATGTAATTTTGCCATTAAGGATCTGGAACTGTACTGCTTTATAACTCTAAAGAAAAACATATTTTTTGAATTGGTATTTGATCACATGGTACACTATTTTGCTTAAATTTTTAAGTACCCAAATGAAAAAACAATGTATCGTCACTAATACTTACACTACCTACCTCCAACTATGCCAGAATACTCAGTAGAAGCGCGACTGGTTTATACATAAACGTTACAGAACACGTACGTTGATAAGCGTTACTGTCACTGTCGCACACACCTGATAATGCAAGTGCAAGATAGAGAAAGGAACTATTTCTGATTGCAGCTTAACTTACTCAGCAACCTCCAACTGGTCTTTCAGCTCAACAGTCCCAAGTCTGCGATGTAACGCATGATGAGCTCCTAGTCCCCTTCCTCCCGCCCCCCTCGCGTCTACTGAGGCGAGGATAGCACCCGCTCCAGCAGCTAGCGAGCCCCAGTCGATTGCCCAGCGCTCTGTTACGAGCTGCGTTCCTGGTGCTCCGTGTCTGTTGAAGATAAATTGGTAAGGGAGCTTCTCCATGATTGATACAATTTGACCAATTCCAACTACAAGTGAAAATCATCCTTACCACTACGACATAAAACGTGCGATTGTCTACGGGTAGATGAAAAACAAAACACGATCGCCACGATGATCAATCGAATTGCATATAAATAATTATGAATCGTAGTAGCAAGGACAATTTTAATTTTTAGTTAGAAGAAATTGCAAATCACACGAATCGCGTCATGGGGAAGCTCCCTAAAAGTACCAGGAGAATATAGGTTGATAAGAACATTAGTGGCCTTTGCCAGCAGTTAAGTGAGTTGAAGGGCTGTGTAAAGATGTGGCTAAAAAACAAATAAAGCTGAGATGTTGAAGCAGGTAAAAGTAACCTTGGTGCTCCGTGCCTGTTGACGAAATTAGAAAGTATAAGTACCAGGAGAATATAGGTTGATAAGAACATTAGTGTGGCCTTTGCCAGCAGCTAAGTGAACCCTAGTTGAAGGGCTGTGTCTCTTCACACAGCCCTGTGGCCAAAAACAAATGAAGATGAAATGTCGAAGCAGGTAATAAGTACTAGGCAAGCATAAGTAGTAAGGACACAGAACTATGTAGGTAGTTGAAGTTGCTAGCGGTTAGTCCTAGCTGAGTTTTTTGAAGATTAACTCAATTTCCAGTTTTTCTAAAAGCCTGTGTGTGTAGCACAAAATTGGTCAAGAGTAAATTCTAGGACCTTCCAACATCAGTGTAATTATAAATTTGCGGTTTTGGTCGGACTGTGATTAGCAACCTGATCTCGTAGCTAAAAAAAATGAGTTTTGTTTCGAGATAGATTTACTTTTTCTTATATTTTATTGAAGAAAGATTTAGGTTCTGAAGAAGACTTTTTGAAATATTGAAATTAGAAGGATTCGAGACTTCTAATTTCAATATTTCAAAAAGTCTTTGTGGACCAAAAACTGTTCTACAGATCTGAACATAAATTAAATGGGAATTTTTATTTCGATATTAGAATGGAGATTACTTAAAAATCCGTAGGTATTATTTGAGAACAGTAACGACAGTAATAAATCCTTCTATAAATGTCTCTTATTACTTACAAGGAATGTAAAGCATCAGATATATTTTCAGAGTCTATTGTCCAAATGATTTGTGAGATCGCAAGCCATTACAGCTCTTATTACTTTCTTAAAAATAACTGTAATGGCGTGGATATCGACCAGGAAATGACATTTAAAAAGTTAGTGCGGTTGTACAGTTTCAGTTTGGTAGAATTATAATAATTTTGGTTTTCTGAGCTTTCAATTTTTTTGTGAAGATCGATAACTACCAGTGATATTTTATTTTAAGTACTAGGATCGCAGAATATTTATAGTAACGACTACTTTGCTTATTGAAACTCTAGAGATAGTCTACTGAATTTATAGTTGTACTCTTACCATTATCCCCTAGTATTTTGAACTTTCTGCACGAATGTTTTTTTTTTCTTTAATACTTTATGTCATTTTTTGCTTGTCTGCCGCATTTTGTAAATCTAGGCAACAGGAAAGCTTTTGGTTTTACATATAGACCAGGCGGCGTAGAAGACATCCGTATGCAAAATATGAGGACCGAGTTTTGAGTTTTTTAATATATTTTTAGGATTGTCAAGATATATATTTTCGATGTTGCCAACAATTATCGTGGTCCAAAAAAAAAAATCCGCACCTTGGTCTCAGATCAATAAAACGTTGATATTTGTGGGTTTTGATCTGAATAAATTTCATAGGATATGGAATTACATACTGATTATACTTTATTATGACGAGATCTTGATAAAATGATTGGAAAATATAGTAGAAAAACATATTAATACATAATTATCTATATATTTAAAAGAACAGGGTATGGTCGTACGACTCGCCTACAGCCGAAATAGCTAAACGTAGAAACTTGGGTTTTGGACAATAGTTGCAGTCTACCATTTAGAGGGGCGTAAAGACGGGATTTTGTGAAAACCGTCCTCTAAAGGTGTGAAAAGGGGTGAGAACTACTGGATGAAAAATCCTATTCCTTGGGTTTATACATTTGAAACTAGTCATGAATAAGAACACAAGTAAATAAAATATATTGGCATTTTTATTTTTTTTAAACTACCCTCCATTAGTGATCTAATCGATGTTAAAGTTTCTATGGAAAAATTATAACGCGTGATCCGATTACTTTGAAAATCAGTATTTATATAAGAAAACAGAAATTATCAAACACGTGTTTTTGGATTTTTCAAAAATCTCCCCCAAAGTTAGTGAAAAGGGGTATTCAAGTTTAAAGGGAAGGATTTTAAAGCGCTATAAGTGTAACCAGCATTTTGGATGGTAGTTGCAATTTATCATGTAGGTGAGCACCCAGAAAGGATTTCACCTTTAAGGAGGTGACAATGGGCATTATTAGTTTTTTTTAAACTACCCTCCAATGATACTCTAGACGATGTTAAAGTTTGTATAGAAAAATCATAACGTGCTAACCGATGAATTTGAAATCTGGTATATGGAAATTAGATCAAAAATAATGAAACACGTGTTTTTGGGTTTTTCAAAAATCGCCCCCTAAATTGGTGAAAAGGGGTGATTAAATTTTAAAGGAAGGATTTTACTACGTGTAGTGCGGTAGTATTTTACAAATTTCTGGACCACTCCAGACACTGGCAACATGCATTTTTAAAAAGTCCTAGAACCCATTTGCATACTTCATAAAACAGATTGAGGTCCTCACATTTTGCAAACGAAATTCCTTCTGCGGCCTGCACTAATATACTAACAAAAATTTTCCATAAATACTTACACTTTCAACACCAGAGGGTACTTAGTGACCTCATCTTCCCTCAATCCTGGTGGTAGAAGCAGCCGCACCCTGGCTGCGTGACCACTGGACAGCTGTACCGAGAAGGTACGCGGCGTCGGCAGAGCTATGGTTGCTAATCTTTCCTGTTACAAGGGCAGAATAAACCGTTAGAAAGAGAAAAAAAAACTAGTTGAGAACAACAGGTGGCCGGCCATATCGTCTTAAAGTGGAACTACTCTCCGTTCCACTTTGGGAACGAGATGGCGCTAGACGACTTGTATAGCTCTGTCTCTTTCCTACACCCGATTTAAGAAATCATGGCCACTAGAAAGTAAGCCACGAACAAAAACAACCCTTGTGTAATATTCTTATCATTCTCTCATTATCTTCTCCGCTATATTTCCTCAATAACACAGACTATTCATAAAACCTTCGTTTCTTGCTATATTGTGAGAATTGTTTGTGACTTAAGATACCATTTATCATTCCGGTAAGTACGAGTATACGGCCAGGTCTCTTCGGAAACGGAGATGAGCGAAGCGGTGAGTAGGCGTGCTGCGTGCGAGATTCAACTAATCGCGGAGAGTCGGGGTATTGTAGTATCTGCCTAGACATTTTCTTCTATGTTGGGGTCGGCTTCCAGTTTAACTAAACCAGTACTTTACATGGACTGACTACGTAATCCAGTTAGTATTGGACAATACAATACTCCTGGGTGAGACTGGTTGGCAACAAAGAGATTAAAACATTCTTTTAAATCATTTAGGTTGTCAAACATTCGGACTTCTGACTACCGGTAACTGACTGACAAAAATCTACAAATGAAAGCAAAGATCATCGGTTTCATATGCTTTGAGAGGCACAGAAGAAACTCCGTATACTGAGTACTGATGGGCCCATACATGGACCGATTCTGACAATCGCTTCTTGACTTTAAAGGTCCGTGAAGCTGTCCAACAATATAATTGCCACATTCTCGATCATCTCATGTTCGTCTCGCTCATCTCCGCTTTAATAGGCACCAGGCCCTAGGCTAAGACTTAACTGTAACAAAGACGGAATTATAAAGCTTAGCGTCATTATAATGGGCTTGAAATCTCCGCTTCATCTTGGAGTATTTTTGGATTATGATTTTCGAGGGATATTGTTTATCCGTTGATACTTTAAATAAACAGGAAAAGATTTATTCTTTTACGTAGGAACTAAGTCACTTTTTGCTGTCGATCTTATAAAGTGGATCATGTATGTAGATACTGATGATAATAAGTGGCTAGGTAAAATAGGAAAGAATAATGGCGAAGATTATCCATCTCCGCCAACTATGAAATAGTTTCGAAGTATACGATTAATAACTACAATACGTCACTATTTTTTTTTTCAAGAAACCGAAGTATTTTTGGTGCAAACTATGCCTTATATTGCGTTAAAAAACTGAAGATACGACTATTTTACTTGGTCGTTTAAGACAAGTGTGTAAAGAGAATGACTTGAGACAAGAAAAGCATCAGGTACCCGAATGCGAGTAAAGTCTTTCGACAACCCGAATACGGGCAAACGACCAAATATAAATTGAGTTAACACAATATTTAAAAGAAAGGAAGTTCATTATTCATAAGTAGACATTGACTGTCATGAAAAGGAAAAAATCAAAGCATAGTCTTCAGCTTTCTGAAGGAAAGTTCGCTAAGCCATCGATCCGTAAGAAAGCAAAGATTATCCAAGTTAATAGCTAAGCCGAATTTTGTATTCCAAAATAAATTTTTTACCAAAATAACTTCGGGACTCTTTACTTATTGTTAACGATTTATTTGTCTGTTTTTTAGCTCTGTTATATGGCTTTTTAAAGACTTCGAATATAAAATTTCCAGCCAGCATGTTTAATAAAGTACGTGACGCGTTTTTATGTTCATGAATGTTTAAAAAGTAGGCCATAAAGTTAATGGCGTTTAACAATTGAAAATAAAAGCGTCTGGCGGAAAGTTTATAACGTAAAATAAGCTTCAAGCTTGGAAATCCCAGAGGTTTAGGCAGAAATATACTTTCATATGATTTTTGTTTGTGATTATTGTAAGCTTAAGAAAAGCGTGCATGAAGTCAGAATAATGACGCCAAAATGATTTTATTCCTAATTAGCTGGTGGCTTCGCCCGCTACAAGGCGGAAATTGTCCCACGGGACATTAAATCTGGACAAAAACTATCCTTTGTGTTAATCATAATGACATCTATGTACCAACTTTCATTTAAATCTGTTTAGTGAGTTTTGCATGAAATTATTCTAAATATCTAACATCGTTCTCACAAACTTTTTCAATTATATTAGTAGGATTGAAAAGTAAAAGTTTATGGCATAAAACTCGAAAGAGGGTCAAACGAAGACGCGGGAATAAGTTAGTAAACTAGGTATAGAATAAATAATTCCTGATTTATTTATTTAATACATTTAGTACAGTTTAAAATGCCATTAACACTAAATGAAATTAATGATCTTTTCATTCTGTCCCCTCACAGGATCGCAGACATTCTAACATTATCGTCTTCCATCCATAAGCAAGCTAGGCAAATCCAGGGTTGGCATCCACGAGCGCATTGAGTGTCGTTAGCATTCAGGATACTGGGGAGGTGGGTCGGGCTACAGAGCGACATTAAATAGTTTGTGTTTTTCTTACCTTAACAATAGTATTATTCTCCAAATGCGCCACCAGCCTGGGATCAGGTAGCGCAGTTCTATGTAGACTGAAGGTGGGCACTCCTGGCCCGAGGCACTCCAGCACGAAGTAGGCTGACGAGGGGCTGAAGTGCGCCTCGTGGTACAGGCACGGCAGGTTCTGAGGCATGCCATCTGGGGGGAAAGGGGGGAAAAAGTAAATGGGCTCTTGCGTCGCGTTCTGGTTTTAAGTGCCGCTATGTCGTGCAAACGATTTTTGATGACTTCGACGCTCTTTTCAACGGAGCCATCGAGGTTCCTGCAAACTTCAAATTTTAAAATCCATTTCTAACGTCTTACGGTTCTCATCCTGCTCGTGGTTCGAATAATTCCTTCCATAAACATTTTTCAAATAATTATCATACCTAAACATAATATTTATCTCTTACCAGGGTACTTCTTCTTCTTCTTCTTGCTGGGCGACGGCGAGGTGGCTGGTAACTCTTCGTCCCAGTCGCTGTCACCCCATGTGCTGTCTCCTGACGACGCCAGGTTGCCGTAGTACTCCAGGTTTATTGAAGGTGATGGCTGGAGAAGAGTGGTCATGTTAGAAATTAAAAGAAAAGAATATTAATACGTTTTTTCGGCACAAGTCACAGATCGCACGTCATAAACAATTTTTTTTTAAATATCGACCCAACATAGAAACTCGCATATTAATCAAATACAACTCGGAACAACTACTTGCAGATCATACAAATAAGAATGTATTTCTTCCGTACGGGGTTCAAACCCGCGATACGCTGGCAGCAGTTGACACGAACGAACAACCATCAATAGATACGCATCCCCTTGGCAGCCTTTGAACGGTGTTTCAGAGTCGCATTATCTATTTCAAAAGAAATTCGCAATGTTCAAAAATACTAAGTAGATACTTGTTCCCGTGATTGTACATCTTCTAACAGTTTTTTCTCAGTATCGCTCCTTCACAAATATAGCTGAAATATCTAATATTACGTTATAAGTAATCTAGTTTCATCAATAATTGAAACCAGTGAAGCAAATATTGTTTCAATATAAGTTACTCCTCGAACATCAAGTACACTTGTGATATTTGTGTTCATCTCTTCAAGGTACTACACTCCTAGTACTTTTCACGAGAAAATGCAGAAAATTATCAGACCGATATCTCGAATATCAAAGTGTGTACTCGTGACATTAGTGTTCATCTCTTTAATTTACTACAATCCTAGTACCTGGGCAGACAAAAATCCAGAAGTTACTAGACTTATAATTGAACTTTTAATCGTATGTTATCTTAATCTTAGGATTTGTCTTTTTATACGTGGTATGGTAAAATCACCAAATTTTAATGATGTAAGGAAAATCTTATTATTTTTGGAATCTGTTAATTTAGGTTATTTTAATTTCTGAATGTAACCTAAAAGTAATACGATTGTTTATTAGCTTGAGGCGTTTGTATCACCGCTGATGATACGTGATAATTTAGTATTTGCAGTCTGTAGACTAAGTGGAGAGTTTTCACTATGTCACGTCGTCTTACAGTTTGGTCAGTATCGTTTCATTTTAATTTCATATCATTTTTCTAACTCAAAACTAGAGCAACAACAACAAGGGAAGACTTCTTTCAGGTGTTTCTTGAGTGAGAGTTCCTACATCTAAGTATTTTAAAACTACGTCCAACATAACACTAGTCTTCTGTACATAAAAAGCAAATCGCTTCAGATAACAAAAATACAGTCTGTAACGCGACTTGTCAAGAAGCTTATCTAGACATCTAAGCTAGTGAGATGCGAGATTCGGTTTTCCGCCTGCTCGTGCAAGTTAGCTATGTCGTGTCGCCTTCTGAAGCGTGAAGTAGAATTTTAAAGTTTTTTCTTTTTGTGTATCTTTATTATATCTCGGCACAGATAACATAATTCTAGGTCTCGGTAATTTCAACAATTGACGTCATGTTACTAGAGGAGGTACACTTCTCCATATACCATGGTTTCATTGTCGATTACTCTAGCTCCTGATATACTTACACGACATGTTAGCCTTTATCGATTAAGACAAAGCTCTTTGTTAGTTCTACTCTCCTGGTAGATCATACATGTATGGAGATCGTACTAACCTGTGAGTTACACGTGACACAGTACGGTAATTTCTGTGGGGAGCCCGGTCTAGGCGCCTCAGACGATACTCTGTATAGGTGCTGCTGTCCTGGTTTCCCTTCTGGAATACCCAGGTAATATCTGAAAATGAAATTCTGTTATGCCTCATTTACATTCAGCTGTAGTGAGCAGGGAAGTGGGCAGGGAAGTGGGCAGGACGAGTATGTAAACGTATTGGCACCGTGCACGACATTAGCGCCACCTATCTTCACAACTTATGTCGGCAATGACCGTTCTAACTAGAAACAGTTTTTCTTGCAAATCACTTGATTTTAGATATCATGGCGATCCAGCGGCACTGACTAAAATTAAATAAATCTAGAAAAAATATATTCCATAAGACAAATATCAAATACGGGATTTAAATCAGGATTATGATGTTATTTACGTTCTTCTCTTCACGGCAGCTATCCATTTCCTGCATTGTTCATCTATCCAAGAGCCACTTGGGAATAAGTAAAACTTAAATTGACTATTTCTGCTAGAATTCTTGTAATTTACAACACAATAACTGCTGTGACCGTTTATAAAAATTACGTAAAGATATGTCTGACAGATTGATTCGAAATTGACAGATGACAGAGTTGAATGAACTCTGAGACACAGCCGTCGTATTCAGACTGCCGCCCATCACCCGCCGTTGAAGAAACTACGATATCTCTTCAGATTCTCATTGAAATCAAATGATATCAAGGGCAATTTTGTTCAAAATTAAATGTTTGTAATTATTAACGTATTTATTTGGATAAGGATTAATATTATGTTCATGAAAATACTGTCGCAAGTATACATTACTTGAAACTAATGTGATTGCCATAAAAAAAGGTAATGGTGAGTTAACCTTTAAAGTTAGATATGTCCTATCACGTTTCATGAGGAACAATTCCGTCATACATAATTTTTGTGTAAAATAAACCGTTTACGCAGCGCACGCAACGGAAACTGTCAATAAGAATTTCCCGATTTGACAACATTTTTCATTGCTGCTCTGCTCCTATTGGTTATAGCGTGATGCTATATAGCCTATAGCCTTCCTCGATAAATGGTAAAACTATCCACCACAAAAAGAATGATTCATTTCGAACCAGAAGTTCCTGAGATTAACGCGTTTTTATCAGTTGGCAAAGCTGAATGTCCTCTTAGACATGCCGACATTAGTTCTACTTATTCGCCACCATGAGCGCTGCAATCGAATAGTACTACCCCCACCTAGTACTTCGCACCCAGCGAATACTTCTCATGCCACTGCTTAATGCCACTCGCGCTGCCCAGCGCTCCCCAAAAGAGCGGTTTTTATGCGGACTTCAAAGGACCAGCAGCGCGAGCGGTAGGGCGTGTTTACATTCTGCTCAAGCCTCGTAGAATTCTTCTGCATTATAAAATATTTTCTTAAGCAGGTTGGTAGGTACTTACAAAGTTCTATTACGATGAATAGATATCATCCACCATCTTCTACGACGTCTTTTCTTTTTTTTCATTAGATTTATTTTAAACTGACGCACATAATTATGTATCGCTAAAAGACACAGCGCGGACACTGCAAAAGTTTCAACGTCTGCCATTGGCGGAACTTGAAAGCGAAGTGAGAGGCAGGGCAGTATTTAAACACACATTTCCTTCGATCCTGCCACAGCAGTATTTAGGGAATTATTGCTGGCAGCGCGAGGAGCAGCGATAGGGGCTGAATGTAAATGAGGCATTAATATCGAGGTTTATGCTGGAAATGATAACCATTCTCAGTTGATATCTGGATATCGATATATTTGTAACCAATCAACAATCGAATTTGCCTACCCGAGTCTTAAAGATATCCAATCAGAAGCAGGAAGCATAAGTCAAAAATAAAGGAAGATTTCAATTTAAATAGAATTTAATTTCGGACGTTAGAGAACAAATCACTTCATATAAGTTAGTGTTAGGCCTCACTAAATGTGTTCATCCTTAATTCCTTACCTATATTCTTCTATCCTTCTATCTCCTCTATTCTTTATTATAAAAGTAATACTAACTAATTGAGATTACTTTCGAGAAACTTCCATAAACACTTTTACAAAAGAAATTAATCCTTGTTTCTTGTGTTAATTGAATAAGTATCGAATTAAGGTTACACGTGTAGTTCCAGAACATCCTTGTTTAATTTAATTTTCTCTATTTTTAAGCTAGTCCAATATTTTTGAGACGGGAAAGTAGAAGAATTATGAGCGTCATAATTATACTATACCTACTAGTAGATGTAATAAGCAGGAATATATCAGAATAAAGCCTATGCGGTTCTTTCTTCTCATATAGCATCATTCTCTTTATAGCATCTCAGACACTAACCTGTATGGTACTCATGAATTGACCAATTATGTCTGAACTTTAAAAGAGACGGTAACTTCTGAGTTTGTTTCAGCTGTTTCTTCTCAGAGTAGTGTGAAACACCGGTCTTATCTGGTTTGTAAAAAGACTTGTAGTTATCATCTTCACCATTGCAGTCTACTGCTAGACATAGGCCTTTCCCAGGCAGCGCCACAGCGCACGATCTCCCGCGTTTTTCATCCAGCCACTTCCAGCTACCTTCTACATTCATCCTGCCGGGGTGCATCCCACCCAACCTTTACCTACACGCGCTCTCTATTCGAGAACATTCCTACTCCACCTTTTATCAGTTCTCCGGTAGACATGACAAGACCACTACCACTTCAGCCAGCTACAGTTTTCGACAAAAGAGTCTAACAGTGTTTTCTAAACCTACTTGCAGAAATAAATATCATTCTATTACAGATGTCCATTTAAAAAATACTCACATATGCTGATTGGCATGATCCCAGGCCAACAACTGCACGACATCGAAGCTCCCATGTGTCAGTGGCAGCGCCCTGGGCCCATGAGAGTTATGTTCCGTCCTCACTATATGACGGAACAACCCCGCAGGTCCATCCCTGACTGGGGCCAGGGTCACGAGAGCTCCCCCACCAGCTGACCAGAGCGGGGAAGGGGCTGATTCTACCCAGCCGTCTAACCCTGAAGATATTCTGTAGACCTGTGGAAGAATGTTGGCGTTGAATTGATAAATTACAATCTCCTTTTGCCTTATCAAAATTCATAAAATTTTACCTTGAATGATTGAAACAGTTTGAAAATTGAAAACCAACAGCAAAAAAACTAGAGAGCCATTTCTAAGAAAAAAAAAGAAGTTAAAATTTGAAAATAGAATCTTTTTGAATTGTGAACAATTTCAACAACTGTTTGAATATTTTCTTGGAATACCTTCGTCAAAGACATTTTTTATGAAGTCAGACACTGATAATGCCGTTTTCAAGACTTTACTGTTACTTGTAGTCATTTAATTTAATTTTCTTGTATTGATTATGTGTTTATCAACATTTTTAAAGTAAAAAGCTTAAAAATAAAATGTTTCAATCGAAACAGCAACAGCGTCTTATTCTTCGTTTAGTTTTTTTTTTGTGTTGAAGATTTATAATAATAATGGATCCCATCCCCACAGAGTTTCGCATTAATCATAGACACAGTATAATAGACAAAATATTCTGATTGATGACTACTTCATTTTACTATGCTAATAAGCTCATTTACCTACCTAAATAAATCGTTTGTAAATGAAATATATACAACCAGATGAGAGACTATTTATTAAATTGTTGCTTTATACAGAACAATGAAGGCACCATTTTTGGGTATTTTAAGAATGCCTACTGAAACATTACTTTTGAAACGTTTGTATTTAGACCCAGGGAGCAACATTGAGGAAAATGCAATTTTCTCCTACATAATTCGACGGTGACGTCAAGAAAATACCTATTTGACATCACTTTAATTATTTATAAAAAACGTTGCCTGTACATTGAGCTGTTATTACTACGTATAGAGAGGACACCACGTTTCACCACTATGTCCCATCCAGGATTCATTCAGTTGTTTGACAGCTCCGTGGCGTGCTCTAGGCGCGCTCACTCATCCTGGATGGGACACAGTGGTGATGCGTGGTGTCGTCTCTATACGTAGGAATAATAGCTCAATGTGCCTGTACAGTTTTTTTTTTCGTGCAGGAATCTAACACGCAAACTATACAGTTGCGAGCAAATGTATGGAATTAATACGCTCTTTCAATAAATGGGCGTAGTTTAATAAAATTGAATTTGGCATTAATTTAAAGTTTACTATTAAACCTTTATAATGTTATTTTTTTATTATTTGTAACTAATTATTTTAGTACTCAAGATAGTAAGCGGTCAAATAAGACATGGACTACACTTACCTCCTGACAGTACCACATAGGACTCTTGCAGACGGAGACCACAGACAAATTCTGCATCCTCGTCAACCAGACCACGCACACTTCTGTGAGGGACACCCATTGTGCGCTCGTGAAGTAATAGTCACTGCAATAGAAAGAACAGTTTGTATGGTATTTGATGGATAAGGCCAGTTAAATCTATGAGGGCAGAGTTTGTTTTTCTGAAGAAGAGAGCTTGGAAACTGACGAGGAAATGAATACAAATGAAGTCGAATTTGGATGACACGATTTCTTGAAGAGCTTGACTGGTCCTTACATTAACAGTAAGCCAGTGATCAACATACACGGACGGCTAGAGCAGTTGACTGCTTGAGCGGTTCCGTGTATATGTGTTCTTAGAAGACTGTAGTTATTACGCAGTCGCATCTTGAAGCAGTCAATACTGATGCTTCTAGCAGTGTATAGCTATAGTCTTAGTTCCTCTAGTGAATGCTGGAGAAACATGGAAACGGAAGCAGGAATAAAAAACAAGTGAATATAAAGTTGTATTGTCTACGTTTTTTGCCCGACTTGGTTTAAGTCTTTAGTAATGTTAACTATACGTAGCTTTTAGATAAAAAGTACCAGGGTACAAAGAATGAGAAGAGATAGTTGACGTATACAATGGAATTAAAAACCGTTATTTTTACACGTGGTACAGTTAGCAACATTGTCTTCAGATTGCTGGTAACTTTTTGATATGCACCTATATTGGAGAAACCTTGGTTCGATGTTACAATTTTATAGTTCAATGGATGAACCCGTTTTGCTTTGCCACGTAGTAAATAATGATTATTTTCCAGAAACCTACACAGGAGACGAAAAAAAAAACACTAAAGTGAAATCTTAATTGAAGCAGCAGTGGTATGAACGCATAGAGAATAAACGTAATTTTTTATGTATATAGAAAAGAGGATAGAAAAAACTAACTGCTGATTGAACGTCACAAATATTCATGACCGGTTTCTAAAATAACAAGAATGCAAAATGTAGAATCACGACTGCCACTAAACAATAAAACATAAGACGATCTGACTCTCTCATCGATAAACTAACAATGTAGGTAAATGAAGTTCGATCCAAAATATTGAAGTTTTAATACAAAACCTAGCCACTTTGTATACTTTATGGGGTTCAACTCATTTATCCAGCTCGGTTTATGGCTTGCAGCGCTTTAAAGCAGTAGAGTCCGCTTTAGAGTCTCCGCTTTATATGGAGATCTGGGGACTTTATAAATTGGAACACTATGGAAAAGGGTTGTTTTGAATGTAGTAAAATGTTGAGTTGTTATGGTAATAGCTGTTCGTTGCTGATTCAGGGTAACATTGCTTGTTGGTACAAATAATCATAATTGGAAGGGAAAATTTAAGGGAAAACGTTGGTACTTATCTCATAAACCAAAACTAGAATTTATAAAATACGAAAAGATATGTTTTTATAAAATTCTGGCGACAAACAAATATACGCTCAAGAGATACGGATATACGGTGGAGAGTGGCTACCAAAGCCAAGAAACTTTTTCACGTCCTTTTAGAACTGCAGCACCTTTTAAAAGAACGTGAAAAAATTTGCATACAGCTAGGAGAGCATCCAGCGCATCAGTTTGCGGACCTGAACCCATTATACCCATCCCCTTCAACCAGATACGTAGATGGCTGCAGGAGCGCATCCTTACACAAGCGGAGAGATGGTGGACCTCGACACCAGCTGCAGGCAATCCAAGGAAGCTCTGCCATCCTTAGATGGCAGGCTAACCAGACGTCTTTGACAACTAACAGACAGGGACCATAACGGGACACTGCTCCCTAAACAAACACTTCCACACAATAGGCATAACGGACAGTCCCCTGTGCAGGGCTTGCATGGAGACTGAGGAAACCGTTGCGCATGTGCTCTTCGAGTGCACAGGTGTCACCCAGATCAGGACAGAGACCCTCGGGACGCCCAGGACTTACACAGATGTTCTCCACAGACCAAAGAACCTGATAAACTTCTGGAGGGAGGTGGGCTGGTTGGAATAAGCCACCAAAGGCCACTATGGCCCACGCACAATGGTCCACATGAAGGACTAAGTGCGGAAACCAAAACCCCTAACAGTAACAGTTTGCATACATGGAGCAGCTCCATGTTGTAGTTCATTGGGAAAACCTCGGAACGGATTGGTTTAGCCTTTGAAGTAATCAAATGAATACCAAGATCACAATCGCAACATTTAGTCAAGACGCGCGTCTACCAGGAAAGCATGACACAAAAGAGACGAGGCATAATTTACTCAGTAATAGTTTGAGCAGAATCGTCAAAGATGAGGAATGCCGCAATACGAAGTTACTGAAGACGTTCCAATGTCTTCTCAAATGATAATCTAAAGTTTTTACTAAGTCTGTACAGCAAAGGATTATAATCCATACTTACCCTTCTTCTTGTATTACTTTTGGTGGCGTGAGATGTCTTGTGCGAATGTGCTTCGGGTCTGCAATGTCGGCAACTGTTAGCGTTACCGTTGGATTGTTGGTCCCTGGCTTTGGATACCTCACGCTTCTGATCTCCGGGTACGTCTGCGTAGAGATAAGTCAAAGTCAAAGTCAAATGTTTTTATTTCACATAGGCCCATGAGGGCACTTATAAAACGTCGACAAAAACGTGCTCGGTTCGGGTTGGTCGATTCCATGGAGAAGAACCGGTAAGAAACTCCATGGTTACTCTTTTAAAAATATGGTATGTTTACAAGCTGATTGTTACATTTTTTGAATTACGTGAGAAAAACGTAGGCCTGGTAACAAGGGGGAAGTCCTTACAAAATTAGCACTACAAAAAAAGAGAAAAAAAATAATTAGATAAACACAAGACCTACAGTGTTCTCACACTCACAGACAAGGACTATGACAGAATCTATATAAAAAGAAAGCTATATAAGCTGGGCTACTTCTATACTGTCTTATAAATTGTAAAAATAAGAAAAAGTATTAAGGAAAATTTCTAAGTAAATCCATATTAATTATAAGATATTCATATACTCGCAGTATATTTAATCTTTCTAATAAATATGTATAACAATCTTATTACATTCATTAATTTCCAATACCGAGATTAGACCGACCACCCAGTTGCCCAAACTGTCTAAGGTACGCTTATATTTAGGTCATTTATTTTTAAATACAGACGAGAGTACTTTTTGTTGATCTTTCAAAAATATTGAAAATACTTTGGCAGTTTCTTTGGGCATTTTTGTTTTTTGGTAAGATTGAGACAGACATTTTCCGGTACGAGAAAAAAAAAATCTTAATAAATATTTCTATTATTTTCAAACACTCGTTTTTAAATTTTTCGCCAGTCCCTTTCCTCGAATGATAACCCACAATCGAGGAATGATAAATGGTGAAAAATATGCTGACAGCTGATGACGCTATGGTTGAATTTTCTTCCCATCTTTTACTTACGGTATACAAGCTCAAGCTCCACTTTAATATTAACTTTATCGTTCAACACATAAATTTCAAATTACCTTGGCAGGATCATCAGTGTCTAATGCTGCCCCATACCAGGGGTACTTCTGCTCATGCACCAGGCTGTCGTTGAAGGTCGCATATAGCACCATGTGACCATCTGCTGACATCCATAGCGCAGTACGGGAACCCAGGATTTCTTCTGTAACAAATAAACTAGGGTTAATTATCAAAAATTGATCAATTTCTGGGTGGTGACCAGGTGGGGGCTTGCGGACGGCGAGAAATTGGTAGCTCGCCGTCTGATCGAGGACCAGGCTCGGATCGAACACAAGGAACTGTTGACAAAGTGACGGGACCTCCTTAAGTGCAAACTCCTTTCACACCCTATGACATTAATTAATTCGCCGTCTGGCGAATTAGTAGATATCAAACCACTAAAGAATACAAAACCGAATTTTATACTAAGTTTGCCTTTAGAATTTATTGATCAATGCTATGTTCAGACAAAAACATAATTTGTTAGGTCGAAAATCCCGAACTTTGTCTTTAAAATATAGAGTCTGAATTTTAAACTCAGTAAGTAATATTAATTTTCCGAACTGAAAAAAAAAAGAAAAAAAAAGTTAACAAGTTCGTATGACATTTTCCTCTTTCCATTTCAACATTGAATATTTAATTTTAGCGGAACACTATTGGAAATGATTCGATGCAAAAATATTTGTTACTTCAACCATTTTTGTTGAAAGCTTTTGAATTTTTATGGCAAATATTAATGAAAGTTCGTATTAAACTGAATAAAGTATCATAACGGCATAGCCAATACTCCGTTGTGAGATTCAGATGCATTCGTCATTTTCTTATGAATTTTGGGCCAACCAAAAAATACATAAAATGATTTGCCATCGACACGCTGAAAAGAAGAGTTTTTTTATGTATAATGTTCAAATCTTCTGTTAGGCGATCCTATTTTTTTCAATCAATAAGGAATTCAGACATAAATAATCTAGAAAATGTATGCGTATCTGCTTAAAATCGAAATAAATATTCAGGCAAATAAATAATTAGAGCAGCATGTACCAGGATCCCAAAATTCCAAGGATATCGCAAAAGGTGTATGACCTTCTAGGGTGTACTCGCTGTTGCCTTTCACATCTTCCTTGTTATTATTTTATTAGAGAGATAATAGTATAACAATGTATTTTCATTTCATAATAGGTTCGATAAACTTTCATAATTAATGTTGCATTCACATATCAAGATGGCATCTTCATCTTATTAATGAAATACGAACCGTCTCTTCACGAAGCGATGCATCTCTTCTACGTCAGTGCGTACTGCGCCAATGTGTCATGTGTATACAGCGGGATTTATATTTTGTATTTAATACACAAATTAATAACCTTACTGTTATATAAATGCGAAAGCTTGGGAGAATGTTTGTTACTCTTTTATGCAAAAAAACGTGGGAAAAATTACTGAACGGTTTTGGATGTTTGGTATATATGCACATATTTTATGAACTGGATTATTCACATATCGGATAATTTTTAGCGGATGTAGCCGCTGTGTATCGATTCGCTATGCGAATGGCAGAATTCTTATTTTTTCAATACTTTAAAAGACTATCGATTTTTTAATTTTATTTAAGCGCCAAGAGAATTAATTACCTACAAGGGTTTTCTGGATCATCCACTATCTGCGAGCGATAAGAAGGCTTGTCATATTATTCCAAAATGGTGTATAATAAATAAAGTATAGATCTAACTAGTTATTCCTGGTGGTTTCACCCCCGCTACTCGGCTATAATTGTTTGTAACGTGATGTTATATAGCTTATAGACTTCCTCGATAAATGAACCAAAACAAAAATATATTTTTTTAATTCGAACTAGTGGTATCTGAGATTATCGCGTTCAATCAAACAAAAACCAAACTCTTCAGCTTTATAGTATTCATATTATCTTCTCAGCTATCTCTTCAGCTTTATAGACCGCCATTGTAACCAATGTTATAGCAATATTGTAAAGCAGTTGTTTTAAAATGTTTGGTGTACAATAAAGTTTACTCTATTCTATTCTATTCTATTATTAGTATAGACTATTCCTACACCAAAGTATCATCTATTTTATTATTTTACTCATTGTATTATCTACCTACTTATTTAATACGTAACTAAACAAATTAGTGTGCCAATGAACCGTCTAGTCACAAAGCGGTGCAGCGTTTCTCATGTCATGCGTATACAGGTTGATTTATAAATAGCGTTAAATATAGACGCTCAATTAATCCCGTTCAGTAAGCTTTTAAGTTCATTAATCAATTTATTTCATGAATGTAATTCAGTTTGTCTGTCTGTCACTTATTTACTTTTAAGTATATGACTGAGCAGGTATCGTAAAAATAAGACACAGGTAGATCATGAATTAAGTTACAAAACAATAAATAAAAATTAAAAATATTATTTTTAGTGTCAGGCATCGTGGCCCATTGAGTGTTAGTATTAGGTAATATGTGGTATTCGTACAAAACAGAATATTAAAAATATGTAGATATTTATAATAATTATTTCTGGTCAAAAGTAAAAGTATAATTATAAATTATATTTCAGACATCTACAAAGTTGACATGACATAACATGACACAAAACTATAAAAATTATAATTGATACTTAAGATATCATCTTAGAATTTAATTAATGAAACGTGTGTCATCGAGCAATGCGTCACAGTTGACAACAGTGCATCGCTTCTACGTCAGTGCATGAATAACTTGCCAATGCCACTCGTGTTATATTTATACAGAGTGATTTATATTTAGCATCAACTAAATACGCTCAATTAATCACAAATAACAGAAAAAAACTTCACACCTGACAGGTGCATCGCTTCTACGTCAGTGCGTACCGCAGCGTGTCAACGTCATTTGTGTCATACACATGACACAAAGGACAAAAACTTCTTATATAACTAATCAGACGACTGTGTCAGTGAACCGTCACGTCACGCCTGACAGTGCATCGCTTCTACGTCAGTCTGATCGCAGCGTGCCAATGTCATGTGTATAGAAGGTCATATAGAAGAGGATTTGTATTTAGCATTAAATAAAGACACTCAATTTGATTCATAAATAAATATCGAATAGGGTGAAGAAATATCTAATGATTCGTGAGTGTAAATGACCCGACATATTGCTGTTGACGTCTATACATCGCTTCTTTGTCAGTGCGTACCACTATGTGCTAATGTTATTGTATGTCATGTGTTTAGAAGGAGGTCTATATTTTGTTTCGCGGACACATTCACAGCAGAGCCGACCAAGAAAAAATAAAATATTAAAAAAAACTTCCAGCTCCTTTTGACCGAGGTTGTCCATCTTAGGCTCTGGACTAGATTGAGGCTATAAAAAAAATAGGGATGTTTTCAGAATCTTTAGTGTGAGTGACATGAATGACATAATTTTACTACAATTGGTGCGCAATACATGCGCAATTTCAACTACTTTTTCTGAATAAAAAATGTTTCAAACGACTCATAATGAAACACCCCTTACATTCGTATCTAATAATATCGCACAGATGCGGGGCGATGGTCGCAGTGTCTACGCGCAGTCATTGACATTAATTACTTAGCCTACATTATAATTCCGATATCCATTATGATACGCCTCGATAATTATGCGACCCTGGTATTGAAAGATGAATTACTGTTATAGATTAATCTTGTTATTTTCACTAAAAATCTGTGAAACTGGGTCTATTTTTGATTAAATGAACAAGTGTATATTTATAGATCCTTTATCAAGTATTCTAAGAAGGTTTCCAAATCCAGATCTAAACCCTCGACGATATGCGATCCTGGTACTTGAAGAGAAATAAGTATTAGATTGATTTTCTGAAGGAATGGAAAGGAATAATTGATACGGAAGGACATACTGCGGACCGTGTACCGTGACCGAGACTGTAGACTTTCATCAGAATTTGAATAGATAGAAGAAGTCCAATAAAACAGCAATAAAATTGATATTTATTATTTATTTCTCAAACCAAATTATGATTTTAACATGAGACGCCTTAATGACATGTGATCCTGGTACTTGAAAAATGAATTACTTACTGTTTTTTTTTTACGAAATTTCTGTTTTTACCCGAATTCTGTCTGTTACATCACGAATGAGAGAGTCTTCAAACCCCATTGTGTTTTAACGGACTACCTAGTTTATTGTACGAAGTTTTTATCTCAATAAGTTAGAACCCTCTACAGGCCCAAAGTAACGGTGTTCATGAAGAATCGCCAACTCAATTATTTATGTAAATTGTTCCTTTCGGTACTAAGTTAGCTGAAGTTGCGTGAAAGTTGCGCGTTTTTGGTTTCACTAAATACTTTTATAGAGAGGGAAGATAATATAGGGGTAAGTATCTTTTGTTGAGTTAAACTAGATAAAGCTAGCTGTTTAGATAAAGATAAAAAGAATAGTGTGATTCACAAAAAATTCACTACTTTCCACCATAGAAAAAAAGATTATAGCCCAAAAATCTTATCATCTTAAAAATAAACAATGTCTTTTTTATTTGCCTTATGCTCCTTAGAGCAGATCTATGTCCAGCAGTAGACTGTAATAGGCTGTAATGATGAATGAAAAGATTGGCATATGTCTTGTGTGGTATACATTCATGTAAATGTATGCCACACAACCCAAATACCCCCATTCATATGTACTCTCCACCATACATGAACTCGCCCTCATTAGACCACCGTATTCTCTTACAGCCAGTATGTAAAAGAACACGCCAGTTCCTTCATTATACTAAAAATGCTATAAAGTAAAACATACGGTGTACGGTTAGCAAAAAAGGTTGCATTGTTCGCGCCCTGACTAAATGCAAAGGCGTATAATTTCAGACGGCCGTGTTTTTTCCGACGCTACCACTCGTTAGAACTATACAGAGATGTTGTAGCGTTAGCACAAAAAAGTTCCACTTGAATGGGCCGGTGTTTGTTAAAACGAACGTAACGTCAGCAAAAAGTTAATTAATATTTGAACTTTTGAAATGAAAAGGGTTAGGCTTTAATTTAATTTAATTTTTAATTGAAAAATCGCTTATCTCCAAAACTACTGAGTCTACAATCCTGAAAAAAAATACAGAGAATAAAGAATCCTTAAAATAAAAATTATAAAGAAGTTTATGATATTAAAATAACATTGTGATCGCGCGGTCAATCAACTACGGAACGCTACATTGTGCGTGGTGCGACTGCGATACACACCTGGCCAGTTTTTTTTCAAGCTGTCTATACAACGTGTAACGTTAAAAGCGCAAAACCTCTCGTGGGGTAACTCGGCACATGTTACTGAACAATGTTTGTGCTAAGACTAATGGAAATTCGCAAAAAAAAAATGGTTTTTCATACAAAATGAGAAATTGATCGAGCCCGAGCCAGAATCAGTATGAAAATCTTTTTTTTTTGTGAATTTCTAAAAGTCTTAGAACAAACATTGCTCAGTAACATGGGCTGAGTTACCCCACGAGAGGTTTTGCGCTTTTAACGTTACACGTTGTATAGACAGCTTGAAAAAAAACTGGCCAGGTGTAACAATAATTTTCATCTTTTAGTTGAAAGAAACATCTCTACGGAAATCATTCAGTCGATTTTAAAAGAAAATATACACATTTACATGACAGTTCCAACTACTAAGGTAGCAGGAAAACGTGCTCCCAAGCTTGACACAGTAGAACTACAAAAACCAACCTTATTGCAACGAAATAGAATCGTTGCAATAGTCAAATTGCAACATGAGGGTGCGGTTGAATAGGTGCGGAATAAAAAGGACCGGTAGCCGACGAAAACGTGACTGGGACACTAAATTGTACATACATGATATAAATGTACTGTTACGAACACCCATATGTATATTTTCTGAAATGCTCTGGAGATTTACTTCTAAAGTAATGGTAGAGATTTTGTGTTAGGAGTTTTAAAGCCAAATATATATATATTTTTTAAATGCATTGTAAAAAGGGGTAATATAGTATCAGATCTTTATTCTCGTGACTGTACTGCACCGATCGACTTACACAACCGCCATTTTATTCAAAAGCCTCTAGTTCCAAATTTAAATTCTGTGTATGTGCATAAAGTTTAAATTAATAAAACATTTCCATGAGTTTGCCGACCGTACTCGGGTCTTGTAAAGGTCAGAAGCTCTGTTTGCTTACTCTCTAGCTTGTATGGTCTCCTGGTAGGTGTATACAAACATAAAGAAAAAAGACTTCGGATTATATTTGCCAGCATGTGTGTAGGTGTTGGTGGTAAATAATTTGGCGAAACTTAAGGTTCACTCAAATGGCACGGCTTATTTAGTCTTCGGACACCGGACTCACGGACTTTGACAAAGATGTACTTTCATCTGTGCGTATGATGGATTTGTGTGAACGTTTAAAATAAGAACAGTGCCCACCTTATTAAAGGTGTTTGCTAAGCTCTTTACACTGTATGGTATCCTGGTAAGTGTATGTTACCGGCCAATCCTAAACAAAACTAGTTCTTCGCGAGCTCGGGACTTGCTGGCTCCCTGGGACCCCGGCATCGTCTTCTATCCTAACCGTGGTTATCTTGTTTTAAACCAACCAGAAGTAGGAGCCCCGAGAGGCGGTGCTCCGTCGATTTGCTACGTAAAGAAGGAAGAACTAGTTTAGCCTCGGCCAAACTAGTTTTTCCTGAAACCGGATAATTTGGCATAACCATGGTTATGTGGGTCAATGGTGATACTCAGGTTTAGCCTTATAATAGTTGGGGACCAATCGCAGGCACAGGGCTTTAAACAGTTATTTCAGTACCTTATAAATATCCGGTGTACAGATTCCATTCCACAATATTATTTATACTACACCTGCTTGGAAAGTACCTTGATACTTTATCAAATTTACGGTAGAAAGTACGTCATTGCAAATCGAACAAATATGCGGGGAGAAAACGCATCAGAGCGGGAGAGAAAAGTGTATGAAAATCCATTTCTTACGTGGTTTTTCTTTTTTAATTTTGGGTAAGACTATGCGCCGGTAACCCAAATATCAAAAGTAAAAAGTTTTTACTGTGAGTTTTTATCTCCAAGTTCGCAAAATGACACTGGCCACTAGCTGTGTGTTGGATGGTGTCGGGCTGGCAGTGCGACCCTGCGGCGGCAGGATAATAGTACATTGTTCACCGAGAGGAGAAAGTGACCGATTACCATCGAGGGTATCGTTTAAAGGACGAGGCGTAGCCGAGGACTTTAAAATACCCGAGATCGGGAATCGCACTTTCTCTCGAGTGATACATAGTGCTTTATACTACACCTACGAGGAAAATAAATTACTTTCTACGAAAACTGAATCCTCAAACAACACACAAATTGAAAATGGCGCCAATGGCGTCTGCAATTTTCACATGTTCTTTTTTCAAATTGTTTATCCTGCCGCCGCAGGGTCGCACTGCCAGCCCGATACCATCCAACATACAGCTAGTGGCCAGTGTCATTTTGCGAACTTGGAGATAAAAACTCACTGTAAAAACTTTTTGGCTTTTGATATTTAGGTTACCGGCGCATAGTCTTACCCAAAATTAAAAAAGAAAAAACACGTTAGAAATGGATTTTCATACACTTTTCTCTCCCGCTCGGATGCGTTTTCTCCCCGCATATTTGGTCGATATGCAATGACGTACTTTCTACCGTAAATTTGATAAAGTAACCAGGTACTTTCCAAGCAGGTGTAGTATAAACAATTTGAAAAAAGAACATGTGAAAATTGCAGACGCTTTTTTCAATTTGTGTGTTGTTTGAGGATTCAGTTTTCGTAGAAAGTAATTCAATTTATTTTCCTCGTAGGTGTAGTATAAAGCACTATGTATCACTCGAGAGAAAGTGCGATTCCCGATCTCGGGTATTTTAAAGTCCTCGCCTACGGCTCGTCCTTTAAACGATACCCTCGAAGGTAATCGGTCACTTTCTCCTCTCGGTGAACAATGTACTATTCCCCTTCTTTTATGAACGAACAGATCCAGTAAAGGGCCACGAAGTTGTGTCTTGTGAATGTAAAGGTCAGAACGCGCTGTTTACTTTGCTCTTTACCCTGATGCTACCCTGGTACCTGGTAGGTCAAACATGACGCAAAAGAGATTTGGACATTATATTTAGCAAGGCGTAGGTGGAAGTAATCTATGGTGAATCCTACTAATTATTATCCTACTTCCTACTAATATTATAAACGTGAAAGTTTGTTTGGAAGGATGTTCGTTGCTCTTTCACACAAAAACCACTGAACGGATTTTGTTGTCATTCGGTACACAGATGGTTTGTTTACAACCGTTTTACTTTTTTTACATATTTAATTAAGGAAATTAATTGCCAGTCCAATTATTTCCCACCATTAATAAGACTACATATTGTGTTTACTTAGACCCACAGGAGTACGTTTACATTAGTAAAATTGTCTTTCGAAATAAATTAAAACATTCCTTGGTGCATTAGTAGAGTTCGAAAAAGTAGAGAAAACGTAGGGGCGTCGACCAATCGCATCTTAAGACACGCGACTTTTTTATGCTAAGGTCACACAAACAGGAAATGTTGTTAATAATAATTGCGATGATGGACGTTTATATGAACAAATATATTCTGAAAGTTCTGAAACTCATCATATCAAAGTCACTCTCATCTAAACACACAGAACCATGCAATAATTCCCCACAATGGTCTATTATTACATTATCTGTGGCAAAATTGCGTCCATGTTTATTTTACCTCAGTAAGCAAGCTACCAGGCCTACATAGATTGTAGGGGAACTATAAATATTGTTTATCAGAAAACCTTGTATAATAGAGTGGAAAATGTGTCTATGGTAGCATGGGGTTGGGTGCTATTATAAAATATGGTGGAGTATTATGATCTACTCGTAGCTGTTGTTTGTGGTTTCTCTTGCAAATTAAGGGAAATTTTCTACTTGCGTAAATATGCGCACAGACGGTGTGGTGGCCGAGCGATCGACTGCTGCACTAAGTGTCGCGGGTTGGACTCCCGCTCCGAACAAATATTTAATTTTGTATGATTTACAACTAGTTGTCCAGCTTTATGTTTGTGTATGTAAGTTTAAATCTTTGTAAACGCTACCATGATACAAGATAAATTCGTAGTGTAGGGCAACGGTCTTATTGATATTCTATAACAAGTAAAAAAGCTCAAAAACTCCTTTTTTTTTACTAAAATATCAAAATTCACACAGGTGCTTAAAATTATTCCGTATCAACTAAACAAGCTCGAACTCACAAAAAAAAATATATAACCAGCAATTGTTCTTTCAAAATTAAATCAACTTCAGAACAATACTCCAAAGTCCTATAAAGCCTGTAGCTCACTTCATTCCAAGTCTTTCTATTAAAAAGTTTAAGGTTCTCATTATTAAGGTGCGCGCTCACGAGACGTCTCGATGACATTCCATAGATAAGATAGAGGCGCGAAGACATCTGCTGAATAAATTGTTACAGGGAAAATGATTATCGTTCTGTAGGTCTAAAATAATTTGTGTTGAGACGCTATCAGAAGAAATGGCAAGGAAGAAAAATGAGATTCTAAAATGCGTGCCACGAAATAAGGCTGGCGGAAAATTTGTGGTACTACATGGTTTTAATGCAATTTTAAGCGGTGGACGTATTACGGCAGATATGATGATGTCCACACTTATTGGCATTACCTGATCACGTATCACCTTATTTACCATATCTAGTTTAGCATGGTATTGAGAGTGGTTGTAAGTTTGCCACAAAGTTAAATTTTCCACAGTATTGTAAACTCATACATTGAAAGTTAATTCGCCACAGTTTGATTTAGTTGTTGTAACGTTGCCACATATCTTCATTACACATAATGATTTTTACTGAAGTTCGGCGGCGCCAACTCCTCCATGATCCTGTTCTCCTAGTACTTTCTGTTCAGATTCCACATTATGTCCTCGTTCTCTATAGTATGTGATGGATTTTATTTATTCTTTAATTGTTCTGCTATCCGTGCGAAAAATGAAAAATGAGGCGAATTTGCACTAATAAAATTCCAAAAACAAAAACTGTGGCTAATTTACACATACTTTTTGTCTTGGCGAATTAACATTTTTGGCAAACTTACAACAACCCGGTATTGAAACACGTGACCCTCATCCAAAAAGCCGGCATTTTGGTTCAACAACCTCACACTCTGACCGGCTCAATGAGATTCCTCGTCGACCAATGTGGTTACCTGTCCTGGATGTCCTTTTACTATATTTTGGTTATATGCAAGTCCCACAACTGGAATATTTGTGAAGTTTTTAGAGTCTTAAAGTTAACACTCCCGGAGGAATGCGGACCCTTTCCGCCATTTGTAGACTTTTCACAAAAAGGCCGTGAAAACCCTTTTTGGCGTGTTTGCGAAAAATAACTATGAAATAGCCGAGAAAGGAATTTAGTGAGGACATACCATTGATAGTTGGTCCTTTCGTTCTATAGACTAGGTGTTCTCCGCAGCTTCAGCTGCTAAATTATCGTTTCCGAAGCGTTGCTTGTGTTTTGTTCGGAAATTATACCATAAGAAACGTCATACTGGGATAAAATAGTAGATTACACAACAAGGGAGTAAAGCATTGTCTTACGTCACGGGCGTATTGAATCCCAAAGCTACACTAAGGATTCTGGGGGTTAGGTTAGTGTAGCGAGGGATTCAAGTTAGCCCAAGACAAGGCAGCTTTACTCCCGAGGAGCGTACTCTGCTTTTCACACCTACTGCGAGGAAATCAATTCGATTTTTGAAATTTGATGTGGTACGACAACCTTCGAACGTGAAGTTGGTACCACTGCAAGCGATCAGCTGTTGCGGCCAGCAGCCGCCATTACTGATACAACTCCTTGGTGAAAGTTTTCATATAGTTTTATTTGATATTCCAAATTCAAATCACATTATTCCCACGGGAATAATGAAATTCAATACAACATTATTGCCCGGCTCGAGCGAGAGGGAACAATGACCTGCTTTATTCCTTGTTTGCATGACATATAATTTGTCATTTACGAGCAAGTGGTGTGAAAAGTATCTTATGTGTCAATCCAGGTTTAAAATTGTTTTAGTACCTTAAACGTGCTTTCACGTTAACACGTGCGTTCACAGTTACAGAAATACGGACTTTTACTCTTTAGTGAAAGTCCGTATTTCTGTAAATTTTGTAGGACTGTAATCTCAAGAATTTTCGATAAAGCACAGGTCAATAAATTAATGATAAAGGTTTGAACATTTAATCACAAGACCAAAAAGTTTCCTATCATAAATATTTCATCAAAAGCATTTCATGTACAAGTCTGACAGTCTTTCTTGCCCTGCACTAGGTAGGTCATTTGTAGATATTACCACGTTAAAAATATAGACAAGCCTTGACTCGAATGCAGTAAAAAACTACCATTCATCTGCACTGTATGTCAAGGTTCACGTGTGCCTGGCTCAATTAGTGTCGCCGTAAGCCCGACCGGTCGAGAATAGGGACCTACATCTTTCAGCTGGTTTTGTGGAAGGCCGATAGTTGGCGGGGTATTTGATTTTATTACACCAAAGCACTTCAGGAAGAGTGTTTCCACACTCTAAGTATATCTCTAAGCAATTTGTGTTTTCTTGTCTAACATAAAATGTCTTGATCATTTATCTATGATTTTGGTTGTGGATACAGCATTAGACTTTTTAGAAAATATATTTGTGTAATATGTGAAAACGCGCTCATTACTAATTATCGACTGCTGCACTGCGTTTCGTTGGTTTGATTCCCGAACGGAAGAAATATTGGAATGATTTCTAAGTAGTTGTTCTGAATCTGGTTGTTTGTGCAGGTCTGTGAGTTTAAATATTTAGAAACGCAACCATCACACATGAGAAATTCATAGTGGCGAGGCATGTGTTATTTTTCAAATAAAAAACGCCACAACATCGAAATATTTTAAATTTGAAATATTTGTTACAAAAGAATATTAAAATTATAAAAAAAATACCGTAATATCTAACCGTAACACATTTCGGCCTAAAGTCGACAATCCACAAATTCACAAACCATTCAACACAACCCTTAAACATCGAAACCACAAGACGTTCTAATTTTCCACCCCTAAGGGAAGGAATGATCATTTTATTCCGTTCCACAGCTTGTTAACGAGCCCCCACCTTTATCTTAATGAGCGCTTGCACTCCGCTCATTGGCGTGCCAGTCGTCAGATTGTTCCAGTTGCCAGTCCGCCAGATTCTTTGGCATACCTGCCAGGTTGCCACTTGAGATGCGCTGGAGGGTTGGGGCGTGTTTTATGTGAAATTTCGGCAGTTATTTCTGGTTGGGGTTGAAGGTCAGGAAGTATTCCAATTTTGAATTAAATTGTTTGTTGGTTGGGGTATGAATGGGTTTATTTTTCTTCTTCGGGTGACCATTGAAAACCAGTGCCGTGCTGTGGGTGCCTAGCACAGCATTATATTGAGTGGAAGACTTTCTTTTCACGGTCATGGTATGCAGATAATTAGCAACACTATGGAATGGTGTAATAATACAGATTGTGTTTTTTTTCAAAATCAGCAGGTTTGGTTCCCGGCCAAGATGACTGAATTTACTAAAATCCATAAATGCGGATTTAGTTTACGTCAAAATCGGCCTCGAGACTTCTTTCAACGGTTTTTGATATTCCTCATAGTTTCGCATATAGCCATCCACGTCCATTTTAAAAATTCATCCTGTATAGTAAAATCTATCCCATGTTTTTCATTTGAAAACGCATTCGATTTTTAAAAGGAAAACCATTAAACAAAAAAAGTTATTATCATAATGAGAAAAAGTAGGTTGAATACAACATTGCTGGCTGGAACTAAAACACAACTTAATTAAAATAATAATACTTAAAGACTACTTGTAATAACACTCCACTTATCTACATAATACGGTTTCATTTTAAGTGCAATGCAAACAAAAGGAAATGTGTTTTTCTTTTGTTTTGCATGTCTCTATTGTACATATGATTTAATTAGACTCTTAGAGGTTGTAATGCCAGTTTCTATTGTCCTACTGCGAGATTCCATTGCAAGCTCTTTCTGTATCAACGAAATATTATGCAGGGAACCACACTGTTATACATATATAGTACTAAGCAAGAACTAATAATAATGACTTACAAAAATCGAGGGGTTGAAGCTTGATTGACCTTATTACCGACAATATCGAATGGCGTAATAATACAAAATTCGATATTTTTTTCCAAAATCAGCTGGATCGATTCCTGGCCAGGATTAATAATGTTCTAAAACCCAAAGACGCAGTTTTGCAAAAAAAAGTTATTTTTCGAAACTCCTCATATTTTCCGATACGGATATTTAAAAATTCATCCTGTATATGTATATGGGAGAATCAACGACGATGGGTGAATATACTCATAATTAAATAAGCAATTTCCTTAAAATGCAAGTGAATTGAAAAGCAACGCACTACGTACACAATAAAGAATCCATACAAACTACTACGACCAAGTAACTTCAATAATTAATAAACTATCCAAATTATAAGTTACTAGGGACGCATAGAACTTAGGTACAAGAAACTCTCTGAACTCGATAACTCACGAAGTTAGTCTCTCATGTGCACTTTGTAATGTCGATTTGCAGTGTGGGGAAAACATCGATAAATAATGCGGTAACTTGTGCTTCGGGAGAGCAAATATATGGCCATAAAGGACCACGGGCAGAAATATATGGAGACTGGCCCATTGTTCAACAGTGATGGAACCTATGCCAAATGAAAGCTTTGAGGATGTGATGCATTTCTTATTATGGCAGCTAAGTCGAATTCGAGCGCCAACAAGGTGATTTCGAGCATTGAAAACATATGCCCTTACCTAACCTAACATGTGGCAACATTCTCCTACTGATTTGAAACAGGTGTCATTCGAAGCGTGTAGTAGATACGATATACTTTTACTATGGCGACATTCTTCAAATGTGTAAGGTTCACCTGGAATATCTGAAAATGTCAACCTAACCTAACCTGTGGCAACAATCTCCTACTGATTTGAAACAGATGTCAATCGAAGCGTGTGGTAGATACGATATACTTTTAGTATGGCGACATTCTTCAAATGTGTAAGGTTCACCTGGAATATCTGAAAATGTCAACCTAACCTAACTGTGGCAACATTCTCCTACTGATTTGAAACAGATGTCATTCGATGCGTGTGGTAGATACGATATACTTTTACTATGGCGACATTCTTCAAATGTGTAAGGTTCACCTGGAATATCTGAAAATGTCAACCTAACCTAACTGTGACAACATTCTCCTACTGATTTGAAACAGGTGTCATTCGAAGCGTGTGGTAGATACGATATACTTTTACTATGGCGACATTCTTCAAATGTGTAAGGTTCACCTGGAATATCTGAAAATGTCAACCTAACCTAACTGTGACAACATTCTCCTACTGATTTGAAACAGGTGTCATTCGAAGCGTGTGGTAGATACGATATACTTTTACTATGGCGACATTCTTCAAATGTGTAAGGTTCACCTGGAATATCTGAAAATGTCAACCTAACCTAACCTGTGGCAACAATCTCCTACTGATTTGAAACAGATGTCAATCGAAGCGTGTGGTAGATACGATATACTTTTACTATGGCGACATTCTTCAAATGTGTAAGGTTCACCTGTAATATCTGAAAATGTCAACCTAACGTAACTGTGGCAACATTCTCCTACTGATTTGAAACAGATGTCATTCGATGCGTGTGGTAGATACGATATACTTTTACTATGGCGACATTCTTCAAATGTGTAAGGTTCACCTGTAATATCTGAAAATGTCAACCTAACCTAACTGTGGCAACATTCTCCTACTGATTTGAAACAGATGTCATTCGATGCGTGTGGTAGATACGATATACTTTTACTATGGCGACTTTCTTCAAATGTGTAAAGTACACCTGGAATATCTGAAAATCTAACCTAACCTAAGCTTTTTTTTTTTTTTTTTTTTTTATCGTGGTAAAATCATCAAATGAGACCTCCAACCCCGGGCAGGGCGAGAGGTACTGTCAGACTTGTACTGACTAAAATCCACGGTGTCCTTCAGTAGCCCTTTATGTTCCGGGGTCGCGGTAATAGTGTTCCGGGGTCGCGGTAATAGAACCTAACCTAACCTGTGGAAACATTCTCCTACTGATTTCCAGTATGGAACACCGAGTGGTTTTAGTCAGTCGAGTCTGACATGCCTCTTCCGTGTTCTCCACGCTGACAACACAACAAGCCCATGAGGGTTTCCACACTTAGAAATAGGTGGGTTAGTTAGGTTCGTTTAAGAAAAGCCTAGGAATCCCAGGTAAAACCCACACGTCTGAAGATGTAGCGATCATAAAAATATGTCTTATCCACTACACGCTTCGAATAACACGTGTTTCAAATCAGTTTTTTTTTATCGTGGTAAAATCATCAAATGAGGCCTCCCACCCCGGGCAGGGCAGAAGGGTCTGTCAAACTTGTACTGACTAAAATCCACGGTGTCCTTCAATAGTCCTTTATGTTCCGGGGTCACGGTGATTAAAATAAGTCCCTGGCAGGCTTCGGCCCTCCGTGATGGGGCCTCGTCATTGTGCTGACTATCTTTGAGTCGTCGACCCGGGCATGGTCCACGGTCGGACAGCGAGTTGCCCTTTACTCGCTGTCCGCATGCCCACGCCTACTGTGTCATCCGGGCGATCTTCACAGGTGGCACCCAGGCGTATCTTTCTTCCCTATCCGACACAGGTACCTCCTGAACGAAGCCACGTCTTTCCAGCCACTCCTCAAAGAGGGGTCTTACCGTCGCGATTGCGGTGTGCCCGAACCTCGGTTGTTTCAAATCAGTTGGAGAATATTGCTACAGCCTTCTTAGGTTAGGTTGACATTTTTAGATATTCCAGGTGAACCTTACACATTTGAAGAATGTCGCCATACTAAAAGTATATCGTATTTACCACACGCTTCGATTGACATCTGTTTCAAATCAGTAGGAGATTGTTGCCACAGGTTAGGTTAGGTTGACATTTTCAGATATTACAGGTGAACCTTACACATTTGAAGAATGTCGCCATAGTAAAAGTATATCGTATCTACCACACGCATCGAATGGCATCTGTTTCAAATCAGTAGGAGAATGTTGCCACAGTTAGGTTAGGTTGACATTTTCAGATATTACAGGTGAACCTTACACATTTGAAGAATGTCGCCATAGTAAAAGTATATCGTATCTACCTCACGCTTCGAATGACACCTGTTTCAAATCAGTAGGAGAATGTTGCCACAGTTAGGTTAGGTTGACATTTTCAGATATTCCAGATGAACCTTACACATTTGAAGAATGTCGCCATACTAAAAGTATATCGTATCTACCACACGCTTCGAATGACACCTGTTTCAAATCAGTAGGAGATTGTTGCCACAGGTTAGGTTAGGTTGACATTTTCAGATATTCCAGGTGAACCTTACACATTTGAAGAATGTTGCCATAGTAAAAGTATATCGTATCTACCACACGCTTCGAATGACACCTGTTTCAAATCAGTAGGAGAAAGTTGTCACAGTTAGGTTAGGTTGACATTTTCAGATATTCCAGGTGAACCTCACACATTTGAAGAATGTCGCCATAGTAAAAGTATATCGTATCTACCACACGCTTCGATTGACATCTGTTTCAAATCAGTAGGAGATTGTTGCCACAGGTTAGGTTAGGTTGACATTTTCAGATATTCCAGGTGAACCTTACACATTTGAAGAATGTCGCCATAGTAAAAGTATATCGTATCTACCACACGCTTCGAATGACACCTGTTTCAAATCAGTAGGAGAATGTTGTCACAGTTAGGTTAGGTTGACATTTTCAGATATTCCAGGTGAACCTTACACATTTGAAGAATGTCGCCATAGTAAAAGTATATCGTATCTACCACACGCTTCGAATGACACCTGTTTCAAATCAGTAGGAGAATGTTGTCACAGTTAGGTTAGGTTGACATTTTCAGATATTCCAGGTGAACCTTACACATTTGAAGAATGTCGCCATAGTAAAAGTATATCGTATCTACCACACGCATCGAATGACATCTGTTTCAAATCAGTAGGAGAATGTTGCCACAGTTAGGTTAGGTTGACATTTTCAGATATTCCAGGTGAACCTTACACATTTGAAGAATGTCGCCATACTAAAAGTATATCGTATCTACCACACGCTTCGATTGACATCTGTTTCAAATCAGTAGGAGATTGTTGCCACAGGTTAGGTTAGGTTGACATTTTCAGATATTCCAGGTGAACCTTACACATTTGAAGAATGTCGCCATAGTAAAAGTATATCGTATCTACTACACGCTTCGAATGACACCTGTTTCAAATCAGTAGGAGAATGTTGCCACATGTTAGGTTAGGTAAGGGCATATGTTTTCAATGCTCGAAATCACCTTGTTGGCGCTCGAATTCGACTTAGCTGCCATAATAAGAAATGCATAACATCCTCAAAGCCTTCATTTGGCATAGTTTTCATCGCTGTTGAGCGATGGGCCAAAATGCGCATGGTCCTTTGCATTGGTAATAAATGACTAGCTGTTACCAGCTACACCACAAAAATTATTCACGAATAACATAAGTAAAATATTTAGACATTCATATGTCAACCCATCTTAGGGCCGCAAAGTTATCCCTCTGAATTTGATGGAGAGGAAGCCCTTGGCCCAGCAGTGGAACATTATAAACCGATTTTTGCAATGCATATTCTTAACTTCTAACTTATAAAGTTGGCCTCCTAAGTGCATTTTGGTATGTCGATATGTAGTGTGGCGAAACATCGATAAATAATGCGGAGTCTTTTTAGCTATAATTTTATATTCTCAATTTTATGTGGAATATTGAGTAATAACTACGCAATGTACCTACCTTGACATTGATAAAAAATAAAATTTATTATTTTCATCTCGAATTCCATGTGGAACTCACTTCAGCTTACGACTCCGGACTTATATGATACTTATACTTATATGTCCCACTTTGTAATATGTGACCTAACCTTTTCAGCAACATTTTGGAACCCAACTAAGTACCACAAACATTGGCCAAACGCTATCACCAATATAAAACTACCGTCATACCAATAAAAAAAAACTTTTATCGATGTTCGTTCAACTAGATAGGTAGTAAGTACCTACCCTCAAAATTGAATGAAATTCTCTCAAGGAACGAACGACAAGCATTTCGATCGGGACTTTATTAGAATTACAATATTGGGCTGAATGCGACGCGGCCATATTGAAAATGAGAATCGTCGATAAATATCGAGTTTCATTGACCACTGTTCAAGAGGCAGTGGTGTCATTTTACATTGATATTGAAAATTGTAGGTTATCAGGTACAATGTAGCCAGAGTAGTTCAACTGAGGGAGCGAGACAGAGCTATACAAGTCGTCTAACGCCACCTCGTTCCCTCATTGGAAATATATGATCCAGACCGATTTCGGCCACAGCGACTTGGATCTATTGAGTGCATCGCTGGTGTGCCCTCTGGTGACTGACATAGCCAATTTTTGCAGCGAAAGTGCGTCCACATTCACTGCAAGTCAGCACCTCTCCGACATAATTGTATTGGATGGCCGCGGGTGGTCAAACACCTTAGTGCTCACAGTATGCCTCCACAGTGACCGGTCCTCTGCCATTGCCTCCCATTGTGACGAGTCTATGTCACATCGTTTCATGTGGCGCTTAAGCACATCTTTGTACCGAAGGAGTTGGCCGCCTTGTTTCCGCTTGCCATCCTGCCTCATTGGAAATACTCTGGCTTTAAGACGTCATGGTAGGCCACCTGATTGGACGGGTTGGACTTCGTGTATCACTACTGTAACACGCTTATTTATTACATTCAGAGGAATTTCGAAAGAAGGGGTTTGAAGATTTTTGTATGGATGGTGGCCCTAAAAATCCCCCGCTATTTTTTTATCGTGGTTCACAACGAAAGAGAACACTTAGACAAACAAAAATAAGACCAACATATTATCATCATCACCTAAAGGGTCAGGTTTTAAAGTTATTCGCCGAAATTTAAGTCATAAACTGAACCGCAGAGAAACAACCTTTTTGTCTGTTTTCTCATTGCAGGTTAATTATGACGATATTTACATAATGCCTCTATACCAAAATAGGCCATCTATAGAGGACCTTCTTAAAATAAGGCGTGCCGTGTTTTTAATAATTTGTGATCATTTTCAATATCCAATTTAAGAGACGGCAGCACATACGCTACTCTTTTTATTACCAAAAATACAATAACAACGCAATACCAAAAATAGGTATGTACTAAAATAAAGAGAAATAAAATAACACTTCGATTATACTCCGCTCTTCACCTACTACCCTTTTATTCAGACAATGGCGAAACGCCTCGAAATTTAAAATTGACTAGAGAGCCAGGGCCGTATTTTCCAATGGGCCATGTGGCCATATGACGAAGGCCTACCTACCAGCGTACATTCATTAAGTACCTATAAGAATTGTAGAAGGTTTAAGAAATCCAATCTTATGTTACTTCATTTCTATGCTTCTCTTGATTTTTTGCATTAACTTAAAATATTTAGGTACCTTTATTTTTGTACGAACGGTCAAAATCGGCATCCCAGGCAGAGTGCTGGTGAATTCAATTCATTTGACTAAAAATAATCGAATTATTCTTTCTGCTTTGGCTGGAGCCGAACTGCCAGACTCTTACTCCTCTTACTGAACATCGACACTGCCCTTTAGGTTGCCTTTTGCCTTTCCCGGCCCCTGCTTATAGACTGTCCCTTGAGGGCCTCTTAGTGCTATAGTGCCCAGAGGCCTCACTATAGTGCCCAGAGGCCTCCAACAAATGCGGCCCTGTAGAACACTGGTTTCACTGTACCAAAACGACTTCCAGATTTTCCTTTGTGAGAACAAACGGTTATGACGTAAGCGTTATACGACTACGCCTTGTCGACCATGAAATTGAAGTGTCTGTTTGTAGGGAGAAAATATTTGAAAATTTTCGGCGACCATTCTTTGGAAGATACGATAAAAGTGAACGGATAGGCCCTTTGTTGTTTGTTAGGATTATGGTGAGAGGAAATTGCTGTTTTTTTGTGCTGTGGTGGGGAAAAGAGTTTAAGGAAATTATGGAGCCGTGTTTTTCATTAGCGAAACTGTTCCCGAGAGCAAAAATACGTTAGATGTAACAATAGCCCGTAGAACGTAAAATTGTTTGTTAAAAACGGTTACATTGAAACAAACTTAAAATCATTTTTTGGATAAAAAAAAGTCTAAAAAAGTTAGATGAAGATTTGGCCTAGTTTTAAAATTCCATTTTGTCTTTAAACCTTCTTGCGAGTTTCGAGAACTTTCGAGAACAATCCGTACTTTACTTAAATATCTACGGCTGAAAAAAAGAGCAACGGACTAAGTGGTTCGTACACGCTGTGTGTGCGACGACAGCGCTTTCTAGTGACCACATAATTGGGATATAAGATCTGCCAATTTTCGAGAACTGAATACTTGGTAATCATTTCCTTTGGTAATCATTTCAGCTTGTTTTTCATAAAAAAGTGCTCAAAAAATCTGAAGTGCATATTATTCGTTGGCATAAGGCATGGATTTCACTCCGGCACCATATCTGCCACATCGCGCGCTGCGATCGATTTGATAGTCCCCACTACCGACTTGGTACATAGCATAATACAATTACAGAAATTAATAAAATAAAAAACCTACCTTCATACAACCAATCAGGAACACCATTGTGGATAGTCCCAGGGATCCCAGTTTCCGTGACTCGATAGCCCGTAGAAGACCGTGGAGCAGGCCTGTAGTATATGTCATAGTCTTTGACGGTGATCAGCCCGTGACCCTTCGGCGTCCACGTTGCTAGCAGCAGCGAGGGTCCTTCAGTTATCACGCCACCTCCGACCTCGTCGGGCAAATGAGTTAGGGGGTAGGATTCTCTGAGGACAAAATACGGAAGAGTTAGTGATTTGTAATGTTGATATTTTAGCGATAAGACCACTCATTGTGTCTATTATAAAATATGTTTGTAAATAGCTGTTTGTATAGTCTTTACATCTATCGTTTTTAAGGCTGAGATTACGGCTGGTGACACTGTTTTGTGGACGTACCTTATTATGCTATAATATTTCTATATCGTGGAATATAGAAATATTATAGCATAGTAAGCATATATACCCGATTACCTTAGAAAATAGGAAAACCCATACAACAGTTGGTTTCGGCTGTCACTTGTAGTCTATATGGTCTCGTTTTACCAATTTGGTTTCTATGGATGTCCGAAAAAACTGTATATTTTACCCTAACCATTACTAAAGTTAACCCACGTACTTTATTATAAAATATATCATGACCTTTCCCAAATAACGACTGTTTCTTTACCGTCCCAAATCATGTAATATTCACCGTTCTATCATATCAGGCGGGACTTGGCCGCAAGGCAAGTTTTATAGAAAACCTCTTTCGCTCTGTTACGCCTTGAACTGAAAGAATTTCCGCTCGAACAGAATATTTATGGATTTGAAAGATAGAAAAACGTCTTGTTCTAATTTTGAGCATTGTTGATGAATTTTGATGAAAGCATTAGCATTAGTATTTGGTACATTAATCTTAGCTTTTGGCCAGTGACAAGCCCTGAAACAGCATTATTTTGTATGTGTTGTTGGCAATAGGCTCGTCCCTATTACATGAGGTGGGACTCAAACATTACACAAAAAGAATATAATTTTGAACTTTTGAATCGGTACCAATCGATCAGATGATACGGTCTACTAATTCAAAAAAATACTAGGGTCCCAAATTCACGAAGAGTTTCTTAAACATCAACTATTCAAGTTTGGTAGAACCCGTAGAACCTCAATGTTTTTCCTAATTCAATGATACAAAATCATCAAAAAGTACCAGGCGCACAATTTTACGAAGAGATTTTACATGCAAGACAGCACCCAAGACAAGTTTGATAGAAAACCTCACCGGCTCCATTACTCCTTGAGCTTGGGTGGCGAAGTTCCGATGGAATATATGAATTTGAATGATGTAAAAATATTTGCTTCCGTTGAAGAATGCAATTTGGAAATCTGAGTATTGTTGCAGAATTTTGTTTGACTTGGTCCTACCTAACCGACTTCTTTGTAAGGTCTTTTGCACTTTATAAAATAAACTAGGTATCGTTCGGCGAGTAAAAGTATATTTCAAAGTTGTCAGTTTTAGTAAGTTACTAAATAGTTGATTCTACAATTCGAGCTAGTTTAAATTCGTCATCATCATCTACAGTCACGAGCACTAATATATATACATTGGTCACGTTTTCTAAAATATCTTAACTTATACTTTTCAAAAAATATGTGTACAACATGGTTTTCTAAATAACCTCACCATCAAACTGTGGCAAAACTGGGTATACATTGGTTTCACAGTAATATAAACGAAGCAAAATCAGAAAAAAGTATACATTTCTAATGTTATTATTAACTATCCATGACAAATTCTATAACATATATACAAGTAAAACAAATTGTATACGTGTTATAGAAATTGTCATGGATACATTATAATGATAATGGAAGTGTATACCTATTTTTTCCTGTTTTTGTTAATAAGTTTATTACAGCAATGATTAGAGTTTTATAAATAAGTAAGTAGGGGCTGGTTATTACTGCAATAAATCAAGGACTTACGAAATCAGAGTTGTAATTCATTACCAAAAGTAATTATTATTATTAATAAAGCCTATTTAATATACTTAATAGTTATACATAGTTTTTTTTTTACTTTACCCCGCAATTAGTCCTGTATGGTGGGTGCGTTTACAAACATAGAAACTCACATGACACGAACACCCAGACCCGTAACAACTAATTGCAGATCATACAAATATCTGTTCCGTGCGGGAATCGAACCCGCGACACTCGGCGCAGCAGTCCAATTGCTCAGCCACTGCACCAAACGTGTCGACGCATTATTCAAATATATCGTGATTAACGGACACCCGCTTAAGGCTTAAGGGTTTATTGTATTCATCATTATGAACAATTTTGGGCTCTCAACTGTTTCATAAATTTTTATTAAATATAATTTTCGCGATTTCAGGTCCCATAGTAAAAGAAAAATTAATCATACTTATTTATGAGTACAATAACCTCTTAAGAGGGTGTGCGATAAGCGTCCTCCTTCCGCCCCAACCGCAGTGGTACACGGCGTCGGACGTCGGCAGACGATCTCCGGCCACCGTAGGCGCGGGCATGCGGACAGTGAGTAAAGGGGGGCAACTCGCTGTCCGACCATGGACATGCACGGGTCGACGGCGCGTCGTGTTCCACGCGCGCCTCAAAGAGCGTCAGCAAAATGACGGGGCCCCCTCTCAGAGGGCCAAAGCCTGCCGGGGTCGCGGGACTTATACCATCACCATGACCCCGGAACATAAAGGGCTATTGAAGGACACCGTGGATTTTAGTCAGTTCAAGTCTGACAGGAGGACTCATTTGATGATTATACCAAGATAAAAAAAAAAATAGCACAATAGATTTAGGACGGTACACGGAAATAAAAACAGTCGACGGGTGAGTCAATACACTCGATGATGGCTACTTTTACCTAACTATGACAAAATATGTAGGTATAACGCAAATTAACGAAAAGAAGTTATAAATAAATAATACAATAAGATCTTACAGCTATGTATTTGTATTATATACACTTATTTTTTCAATGTGGTTAAATTGCAATTTGTTAAATTAGGACTTATTTCCGACCTCAAGCTCCTTGAAACTGCTGCTTTGTAATTGTTTACATAATTTCGAAACTGTATTGTTTACATGTTTTTGAAAATTGTGAATTAAAACCGATCTCAAGCTCCTTGAAACTGCTACTATGTAATTGTTTACATAATTTCGAAACTGTATTGTTTACATGTTTTTGAAATTGACTTGGTACATAATAATGTAACTTAAAGTTGATATTATTTTTTGGCAAACTATCGTTAACGAAATTTTGATAAAAATGTGTAGTTAATTTTGACTTAGTTTAACGTTTACATAATTATTGGACACAGTTGACAGAACTTATTTTTGCAATTTAATATTGTTACATTAATTTAAATTTTAAGGTCGTATCTATGTCTTTGCTCGTGACTGTACACCGTCTTATTAATATATCCTGAATTGACCCAATGCTGGATTCTGGATATAGGCCTCTCTTCGCAAGTTTTACAGGGCCGCCATTAAAACTAAATAAATAACAATTATTATTATTAAAATTAAATAATTATGTAAATAACCGTTGCAGAAGTCCGATGTTCTCAGACCGGTGCACTCTTTCCCTCCATTCGGTTTGAAGGGATCTTTACAAATAAGTATTTCAGTGACCGGTGGCTGGTTTCCACGTCCAATTCGCAATTTGTTCGTACACGTGACTTTTAAAATGGACTGACTAATGCAGCTTTAATTTAAAAATACATGAGCACTTCTTCTAAATAAGTCATACAAAGTACCAGGCTCCCAAGTTTGCGAAGAGCTTCAATAAACAAGCCTGTATCCACTATAGCATCCAAGACATTAGTCACAAAGCCGTGTTTTCCCGCGCTACGGTCGAATTTTTTTTTTTTTCTTTATCCAACAATGGGCCCTAGGGAAGTGGCTGAAGGGCGAACAAAGGCTTTATTCAGTCGCATTTGCCTCTCTTTCACTTTTTAAAAATACATTACTTGGCCGGCCATGTTTTAACACGGCATTGATTTCACGAAAATGTTACAGAAATGTTAGGTAATCTTTGTAAATTAAAATGGATGAATGGAGATCTTTTTCGTTACCTTTTAAGTTAATAGTCTTGTCCATTACTGGTTTCGATTTGATTTACGTAAAAGTAACCGTAGGTTTTTTTAAATAAACTTTGTTAGCACTGTTCATGAAAGAAAATCAGAAGAAAACGTAGTTTCGTTTTTTGTGCTTTTATTTATAACTTCTAAAAAGTAACCAAGTTTAAGTCACTTATAGCAAGATGTGCGTTATTTCCAACAAAAAAGAGAAATGGGCACAAATGGAAATGAAAAATGCGAAAACATGAAACCAGACTTTAAAATATGAAGTGTGTTAACATACAAAATCTCTTGCGATATACCTTCTTGCAAACTACAATATTTGTATGTACCCAGACAACGTAGTAAATAAATAATCCCAATTTATATCCAACCTTATCTCTTTGAGATAGAGCGAAGAATCCTTTACGTGTGTTGTATGTTCTAGTGAAATACCTTAGCACGCTGAACGTAGTGTTAAAGGCCCGATTTATGAACATATTAGGTTTTATGCTCGCCTGGTACCTGCGATTACGGCTGCCGTACTGTTATGTTTGTATAAGTACTTCTGAACTTTACTATGTACAAACGAAAATGTGCAAAACATTTCAGATTCAGTAATGGTTAAAGGTAGGAAAATGGTAATGTGATTTTTAAATAATTAAGTTGAGATAATAGTTGGCTTGGTTGATTTTGGTAGAATAGCACTCTCTATATTGCATGAAGTTAAATAAATAGGTTGCAGATTTGATTCCGATTCGTGGAAATTTTGTAATAGCTACTGTATGATTTAGGAAACAGTTTGCAAAGCAATTACTTTTAGTTTCTACTATATCACAAAATAACATTACACAAACAAACATTTTACAAGCCATGTATTTATTCAACAGAACTTTTGTAATTACTCTTTCACAACAAATTCCAATCGTGAAAATACTTTACCAATCGACTCAAATCGGATACAAAAAGGCAATTCACAAAACACGAAACCGCAGCCTTTGAAATACTTTTAAAGCATGAAAAAGTTTCTTTTGTTGGGGCATAATGGAGAAGAGGAATAACCAAATACAAGACCACTGAGTAGATAGAAACAGAAGGATCAATACGATTATTGAAAGCGGGCGAGATTACAGTCTATTAAAATTCTAGGAATCTCAATTTTGAGCCGAGGTCTTTGAAGTCTACTTTTGAGTCGCGCTGTCAAAGACTTTGATTGAGAAACTCGGTCATTGATTAGTTACGGTTCATTGAGAACAGTATTGAGATTTTGGATTGCTTATTGATTACCTTCGCGGTGTCCGCCAAACTTATTTTGAGATATGAAATATATAACTATATAACAAAATATATAACTTATTTTAGGAATACCAGTCACAAGAAAGCTTTTGGTTACGATGAATGAAGATCTTTAAGTAGGTATGTTTGTAAGTCTCTTTATCATAATGTCCCTTTTATGATTCCTTAAGGGAGTCATCTCTCTCGACACAGAATTCATCATCATCATCAGCCAAAAATGTTCCCACTGCTTGGACACAGGCCTCCTCTCTATGAGAAGGATATAATTGCCTTGAGTCAATTACGTATCATAGTTATCTATATCAAAGTTAGTCACATTTATGTTGGCGCGATTGACTCGCCTCATTTACCAAAACGAGGAAGAGATGTGAAGACTGTTTCGGTTTTTCTGCTTGGACACAAACTGTCACTGCCTATTGAAACTTCTGTACCTATCTATTCCGTGCCCACACAAAGTTCGGTTAACTTCGATAATCGATTCAAAGTTTAAATCAAATTCGAACAATCTATTCGGCAACAATAAGTCTGTGTTGCCATCAAGTTGTAGTGACAAACTAACCGACTATCAACGAGTTTTGTTACTTGTGGGATTTATCATTACAGCTCAGATTTGTGGGGATCGATTTGGGGTAGAGTTGTCTGCTTGTGGTTTGTGATATTTGGAGACAATGGTCATTGTGAATTATTATTGTCTGTGAATTGGCATTTATGTTCTCTATAATGTTTTTATTGTCATTGATGAAAGCTGCGCCCATTTTGCTTTTGTAGATTTATCGTTTTAATTTGGTAAAATAATTATAAACCAGATATTTCCAAACTGAAATAGGTCGGTAGTTTGTTACAAGAATCGTTGTAAGGTCCAGCCCGCATTTTGGTTTTCATTTGCATTTAGGGAACACATATTAAGCTTAAAATTTGTACGAATAATGAGTCCTCCCGTCATGGGTAGAGTTGAAAAGATTGCTGCTCTTACAAACTACAAATCACCCTGTTCCTTCACATGTTCCTTCGATGGCCGTTCGAGGGCCGCGGTATCCTGGTTAGACAGGCCCGCGACCCTGTTCTAATTAACTCAATTTAGTGATTTAGGTAAGCTTTTTTCGATTTTTCCTCGGCCTCAATATGCTAATAATGCTATCAAACATGAACAAATAATGTCATCATTTACCAGGCTCCCAGAAATAACAACACGTTTTCTTTTAAAATAAATCTTGCAGCTAACATAGCGCATTGAAAAGCAATTTGTTACCCAGTTTTCAAAGCTCCTCGAACTGGAAGTCAATTTTTCACCGTTTTTCAATTGTTACCCCGTGCATAATGGTGGCTATTTGTAACCAGGTACCAGGGTTTCATAAATGTAGAAGAGATTTATTGGTTTGCAATATTTTTTGAATTACGAATCGGTTTTAAAATATTGATGCAGGGCTGGTGGTTTGTTGATTTCAATCTACAAAATGATTTAATTGAAATGGTGAAAATGAATGATATTTTGTTTTGATGTTGGTACATACTAATTTCATTTGCTTACAAGTTAAATGATCTGAATAAGATTGCTCTCGCGCTCTTAATGAACCAATAATTAAGAAAATGCAACTCAATTTTTTTTTTCGGTGTTTCGTGTTCAATTCTTCCAAAATTAAGCTCTTATAATTAACTAGCTTTTACCTGCGGCTTCACTCACTTTAAAATAATTGCCGATTGGGATTGTATAAGTGACGCCAATTATTTTCATATGAACGTTATTCACAGGAACAGTACAGTACCCTATGTACCCTAGATGTCAGTTTCTGTGAAACTGAAAAGATCGGTTCAGTGGTTTGGGCGTGGAAAGTTAACAAACAAACTTACTGTTTCGCGTAAATAATATTAATTAGCGAATCTAAAGCCAAAAATGTAATCCATACATCCAATAGGCTAGTTGCCCTAAAAAATGTAACGGACTGATTACATTTTTTAGGGCAACTAGTACTCCTTTAGATTATTAAAAAATGGGACACGTTTTTTTTTTATTTGTAAATTAGACCAAAAATGACAAAGATATAGAATAGCCTATTAAAGTAACGTGTGACGTCACGCCACGTAGCATTTTTCGCGCGGGTTGACGTCACAAACTAAATTGAATGGACTATATCTTTGTTATTTTTTGTTTAATCGAAAAAAGAAAAAAATACGTGTCAAATATTTTTTTATAATCTAAAATGCGGACTAAAAAGAATGTAATTATTTTGACAATAGTAACTACACTATTCCTTTATTCTTCGGAACTCAAGAACAGATGTTCCATTTCATAATTCACAGCCTTGTACGAAACAAAATATAAGGGAGGAAGCTCGCGAACTCTTGAATTGATAATGAATTTTGAAATATTAGAGGTTTTATGGCGATAGGCGTGGAGAGCCAGAAGTTATCTTGAGGAAGCGATGCTAAAGCCAGTTGGTGAATGAAAATATTACATTATGGTACAAGTGTGTAATGTTGGTGATATCCGCTGAGGCGCCATTGAGAAGTCGGTAACTTGGTTTTTTATTTCATTGACTTTTGCCGTCAAACTGAATTTCCTTTTTATGAAGTCTGTTAACAAAATACATGCAAACTTGTGCATTTCTAATATAGTCAGATTACAGACATGCCAAACTTCACGAAAGCCCTTTTCACAAAATATTGTATTTCACTCGGGAGGCGGAAATACTCTGATTTCCACCCTTTTACTGCCAACATGCAAATCCTATAAAAGGTGGTAATAAGAATTTATCTGAACTCTTTGTAAAAGAAGAAAAATATGCAGAAACGTGTGCCTTTATTAAAAAAAAATACTTATACGAGTAAGAACAGGTACTCAGCAAGTGTATCAGATTTTTTTTTCTTCTTACGGTAAAAAAGTGCGAAAACCGGCGGAATGTTATAGAAACTTCGAGGACATGTACCATCTACCAACCCACAGTAGGCTCGCGTGATGGATTATGGCTCTTGCTCTGGCTTCTTTTGACAGAGAGAAAGCTTGTGTCCCAGCAGTGGGAACATTAAAGGCTGATTGATGATTCAAATTATGTTCCCAATAAGTAAACAGTAAACAGATTCAAGCCACGTACGTATAGTGATTAAGAATATTTTAAAACAAATAGGTACTAGGAGCTCATGAAAACAAACAGTAATTATCTAAACTTCGACATCACGGCAGATGATCTCCGGCCACCGTAGGCGCGGGCATGCGGACAGCGAGTAAAGGGCAACTCGCTGTCCGACCATGGACCATGCCCGGGTCGACGGCGCGTCGTGTTCTACGCGCGCCTCAAAGAGCGTCATCAAAATGACGGGGCCCCGTTACAGAGGACCAAAGCCTACCGGGGCTTATTTCCATCACCGTGACCCCGAAACATAAATGGCTATTGAAGGACAACGTGGATTTTAGTCAGTAAAAGGCTGACAGTCCCTCCCGCCCTGGCCGGGGTGGGAGGACTAATTTTTTAAGGCAAAAAAAAAGAGCCACGTGTAGTGATTAAGACTATTTTAAAACAAGTAGGTACTAGGAGCTCATGAAAACAAACAGTAATTACCTAAACTTCGATATCACGTCCCCCACTTAATAACTACCCAACAAAAAGTGAGTCGTCTAAAAAGACTAATAGCACAACAAATTAACGGGAGTTTTAATGTGACCTTCAACTTTTGTGAGCTCGTTAGCGCTTTGTTAATTTTGTTTAATAATTAATTATGCTACGATACTGAGACGCGGTGTGTACTTTGTAATGCTTTTGTAAGGGATAGGACACGCTATAGAAGTACCGTATTACCTAGTAATACGATACTTCATTACAGGTATAATTATACAAAACTGAAGTTTTTCTTCAAATAAAAAAAATTTACAACAACATAAAATTCAAACAATTTTTCTTGCCGTTTTTAATATAAAATGTAGATCTGTCGTAACTTGATTTGTCCAGTTACGCCCTTGGCAAAAGATGGCCCTTGCTTGCCTGCCAAAAGATTGCCGACCGATACAATAGAATCTTCTAGTTAGATACCTATTTAAAATAATTTTTCATTAATTCAAACAAATAAACATGGTAATTTTCCCTTTTCACCAGTTGATAGACGCTCAACATTCGGTATGAAAATATATGTACTTTTTTTTTGCTCTAGTGTGCTCACTTCTTAACTTGCGGTACCCAAAAATAATTTAACTTTATACGATTTAACGAGGACCAGTCATGCATAAGTAATAGCTGAGCTAGTGAAATAAGTTACTGCTCCAGCTGTGTGTTGTATTCCGTTAATTTAATTATTCATAGTTGCTCTTTTAGTACTAGAAAGCGAAACTATATATGCGTGGTACTAATTTAATGAAATTTTTCAGAAAATATTTTAAATTACAAAGTTAGTTTATCTGTAGAAACACTATTTCTATCTCTATCTCACGATTTATTTTACTAGAGATAGAAATACCATTGTCTTCTCTGTCTCTGCTATAGTCTTCTTGGAGAAAGCAACACTATTTCTATCCCTATCTCTGCTTTAGTTTTTCTAGTGACAGAAACACTATTGCCATCTCTATCTCTGGTTTTGCCTAGCTAGAGACAGAAACACTAATTCCATTTCAATCTCTGGCTTTGCCTAACTAGAGACAGAACCACTATTTCCATCTCCAGTAAAGTAAAACAAAAGACAGAGAAGGAAATATTTTTGTTCTTAATTCAAATAAAGTACTCACGTGGTCAGTATATCGTACACAGTATACCGTGCGAGGTAAGAGTGCGTGTGGATCTTGCGAATGTTCTGAGCAAGTAACAGGAAGCGACGGTCGGCAGACACGGAGAAGGAGGCCGGTTCTAACACCCTCTGAAACAAATGATAACAAGTTAGTACGACTCTTGACACACATCATCATCAGCCTACTATAATGTTCCCACAGCTGGGACACAGGCTTCCTCTCTGTGAGAAGGAGTGGGCCATAATCAACCACGCGGGTCCAATGCGGGCTGGTAAGATGACAATTCGAAGACTTTTTGGTTCTAGGACATGTCGGTTTCCTCACGAAGTTTTCTTTCACGGTTTTGAGAGCAGTACTGATGAAGTGAATTACACAAAGTAATATACCTGTCCGGGTTCGAACTTACGACCTACTCACAAGTCAGGGAAAATATCACTGGGCTACCACTGCTCACTGCTCACTGTGACGTGATCGCTTACATTCGTCGGTACAGATTTTCGAAGATGATCTAGAACAGGAAGAACTCAGTCTACGTTTCCGTTCTCTGTTACATATGATAAAAAAACCTTAATCGAAATTAGTTCATCCGTTTAAAAAAATAGTCAGAAGAAATTCCTAGCATTTTTTAACATAAAAACTAACATCTGTTTTCTAGAACAATCAATAACAACTTTCATAATCACTATTCAAAATAACAGTTTGATAACAAATTATTATGCTTCTGTATTCCTTTACACTGTGTCAACATTCACCCCTAATTCGCATGACATTCGACACGCGATCACCATTAGAGGGTAGTATCGAATTATACGCCATATTCGATACCAGGAAACCAGAACCGATGCCTACGTCCATAAAGAGCATCGTAAAACAGGTATCGATGTTATCAAATTGGTTCGAATCGATTCCAATAGTCGTATTCGGTCGTGTTATTGTATTTATTTGTCTTCAAGGCTATTTTGGTTTATGAGGGGATTGAGTAGGCTCTTTTGTGTTTATGTAGCCCTAGTACCTCAGTCAATAAAATTTTGTTTTAATTTTTCGCAGATTTCTTTTTTTAGTTTCTAAGGGGATCGAGAGCCCTTTACATTTATGTTACCCTGGTACCTAAATCTAATGGAGATTATATAATGGTGGTTAGTGTTCATATCGTATAATTTTAAATATCTGTAAAATCAGTCTATGAACACCGCCATGAATCTATCGATTTTTAGTTTGTTTTTATTTATGTGGTATATTGAAATAGTACATTGTTCACCGAGAGGAGAAAGTGACCGATTACCATCGAGGGTATCGTTTAAAGGACGAGGCGTAGCCGAGGACTTTAAAATACCCGAGATCGGGAATCGCACTTTCTCTCGAGTGATACATAGTGCTTTATACTACACCTACGAGGAAAATAAATTACTTTCTACGAAAACTGAATCCTCAAACAACACACAAATTGAAAATGGCGCCAATGGCGTCTGCAATTTTCACATGTTCTTTTTTCAAATCGTTTATCCTGCCGCCGCAGGGTCGCACTGCCAGCCCGACACCATCCAACACACAGCTAGTGGCCAGTGTCATTTTGCGAACTTGGAGATAAAAACTCACTGTAAAAACTTTTTGGCTTCTGATATTTAGGATACCGGCGCATAGTCTTACCCAAAATTAAAAAAGAAAAACCACGTTAGAAATGGATTTTCATACACTTTTCTCTCCCGCTCAGATGCGTTTTCTCCCCGCATATTTGGTCGATATGCAATGACGTACTTTCTACCCTAAATTTGATAAAGTATCAAGGTACTTTCCAAGCAGGTGTAGTATAAAGATTTTTTTTTGTCGGCACGGTTAGTGCCTTAGCAATTGGCTACTGTACTTCGTGTTGTGACTTCAATTTCGAACATATTCATATGGCATAGGTACAGGTAGTTGTTCCGTCTCTCGCTGTTCGTGCATGAATTCTTACCGAAATAAAGAAGCAAGACATTTAAAATAAATTCAATTTAAATTGATCCCCCGTTCCCACTCTCTGAGAACAGTAACTGGCTATAAACTTCTTAAATAAAATAAAAAAGTAATAAGAAAAAAGAAAAAAAAGTCGTATTACGTCACTGCCACCTAATAAGGTCGGCAGGTGCGATTTGTTATTGTCAATGGTAGACTGAATTGAAGCAGAAATCTTCATTAGGAACATCTGGAGGAATTTAGCTAACACGAATTTACTACGACAGAGAAAGAATAGATTGGTTTTGGTATTTTCACGAGTATATTGGATAGTCTATTTTCTTTTAGGTTTTTAGAAGTGGTTTCTTTTTTTTTGCAATTGGTTTATCTTTATTGCTTTGTCTGCCTCATTGGTTTTGCTGGGCGGTGCTTCTTTTTTAAATTTTTATGCAACTGTTCCATTTTAGAATTTTTCCGTATCGAGTCCCTTATGTAGTCTACCAATTACCACTTGAGAGGAAATTGGTCAGGTAAATCTGTCATTGGCTACCGGGCCATGAGTGTTACCTACTATAAAGACCGTACCAAAAAATATTGTAAAACATTTTAAAAAGAGTAGGTATGGAGTTTCTTGCCCAGCATTCTTCTTCATACAACCTACCTTTGCGAATGGGTGTAGAATCAATCCCATCCCATCCCATTTCCTTATCTTTTTAACCGACTTCAAAAAGAAGGAGGTTATCAATTCGATGGTATGTTTTTTTTTTTTTTGTTTTTTTTTTTTTTGTGTTTTTGTTACGCGATTACTCCGGCGTTTGTGGACCGATTTTCAAAATTCTTTTTTTATTCGAAAGGAGATGCTTTCGGAGTGGTCCCATATTCACCAAGTCAAGATCTGATGATTAGATCCTGGAGAAATCGAGGGCAACCCTCAAATTTTATAGGCCCACATATATAATATTATGAAGTAATTTAAGTATTTGCGTATGGTAATCATAATCTCATGTAGCTGAGCTGATGATGGAAGGTACAACTCCTTAATTGTAAGGAGTAGGCATCGACTGATTTAATTTGTGTTCACTTATCTCCGGAACTACAAGTCCGATTTAAGTCATCCTTTTTTGTTATACTAGGTATCGTTCAACTGAGGGAATACTGCAAGTTTCATCAAAATCGGTTCAGTAGTTCTGAGATAGGGAATTTTATTAGCTAATTTTGTACATGAGCGATGTTATTACCGGTGCTAAGGATTACAGAATTCTAGTGCACACACCTATTTGACAAGAATTTGGGTTGAATATTTAAACTAAAAAGAGTAAAATAAAAGCTTTTTAAAAAAAAATGTAACCGCCTTTTTAAAAAAAAATGTAACTAAAAAAGAGTAAAATAACCTACAAAATAACTTTTCTTTCGGAAGTCGGTGGCAAAAAAGACAATGAAAAAAAAAACCCACCGACCTACGAAAGAAAAGTTATTTTGTAGGTTATTTTACTCTTTTTTAGTGGTTGGTTTTGAAGGCGGTTACATTTTTTTTTAAAAAGCTTTTATATAATCGACGTTTAAAAGTGCCTCTTTGATGGCCTAATTGAAATAAATGATTTGAATTTGACATCTTGTTTGAAGAAAATATACAGGAAACTTTATGGAGTTTTCTGTAGTTATATCTTCTTATTTATACTTTAACTAGGAAAGAATAATATAGATGCGACACGTAGAAGATGGTGGGAAGCTGCGGTCCACATTAGGCCTGGATTGTGGAAACGGGAAGTCATGGAGAGAGTTCTTTGCCCAGCAGTGCGATTATGCAGGCTAGCAGTATCAGAGCATCTACCATGAGTTGTCATTACGATACTCGATCGTCGATCGCGTTTGGCACTCTCATTGGTTGAGAGTTCATACAACCTTGTAGCGGGCCAATGAGAGCGCCAAACGCGGTCGATATTGATGATCGAGTATCGTAATGACAACTCATGGTATGGGTACAGCATAGTCTCGGACGATAGTTAATTGTTACGGTGACTAGCATTTATTTGGGCACGGATTGTAGAGAAATCTTGTACTACAAACACTACACTGAAAACAGTGGTGGATCGGTGGTATCGGCCCCAACTTACGAGTTGGAGGTCGTTGGTTCGAACCCAGACAGGCGTACATTATGTAATTTATTTCATCACCTCTGACAGCACCATTTCAATACAGTGAAGGAAAATATCGTGATCAACATGATTTAACATTTAACATTATTTTGACATCAAATATATTTATGACATTTCTTTTTTTTTTTTTTTTTATTAATTTGTTATTATTATTATTTTTTACTGCTGTCTCCAATTTTGACCTATGTTTCTAATAACAATTGTATTGGTTTTATGTTTTTAATAATTGCATTGGTTTTATATAAAATTAAACTCGTATGATAATATTTGCATGCCGTTAGGCAGAATGTATCGGGACAATTCAACTTATTAGAACTTTTAATATGTATACCTACATTATCAGCAAATAAATGCTTTCTTTCTTTCTATCAAATCGCTACGACCTAGAACCTATAATCCCAAGACATGTGACTTCTTTCTACCAAACCGCACTGGGCCCGCATGGTGGATTATGGCCCACTCCCTCTCACAGAGGGAAGGCGTGTCCCAGCAGTAGAATATTATAAGCTAATGATGATGACAAGGTATTACCTACTATTAAAATGATTTAAAGAAAATCCTTATGTTTAGAGGAACGAGTATGTACACCGTATGTCATTTAAATAGAGTTCTGTTTTGTAAAAGAAAGTTAGGTCTTTCCGGGAGCTTCGCAATGCGTGACTAGGGAATAAGAAGCGATACAGTGGCTAGATAGGAACAATATATGGTCTGACCCAAATATGTAGTTTAACGTAAGTGTGGCGGCATAACTACAAGGATCTTTGAGGCGTTAGAAAAAGATAAATATGTATAAGGTTACTACACTTTTTTCTTTGTTGTTAAACTTCAAGAAGAAAACGAATACAAATAAATCACCATCCTTTAGCATCCTAATGCATTGTAAAGTTGTTTCTAATACACATTGATATTTTTTGCCCGACTATGGCATGACTTGTAGACGATACGAGAGAGTCGTAGAATAATATAGACTGCGCCACCTATCATGATGACCTGCGGAAAATTCGTGGTACTAATTTTTTTTAATGCAATTTGATATGATGACATAGACACTAGCGCCGCGTTAAAAGGACTTCGTCGTAGCGCAGGTTATAGACGAATTATTTTCTACATAACACATCGCCATGCATTGGAAATTACAAATATTTTGACATCCTATTATTTTATCGGTACTTCTGTCAACAAAAGCTATTTCAACGTCATGCTATGCGTGCAGGTGTACAAAACTTCCAATATTAAAAATATTCAAACGACAAGAACTAAGTCAAAGTAATTTTCTACTTGAGCATCTCATTATCATTCTTTCTAAACTATGTCTTGACAGGACGGAGGAAGGGAATGAAATTAAAAATGTTAACAAAGTTCCATCCGCGGCTCAGGGCCTAAGCAAACAGAAAATATTCAATTAGGGACAAACGAGGCAAGTTTTAATGCGGAAACCTTCTGGCGCGAGTATACGATGGATAAACAGATACGGTAGATTATAATTTTTTTTATGAATATTTCACGAGGTGTGTTGCTAGGTAATAAATATTTTGAAGAGATGCCTTTTTAGATTAAGAGTGGCATTTGACTTTCATTAAGTGGGTGTTTTATGAATTTTAACTTCATTTATTTATCGTTAATCGAGCAATGGGAAACAGTGTATTAAGTTTGTACTGAAATGTATTTGTCGAACAAAAGCTATATTTTCAAGACAACCTTTTAAGAGAAAGTTATTTGGGGCAGGACGGGAGGGACTGTCAGACTCGTAATGACTAAAATCCACGGTGTCCTTCAGAGGCGTAGCTACCGCCGTATCTGCCGTATGAATTATACGGGGCCCCCAAGTGTCAAGGCCCCCCGACTATTGGAATAAAAACATGAAAACTCTTAAATGAAAACTTACCGCGGCAATAAAGCTACAATTATCGACATCCTAACATAACTCAATTTTCAAAAAGGCTATAATTATGTAGTTGTCATAAATGAGCTATCAGCAGCATCATCATCATCATCTGTCTACCTTTTCCCAACAATATTGGGGTCGACTTCCAGTCGAACCAGATTCAGCTGGATATCAGTATTTTACATGGAGTGACTGCCTGTCGGGCCTCCACAACCCAGTAACTGGGCATTACCATACCCCATGATAAGACTTGTTGTCAGACTTTAAAGCTTCTGACTAACAGTAACGACTGTCAAAGATCTACAAATGACAGCCGGGACCAACGGCTTTACGTGCTTTCCGAGGCACGGAGGAAACTCGCTATGACAGATGGTCACCCATCCACAGACCAATCTCGGCAAACTTGGCTTAACCAGGAAGATCGGCCTTTGCGAAACGTTCAACGAATAATATTCCTTATTAATCGTTGACAAAAAAAAACTTGAGGAAAAAAGAGATTATTATAATTTTTAATGGACTGCCAAAGAATGGGCGAACGTCAAAAGAAAATTATACGATTTTAAACGAATTAACATTGATAAAGTGATGGAAAAAGTTTCTTGTTATTCGATACTTTGTTGGAATTTTGTCTTTACTTATAAAAAAGTTAGCTTTCGTTTCTTTTGTGGTTGCATAGTTACTTCTATATCTGCACTAAAATTTATCAAAATTGGCTAAGTGATTCAGTTGCGATAGCGTGACATACAGAAAAAGAATTGGTTGTTGGCGTATGGTTAGCGGTAGCGCAGTGATCGAACAATAGATCGCTGCGCTACATGTCGCGGGTTTGACTCCCATACGGAATTAATATTTGTATGATCTACAAGTGGTTGTTCTGGGTCTGGCTGTTTGTGTTTATGAAAGTTTCAATGTTTGATAACACACTTACTAGAAATTCTTGAGGCAAAGATTTATCATATATAACATCATCATCATCAGCCCAAACCTGACAGGACTCTGTGAGAGGGAGTGGGTCATAATCTACCACACGAGCCCAGTGTGGGTAGGCAAATTTCGAATTTGTTGGTTCTAAGACATGCCGGTTTCCTCATGACGTTTTCCTTCACCGTTTTGAGAGCATTGGTGATGAAATAAATTACAACAAAGAAATTCACCAGGCTAGGTTCGAACCCAGGACCTACAACTCGTAAGTCGGAGCCGAAACCATTGGGCCACCAATGCCATAAAAAACATATTCAATCGAAATACTTCCCAAAATTCTATTTTGTCAAACAGATTCGACGTAACTACGAAACTATTCATTTCATACCGTCAATATTCCCAAAAATATCAGCACAAACAACAATAACCCAGAATAAGTCGAAAAACCGACGCAATAATCGCTTCAGTGAGTTTCCCAGTGACTCTTAGAACCATAATTTACTTTTTCAGTGGTCTGTGAGAGAGGAACACAGAGGAATAAGTAAGGCGAATGTTATTGAGAGGGCGAGGAGTTAGAGGCTGGGATATATAGCCTGGGCTGAAATGTTAGGTACGTTTTTATTCAGCTGGCTTTTTATTTTATTTTTCATTTCTTTTACGCACACAGAAATGTAACCGCCTTCTAAAGCCACCACAGTAAAGTGTAAAATAACTTTCTTTCGGAAGACGGTATAAAAAGTGAACCGAATAAATTCAGAAGCAGAAGATTTTGTTTGGTTGAACGCGCTAATCTCAGGAACTACTGAGATTAGCGTGTACGAAACAAAATCTTCAGCTTCGAATTAAAAAAATATTAGTTTTGTAACGGATAGAATATTTAACGAGTACACTATAGGTTATATAATATCACGCTACAATCAATAGAAGCCGTTCAGCGGGTGACACCGGCACACGGAACAGCTAGTTTATAATAATAATAATAATATTCCACAACTATCACACAACGCCATCTAGTCCCAAGCTAAGCAGAGCTTGTGTTATGGGTATTAGACAACTCATAAACATACTTATATATTTCTAAATACATACATATTATAGATAAATTACACCCAGACACAGAAAAAATGATCGTGTTCATTACACAAACATTTGTCCTGGGTGGGAATCGAACCTCAGTCATAGCAGTCACGGTCACTAACCACTAGACCAACTGGCCAGTCAAAACAAACAATTATAACAGAAAGGAGATAAACTAGTAGAATACCCATGTGTTTGCTTACTAGTACCCATTCCTTACTAATCCTAGTAAGATGTTTAGTCTCAAAAGGCCGTCATAGAACATAGATCAGGATTTCTATGTAAGTAAGATTCACTTTGATAGGAACAATACAATTTTAATAATTATGCTATCTCAAAATCTCAACTCAATAATTGACTACCAGGCAACGAACGTCAACCGATAACTTCAGAAGCATGAAATATACAAGAGATCCATTTCAAAGAAACTGAACACAAAAGAAGGATAAAGGACTTAAGGCAGCGAAATAGGATATGAAAGTTTGTATGGATTCCCGTCGAATTGATGTCAGATTTTTTTAGAAGAATATAGAAAGTTAAATCAGTTAGTCTTTCTTTGGCATTATCGTGGCTATAGTTTTGTTATAATTGACTAACAGTCGGTCCCAATGTTCAATCTATCTTTCTTATTGCCACAGTAGAGATGGAAAAACGATCTCTATCTCTAGTTTTGCCTTAATAGAGATAGAATTGTTCGCGGGACCGTCTAATCAGTTAAACATGACCCCGGACCGTAAAGGGCTATTCTACAATAGCCCTTCCACGGATTTTCGTCAGTGCGAATCTGAAAGTCCCTTCCATTTTGGAGTGGGCAAAAAAAAAATGTGACTTTGGTTATAATTGACTAACGCCCATAATCCAATGTTCAAAGTATCCTGGTTTTGCCATAGTAGATATAGAAACACTATTTCTGTGTTTAGTTTTCCTTCACAATTTTTAACAATTTTTAACATATATTGATAAAAAGCAATTTTTCTCAATATATGTTCTTGTTTCGCGCAGAAATCTGTAATTTTTAATTTACGCCACGTTCGTTAGGAATGTACCTACTCTAAATTATACGTAAATCTACTTTAAGTGAGTTTCTATTTTTGTAAACGCACCCACGACACTGGAGAAATTCCCAATGTGTGGCAACGTTTCTTTGAAGCAGAAAAAATATTTCCTACTACCAGAACAAGTTAAACAAGTACACAATATTAACATAATTTAACAAGTTTTTCTTTTTCCATCATCATTTTCGCCAACAGAATGTCCCTTTATTTATACCGAGCTTCAAAAAACGAGCAGAAATCCTAAGTGATAAAAAAATACGACCTGTAAAATAAACCACGTCAAGATTTGCACAATATTCCCAGAAAGTTTCATTTACATACAAAATTACACTTGTGGAACCGCCCATTACACTGGCGAGACGTTTCACTGGCATTTGCTCGCCACTGTAATTGTATTGCGACCGCCACGTCCAATGTCTCCGTTTGTTTACGTCTGTCGGTCGACTGTGACAACCCTAGTTGCTAGCTTTCAGCCTTTTGGGCGTGTTTGTTTTGACGACCGTTCCATGACTTAAGGTGATGCGACTTTCGACACGTTTGTGGTAAGAGACACGGTCATTTGGCACTTGTTTCCTTTGCGTAAGTTTTACCCTTGGGAATCGTGACTTAGTTCGGGTAAACAGCCGTAAAAGTACATTGTTTTGTAACTTAAGGCGATGTGACTTGTGCCAAGCCACACTTTATCACATGTTGCATGAGGACGTCGCAGTGTGCCACGGTACGCTCGGAGCAATTTATTTGTTTTCGTCAGAGGCACTTTCTACGATTTACGGCGATTACGTGGCATTATGACCTATGGAAAAGATCTGAGTTACGTGGAGTTACGGCAGCTTTTGTAACACGCGTGTCATCTTAAACGTGTAAGTTGTGGTCTAGTCGTTATAATGGAATCTTCCATACACAGACTAGACTCGTGTGGTATTATGACCCATGGAAGAGATCTGAGTTATGGCAGTGCTAACTTTAAATGCAGTCGCTATAGTAACAGGCGTGTCGCTCAAACTTATAGGTTGTGGCCAAGCAGTTACATTGTAAAGCTAGGCCTGTTATGGCATGATTGTTTTCAATTACGAAACTCCTGTTTACTTTGCAATACCTTTTTGTGGTATCCGTTAATTTTTCTTTTTTGTGTGGTTCTAGTAATCATGGATCCGGTCTATCTGACATTGGAAGGAGAGGGGCTAGCTGTATTTTGTTATCCTTTATTGTTTATTTAACGGTAGGTTCACGTTTGACCACTATCTCACTTGATGGTTAACAATGATTTGGTCGACAGTGAAGCACACTTGCCAAGAAGTAACCTTTTCACTCTTGACGTAAAGACTCACAATTAGTTAGGTTCAGAAAACACAGATTCCGGCAGCAATTTCACTCCTTAGCTGTGAGCACAGTGAAAGTATTTTTAATTTTGAATTTTAAAAATGTTCTCTTTAGCATAAGCGTAGGTTCTTTAATGGGGAACCATAAGTACAGTCACCGTTGAGACTCGACTTCCAATCTGTCTCAAAGAATGGACCATAAACTATTACTGTATACGCCCAATGTTATCTAGAGTATCGAACGAGTATACTATGTGAAAGTAAAGATATGGTGGATAGGTTCTAAGAATCGTGTAATCATTTCAAAAGCTGCAGATTTTTTTTTTTGGGATTAACCCACCACACTATTCCCAAGCCCCTGCAACTCCTGAAAGCCAGAATCAACAGTGGCAACCACCAGAATAGCGCCGAGACAATGAAGCTCGAGAATGAATATACCTGTCTTGGATTCTGCAACGAAATTAATCAGAAAAGAATAGTGGATGAGTAGGAAAAATATATTTCCACTTCCCTCCTTGCAAGCAGGAGACAGAACAAAACAAAGCCAATAGGCATAAAGGGATATTACAACTGGGAGAAGCCCAGTTGCCTAGCACCACGGGTAAAAATGAATACTAATATTAATGGATCCTAAACTGTGAGCTGCTATATTTGTTTCCAATAATAGGTATGGCAAAAACGCTTGAACGCACGGAAGTTTGTTCGAGTTTCCTCAAGGTTCGTATAGTAAATGACTCCAGAAGCTGCGATAGTTTGATAAACAGTTGAACCACACTCAATCATTACGTTTTCCTCTCACTAACACTCTCAGCATACCAAACAGGTCTCCTGACCCAATAATACCACAAAAACCCAAAAAAGTAGCTCCAAAAATAAACAGGCGCCGCCAATATCGCAATATGTTAACTCAATCGGGCGTACGTTGCAAAAATAAGTTTTCCATCGAATACACAAGGAGGCAATGGATCGGAACACCCCCTTTCACCCCCTTTGCACCCCTCTTCACCCCCTTAGAGCCACTTGTTGGCCGGACATCAATTTATTTCGTGGCCCTGTCCCTGACACTTCAGCTGAGATCCTAAGAGAAGTTTTACTAAGTTGAAGATAAACATAGTTGCGTTATATATGAAAAAAGTAAAAAAATAAATATTTTTTTATTCAAAATTGGTAAAAAATAATTACAAAATAAGCCTTGATTTTAACTATGTAGATCTTACAATGTGAAACTTAACGTTATGTGTATACTAGTTTTACCAGCGGCTTTGCTCACGTCAATTTAGAATTTTGCAATCAATTCTGTTTTTTGAGTGAAAGGTACCTTATGTCCGTTTTTGAACACCTTACAACGTGGTCGTAAATGCAAAATTTTAAAGATTTAATTTAAGATTTAGTTAATATTTAAAAATAATAAAATATACAGTTAAATAACATTCGTTTGCAAGAAGTGTGTCTACTGTTGAATGATGAATGTAGGTACTAAGTGTGAGCTAAGTCTAAAGCTGAGGTTCTATAGAACGTACTTAGAATTAACTCAAGCTTAGCTCAATCATGTATGTTTCATCTGAAAAATAAACTTTATAAACATAAAATTAATGTACATATTTCTGTAAATAACTAAGATCAAGCGTATCATACAAAAAGAACATTATTTTTATGTGGATAAGGTTCATTCTCGGATGAAGCTAAGTTTAAGGAATCTTAGTGTAAGGGTACGTTCATTTCTGACGGAACATCCGTCGAGCGGATCATCGAATGTTCTTTGAAGCACTAACGGATCATCGATTGAGTGTGAACGGTCAATTGTTTTTCTATACATTTGTCTGTTCTGGCGTTCCGCGACGAATGATCCGCGACGGATGTTCCGTCAGATATGAACCCACCCTAAGTTCGCCTTAAGATATCGAGTGAACTTGCTGTTTTCGTCTACTTTCAGTTCATTGAAAACAGTTTTGTGCTAAAATCGAGTGTTTTGTTCGTTAATTGACTCGTTAAGCTGAATTGCTGGTTTTGACGTGTTCCCTTGCTTGCGCGCTGTTTGTTTTTCTTTTGTAGAATTTTGCTCTTTCATGTTGTATTAATTTACTGCTGCAAATTGAGTTTCATTTTTGTTTTCCTTCGTTAAAAGAAAAGTGGGCTTTATAATTTTAATTAAGACTTACATACATAAGGTACTTTTTTCTTAAAAAAACCAGCCAAGTGCGAGTAGAATTCGGGCACTATGGGTTCCGTACCATTTTCTATATAAATGGTAAAAAATCACATCTGTTATATGGGTAGTCTCGTTAAGTATTCATTTTATGATGCTCTTTTTTAAATTTCTATTGTCTAACAATCACGCTTCATGAGATACAGCCTGGTGACAGACAGACAGAGGGATTGACAGCGGAGTCTTACTTTATAGATTAACCTTTTGGATACAGAACCCTAAAAAACTAAGCTACAGTCCCAGATAACCGATATTGCCTCTAGAGTTAGCAAACTGAAGTGGCAGTGGGTTGGCCATGTTTGTCGAAAGACCGATTAGAACCACGTAACAGCAGGCGTAGTTATAAATTTTTAGACTGACATGGTCATTAATACTAATATTTAGATTTAAAACGGGATATTTACCATGTTTATTATTTGTTTTGAGTTTCCGATATTTCGGCACATGGAGCTTGCAATTTTATAGTGATCACGGTTGAATTCAACCGTGATCTAAATAATAGCAGGCGTGGTGTGTGACGTCCCCAAGCTAGATGGACCGACGACCATAAAAAAGTCGTAGAGACAGACTAGATACAGAAAGCGGTGGACAGAATGATCAGGCCTATGTCCAGGAGTGGACTGATAGCAGTCTACTCCTGGACATAGGCCATAGACTGTAGAGTCATAGGCTATAGACATAGGCTGGATATAGACTATATTTTCAGTGTATTGATTGAAGGTCCCAGACACAGGACATAATTTAAGATGATATTTATTGGACTGATAAAATTATAAAATAATACTTACAAATGTAGTATTCGGCATAAGTGTTTTAGAAGTCTGGTTGGCTGCAAACATGAGACTGATGCCGCCGAATGTGTCGCGAAATATGAATTCATCGCCTGAAACAAAGAGGAAAACAAATGTTAAATATTTATTAAAGGTACAGCAGACATATACTCCTTCATTCGAAAATCATAGTGGTTTCGTGCAAAAAGATATTGCACAATATATTATGATCCAAAATTTTTCCGCTGACGGGACAGTTTTAATAACCATTTCTAATGTCATGACTGCGGGTGTAAACCCAGTTTGAAAGTTTCTTGGTTTTTTTCGGGTTCCAGTCCCGATTATTAATTTTTAATTTTATTGAGATCCGTCTAAACGGACGTCGACATCACGTCAAAACCGTTACATAGAAACTTTCGCATCTATAATATTTCATGTAAGGATATTACTGCCCCGTTGGTCCGGTGGTCACAAGCGCGACTGCTCAGCGTGGGGTCCTGGTTTCGATTCCCGGGTCAGGAAAAAAGCACTTTTAGGTTTTTTTCTAAAAATAATTTCTCAGTAGCTGTCCTGAGTTTGGAAATTGTTATTGTTACTGTTACTGTCAGCCTGTATCATCCCACTGCTGGGCAAAGGCCTCTCCCCATGACTTCCAACTTGGAAATTGGCGGTATAATATTCCCGTGCCTCAAATAGCACGTTAAGCGTTTGGTCCTGCGTACAGTGTTTTTGATATATATGTGGCCCAGTGCCTGATCTCTCTCCGGTCGTGTCGGATTGTGGTTCCATCGGACTATGACAATAAAGGAAGAGAGCGCACACCTGTGCCTGCGCACACACTTGTGCACTATAATATGTCCCGAGCTAATCTCCGTTGAGATAGGCTACCATATCCGAAATCGGTTAGAAGGACTAATTATTATGTACGGATAAACACTTTCCACAAACACGTTGTATTGATTCCATTCCTTAGTATCTATGTAGGTATCTGTCTTACTTGATCGTTTATCGAATTGGTTCAATAAAATATTCAAGGCAATCAAAGTAAGAGGATTATCAAGTAATCTGGTTGGTGTTCAAGTTTGTATGTTAAGGAAACAAACATTGATGAGATAGAACATAATGGATAGCAAAACCGGGAACAATAATTTATTTATTTTCAGACTATGGTTAATATGTGCTATGGTGTCCATTTGTTGGTATCAATGATAATGATAAATGATGTTTATTTAGCAAATTGGTTTTGGCAAACTCTTTTACACGTCAAAAGACACTATTTTTAAAACTAGATGAGGTCGGTGTTTCGTACCTGACTACTCTGAGAAGAAACATCCGAAACAAACTCAGAGGTCACAGTCTCTTTTAAAGTCCAGACAATTTTGTATTAGTTATATGAGAACCATGCAGGTGTCTGAGGTGTTCTGTTAGACGAGTGTTAGTAAATGTTAATTAATGTTCTTATAGACTAGTGTTAGTAAAAGTTAAGCCACCCAAGTCAAACAAGACATAAAAAAGATGTAAAAATAACAATCACTGCCTCGCCATCCCATCACAAATGGAGCAGCAGTGATTGTTGTAACTGCAGTCCAGTCGACTGGCAATCATGCTAAGGATGCTGTTGGCGCTGCCACGTATTCTATGCACCAGGGAAGCGCATCTTTTCCGCATTGTAGCAAAAATGCAGTCTAGTAACATCCCTGATGCACTGCAGAATCGTCGCAGCCCCATCAGCACCCTGAACGCATTATTAAATTGGACAATGAATGACTTTGGGAAGCAGATTATCTTCATCATCATGTTAGGATACAAGCCACTTCCAACCATCATCATCATATCAGCCGTAGGACGTCCACTGCTGAACATAGGTATCCCCATTAGATTTCCAATAGGACTGTATACACTTATCGGTCGGATGAGAGTTGACTTGATCATTTTTTTATGAGTTATTTGTATTCAAAACAGTTATATATAAAAATATTGATTGACAATTCTTTATCATTCCATGAATACCTTCCTTGTAACTGTACACCAATCTACATAACGATTAATTTCCCAAATCTAACAAAGTCTTTAGTCAGGAAGCAACCTGCAACTAAGATAATGATAATGACTTCCAAACTACTGCAGACAAAGTCATTACGCCCCGCATTCTGACCATAAACTGCACATTTGTGAACTTACATGTCTAATGTATACATGCCATCTCTATTACATGCAACGTACGAATTTATTTTAACAAAAGTCCTTCTTTTGTTTGTTTCTCCAAAAAACGTTGTCCCACACTAGGAATTAAAAATAGAAACTCACATACACAACCACCCAGACCCGGAATATCTTCTTGCAGAGTATACAAATATTTGTTCTCTGCCGATATCGAACTCGCGACACGCAGCGCAGAAGTCTAATCGTTCGCCATTGCGCCAACCGCGCTGTTAATGTACTTGTATATTTTTATTCACCAACAATGACATTTATATAGTTTATTTGTCGTCAAATAACAGTTTGTACTACCTGTTTAGTAATTAGCTTTCAAAGTCCTTTTAGGACAGTCCCGTGACCCCAACGTGGCAGATCCATGAGGTGGGCTTTCCAATACTCACCGCCCGTAAGAACTCATAGCTGAAATTCGCTCCGCGAAGGTCTAAGCGACTCCTACAGCGACCGTTTTATAGGTGGAGGATGTCCTCTCCCGCACATATTCCGCCTCCTCTTTCGCTAGTGTTACTGCATGATATTTACAATGATTCTAAATTTCTAAAATTCCATAAAAACTATGCCCGTAAAACGTTAATGAATACAGTAGGAGATTTGGTTTTGAAAACTGCTAAGTGTATTCTTATTGCCCGCGGGACTTACCTAATTACTGTGACCCTGGAACGTAAAGGGCTATTGAAGGATACCGTGGATTTTAGTCATTAAGAGTCTGACAGTCTCTCCCTTCCTGCCCAGAGTGGGAGGACTCATTTGATGACTTTATCACGATAAAAAATAAAATTGTATTGTAATTTGTACTAACGACTGTACACCTAACAGTACATTTCGTGTCTTTACATATCCGTACAATGTACATTGTTGAACAAACAGTTCTGTTTGCTAAATGTATTGGATAATGATACTTGAGACATTAGCCTAATAGCTTGTCGTAGTAATGGCTCGGGGAGCATGGACGGTTTCCAGATTATCTGCTGGTTAAGTCTTGACGGGAAAGTTGAAAGTCGGTTGTAAAATTCAAACCTTTAAAGTATTCATTTACTAAAGTACAAGAAACTGGTTGACAATATATTGATACTCATTATTGATTTTTATTTTTTCACTGATATAGATGTAATGCCAATTTTTTGCCAGTTCTCTTAGTATGGCGTTGCCACCTGGCCACGGGACATCCGCTGCAGTGAATATGACGCCAGACAATTCGCACTTTGTGTATTACAAATCCATACATTAAAACTTCTATAGAATAAATGTACTTTCTCCAATTGTTTGCACAATAAATCAGAAAATCATTTGCTGTTTTTACTTGGTTTAAAAGCAGGCGTGTTTGTTTTTCTTTTCATCTTACCCGAAAATCGAATCTTGGACCCCAACTTGCTCAACAGTTTCGCGTCTTACAACTACAACACCATCACCAAACAAAGCGAATTAGTAGATACTTGTGTATGTCACTATAATAGTTAGTAAATGTAAGGCTTAATGGTACCGGAGACATTAGTCGTATTGTTTGTCGTTTGTGAGGCATAGCCCCACTGCCAGCGAGGAGGTGACTAGTTTTAAGCCCGAGCGGGAAATAGTTAGGCGGAACGGATTTCTTTTTTTAACGAAAAGGTTTGCATTCTTACCAAAAAAGAGTTTAGACGTCTGTTTCATAGATCGAGTTAATTTTTCACTTTTTCGCTTTGAGTCATTTTCGCTCAATTTTTTTTTTTGGTAGTAAAACAAGTGCACAGTTTTCTCTTGCTTATTTTGATATTATTCAAAACCTGGTACTCAGATCCATCTCAAAAATGCAAGGTAGATAACTTTGTAAATAAATAACTTGTTTAAATCTGGGTACCGTGCCCCCAGATTTAAACAAGTTATTTATTTACAACCTAATTTATGTGCCCCCACCAAGGCGTAACAATTTATTCCACGTGCGCTTAAAGGAGTTAAAAATAAACTAAACAACTAAGTTAAATGACAGCCAGGGTCGTGGGGCCTTCCATATAGGTAACCTGACCCCAAAACGCAAAAGGCAACAGAATTTAACAGTCCTTTTCATTCCACACACAGTGGCAGAACTCATTTGATGATTTTACCTACAAAAAACAAATTATACTCGCTTACCGCTAATCGCCGGAGTTGAGACCAGTGCCTTATGGTACTAGAGACATTAGCCGTATCGCTAGTCTTGTAATGGCTGCCTCAACATAAAATAGTACACGGACGTGATCAATTTGAAACGTGGTATGGTACTTAAATGCAGGTGGGCATTGGTAGGGAATAGAACCTTGTCACTGGACATGTAAAAATGAAAAAGCAACACAACGATTGTGTGTATGTATGGAAAGAAAGTTCTCATAGCACTTTACTAATACTAAATTGTCTGGACTTTAAAAAAGACTGTGACCTCTGAGTTTGTTTCGGATGTTTCTTCTCAGAGTAGTCAGGTACGAAACACCGGCCCCATCTAGTCTAAAAATAGTGTCTTTTTGACGTGTAAAAGAGTTTGTAAAAACCAATTTGCTGAATAAAAAAAAAATCATTTAAAGAAAAACGTTCATTCATACATGCCATTAGTACACATGGCATTTCTTTTCGTATATGTAGTATAAAGTAGTAATTAGTAATGTTCGGTTTCGATTTAAATAATTTATTTTCATTAAAGAACACAACAGTTTACTTAAATTCTAAGAATTCCTGTGTCTGAAGAGATCACGACTAAATAATTAACGAAGATGTCAAAAAGTTCGTAATTTATTTCAAAGTTAAGTTAATTATTAATGTTTAAAGTATTTAAGTAGAATCGGAATTAATCGCAGATAATTCAAAACATAAATGAAAAGTTAAAACGTAAATTATTGATGTCACGTTTAATAATTCGCTTGCGGTTAGCACAGTTCACCGGACGGCTTATTATCTACACCACGTTACCGTACCGATGTCCGGATTTGTAATTAAACCCTAATTAGAGCAATCATTCATTAGCATCATGAATGCATAATTTTTAGACGCAGTGTACAAAATTATGACATTATGCGGTATTGTGCACTGGCTGCTACGCATATGCCTCGCTATACATTCCTACGACTCCTATGCAAGTGCCCTGCTACGACTGCTACGGCAGTGCCTCGCTACGCATTGCTACGACTGCTACGGCAGTGCCTCGTTACGCATTGCTACGACTGCTACGGCAGTGCCTCGTTACGCATTGCTACGACTGCTACGGCAGTGCCTCGTTACGCATTGCTACGACTGCTACGGCTGTGCCTCGCTACGCATTGCTACGACTGCTACGGCAGTGCCTCGTTACGCATTGCTACGACTGCTACGGCTGTGCCTCGCTACGCATTGCTACGACTGCTACGGCAGTGCCTCGTTACGCATTGCTACGACTGCTACGGCAGTGCCTCGTTACGCATTGCTACGACTGCTACGGCTGTGCCTCGCTACGCATTGCTACGACTGCTACGGCGGTGCCTCGCTACGCATTGCTACGACTGCTACGGCAGTGCCTCGCTACGCATTGCTACGACTGCTACGGCAGTGCCTCGTTACGTATTGCTACGACTGCTACGGCAGTACCTCGCTACGCATTGCTACGACTGCTACGGCAGTGCCTCGCTACGCATTGCAACGACTGCTACGCCAGTGTCTCGTTACGTATTGCTACGACTGCTACGCCAGTGCCTCGCCACGCATTGCTACGGCAGTGCCTCGCTGCGTATTGCTACGACTGCTACGCCAGTGCCTCGCTACGGATTGCTATGGCTTCTACGCCAGGCACTTGGCTGCGAATTGTTACCCGCAGCAAAAACTAAATTACTATTTTTTATTAAATAAGCAAATGGACGCAATGGAGGAAGAAACACTTAGTTTTGTGGACTGACCTTCAGGTGAACACAAACATAATGGAAAGTGCTAACTTTCATTCCAGACAGAGTGACTTTTATAAATAATCATGGAAGCTGTAGCAGCACAATTATTCCGCGGTTTGACCAGTTTCCCGGTTGGCAGGTTATCTCACCACATCACGGACACTCGACCGAATGTCTCTGTAATTACAGTTCATTGTACATTGGCCTATAGTGACACGGAAGTGTAAAACTTTGTGTACATCAAAAAGTGATGCAACGATTGTCTAGTGACCGTGCACGTGCTTCCTACGCGTGCGTAGAGTCATTTAACATACCTATGTTAAATTACTCTATACCTATAGAATAGAATCTCTTAACGCGTAAAATATGGTACATGGTGTTAATACTCTGATAGCACAGCAAAAAGAATTTGATTATATGCGAACAAGAATTAGACCAGTTTAGTTTTACAGACTTATCAGTGGTTAGGATTTTGTGTGGTTTCCGGAAAAAGTGGCATCACATATAAATGTAAAATTAAAAAAAAAATTGTTTATGGTCTAATTTCCGCTAACTGCTTTGTCACCATTGGCGACGAATGGGAATAAAAATACCGATTATTCCCACTGGCAATGAACTGGACATAAAAAAAAAACCAAAACAAAGACTAAGGCCTAAGAAAAATGTCTAAGCTAGCATGACTTCTAGGTGTTCTGTACTTTTTTAATATAATTATGGAAAGGCTATCAAAATGTACTAGGCTGGCATAAATGCTGTAGAGGAATGCTCTTACTAAGCAACTTCTTCTTCTTCATTCATTGCATCTTTGCAAGTCGCTTGTCCAAGTATACTTGTAAATTGTGGCCATACGTTAGTTCCCTAATTGCGGTAAGATTCGGGTTAAAGGAAAAAGTTAAGGAAAACGTGATTTCTTTATCGTTCCTAATGAGAAAATGAGGTAAGGAAAGACACGACAGATTTTCGTCTCTTTCTCCTTAGTTGTCCTTGGGTTAATTCGTTGGTTAACGATTTATCTTGCTGTAAAAGTTTTGTTGGTAGACAATTAAACGTTATTATATGAAACTAGCTGACCCGGCAAACGTTGTTTTGCCATATAAATTATTTTTACACTTAGGGGTATGAAAAATAGATGTTGGCCGATTCTCATAGATACCGGATAAGCACAAAAAAATTCATAAAAATCGGTCAAGCCGTTTCGGAGGAGTATGGCAACGAAAACTGTGATACGAGAATTTTATATATTAGATAAAGTTAATCATGATGTTACGACTAGTTTAGTGGTTGAAAGATTGACTGTTGCGCTGTATACTGCAAGTTCTATTCCCGCTGAGAATAAATATTTGTTGATAAGTTATTCTGCGTTAGAAACTTCCGCAGTAAAATTATATGAACGTGAGATCGACCTTAGTCATGTTTTACCACATTTAGTAGTCAGTACGGCATTGAATTACATTTGCTAAGTCGTGTCGAGGTAAATAATGACTTTTCAGCTATTATAACGAGGAAATAGCGCTATTTCTGACCGCTTTAAGCGGATTTCGCGTCCATTAGTACCCTATTAATAGCTTAGCTAGTAACTGAGGCTTCACTAGCGTAGATTTTTATCTACACTAATATTATAAAGAGGTAAAATTAGTTTGTGTTTTTTTTTTACGTGATAAAATCATCAAATGAGTCCTCCCACCCCATACTGTCAGACTTGTACTGACTAAAATCCACGGTGTCCTTCAATCCTTCAATAGCCTTTTATGTTCCGGGGTCACGGTTATGGAATGAGTCCCGCGACCCCGGCTGTATGTAGGCGGTAATCTCCGGGAGTAATGAACCAAATTTAAAAATTGTTTCACCGCTAGAAAGCAACATTATTCGTGAGTGCTATAGGCTATTAACTATAAAGGTATCATGCATATTTTTCCGCCCAACGAATTGGACACGGATCAGCTAGTTTATCATAACTCTGAAAGTCCTTGGAAACAGTATAACATATTAATAACGAAATTCATTAACACGTCGAACATTTTTTCCTAAATTAGACCGCCAACCCACGTGACTAAAATATAAGCAACGACCGAACAGAAAGAGGTAAGGTCAGTCCCGAAATAACTTTCAATCAATACCACGTATTAAATTTAAGTCATAAAAAATGTTCAGTACTGTATGTATACCTAGTAATATTATAAATGTGAATGTGTATACAGGGGGGCAATTCTCGGTTTGAGACATGGTGTCGAACTCGACAAAAAATTCTAATGACATCATGTTTTCAACAAATTTTACTGATGTATAACGTTAGCCTTCGACAAATGGCGAATTTGACATAACAACTTTTAAAATTTGTCGAAAAAATGACGTCATTAGATTGTCGAGTTCGACACCATCTCTAAAACCGATAATTGACCGCCAGGGCGTCTCACTGCTATGCCACACACCATTTCGAGCATTTGATAAATTGATTAATTTTGTATTAATAATGTTAAAATTCATGATTTTCCTTTTATTCCTGACACTATGTTATTTAGCAATAAATAATCCTTATGATGAAGCCTTTCGATCAGTATCATAAAGCTACAGGGTATTTTTTTATCTCGTGTAGTGGGTTGATTCCCAGTTCAACCATGTAATTATTTATAAATCTATGAATACAGTTTAATATTTTTTTTTATTAAAGTAATGTCTTCATTCAGTAAAATGTTCCATCTACAATGTATAAGGTAATTTCCGTCCATGTGGCATTGCTGTGTGACCCCATCTAATGTATACCTATCCGTCTTTGTGTTTAGTACACAGGTTCATTATTAAGAGTCTGACAGTCCCTTCCGCTCCATGCAAGTCGGGGATGGAAGGATTCATTTGATGATGTCACCACCTTTTTTTTTATCGTGGTAAAATCATCAAATGAGTCCTCCAACCCCGGGCGGGCGGGGTGTCAGACTTCATCATCATCATCAGCCTATAACGTTCCCACTGCTGGGACACAGGCCTCCGCTCTTGTGAGAGGGAGTGGGCCATAATCCACCACGCGGGCCCAGTGCGGATTGGCAGATGTCACATGTCTTCGAATTTGGTGGTTCTAGGACATGCCGGTTTCCTCACGATGTTTTCCTTCACCGTTTTGAGAGCAGTGGTGATGAAATAAATTACACAAAGTAATGCGCCAAGCTGGGTTCGAACCCACGACCTACAACTCGTAAGTCGGGACCGATACCACTGGGCCACCACTGCTCTATGTTCTGGCTTTATGTTCCGGGGTCACGGTGATGGAAATAAGTCCCGCGACCCCGGCAGGCTTTGGCCCTCTGTGACGGGGGCCCCGTCATTTTGCTGACGCTCTTTGAGGCGCGCTTGGAACACGACGCGCCGTCGACCCGGGCATGGTCCATGGTCGGACAGCGAGTTGCCCTTTACTCGCTGTCCGCATGACCGCGCGATGTCACCACCTTAAAGAAACATTGACACTAGACCTCAAATCAATCAATTTGAATACACGGTTGGAGCAATGGTTGAAACATCGACTGCAGGACAGCGTATCACGGGTTTGATCCCCGCACAAATATTTATATGATCTGCAAGTAGTTGTTCTGGGTCTGAGTGTTTGTGTATATGAGTTTCTATGTTTGTAAACGCACCCATGAAACAGGCGAAATCCCTAGTGTGGGGCAACGGTTAAAAAATACATATTCAGAGTTACTTGTTAATCGACGTATATCAGAAACTGTCCAACAACAAAACGGTAATGACTTTAATATATAATGATTTAATACGCACTTAGTTCAGTCACGAGCGATATTTGTTTATTACACGTCGCACGCGAGCCAAGCGATTAAAATCAATTACGCTACGGTGTGACACGCGGACCGCTGCGCGATGCCAATTTTACGTTATTATCTCACCAATTATGGTAATTATTCCAGAATTTACGATTCGATTTGTATCGATTCTATTTTATCGAGAAAAAAAACGGTTACAGATAAATAAAATATAAAAAATACATACATAAACTCACACCCTTCACACATTTCTCTCATGGGGGTAGGCAAAAACTACAGAGCGTTACGATACTTTTTTTATTTTTCTAAAATGATGTCATGAGTCCTTCCACCTTGGATTGAGCGGAAAGGACCATCATACTCATACTGACTAAAATACACGGTGTTCAATAGCCCTTTTCGTTCCAGGATCACGGTTACCTGTTCAGTTTCTGCGTAACCTTTTGAGGATTATAAGCGTGAAGTTATGGGTAACAGTTATTTCGTTATTCGAGGCACGTTTCTACGTGACGTTTGAATTTGGAAGGAGAGTTCGAAATTTTGAATATAGAATTTTAGAACATTGTGGTTTTCGTCGACCTGTCAAAACGGTAATTCGAGGACTTAGTGAATGTAAATAAGTTTATACATATTTATGTTAAAAGCTTTTGCAGTTTCGTGCTCTATAAAATATAGGCCACTAGCTCATACAGCACACGGAGCCCCCTAAGAGGGCCAAAGCCTGCCGGGGTCGCGGGACTGTCTCACCAATTAACCGTGGCTCTGGTACGTAAAGTACAAACAAATATAATTATCATTTGCCTAGGTTTTTCCTAACTTTTTTATTACCCAGGTGACAGGCACCTGTTTGACACAATTTTTTTTTTGACTTTTTAAGTTTCTAAACTTAACTTTATGAAACCTAACTAACATGATGATCTCTATCACTGTGATAGCTCTATACCGTTTATATACAAAAGTAAGTAAATAGTCACGCTATGGCGGTTTCATGGTGACCTAAAATTCTATATTGTAATGTAGGTACAAAACATAACGAAAAGATAGGTACGTAACATTTTTTTTGTATTATTTGTTCTATTTTATGAAAAGTCTACAGTATGCCAACCAAGTATGTTAATGATAGTAATAATTTAGATTTTGAGCATGTATTTATTCTAACTATGAAATGCTAAACTAAAAGTTTATGAGTTATTTATATAGTTTAATGGCACATTGTTTAGAGTTTTAGCGTAATATTTCAAACTGCACGGTTCTGACGGCCAGTGGCTGGCCGATTGGACTGCTGCGCTGCGCGGCGCGGGTTCGATTCCCAAACGGAGCTAATATTTGTATGATCTACAAGTAGTTTTGCCGGGTCTGAGCGTTTGTGTATGTGAGATTATACGTTTGTAAACTCACCCACGACACAGGAGATATTACTATTATATGGTTTTTCCCTCGTTTCTCGGTCCATAATACCGTAGCTTGACGTTACATGGCCTATATGTATTCCTTGGTAAATGGACTTTTTTTTATCTTACACAATATTATTTTTAATTCAAACTATAGTTTAACCAAACACTTCAGCTTTATTATATTACGTACAGATTTCTGAGGAAGGTATTAGCGACCACGAACTATTATTTAACGATATTGTTTATATTAAACGATAAATAGACGAATGACAATTGTATGCAACGCATAACAGCAAAAAAAAAAATTGAGTTAACTAATCTATTCGATAAAGTGAGCGCATAATCGAACTCATTTTTTTAAAAGTCACAGTTTCTGAACGAATTATCACTAAGGAAATTCTCTAAACATCAGATCCAAAATTCGAAATCGGCATCTCGTTGATAAAACGAGATGTTTTTTTTAAATGGTTTACAGGAGTAAATGATACGGTGACTTCTGAGAGAATGGAAGAAAAATACGTGTTGCGCCGACCACAAGTAAAATGGAATAAGGGCAGAAAGATGATGACGATTTTCGATTTTTCTCTGACTTGGGTGAAGTGAGCCCATAAACGTTGAATAGCCAATAGCCAACCCAAAGGTAGACTGGTAAAGAATGCCTTTTGGCATTAAGTCCGCCTATGTACCATTGATTTGTACATGAAGTATAAATAAATAAATAGCAGTTGTTACGGGACGGTTACGAGTAACTGGAAGTCTCTGCACATCATTTTCCTGCCCTAACATTTTACTTTGGGTCGGCGCATTACATTTTTTTCTTCGATCCTCCACTGTTGCCCTATTTACTAAAAATATCTATACATACTAAAAACCTTTAACAAATATTACATGTTCGTATTATTTCAATCAAGATAAATAAAATGGCGGTAAACACGCGACCCCCATTTCGAAGTAAGACTACTGTTACAAGCCTGTCCTATGACGATATCGGTCACGCTGCAGTCACGAACGATTTTACGATCCTTTCTATCGTCAAATCACTACAACGCGTAGTGAATATAAATGTTTCGATTGAAATAATCTAACTGCTACATCGATAGCTTTTGTTGGACAGAATTTTAGTTTGATTCCGTTTGTCTTTTTACTTAACAAATGGGGCAAGGTTATTTTGGCGCGGGGTGATAAAGCCCATCATCTTGTTTTGTTTTAGTATGTAATTTCGAGACGTGATTTAAAAAAAAATTAAGTAAAGTATAAATGTCTGAAACTATACGTGAAGAGCATATCAACGAACGCGACTAGGCAACGAAGCGACTAACAGAGCCAGACAGAAAGAAAAGTTATCAAACCCAGATTTAGACCTGATTAATTTTTTAGCCATCATCTTTTACAAAACCCAAATCTCACTGACATACGTCGATCATTTTAGCATCCTATAAAAATAAAGTCACGACCCTTCAGGCCGGATAAATATAATAAGTTCTTTGATAGCAATAAATATGTAGGTACAGTGGGCTTTAGCGTCTACCATTACCGAGCGCGGGAGGTCGCCGCCTATCGCCTACGTGAGGACAAGGCGGTGATCTGCCCAAGCAGGGCAGACCGGCACCGTACGCTCCACCGTAAAAGATAAAAATGCTTGGAAACATGCTGGTCCTGCTCCATAGTACAATGTAGGGCTTAAACTGAATCAAACTGGTTGCAATTTAAATGCTCACACACGGTTTATATTTAATTTGTTAAATAGCTGTAATTGCAATATTTAGTGAAAATGTAAACACCGATGTACCTCTTTATTAACATTTTTTTATTTGTATTTATTATTTTTTGTTTTAATAATATTTGGTTTGGATTTTCAGGGTACATTGCTTTCACATCATCTATCGCAAATTATGTTATAAAAATATTGTAAAACATTTTTAAAAAGAGTAAGTTTGGAGTTTCTTGCCGATTCTTCTTCATACAACCTACCTTTACGAATGGGTGTAGAATCATTCCCATCCTATCCCATTTCCTATAATTTTAATAATCGACGTTTAAAAGTGCCTCTTTGATGGCCTAATTGAAATAAATGATTTTACTTTGACTTTGACGTATGCCCGCTAAGCTATTTATCGCTCGAGTCTTATTGTTGTCCACCACGTAAGCAGTTTTCTCATTAATCGCTCACAGTGAAACCGGGCTTAACTATGAAATCAAAAACCCAACCGTCATTCTATCAAAACCTTTGCAACTTCCATCACAGTCAATATCAGTATCAAATGCGGGTAGTTGACAAGTCAAACATGACAGTTGGATCTCAAACACTCGTCGCCATTCAACGGGGAGATCCATTTAGATTGAACTTTGAGTTGCAAGTTTTGGGAACGTGGTTATGCATTTAGAGGGCTCTTTAGAGGGTTCTGATGGTTTGTTAGTGCTAGTGTCTGTGTGTGTAGAAGTTTTAAAACAATATTTCAGCAAAGTTTTTGTCAAATCGAAGATGGAAAAGAATAATTAGTTTCGTACGAAATTTTCTCACCGCCTTTAAAAAAAGAAGCAGCTTTTAATCTCTATAGAGATGGATGATCTCTACAATGAAATTAATCGTAATCAATCGAGCAATTAAAACTTAACAAGCAAATGAACTCACTTTCGTAATTAATTAATTAAGTAAGTAATATTTGTTAGGACAGATAACTATTTTCTCGGTATTAAATTGGTTCCCGTAGAATTTGCTTGGCTAAAGTCACTGCCACGTGTAAATCTACTACCAGGATAACATAGCTGTACTAGTAGTGGGTAGTATACGCAGTGATTCCAGATCATAATCTGCTCGGTGTGTCGACGCATACTAAACTTCTATCTTTTTCTCATAATAAACTTTGATTTGTTTTGTACGGTACGGAATCTTCAACAACATTATTTTTCTACGACTCATGTACCAGGATAACATAACCAGACAGGAGCACTAATGAAAATGCGTACAACTTGTTCGTTCCCCCGCAAAATGTTCCCGACCCAATCTTGTTCACTAGTTCAACGTAATACTGGACTGTTGCCAGAATTCACTCCTATTTGTGAAGACATGTTGCCCACAATTGACTCTGAACTTCAAATGCCTTTTTTTGCGGTAATTTGAACTCTATTTAAGGTTACAATAGTGTTATTTGTATGTCTCTAAGTGGTCCTAGTGTCGTGGTGGGAAGAGTGACGGCTGGGTATGGATATTTGGGTTCGGTTTACATGTGGGGCAAAGTGTTAGACGGTATTTAATAAAAATATACACGAATACGACAAGTCTATATCTATTGTTAAATCACTTTGCAAAACAAAAGCGTACAAGAAATAAAACTAAATATAAAAACAGGTCGGCACCAGAGCGCCCTGGCAAAGTAACGTGTAAACATATTTTCTAGAACATTAAGCATCAGAGAGTCAATTTATTGAACCGTTCATAACAGACGCCTGTTTTTCTGATGGCGCTTTATTTTCTATTTCATAACATAACATCACTCCTGTAATCCCTCTGGTCCGCGGCCCAGTTTATACGACGTAGAAACAGTAGTGGTAAACTCGGCCGAATGCGTGGGCGAGAATACCATGGGGAAAATGGTTAGTGGGAAACTGACCTCTGGTCACATTTGTCACCACTGGCTTTGTCATCACTGGCGCTCATGCCACCGCTATCGTGCTACATGCTACTAAAATGCCTTTTGAATTACTAACCAGCAAAAGTACTAGGCTAGTATAGATTCAAAGTGGTGTGTATTTATATAATTCTTGATAGGCAGAAGAGATCACCGCGTGTTTCTAGTCAGTCGAGTCTGACAGTCTTTTCCGGAGGAAGTTCACGAGGATTTCACAAGGTACACCAACATTGCCCATGAGGAGCCCGTAAATCGCAAAATAATTACAGCCACACATGTATGTCTTCCGGATTATTGGTCTGTAGATGGGTGGCCATCTGCTTTAGCGCGTTTCCTCCGTGCCTCGGATAACAAGTAAAGCCTCCGGTCTTCAAGAAACTGGCTCATCTACTTTTATGTACTAAACACAGACGGATTTATGCGACTTATTTCAATAGAAAAACCAAATAACACTTTATACTACCTTGTAACCTGGGTCGCGGGACTATCGTATCAGTAAACCGTGACCATACGAGTCGAACAGTCCCTCCCGTCTTTTTTTTATCGTGATAAAATCATCCAATAAGTCTCAGGAGGGACTATCAGACTTGTACTGACTAAAATCTACGGTGATCCTTAAATAGCCCTTTACGTACCAGGGCCACGGTTACCATGTAAGACAGTCCCGCGATCTATACCACCTGGTAACCTGGGTCGCGGGACTGTCGTATCAGTTAACCGTGACAGTCCCTCCCGTCTGTCCTGGGTGGGAGGATTTTACCACAATAAAAAAAAATACGTGGGATTAAAACCGAACACGGCACGCTTAGTGATACCAAGGTTTCAGACAGATTTGATGTAATCTCATCTAATCCAATCTAGGCGTCCAAAAATAAACCTATCTCATCTATTCTGAATATTATTATGAAAATGTAGAAAACAAACATTTTTCGCACAAGTTTTCGCCTTGTTTGTCGATCCCTCACAAACAAGAACTTTGCTTTTCTCAATATTGCTTCGACAAATATGGGTTCGCGTTATTTAACTTTTATGACGATGTCGTTTTTGGATGTTTAGTAGTTGGTGGATTTATGAAAGTATTCTAAATCCTTGAAATGTTCTTTTACACGTGAATAAATGGATATATTTTGGAACATTGAACCAGTTGGTGCATTTATGTGGATTCGGAATCCTTGTTAGTCGGATTTTCACCTATCCTTAGTTGACTATTCATTTTTCTTTAATCAGACACTAAAGTCATGGTTACGCGTATATACGTAGTTTCTAGATATACTTGAAACTTATATTTGATTTGAAAAAAAAAAAAATATTGGAAGACGTTCTGTGTAGACAGCATTTGAAGAAATTAAGTAATGGCAAATGCACTGTACGCGTGGTGTGTATGGTTGCCTTTATGCCGTGTTTAGAGGAGGTAATCTATGATTCAATACAATACCACGAACATTTCCTGAGGCTGTACTCTCACTGAAGTTAATGCATATTGAATAACCTAGTTTGTATTTATATTTAGTATCGTATTTTGTGGTACCGGTTAAATATTACATGGATATTTGTGCAATAGAAGGTAGTTTTTTGTTAAAATAAGTTTGTTTTTGTTCATGTTTTCCGGGTACAAAAGGCCAAAACGTACCAGGGTAGCAGAGTAATCAGAAACTAGTGAATGTGTTTTTTGTGCACGTTTTCCGGGTGTAAAAGTTTAGAGGTTACCAGGGTATCAGAGGGCTCAAGAATAGTTGGTCTGTTTTGGATTATTTTGTTGATAAGGAATGGATAAATAAAATTTTAACTAATAGGTTTCTTATACTGCTCAAACAACTTACCTTTAATAACCGTTTTGAATAAAGAACGTATCCTATTCCGAATATCTTTTTGCGTTAGGAAAAGGTTTTATCCGAATTCGACATATAAATTGAGATGCCAGAAACAGAGGCAAAAGGCACACGAGTACATAAACGAAATTCATTAGGAAACTCGAGTTATTTTCAATTGATTCGTTCAAATACGTGGAAGTATATTAACCGGTTCAATTTCAATTACTGAGAGAATCTGAAGTGGATTGTGGGCTTGTATTGAAATGTAAATAAACAGTGGACGATATTATTTTAATGGAACATTGAACTGTATTCTGATTTTGAAGTATTTTTTTGATGGTACTTTGATATTTTTGAGTATTCAGTCAAGACTGTGAGTCCAAAAAAGCCATTTTAATAACATAAAAATATGCGTTGCGAAAATAGTCATAAAAAAGGAAAATTCTGTTCTATTGCTAAAGAACAATTTATCGCTAATTTCATTAGCAACATTGCAACACTGACGTTTTCAGAACCTCTGCAGGAATCTTTTGAAGATTTTTTCCCCACAACAAAGTTGTCGCAGATGGCGTCCTGTTATGTACCACGTACACAAAACGAGGCCACACAACTATCCAAAATAAGGAGTTTTATGTTCTAGACTTCATAGATGTTTATTATCAAAATATAGACATTGAAAAAACATTTTCGTATGTTTTTTATCCTTATATGTTTAACTGATGACTCAAAGATCTCTACAGACTGGCGGGTTTCCCAGTTTTTCAAGTCTTGGGACATCTTATAAGGAACCTTTAAAAGTTACTAAGACTGACTTGAAAGAACGACTGATATAATATCAGTTGTCGTCAAAACACGAAAAAAAATAAGACAAGACGTCAAGTTCACAAACTCCTCTACATTTTACGTTGTTTTTAATCCGTGGTTATTCAGACAAAAAAAACATGTTACAGCGCCAGTAAGCGAGGAGAGCCGCGTCACGGACGAACACATCTGCGACGGCTCAGTGGAGCAAAAGAGGTTACGACGCCATCCAAAGAGTTGCCAGACTTCACAGGGAAATTCGGAAATACGCAGGGAAACGAATAGGGAAATATAACTTGAAAAAGGTTTTATTTGACTTCGATAAATAAATTAAGATGTCAAAAACAGGAGTGAACAGTATATAAATGAATTTTATAAAGAAATTGGTTATTTCTAATTCGATCTATTGGATAAAAACCTCATGCTAAATTGCACTTGCATATAACTCAGTTATCAATGAGCGCTTAATCTATGGTGAACAGCTGACATAATTATTTGATAAGATCTCGCTCTGTTGATTGCTGCTCCAATTAATCTCAGATGAGTAATTATCAACCTGTGATTGTGGGATTAACAGACAACCTAGTGCTAACAAATAGTTTATACTACTTACTTGACGAACATTTTCGGAAGTTTGTCGTATATGATTACACTATCTGAATCTGAATGGTGTAATAATACAGGGTGTGTTTTTTTTTCCAAAATCAGCCGGTTCTAAAATAAAATGATGCAGTTTTAGTTTCCGTCAAAATCGTCTCGAGACCCCTTTCCATGTTTTTCGATATTCCTCGATTGTTTCGGATACTGTCAAAGTTGGCCTGGAGGCTTCTTCCAATGTTTTTTGATATTCCATGAGGAATATAAAACTATGATGAAGTTTCGGATAGTAGTCATACACGCCCAGTTTAAAAATTCACTCTGTATGTCCCAGGAGGTCTACATAGCTTCATCCTACGACCAATAAAAGCGAGGAGCAGGTGTGAAAAAACGGGGAACAGCTAGTTTATTCATAAAATTGAAGAACACAGACAAATAAAATAATTAACTAAAATAAATCTGTGTATTACGACAAGAAGTTACTATAAATTTGAAACCTCAAATATAAGAGGGAGATGTCAAAAGGGAATTAGTTTAACATCTCCCTTTGTTACAACAAACAATATTATTGTGGTCACAACTTGTGGGTTGTGGTCTGAATGCTGTACACTTGTATTGAATGTTTTTTGTATAGTTTAGAGTTTTGGCAGTATCTGTGTAGTCTTGTTTTCATTAACATTAGGCAATACCTTTTTAGGGTTATCCAAATGGTAAAAAAACGGAACCCTTATGGATTCGTTATGTCTGTCTGTCCGTTCGTATGTCACAGCCACTTTTTTCCGAAACTATAAGAACTGTTTTGTTAAAACTTTGTTAGTAGATATGTGTACTGTGTCATTAAGATCTCGATAAGACGTTATGGTAGGCCATCAGGCCACCTTTTTATGGGAGATAGGGGGCTATATAATTCACCATGCTAGTGTCTATGGGTTTGTATATGTCACATTAACGTCGATTTTTTTTAAAGATTCTAGGGCACGCCATTTCCGTCCAGCGTTTTGAGAGCAGTAGTAATTATATAAATTACACTTAGTGATCTTGTCTGGGTTTGAATCCACAGTTTGAATCGAGTTCTCGGAACTGTCTCATCAGGTAACTGTGACCCTGGAACGTAAAGGGCTTTTTAAAGTTCACCGAGGATTTTAGTCAGTACAAGCCTGACTTAATGCGTAGGAGGACTCATTAGATGATATTACGACTTTATTTTTGTATGACTTGTGCAATAATTCATATGATTGTTTGGATATTACTAATAGGCTGTGTTATATAGTTCCTAGGACATGCCAGGGGCGTGAGGTGCGCGCGCGTCCGGTATTTGGCACTACTAGCAGTCGTACAAATGCTGGCTTGCGTGCGCCCCTTCGTCGCCTCACCAGCAATTATAATGGTAAATTTACCAGTCTGGATTTATTCGCTTTACCCCAAAGAAAGTTTAGGCTCATGTTGCTGGACATGCTGAAGCATTAATGTGACACTGTAGTCCCACTTTGCGGCACTGTAGATCATCTTAGGGCTTTGTTATTCTTATATTGTTATTGTATATTATATTTTATTCTATTGTATTTGTTGTTACTGTTAATTTTCATCTTTTTTGCTGTCTTTTACTGTCTATAACACTATTCTTAATATGTACCAAATTGTCTCATTGAGTATTTGTGGAGAACGTGGTTGATTTCACATTTATATTACCTATGACTTTATTCTATCTTACTGTATTTTTTTTAATGTGTAATTGTTTGTTTTCCCAAATAAATAAAATAAAATTACCACGGTAAAAAAATACTGTTTGGATCGAAACCCATTGACCACCAAGGAATCGAAAGAAAATAAATAAACAATATCGACACACTTTTATTTAGCGATTCCTTTGTTTGTCTTGAATTTGTGGAAAAGAACAAATGGTTTAAACTAAACGTAACAACGCCTACGCAAGCAATTTATAAACATGACTTTAGTAACGTGCGTGGGTAGTATGAAATCTTCGAATTAAAAACATGGCCACTATTTGTCTAGGGAGACATTTGTAACAAATAAAGTATTTCAGGCTTTTGCGGAGAGAGCTGGGGTCGGCACAGGTCAAGCCGCGCTTGTCAAGGTTTGTCCTAAGGATGGGTGACCATCTATTTCATAGTACGTTTCCTCTGTGCTTCATAAACCACGCACGGTAGAAATATTTGTATGACCTGTAATTAGTTGTACCGTTTCTGGGTATTTGTAAAAGCATTTAATAAGAAATTAATTCCAAAAAAAGGCAAAACAAGAATCCTAGACGGTCAAGGCGTCATCGAGAAATCGTAAAAAAAGCTTCCGATGAAAACTTTTTTTTTCGAAATCCGTAAAAAAAATAACATAAAGTCATCTGCATCATCTGCCTGCCTTTTCCCAACTATATTGTGGTCGGCTTCAGTCAAACCAGATTCAGCTGGATGTCAGTATTTTACATGGAGCGACTGCCTGTCGGACCTCTACAACCCAGTAACTGGGTAATACGATACCATTGACATACATTTACGAGATTGGTAAGACTGGTTGTCAGACTTTAAGAGCTTCTGACTAACAGTAACGACTGTCAAAGATCTACAAATGACAGCCGGGACAAACGGCTTTATGTGCTTTCCGAGGCACGGAGGAAACTCGCTATGACAGATGGTCACCCATCCACAGACCAACCTCGGCAAGCGCGGCTTAACACGGTAGATCGGCCTGTGCGGCTGTAATTATTTAGCCACGAGCTCCTCAAAAAAAATAACATTAAATGATCCCGCAATATTCATCACCCTCCATTTCCTTAAAAAAACACGCATAAATGTATTTAGCTCCCAAAACAAACAAACAAACGCTATAAACACAGAGTACAGTAATAATACTAGAGATAGAGAGCTATCTGTGTGTGTGTATGTGTCACCCCGTTCTATGGCGCCATCTATTGGTCTTGATCCCTAAACTACCCTATATGTTTACACACACATACGTAACTTACATTTCCTTTGTGTGCAGTCAATCAGTGGAATAAAAATTTTATATTAGGTATTTAGATCGACACTTTTCTTAAAAATCTGCTTTTGTTTTAAAAACTTGAGATTTTTCGAACACTCAGTTAAATCACTACAACAACAAAAGCTGTGTTTTAAGAAAAGTGTAGATCTAAATAATACCTATTTTAAAGTGTATTACATATTTAAAAATAACTGTGGTAGGTAACATTACTTTACATATACTCAGTAGGCTTATAATAGTAAATAAAACGCATTATTTTATTGTGTTTATGTTTATTATAATACAATTGAGCAGCGCTTTTCACTTCATCATCCCCATCATAAACTATTCTGCCGGACAAAATTCGGTTGATTGAACGGCACCAACTGTAAATCAAAATGTTTATGACAATGTCTTCAAAATATTTTTTAAATGCGGTATTGTGTTTCTTGCATTTTTAATTAAAATTTTCTATAAGATATAATTGCTAAGCAGTTGGCATCTATTGAAATTGAAATAAAAAGAAATAAATATATCACAGCAAGAAATCCTGTTTGTTATCCACTTAGGTTAATATGTTACCAATCAAGTAGTTACTTGGTAGAGCCTACGTGAAAATCCCCACACACTTTGGTTGTACTTTCGACAATGGCCCAACGTCAATAGGCAGTAGGCATTTCGGTAGGGCTTTCGTGGGGGAATACATTGTTGGCCTAACATGATGACCCTATGTTATTTCCACGGTTAGCACATACGTTTAAAAAGGGGACATGCAGGACCATTGGCTAACAAATCGTGATTGTTGGCCGAACAACAAGTTCGCCAACTCAAAATGCTACTATGGGTAGAGGAAGGCGGTTTGCCATATAGGAAACTCCAACAAAAATATAATGGTTCAATGCCGTTTGAGTTTAATGCGTTTAGACAAACAGACGGACACACACGTGGCGGGGTGACTTTGTTTTTTTATAGTAATGATAATAAATACATAACGGTAGATTTGCAGCCTTACCTGTTGTTTAACATCCAAATACGCATCTTCTTGTAGTTGGCATTGTCAGTTTTTAACTGAGTGAGTCCGCAAGATAAAAGAACAACTTAAAAACTAAAGTCACAATAACACAAGGACAGAAACATAGAACACTAAGGCATCCAAACTATCGCATGAAAAGAAAATTAAAAACACTACAGCGTCAATATCACAAAAAAACTTTTATAAATAAAGCGTCTACAATCGCATTTATCTGATGAACTAAGACGAGGACCTAGCTCAACTCGAATGTAGCTGCGGAGAAAGAACACTCAACGCACTGAAATACACCATTAGAATTTAAAAAACAATGAAAATTTGCAGTTTACGGTCATTTGAAAATGTCACGGACTGACGGTTGAACTTTGAAAATTTTCATCTTAGTGCTGCCAGGTCAAATTGATTAAAATCTTCTAACACCTTCCAAATTAATATAATATTTGAAAAAAAACCTGAATTGACATAGAAAAAATAAATAATTTGAACAAATTTCATTTATTATGTAGATAAATATAAAGTTTTCTCTTTTTTAACGGACATTTTATTTTGATAAGAAGTTACTGAATTATAGTAACCATTAAAAAATGGCAGCTCTAAGAAATGTTGCCAAAAACTGTAAATAGTTAGGGAACAAGACCAATAGATGGCAGCATATAGTCATTAAAAGTGCCTTGTAGGCGACATTCACCCCCCTGGCTATAAACATCGTTCCCATCCATCTGACAGCTGTCAATAAGAAAAGAGGTTCCCATCGCTCCCGACAAAGCAAGGAGGATGAATTCCGTAACAAATACGAGAAACAACAGAATTGAGGAAGAAAAGGATAAAAGACGCACCCTGATTGATCCATCTCAATCAGTTGATGGAAGTGGCGCCATCTATATGTATAAGTGAATGGAGTGGCGCCCTCTATAGGTATAATATTGATGTTAACCCCATCAGTGGTTTTGCAAGCGTGAAATGATTTGCCTTGAAGGGTTTTGCGCGGAAAATTGTTGGGGTAATTTGAAGGCTTTTTAGAAAAGATTGACATGTTATTTTTGAGAATACATGCGATGGAAGATTGTGCTGGTTTTTGTTATATATCGGCCTGGCAATCTTTGAAGATCGAATCAAAATGTCAAAACTACAATGTCCCATTCTCATTTATTTTTAAGGTGCTTCCTCATCCCGGGTCGACGGCGCGTCGTGTTCCACGCGCGCCTCAAAGAGCTGTCAGCAAAATGACGGGGCCCCCTCTCAGAGGGCCAAAGCCTGCCGGGGTCGCGGGACTTATTTCTATTACCGTGACCCCGGAACATAAAGGGCTACTGAAGGACACCGTGGATTTTAGTCAGTACAAGTCTGACAGTACCTCCCGCCCTGCCCGGGGTTGGAGGTCTCATTTGATGATTTTACCACGATAAAAAAAAAAAAGGTGCTTCCTCATCGGGAGGATTCGGGTGTTATGTAATATTAGCCCTCATCAGGAGCATTCGGTTGTAATGTAACATTTCAAATTTGACTTAATTATTATTGTATTATAAGATTTTAATGTAACTCTTAATGTCGAAACGGGACTGTCTTATCAATTAACCGTGACCCTGGAACGTAATGAGCAGGCTATTTAGGGATCAACGTGGATTTTGTCCCGCCCGGGGTGGGAGGACTCATTTGATGATTTTACCATGATACAAAAATAACACTTTGGTATTGTAATTTATATTTGACTCAACTAATTATAAGTTACTAAACAGGAATGGCCACTAGCACTTTCTATAGAACTTGGACGAAATATTTAACGTAATACTTTACATGGTATAGTCATCCTTTTTTAACTTCCTTTCAACATAGGTCAGTAAAGCGGAAACGTATCATGCCTCTAAGCCTATCTAAGTTTCCTATCCTCAAATCCCCACCCTGTTAAACAAAGCTCAAAATCCACGCAATATGTGTCAAATTCCCCCACATTTTTCACTACGAAGGTCCCTTAACCCTGCAACTAAACGGCGCGTGAACCAACCCTCGGCCGCGAACCACTTTTAATTATTCAACTGGGTTCCCTTAAACATCAGGCTATTTTCTGCGTTGGCGGAAACCCTAATTTTATAATGTTGGTAATGAGCATTTTTGAAACGGGGTAATGGTATTATTAAATCTTTTTTGGGGGTTATATTTTAGGTTTGCACGTGTTTGGGGTTGTAATGGACTGGTATGAGCTACATGTTACAAACATGCATGGTTATTATTGGTTGTTTAGGAAGGAAGTAGGGTTTTGTTCAGCAGTGGAGCATTAGATTTGCATAAAAGTTAGTACCTATATAAAATGAAAAGTCACAAAATAGAAATATTACTCTATTTTTATCTCGGTATTACTGTGCCGTTGACTTTCAAGAATACAATACCGCAGGCATGCAGACCGCCAATAATGGATGACTCGTCGTCCGATCATGAACCATGCCTGTGTCGACGGCACGTCGTGTTCTACACGTGCTTTAAAGAGCTGTCAGCAACTGTCGGGACCTCTCCGAGTATATAGAGCTAAACTGACAGCAGACTTGCGGTGACGGGTAACCGTGAGCCTGTAACGTCAAGGGCTATTCAAGGCACACTGTAGATTCTAGTCTAACAGTCTCCGCTCCAACCAGGGCGGGAGGACTTATTTGAGGGCTTCGGATCGAAAATCAGGAGTAAAACACAGTAAGTATATAGGTTTAACAGAAAATCACGTGTTGAGATCCTTACTATCTCCATACAACTTTAACAATTATTTCAAACTTTAAGAGCAACTTCCAAAACACATTCAAACTTATCAAAATGTAATAAAATGTTCTCAAAACTATTTTGAAAAAAGCCATTAATCTCATTTGTGACCATCCTTAGTACACAGATGGTGGGTAATAAAAAAAGAAGTTCAGCGATAAAACTAGGATTTATGAGTAAACTATGTTTTACAAATAACTGGCCAATCTAGGCTGGGGTTAGGGTTGTCCAAAGAGAATATAGTTGATGGATGCACTTTTTTTTTTTACATGTTAAAATCATCAGATGAGGCCTCCCACCCCAGGCAGGGCGGAAGGGACTGTCAGACTCTTACTGACTAAAATCCACCCGTGTTCCTTCGGATGCCCTTTACGTTCCGGGGTCACGGTGATGGTATAAGTACCGCGACCTGATGGATGCACTTGAATAAGATCAAAACGGCGAGGTATACGAGAGCGTTCAGTTCGGAATGTTCTAGGAATTTTATTTTATGGTTTATTTTTGTGGAACTAAAATTAATTGGAAAAAAATATTAGGATAGTATTTTTCAATGTGCTAATTTTACTATGTGAATTTTAGTTTCTTTTTACAACACGATGGTGATACAATATTTTTAAACATACAATCATTACCTACTAAAAGATATTTGGTTTTGATCATTAACAAAAACTTGCTTTTGCTCAAACGCTTTTGACCCTTAAGATTTTGTCATTCACTCCGAATTTGTTTGGATAGTAAAATCTTCAAAAGAGTCCTCGACCTTTGGAAAGGACTATCAGAGCCTTACCGTCTAAAAAACCGCCCTGTTCAGAGCCGCGGTGCTATGAGTCTTAATTTTAAAGCCTGATAGTGATTAAATTATTTTTTTTGTTATTAAATTTCAGTATTCAAGGCCTAATTTATTTAAATCCTAAAATTAACCGCCTTCAAAAACAACCACAAAAAAGGGTAAAATAACCTACAAAATAACTTTTCTTTCGGAAGTCGGTGGCTTTGTTTTATTATTTCGATGTCTTTTTGCCACCGACTTCCGAAAGAAAAGTTATTTTGTAGGTTATTTTACCCTTTTTTGTGGTTGTTTTTGAAGGCGGTTAAATTTTTTTTGAAAAAAGTTTTTTATTTTACTCTTTTTAGTTTAAATATTCAACCCAAATTCTAGGCAAATACATAATTTTCTTACATGTGCACTAGAATTTTGTAATCCGTAGCACCGGTATTAACATCGCCCATGTTGTGTACATAAAAGAAAGTTCCAATAAAATTCCCTATCTCAAAAAATGCTGAACAGAGTTCGATGAAACTTGCAGTATTCCCTAAAGTGAACGATCCCTAGTACAACAAAAAAACAATTTTGAAAATCGGTCCACAATTGGCGAAGTAATCGCGTAACAAACACGTACAGAAGTAAAAATCATCATGTCGTCCAAGTAGCCGAAATTAATAAAAATGCTCACAAAATAAAAAGTACTGAACCAAATTTGATGAAATTTTTATGGGACCAAACTGCAAGTATCCTGCATCGAACAAAAAAAGAATCACACTAATCGGACTAGAAACCTCGGAGTAATCGATGTACATACATAAAAAAAAAAAATAAAAAAAAAAAAAAAAAAACATACCGACCGAATTGAGAACCTCCTCCTTTTTTTGAAGTCGGTTAATAACATTTTATTAGTATCATAATATTCATCGACTGCGCCAAAAGGTATATTTATGGACTTGAAATTGCAAAAAAAGACACTTCAAAATTAAAACAAATGAAGTCTGTGCCAACCCTACTGCTAGAGAGATAGCGAGTCCAACCGGAGTAGCATCCGGTAGAAGCCGCAACATTGGAAATTAGTTAGCGCGACCAGGTTCCGGGTTTGGTGCTCGGGTTGGTAATACGATTTAATTATGATATCACTGCAAGGGATTGGAGTTATGGTCGATAGTGTGATTAGTAACTGGTAGGTTAGATAATTATAGTGGCAGTCTATCAGTTAAAACAATCAAACAATCTATCAAAAATTTATAGGACTGACAGGGCTTATCTAAATATCTGTAGACCATACAAATATTTGTTCTGAGCAGGAATCGAACCCATTACACGCAGCGCAGCAGTCAATCGCTCAACTACTGAACCAGTGCGCTTACCTGTTTGACGCTGTACTGTCCCCTTCTGTACCTCTGGGTAACTATAATTATTATGAAACGTCTTAGAAGATGTATATAGAAAACTAAAAAAAAGCGAGATCCTATAATGTATGTTTGTGAACTAATAGATAGCCTAATAATAAAACAAATATAACTTCATTGTTACCAAGAAAACCCACAACATGTCTCCGAACTAAAAAACAAATAATACAAAGATTAATCTTTTTATCAGAAATCTCGTAGCACAATGCTACGCCGGTGCTACGCCGTAGCAATATTGCTACGAGCTGTGGCAGTTGTTTGTTGACAAAGGATAAATAGAAAATTGCAGTGGATAAAAGAATGGTGACAAATTCTTTGGAAAAATTGCGATTTATTTTAGAGTAAAAACTTATTTATTTAATTTTAACTGTGAGGACTACTGTTAAAGTTTAAGAGTTGTTAGGCTAATATAGACTAATTTAAATATAGACTAATTTGTAAACAAGTTGCCTAAACCTTTATTTCACCCAATTAAATAATGGTATGAAAATATTATCTTACAATATGCATAATAAATGTTTAAAATTCAACATCTGCATAGCCTTTTCCCAACTGTATTGGGGTTGGTTTCCAGTCGAACCAGACGCAGTTGAATATCGGAATTTTATATGGAGCCACTGAATATCAGACCTCCACAACCTAGAAACAGAGTATAATATCACGTTGTAATTTATAATTATTCAGTTATATTCTATCTATCTATTTATGGGAAATATGACGTAGAACTGTCACCACCACCACCATCAGCGAATACTTTTCCCACTGCTGGGACACAGGTCTCCTCTCTGAGAGAGGGAGTGAGCCATAATCCACCATACGGGCCCAGTGCGTATTGGTAGATGTCACATATCTTCGAACTTTTGGTTCTAGGACATGCCGGTTTCCTAACAATGTTTTCCTTCACCGTTTTGAGAGCAGTGGTGATGAAATAAATTACACAAAGTAATGCGCCTGGCGGGGTTTGAACCCACGACCTACTACTCGTAAGTCAGGACCGATACCACTGGGCCATCACTGCTCTCGTAGAACTGTGACCTCTCTTAAAAGCCGTTTAAATATACTGGTGTCGATCTGTTTCCTTGGCAAATTCATGACATAAACATTTATATAAACTACTATATCACGGTTTGCTTCTAAACTTTAAATGTCACTTACGGGATATCTTCCGTGATTAAATATTTGTTTGAGTTCCCGATAGTTCCGTTTTTTAAACCTGACATGAATGCCGTACTATCCAGTACCCTCAGCACGAGTTTTCAGTATTTGAGACGTAAAGTAAAATGGAACTTTAACAATTTCAAGTTGACAATTTTCAAGGAAAAAATTAGTTCCTTCCTCGCACACCAGAGGCGCTGTTCCATTTTTTCATTCAACAAATGCTGTAAATACTGGAAAGTAAAATACTGAAAACTCGTGCTGATGGTACAGATATCCAAAAATTCAGTATTCAATTGATTTAGAACCTAGAATCCCTTACTACTAAATCTGAAATGAGATCAACCAGTTTTACCTTCTATGTACGACTTGAATGCATCTCCGTGTATGTGAAACCACGTAAAGTCTTCCAAGATGTCTGTAATAAATTTTATCCTTTCCTTTTGTCCAGTTGTAAAATTGGAAACGTGGATGTAGAAGATATGGATGTGACATCTATGTGACTATTTAATTAATGACGGCACGTTTGACGTAGTGACTGAGACATTGACAGCTACACTGCATGTTGCAAATTCGATTCCCGCGCTTTTTAAAAAGAGTAACGAAAAAGAATGAAAAGGTTTTTAAAACCCGGTTCTTAAAACCCGGATTTTTTTCCGGGTTTGGGTGTGTTTGAGAGTTAACGAATGAAAGTCAATACTCGTATTTATCTTCCTTTTGTTATTGTACTCTGCATTATTATAAACCTAAATTTTCTAAGTTATCTGTTTCTAAAATTAATTGTTTTTAATTTTAGAAACAGATAATTGTGTTTAACTGACAATTTTAACCTAATTTTAAATGCAGTTTAATTTAAGGCTAGTTAAGTATTAGTTAAAATGTAACGTTTTTATTTTAACGAATAGTGTAAAATGTTAAAATGGCTAAATGGCTAATGTTTAAATGGCTAATGTTATGTTAGTCGGAAAACACGGTTTCCCAGAAAACTCAGTACACAGTATTTCCAAGAAAATCTTACACGAGCATATATCCAGATCAACCACAAGCCACATCCAGCCACTGAACCTCCACGTATATACCAGCCGAAGTAATACGGGCTGCGGTATTGACAATCACTGCGCCGATATTGGTTCCATTGGTCCGTACGAATGTGAACTGTCTTGTGAAGGCAATAAGTCGCTAATTAAAATGTCTGATGCTGCTGCTGTTAGGTCATTAATTAAAATGTAGGGTTTATTCGTTTACAAAAGGTGCAGGTAAAATGTTTGGAATTTAAAGGTGATTTATTTTTTGTGATATTTTATTTTAAATTGTCGTCGGAAATTTCTCGCCGACTGATCGACAGTTCACGTGACCAGAGGCCTGGTTCCTTTTTTGGTCAAAGAATAAGCATTGCCATTCAACGTGGCAATGCTGCCAGTCTTCTGGGCACGTTTCCGGATGACAGCGATGCGGAGGAATACTTTGACGCCTAACTGTCTCTTCGTTTTTATGCTTTTTGTTTTTATTAAAATAGGGTTTTTTATTTTATTTTAGTGTAAGTTTAGTTGGAAATGTATAGTTTTATTTATTTTTAATTTCTAGCTTTAGTTTGTATATATTCTATTTAACTATGTCAGATAAAATAATTGTTTGTACGACGATTCTACCCCAATTGTCGTTATCATCATCATATCCTCCGTAGGAAATCCACTGCTAAACAAACTCCCTTATAGATTTTTAATATGATCGGTTGGAAGCGATTTGCATCCAGCGAGATCCTGTGTTCTTCATCAGATCGTTTTTCCACCTTGTAGGTGGGCGACCCACTCTGCGCTTGCCGCAAGATCTCAATTCTAAAGATTTTCTGGAAGATATTGCTAGTAGCGATAAGACCGGGTCGCAGGACTTATTGGTCGCGGGACTTATTTCTATCACCGTGACCCCGGAACATAAAGGGTTGTTGAAGGACACCGTGGATTTTAGTCAGTACAAGTCTGACAGTCCCTCCCGCCCTGCCCGGGGTTGGAGGACTCATTTGATGATTTTACCACGCTAAAAAAAAAAGCGATAAGACCGCCATTTTAACCATACAATTAGCTTTATTGTAAAACAGTTATTATTCAGTCATAATTATACTACCTATCTATAGATTATACGATCTCTTCTCTACTCTTCAAACATATTTATTCTAGATCCCAATATTCCAAATTCTGAGAAGTTCACCAAAAGACTATAAATCTTTATAAAATTAAATTCTAAATTATTACAGAATCATTAGTTTTCTGAACATTCGTAGAAAACGTTAATGAGATCCTAACTAAACTAATATCCATTCGCAGAGCAAATATTTTTCATTTATTCAGAATTAAAAATTTAAACGAACACGACGGGCCGCGCCGTCGTTGTCGATGGTCCATGATCGGACAGCGAGGCGCCCATTAATCGACGGATCACTAGTAAAAAACATAAAAAACAGTAAGTAGTTTCTCTGTTTCTCACACTTTGTTCATTAAAACACATTGTTGAGTAAGTTCAACGACGATATATTACTAGACTCCTAATATCAGATCCAGATCCAGATCAGCTCCTCATATCAGCGACCGATGTCTGTCAACACATTAAGAAAAAAAGTCTTATATCCGTGTTATTTCGACCACTCTTGTGAGCCGTAAACATATCTTGAGACAGAACAGACCTTGAGTTAGCCAATCACAACGCAGTAACCCGTCCCCCTCGCTTACGTAGTACCTCAGCGAGTTGACAGATTATTTCTTGTTCCTTAGATCGTGCATGCGGAGTCTAGTAATATATCGTCGTTGAGTTAAGTTCAACGCTGAGTTGCATCTATGAGGTCTCAATTTCAGTTGGCAGTCGGTCAATTTAATCAGCGACTATTCGACGAGCCTTCGTTTTTGGGTCACAACTAACGTGCTACGTGCATTTATTTACACATGCTTTACCCACTGTTCGAGCTTGTTTTTTTTTGTCTAAGCTGTTTATGGAAAATGAACCTTAGAACATGACGAGTCTGGGAAAAAATATTTATTGTATTAAAAGTTATAACTTCTCTGATTTTTGAAATTACTATGTACGTAAATCTTAGTAAATCATGTTAAGTTATTTTTAAATACTTTTGTTTTGAATTGATGTCATTGTATAACTTCAGAGTGACTGGATATTTGACTTTATTCATTGTGATTCTAATTGTCAGGGCAATTTGGTGTCAAAGATTTTATACCGGGAGTGGCTCGCTAATTAAAGATATACATTTATAATTTACATTCGGTTTAAACGAATCCACGTGGCTATAAGTTCCATTCAAAGTATACTTGATAACACGGTTTAACCAGAATAAACCGCGTCACATTTTATGCTCGCCTAGTACTCCTATATATGTAACGTAACAAATATAAAGTACAGTATGAAATATAACCAACTACTGCTTTTGACTCTGCTCGAAAAAGGTTAACCCAGGCATGTACTAACTATTTATATAACAAACGAACTCTCAAAACTCTAAATACGAACGCAGGCAACAAATTGAGACTCGTTTAAAACTCAGTAATTTTCCTCCCGACCTTGTTTCAGTAGAAAACGGTCCAACTTTATGAACCATACAGCCTAACATGAACGAGCTACAAAACGACAGGGAGTCAATTCCTGGCTATAGAGATGGTGTCGAATACAAATTTTAAAAGTGGCCATTTCAAATTCGCCATTTGTCGAAGGCTAACGTAAGAGTTCAGTAAAATTTGTCGAAAAAATGACGTCCTTTGAAATTTTTGTCGAGTTCGACACCATCTCTAAAACCGAGAATTGCCCCCCAGTTTTTTTTTTTTTTAACGAAACCTTGGCCATTGTCTTTGATTTCTCCTGTATCGTGGGCACCTAAACATTACTTTTAGGTCACATTTATAACCGTGCGGTTATCAAACCCGCAACACGCTGTGCAACAGTCGATCGCTCGGCCTCTACGCCAACCTTTTACTAAGTAGTTTAAGATTTTATTTATCAACCGTCTCATCTTTTTTTTAAGTCCGATTAATACTGGTTTAAAGTTTCAACCTGTCGGACTACCACAGGTCTAGTCACGTGGTAGTCATAGTGTGTGTGTCCTACTAAATATTGTTGTTGCTATAAATGCACCACGAACATGTTAATAGAACATTAGCTATCAATTAAACTGAATAGCGAATAGTACATTGTTTACCGAGAGGAGAAAGTGACTACCGTCGAGGGTGTCGTTTAAAGTCCGAGGCGTAGCCAAGGACTTTAAAATACCCGAGATCGGGAATCGCACTTTTTCTCGAGTGATACATAGTGCTTTATACTACACCTACGAGAAAAATAAATTACTTTCTACGAAAACTGAATCTTCGAACAACACACAAATTGAAAATGGCGCCAATGGCGTCTGCAATTTTCACATGTTCTTTTTTCAAATTGTTTATCCTGCCGCTGCAGGGTCACACTGCCAGCCCGACACCATCCAACACACAGCTAGTGGCCAGTGTCATTTTGCGAACTTGGAGATAAAAACTCACTGTAAAAACTTTTTTGCTTTTGATATTTAGGTAACCGGCGCATAGTCTTACCCAAAATTAAAAAAGATAAACCACGTAAGAAATGGATTTTAATACACTTTTCTCTCCCGCTCAGATGCGTTTTCTCCCCGCATATTTGGTCGATATGCAATGACGTACTTTCTACCGTACATTTGATAAAGTATAAAAGTACTTTCCAAGCAGGTGTAGTATAAAGATATATTTTCACACATAAAATATATTCTCTATTTGTTTGACTTTACGTCTCTCACTCATGCAAGGCCCACCCGTATATACCAACGTTTCGCACAAAAGAGAAACTTAATGTTAAGTGTTGCGGATTATATGCATGAGTGAACATACGCGGTGCTTGTCAAAAGAATTTTAAGTGAAGCGGAATGTACCGCGGTTATGATAGCGTTTGAATTTCGAATTGTCGGGATTTAAATTTATAAGCGAGCTGGGGTTTATGTTCGGGCATAGGGGCGCTAACTTACTGGTTCTCTAGTTTAGATACAGTTTAGATTTGAGTATTTTAGTTTTATCTTACAAGCTTACATAAAACCCGCGGCGTTGCCTGCGAGTAGCTAGGTAATTATTCGGTGGGAACATCATTTAGGGATAAAAAGTATCCACTCACAAAAAAAAAAAAAAGTATCTACTTGCCACTGTTTTCCTTTTTATGTTAATCCTGGTTTTAATCTATATGTGTACCCAATTTTATCAAATTCCGATTAATTTTTATTGTGACCATAAAATACTAACAAACATCGATCCATCCTCATAAACTTTAGCATTTATTAACAGTACTAGTAAATAATATGGTTTTGATTTTTCAGCGAATTATCTACTTAATTATACTTTTTACAAAATGTTTGTAGCATGCGCAAATGCATTAAATCGTACTTATAGTCATTTTTATGTCCCACTGATGCAATGGTCTCACATAGCCTTCCACTCTTAGACCAATTATAATGCTTAATATTAAATGTTTATCGATTTATCTGCCTGTGTCTCGCCTCAAAAGTAAACGAATTAGGTAACGGAAACAAAATAGGAACACCGATAGAATATGACCTAGGTTTAAATTATTTTCCTTATCAAGGGTCACATCACCTGTTAATGCGAGCAAATGTTTGTAAATACATACATAACATTAGACATAAAACAACATACAATGAGCACCTTTAACTTGACGTGGTTATTGACGTTTTGACGACTAAAAAAATTAAGCTAGTACGCATAACGTACAAATATAAATCTATACTAATATTATAAAGAGGAAAACTTTGTTTGTTTGTTTGTTTGGTTGTAATGAATAGGCTCAAAAACTACTGGACCGATTTCAAAAATTCTTTCACTATTCGAAAGCTACATTATTGGTGTGATAGCAAAAATTGTTCCACGTTATGAGCATTTTTTGCTGAGAGAATTAGTTTGAAGATCTGGAACACCTGATGTGGAACTCCAAGAGCCCAGCTACACTATAACATATACAGGAATAACGTCTCAGCAAAGTTGTTCGGCCTGATGAGCACTCTCTGTGGACATATAAAAATTGAAGATCTGGAACACCTGATGTGGAACTCCAAGAGCCCAGCTACACTATAACATATACAGGAATGACGTCTTAGCAAGAGTTGTTCAGCGTGATGAGCACTCTCTGTTGACGTATAAAAATTGAAGATCTAGAACACTTAATGTGGAACTCCAAGAGCCCAGCTACCCCGCGGTGGTGGACGCCCACGGCGTTGGACGTCACAAGACGATCTCCGGCCACTGTAGGCGCGGGCATGCGGGTGGCGAGTAAAGGGCACTCACACACTCGCCGTCCGACCATGGACGGCGCGTCGTGTTAGCATAATGACGGGGCCGGTCTCAGAGGGCTAAAGCCTGCCGGGGTCTTATACCATCATCGTTACCCCGTAACATAAAGGGCTATTGAAGGACACCGAGGATTTTAGTCAGTACAAGTCTGACGGTCCCTCCTGCCCTGCCAGGGGTGGGAGGACTCATTTGATGATTTACCACGAAAAAAAAGAGCCCAGCCACACTATAACATGTTTTTTTTCAACTGGGCGTGGATGACTATCTTCGAAACTATGAGGAATATCGAAAATGTTGAAGACTCCTTTCAACAATTCTGGGAAGTAATCATATACGGCAAACTTAAGAAAAACGTATAATTGAAAAAAAACTGATCAATCTTCAAGGCGATGACTGTATTCGAAACTTAAGTTAAAAACCTTTTCTTCTTTGAAATCACGCTTATTTTTGTTCAACTCAACGCCCAGATGAAAAATTCAACCTGTATAGGAATGACGTCTTAGTTTTTACCCGGGCTCTTGGAGTTGGGTATCAGACTTTTCAGATCTTCGATTTTGCCGACACATCGACCCCAGTGTGCTGGCATAAGCAACAAGATCCGCGTACGAAGTCGCGGGCAGAAGCTAGTCTATACATATAATAAAACTGTAGAAAAAATATTTTTGTACATTAAATAAAAACTCAAAAAATATAGCCAGGGTATTAAAGGACAACCAATAGAATCCATTTCTAGCATTTTTAGAATTTTTGTCTGTTTGTCTGTGTATTCGTCCAGGTATCACGTAAAATATACGAAATTAATGTAGATAACTTTTATACACATTGGAATCGGTTCAGTCTATCAAAAGATATTTGAATTTAAAGTGTTTCAGAAGTTTCTTTGGTCTCACACATTGATTTCGTACGTCAGTCGCGCGATCTAACTTCGAATAGAAAAACTAGATTATTCAAATAACTGGAATGGACTGGAATGGACTGGAATGGACTGGAACGGACTGGAACGGACTGGAACGGACTGGAACGGACTGGAACGGACTGGAATGGACTGGAACGGACTGGAACGGACTGGAACGGACTGGAACGGACTGGAACGGACTGGAACGGACTGGAACGGACTGGAACGGACTGAAACGGACTGGAACGGACAGGAACGGACTGGAACGGACTGGAACGGACTGGAACGGACTGGAACGGACTGGAACGGACTGGAACGGACTGGAACGGACTGGAACGGACTGGAACGGACTGGAACGGACTGGAACGGACTGGAACGGACTGGAACGGACTGGAACGGACTGGAACGGACTGGAACGGACTGGAACGGACTGGAACGTACTGGAACGGACTGGAACGGACTGGAACGGACTGGAACGGACTGGAATGGACTGGCCTGAATTAAGCGCTTAGAACTAAAAAATACATTGTTCAATTCCGACATCCACGCGAACGAAGTTGCGGGCACAGCTAGTAAACAAATAAAATAGTATTAGCTTTGAATCTATAAAAAAAAGTATTTAAGTTCCTTTAAAAAACCCTTTAAAAGCTCTTTTTTATGTCTGTGTAGACAGATTTTAGAGGTTAGTTAAAAAAATACCGCAAACTTTCAAACAAGAGGTTTTATTATGAAAACTGCCAACATTTTTTGTACGTCTTAAAATTTCCTCTTGACTTCAACATTAATGGTCAACTTTGAAGTTTGAGAGTGGATTTTTATGAAAGTAATAAAACTTAAAATAAACCTTAATAATAAAATAACTAGCTTCTGACAGCGGATTTGCCCATTACTATTTTCTCCGTTCAAGATTTATGCAAAAAGAGGCTCATTTGATTCCCAAGCTAAAAATGAAAATTAAACTGTTTTTCCCTGTATTCGACGGGCTTGTTGGTCTAGTGGTTAGTGACCCTGACTGCTATGCCGGGGGTCGTGGGTTCGATTCCCACCCAGGACAAATGTCTGTGTGATGAACATGATCATTTGTTCTGTGTCTGGGTGTAATTTATCTATAATATGTATGTATTTAGAAATATAAGTATGTTTGTCAGTTGTCTAGTACCCATAACGCAAGCTCTGCTTAGCTTGGGATTAGATAGCTTTGTGTGATAGTCGTGGAATATTATTATATACTAAACCAAGGCTTCAAACAGTAAATAAAATAAGTTTACGTAACATTGTTTACTGCTTAAAATCAATAAAGACGAAATATAATAAAATTAAGTTTATTTTACGTTCGGCCATTACCAAAGGTTTACAACCTCTGGTCACGGATATACTCAAACGTAAACATTAAACGTCTAATAAATAAACATTTAATTTGTTCGTTTAAATTTTCATTACCTGGTCTGGTAATTTTATCGACGTATTCAAGAAAATTATTTTTCAAATTGAATATACAGGGTGAATTTTTCAACTGGGCGTGGATGGCTACTTTCGAAACTATGAGGAATATCGAAAAACGTTGAAAGGAGTCTCGAGGCCGATTTTGACGAAAACTAAAACTGCATCATTGGATTTTAGAAAAATCAAAAATCCCGGTCAGGAATCGAACCCGCTGATTTTGGAAAAAAAATCAAACCCTGTATTATTATACCGTTCGATAGTGTTGCTAATAAGGATCAAATTCTAGGAAGTAATCATATACGGCAAACTTAAGGAAAACGTATAATTACAAAAAAAATGATTAATCTACAAGGCAAAGATGTATACTGAAACATAAGTTACCGTTTCTTCTTTAAAATAATGCTATTTTTAGTTCAACTCAATAATGTCGTATGGCGAAATACAGTGGCATTGTTATAACGTCAAATCCAGTGAGACATTGAAAACAATGGAATTTTATATTTCGAATAAATTATGGCTCAGTAGATGTAAAGTATCATGGAAAAATAGCAATTTTATAAAAATCAGCCATTTCCTTAAGTTTGCCGTATATGATTACTTCCCAGAATTTGATCCTTATTAGCAACACTATCGAACGGTGTAATAATACAGGGTGTGATTTTTTTTCTAAAATGAGCGGGTTCGATTCCTGGCCAGGATTTTAGATTTTTCTAAAATCCAATGATGCAGTTTTAGTTTTCGTCAAAATCGGCCTCGAGACTCCTTTCAACGTTTTTCGATTTTCCTCATAGTTTCGAAAGTAGCCATCCACGCCCAGTTGAAAAATTCACCCTGTATAAATCGGTAAAGGAAATTACGTCGAACGATGAAATTTCAATTTATTTGGTTCTTTGAAATTGATTTTAGGGGTTAGCACACTCGGTTGCGGGACTTATTTATATCACCGTGACCCCGGAACATAAAGGGCTATTGAAGGACACCGTGGATTTTAGTCAGTACAAGTCTGACAGTCCCTCCCACCCTGCCCAGGGTGGGAGGACTCATTTGATGATTTTACCACGATAAAAAAAAAGGTTTTAGCACAGACTTTCCTTGTAAAAGCGAAAATATTATTTTTACTTTTAATATTTTGTTCTTTAATCTTAATGTATTAAAATCACGTGTGTACGCATTTAACATATTTATACATGCTGACATCTGAAATCGCACAACCAATTTCATAGCATTTATTTAATGTGAAAACAGGCTTTAGAACCTATAAGTGACAGGAAACTTGGAGGGACTGTCAGACTCGTACTGACTAAAATCCATGATGTTCCTTTAATACCTAGCTTTTTGTAGGATGAAATTTTTATCAGTAGTAAAAGGCTATAGCCCTTTACGTTCCAGGTTTACGGCTACCTGATAAAACAATCCCGCGACCACGGTAAGCTTAGTTCTCTAAGCGCAGTAAATATTTTAAGTATGCTGTAAATAAAATACAGAAGTCTTCAGTACCCTTAGCACGAGTTTTCAGTATTTGAGACGTAAAGTAAACTGGAACTTTGACAATTTCAAATTGACAATTTTCAAGGAAAAAATTAGTTCCTTCTTCACACACTAGACACGCTGTTCTATTTTTTTTTTCATACAAGAAACGTTGTAAATACTATAAAGTGTAAGAGTGAAAAGTCGTACTAAGGGTACAGAACGATTACAATGTATCAATATCAATTATGTTATAAAAATATTGCAAATCATTTTTAAAAAGCGTAAGTATGGAGTTTCTTGCCCATTCTTCTTCATACAACCTACCTTTGCGAATGGGTGTAGAATCATTCCCATCTCATCCCATTTCCTATAATTTTAATAATCGACGTTTAAAAGTGCCCCTTTGATGGCCTAATTGAAATAAATGATTTAACTTCGACTTTGTCTCACTTTGTTCCGTTCAAACACAAGACACATCTATTTTCAACAACATCTAAGACAACGTTAAATACTTATAGGTAAACATAATACAAGTATACATATAGGTGGTTTGACATTCAAGTTACTTGATCGCCTGTCACCTCCTAGTTCCCCTTTGTAACTTCCAAATACCAATTTAGAAACTGACAGGTACACTACAGAAGTGACATGTCACGGGAAATATCTGTCACTTTCTACCCGTGTTACTTACGCTTGTGTCGTAAATGTGTTTATGGCTTTATTTTTTAGGACTTTTTATTGGTTATGGTATGAAAGTTTTCGGTTATGTTTATTGGATCAGGAAAAGTTTTATGTAGTTATTTTATGGTAGGTAGATGGGAGTGGATGTACGTGAGGAGACTTTTTTCAAAGATAAATTGACCTTAGTAGTTCTGTGGTCACCAGGATAGAAACAGCACAATATAAGACCTTACCAATATAAGTAAAAAAACACGAATGTGTACCATAAGGGATCGGTATATGAATGAAATAATTAATTTTATAATAAACTAGCGGCCCGTCCCGCTTCGCACGGTTGGAGGTCCTCTAAAACCCGGTCCCAATGGTTGCAAACACAACAAAAAAAGAATTATCCTAATAGTTCCAGCCGTTTCCGAGTTATGGGCTTAGCAACATATTTTGCGATCTATTTTTATATTCTAATAGAGATAGAAGAAGATAACAAAAGATAAAAATACATTTTCATCCCCCCATCTCGGAAAGGGTACTTTTGCTCTTCGATATCTGACCGTAAAAGCCGTTTTTATCCTCAAGTGAGTAAAAGCCGTTTTTATCCTCTAGTGAATAAAGTAAATTTGAATTTAGAACATCGTATGAACAAAAGAGTAGCAGCAGTAATGGCGGCCGGTGACCGCAACAGCTGATCGCTTGCTGTGGTGCCCGCTTGACGTTCGAAGGTTGCCGAGGAAACAAATTCTATTTTTAAAATTTGATGTGGTAACATCAAATCTCGCCTTAGGTGGGAAAGCAGAGTACGCTCCGCGGGTGTAAGGCTGCGTTGCCTTGGGCTAACTTGAATCCCTCGCTTCACTAAGGATTTTTAACTTTATTCCCTCGTTTCTTTCGGGTATTAACACTTGAACCTCCTCGCTGCGCTACGGACGGAGGTTCACCCCCAGAATCCTTAGTATCGCTTCGGAATTCAATACGCCTCCCTTGGAGCGTAATCTACAATTATTTTGTTAAAATCTCAGACACGGAACATTCTTGGCTCAGTACTTTGTTTTACCTTTTTTATTTGCTTTGTGCGGTTTTTCTTTTACGTCTTATTGTTATGTTATGACAAACCAAGATAAAAATAAGTAAGTAAGTATTTGTTTTAATTTAAAAATTATTCTGTTCTATAATAATGTCTTAGTTAATACCTAAACTGAAATAAAAGCCTATCTTGTGTTTGTACAATGTACATCTGTTTTTATTTGTTTTGCATTTAGTCATTTCCTCGCTGAGGTGGGATGAAAAGTTACGTGTTGCACTCGAGTGCAAAGATTTTTCACCTTGTGCTCTTTTGATTCCTTCGCTATCGCTCATGATTCTAATTTTGAATCACTCGTTGCACTCGTGATTCAATTTTAGAATCATTCGCTTGCTCGGTCATCAAAATTGAGCACGCGGTTAAAAATCAACTTTGCACTCTTGTATAACAAATAACTATTTTTCACTCGTAGATTCTGGACAACCTACTTTTTCTTTTTCATTTCAAACTAATCTGAGCGACTTGATTCAGCCAGTATTAAAAAAAAACAGCTATATTAAGGTTTGTTCACCAATAAAGCCTTCACAGTACCTACTTTACCAAAAATAATTTTCTACCAGCATTCTGCCTAAATAAAAATTCAACAATACCAGTCATATTAAAAAAGAATTTAATAATAATAAACAAATAAATAACGCGGGTCCCATCTGTCAGGCAAGCCGCTAATTTCACCCTCACTTTTCAACATTAATTTAAACGTCAGTTTTGGAACATTAATTTTATGTCGGTCTGTGTTACGACAGCTTTTCAAGACACTACGTTTATTAGCTTTCTTATTACAATTCTTCTTTTTGGTAGCTAAATGGATAATTTGGGAAAAGAAATAGATTAACTTCATAGGTTTGAGAAAAATAATATTTTCATACCAAAGAATCTCTTCACAGTTTTTTTTAGATGATTTTCATAATTTGATTGCACGTTTGGCGCAGTGGCTGAGTGACTGGCTGTGTGTTCTATTGCCGCACGGAACAAATATTTGTATAATCCACAAGTAGGTCTGGGAGTCTGATGTGAGTTTAAATGTATGTAGACGAAACCACGAGCAAGAGAAATGCCTAGTGTGGGGAAACGATTTTAGATAACTAAGAAATAATAAATAAATAAATTTTAGTACTGTTATCTTCAAAGTGAGGTGAGTAGAACTTGATATACGATCAAGTTCCCGTGTCTATCTTGCATCTTTAGTTTCTCAGCTATGAGACAAAAATAAAATACCGCTTAAACATATTAGATGTGGAACATAAAAAACACTTGTTGATTAAACAATAAAAAAAGAAATATTTTATTACTATCTTTCTGTCCTGATAATCCAGTAGCAACATCTAAAATAACATGCACCTAACGACAAATAACTAAATACGTATTAATTTTATTCCTAAAAAGTTCATTAATAGTAATTTAAGAGATACAAAGTCTGAATGCATTATTCTTCGTACATAAGCCTATGGTTTCTTTAAGGACTTCAGTCGTAGCGTGGACTTTACTACGAGTGACTGGTCAACAAAACATCCATTTGTCAAAATCAGTCCAGTAGATTAGATAGACAACATCGAGAGACACACATCGTTAACATGCCAAACGTAACATTGGCGCGGTCAATTGCCTCCACTAGTCCGATCGTATCATTAATCATATCCTAGTCTTTCTGGACTCCTGGTACTTGTTAAACTAATAACATAAACAATAACAGAGGGCGGTAAATACCTTTATTTGTATTTAATTTTTGTTGTAAATATTAATTTTGGAAATCAATAATTTTGTAATTAAATTCTACTTTATTATTTATTTAATTTACTGGTATGGGCATCTCGCCTGAAATAAATCTTATTTTATTTTATTTTTAATTAAAATATTTCATTTGGTTATTGCTATCTAGCTATAATTAAAGGTTTATTGAAGGTTTTCGAAAAAAATGTTAAGGTTAATTGTAGTCCTTATTCAATTTCTGAGTACTTCGCTTGAAGTAAATTAAGTCTTGCCTTTTATAGTATAAATGGCTAAAAGAGTGTTCTTTTTCGCGTTGAATATAAGTCGACTTGCTATCAATCATGCGGGGTATTACAACGTATTAAAACCAGGCTTATTCCGGCGAGTGAAAGTGACAGAGCTATACAAGTCGTCGAGCGCCATCTCGTTCACTCACTGGAACAAGCCTGGTTATAAGACGTTGTAATACCCCCCCATGTTCAACAGACCACACGTCTGTGATTTACTTTGACCGACACCGGCCAGAGACCCTTGCACGCTGTTTCACGTTTTCGTGCCATTAGCGGGAACTTAGACGTTAATTTGATGGAAAAAATTCGATCCTCGTGCCTACACTAGAAGCTATTTAATTTTACATACAAAAAATATTATGCTTTTTGATGTACGATGGGTTTACTTCTGACCTTAGTCTAAGTCAGTAGTGACAAAGAGAAGATCAATGATGAAGCGAGCTTACCCAGAAGAAGCCTGTTCATTCCGATTTTGAACAGATCAGGGTTGTATGCCTTCGGTTCGTAAAAAGAGGCAAAATCGGGCCCATTTTCAAATTCCATGTCTAGTTCTAATTTAATCATGATGTAAAACCCTTTATGAAAATATGTTTGACCATTATGAAAATCGAACTTAATAATCAGCAGTCGCACTTGCCATCAGCAAATCAAGGAGATTTATGAAAAAATATATAATTAAAAAATACTTCTTAACACTGCAGCCACAAACTCGAAAAAAATGCACACTCACTTCATATTATAATCACCCTCGTATACGAACAAAAACGCGACCCAATTTGTAAGAGCAAGTGCAAACACGACCTTATTACCATAATCCATAAAGTCTACGTTGAGGAAAAACATCAACTCCTTAACTCATTCCTTTTGTCAAAGGATTTATTTGTTAAACCTGTGTAATTGTAATTTATTTCGTTTGCTTTGAGGTTATTAAATAAGAGGGAATTTTATAAGAGTTTGTTTAGGATAAAATCAGAAATGGAAAAATTTAACTGAACTAGTGGAACTGACATAACCGACTGACTGAAAAAGAGTGTCCATGGAGTTTCTTGCCCATTCTTCTCCATAGAGATCTAAGCTTTGGAATAGGCATTTAGAGTACTTTCACAGTTTTTATGTTTTGTGACTGGGACTGTAGCAACATAACTATTTTTGAACTAAGTATTTTGAAGTTTGCCTCGTCCAGATATGTGGCGCGAGCATTAGTGGCCTTTTTGTTTTTAGGGGTAATCCCTTAAAAGCCTATGCCTTTGGGGATAACATTGGAAATAGGATTTTCACTTCTCTAAAATGAACTTGGTAGTAATAAATACGTATGTGCAAAGGTAATTTTCACAATTGTCCTTAAATTGCTGTAATTGGTTGTTCACACAGCCGTTGTAATTTAATAAATAAATAAATAAAAGCGTTTTCCATGCTACATTTCATTTGTTAACAGAAGTTCTCAGCTCAATATAAAATTCAATGCATCAACAGAGCATACAAATTATTTCAAAAAGTTCCGTAGTAGTTACTACAATTAATTTTGCCTCGTTTATAGAGTTCTTCATATAAATTCTTGGTTCGACTGAATTTTTATAAGGTTTTAGGTTCCGCTTGTTAGTGAAATATATCTACTAAACTTTGAAATCAGGTAGTTTATGAGCTTGCTTTACACAACATAAGTGGACTAAGGATTAGCCGTGGCCTTGGAATGTAAACGGCTATTGAAGGACACCGTCGATATTAGTCAGTACCTACAAGTCTGACGCATTGTCTGGTGGGACTCATTTGATGATTTTACCATGTTAAAAAAAACTTTAAGAATCAACCTGCATGGCTATATTATTAGATACAAACGAGCTGCTTCCTTACAGTTTGTTCAAAAACCTTGTCACTGTAAGCCTTGGTGAATGGATAGATCAAATAATTATATAGAATAGTAAGTAGCACGCTACGAGACGCCACTCATAGCGAATACGTAAGCAAAAGTAAGGGTTGAAGTGTGGGAGTGGGAAGTTTTAGTGAGCGTAGTCAATCTCTAATTCCTGAACGGGTCATAAAAGATACCTATTCGCTCATAAAAGGTTCATCTAATGCGAAAATATCTTTTCACATAGTAGTTCAGACAAAGCATAAGAGAAAATTATTTACACAATACGAATTTAAATTTTACATCTTCATACAAGTAAGTCCACTAAAATAATTTACACCGTCCGGCTTCCTAGTTAATGTGTGGCGGACGCCATTGTAAGGCTTTCAATTTGAAGCCGGGCTTCGAAAATAAAGTTGCAGTTTCATTGTTTCCCTGCGGTGTGCGGTATGAATGCAGTCATTCGAATGAATGGGAGTGAACGTATGAATGTAATTGTTTTACAAGTCTTTGTACTCTTGGAATATTATATTGTTCGTGTTGGTTTGTGATATTGTGCTGGAAAAGTTAGGTAAAAACTAGGCGAGATTCTTATGTGTACAAAAAAAAAAGAGTACGTATGCTTAGATGGTCTTAGGGGGTCTACTTTCGAAGTCCGGAAACGAAGACGAAATATATGAAATTTCAAATGTGGACGGATAATACCGCCGCTACTGAAGTCCTTTTGGCGCAGCACTAGTGTCTATTTGTCAGTACATCAAATTGCACTTAAGAAGTTGTACCACGAGTTCTTCGCAGGTCATGAGCAGCGGTGCAGAAAACTAAGGAGCTATCTCTCAAATGCACTGACCATATTGGTGAGGTGCTTCAGAAAAGTCAGATGTGTAGTACTCGCAATCGGCGTGCTTATATGACCAGGTGTATGAATGTGGATGAGGTAAAAATAAAAAGAACTGTAAATGTAAGGATCAGCAGGAGGTTTTCTGTAGTTTCTGACTACCCCCATGGCAAGAAAAGCGTGATTTTATGTATGTATGCAAGTATTTGCTGCAGTACCTGCACATCTACTTTACCAGGAGAGCAGAGATGCAAAGTAATGTAAACTAGAATAAATCAGTCTCCCGTCAGTCTCACTGCAAGTAGCAATACGTAAAGTGTAAGCCTTTCTTCTGAATTGCAAAGAGGAGTGATTGCATACAACGTGCGCTACTTCCTAGTTTCCTGGTACTACAAGATATTTTCGTAGAAATGCGGGCGATGGAAAAGTTTATTTTAGGGTTCTGTAGACAAAGGTTTTTTTTTAATTTTCTCATGCATAGCTGTCCACACATCTGTCACTAATCAAAGTATTCTTTTGTAAGTATTAAGAAATATTTATAAGAAATATTTTGGCAATTTATTAGTTTTGCAACGTTATTCATACCTACAAACCCATTGTTATTCAGAACTGTCAAGTAACTGAAATATTTAAACATAACAAAACCTATGAATACAATTTTCGTATCTTACTCAAACTATCAAAAGTTATCTTCATAACAATAAACCAAGAGTTCTAAAAAAAGCTATGTTTTGGGTAAACAGAATTTACCATCAAGATATACCATCAGATATGGTTACATAATATAAATGATCAAACACAATCATATACATATATGAATAACTTTTTTTAAACTAAGGAAAACTAACACAATCTCTAAAACAGAAACAATAGACGCAAGGAAAACGTATAAGACAGCGAGAACAGTAAGTATACCTCTCAACACATTAATGAATGCCCAAAGCCTTGGCCGGCCGTCTAGAGAGCCCGGTACCACGTGGAAAGGCCGAAAAGCTACGGAACCTTGGCCTCTCAGACAAAAGAGAGCTATTTTAGGTTCAGACACAGATCTGTCACTTGTTTGGAGTCAAGGTTCCTTCAGTTAAAATGGAGTCCATGTGTTCGTTGGCTGCCATTTATTCTGTTTTCAAACGTTCTATGTACTTTATTCTGAGATAAAATGGTACTAGGATAAGAAACAATGTTTTAGATTAGCTATTAATATGTCCTTGTACATATATTATGAGATGGAGGTCCAATTACTTTCTGAAAACCCTTTTTTTTGTATACCCATGTATACCGATTTAAATTGTATACCCATGTAAAATAATCCAATAAGTAGAATAAAACTTCTGATATTTTTCTAGAGATCACGTGGTTTCTAAAAGCTAAGTAATACATTGTTATTGTGAAAATGGTGTAACTATCCCTATTAGTTACGAGTAGGTACAACACTAAATATGAAATCATTTTGTTTTACTTTTACGTCTACCCGTAGACATGTTGGAAGTTAAAAAACCGACTACGTTTAAGTTATTTTCATGTAACTGTTTGCTAAAACAATAACTAGTTCAATACTAGCTATAGTCATTTTTAGAATTTAATAATATTTCGTTTTCAACTCGCAACGCAACCGATTTTCTACAAGAAAAAAAAATGTATGTGCCAACACGTGCCAAACATATTAGGCCAGATATACACAGTACATTACACGAAGTGTTTGTCACATATTGTTGCTATGTAAACAAAGCTTAAGAGCTTAATCATGTTGCGACCCGTAGACCGGTGACATGTCAGAAAAAGTAATTTATCATTTCGATTAAAAGTGAATTTCAATATTTGCTGGTTCGTTATTTTTCATCGTATCATGGTGTTTTTTATAAGGCTATTGAAAAATAATAGCAATGGCAATTTCATTTATTGAGATGAGATTTTCGAGAAACGGAGTCCTACCACCCGGGCCAAGACGGGGGTCTGTCAGACTTGTACTGAGTAAAATCTACGGTGTTCTTCGATAGCTCTTTACGTTCCGAAAACACGGTTACGGATTTGGCAAACTGAGGCCTTAGCACAAGTTTTCCGTCTGTTACCGTACAGCGTACTTTAAGTATTATGACTTTAATAGTAAAATAATTACCGGCTATTGCGAGTTCCGTGCTATCTATAAAAACGGCAAAAATCGTGTCTGTTGTATGAGAAACTCCTTAAATATTAACTTTTTAATTTTTTTGTTTTTTTTTTTAATTTATTTTTAGGTAACTTTTTAACATCACAGGTTTTGGATTTGTTGTTATAGCGGCAACAGAAATACTTATTTAAATCATTTGTAAAAACTTCAACTGTATAATGTTCATGAGTTACAGCTTGGTGACAGGCGGACAGATAGGTCGTCAAGCAGACAGACAGTGGAATCTTAGTGATAGGATAGGATAAAACAGGACGTTTTTACCTTACGGATACGGATCCCTAAGTTTATCTGCTGTATGAACAAGGAACTATTTTTTTCTATCAAATTAACGTCAAACTCTCGACGTTTAAAAAATGCCAGTCTTTCGTTAAAAAAATCGTACTTATTATTTAAAATGCGAAAGGGAGTTTGTTTGTTACACGAAACACTCGTGATACTGCCTAGATATACCAGTGTAAAATATAAAATTCAATAGCAAGCAACAGCTCCGACAATGAAATTCCAAGTTGGTAGTAATCGACTCTGAAATCTCTTCGGAGCGACGTTCCCGCATCGCTAGTGCTCCTATAAATAATGTACTGCAGTCTTATGAGATCCTAGTACAGGAGGGGTGTGATTAAATGTTTGCTGGTATTTATGTACTAGAGAATATACTAACATCTACTCGTATTTATTAATTTAAAGGAGAGCATAGAAAGAAAGAGATAGAAAAAACAAGCATTTAGACAAAAAATCTATCTCATTTAATCCTTTTCAAATTATTTTCTTTTTCTGTGCTCTTGTAAATGTACCCATCCATCACACATACGTTTAGTGCAGGCCGCAGAAGGAATTTTGTTTGCAAAATATGAGGACCGCAATCTGTTTTATGAAGTATGCAAATGGGTTCTAGGACTATTTAAAAATGCATGTTGCCAGTGTCTGGAGTGGTCCAGAAATTTGTAAAATACTACCGCACTACACGTAGTAAAATCCTTCCCTTAAAACTTAATCACCCCTTTTCACCAATTTAGGGGGCGATTTTTGAAAACCCAAAAACACGTGTTTCATTATTTTTAATCTAACTTCCATATACCAGGTTTCAGATTCATCGGTTAGCACGCTATGATTTTTCTATACAAACTTTAACATCGTCTAGAGTATCATTGGAGGGTAGTTTAAAAAAACTAATAATGCCCATTGTCACCTCCTTAAAGGTGAAATCCTTTCTGGGTGCTCACCTACATGATAAATTGCAACTACCATCCAAAATGCAGGTTACACTTATACCGCTTTAAAATCCTTCCCTTTAAACTTGAATACCCCTTTTCACTAACTTTGGGGGAGATTTTTGAAAAATCCAAAAACACGTGTTTGATAATTTCTGTTTTCTTATATAAATACTGATTTTCAAAGTAATCGGATCACGCGTTATAATTTTTCCATACAAACTTTAACATCGATTAGATCACTAATGGAGGGTAGTTTAAAAAAAATAAAAGTGCCAATATATTTTATTTACTTGTGTTCTTATTCATGACTAGTTTCAAATGTTTAAACCCAAGGAATAGGATTTTTGATACAGTAGTTTTCACCCCTTTTCACACCTTTAGAGGACGATTTTCACAAAATCCCGTCTTTACGCCCCTCTAAATGGTAACTATTGTCCAAAACCCAAGTTTCTACGTTTAGCTATTTCGGCTGTAGGCGAGTCGTACGACCATACCCAGTTCTTTTAAATATATAGATAATTATGGATTAATATGTTTTTCTACTATATTTTCCAATCATTTTATCAAGATCTCGTCATAATAAAGTATAATCAGTATGTAATTCCATATCCTATGAAATTTATTCAGATCAAAACCCACAAATATCAACGTTTTATTGATCTGAGACGCAAGGTGCGAATTTTTTTTTTGGGCCACGATAATTGTTGGCAACATCGAAAATATATATCTTGACAATCCTAAAAATATATTAAAAAACTCAAAACTCGGTCCTCATATTTTGTATACGGATGTCTTCTACGCCGCCTGGTCTAGTTGGTATTATACCACACCGGCTATCAAAGTTGGTAACAACGTCCATGAATCGCTAGTGCTCATACATAATGCGCTGCAGTCTTATGAGAGCCTGGTACCGGTGGGATGCGATTAAATGTTGCTAAAGATTTTATGAACAGGAAAATGTAATATTATTATGATCATGTTATTAAAGTGATTAAGAAAATTGCCTTTGATTTTGGTAGGTAGGTACAGAAAATTTGTGCATGAATAAGTGGACATCGTAAATGAACCTAAACTACACATGGAACCATATTGTCAGGGTGTAATTAAAATGTTTAGGAAATCTACAAAAATGTACAGAAGAAAATAATGATTAGTTGGTTACTTAATATACCCTCAAATTAATCTTTGGCGACTTTCTCACGAAGTACCGACAACAATTTAGTACCTACTTGATATTTTCTATTTTGATTGTTTAATGTATAACTAGTAGATAACGAAACAAACATAATTATACTTAGTTTTACAATTATAACGTAGAATAGTAACATCAACACAACTTTCTTAGAAATGAACATCATAAAAAGATAATTTGCGCCACCAGTTACTTTCCCGTAGACTCACGTAGAGCTATGTAGTGTTGTTGCTATAAATAATGTACAGCGTCATTATGGACTCCTGGTACCAGCAGGGCATGATTAAAGGTTTCATTTTCATACAACCACAAAATTAAAGGGGGAACTTTATTAAAAGGTGGATACACTATTTTCTATTTATTCTTACATTACATAAGCTAGCTACCTTTCACTTAATAATTTCAAAATAGGACAATTGACGCAGTAAGAAGACAAATTGTGCTGATCTATGAACTTTACTAAGCTCGTACTTTAACTTTGCATTATTCACACAACTGTCAAACTTCGAGCACATCTGTCAAACTACGAGTGCAAGACAGGGTCAAAAATCATTTCTAAGCTTTAGCAAAAGTAGAGATTTTATGATTTTGTACGTTCTTAATTAAAATTTTAGAGGTTAGATAGGAACTACAAAATTCGAGTTTCATAATCATCACTAACTAAGCCTTTTCCCATCTTTTTTGATGTTAGCTTTCAGGTGTAACGTATACAGTTGAATATCAGTACTTTAAATTAAGCGACTACGATTCCACAACCCAGTAACTGGGTACTACGATACTCCCAAGTAACACTGGTTGCCAGACTTTTGAGCTTCTGACTTACTGTACCAACTGTCAAAGATCTAATAAATTACATTTCATTTTAGATTATAGAGCAACATCTTTATTAATGTATAAGTATTCCTTTTTACTTCATCTTTATTCACATGACCTACAATATTAAAGTAAACCAAATAATTAATAAATCACAGACTTCATTACAAAATTCGTGTCCAAATCAAAGCACTGTATACGTAATGATTTAATTATAATGGACGTAATAGGAATATTAATTCATTTAATTAATCTAATTTAGACGCATGAGAGGACACAGTGTGTCCCACAAATCACAATTTTGTGTGGATAAATTATGATTAAGCAATGTCCCAAACAATGTACATTGAATAAATAATGAGTACACCTTTTTTATCGTGGTAAAATCATCAAATGAGTCCTCCCGACTGAGCGGTCCACGGAGCTTCTTCAATAACACTTTACATTCTAGGATCACGATTATCTGTTAAGACATTCACGCGATCTTTTTGTCTATACCCACTGATATACTTCATCTTAACTTGGGGTCGCGGGACTGTGCAGGTTAAAGAACTGGAACTTAAAGAGCAATTGAAGGAACTTCTTGTTGCGATTTCCAGCCGCCGCGCACCGAAGACAATGCGGACGATGAGTAATGGATGACTCGCCATCCGATCATGAACCATGCCCGGGTTGACAGCGCGTTGTGTTCCACGCGCGCCTTGAAATGCTATCAATAATCTGAATCTGCCCGCTTTAGAGGCCTGCCGGGGTCGCGGTACTGTCTCATCAGGTTACCGTTACCCTGGAACATAACGGACTATTTAAGGTTCACCATGGAATTTTGTCACCATTAGTCTGACAGTCCCTTCTAATCCATCCAGGGTGGGGCGCTCGTTTGATGATTAGACCACTTAAAAAAGAAACCCTCACACTTAGTTTTATTCAAGTTTTTTGTTTCTTTACAGTTAATTCAATTAAGACCCCGATTCACGGGACCACTTAGGCTTAAAAAGGTGAGTACTTAAAACAAATTTAATGTATTTACATAATTCTTTTTTTTAAATTTCAATTAACAGTTTCTGAAGACCGGCCAAGGTCAGATCAAACATTTATTACAAGGTTTCGTTTATGAGAACCTTTTGCTTAAAGCTTTTTATTTTATTCATGGTAGATTCATTTTGAGACTGAAATCACTAATTAAAACAATTTTATATTAATTTATACTACTTCATAGCCATATATACTAGCTGCTTCTAGCGGTTTGGTTTTTCAAAGTCAAAGCAAATGTTTTTATTTCACATAAGCCCATGAGGGCACTTATAAAACGTCGACAACAGGGGCTCGGTTCGGGTTGGTCGATTCCATGGAGAAGAACCGGCAAGAAACTCCATGGTTACTCTTTTAAAAATATGGTATGTTACAAGCTGTTTGTTACAATTTTTGAATAGTTACTATTCGCTAAAACTCAGAAATTATCCCATGGGAACATAAAATCGGTATGGAAACTATCCTATGTTTTAATTTAATTCACGTTATAAACTATCTATTACTTACCACAAAAAGTTAAACATCTGTTGAACACTTGTAAAAAAAAAGTGAAACTGCAAAACGACCCATATATCAACGTCAAATGCCGTTTTGCAGTTGACACTTGTCTGATTTGCCGAAAGATTAACAAACATTCCTATACTAATTCTCACAAACTCTCACGAACTAATTATTACTTGAATATCTAGCGTTTGTTAATGTTTCCCTTCTCTTAGGAATCTTTTGGATACCAACCTCTAAAAATACTGCTTAAAAATTCCATCACAACAAACTTTGTAAAACCATTAGTGTTAGAAAACAAAAAAAAAAAAAACCTTTTAAAAAAAGAACAGAACTTCGTATCGAATGGTTGCTATGAATAAATATTTTATTGTTGAATTTGAATTCTAATTCGAGGGAACACGATATACAATACTTTCGTTTCTGACCACCAGTTGGCAGTGATTGGCGTTGGTAGAACTTGTTTATAGAGATATAGACTGTCTGTTGTTCGAGCACATACGATATCTAGGGTCTGTTTTGGTCTACACGACCAGGGGCCCGGTATTACAACGTCTTAAAACCAGGCTTATTCCGGCGAGTGAAAGTGACAGATCTTTACAAGTCGTCTAGCGGCATCTCGTTCACTCACTGGAACAAGCCTGGTTTTAAGACGTTGTATTATCCCCGCAGTACCAACTTGTATATATCTACCTGAACCGATAACCTTTTTATGACACAGACTTTTTTTACGTAAGTACCTACTGTTTAAAATCCACTAAGTTCCTTTAATTGCCCTTTAGGTTCTAAGCTCACGGTAACATGTCTAGACAGTCCCGCGACCCCGTCATGCATTTAGCCGTATATGGGAGCCCCGTCAGCGTGCTTGATAGCTCTTAAGGCGCGCGTGAACAACGACCCGGGCCTGGTTCATGATCGAACAGCAAGTCACCCATTACTTGCTGTCCACATGTCCGCGCATAAGGCTCCCACACGGTTGAAATGGGGCATACTTTCTTATAGAATGTGTCGCCAGTCTTACCATTATAAAAGTAGTAAATGCACAATAGCAGCAACACGAGAAAGCACACAAGAACCCATTAAGAAAATAATTAAAAACATAAATGTTACAGTTCCAAACTAAGACTAAAGAAACAAGGTAAGACTCGACACTCCTTTGTGTTCAAACTTGGCTTGTATTGTACCTATTACAAACTTTTTGCAATTACATTAGCATGAATAAGCAGAGGTAATTACTAAGTTTACTTCGATGGTAGAACGTGCAGGTGAAATTGTAACGCTGGATATAATTGTGCTGGGGTGCTAGGAAGTTAACTTGGAACCGCTCTCATGTGATCGTATACAATTCGTACCTCGTTTGAGTTCTTTTATTTTTTTCATGATGGCTTTTAGGTATACTATACATTGGGTCGCGAAACTATCTAAATAGGTAACTGTTACCCTGAAATGTGATGGTTGCTGTGGTAGGAACACCACAGATTTCAGTCATTACGAGTCTGACAGTTGGTTTTTGACGATGAAGTATGCAACTGCACACAGATTTCGAAATTGTACCATAAAGAATTGGTCTATGCCAATTCTTTATATTAGAGTTTTTTGTTAGAGTTTTCATTACGAAAACCATTACAAAAAAAGAAATTCAAATGTCAAAAGCGATTACAAAACCTATCAGCATTATTTTCTAAAAAACGAATACCAGTAAAACCGAAAAAAACCGGTAACATTCTTTAAATTTTCACCGTATGAGTCGCTAATGTGTTGCAAGATAAATGGTCTAAAATTACCGGAGATACATTACCTACCGAATTACGGAACTCATAAATCATGTGAGCAGTAGAGGGTTACACGGTCGGACGATTAAAGTTCGTAATGAACGGAACTCAGTAACGTACGTTCATAACATGGGGCCTGAATTCCCGAAGGTAAAGTTGAACGTGTACTACATATAATACACTTACAGTTCACCAGTAATGTTAAAGGCTTAGGGACTTGACATGCCTGCTGGGGTCGCGAGACTGTGAAAACAAGATGGTCCTGCGGCCTTAGTCAAACAGCAGACGACAGTGGGCGACAATCGTTATCGCGCAGCTGAGCGATAACGAACGAAACAAACGAAAACGATCTGTGAACTTCAATAGATTTTTTTTTTTGGTGACTGATGAACGATAACGATTGTCGTCTGCTATAGTCGGCTGTTTGGCTAAGGCCTCTGGTACTCTAAAGGAAATCGAAGGAAAGCAATAACAATGAAACACGATGGTATTTAAGTTAGTAAGAGACCGACTGTTCTTTTCGCTGTATCCAAGAAACTACAAAATGCCACTTATTAAATTTAATTTATTAGAAACTACAAAATGACACTTTTCATCATCATCATCACCAGCTAAGCCTTTTCCCATCTATGTTGGGGTCGGCTTCCAGATATAACGTATACAGTTGAACATCAGTACCTTACATTCAGCTACTACGTTTCCACAACCCAGTAACTGGGTAATATGATACTCCCAAGTAAGACTGGTTGCCAGACTTTTGAGCTATTGACCTACAACTGTCAAAGATGTAAGACGTGAAGACAGCATTCGATGATTTTACGACGAAGCAAGCAGGACACATGACCATCTTTTGGTCATAAATTAGAAACAAATCCAGACTTTATAGATGGAATTTTGTTAAATGACGGACATAACCCAGTAACACGTTCGATCATAATGCTTAGCAAGCGCTCTATCCACCATTTGACGAACGAGGCAGTTTACCGGAGTAGCGTTTCCGAATTACCGGAGTACATAAATCATGTAAGCAGGGAAGGGTTATTTAAGGATCCTTCGGACAATGAAAGTTCGTAATTAATTGTTGGTATTTTGTGGTGGTGAGATCCATATACCGTGATATTGTATGACTAATCACATATAGAGGGCTAAATACGTAATTATAAATCGTTTTGAGATCGTTTTATTTATTTACTTAATTTAAATTATCTTTTTTTTTTACGTGATAAAATCACGGAGAGGACGGGAGGCTGTCAGACTTGTACTGACTAAAGTCCACGGTGTCCTTCAATAGCCCTATATGTTCCGGGGTCACGGTGATGGTATAAGTCCCGCGACCCCGGCAGGCTTTAGCCCTCTGAGAGGGGGCCTCGTCATTATGCTGACGCTCTTTGACCCGGGTAATTAAAATTATCTTGGTAAGGAGAATTGTGATAATGATAATTCGTATATTCTTCTTCATTGTTTTATTCAATTCTTTGTTTTCATATTCATATAACGCGTCCTTCTGTAGCATTTAACCGTCTACAGAGTGGGTCCCATCTATCTTTAAAATCGGTTCGGTGATTAGAAGTGAAAGAAACGCAAACAAACTCACTTTGTCATCATCATCACCATCAGCCTATAGCAGATTACATGACATTGGTCCCTCCAATCGCACGACACTTTTGTCGATCACCGGCTATTCTCATCCATCTGTTACCGGCGACAAATAAATATTAGTTGGACTTAGTACTCCCTTTTTGGACATTGGTTTGAATTAGGTCTGCCCAACCATGCGAGCATTGGTTAGCGGTACTAAAATTACCGGTATATACGTATTACCTACCGGTAACTAGTCATTTGGTGTGCAGTGTGCACTGACCGCAAGTTCACGCTATGTTGCAATTCATTGCGTTGAGTTCGTAGAATGTGATCTATCTATGTCTCGTGGCTGACCGTTGGAATCTATGTACTACATTAGAGGAAATAATTAGTTACATGAGCAAGAAATTCAGATGTTTTATTGTGAACTGATTTTCTGTAGAATGTTCGGATCGAATGTCAGGCAATTTAAGTGAGTGATGATAAATTATTATATACATTTGTAAAGGATAAACGTTATACTTCAACAAAAGAAGTTATTTAGCTTTTAGCGTCCTTCATAAATAGCTCAAAAATTTACGAATTTTGAAAACCTACGGGTTATTCCGATGTACCTAATTATCAAAATTACTTTTCAATCATCGTTATCTGTAGTTTGGGCTTAAGTTAATCTTATGTAAGGCATCTTTCAACCCTAAAAAGTAGAAGCTTAAAATAAAAATGACAATAGGTAAACATAAACACACTTTCAACAAAAAATAAAGTCAAGTCCGCTGGTTGTCACGAATTCAAAACTTTGGCTCATCATCAAAATAGGTTGAGCGTAAACAAAAATTATTTATTTATTTAAGTAGAATTTACCTTGGGGTAATAAGTCTGTCCTAAAAGCAATTAGCTCAGGTATTCACCCTAAAATGAAAGTACGTAATTTAGACTTTGTTTAGGCAAACCGGGGTCCGGTCTTTTTGTTTGTAAAGGTTTAGAGGTGAACAAATTAATTATAAATTTCAACGGCTTGCTATTAAATTAGAAGATACATTTTAAGTTGTTGTGAATCCAGAGAAATAGTTAGGTCCTTATTTTTCTTCGAGTCTTTTTTTCTTTGATTGGCATCTCTCTCTAGAGAAGGTTGTGAGCTGCTAAAATATGCAACGTAAACTTTAAGTACAATTATTTATTACACGTTAAATAATAATTCAAATGTCCTATACATTTCTCACGTTTCCCTACTTAGAAAAGAGCTCACACTTTAACCTCAAAAGTAAAAAAAGGTAAAAAATGAAGACTTTTCCACCTTCTTTAACATTTCAACACTAAAGTCCACTTAAAACTTCACCAAAGGTACTAGGAAAGTAGGACCGGTAGGGAGGTGTAGTACTTTCAAAAGTAGGGGGCGTGTAGCACTAGCAAGTAGCAGGAGTAGTGCACTACGTACGCATGACGTTTCTGTGCCACCAGGAAAGCAGAGATCTTACGTAGGCCTCTTGAAAGATCTTGACTTTAAAGTAAGAAGAAGTTTCGTGTCGCAGTTTTAAAGGATTTAGCTCAGTTTGAAAATGTCTGTGCTTATTCGTTTTACGCATAGAAAAAAGAATTTAAAATGGATCTAGTATTTGAAAGTCAATAGTCTAAGTCAATTTGTTTGAAAGATAGTAGACCATGTCAGTTCAAAAACTGATTTTAGTTCCATTTCATATTTATGTGGTGCTGATTTAGGTAAACACAATCCGTCGTATCACAAAAAATTAAACATCTGTTGAAACTGATACATATCCGAGGTGAACAAAGTGGACAACTTTAGTGTCTTCAATTCACCTGGGTGATATCACTCAGGTGATATTTTTCCGAGGTGAATTGAGGACACCAATGTTGTCCACTTTGTTCACCCAGCTGAACAAATATAATAAATCATAAAAAAGTGTAGGTAACTAACTGCAAAACGACCTTTATATCAACGTCAAATGCTGTTTTGCAGTTGATCATTTTTCTGGACAAATGATCAACAGATGCTTTGCCTAAATTGCCTTTTAATGGCCAAATTCACATAAATGGTATTTGATTTCGAATATTCGTTCACGGAAAATGTAGATTAGTTAGATTTCGTAGAAGCGACAGTACCCTTCCTCGGATTCTACAATTATGTTATCGATTCCCTGAAATTAAATACCTACTTGGAACGTTTGAAACTGTCAAACTCGTACTGACTAAAATCCACGGTGTCCTTCAACAGCTCTTTAAATTCCAGGGTCACCGGTTACCCGGGCACGAGTTCACCCTTAATTTTGTTGCATAGTACAATTATTAATGTTGTCGACCAGACATTTTTTTTTTGCGTGGTTCTTTCATCAAATGAGTCCTTCCACCCAGGGCAGGCCAGGAGGGACTTTCAGACTTGTAATGACTAAAATGCACGGTGTTCTTCAATAACCCTTTATGTTCCGGGGTCACGGTGATGGAATAAGTCCCGCGACCCCGGCAGGATTTGGCCCTCTAAGAGCAGGTCCCGTCATTTGTCGAGCAGACATAAAAACATTATGATACAATGAAGAAAATATTTAAGTCAAATGAACCGCCCGTTGAGACACTGAAACGTTCATTTATTGCTTACTTGCCGACACCTCCAATATTAAAAACAAACACAAAAAATGCCACGAATACAATTAATAATCTAGCGAATACAAAATCAACTGTTAATTTATTTTATTCGGCATTCCACCTCATCCATGTTGATTTCCGTTCCTATAGAATTATTCATTTCATTTCGAAATCATAAATATTTACTGAATAACCCATTCATTATTAATTCGTTGCGCAAAAAGTTGGCTGAAATAATAAATTTCAATAAATTGACGTACCGAAGTACTATTGATATCATCATATCTATCAGCTGTTCACTGCTGAACATGGGCCTCCTCCATAGATTTCCAATAGGACCAGCACGCGTAGTAGATATGGCGCCGTAGAAACGGGTTTTGTCGACGGGACCTACGGTACTTTCACAGTTTTTATGTCTTGTGACTGGGACTGTAGCACCATAACTATTTTGTACTAGTTTTATTTTTATGACTTTTTGACAATTCTAAAGTGCCTGTAATGGCCTAATTGAAATAAACGCTTTGATTTTGATTTTGGAGAATAGACAAAACGAAAAAGATTTTATCTATTTAAGCATAGCAATGTTTAAAATATAGAATGTTGTTGTGTGTAATGATATGTTTCTATTCTTCAAAGGTGTACGAATCGTGTAAAACTTGTGCAAAAAAAAACAGTATTTGTATAGAAATAGCGATGAAAAAACTTTGTCTTTTATTGGTAGAATAGATTGCCATGCTACGCGTGCTGTGATAAACTGCTTGCATCCAATGCAATCCATGGTCTTTATCAGATTATTTTGATCGACGGAATGTCGTATTCCACACACATAACGTAGGGTGAGTCCCGGTAAGATGAAAAACGGGGAAAGATAAAAATCTTAGAATAACTCTGAATATCAAGGAATTCTGTTAATGCTGGCCACATCGTTGCTCACTCACCCTACTAAATACATAACTATTGTATGTTTTTCTGTCTTTTGTCACCAGTTCGTCTGATACAGTCACAATAAATAAATACTTTCCTGCCTGAATCCTTTAGAAAGTTTCCCTAACAGTTTCATCCCTAAAAAATAAGGCATCAATATTATTATAACAAAGGGTAACGTACAAAATACCTAGACACGAGATTTAGTATGCCGTCTGAAATAGTGATAAATCTTCGAATCTTTCTTTGTTATTTTCAGAAGATCCTTAGATTTTTTATTGTTACTTTCTTACAAAGTATTGGTAAAGTTTATTCATGTAACAAATATTGAAACAAACATAAAAAGGCACTTCTTTCAGGATGAAACATTAATGTGGAGTTGATATTTACGTTGTTCTTTATGGAAGCGTGTATTCCTATTTCCCACCACTGGCTTTGTCACCACACTATAGCAACAAATAGGAAAAAAATATGATCAAGAAAGGATTGTGAGGTATTCCAGTTAGGGCACCCGCTAAAATGGCACCTGAGCGAATGGCTCCTAAGCTATTCCACGAACGGCACCTATCAAAATTTTTTGCAGGTGCCCTTAGTGGAACAGTTTTTCATCTAGCATTTTATTCCACTTAGGGCACCCACGGATCGTACTAGTGCTGGGACTTTAAATTTTCTTGTTGTCACGTTAAGAGTAACCAACAAATGTACTAGGCATGTATCAATTCAAGGTGGTACTTCAGGGCCGCGGTAACCTCTGAAGGTATTCTGGTGACCCCGGCAGGAACTGGAATTGGTCCTGTTGGGTTCACTCTGTTTGCTTGACAGCTACTTGAGGCACAAGTGGAACAAGACACGTTACGGCGTCCTCGCCTACTGCCTGACGCAGGTCCTCACAGGACATGGATGTTTCGGGAGGTACCTGTGAGGGGTAAGTCACCACTGCGAGGATTTCCTGGAGGAAACGGTGAAGCATACGGTGCAGGTCTGACCCTTATGGGTAGAGCACCGCCGTGTCCTAACGATGGCGATAGGCGGTGACCTCTCGCGCCCAGCATTGGTCGAAGTTATGCTGCGGGTTACGGAGTGGGAAGCGGTCGCCTCCTTCTGCGAAGCAGTCATGCTCGCGCAAGAGGAGGCGCGAAGCGTTAGAGAGACGACAGCGTCCACCTCACGCCTTGTCATAGTGGTGACAACGGCGACGAACGACGCAGGACGTTTTCCGGCCAACGTTGAAGGGACATGCAGGCGACGAGTAATGGGCGACTCGCACCATCATGACCATGATTGAAACATCTTCTGTGTTCGGTGAGGACTTGCGTCGGACGGTAGGTGAGGACGCTGTGGCGCCTCTCAAGCCACTCCTCAAAGAGAGGTCTTACCGCCACAATCGCAGCGTGGGCAAACCTCTGTTACGACAGTCATTCCCTCCATATCACCATTAGGTTGCACCTCCACACGCCAGTCAGGCATGCTGGAGGGCTTTCGCCGCTAAATCCCAAGGGGCGGGCCACATAGAAAAGATGTAAGACGAGAATACGTCACTTACGTGCGAAAATGTATAACAGTCGCGCCCGCGCCCCTTCTCTTCTGTGTGTTTTACCTCGCGACGCTTCTATACATTTTGTATGAAAGAGACGCCGAACTAGACGAGACAATATGTCTCCGCCCCGGCTGCGTCTTACATCTTTTCTAAGTGGCCCAAGCCCAAGATCGCAATCCGACAAGGTTTGCTGTTTCACCGGAAATCGTGCGGTATCCCCGGATCATCCGGATAACAATGACCTTCTGGCAAGCTTTGATGATTGCTTCCGCATGCACAGGGCCTCATACAGTGCCCTGATGGACCGCATGACTCTAGCGTGCAGCCTCCGGTAGGAGGTGATTGTTTTTCCCACCAAGGTTGGGTAAGAGCCGCTTGAAGGTGGCCTCAGCCCGATCCAGCTTAGGAAGATATCAACGAACTAATAATCACATGACAAGTTAATTTATAATTTGTATTAGAGAAGGAAAAACTAAGTAGATTTTTTCCAAAAGTTGTAAAAGTTAACGGATACGTCATCACACATAAATACAAAACATATCGGTCTGATGACTACTTACTTACGCTCTCTGTTACCGAATATCTACTTGCGTCCTACTTTAAATTTATGCGAGCCTTGTAAATTTCACGGAAATTCACCAAAAATACGTTTTAGTATTTGATGACAGACGAACACCTTCTCCATGATCCTGTTCTCCTAGTATGTATGTATTTACTTATCAGAACACACATTGAGTACTCTCACTAACTGAGATACAAATCTTACTAACTGAGATAGGGATAAAAACTCTAACGCCAACAGCATGAAGATTTTTAACTTCGACAAAAATGTCACTTATGTTGCTCCTTAATAAATAAGTAAGCTCCTAACAAGTTTTAATCAATTATTTTGACGTCCTAAAAAAATACACGTCCCAACACTAGTACGTATAAATCCATGGGTGCCCTAAGTGGAATAAAATGCTAGATGAAAAACTGTTCCACTAAGGGCACCTGCAAAAAATTTTGATAGGTGCCGTTCGTGGAATAGCTTAGGAGCCATTCGCTCAGGTGCCATTTTAGCGGGTGCCCTAACTGGAATACCTCAGGATTGTGCCCATTGGCCACGAAAGAGAAAAAAAAATTGCCAATCGCGGAAAAAGTGGAATATGTATATGTGAGGCAATTAAAAAAAAGTACTAGGCTGGCATGACTTCTAGGTGATCTGTAATAATTGTGAAAACCGGTCAGGTCCAGGTGGTCTGGTTGAACAGTGTAACGTTGGTCAATGTCCTCCATTTTCATTATAAACAAAGGTTTTGAAAAAAGTACTAGGCTGGCATGAATTCAATGTCAGTCAATGACCGCCATTTTGTAAATAAACAAGGTTTTTCATGTACATGCGAGGTTTTGTGCACGTAAGTTAGGATTCTTTTGATAATCGCAAAAGAATCTAATGAAATGATTGTCGATTGAGGCAAAAAACCTGACGTTAAAGGAAATATAAATAAGTAATAATATTTGATCACCACAACTGATTGTTATACTCGTAAGTTATTAATTAATAAACTACTGCTCTATTTCTTTACAAAATAAATACTTGTTAATTAACTTGAAAAACTATGCAGAAAGTTTAAGGTACCTATATATATTTTTTTTAATTTTTGTTTTCAATACATTTTTCTACTGCTTTTTTCTCAATTTAAAACTAATTTTAGTGACGTAATCATGGATCATGGATCATGGTTAGTCCTATAGTAATTGAATCAGTTGGGCTTTAAGGTTGACCGTAAAGACCTTACTGAACACATACATAGTCAGATCAATGACATTAACCTTAAAACAGAATACACCAAACATTAAAAAAGTACTTCAAAAATCCACTCACCAGAGATCCACGTCCCATTCCACCGCACAGGCGTCAGTTCCTCAGTGAGCAGATCTTGTATCCTCAATCTCCTCCCTTTGACCCTGGGCCCTTCATCCGGAGGCGTCAGCAGGACCACTGACGTCACGATCAGCGCCAGCACAGCGACGATGACCAGCAGGGCGATGAGAATACCGCGCCAGTTGCGCTGGTTCTGACCTCCGACAACCAACTTCTGAAAACGATGGGAATATGTTTAGATGGTTCTAGAATGCAAGCTTTAAGAAACTGAGCGGGGGCCCAATAAGGTCATACACCTACCAGGGTCGCAAGACTTCTAAGTAGGTTGCTTTTGCCCGACTACGTAGAGCAATTGAAGAAACAGTGCATTTTAGTCAGTAGGAGTCAGAATGTAGTAGGAGTGGTAATTTGCGTATGTAATTTTAAATGTCTGTTAACGCAATCGACACATAGGCAGACGATTCACTGTCAAAATGTAATCCACATCATCATCTGCCTAGCTTTTTCCCAACTATATTGGGGTCGGCTTCCAGTCAAACCAGATTCAGCTGGATATGAGTGTTTTACATGGAGCGACTGCCTGTCGGACCTCCACAACCCAGTAACTGGGCAATACCATACCCCATGGTAAAACTGGTTGTCAGACTTTAGAGCTTCTGACTAACAGTAACGACTGCCAAAGATTTACAAATGACAGCCGGGACCAACGGCTTTACGTCCTTTCCGAGGCACGGAGGAAACTCGCTATGACAGATGGTCATCCATCCACAGACCAACCTCGGCAAGCGTGACTTAACCCGGCCTGTGCGGCTGTAATTATTTAGCCACGAGCTCCTCCTACAAATGTAATCCACATGGTCTTCATTGAAATAATATACAAATTGAATTAACACTCGTATGGATATGTAGTGGCCTCGATGCTCTTCAAGATATAATTGTTTAGTGCAGGCCGCAGAAGGAATTTCGTTTGCAAAATATGAGGACCGCAATCTGTTTTATGAACTATGCAAATGGGTTCTAGGACTATTTAAAAATGCATGTCGCCAGTGTCTGGAGTGGTCCAGAAATTTGTAAAACACTACCGCACTACACGTAATAAAATCCTTCCTTTAAAACTTAAACACCCCTTTTCACCACTTTAGGGGGCGATATTTGAAAAACCAAAAACACGTGTTTGATGATTTTTGATCTAATTTCCATGTACCGGGTTTCAAATTCATCGGTTAGCACGTTATGATTTTCTTATACAAACTTTAACATCGTCTTGAGTATCATTGGAGGGTAGTTTTAAAAAACTAATAATGCCCATTGTCACCCCCTCAAAGGTGAAATCCTTTTTTGGTGCTCACCTACATGATAAATTGCAACTACTATCCAAAATTCAGGTTATACGTTTAGCGCTTTAAAATCCTTCCCTTTAAAGTTGAATACTCCTTTTCACTAACTTTGGGGGTGATTTTCGAAAAATCCAAAAACACTTGTTTAATAATTTCTGATTTCGTATATAAATACTGATTTTCAAAGTAATCGGATCACGAGTTATGATTTTTCCATACAAACTTTAACATCGACTAGATCACTAATGGAGGGTATTTAAAAAAAACTAATATAGCTAATCTTTTTTATTTACTTGTGTTCTTATTCATGATTAGTTTCAAATGTATAAACCTAAGGAATAGGATTTTTCATACAGTAGTTTTCACCCCTTTTCACACCTTTAGAGGACGATTTTCACAAAATCCCGTCTTTTTGCCCCCTTAAATGGTAGACTGCAACTATTGTCCAAAATCCAAGTTTCTACGTTTAGCTATTTCGGCTGTAGGCGAGTCTTACGACCATACCCTGTTCTTTTAAATATATAGATAATTATGTATTCATATGTTTTTCGTCATAATAAAGCATAATCAGTATGTAATGCCATATCATATGAAATTTATTCAGATCAAAACCCACGAATATCAACGTTTAATTGATCTGAGATCACAGTGCGGATTTTTTTTTTTTTGGACCACGATAATTGCTGGCAACATCGAAAATATATATCTTGACAATCCTAAAAATATATTGCGAAACTCAAAACTCAGTCCTCATATTTTGCATACGGATGTCTTCTGGGCCGCCTGGTCTAAGCCATTTGACATCAATCACGAAAAGCAGCAATACAATTTCAAATAAAGAATTATAACTGGCAAATAAAAACAAAATGGTTGCCCCTGACCACGATAAGCCTCGATACGTCAAAGTGATTCGATGAACAACTTGGAAAGGGGTTTTATATCGCCTGCTGTAGAACATGATGGATTAATAGTGTCCAGGAACGATCAGTGTAATAAATTAAAAATTTAAAAAACCCCCGACACAAAAACCAAGTTCCCTTTAAATAGTAAAAAATAATAAAAATACGTCGCGTTTGGGGACTGCTACAAATTATTCATCATCTCCTGTTTTTTGCAGTCCCCCAACGCGACGTATTTTTATTATTTTTTACTATTTAAAGGGAACTTGGTTTTTGTGTCGGGGCTTTTTTAAATTTTAAATTTATTTTTTATTTTATACTTTTTATAGGTACATACTTGTATAATTTTTTTGTTGCTAAGAGTACTCCCGATTAAGTCATCAATATTCCCTTTCAGTACGCTTTCATTTGATACCCAACTCGAGTATATTTGCAGACCTCGGTTACCTTTCCCCACTTTCACCCCCATAACTTCTAAACGGCTCAACCGATTTTCATCAAACATGTCTAAGAACACTCGCAGGTAAGTCACCTTTCATACAAAAAAAACTAAATTGAAATCGCTTCATCCGTTCGGGCTCTATGATGCCACAGACAGACAGACAGACAGACAGACAGACAGACAGACAGACAGACCGACAGACAGACAGACACGTCAAACTTATAACACCCCTCTTTTTCCGTCGGGGGTTAATAACAGAACAATTTTATACAGAATACAGTACAGTAGCACGAGTTTTCACTATTTTACTTTACAGAGTTTTTCCAGTATTTACAGCGTTTCTTGTATGGAAATATGGAACAGCGCCTCTGGTGTGCGAAGAAGGAACCAATTTTTTCTTTGAAAATTGTCAATTTGAAGTCGTCAAAGTTCCAGTTTACTTTACGTCTCAAATACTGAAAACTCGTGCTGACGGTACTGGACTATTTTCATGAAAGAGTTCATGTAAAAAGTTAGTTATAATGGAAAATTTGTGTAAATATATAGTTTGAAGAACACATACACATTTAAATGCTCCAAAAGCGCGTGTTTTGATAACCAAGGTGTGATATAAAGGTATATGAACGCGCGCGCTTCGGATCCTCTTGGATAGTTCGGGAAGCGCGCGTTTGGAAAAACCCATGCGTTTAAAAAAATACTTGAAGCGACAATAACAAAGCAAAATTATGAAGAAACCAAAATAGATGAGATCGACTTCTGCTCTACGTGTTGCGGATTGGATTCTCGCACGGAACATGTATTTGTTTAAACTACAAGTAGTTATGTTTGAGAGTTTAAAATGTTTGTGAACGCAACGCAGTCAAGATACAGAGACATTTTGTCTCTAGCGTGGGTGGGGTGGGGTGCTAAGACAGGAAACCTCCACGTGCGCCCGTAGACTGGAGTTCCCTCTCGGATATGTCCGGGGGGAAGACCAGTTTTTCGGGCCGGTGCACCCTGGGATGCGGGCAAAAACTCTTTCTTAGGCACTGTGTGCCTAAGGGGTCTCTTTGCCCGTATGCGAATAGCCTGTCGTGTGGACGCTCCAACGCGTGTCCCTCTGATCAGCAGAGGGCACAGCGGCGGAGCGGGCTTGCGGACGGTGAGTAATGGGTAGCTCGCCGTCCGACCGAGGGTTTTTTCTTAACCCTGGATACCGCGGCCCTGGAACGTAAAGGGCATCCGAAGGAACACGGGTGGATTTTAGTCAGTAAGAGTCTGACAGTCCCTTCCGCCCCACCCAGGGCGGGAGGACTCATTTGATGATTTTAACAAATAAAAAAAAAAAAAAAGCGTCGGTGGGGTAATTCATAGAAAAGAGTTAATAATTCAAACAACCAGGCATAATGACTTTTAAAAGTACTGTAGTTGCCTGTAAATTGCTGTGATTTCAGTATAAATGGTGCATTTACTAAGAAAATGTGTTTATTTTTCTTGTCTCAATATAGCAACACTTTGCTCATCTAAAATATATTGAGCAAACACTAATTATTCTTACGCAGTAAAAGATTATGAAGCTTAAGGCTATACGTATGAAAATGAAGTGTCTTTAGCAACAGAAAATTATACGAAAAGAAGAGAGAGCTCCATCAAAATTACCATAAACTATACTATGAAACGCAGAGATTTTCATGTCTGTAATCACTGAGCTAGAGGTGTTTTTTATTAGGGTTGCAAAATTGACATGTTGACAACATCAAGAAATTGAAAATCGAATTATAGTAGTACGTCAGCTAGTTTTGAAAAATAACGAACAGTACCTTTTTTTTACGTGGTCAAATCATCAAATGAGTCCTCCCACCCCGGGCTATTAGACTTGTACCGACTAAAATCCACGGTGTCTTTCAATAGCCCTTTATGTTCCGGGGTCACGGTAATGAAATAAGTCCCGCGACCAACGAACAGTAACTACTTTTTTCAGTTGTTAAATCAATGCGTTTTAAAAATGATATAACGCACCAAAATTCGAGAGTAGAGCTCAAAAGCAAGTAAAAACTGTATATGCTTGTGAGGTATTGACAATTTAAAAAGTAATTTAGGTAACTTATCAATATAACCTAGGATCTAGCGACCAGCAGTAGCCTAAGCCATCATTAGACCAACAAGGAAATAAAAATAATAACTCACTGAGTGACATGAGACGCGTTACCATTCTCCCGCCGAAATGTCGGCCATTACCGCAAGTTATTGTTGCACCAACGATAACGTTTCGTACTTATTTAGTTTTATATGGTTCGCCCATAGACAATTTGTTTTAACGCTACGTTACTTTTTAAAGGCTATTTTGGAGGTAAGATGAGGGGAACCGCACCTGTTAAGTGGGTTGTTACAGATAAAAAATATGGTTTGTTGTTTTTCTTGCTGGCTTTTCCTGCATTTTGTTGTTATTTAGATGGCCAGTTTTAATGAACCATTTTTATATTATTACCCAGAAAAAGACATTGTTCAGGCTTTTCAACATTAAGGATTATATGCTGATGTCTAATATAAAAAACAAAAGCATGTAGGCTGCAGACAGACAAAACTGGCGAACTTTAAGTGTTTCTTGTTGAATGTATTCTTTGACAACACTCACTTACCGTGCCTATTGTCCCAAAATAGAAGCCGTACTTAAAAATCACTTTATTATGTACGGCTAATAACAGCTCGTAAGGTGAATTTCGCATTTCATTTCCTGTACGTATCCTAAATAAGATCATTTTTAAATTTTCCTTTTTTTTTTTGTGTCTTTCAGAGATGCAATTACAGTCATGTTATGAGTTTGAAAAACTTCTAAAACAAATGACACAAGTAATCTACTCATTTTATGTGTCAATCAGTTTGATACCTTTACTTAATTAGCTGACCTCGTACTAGGAGAGCATGACAGTCAAGAACTAACTAGATAACTTAGGTTTTGTGTGTCGCTGTTAAACTGAAGCGATGAGTTCCTACGAATAACAGAACAGAAAGAGATGGAAATATGCAACAGCGCCTATGTAGAAAAGAAATGAAAAAAGTCGTTTCAACAATGACAGATGTTGGCTATTATTGCATGCGACTTTATACTATCCTTTTAAACACATCCATGGTAAAGGCGATTTTCTAAGAAAAATAATTCAAATAAATTGTTTCAATGCACAACTCCATTGCGACTGGGATTAGCGACGCGACTTTAAAGTCGCATCGCCACAGGTCGTGAACGGGACATTACAAAGAAAGTAGCAGTGTCTTGTGGATTATACTTTCAATTAAACTTCTAAATGGTTTCTGATAAGATTGAATTGATTGTATAAGTAGGGCAAAGAAGCTTTGCATTTTCTGAGTACTAGCAAGTTCAATACTTATCAATTATGGCTGTTGATAACTCCACATTCCCATTTTAAACATATTTTCCACGACTCCAACATATTTTTGAGTTTAGTATACGTAAAATATTATTCGAGGTATTAATAGACAACCCAGTACTTAAGTAGGTATTAATTGACAACCCAGTAACTGCATAATACTATACTGGTTGTCAAACTTTAGAACTTCTGATTAACAGTAATGACTGTCAAAGATTAACTAAGGTTCTATTTTCGCAGACTAAAAATGCGTCACGAATATGCGCCCACACAGAGCGAGCAGCCTCGCGCGGCAAATGCCTCGCGTATACTTGCTCAGTATGGACGCTTCTATTGTTTTGCGACCGAGGCACAAGCAATACTCGTACACGCGAAACAAAAGCCGACACTGGATTGCTCGGGCGCTCTCGGTCGATCGCCCGCGGCAGCGCGCGCCATTTCCTCCACACTGACAGAACTGTTTCGCGCGGCAAATGCCTCGCGAGGCTGCTCGCTCTGCGTGGACGCACCTATTCATTTGTATTATAGTAAACACTAAATTTTTCCAGCGACATTTTCTCAAAACATTTTTCCAGCCTTTAAAATCCTTCTTGCTAGCGAGCGAAGCGCTAAAAATATGTCCGGATAATACTTTAATCTTTTCAATTAAACTTCTTAAAGGTCTTGGGATTAAAGCGCGTAATCTGTGGGATCACTCGGGAGGAGATTGAGTGTCTTACAAGTTGATTCTTTGTCTTATCCTTCCTTATTTATACATATATTTGAGGTTTATTTGTTTTTATTTCGTTTGGGCAGTGGTTTCTAGGCGATGAACCTTGGTATAAAGAAGAAATATATAAGGGTAATGAATAAGTAAGTACAAAAATAAACTTATTCCTTTTTTCACTGAGGCTGTTAAGAAGAAGTTCCAAGACGGCGATTCTAGAAACTGAGCTTAGGTAATGCGGCTTTAATCTGCAGAAAACATATTTTTTTCTTCACTAGGAATTCCTCCTGTGTCGTGGGTGCGTTTACAAACATATAAATTCACATACACAAACGCCCAGACCCGGAGCAATTACTTGTAGATCAAACAAATATTTGCTCCATGCGGGAATCGAACCCGCGACACGCAGCGTAGCAGTTGGACTGCTTAGACACTACGCTAATCCATTATGATATGATTTGTTAATGCATGCATAGTCTACCTAGAAGCCAAAACAAACTTTTTTTTAACATTAGTTTCTTGTATCATTTTGAATAGTTAATTTGCCGTGAATTCGGAATCAGTATTAAACACAGAAATTTCATCAAAAATTACCTACCAACTATTCTTAAAAACCAGTAGTCTACAGCTTCAACTCAACTTATCTCAGGCGGCAACGTCGGGAACATTAAACGTCATTAAGGCATTACGTCATAGTGATGACGTCATAAGACGTCGTTAGCTTCACCACATGTACCAAGTATTCAGTGTGTGGAAAATTGCGGTAATGACTCGTCTACACAATGGGCCATGCTGGAGACACAGTTGGCTAAATGTAACTGCGAGTAAGAATCGTAATAGAAGAGAGATGATAATCTTATGGCTGATGTGACATGCCATAAGGTTCAAAATTCGAAACAATAACATTACCATAACTTTAAAAATCTTAGGCACCACTTCCTTACACAAAGCACTTTGGATCTTCCTCACTATTATTTCAAAGTCTAGTATAATACGTCTCATCTCTTATGGCCATAAGGAAGGGAAGATGGATAAATTATACCAGGCGAGCAGCATCTGGGCAATTTTTCTTTGGCTTTCAAGCTTGAAGATTTTCTTGAGATATTTAGTGAATGACGGGTATAAGCGGGTAACGTGATCGCCTAATAGGTTCTGTGTTCCTGGTATTTTGTATGCAAATGAGGAACTTAATCAACCTTTAGTAGTTTGTTTATGATTTTTTATATGTATAAAACGTGTTAGTTGATTTTATTTTACGATACATTTGTCTAAATACGGAACATTGCAATAAATGAAATATGGTCCTGATGTACCTAATGCTAACACAAGTAGAGTGCCAAGATTTTTTTATGAATATTCATTATTATAAATACAAATGCGTATAAACAGTCCAAACCTTATCTGACCAACAATACTTTTTTTTTATAGCGTGATAAAATCATCAAATGAGTTCTCTCACCCCGGGCAGGGCGGAAGGGACTGTCATACTTGTACTGACTAAAATCCACGGTGTCCTTCAATAGCCCTTTATGTACCGGGGTCACGGTGATGGAATAAGTCCCGGCAGGCTTTGGCCCTCTGAGAGGGGACCCCGTCAGACTAACAATACTTGAGAAACTAACAAGCTAAACCCACATCCACGTAACAACGTAGGTAGACTACAAAAATCCACGCTAAGCTGATTACTAGCAAAAACATCACAGAAACCAATCTTTGTGAGATTTGTTCAGCGAGGCTGTGCCAACCCTTATGTATTTACTTTATAATATTAGTAGGCTTTCGAGGGTTGTATAGGGAAATTGTTATTATAAAAGAGATACGTTATACAGAGAGAACATCGCCAAAGTCGAGTTGATAACGATAAGGCGGTTAGTTAACATCGCTTGTTCGCGCGTTCTATTTTACAATTTTTAAAATGAGGCCTCCTTAAAATCCACGGTGATCCTTCTATTGAACTTTACATTCCAGGGTCACGGTTACCTATTTACCCCAGACCAGTACCTTGACGTATTGGCTTGTATGGGGAAATCTGTTGACAAACACATACACAATGCCAAAATCTCACGGACGACGACGTTTATCGCTTCACCGCGCGACGTAGCGTCACAAAATTAAAGGACCGTGGACGAGCTGGGCGTCAATTCTGCTAATTTTATTTAGCTCACATGCTATTGATATTCAATTGAGACTCAATTACGATTCCATTACGATTAAAACAAATTTGGTATTCTGCAAAAACTTCTATGTAAGCTCAATAGAGTCGTAATGGAATCGTAGTGTAAGTGTAATTGACTCTCAGTTGAACAGTAAGTGTTGCCAAACAAGCGTTAAATAAGAGTAGAATACCGATAAAGTTCGCAATTGATTTACGATTGGAACACGATTGAAGATCAGACTAGCAAATATTCTGATAGCAGTTCAATGGAACGTCACTGGAAAACCATCGGTCTTAAATTAGTAGCAGAATACCAAATGTAGTTAAAACTGCTATTGAGATCCAATTGATATTCAATTGAGCCATTTGTAATTTAGCAGACTTGGGGCCCTGGACTTTCCGCTTCTCAGTGCGGTTCAGTTTTCGTCTATAAGCTTCGAGGCGCGCGACTGTCGTGGGCGAGCGGTATGGTCTACAGATAGCGCGCGAGTTGAATGCAGTCGGGGTCTGAGGTATAGAGCCCCCCGCTACCCGCACGCCCCACCTCACGCGCCTGCAGTGTAGTACCACAGGTAGTACTTTGCCATCCTTGTCAACAGCACTACCGCATTCCTAAGCTCTGCATTCAACTCGCGCGCTATCTGTAAGTATCTCCTAATTCAAAAATATACGAACGTGACGCCTCGATCACAAACAAAAAGCTTTTTCATTTTCAATACAATTTACGTTGTTTGCTAAGCTTTAGAGAAAACTCGCCCCTTTTGTTATTGACATCATTAAAAAAAGGGGTGAGATTTCTCTGAAACTTCTCCTTCCTCTTCTTCATACTTCAGGTACGAAGTACGGTCAAGTAATATGTAGACTTCATGCTAGGGCATCATGTGCGTTATATTTACTTGTACAGTACGCGTGAATAGCTTTGTAGTCGATATTATTATTTGTACAGATAAGTAGGCTAATACACTGCCTAAACCAATATGTTGACAATGTCCTAATATCGGTGATATTGAACTATAATTAATATTGACAATGTTAATATTCAACTTGCTGTGATTGCTGGCTTAATTGATTTCAGCTGCGTCCACTAAATTACCATATCTTATTGAAATACTATGAATAGTTAATTATTACGTTTGAAGAGAAAATATACACCCCAATGTAATCGCTGATTCGAGCTCATTTGGCTTACGTCAAGCACGACGACGGCACGGTTTCGATTCCCGCATAAAGCAAATATTTTTAAATCTACAAGTAATTGTTCCGGGTCTAGGCGTTTATGTATGTGAGTTTGTGTGTTTGTAAATGCACCCACGATACAGGAGAAATTACTAGTGTGTGGCAACGTTAAAAAAAAAAAAAAACAAAAAGAAAAAAACATTGGCATACGCTGAAAAGAGAGGCGGGAGTCTGTCCGTCTTATTACAAAACGAGGTTTAACTATAAACCCAGGTTTAAATCACGTCAAACTATGGTTTACCTAAAAACGTTATTACAAAACGTGGTTTTGCGTTAAACCATGGATAAACCTTGGTCTAACTTTAATCCACGCCGCCCCCTAGTTTAGCGGTGGTCTAAGTCGTAGCTGTCAAAGTTGTGTCAGTTTTTCATTGAATATTTTTCATTGTATTGTTGTTTTTGTGGTATTTTTACCTAAAACATGGTCGACTTAATGGATAATGATCCTAGATTAACACTTAGGCTACTTTTAATTTCGTTATCATGTTCCCGTGGGATAATTGCCTGTCATACTTATCCCAAACATACTTTACTTAGACATACATTAGTAATATTCACATTAATAATGGTGAAATTATTAAAAAGAGGCAACTGTTCTAAAAACTGAAAACAAAACTTCATAATAATTCCGAAAAATAATAGTAAACATGTCATAGTTTATTATGACGCTCGAGAATGTTACGTTCCATTACGCGCTTTAAATGTTATGTAAGTAAAGAATCCAACATTAAATAATATGCTTAAAAAATCAAACTACAGTATAGGAAATGACTTATATCTAAATTCTAAAAAACAAATCAATATTTTTAATATCTCTAAACCTCAATTAATCATAAAAGAATTATCAATACATTCTATTTTCTGGTAATATGGAACGTTGCAATCGAGTGATATCATGGTGAACGAATGAAATTTGTATTAATCTGTGGTTGGATTTAGACCTCGGTTCAAATGACGGTACTAAGAAGTCTGAGGTTTATTTATGTTTTGTAATACGAATAATTTTAAACCATGGTTTAGCACTTAAGCCTAGACTTGATAGTTCTGGTCTAAACCAGGGTTTTGCGTTGTTTTTGTAATAAGACGGTGTGAGTTTATCCATTTTAATAATCGGAACACGATTCTTTAAAACTAGCTTTTTTTTTCTTCTCAGCAACGATTTCTCGCCATTTTTCTCGATGGTATGCGTGTTCTCGTCAATTAGCGAGGTCTTTTTCTAAAAAAAAATGTACCTAATACATTAAACATAAACCTAAAAGTTTCCAGAAAAACAAATCATCATGTTTTCAAAATTTCCTAGCCGTAGCGTTTTTGTTTTATAAAAACTGTAATTTACAAGGAGACAACCAGCCATAAGGTTTAATGGAGCAAAAACTAAAGGCGCTTATAAGTAAAACCATTAGATCCATGTATAATATTGGGGTTGCCGTATTTTAGCATATAAATGAAAGTTTTTGTGAACTTACGTCTAGTCTGTCTCGGTTTTAGGCTAGGCGTATGCTGAGACGCAGGTTACGCAGGTCCACACAGCGCAGAGCAGAGTAGATTTTGTAAAGCATGGAACGTCATTGAACTACGTACGCTGCGGCGCAGGACATGTCACGCAGACATGTGTCTGTCCTGCTCTGCGTCTCGTTGCAGTGCCGGCACAGAATCCTGCGCGACGCGTGTATTGTGTATGCTGGATACATTCGTTGCTAGGTAACTTTGTTTAAGATGCGAATGTCAGTTGCGTCGCAGCATGCGGAGGGGCATTTGTCTGCCTCAACTGCCCTGCCCTGCACTGTGCTGTACTGTGCTGTACTGCATTGCCTGCGTCTCAGCATACGCTTAGCCTTAACGGAGCTAATGGTCTGTTTGACGTTGTTAGTTCTTCTTTTCTTTTATATATCTACGTTGTAAATAAAATATAATACTCGAATTTTAATAGCACTGTTTTATAATGTGTTACATTATAATAGTTAAGACACAAACAAACATAATAACTCAAAAAATTTTGAGACAATTTACAGCCACGAACTATTATCGCATTAGGATGTCAGCTTATCATGTCCAACCATAATACCAGGATCCCATAAATAATAAAGCAGTTATTACTACATCTACCATTAGTCACGACTTTGTATAGCTCCCATTTTACCCTAGCTATATATTACTACTTCTGCGGGAGACGCCCACGACAAAGAACATCGCGAGACGATTTCGGTACACCGTAGTCGCAGGCGACGGCGAGTAACAGCTGACTTGCCGTCCGCTCATGCACCATACCCAAGTCGACGGCACGTCGTGTTTCACACACGCTTCATAGAGCTGTTAGCACTCTGACGCCCACTCTGACGGCTCTCCTATAGGGCCAAAGCCTGCCGGGGTCGTGGGACTGTCTTTACAGGTAATTGTGACCGTGAAACGTGCAGGGCTATTCAAGTAACACCGTAGAATTTAGTCAGAACGAGTCTGACAGTGCCTCCCGTCCCGCGTCTCTATTGATGATTTGTTCTCGATAAAAATAAACGGTGACGAAGCTCTATATTTTTACAGTTCCAATATCCAGTAGAATCCTTATTGAATTTCCGAAAGTACTTGCCAAAAAACCTCTAGCATGATCACGCAAAAAATATATCTCGTACATTTATAATACCCCAGAAACGTCCTTAATTTCGAATCAATAGAAACCCCACGGCTCCTAACCCGGGTATAAAATTTAGCGTGGTCACGTTTCGGTAATAACGGTTTTCAGCGTCGATGTAAAATGATCAGTTGCTTTTGACAGCGGACCGGCACGTAGTACGCGGTCGCACGTAGTCACCCGGTACCTATTCACGTACCTAAGCGTTTACAGGGTTAGTTGTCACGTGATACTATTAGGTTCCGAAGGCGAATGATTAAGGAAGAAAATTATATTTGAGGTCTTTGATCCGATTGGCTTAAAGTAATCTTCTAGCAGGCTAAACATGGAATCTAGTACATCTGTATTCAATTATAGTATGATGTATTAGTGTATTTATTGATAGCTGCCTCATTTTTATAGTCCGCAACCCGTCTTGTAAGGGATCTAATTGTTTGTCTAATTAAAACCATACAAAAAGTTCAACTGGCCAGCAAAAGATAGGTACTTCCGAATTTTTCACAACTTTCCAGTACACCTTCTTTTCTTACCCTATAGCACCATCCTCACACCTTCACGTTACCAGGATAACAGCACTGCCAAGCAATAGATTTAGGGATAACAATAAATAGCAAGTACCTAATCTATTACGTGAATCTAGGTTCAAAGAGAGTCGGGCCTGAGATGGCTAAAATATGTAGTACCAGGAGGGTATGAATAGATAGGCTGATTTATTTCGAACGATGGATGAATGATGACCCTATTTGTTCGGTAATAGTACGTGGATGGACATTATAGTCAATTTTCTCCGCTTTTTGCATAGAAGCTTTTATCATTTTTTGTTTCGCCATTAATTTAGGTATCATCTTCTTTATATAGGTCTTGTCAAAATCAGGAACAAGTTCACCAGTTTAGGGAATAAGAAAAGTTGTTCCAAACCTCTTTGTCCAAAAATACACAGAACGTAAGAATTTCCATTCGGCCTTTGGGAAATTAAGTCTTTTCCCCTAACACGTGCCAACGTGAAAACTGGTGGGAAAATTCCGTTTTAATTTCGTATAATACCAGGAATATTTTATGAGAGTAAATAGTAAAAACGTTAAATAGTATCATTGTCTTGTAATTTCTTTGAAAATATGATAAGAAGAAGCACAATAATTGCTGTGCTGCGTGGCACAAGTTCGAATTTGTATGTCCTTCCAGTTCTTGGCCCAGCGTAAAGTGTCGGACGTCCACTGCTGTACATATGCCTCCCCTATAAATTTCCACGAGGACCGGTTGGAAACGGCTTGCATCCACCGCGATCTTGTGGTCTTCATCAGATCGTCTGTCCACCCAGTTTCCCACCCTGCGCTTCCATTCGAGAATCTTAAATGTTTGCAAACGTAATGCGATATAGGAATAACTATTAGTGTGTAAAGCAAAGTTCATTTTATTTATACATTCGTTTATTTCCTTTTCCTATATATTATATATCTGTAGTTACATCAGTTACACGAAAAGAACATCAATCTATGCGACTCAATATTCTCCAATCACATGGACCTTTTGACCTCCATTACGAAGACAAAGGCCCCCATTCCCGGACCCCAGCAATGGCCCAGGTGTCATGTAACTGAATCGATCCAATCACCTTACGGACGGTCCACTGACGATTATCTGGCAAATTGTTCGAGCATAGTTACATACCAGGCTTTCAGAGATAAAGGGAGGGTTGGGTTGATGTGGTGGAAAGTTTCTTTCCTGCTTTACACAGTTCTCATAGTAACAAGTTACCAGGGTTACATGACTAGGCAATAGATTGTGCGTTAGACTGATAAGAAAGCTTTGTTTCGCATTTTCATTTAATTACCCATTGAGCTACGAGGAAACGTTCTTAGTAAACTGTTGGAAAATCGTCATTTTTCTTCACATTTTATTCAGACGATGTCAAATTGCCAACGGAAGCAATTTCGTGTAAGAACTTGGCGGACTATAGAGGCAAACCTGTTGCCATTAACCGGGCACAAATCCAAAAATTTAGTTTTTTCAAGAGAATCACTTCGCGAAAAACCTCAATAGTGCAATTCATTCTTAAGAAATAATAAGATTTAACAAAAAGCTTACAGTAGACTATGTTTCTCTGATAAAAGTTCTTCCTAGTACCAGGGAATCATAAACACCCAAGTAGCTCAAGGCTACTTTCTCCGCGGATAATGAACAACTATTAATTATCATGCTTGCTCACTCCTCGTTAGCGGTTCCAAACCATTAGGTTAAGGCTTCACGATGTTTTCCTTTACCGTAAGTAAGTCTAAGATTAATTAACACAAAAGAACTTGGTATACAGAATGACGTTCAGGTTTTTATATTAATTCTCAAGCAGAAAGTCTGGCTTAAAGTAGGTCTGGAGACGGCTAACACGTGGCGCGGTGTAAACATCAAATAAATAAGTACTTCGGTTTGAAAAGCAAGTATCATTTCTATAAGAAGATATACATCAACTTTGCTTTTAGTGAAATACTGAACCAAAATGGTAAAGGACAGTTGTTGTTATTATTTAAAAAAAAATGCCAACGATTAGAAAAAATCCTTGTTTTTTAATGAAGTCAATTAAAAATCGACGAATTTCTTTATCACTATTGTATCACTCACTTTAAAGCAACCAGAGGGGTTATTACAACGTCTTAAAACCAGGCTTGTTCCAGTGAGTGAACGAGATGGCGCTAGACGACTTGTATAGCTCTGTCACTTTCACTCGCTGGAATAAGCCTGATTTTAAGACGTTGTAATACCCTCCGGTCATTATAAACATTGCGGCATCGCCTAGATATTTTGATACATTAATCTCCGGATACTTTCATGTCTAAGGAATTCTCGAACGAACCTCTAAATTCGTCTGCGCTCGGTCGTTTGGTGAAGGGTTGCTTGCAATCAATGGCTTGTCTGGAATTCGTTGGCGGCTAATACTTGTCTCCAACCAAACGCGCCGATTATCATTATTGTATATCAATCACCGTAATAAGCTGCTACCCTGTTAAAATTGAGTGTCTTGTTACAATATGTCACGCTAACATTTACTTTTGTTTGATTTAAAATCATTCTTCACATGATCGATCTTTCATTTGTTTGTTTTGCTCTCATTCTACATCCATCAGGGCTTTGGCGTGACCTTCTTATAACCATTACCTCTTTTTATTAACCTCTCCATATATAATAAAGTTCCAGATACCCAATTACCTACTCATAACCATATCGCGAATCGTTACCTCCAAACATAACATGAAAAACGAAATCAGTCTCAATAGGCCGTAACTGACTCCCTGGCCTTAATAGCCACTCTGCGCCTTAATGGGCCGTTATCTTAACAAGTGTCTACTCGGGTGACAACCTATTACATCCCTTCGGTTTATCTTCCCCTGGTACTTTCGTTGAGAGGCAAATGTGAAAGTATCAAAAGACCCCGAACTAATGAGGGATATCTTGCTTAAAAGTTTTTTTCGGGGATGAAAATGATGAGTCTTTTACGCAGGTTTTTTTTAAGTAGGTTTTTCTAGATGTTACTGCGATACAAGATACTAGGAGTTCATAAAGTTAGAAAAGTTTATGATAGTTTGATGTTCTTTGAAGAAAAATCTCCCAACTTAATTTAAGTTATATTAGACTAGGAAACTTGAAACAATGCGATTACTGTTTCAAGGTTTTTGCTCACAGCTCAGATTTTATGTCTTAAAGTTATGCCTTTAAAAATTACTTTAACTATGACAAAATAGACTACAATTTAACCCAGCCGGAGCAATGGACCTTAAACTGTAGCTCACAAGTAACCAGTTATATTGCGGAGATGTAGAGATTTAATTACTTAGTTGCTGCGCGCAAAACTCGAGGGATATGAATTAATAACTTGTTCGTAACTAAACCTATGTGGTGTATCCTGTAGGACAAGCTAAGTGATAGAATCATTTATTAATACACAGTAGCAAGATGAACTTGTATTACAAAATTACTTGCAAGCATAAAAAAATGGTACTCAGTAGCGATAAATGACTTTGTTCAATAGACATCCAATAAACAAGTTATTCAACTTGTTAAAATGTTGCTTCGCTTAATATGAACTAATTCCATATGAACGACGCTTTGCAAATTGCCTCATACTTTCAATCTCTAGAAGAAAAATATCAATGATGGAAAGCATATTTTATTGGGTAGGTAACATCAAAACCGAATTTTAAGTATTACTAATCAATCGTTGGATCATTATAGATTGGCAAAAAGATAAGGAAATATAGGCAAATAACTGCTTAACAAACAGCTACCATTTCCTTTTAGTACCAGGAGCTCATAAAAGATTGAGAGCATTAAATCAGTTTATCCTTCAAACCAAACCGCACCACTTCCTTATGAAAATAAACGGATATCGACTTCCCTTCAAACGATAAACATTTACCAAAGCCTTAAGCAAATTGCCGTGGTGAAGCAATACAGAGCAGTACCGACAAAAAGTTGGATATATCGCCGATTTGTACGTGGCATCGTAAAGGAAACACTATAGCTCGTTCGCAGAGCAATTTCCCCCAAACTGCCGTTCTAGTATCGCTGTTGACACAAACATTGGCTGCGAGATGAAAACATCCTGTGAGTTTTGACGCCCTGGTACACCTATGAATAGTTTAGTAGTGGACAAGGGTTTTCTTTTTTGTTTCAGTTAAATGGTTTTTTGAACATACATTTTATAAAAGGTGTGAAGAGCACGTCACTAAAAATAATTTCGGCAATTTATAAATAATATATTATTCTCCGAAGTTAAGCTACGATTGCCGAGGTTAATCTGTGGATGGATCTGCCATGAAGAATTTTCTTCATGCCTTGGAAAGAACATCAATTCTTTGATCACAGCTGTTATTATTTGTATTTTGATAGTGATTACTGTTTGTAAGACGCCCGAAACTCCAACAATCTGTCTTACCACGGGGTTTCGTATAACCAAGTGACTGGATTGTAGAGGCGAGACAGGAAGTCGCATTTGTCCGTACTGAAAGCCGACGCTCACATAAATTGGGAAAAGGCTAGTCAGCTGACAAAGATTTGACAAAAATAAACTAAAAATGTTTTCATAAAATACTTGGTCCTGACGTACGCATTTCTTTTTTTAACATAGCGTAAGATACTCCGGTAATTCGTTCACGGTTGCTTCACCATCTATAAAGGAACTCATAACATTACAAGTCTTTGGAATAATAGGATTAGGAATGCAGAAGTGAGCATAGCAGTCTGTATGGCAGTTTTTGTTGGTTAAACCACCGACTTGTGTTTATTCACATAGCGGAGTATGGTTCCGGAATAAAAAAGATTTGAACAGAAAATCGAAAAAATACACGGAACGTAGCAAAGAGACATATGGTTGCTGAAGCATACCATTACCTTTTTTTAGCGTGGTAACATCATCAAATGAGTCCTCCCACCCAAGGCAGGGCAGGAAGGGCTGTCAGACTTGTACTGACTAAAATCCACGGTGTTCTTCAATAGCTCTCGTTCTACGTTCCGGGGTCACGGTAGCTTGTTAGTCCCGCGACGCCGGCAGGCTTTGGTCCTCAGGCCCCGTCATTATGCTGATAGCACTATGAGGCGCGCGCGGAACACGACACGCCCGTCGACCATGGTCAATGATCGGACAACGAGTCGCCCATTACTCGCTGTCCGCAAGCATAAAATCTCCTACGGTTAAGCAAAAGCCTTCAAAGCACGAGTTTTTAAGATCATACTACCACTATACATCTTCGTAACACTGTGACCCTCCACAAACACAATCTATCCTTATATTGACAACAAACATAGCCGACCACTAACTGTAACCGTAGACCGGTAAAATCCACACTTCCGCCAATTTATCAAGAAAAGCTATGACAACTCGTACATTTTTTTGTTACGAATTATTTGGGCCGGTTGGTATGATAGTTGTAACTGATAAGCATGAGATTACAGTTTCATTGTGCTTTTCAGTCAGGAATTTGTTTTTAGCACACATAGTCCGCATCGACAGCAAGGCTCGCTTCCTTTTACATGACACAAAAAATCATTCATTTTCATCACGACTGCTCTTAAAACGATGAAGGGAAAACCCTCGTGAGGAAACGGGCATGTTCTAGAACCAAGAAATCGAAGACATTTGACATCAGACAGCCCGCACGGGCCAGTGGTAAATATTACTCACAGAAGAAGAGGAGGTCTAAGGACTAGGAGTTTAGTCACCCAGGGTTGGAGGACTTATTGGATTATAACACGTAAAAAAAGAGAAAGCCTGTGTCCCAACAGTGTAGTGGATTTATGGCTGATTATGTTATGGACTATTTAATATAACTTGCAGCTATGAACCCTTTGGGGGTTATATAAGTGATGTAACGTTGCTGCCAATTCTACCGCTTCCTAGCTCTACGTTGCCTAATCGTAACAATCCTTATCATGTTTCATGTAATGTTGAAACAATACTTACATCAGTAGCTATGGAAATGTGGGTGTTGCTGTTCGTTTTATGTGCTTTTGGAGTAAATGGGAAGCTGAATGAAGAAAACGACGAAGGGTCGTCAGGTATGTAGACCTTTTTTGGTAAAAAAAAAAGAATTTAGAAAAAGATAGGATAAAAACCTCATTTTTCTTGAAGTCGTTCAAAGACAGACAAATCAATGACAGACAGATTTTTATACGACAAAGAAAAAAACGCGTGTATTTTTTTGTTTTACATACAAATATTAAAGTTATAATGTGTATTTTTGAGATTCGAAAAGAAAGAGTAAAAAAACATCAGTCTATTTTAATAATAGCAATAAAAATAGAACAACGACAGACATATTTTGTTGAATGTTGATAAATAATGATGTAGCAAAAGTCTGAATTCTTTATTTTAAGGCCGTTATCATACTAGCGGTTTGGAAGCGGCTGCGGAGCGGAGCGGACGCGCAGTGCATCCGTCGCGAACACGCCGCGCATCCGTCGCGAACACGTCGCGGACGCGTGGTAAATGCGTTACGTTTTCGTCGCATGTTTGTACATTCAGTAACAAAATGGATTCCGACGAGGAAACATTGCTGTTGACGTTATTACTTCGAAAACGTCGAAAACGAAAAGGAAAGCATCGACGAATTTGGGAAGATCCATTATTAGATTAGGCTGAGGAATTTTTCGCAGAGAGTTATAAGCAATATTCATGTTTTGGTAAAAAAAAACTTTTCGGCTAAAAAAAAATTTGGATGATTATGTTCTATAATCTGTATCACCTACTCTTATCATATTATGCAAAATTTCAGCGCTGGAGGAATTTTTCGAAAGTCTTCATACAAAAAATTCCTCGTTGATCTGAAGTGGGGCGGACGTTTTGGCGTTTGTTCGAGGCAGTACAAAATGGCGTCCACTTTGCTGTTCGCGGCGATCCCGTTGCGCGTCCGCAACGAATTCGCTGCGCAGCCGCGGCGTGTTCGCAACGCATTCGCTGTGCGGCCGCTCCGCCCCGCAACCGCTTCCAAACCGCTAGTGTGATAAGGCCCTAACAAAGTCTTTGTAAAAGAAAGCCTACAAGGACAAAATAATATCTTTTTCAAAAGAATAAGCAGACATTTGTTCATTATAATAAAAACAGCTATATTGTTAAAATTGTCGGAAAATTGTTTTCATTACAGTAGTTAGTTGTCTAGTCATTTTCAGATGTTGAAAAATGAAATGACGAGTAAAAGAAAAGAGAGCGAATGATGATCACGCGGCTTGTCATAGTAGATCAAACATTTTATGTTATCCTAGTAAGTTAAACTTTTAGAAAAAGCAGTGAATTGCGAATCTTAGTGTTCCTACAGGTAATTTTGAAAAATAATTAATGCACACGTGTTTTCGCTTTATTTTTTCTAATTAAAAATGAATATTGACAAACAACGCATCATTTGAAAGCCCGGGACGTCAGAATTAGCAAAAATTATATCTTTGAGTGACGTATTGCGAATTTCAAAAGCTTCTTATGCTCATCAATTTCGGCTTCCGTAACAAAACAAAAAGTATGAATTCACTAATGACCTTTGATATTAAAAAGTGACCTTAAATATACAATAAAAAAAAAGTATGAATCAAATAATTAATTACATATTTGCAGTCATCTTCCCCATTGCTACTAGGCTAACATAAGTTGAAAGGTTTACAAATAATTCTAAAAGTATTGTTACAGCACAATAGAATCTGAAATCTGTAGCAATTGAGTCGATTATCGGCTGACTCAAATTCAGTTACGTGCGTGTTTAGCCTTACAATGTTGCCGAGAGTTTCCAATAACATATTGTGAAAACAACTCCAAACGATTTTAACGTTACCCCATTTTTGTTTGGTTTTTCTTTGTTAAGGTAAGAAGACTTTCGAGATTTTGAAATTAGTTTGATGATAAAAAAGTCTCGTTCGTACTTTATAGACGCTTTTTAATTTTTTTATACAATAAACGCAGTAAATACTTCAATTAAACAGTAAATTAAATACAAAATCATGTGATAAGGCCTCGTTTCAGAGGTTTGGGTGCAAAAAAGTACCAATGTAAGTTTATATCGCATTTTAATATTAGGATTAGGATAGAATACGAGATATTCCACATTGGGCATCCACAGAAATGGCACTTGAGCTAAATGGCACCTGAAGTATTCAACATAAGGCACCTATCCAGATTTTTCGCAGGTGCCAAATTATGTTTTTTTTTTCATTTAGCACTTTATTCCACTTATTTCATCTGCGAAAAATATTGATTATGTGCTGTATGTTCTACCTCAGGCGCCACTTCAACGCGTGCCCAACGTGGAATACCTCTACAATACGGATATTATATAATCAAAGACGCTCACTTGATCTCTCAAACAAAATAAACAGTGGTCTATTCTTTTCCTAAAAGCTGACAGCTAAAATCGACAAAGAGAAATTTTGTCTAAAGTAGTCACAAAACTTTCTAAAGACTGACAAGTACTCACAATGGTAGACCATGAATAAATGAATGAAGTCGTTTTATTCAAATTGGAGTTTGTAAGTTTTAAAACAACTTTATTTGATTGATGGATAGAACTGATGATGATGCTCATCTTAACGGGTTAACTTTTTAAATTATCTCTTTTTGTGTCAAGTTTGAACTAACTTTATTGACAGCTTAAATGAAGAGCGGGTCTAAAATTGACACTTTAACGGAATCATATTACGCAGTGTGATAAAATTATTCTAGCTGTTATCAGCAACTTCGCCTGCTACTATTGGAAAATTATCATACGTCCACGTAAGATCGGGATAAAAACTATCCTGTGTTAATCCAGGTTATACTCGTAAACTAAGTAGAAAATTTCATAAAAATCTGTTTCGCAGTTTCGTGCGAAAGAGTAATAAACTATTAATATAAGTGAGAAGTAAGTTATGATAAGCCCTATTTGCTGTATTGCTTGATCAATTTAAGTTTTTAGACTGACATGGTCACTATAACTATTATTCAGTTTTAAAACGGGATATTTACGGGATATTTATTTTAAATATCGGAAACTCAAAACAAATAATAAACATGGTAAATATCCCGTTTTAAAACTAAATAATTGCTTGATCAATTTATTATAATCGAATATTCTATTTGGCGAATTTTATGGCAATCCATATTAAGATACTGCTGAAGTGGCCGTTTTAGACCCCCAGATTTTTATCCTAAAGTATTTTCTTTTGGAAACAAATTCTTGGAACGAATACTTTCTGGTTTGCAGATAATTTATTTCTAAAAGTTTTCATACAATGTAGATTCAGAAGACTCATTCACGACCACAGGAAACTTGACACAACTTAGATGTCATTATTTTCGCGACACGATAGTTTTTATAATGAATTTTGAATTCCAAATATATGAGGACACGGTTGGCATGTTAAATGACCAATCGACTGCTTCGCAGCGTGTCGCGGGTTCGATCCTCACACGTAAAAAATATTGGTATGATCTGCAAGTATTTGTTGCGGGTCGGGGTGTTTAGTTTTAGACTTTCTATCACCCACGATACAAGAAGAAATTCCTAGTGTAGAGCAACGTCTTTTTTTTAAAAACTAAAGAATACCAGATGGTCTAGTTTGAGTCGCGAGACTGTCTCATAAGATAACCGTGACCCTGGAATGTAAAGTGCTATTGAAGGATATCCGTGGATTTTAGTCTGTACAAGTCTGAAAGTCCCTCCCATTCCGTCCTGGGTGGGGGGAGGACTTATTTGATGATATAACCACGATAGCAAAAAAGGTTAGAACTGTATGAAAGGAGAAAGCCCTAAAACCTCAGGATTCCAAAATTTCTCTTAATTAAAAGAAAAAATATAATCCCTAAAAGTAAAAACTTCATATACGAGTAATAAAATTCACAACTTTCAGACAGTCCGCTCCAAATTGCGGCAAACTTCCGTCCAAAACTTTATTTGTGGCCGAGAAAAAATTCGGACAATTTCGCCACTTATTTGCTAGGTTTTACCACTTTAGAGAGAATCCGAAGTGTTTATCAAACAATGTACTCGGGAACTTTCGGTTTTACAAACATCTGTTGCGACCGCGTTAATGTAGAGTTAAAGAAACTACTCCTATTGTGTTCTGCGAGCCTGGTACTTTTTTTATTCAGTGTTAATATTCTTTAGAGGGCCAAAGCCTGCTGGGGTCGCGGGACTATCGGGTAACCGTGGCCCCGGAACTTAAAGGGTAATTGAAGGACACCGTGGACTTTAGTCATTACAAGTCTGACTCGTACTGACTAAACAAGTCGGATGACTTTACCACGTAAAAGAAAAAAAAATGTGTTAATATTCTGCTTGTCAAATTGTTCAACTGTGAATTGTGTCGCTTTTCGAGCGACTCTGTAGTTTTCGGGGCGGAGTGTAAAATGTTTGAGAACAAAGCCACTGTTGTAATTGGAGTTACAGAACTATGTTTACCACTTTTCCCGTCCATTTTCGTCGCTTTGATTTGTAAACGGCGTTTTAAAAACGGTTTTGTTATTGGTCCTTCGAGCTGGATACTTAAATCTGAATAGAATGAACTTTTTACATACTTTTACTATTAAATTGTATCTACCATGCAATACATGCAACATTTGTGTCATTTTCAGTCCATTTGTGTCTAATTGAGAGGTAGCAAACGTGACTGCCGAACAGGTATTTGCGTTCGATCCCCAAGTTGGCAAAAATTTAATCCAGTTTTTCCATCAAGTATTTCTCAGTGTTGTCACGGAATTTGGACTTATGCCCAGTTGATGACAATAGGTTCGCCCCTGGGCTAATTGGCGAAACGTGGGTATACTATTAGGCACACCTCTGCTTAATCCTTTGGGATTAAAGACGTGACATTATTTTGTAATTATCTTCCAACGAAACCGAAAATTCGCTCAAACATGTTCTGTTATCCTATTACGTGAAAGCTCATTGCTCCACACAACCGACTTTAGGCAATCACCGGTACACGAGTAATCTATTTAGGCGCCCAATTCACTCCTGTGTGAGTATGGGCGCCTGGTACCATGGGTACATTTATCTATGTGACTTACATACAGATTTCAGAATACCGTGTGTCTAATTAAGGGTAATGGAGTGTGATATTTGATTAGAAAGAGATAGCGAAAACTAGCGAATTCATAACATAATTATCATTCTCAATTTTTCGTTTCTTGAAAAATATCTTTATAATTATCATCACCTCCAATGGTGACAAGTGGTTTTAGAGGTGTAAAAAACTATTCATAGTTGTTTACATTACCCTAGTTATGTTTAAATTCGATGTATTGAAGGGTAAATAAAAAAACATAAATGCTAAGACTGCTATGAGAGGGAAGAAGAATTTAATGCAAACTATTTCGCCTTTAACACCTCCCGTTTACATTCTAAGGTTCATTTCAAAGTATTTTTTATTTTTGCAATTAAAATACCTAAAAAACAGTTAGTTTTAGCCACCTCACCTAACCCTGACTGATCTAAAACCCATCCCTGTATTAAGTTTCATCTTATAGTTTTAGTCTTATCAAATCTGGTACCGTAGTTGTTTGGCTAAAGTCTGACTGCGCTAACAGATAGAGTACCCTTCTAAGTCTTAAGATGAAGTTGAAACTCATCGATTATCAAAACTCTCTCGCCACCAAATCCTTAGACTAACAAGTGAGGCTGCCGGGGGACGATAGTGGTAAGGCAAATATATTATTTTAGTTTAGGATCGAGCTTGATGCAGCTTGCGAGGGAAATATGAGCGAAAATGTGGGATAAATAGAGTAGCGTAGCTAGGCCAGGAGGGGCCCGGTATCAAAATTTGTTTTGGGCCCTTCTAATCTAAGTGTATGCTTTTTTTTGCTGAATTAAGGCGGCACACTACTTCAATAAATCTTACTCGCTCGAACTTGCACGTACCACGCACTATTGCTTGCTCTTTCTTATAGTTGTCTACGCGAAAATCTATTTATTTTAAGGCGACTAAAAAGGAAATTCCAAAAACTAAATAACATAAGACCTGCTTTATAGTTAGTTCAGTTAGTATAAAAAGTTTCATAATCTAATTTTAAGTCTTTTATGATTGCCAGCGAAATCTGAATCGTGGCTCGCCTTGGCTTTACATACACGATTCAATTAACTAATGAAAAAATGCAAACACCGAGGGTTCGATACTCGATGCTTAAAAAAAAAATTAAAAATCTATGAAACAGAAAAGTTCAAAGATCATTTGTTTTTTTTTTACTTTTTGGAACACAACAAAAGTAAATCGGTTATTATTACATTTTGAAGGTACTTATATAAAAAATGCTAAAAACACCATTTCTCTGAAGTTTAGCCAATTAACTAGAGAGAGGCCTGATGTAGAACATGGTTCTAGCCTGAAGTACCAGGACTTTAGTAAAAGCAGAAGATCGTTAGGTTCAAGGCCGTGATGAATGATTGTCTAACTAAAGCATGTAACTCATAATGAATGTACCTAGTTTTAGGTTTCCCTCATTGTCCAAGTTTGCTCAAAGATAGGTACTTATTGTGTAACTTTGACCGGTTATCGTACAATAATAGACATAAATCTGTCTAAGGGAAATGTATAACTTGATGGAAACGTTTTGTATCAGCGTTAATGTTGAACATGAAATCCTGGGCTTGATTGTCACGTCTGGAAATGTGTTTAGTTTTTTCTGTCAGTTTCTTAGCAAAAGAGTTTTGATTGGTTAGTATGGCAGCTAAGTTTTATGTTTATGTAAAGTAAACATGGTTTCGTTATTGTAGAACTTCAGTTGAGTTGACAGTGATAGTGATCAAAATAATGAAACAAAACTAAATACGGTGTAGGGTCCGCTCGCCCCTTGGATCTCGCCCCTTATGACTAAAATGACCGACTCGCCCCGTATTTATTTATTTTGGTGTACCCACTCGCCCCTTATGAAGGGGCGAGTTGAAAATTGACATTAAAATAATTATTTTGGTGTACCCACTCGCCCCTTGCGGCATTTCCATTGAAATTTAACCAAGAAAGGTACAGTCAGACAGAAAAATGCTTACACTAAGAATAACGCTACGTTTGATTACTTTAGTCAACTATATTTGTAATCTCACAAACTCGTCGTGATACACTTGTGATTATTTGATGGTTAGTGCTACCTGTTGAGAGAGTTGTCTTGTGTCCTTATTTTCGCAAAAAAAACTAAAGATATCGCGAAAATAAGGACAATTAGACAATGGCTGTAATCAGCAATCGTACTAAGCAAGCATAAGTTCAAAGTTGAAAAATTACCTGAAATTGTCTTGTTCATTGACTTACTACTAGAAGTACTAGGCTATCATGTGTTCAAAGTGTTATTTATTTAAATATTTCTGGGTAGATTACCTGAAATTATCTTGATCATTCACTTATCAGCAAAAGTACTAGGCTAGCATAAGTTCTAAATGGTATTTTTTTTTATTATTCTGGGTCGATACCGAACCTAACCTAACCTTAGCCAACACGGACCCAGGTCATGATTAAAAAAAAACATTCACTATTGAACTACCTACCCAGAATTATATAAATACCTACATACCGGTTTGGACCTATGCTAGCCTAGTACTTTTGCTGGTTAATGTTGCACAACACAATTTCAAGTTATATTATATCTACTCAAAAATATGACTACCACTTTGTACTTATGTTAGCCTAGTACTTTTGTTGGATAGTCAAAAAACAAGGCAGTTTCAGGTAAACTTTAGAATTATTTAAATACAGACTACCTTGAACTCATGCTAGCCTAATACTTTTTGTTAGCTTCTAATAGCCTCGCCTCACTGGTGTTAATGCCAGTAGGGAGAAATGGGAATAGACGTTCGAAGTTGTAAGCAAACAACATTTATTTAAATATTTATAAACTTGTGTTGCTTACAGTACTTTTAACTTATTAACAATCGGGGGCGAGTCAGCGTATCTAAAAGTGAAGGGGGCGAGTCGGTCATTTTAATCATAAGGGGCAAGATCCAAGGGGCGAGCGGACCCTACACCCTAAATACGGGTGCAATGTAAATAAATGTTTGCAAAGCGCGGGTGTTTCCACGTTAAATAAAATGTGTGATATTTACTTATTGGACATGGATTTATTTACGTGACAAACTGAATAATGTATAGACAGTATTGTGTTAAGTACTACTTTACTATAATTATCTGGTTCCCTGGTACCTTTTTGACTAAGTTGGCTAAGTCGATGCTACAGAACCATATAGCTGCTAATCAAAAATTGTACAATAAATAATAATTTAGTTTCGTTCGCCCTTTCTGACATTATTATTTTATTGAATTTATAATAGTCTCTATTTTTAAAGCTTGTGTTTTCTATTGTAATCCATTTCACAGATTACGCATTTTAACAGTGTGGGACCAATCATAGTAATAAGTAAGTCAAAACGAGCTTGGTAACCATAACACGTAAATAAATTTTCGATCCATTATCTTCATAATTTTGCTAGCAAAAACCTTTACAGGTTAGTACAGGCCATTCATACCCAACCAAAGATACGCTTCTTTTATATAAAACCTATTTTTCTAATGTTCCCTCTTCATAAATCTTTGGACCGCTACCTGCCGAGTCCGATTATCTCAACCCAGTATATTATGGAACAAAATTCACACAACTATAAATCTTGCCATAATTGAATTAGTGACTAGTTTTGTTTGAGTTTAAAACAGATGGGACTTAAATTATAATAATAACAGTTGTTAAACGGGGATGGAGAAAATGTCATTGACCACAATAAGGGTTAAATTGCAATAGTTTTAGTAGTTTGGTAGTTAACACCAAATTCTGCAATTTCAAATCATCGTCCAATTAATAGACCCCAACCTTCACCACAAATAGTTGTTAGTTTGGTGACAAGTATTCAAAAGGTACTAGGAGCCCATATAAAATAAAGAGCTGCCATGAAAGTTGGAGTTTGAAGTATAAGTAATTTTAGCTTGAGTTTTGGAAGTTACTCGTGAGATCACGTCTTTTTAAATTGCTTCTTTACTACCATCACTTAGAATAACGATGGCGATAAGTGATGCATTTAACTTTAACTTCAACTGATGTCTAGCTAGAATATTATTCCCATGTTAACATTCATTTCCACTCTGATAAAGTTCGCAATTCGTGCACATTCCGGAAGAATGCAGATGTTTATTTATTTTATCAACTAGATTTACACTTGGTGTTTGTTATGTTTCCCTTTTTGATATAATAGTAGATTACGCTCCTCGGGAGTAAAGCATTGCCTTACGTCACGGGCGTATTGACACTAAGGATTCTGGGGGTGAACCTCCGTAGCGCAGCGAGGAAACCTCCTCAAGTGTTAATTCCCGAGTGAAACGAGGGAATTAACAAGTTAAGAATCCTTAGTGTAGCGAGGGATTCAAGTTAGCCCAAGACAAGGCAGCTTTACTCCCGAGGAGCGTACTCTGCTTTTCACACCTACTGCGAGGAAATAAATTCGATTTTTGAAGTTTGATGTGGTACGATGTGAAGCACCACTGCAACCGATCAGCTGTTGCGGCCAGCAGCCGCCATGATTGATACAACTCCTTGGTGAAAGTTTTCATACGGTTTTATTTGAGGTTCCAAATTCAAATCACATTATTCCCACGGGAATAATGAAATTCAGTAAATATATTATTGCCCGGTTCTCCGAGCGAGAGGGAACAATGACTTGCTTTACAGTAGGGTTGCTTGATATATAATTTGACATTTACGAGCAAGTAGTGTAAAAATGTATATATTTTTCCCCGAAAAGAAAACGTTGCCAAAGAAAATTAACTAATAAAATCTTCGTCCTACCAGGAGATCATGACTTGGACGATAGTATGGAGAGGATTGGCGCGGTCGTGACACAGGTGTACGCACATCCGTATGCCGCATCTTTGAGCAAGAACGGCACATATTTCTGCAGCGGTGTCGTACTCAACTCGTACTGGATACTCACACTATCCAAATGCTTTGATTCGTAAGTATATTTCTATTTCTTTCTACGTTATTAATTTCCTAAAAGAAAGAGTAAGCAAGCAAAAGATAAAGGCTTTTCTGAACCGAAGAACAACCATCAGTAATGATGACTACCAGGATAACATAAATGCTTAGAGGGAAGTCAGAATCATAGTATTGGACCTCTTCACTAAGTTCTTTCCGTCACAAAAGAAATTGATTCAACAACACTTGTCAAAGGAATCATCATCATCTGCCTAGCCTTTTCCCAACTATATTGGGGTCGGCTTCCAGTCAAACCAGATTCAGCTGGATATCAGTATTTTACATGGAGCGAAAAAGAATTAATAATAATATTTATTCGAAAAAGCTACTTTTACGCACTGTTTTCAGTGCGTAAAAGTAGTCTTTTACGCACTGTTTTGGTGTTTGAATTTAGAACACTTTAGTACATTCGACATCGACCGCGATGCTGGGCAACCCCCTTGCTAATATGAAAATTACTCTTAATTCAAATCATTGTTCCGATTTTAATGTCAGCTTGTTGGCGCAGTGACCGAGCGATTGGACTACTTCGCACCCACGTGTGTGTGGAGCAGACTTATTAAAAAAAACTTTATTTTGTTTCGTTGAATATTTTTTATCGCTCAAATCTTTCTTTTTCTCGTAGTCATGGTATAAAGTATCGTTTGCAACTCTTGAATAAAACGGATTTAAATCGAGGGCCTGAATCACTCGCGTCGCTCAGGATTTAAATACTTGAATCACTCGCTTCGCTCGTGATTCAATCATCATGAATCACTCCCTACGGTCGTGATTCAGTCATTAAAATCCTTCGCTTGCTCTTGATTCATATAATGGCCCTCGCTTTAAATCCGCTCTTTATTCACTCGTTGCAAAATATACTATTTTTTTACTTGTCAAAAGAATACAGTGCATAATATTATGATAATTATGTTTAAGAATTTAATCGCATTACGAGTTTTCCATCACCCAGCATACGGAATGTTACATTGTCTATGCCTTCATAAAAATGTTAATGACAAGACACTGATGTTATTAAGATAATTATGTAAATTATAACAAAGGCTTATTTATGGGCTTTATTTTGTTATTATTAACAGCAGTAAATTCATCTCAAACCACAATAGCGTTATCAATACCTGTTAATTATCTCTAATCTGCATTATGAAGACGGGTTTAATGACTGACAGAATTGTATTAAATTATCTTACTAATATTTCAAACGGAGCTCATGTGCGTAGGCCCAGCTCGATATTTTATTTTATTTTTATTTATTTACTAAGGAAAAACAAACAGTAACATATTACAGAGATACAACAAAGCTTACAAAGAGACTAAGGGCTGGAGTTTCAATAGTCAGATATCTTTTTTATCTGGGGAATAAAAATGGCGGTTTGACAGCTGGCAGCAGCATAGAAAATTGCCGCTAGTTTTATTCGTCAGATAAAATTTATCTGACTTTTGAAAAATTAGCCCTAAGATAAATGTGCTACAAACTACATTTTGGCTTCGATATGATACGAAATGGATGACATTTTTGTAATTATTTGATGATAGTTTTAGTTTAAATCCACGAAAATCCCTGTTCATAATTCAAATAAAGTTTTCTTCGGGTAACAGCTATCTAAACTTACTTTCTAAATGCGAAAGATACTCTATTAGTGTCTGTCTGCCTGGTACTTATATCACGCCAACATGCCCAACAGATTCATAGCTCACAGCTAACCCGCAGCCTTACTTAGGACAGAGGATAATTTACATCCTAAGTTCAGGAAAATCATTTCAAACATCGACACGTGCCAAACCGCAGGCAAAAGTTATAGTTTAATATTCGAGCTGTTTCATGAAATAGCTACCGTCAGATTGGACAGGAAATGTTAATTAAATATTGGCTTGGAACGCATCTGGTTCACTCTGTGTAATTATTTGGGCAAAGGTCAGTAGGACACCCAAGTTTTTAGTGGATTGAAATTCGTAAATTAAATGGCAGAGTGCAAAGGGCAAAGGGATATTGAATTTGGAATTGTAGCCTTTAGCAAGTTTATGGTCACCTGGTACATGGTACTCATATATCAAGGAAAATTAGAATATATAATAAATCTCTATCTTTTGCGGAATAGGTAGGCTTGGTTGGCGAAGTGGCTGAGTGATAGACTTACCTGCGATGGTTTTATTTCTGCACAAATCAAGTATTTGTATGATCCACAAGTAGTTGGATCCGGATTCAGGTGTTATACCGTTGGATCGCCCAAACCTAAATGTTTTTTCAACACACATGCTCATAAAATGGCTCTAATTTCACCGCAATTAGGCACATAATGACACCTGTTATCAAACTGTGACTTTTTCTTTACTATTATTCACAAGTGAGTTATAGGTTTTTTTTTAAAAGTGTCAACCAATTTAAAAAAAAAACCTATAACTCACTAGTGAATAATGGTAAAGAAAAAGTCACAGTTTGATATTGTTATCAAACTGTGACTTTTTCTTTACTATTATTCACAAGTGAGTTATAGGTTTTTTTTTAAAAGTGTCAACCAATTTAAAAAAAAAACCTATAACTCACTAGTGAATAATGGTAAAGAAAAAGTCACAGTTTGATAACAGGTGTTGCTTTGTTTTTAAAAAAGTTTCGAATCAAAAAAGATCGTGTTCAATAGTACAAATAAATTTTACCAACTGCACGTTAACTGATTGTTTCTCTAAATAAACTTTTTACTCATTAAATAAAATGGCTTTTTAGTATTATTTTCTTCACAAGTGTGTTGAAAAACGTCGTATGATACACGTGTGTATTGATGATTACCGTCCTCGGCTCTCTTAAGACCCTCACCTAACGGCTCGGGTCTCAATGACGCCTCAGCGGTAATCACCAACATTACACACTTGTACCATAATGTACTATTAAACGATAGTCTAGACTTTTTAGTGGCAAAGAGCAAAATATATCGAACTTTGCTATTCTGGCTCACATAGTACATCAGCTTGGAAAAGACTCAAGACAGAACATTCCATTCAACATTCTTTTCGAACTTTTCAAAAACGGATTGGGTTTCCTACGAAAAAAATAAATAAATATCCAACGAAGATTATTTTCAAGACAAAAGCCTTACAAGTGGAATGGTAATCCTAGATTTACAATTTATAAAATAAAGGTCTTATCTTCTGTTATACTAGGACTCCAGAATAAGTCAGGCGTACCTACCAAAAGGCATAATAAATAAGGACAATGTGGACTGTGTAATTGGTTGTACCATTGTTATTAAGGCCAATTGAATTGGACCTGCCCATAGGGCAACCCCGGACCTGAGCAAATAAGACCGTTTGACAGATCAAATATGTGCTTACAACAGAGCACAGAGATGTTTACTGGAAGCGCTTGCTAGAGGTGGCTTTGTGAAAATGATTAATTATTTCTTCATTTTATATTTTTTTAGAAGAAATTCGCAATAATATTTCCGAATTAAATGAATATCGAAATTTGTTACTCTATCAGGCAAAATATGCTGAACGGCACCCACATGTATCGATACTATAATAATATTTTAAAGAGTAAACCTTCTCATTCGTTCGTTTGTTTTCGTAAGTTTGTATATGCAGGGGATCTCCGGAACTACTGACCAAACTCGATTTTTTTGGTAGATAGCCGCATTCTTGAAGAAGGTTATAAGCTATGTAAACTCACGCTATGACCCGTCGTAAGAGCCGAATGCCAAGCGGAAATAATATAAAGTTACGGTAGATCCGATATCACGTGATGGGCAAAAACTGGACAAAAACTTCACACTTTTTTCTTATAAACTTGGGAAAAGTAAATTTGAACTTTATTGATGTAAAAAAAACGTATTAATTCGTATAATTAAAATCTCTGTTCTTCAGGCAAAATTCCAGGAAATCTTTTGTAATCTATTAAAGAGATTTCTGTATGTAAAATTCTTTGGAAGTCTGCGGCGATTCCGTGCTCTATGAACCCTACATATCTAGCAATAAGTGGTTAAAAAGAGGGTACTTAGTCCGCTCCTAAGGCCTTTTGTTTGACAAGTACCTAACTAATTAATATTTTAAATAGAAAAGGGTTGAAAAAGAGCAAGAGCCTTTTAACATTTCCTCAAGAATATTATAACATGGAAATTAGTATTTGCCGACTTTTAGTGTCTAAACACACTATGCCGAACGTACGCGACCGAAGTTCCGCGGCTGATTTTACGTTCCAACGTATTCGGCTGATATGACACACCATAAGTGCCGAACTTACGCGGCAGAAATTCAGTTGCGCAATTTTGTCTGTATATTCAGTGTTTCGAGCGCTGTCGTGGCGTCATGTCGTGTTATAAAAACAGCCGGACAGACAAATGCAAAATAAAGTGATCCTGTTAGGGTTCCGTTATTACTTTTGAGGTGCGACCGAATTTCCGCTGAACTTACGCCCGACTGAAGTTCGGCTGTACGCTATAAAGCAACGAAATTTCGGCATAATGTGTCGCCAGTAATTCAAATAGCATTGCAAGCGTAATCATGCCGAACTTCCGTCGCGTATCCTCGGCATAGTGTGTTTAGACACTTAGACGTATTTACTAAATTCTTTGATAATATTCCTGGATAGCAACTATATTAGACGGGAGGAAACTTCATCAGACATATAAATTATATTATTATTCCGTAACAATTTATTCTGTTGTTTTTCAACCTTCAGTCTTACTTGTGAAAAAATCAAGATATCTCTAAACCCATACAAATAGACCCACGCTTGTTACTAAACGCTAAAAAATTAATTTAAAATATAAAATAATTTGTAATCTCGTAGCCTTTTGGCTTGACTTAATTTAGAATGCCATCAAATTAACAGGCTAAAAAGAACTCCCAACAGAGATCTGTGGAGTTTTCCAAACTCCGGCAAGGTAATTAATTATTTTTTAGAAAAACCGTTAAAAGTACTATTTGCATTTTTTGACACATCCACATTTCGACCCCATGCTCACGAGACAATGAACGTTACTGTTGTTTTTTTTTTCAGTATGAAAGGTATACATATAATTCAGTGCGTCTGTTCGCTGGTTTAGGAACTTTCTTTAGCATTCATAATATCCGTTAGGATTTGTGATATGTTTGATATTCCTTTGTTTAGACTAATTACTAAATAACTTTTAAGATAACAGGACATTTTAAAGTATACTTTTATCCGTGTAGTCCGTTCCCATGGGAAACTGGCGAGAAAACTTTTGAGACGATACCAGGATATCATAAAATCTAAAGACACACTTTCTCCAACCATTCCAACAAACGATCGCACAACAATTCCAAAGACTTTCAACAAACGGCTATTCAAGCGACCAATTATAGCGTTTATCGTAGCTGTTAATGCAAAAATTACTAATATTGTTTACGTAAAATTAATACAAGATTACGAAACCCCTAGCTAGTCAATGGCAAATACCCCAAGGACTATATTGGCATCTCGCTCTAGCATCCAAAATTCAGTAGGAGAAAACGAGATAAACATATTTGACTCATTCAAATTACGCATTGCGTTGGCTGTATAGCCTTTTCCCTTTGCCTGATGATAAACAAATGTTTGAAAACTTGCCTCGCATGGCGTGCTGAAATGGTTTTTATTTAAATGTTTTCTTTTTTATTCGCCATTTATAAAATGTAATTGGTAAGTATAGGAGGCGTTTTTTTAAGAGGTCCTCTGTGTGATTTAATAATTGAAAGAAACTTAAAATTATTTAAAAAATTGTATCTCGGTGTTTTTGGTTGCTTCCCTCCGAAAAGACTCAACCGATTTTAATAAAAGAAAGTGAAATGTATTTTTTTATTATTTTGACTAGTTAAAGCTAGAACGATAGTTTGTGGTTGCAACATGTTTATATATGTAATCCTCAATTGATATCCTCAAACGCTACCTACTCCACTATGATTTATTTTATATTAAACACCGGTAGGTGCCTTATTTCCCAAGGATAATATTGAACCCGTATCCTAACCCAGAATTTCAATGGCTGCTCTCCCAAACGGCTACCTCACTTACGAATTTATTCGGCTCATGTTTCAATTATATGCAAATCAGCATTTCATATCCACTATCTAATAACTTTAGCCAGTTATTAATATTCTAGTTTTACGTAGAAACTTTTTCTTCTAGAGAAGTAATGATTATTGAAAAAATAATATTTTTTATCATAGATTGTCTTTGGAAGGAAAAATTCAAACCGCAGACAGGATTCGAACCTGCGACCGTCGGATTTAGTACATTGACGCTAATTTCCGAGCCACCGAGAATCGTAACCGCAACGGCGAATTATTTCATTCTATTTCTTACGTCTCATGGCGTCGTTTCAAAGAAAATCTTTGAACATTCGCTACGAATGCGTTTAATATAAAAAATTGTTTATCATACAACCAACTCGTCCCCGTGGTTTCACTTCCACTGCTCGGCTCGTATTGGTCGTAGCGTGGTGATATATGGTCGCGGGTCTTATACCATCACCGTGACCCCGGAACGTAAAGGGCTATTGAAGGACACCGTGGATTTTAGTCAGTACAAGTCTGACAGTACCTCTCGCCCTGCCCGGGGTGGGAGATCTCATTTGATGATTTTACCACGTAAAAATAAAAAAAGCGTGATGATATATAACCTAAAGTCTTCCTCGATAAATAGGCAATCCAATACAAAAAGATTTTTTTTTTATTTGAAATAGCGCGTTCAACTAAACACACAAACCATTGAGCTTAATAATATTAGGATGGATAATAAGTAAACTTCTTCTGATCTAGATTTTGCTAATTCATAGCAATCTTTTTACTGTTAATATTAAAATTTGTTAGTTATTTATATATTTTTTTATTAATTTCGTTGTATAACCGTTCATTGCGCTTAACAAGTCGAGCAAGATAAACTGATTTTGAATGTTAAGCCGTGTAGTGTGTACTATTACTTTTACCATGTTATATTAATAAAATAGTAACAAACATAAACTTATAAAATGAGAGTTTAATGGCTGCTACACACCTTACGAAAACCTAATGAGAAAAATCGAAAAAACTATACAATTTTTCTCAAACACACTTGTATATTTATCGTTGCAGTTTTAACTGTAGCGTATAATGTATTTCTTCCTTTAATGACCCGTTCCAATTAATTGAGATAACCCCTACACTTTTCCTAAAAGTCACGGAACTAAACAAATTCAAAAGAACAACCTCAAACCCGATTTTCCCTCCTTCGGGAAATCTCTACCCGATTCTTTGTAACTAAAGAACAAAACCTAAATCAAATGAATAAGTGTTTGTCAACACGCATCAACTTTCGCAAATAGAAAACCTTCTACGCAATAATCCAACTACCGACGAAAACATCTGAAGAGACATAAATCATCTTATTTTACTGTGTTACTAAACATAGGGGTTTATGTGGGGATCCGCTAATATCCGAACGGTTTATGTAAGAGCCCCTTAATATCCTCCGAAGGGCCAACAATGTGAGAAAGATACGCCGTGGTCCTTTTATATACAGAAAGTAAACGATGGAGGGTCGCCATTCTTGTGTAGTTTTGTTTAGGTTACTAGGCTAGCAGAAAATGGAAGGGATTTTCGTTGAAGTTGTCAGACTAGATTTTCGAAATTGGAATCATTTGAATAATCAAATCGTGGCGATTTTATTTTGACACTGCAATCTTACTGCTTTATGGAGTGAATTTTGCAACTGGCTATTTGCAAAAATATGAAGAACATTGAAAAAATTCTAAAAGGTTATTGAGAGTCCTATTTGACGAAAGCTGAAACTACATCATTAGATTTCTTAATATCCTCTGAAGAACCAACAATCTGCGAAAGATACGCCGTGGTCCTTTTATACGCAGTAACGAAAGAACAAAAACTAAATCAAATGAATAAGTGTTTGTCAACACGCATCAACTTTCGCAAATAGAAAACCTTCTACGCAATAATCCAACTACCGACGAAAACATCTGAAGAGACATAAATCATCTTATTTTACTATGTTACTAAACATAAGGGTTTATGTGGGGATCCGCTAATATCCGAACGGTTTATGTAAGAGCCCCTTAATATCCTCCGAAGGGCCAACAATGTGAGAAAGATACGCCGTGGTCCTTTTATATACAGAAAGTAAACGATGGAGGGTCGCCATTCTTGTGTAGTTAGGGTACTAGGCTAGCAGAAAATGGAAGAGATTTTCATTGAAGTTGTCAGACTAGATTTTCGAAATTGGAATCATTTGAATAATCAAATCGTGGCGATTTTATTTTGACATTGCAATCTTACTGCTTTATGGAGTGAATTTTGCAACTGGCTATTTGCAAAAAAATGAATAACATTGAAAAATGCTGAAAGAAGTCTTGAGTCCGATTTTGACGAAAGCTGACTGCATCATTAGATTTCTTAATATCCCCTGAAGAACCAACAATCTGCGAAAGATACGCCGTGGTCCTTTTATACGCAGAAAGTAAACGATGTAGGGACGCCATTGTTGTGTACTTTTGTTTAGGGTACTAGGCTAGCAGAAAATGGAAGGGACTTCCATTGAAGTTGTCAAACTAGATTTTCAAAAAGGAATAATGATAACCACGATTTTATTTTTTCACAGCAATCTAACTTGCCGCTTTACTAATTTATTTAAAAAAGCATTGGTTTATTATTCATGACAAACCTAGTTTGAAATATTGATAGGCCTAACTTATTCATAACCCAATTTGGGAGCGGTCTTTGTCCAGTAATAGAATACAATAGGTTGAGATATATATAGATATAGTGATTTCAGAACGAAAATCCAATTCAGCGTTACTAATAATTATGGCGAATAAAATCACTCAATTTAAAACTTCAAAAAAGAAACTAAATGAAACTAGCTGTTTGCCAGCGGCTTCGCTCGCTAAAGCACGAAACACATCACACGGAAAGATAGAGATTAAATAACTAGAATTAAGTAGAATTAAGTATTATGATTGTGCTAGTCCAGGTTACTAATTCATCCAGTAGTTTTTTAGTGAAAAGAAACATCCGTCCATCCATCTTCACAAACTTTATGATATTATGGTGGTTGATTTTTTAGACTATTTTTGCAGTGATACACTGCAAAAATACACACAAATACAGGCTCCCATACCTGACAGACAAGTAGTAATGGGTAGGATAAAATCGAAAGAGGGAGCAGTTATTATACAAAGTCATGTCCAAGGTAAAACCCCTAATGGCAGATGTAGTATTAGCTGCTTTATTATTTATGGGACCCTGGTATTATGGTTGGACATGATAAGCTGACAACATAATGCGATAATAGTGGATGTAATTTGTCTGAAAGTTTTTTGAGTTATTATGTTTTGTTTGTGTCATAATTATTATATCTGTGTTTGTTTACTACCAGGAAATAATAATACAAAAATGTTCTGTCTAGAATAAGAAACACTACCGGGTCGTAATTTACCATGATTAACTCACGTCCAGGATTCACTAGGTATATCTTGGATTATTCTAAGATCCTTAGAAATTGCCTACACCGTTTTGACAGTAGTGGTGATAATTTGAACAATAACAAAAGTGCTAATCTATGACCTTGTACATGTAAGTTAGGAACGCTACCACAGGACAAGCACTGGTAGGTATTATTTTTTGCTCCCTTTTCTTACTATTCGAGTTTAAACTGCCTTATTTAATGTTTTCGCTAAGAAATTGTATTTGTGAAGATGCTGATTCCACCAGTGTGCTGAACAGTGCGGCAATGGTCGTGTTCCTCACATTTAATACGAACTAAATGTAAGCGGACATTCTAAAATTGTTCGCGCACATCTGGATACATTAGCACACACGCATGAGCATTGAACACACGTGTACACGCACTGCTGAAGTTCTGCACAAAATGTTAACGAACAACACACTATTTTGGTGAAATCGCACCCTTACGTTTACCAATTTAACTGGTATAAAAGAGAAGACAAATTCTCCATCATAATTTTTAACCTACATCAAAAACTCAAATCCCTGCCCAAAGCCCGCACTTTCGCTACTCCATTGTTCTCCATAATTTATGGAAATCCACATTCTTTTGTTTCAGGAGCATCATAACTTCGTATGTGACGCACAAGAATCTCGGCAATTACTCTGTGAGAGTCGGCAGCTCGTATAATAACAAGGCTGGGGCTCTTTTTAAGGTAAAGTTGACTTTTAAGCCCTTGGCAGACGATAGACTTTTTATGTAACGTCCGGGACTCAACATTTTTTTATAGATATATTATGCTTAATGCGATACTCGAATTAGTCTATTCTTCTATATCTATACATATAATAAAACTGTAGAAAAATTATTTTTGTACATTAAATAAAAACTCAAAAAATATAGCCAGGGTATTAAAGGACAACCAATAGAACCCATTTCTAGCATTTTTAGAATTTTTGTCTGTTTATCTGTTTGTCTGTTTATCTGTTTGTCTGTTTGTCTGTGTATTTGTCCAGGTATCACGTAAAATATACGAAATTAATGTAGATAACTTTTATACACAACGATTAAGCGTAACTTGGAGAGGAACTTAGTTTTTGTTTCATTGGAATCGGTTCAGTCTATCAAAAGATATTTGAATTTAAAGTGTTTCAGAAGTTTCTTTGGTCTCACACATTGATTTCGTACGTCAGTCGCGCGATCTAACTTCGAATAGAAAAACTAGATTATTCAAATAACTGGAATAGACTGGAATGGACTGGAATGGACTGGAATGGACTGGAATGGACTGGAATGGACTGGAATGGACTGGAATGGACTGGAATGGACTGGAATGGACTGGAATGGACTGGAATGGACTGGAATGGACTGGAATGGACTGGAATGGACTGGAATGGACTGGAATGGACTGGAATGGACTGGAATGGACTGGAATGGACTGGAATGGACTGGAATGGACTGGAATGGACTGGAATGGACTGGAATGGACTGGAATGGACTGGAATGGACTGGAATGGACTGGAATGGACTGGAATGGACTGGAATGGACTGGAATGGACTGGAATGGACTGGAATGGACTGGAATGGACTGGAATGGACTGGAATGGACTGGAATGGACTGGAATGGACTGGAATGGACTGGAATGGACTGGAATGGACTGGCCTGAATTAAGCGCTTAGAACTAAAAAATGCATTGTTCAATTCCGACATCCACGCGAACGAAGTTGCGGGCACAGCTAGTTTTTAATAATTTCGTGCCAATTTGTAGTAAATTAACTTTACAAGAACCCTAATTTTATGTAAAATTGACATTTTTTACCGATAACACTCTTAAGTAAAGCGCTGTACATACGTAGAGACTTTGTTGCTGACACAGCAGGCCATCACAAGGAACCGTAGTTAATGAGTTGGTTAAGCGGAATTAACTGGACACAACAAAATATATACTGTATTGGCATTGGGAGTGCATGATATTGTACTGGTTCTATAGAAATCACAAAGGTTAGGACCTGCTTAAATATTTCTACTATCATACGTGCTTAACCTCAGTATAGTTTACCTTTTTTTAGGTAGTAAATTCTTTCAATGTCCTTCCTGATCCCGGGTGGAGCGATAGGGGTGTTTGTTTTTTAGCCTTTTTTTTACATCTCAGAGTCACGGCAACCTCACAGTCCTACGACTCCAGCAGGTGGTTGGTTGGCCCTCAATGGGGGCGCGGTCAGGTGCTGATAGCTCTATGAGACGCGCGTGGAACAGTATTAGAATGCATTTTATGGATGTACGGACGTTCTCCTTATCTGTTTTTCCAAGTTTTTAAACTGTTTTTATGAAAGTTTAGCCATCGAAATTGTGTATATTTGGAAGTTTGGTAATTGAGTCAAATTTATTGTCAAAGTAAGTATGTACGCAAGGATCTCGAATGGAAAATTACAAGTCGTTGTGAAGCAAAGAAATTTTCAAGATTAAAGGTCCGAAAAGACCAAAAGTATACCTTCAGGCTATGAATTAAAGTCGCTTTTTGAGCCTCTTCGCCTGAATATATTGTTCTATTACGCAACAGATTATGAAGAATTGTTTCTGAAGTGAAGATATGTTCTGAGGAAAACATAGTACCTGGTCCTAATAATACAAAGTGATTTTGAGTATTTTAGCTATACGTGAGGGTACCAATATTACCATTTCTAACAAGCTCCCAATCTAACTTCCAAGGACTAACCAAATAATTATATTATGAAAGGCCCCTTACCGTTACTGGGCCGATAAAATGTCTCACCACTAATTTATCGTATGCTGACATTTCATTATCTTTTTCCACTTAACTGAGTTTTACGCGATTTTCCTTGTTGATCCTCCTCGTTCCCTCTGTTTGCCTAGTACAGCCTATCTATGCTTGTTTAACTTCTGAGGAATAATTAAGCAGAATATGATTATAATTGATGCCTTTCGAATTGCGATTTGTTCTACTGTCTTTTTAAATTAAAATCTCGTTATCATAAAGGCTTTGTTCGGTACAAATCGATGAAAGGCTAAAATGAGATATCTATAGCGCCCGCGTATTGATTTTCCGTATTAAAATAACCCATTGTCCTTCTCCAGGTATTTAAAACTGTACTTAATGTTTTCCATTCATTAATTCCGTGCGGTTTACAGTGCGGAACTAACATACACATCTTTTCCTTGACAATACTAACAAGAATGCATGTATGCATTCGTTAGAAAACAAATGCATACACGCATTCGCATTCTATATTTGTATTGTATATTTTCTTTTTTTATACTTTCTCTGGATACCTACAAAGAAGTTAATGATTACTAGTTTCTGCTTCTTCGCGCCGTCAAGTCCCATTCGTACGTTTATTAAGACAGTCATATAAGAGAACAAAGAAGAATTCGTAATCATTCAAAAACGCCACTGTATCTCACAAAACAAATAAAGCTCAAGGAAGGAAATATAATCTCCAGAATATAATCAGCAAAAACAAAAACATTCCTCAAAACACACACGACATCAAAATCAGATTATTTCCAAAACGTAATACCAGGGCATCATGAAAACGTACTTACATAACCAAATGAGAGGTGATATCAGACGTTTTTATTCGAAGCGTAAAATCTTTACAGCGTCACCAGAGGGCCTGGTAATGAGTCGGTTACCGACTCCGTTTATTGTCGTTCGGCGTATGAGCATCTTTTGATGCGTGAATTTGGTTAAAAAACCTCTAAAAACGAGGATTGCGAGGTAAAAACTTCAATTTGGAGCGAGGAAATAGGACTCTTATTGTTGGAGCGTACGTTTTGCGACTTAATTTACGTCTGTGCTTATTATCAACTTCTTATTTCACTTTGATAACAGAGTGCTAGAATCCACATTCATTGTTTTCAGTTCACAATTTTTCCACAGATTATTGTTCCGCCGCGCCGCCAAGATAGATTTAACAAACAGTATTTGCATCTATTGTCAAAAAATGTTTGTCAAGTTTGATGCAAATATATGAAAAGACCAATTTTACAATAACTGTAGTGACTGCGAATTAATGTCGGTCAATGTGGTGACTAATAAATGGCTTCGTAGAAAGAGTCATGAAAGAAATAATAGCCCAGTCATTAAAGCCAAAACCCGAAAATAATTAGTAACTTGCTGAAATTTTAAGGGGTTTTTAAAGAAGGTAAAATAACTTACCGGGTGATTTTGCAGCGTTCTGGGGTGTACGGAAAGGGTTGAAAAGGGGTGAAAAGTGCTTTTTCGTTAATAACATTGCCAAAAAAATTAGTAACACGCTGCAAATTTGGAATTAGGTTGTTCTTACCGTTTTATAACGTGTATCAATTTTGCAGCGTTTTGCAACATACGGAACATTGTTTATTTTTAAAAAACAATGCAATTTGTTAATAACAAGGGTAAAAAAAATAGTAACACGCTGCAAATTTGGAATTAGGTTGTTCTTACCAGTTTGTAACGTGTATCAAATTTGCAGCGTTTTGCAACATACGGAACATTGTTTATTATTAAAAAAAACAATGATTTTGTTCATAAAAGGGGTGGAAAATATTAGTAACTCGTTGTAAATTTGTAATGATGTTGTTTTTACCGTTTTGTAACGTATATCAAAGGACATTGGGAAACCGATGTATGAAATCTGGGCCCACCGTCAATAGTAACATGTGACACACCGTTGGATAGGGCTTTCAAAGCGGAACATTAGTTACTAACAAACATATGGTCTAACGTTAGTACTTTTTAAGATACGACGTGTTAAAGTCGTCATTTTTTCATAATTTTAATAATAATCAATGTTCCGTATGTTGCAAAACGCTGCAAATTTGATACACGTTAGAAACCGGTAAGAACACCCTAATTCCAAATTTGCAGCGTGTTACTAATTTCTTTACCCTTGTTATTAACAAATTGCATTGTTTTTTAAAAATAAACAATGTTCCGTATGTTGCAAAACGCTGCAAATTTGATACACGTTACAAAACGGTAAGAACAACCTAATTCCAAATTTGCAGCGTGTTACTAATTTTTTTGGCAATGTTATTAACGAAAAAGCACTTTTCACCCCTTTTCAACCCTTTCCGTACACCCCAGAACGCTGCAAAATCACCCGGTAAGTTATTTTACCTTCTTTAAAAACCCCTTAAAATTTCAGCAAGTTACTAATTATTTTCGGGTTTTGGCTTTAATGACTGGACTATAATACTCGTAAGGCGCTCTTATTCAACCAAGCTTAAGAAACAGTGAATTGCCACACTAATTTATCATCAAAACAGGTCAAAACATCGAAAACTACAAATAAACCACACTAACTAAAACGAAAGTCATGTACTAGGAGAACAGATGGCGTCAGCAGGTTCCATTTGAGCGCTGTTCATATTTTATTTACGTATGGCCCGTCGCGTCTGCGTACTACGAACACTGATCCGGCATGAAAGCGCGGTGATTAAACCTTTAGCACTCGTGTTTTGATTGGTTAGTTTGTTGAACCTGTACATTGTGCCATATTCATCGGTTTGCAGAGAAACAAGCAGAATTGAGCATTCTAACTTAGTTGTTTAAAGATTGTTACTTTTCGATTTTTGTCCTCAACTTCTACCTAGTCATCATTATGTTTTAAATCTATGTTTTCTCCCTTTTTTGTAATATTCCCTGGGAAACAGACCAGGGGAACAAATATTCAGGGAGTTAATTAGAACGATATTCCCTCAGATCTTTTCATAAACTCTAATATATTAACATCCTTAGTAATTGGAAATAGTTATCAAACGCTTGTAATTAAGTCTTCATCAAACGGTTATATAACCAGTTCCAATAATATGCTAAACGTTCTCGAGCAATCGTACCAACTATTTACTACGTACTAACTCTTTGAATTAAAGTTTTACTACTCAAACTAATTGTCTTGCCAGCTGTTCTCCGGAAATAAAAAACTTAATTTAGTTGTCTTTTCTGTCTGTTGCTGAAATAAGCAAATGAAGATTTTTTATGCTAGCACATCTGGCTGTTGCTGTCGCCGCGTGTACGCAATATTAAAGTTTTTTGGAAAAGCATTATTATGTAGGTATACCTCCTACTTACTAATTCCAATTGCACTAGAGCTTTTTCATTTTCCATACAATTAACGCCGTAGGCACATAACATACGGAAATCTTGTGCTAAGGCCTCCGACCAGACAAATCGGCACTAGATTGATCTGAACACGGATACAAATTATATTATTATAGTTTAGTTTATTGACCGATACTGAAGTATTACATAATTTTTCACACTACTTGCTCGTAAATGTCAAATTATATGTCAGGCAAACCTACTGTAAAGTATGCCATTGTTCCCTCTCGCTCGAGCCGGGCAATAATATATGTACTGAATTTCATTATTCCCGTGGGAATAATGTGATTTGAATTTGGAACCTCAAAGAAAACCGTATGAAAACTTTCACCAAGGAGTTGTATTAGTAATGGCGGCTGTTGGCCGCAACAGCTGATCGCTTGCAGTGGTGCCAACTTCACGTTCGAAGGTTGTCGTACCACATCAAATTTCAAAAATCGAATTTATTTCCTCGCAGTAGGTGTGAAAAGCAGAGTACGCTCCTCGGGAGTAAAGCTGCCTTGTCTTGGGCTAACTTGAATCCCTCGCTACACTAAGGATTCTTAACTTAATTTCCTCGGTTCACTCGGGAATTAACACTTGGACCTCCTCGTTTCACTCGGGAATTAACACTTGAACCTCCTCGCTGCGCTACGGAGGTTCACCCCCAGAAACCTTAGTGTCGCTTCGGGATTCAATACGCCCGTGACGTAATGCAATGCTTTACTCCCTTGGTGCGTAATCTACTATTAATGACTTATACGTCATTTCTTTAATTTCAGATAAAAATGCTGATCAACAACTTTGACTTCCACGTGACCGCAGTTAAGCTAGAGACTCCCATGGAGTTCAGTTCTCAAGTGCAGAGCGTCAGACTACCAGGCGCTAAGGACGACATCACGCTTGGATATTTAGCCTCCATTATCGCCTGGACTCCTAATGGGGTGAGCAAAGAATTTGTAATAAAACCAAAGTACAGATATTATGTATCTTGCGTGTGTGTATAATTTTCGATGTGTGTGTAAAATGGTAATTATTTAGAAATGTTTTGCCAGCATCAACCAGTCCTTTTTTATCGTGGTAAAATTATCAAATGAGCCCTCCCACGCCGAGCAGGGCGGGAAGGACTGTCAGACTTGTACTGACTAAAATCCACGGTGTCCTTCAATAGCCTTTTATGTTCCGGGGTCACGGTAATGAAATAAGTCCCGCGACCAGCATAAACCAGTCCTACTGTACAAAATCTCAAAACTATAAATCACAGTTACTCCTTTTATTCAAACTAGATAAAAGTTACTAGGCCTCCATAAATATCAGAAAAGTCACAATGATTTCACCATTAAAATACGAGATCATGAGTTGAAAGATTGTGAGACCGACCATTTATATTATGACGTCAGATAAAAAAATATAATATGTGAAGAAAAAGGCCGGACTGCGTTGAACAATGGCTGGGGAAACCGCTCGGCATGTATAAATTCCCTCAGATTGTACAATGTGGCTTAGGTATTTTTCAGTTTTTTCAAAAGTAAAAAATATTTTTTGTTGAAGGCCCTATTCAAAAGTGATAGTCTGCTATTTTTTTTTTAATTTCTTCATAAATGAAAACTTTGACCCACGGTAGTAATTCCTCCTGTGTCGTGGGTGCGTTCACAAAATATAAACTCACATACACAAACACCCAGACCCGGAACAACTATACTATACTTTTTCTCCAAGGTATCTATCACAATTGCAAATCCAATCAGATGAATAATTGAAGATTTTTAAAAAAATAATAATTTTCATTTGCTCCACAGCATATGCGAGTAGTCAACGCCCCTGTGATTGATTCTGGAATTTGCGAGGTGGATACAAAAATGCTACCAGGACATTATGTTTGCCTAGGAGGTGTGCAGGATCCTAACAGGCACTTTTGTAGGGTAGGTTAATATTGTCCTTATGTTGCATCTCACTTGCGGCCTTTACATATTGAATCTATCTCTTACTAGAGAAAGAAAACTATTTCTATCTTTATCTGGTTTTCTCTAGAAACACTATTTCTTTCTCTAGTAAGACAAAACCAGAGATAGAGATAGAAACAGTTCAACATAGAATGCCATGAATACGTGGAACTGGAATGGACACACTTTAGTAGTAATCTTAAGGACTTGACCACAGCTTATCCGTAATGGTATGGTATGCCCGAATTACATGATTTAAAAAATAAGTTAATATAATTACGTTATTTATTATCACGATATAGCAAGCACTGATTTCATTACAAAATTACATCTAAAGTCTCATGTGAAATCACGAAAAATAACGCATTCAAAACAACTATTTGTACTGCAAAATGTAGTAATTATGCGCCGATTAAATTCCTCATTTAAATAATGCCCCTAATCAAAGGAAACAACCCTTTTCATCCCCTCAAAGCATTAGGAAGTAGGAAAGCGACATTAGGAAACAATTTCCCCAGCAATAGAAACAGTACCAACTTTAGGGAAAGTAAACAAAGAATTTCAACATCAAACAGTAATTATTACAAAAGTTGGAACTGGGTCACGAAATACAGGAAGATCGATACTTGAGTAACATTCTTAATCGAAAATTAATGTTTTCTCCAAGTTAATCTTAATCAGATTAATGGCTTCGTGAAGTATCTAGATGTTTTGGTAGGCATTCGCTTTGGGAAACGCTTCGTAATTTCAAGGTTGAGTGAAACTTTGGTACGTCTGCTTATGGAAAGTTTTTGATTAATTACCTAGGTTTAAATGGCCGTCTAGTCCATATTCCATTTTATAAAGTGCTTGTTAAGGAAAGAAAAATACCTAATAAAATCAACGTCAAATGTTTTCTTAACAAGCAATCTGGGTAGACTCAATTCAAATTACTATTGACTCACTAATATCCATGTTGCTCTGGTATTTTGATTCCTCAATTAAGATTCTTCTAGCCGCATTGAATGTATTGTATTGCAATATTTACAAATTCACTTGCGAAAACTAAATTTTAACATGGCGATTTTCATATTTCAATGATGAAGATACCCGTTACAAACTTACAACCAACACACATTTCCACACAAAATATACCAAGACTTCATATTTCGAAACAGCAAGTTTTTAAAATTAGTTCACGATGCTTGACGACTTTTACAGGTCTTCCAATCCTTTTTCAAGACCTAGGGTGGGTTCATATCTGACGGAACATACGTCGCGGATCATCGGTCGTTGAACAAATGTATAGAAAAACAATTGTCCATTCACACTCAACGGATGATCCGTTATTAGGTACGTCAAAGAACATTCGATGATACGCTCGACGGATGTTCCGTCAGATATGAACGTACCCCTATTCACTTTTTTCGTCTAGCTTTTCTCATAAAAACAGTGTGTCTCTTGCGAACTCTTTCAACCTCATTGGCCCATTAATACTACATAATAAAACCGAATTCGAAAGTCTATTTATTTAACTCAATTCCGAGTAAGAACCGATAAATTTCTCCATAAGGATCCCCCGTCAAGGGTCTCCGTCAGGGGAAAACACGTTATTTTTATCAGCATTGGTAGATTAGGGGTTTTTCTACTTTTTGGGGAAAATAAACATCCTTGTTACGGTAGTGAAAAACGTGTTTTTTTTTTAGGATTTAATCGCCTATTTGAAATTAAGGAAATTAAGAGATACATTACATAAACATTATAGAGGAATTTGCTACTTAACTTAGAGATATGTCTGTCACTGCACGACCAACTCATATCCAGAACAATAGTTTGTGTCCCTGGGTCCCTATTATTATTACTTTCTTGCTTTGAAAATTCAAAGCGCAAAAACTCTGAAAACATAAAATTTATATGATCTTTTTTTTCCCTAGGGATAAATATATGTCATATACTTAACCCTAGGGGAAAAAAAATACCGAACGAGGGGAAAATTGTGAAACTTTTTCTAGCAACCCGCCTTTTTTATCTTGTATTTGAACGCCGGTCCCATGCGGCTAAAGGGTGAAATATGATGGCTTTTTTGTTGATCAAACGGTTTGACGGGCCGAAAATATTATCAGTATTGATAGATACTTGAGAATAAATAGTTATTTAATATAGAAAGGTTCAAAATTAATGAATCAATGTCTGCTTTTGAAAACTCTAAGTTAATAAATCAATGCCTGTTTTAGATTTTAAGTGAAAATGAACTTGTATTTTCAAAAGAAAGCGGTCAACAACTTACTTAATTGATTTCTTTGTTATTTCTACGGAGTGCGAAACAAAAGACTTCAGAAATAATTACTTCATTTTTAGCACATCATCTTGCTAAAAGTTTTATTTGAGGCTTATATTTTAGCTGGTCGCAGCTGATCAGATGTTAAATGAAGTAACTTTTTAGCCAATGTGTCCGGAAAGCCAGTTTCGGAATTTAAAAAGTGACACTTTTATTGCAAAAATAGACATAGCTGATTAACTTTTTTTTGTTTGCTAATGTTGAATAACACCCCGTCGGTACTAGGATCTCATAAGTCGTAAAACGATTACCGTGTGTTAAATATCGCAACAAATAGGCAAAATAAACATCATTACGTATGGTGTTAATAGCCACAATAAAATTAAACGAACTCGATGCGCTCACGGAAGCACAAACATATAAATCATCTGGTTCGTTCCGCTACATTGTTTTATGAGATCATTTGTAAATGTCATTGTGACGAAGAATAAAAATAAATGGGAATAAAACATGCAGTTGTTTATGTAGTCCTGGTCTGTGCGATATTGTCTGCATGATAAAACTTTTTGTTTTTTCCCTAGATGAATAACAACTGTGCAACCTTTATTTACTCACGAAAAGGAGATGATCTATTTTATTCCTTTTTTGCTCAAAAATTAGTTCTCTCAGTTTTGTATAGTAATTAACTTACAATTTCTCTTACAGAGAGACAACGGCGGTGCAGTCATCCAGAACAACACCTTAATAGCCATATCCTCCTTCATCAACACTTGCGCCCTCTACACCAAAACTCACTCCTTCCCCAAAATATCTAGTTTCGTTCTCTGGCTTGACTCCGTAATCTGGGACGAGATCACCAAACCATCGACCACGGAACCTTCCACAACCACAAACAAAGCGTCAACCACAAAAATGCCGAAAGCCAACACGACAAGCGGAGAAACAGACGGATCATACTATGGCGACGTCAACAAATACATGCTAACATTACCTTACGACCCAATAAACGTGCCTTTAGAACCGGCAGAGGACAATTCTGTGTTACCAGGAATGAGCCTCTACGAGTCATATTTGCAGAGCATTATTAAAGCAAGAACTTCGACCACAGAAGTTACTGTTGATCAGAAAACGGACAGCACTAAAAGTTCTACGAATCCTGTGATGATAGCCCAAAATAAATACGCTCGTATACCAACGAAATATGACCGGTATGAAAACAATTACTATGGGAATTGACAGCCGAATGCCATTATACTAAAACTATTTAAGAGGTGGAGCTAAGTTTCAAAAATTGCGATCGTTCTTCACATTTTTGAATAACTCCTTTAAAAGCTTATAGGAAAAGACTACTAATAAGTCTGACAATAATAAACTTAGCTCCGTCTTGGCATTTCACTGGGGGTCCCTCTGGCTTGCCGGGGCCCTACCTTTGGTGGGCTCTACCCATAGTCGTAAAAATATCTTAGAAAAAACGGCTTTGTTGTCTATTTCACATAATGTCATATTTACAGCAGAGGGTATATTGATGAATAATTACAGCATTTCCCTTTTTTTCTAGTGTCTGGTTTTAACGTGTGAATGAGTCAAAGGAATAAGTAAATATGCAAGGCCATGAACTCAGGACTTTGGTCCGTATCCTTACCATATTTAAGGTAAATAGAAATATAGTTAATCTAAACGAATATAAATCGAGTATGAATACAAAATTATCCAATATGAATGATCAATCTAAGTGAATTGTAAATAATACATCGAAATGATTAAAGAAAAATGTAGAATTAATAACTGTATTAAGGCTTTTATTACTAGTTCCACAACCCATTACATCTTTGAAATGACAGTTCAGTCTACACGCCATCTCCATTTAATTGATGATGCCCTAGTACTTTAGCAAGATGAAGCTTCATACATCAATATGTCCTCGTGGGATTGGAGCCATTTCCACATATTCTGGCTCTGGATCAATATTTAATAACGCAGATGTTTATTTGAGCTCGCTTCTAGGACTCCCAGGTGTAAATGGTATACCTCTCATTAATATCAGGGTATAACGAGCGGCTGCGGTTGCCAAAACTGACATTTTAGTTTGTGTATTTCGAGGAAAATAATGTTCTAGATTTCATATGTGAAGCTCACGTATGTTTAAAACTGAGGATTAACAAGATTATGTGGTGTTTAACATATTTGAGGTCTTAAACACTACACCATTATATATCTGTACAGTGTTAGTACACACAATACAGATCACTACAGTGGGGAAGCATAAAGACATTGCTAAAGGATGATAGGCCTACCAAAATGTTAATTTCTTTCCGTGATACTTTTGGTGATATCCCGTTCCAGATTACCTCTACACTAATCATGTGGTCCTGGTATTGTAAGGTATTAATACCATAGAGATAAATCAACATGGTCGACTAATAGCGGGATATAAAACGTCATGAATAATTTTAATTATTGCAGTTTATTAGTCTATTTCATCAAACATTTTACAACACACAGTCGGAAACGTACACTGCACTTAATTCAGAATATGCCCACTTTTTCAAAACCTACTATGGATGGATTTCGTTGTTTGGCACAAACACAAGATATTATGATAATTATTATCAGATTATGATAGGATATTTTATGCCGATGTTATCCTCTCGTGAGATAATTTTCAAGTTGCAGCAAGTGAAGGACCTGACAAAAGCTAGCGCGACAAGAATACGTAATCTATAACCACGCGTTTTGTCAAATGGATGAAGTAACTTTGTAACCTTCAGAAATATTTTTTTATTGATAACAGGATAACATCGGTTATAATCAATTACAGTCAAAACGAAGGTCGGTACAAAGAGGCCATTATCGACTTTATGACTTTTGTCAATAGAAACGTTTAAAAGGTAAGAACTAAATATTTTAGTTTGTTGGTATGTTGTATACCTAATCAATACGATAGAAGTAACCATATATGAATAACGTAATAACATAATTTTAGTATATTTTACTCCAAATTCTGTTTTAGCGTGGTAAAATCATCATATGCGAGGACTCTTATAGAGTCTTCGCATTCAAGGCAAGGCAAGAGGGACAGTCAAGTGCATACAAAATCAAAGCGTACAAAACATAATTTTATTATGATTTTACTTCAAATATGTAATGGAAATAAACATGATGAATGCACAGAATAAAACTGTAGAGCAAGAAAAATAATGTTTTATGATATTTTATACTTGTCCTGCAAACAGCGAGGTTGGGTAACAAAAAGTATCTGAAGGAAAAAATTTAAAAAGGTTCCATTTTGGAATAAAAACAACACAAAAGGCCCCGTTCCTTTTAATCCCACCTAGGTAAATGTAAGCACACAGCCGCAAAACAATATGCATTAAGTATAGAGATAATGGTAAGCTCATTAACATTTAGTATAACGCGCGGCTGCTCAATTGGCCCTGGTCCAAACACTGTACCAACGCTTATATTTGTCAATTAAAATAAACAGTACGGCCGGTATTTTACTGATAACTCTGTATAAGTCTCATCTCCTGGTACCATTTGGTTTTATAGTCATAGCTGTAATAGTTATTAGAGTGTTTAGATCGGAGAATTCTGCCAATACATGACATCTTTGGAAAGCGGAAGCAAGTATTTTGTCTGTGCTTTGATCATCATAATTAATTGCCGTAGGACGCATGCTGAAAGTTTTCTAATACCAATATAACCAATTGCCAATTATATAATTAGTTGGAAGCAGCTTGCATCCTGATATTAATCAATATCTTTCTTAAAAACAATAACTACGGAAAGGCATTGAGAGAGTTGGCATAACTGGAAACAGGAGACTATTATAAGAAAGTCAATGCCATAAATACACATGTACAGAACATAATTTCCTAACTGTTGGGGTTAGTAAGATATGAGTAATTTACTAGTGTGAGTTCTTATTCTTAGCACCACAATCCATTAACCTAGGCAAGACAAGTGATCTGTCTTTGGATTCTGTATGTTAGGTACCAGTTAGTACTGTCAAAAATCATCTTAAAAATATTAACAGCAAAAAGTACCTAACTAGTTTTCACCCAACTTCAACCAATACGTTATTTCCGTACCTACAAAGTTTCGTCACACAAAAAACGTTTCCACCAGAATAACACGATTATATCGGCCATTTTACTGTAACAACACAGCGGCAGCGCAGTGTTTATTTAATATTACAGCAATTACAGCGAGCGAAAAGGTCAAAATATTTCCACAAACACGTTCACTTTATTAGCAGTGGCCATCAATTATTCACGAATCGACTCGGACATATTAATAAAGGACCCCGTTTGAACCCCGCCAGGTCAAAGAATTAGGTTAATGTTTAGTTTGCAATTATTCATTGTTAGTTGCTCTTTTGAGTTAATGCGCGCCTGGTAGTTGAGTTGGAAAGGGGTACTGAGCATGAATGTGGTCAACGAAGTAAAGTTCTCTTACTCTAAAGAAAATAATCGTTTCCCATCTATTATTATTTATGTCTTTTAAAAATACTGATGGTGCTTTTCGCCGAAAAGCCCTAAATGTTAAGAAGTTTAAATTTCCCTTACGGTAAGAAAATCAGGGTACTACTCCTCATTAATGATAACACGACTTCAATTATTTGTTAGAAAAGACATCAGCTTTTAACAAAATATTTCCACTTTCATTTCCTTGACCTTTTCCTATTAAAATTATCGTTTTTAACAAAACAGTTCCTTATTTTTTACTTTTTCTTCGAATAAAATGGTAATTAAAAATGTCAACGGTCATGTTGCGGAAACTCGTTTTAATTGATTATTTTATGGAAAAATAAACCCTTTACCTTATACTCTCTTAACTTTTGAGGAAAACTGACTGTTACCAACTTTCTTTAATAAGCTGAAAAGTTTTTTTGGCGGAAAATCGATCAAAGGTTTTAAATATGTTGGATCAGTTGGACTATTTCACATCTTTAGTAACTTGAAAAAAACCAATTTAAATTTAATATTATAGACCCATTTCTATTAGATTGTTTTGTCTCTGTTATCAAACGTCTTCATAATAGAATTTTGAAATGTAAACTAATAACTATAGCAAAAGCAGTACGAGTTTCCACCTCCTTAAGAAAACCTTTATTTTAAAAAATCTGTTTTAATCCTTCATCTACAAGACGTCTTCATCTTACTTCATGTTCGCATATTTCAAAATGTAATCCAAATTTTTTTTTTAAACCTGCTCTTGTTTCTCCACCGATCCATGATTTTCTTTATCCAAAACGACCATGAACAAAACAAAACAACCTACTTCTAACAACTCATCGATTAATACACCGATACGATGCCACATTCGAACTTACACCATACGTCACAACTTCGCCAGAGTATTTATCACGAACTTTGCCGAAGTTGCCCGAAGAGATGACGTGTCGAAACGGAAAATATACCGCTGGTTTATGAGAGAGAGAAAAGTTATTTGTTGATCTTGTGGGAAACAGATGAAGGTGATTATCAAGGTTGAGGTTAGTTCAAGGTTACAGCCTTCAATCCTACAGTTAAAGTGATAAGTACTTTATCAGATGTTACCAGACTTTTAGGACTACTTACTCTCTCTCTCTTATTCTCAAGCCTCCAAATACTGGAAAGCATAAGTAATTAAATGCCCAAGTTTACAAAAAAAATATTGAATTTAATTTAAATTTAACTAGAATATTGATACATAGGTTGCTGGTTCAAATCCGGTTCGAAGGACCAGAAAATACGGCATCCTGCTTATTAAAAACAAACTATTGATTTTGTGCATAACTCCGTAAATACGCTGATTCTTTGTCGTATTAATTCCCACAAATATTAGATTCGACCAGTTCTTAACCGCATCGATGGCGTTGGAAGTGGCTTGAGACAGGTCCCCATGGTCCCCTAATACAATCAACGAGGGCACTTTTCAGAGCTACAACTCTTAATTTTGTTTGTCCCACGACAACGTAAAACTCTAAAAAACGGGTCTCCAAATCAATTCAAATTCTTTATTTCCGACATGAGTCCATTGTCTGTTTATCCAGCTTATTAATTGTCTGTGTCCCCATTCAAATAAACCGTTTCTACGAAAAAGTCTCAACGTTCCAGGAAGTGGCTTTCAGTCGGCTTTCCAAAACGCCCACGTTCGGAAATAACAATACTCCATAATTATTTATTGAGTAGGAAAATAGGTAAAGCATTATCATGTTCGAAACTTCACTTTGGGATAAAGATGTTCGAGTTTTCAATTTGTTTTGGACTTTCAAATTCTTGAACAAGTCTAATAGTTAAAGACTTGTTTAACATTATTCTTGCATTATACTTAAGCGTTTGAGCTTCTTTCTAACTTTGTTTTCAGTATTATAAACTTTAAAGTTTGTTTAAAATGTTCCATAGAAATATGTTCTAGTTTGGGGAACAATAACTCTGGAATAAACTAATCTCCTGGTACTGAAAGCCTGATCAATCTGGCTTTTTGTTCACGCTCTCTCTTTGGCTGGCTATTGTATGCTACTTTCATCTTTCCATGAACTTATTAAATACTAGCTGTTACCAGCGGCTTCACCCGCTACAACTCCAAAATTATCCGACGGGAACATAAAATCGGGATAAAAATCCTATGTGTTAAACCAGGTTATAAACTATCTGTGTACCAAATTTCAGCCAAATCCGTTCAGTAGTTTTTGCGTGAAAGAGTAACAAACATCCATACATACAAACTTTCACGTTTATAATATTAGTAGGATTCTTTGAGACCAATTAGTTACTCCCTTTCAATTCTTAGCTCCTGGTACCAGTTATGAGGGTTGCGGGACATACGTATACCGCCACTCTGGTACACAAAGAGCTACTGAATGAAGGACACCGTGGCTTTTAGTAAGCCAAGTCTGACAGTCCTCCCGCCCTGCCCATGGCGGGAGGACTGTCAGACTTGGCTCAGACTTGACTTGGACTCATTCGATTTTACCACGTAAAAAAAATGGTACCAGTTATGAAAATGAAACAAAAATAATATGCAGAAATCTGAATGAGGTGTTGTTTAGCAATCCACCCTGGCATAGGTTCATATGTCTAAAATTGATACGATTGAGCTCTGACTCCTTTGAGTCAGAGCTTAATCGTATCCATTTACGTCTGCCGAAACTCTTGACAGCAATTGCTGAAGTCAAGACCATGACTGGAGTACATTCAGAAACTTTTCTGAATGTAATCCAGCTGGTTCAACCAGTATTTTTTATGCCATAAAAGTGACAAGCATACGGCTGACCTGATGGAGAACAGACGTAGCCTCCGGAAGCCTACACAACCAGAGGCTTGCGTGTTACTGGCTTTTATGTTGCCCTATTTTGAGGGTATAAACAAAAATGGGAGGAACGTTGTGCCGACCCTGCAGTGCTTTTCTCTATAAACACAGCCTTGTGACCGTGCCGCCGCAGGCGCAGCACCCACGCCACACTGGGAAAGCTAAGCGCTCATGCTGCGCGATTTGACGATAAAAGCGTCGCGTCGAAAAACACATTGTAGAGTCCATGGATGAGATTTTTTATAGAGAATAGCATAGCTGCAGTAATATCGAACAAGGCCCAATATAGAGTGATTCAGTGATCCATGCATATTCGATCTTTCAATGAAAAGAGACGCTGAACAAATTCCTAAGAATTTATTAACAAGCAAATAAGATTAATTAAAGCGCAAATTCAACTATCATACCTAATCTTTTTCCTTGTCGAATTTCCTCTCTTCCTGTTATCCTGGTACTACTTGAAACCATCTATTACCCAATCTACATAATTAAAGGTGATTGGCATAATTGGCAAACGAGACCCCGTGATCATCAACCCAAGTCATGTACCAGGAAAACATAGACGAACAGTATGCCTTGAGTTAATTTCGATTGGAATGTTGGAATCACGCTTATTGGGATCCGAGGCGCTAACACGAGCGCGTGGTGTAAACGTACAAGCAACTATGTACTTCTATTTTAAAATTGAAAATACACGAAAAAGTAATATTTAATTAATAACCATATCTATAACTACACATTTAGATCGATACATAACTAATTTTAGAACTTTTTAGCAAATGACGGGGCCCCCTCACAGAGGGCCAAGGCATGCTGGGGTCGCGGTACTTATTTCCATCACCGTGACCCCGGAACATAAAGGGCTATTGAAGAACACCGTGGTGGGAGGACTCATTTGATGATTTTACCACGATAAAAAAAAGAAAAGGTCGCATTTCGCCACTCGCCTCATTAAATCTAAAGTATCGGAAGCATCTCTAACAATTTGTGTAAAATCTTCTTTTTAGGTTTTTCGTTGCTTTTTACTCACTACAGTAAAATCTTCTTTTTAAAATTTTTTACACGACATAAAATTAACGTAAATATTTACATAATGTTTACATAGCTCATTCGTGCTAGCGCCTCTGGATTTAAATGGACATTTATAGCAGAGTTAATGCCCAATACTAATAGACTTTTGCTACTCTATGGGTTATTTTATGGGCTGCTTCGAATATTAATTGCCTTAAGATAGGCAGATAAAATACTGATTTTCAACCGTAATTTAGATCTGATCCCGAGAAATTGGACTGGGTTGTTATTTAGTAACATTTACTTCGAAATAAACTCCCGTTTCCATCGAGTCTACGTGACTTATAAATGAGAACGTAAACATAAATACAACCATGGATCTTCAATGCTCAGTAAGAGCTTCTAGAGTCAAAATTTCAAAAGAGCTATATATAGTATTTTGGCATTCATAATTTTAGAAACTGTTGTATAAATTAATTTCATCAAATGTGATCAAGTTGTTAAACAAATAGAGTGCCTAGTAAATGGTTTCCGAAGTTCTAATGACAATACTTCCATATTTTTTACTATGTAAAAATTCGAAATAAATAAACTCACTCCGTACAGCTTTGACGGTTGGCAATACATACCTGCATACTATTTTTGCTCAGAGAACGTTCATATAATGTCGAGTACTTAGAAACTAAACTTTTAATCCTCTTAGGCGTGGTTTATACAGAAGAGCTGTGGCGAGATCTTGTAGCGGTAGCGGGTAGTAAAAGAAACCTAAAATGGTTCTAATATTTATGTCACATAGAGTCGTTTTTGTCTGAAAGAGAACGTAGTGGCAGTGACGTCACGTGGTAGCGCGGGCGCAAAATTTCCATTCCGTTATTGTAAGAAATTCGTTTTACTTCATTATCCGCCACTACCACACGCTCTCGCCACATCTCTTCTATCTCTAAAACCCCGCCTTTTATCCCTGAATAATCCAGAGCCCTAAAAACCCCTATAAAACGCCCTATCCCATGTAAATTTGAAGGATACGGACCCTAAACCAATATGGCTGACTACAATCCAAACGTACGTTGGAAATTACTCGCCATGCAAATTAGGAAACCCAACGTACTTCGGTCTGGGGTATTAGGTATGCAGTGTATTGATATCGACTTAGAACTGAGATGAGGTTGCGCTGGGATCCTGTTATTCGTGGTCTTTTTTGTGATGGTAGCTTAGATGGGTTTAGAGATAGAGGAAATCCAATATGCTCTGTATCTGGAGTGTGGAATATTTTTGTGACTTTTCTCATAGGTCTATATTTTAGATGCGACAGTGTGTGAGGATGGATATTTGATACTTTCAGGCAACAATTAAGGGCCGGATTCGCTTACAGATATTCGTAGTCTATAACTTGGGTACAATTTTGCCTTTGGGACTGTTACCGAACTCCACACGGAAATATAAAATTTACAATTCCGAATTCTACTGGAAATACGGACATTGGTATAATGTCCCATAACCGATGAGAGTGCCAAAAAAAGAGACGCTTGGAAAGAAAGAGGAGCCCTTTGGCTAGCAATGGTCAAATATGTTATTTAAAAAAAATGAGTGTGAATAGATATCAAAAGAGTACAGAGCTGATGTGGCTCTGGTTACATCAGGATAAGCTGAAAATAAAAAAGTCTTACTACTCTATAAGAATAAAGTTCAGGGTACCAGGATATCAGAACAATGAAAGAACTGGCTATCCGGAACCAGTCTCCAATAGAAGGAAACGGGAATACATTTTAGAAAAGGAGCACAGTAAGAGAACCGCAATCCTGAGAATCAGTGGGGGAGAGGGAGTCAGCGAATAGGACAATACATTTCAAATTACTAGGATAACAGAAATAGGAAGAATGATAGGATGCTATCCCGTCAATGTAAGCCCATTGTTATAAGTCAAGGGTAAAAGATTACTTGGTTTAGTATAATAAATAGATGGAGTAGGCGTGGGTGGAAAATTTCAAGCAAGGGATTAAGTATGTCTGTCGGATTAAAATCTTATCTGTCGTAAATATAATAGAGCCTTTGTCAGTCTGCGTCAAGAATAGAGCGAATATTCAAAAGTTACTCTATTGCGCAATTTGCAGCGGAAAGTATCACGATATGGATCGAGAAGTCATGTCGTATTTGAAAGTAGATAGTTGAATGTTAATTTTAAAAACGTCGAATGTTTATCAATTTTTGTTTACGGAATAAAAGAAAAAAAAGGGGCAAATGTTTTTGATGTTTTAACTAAGTAGTTGGATTTTTTCAGTCATCTTGTCTATTATAAGTATATCTTATCTCATGTGGCAATAACTAATCTTCTGTAAGATAGGCCGTAACTTAAAAGGTCCTGACTAAGTATAGAACACACGATAGCAGTATTATTCAGCTTAACATTAGTACACCTTTCCTGTTTCTAACTGAGCTCAGAAACGATGAATTACAGTCCTTCACATTGTGCTTTAAAATGTGTCTAAGTCAAAAAGTACAAAAACAAACCTAGAAACATATCTGTTTGTTGTTCATTGTACGAATAAACATAAAATAAAATATATTTTCTTCGTATATTTTTGTCTCAGAATTTCTCTCACACACTTCTTCGGCGGCATAACTTCGACATTACTTACAGAGTGACAGATTGCTGTTATTTCGATATAAAAATATATATTATTTTTCTGTTTTCTTTATCCTTATGACTGTACTTCCTTTTAGTTACGGGGTATCGATAACGAGCCATACAATAAAGTTATCGTGAGTGTAAATAATATGAAACACAGCTTGTATCAGAAAATTCTGCTGATATTTTCAGGGAGTGCTGTTTACACAAGACATGAATTATTTATTATTTTCGTGGTGCTAAGAATCAGTTGTTTGATCAGTAGTTCAGCTAAATTTTGTTAAAATCACATTATTCTAATTACAATTATGTATAACCTGATGTATATCCTTAACCTTTGGGGTAGATGTGTTCAAGGACACCACGTCTAGGTGGAGACCACGTCTAGGCAAACGTAGTATATGGCGCCAACCTGCGAAAGGCAGCCGTCACTGGATGCGGAAAGCTCAAGACCTGGCTCAATGGCTTACATTGGGAGAAGCCTATGTCCAGCGGTGGACGAATATAGGCTGATGATGATGATGATTATGTCAATTCAACTGTTGATGAAAAACTGGGCCCTTAACTACTCGTTTCATCTACGATAACATCGCGGTGTGGGACACGTTCTAATGCTGGGGCCACACTAACGCTATTAATATCGCTGTGATGGACGTTTAGACGAATATATCCACAGTCCATAATCGCGAAAATTAACGGCATTTCCCGTTACTGCAGTCCCCGTATTAGAGTGTATAGTAATACGTAGCATGACGTTAATATCGCCGCGATTCTCTAGCTCATGGAGACGGACCATTACGCGTAGGTACCAGGGTAACATGATACAAAAGAGACAGCTATTGCTGATTACTCAGCAGTGGGTGGAACAAAGCTACCTATGTTAATGACGTTAGGTACACCGTCATAACTAGAGCCCCCGCCACTACTAAAGTCCTATTAACACGGCGGCGCTAGTGTCTATGTCATTACATCAAATATGAAGTACACACGGCTACACATCAAGCTATACAAAACGAGTTTGTCTTGATCTCGCTTCATACGATTTTACACGCAATGAACGGCCAACTAATAATAGTTTTGCATAGCTTGTTGTGTAGCCGTATGTACCACGAATTTTCCACGGGACTTCAGTCATGGGCTCTACCATGTATTCTTCAGCCAAACTCTGTTATCTTCTAATGCGAAACCCATTAAATATAAAATATAGCCATTAATGCTATCACCACCATACATAACAGTTACAAAGGTTCAACCGTTCGTTCGGATGTTATTAATTTCCGCAAACGTTTGCAAATGTTAGGGTTGGCAAAGCATTCTGAAACATTAGGTATTGTTCTTAAAATATCATTTAGAACATAAGGTCCTTTCCCACAGTAACTCTTCGAAGCGATTTTGTCGCGCGTTTCGTGAACTTGCTATAGCATTTTGCCTTTACTAACGCGCGACTGAAGATATACGAACACGCGTCGTATTATAGGCCATTTAGGATTTATTAAACGCGCAACTGCTATTTCGATCATGCGGGTATAATCTAGTATCAATATAAAATCGTAGTTACATGAGTAAAGGTACAATGGTACTCGTAGTACCTATAAATATATAAATTCAGACACTGCATGAACTCCTATGAAACTGAAAGTATCAAATAAAAGTTTGTCAAACCTGGATTTTTAAGCCAGGAAATCATAACTAGCCAGTAGCCACCGATATACTCACGAAAGTTGTTTTTAAAAAATCACAATATTTTTAAACACATCTGCCAACCCTAACTAATGAGTAATATGCATGTTACAGGTATTTCTAATCTAATACCCATTCATAACAGCATTCAATTAAACGTTAACTGCTGCGTAATTGCATAATCTCATATTATGTTTATTGATAAGCTCTGTTTAAATAATTATGGTTGCCTGGTACAACAGAGTAAGTTTACGTCGTTTGAGTAAAATATTACGAAAAAGAACTTCGATCAATTTGAGTTTTTCTCTATTTGAATGTCGACAACAGCGCCATCTACAAAGGTAAACTGTTATGTACCTTCCGGCTTATATTAATGAGGGACTTAAATAAATTCTTTACATTGAAAAAGTCATGTTTAAACTAAAAGCCTGAGTGCATGAGAGGTTAACTGGTTAACTCTGGGCCACCAAGACCTTAAATCAAAATGGAATCAAAAGTTTTAAAATCAACAAAAAGTACCTACTTCAAACTTACCTACTCCTGTATTGTAAAACCTTTAAGTTTTCAACACCGTACGTTGAAGTTGGCTTCGCTTCTAAGTGACGTCACTGCAAGTTCCATAATATACTTACTGTGTCTGAGTTAGACGGCCTCCGAAGTGTTCGGCAAAGACTAGGATATAAGCTTGTGTGAGAGTTAAGTATTAGAAAAGACGAGAGTAATTTAAAAACTTTATTTACTACAAGGCTTCAATGATGCTGTGTAAGATGAACTCGAAACTTGAAGAGATCATAATTTTTTAACATTTTAATACATAACATCCACACGAACACAACCTTAAGTGATATAAATCCTTGCATATTTTTATTCAGTCATACATTTAATTTTGTGAAAACGAAAACGCGCTGGTTGCAAGCACAACACATACATGGCCTTTCTAAGAACATCACTGTCAATGTATTGCTTAATAGGACATCCTCTAGCGTATTCACAAAACTAAATAATAGTATATAAATGAGTCTAGTATCTAACAGTTACCATAACTCGACTTTTTTTATTACCTTTGACAACATAACAACAGTACAGATTATGTCGCGAGGTCCCCATAAAAAACGACAAACCAGACCGTAAAACTTTCCCGTCTACTAAGGCAACATGAACCGAAGCAGCGAAACTAAACCGCGAAGGATAAAGATAAAGCCTCGTTTAGACCAGAAGGAACTCCCCCCTCGTTGAGAAAATATCAATGAAAGATTCGTAAGATTTAACAACTTTTTAACACTAAATGAATCAGTTAACATACCATAATAACTTGCCTAATATTAATTCGCCGATTAATTATACTATCGAGAAATGTGATTTTCATTTATTTGAAATGTCTAGGATTACAATCTTTTGTTTAGACGTTGTCATTTTTAAGTGATGAGACCAGACGCGCCATTCGGCAAACCTGTAAAATACTCGTCACTTTTTACTCGACATGTTTTTGATAAAATCACTTATCCCAGTCAAGAAACTCTCTCGTGTAAACGAGGCTCCAGGATTATCCGCATACGTGTCTCACCCGCGACGGATTTACAGAAAACCTCTTACCACCGCATGTCAACCTAGTACTTGGAAAAACTATTTCCCCCGGGCGGCGTAGGGTGAAATCCCCTTCATTTATTCGTTTTTATTTATGATCCTCGCGTGTATCAAAAGATAGAAAGCTAATTGATTCTTTATCTTTTACATCTTTCTTTGAGTATTATGTTCATGAAGGGATTTATTGTTTTCGTTTATGAATTGTACATGCACGAACGTCTTAAACACGGTAAAATTTAGTACTATTTTATTTGCAGTTCACATTTAAAGTATCTATTAAGTATCGTTGGTAAAGGTTAGGTTTTACGTTCAACTATGTCAAAATGTCTTATCCATGAATATCTAATTGCTAGAATTGACTAGAACGTCGTATCTATTTGAGTAAAGTAAATAAAAACATATACCTAATATCCGAGCAATAAAACGTTCCTGTAATCTGTTTTTAGGGGAAGTACTGATGACTTTAAGTAATGTTGGTGAAATTAAGAGCCTTTGAAATTACCTCTCATCATAAAGTTTCTAATAATTGTTACGGACTTGCTATTATTTTACTCGAGTTTCCAATGTAGATATTATGCGTCTTCTCAGAACGATCTTACAATATGGTAAAATAAAGCTACGACTATACAAAAAGGAAACAATAATTAATTAATAAACACAATACAGAATCCCACCTACAGATTGAAAGAGCTGGATACCACTTCACGAGACAATAATAACATTGACACTATTTCTTTCCTATTCTAGTCTGAAGTGTCGACGCTAGTATGTGGCCTGAGAATCAGCGACAAACTGACAATAAAAAACCTATATTAAACCGTAATAATGATTTTAGATTATTTATTCGGTCGACAAGTAATTGCCCCAAGTCCGGTCTTCTGTATATATGAGTTTAATGTTTATAAACGCACTCATAACCAGTATTTATACAAAAGAAATGCTTAACATGAAATTAGAACTTCAAGTACGTATAATGAAAAGGAAAAAAAAATACAGAATACATAATTATATGTGTTACTTGCAAGACGTATTAATCATTTGATTTCTCTATAGAAAAAAAACACAATAGACCGGATATTTTTCGGTAACTACCAGGAGTTGATGAAGCAAAACATCTGCAAAGCCATCCAGCCTTGAAATAACAAAAGTTATTCAAAGAAATGTGCCAACATTTTTCCGTTGAATTTTCAAACTATTCTTCGCTGTCAGTACTACGTTTAGCATATTCTTGAGTTCCACAGTAATTGCTGGCTGTCAGTCAGAATATCTATTATTTGCATTGTTTAACAGAACGAATAGCTCGATGCTTTCGCAAAATAACTATACATACTTTAAAAGTAGGTAATATTTATAGACAATAAATTGAATTGAAATAAATTCCTGTTAAATTAAATCACATCACTTCTTAATTATTGATATTAAACTAGCGACCCACCCGGCTTTGACCGAGACTAATTTAGAAAGGACTCCTTTTTTAGGTAAAATAATATTAGTCCTCTCGTCCTGAGTGGAGCAAAAGGGACTCTTGGACTCGTACTGACTAAAATCTACCATGTTCCTTCAATTGCTCTTTACGGTTCAGGGTCACAGTTACCTGTTTAGACAGTCACACGACCCAGGCAGACCTTTGACCCTCTATGGGGGCCCTGTCAACCTCTTAAGAAAACTTTTTCATAGTTGTGGTAGAATAATTAATTATGAATATTTTACTACAGCTCTCCCAAATATTGGCGCACACCTCTGAATAACCTTGGGCACCCATTTGAATAGTTTATTATTTCCCTTAAACTGTAGTCGCTGTTACTAGGACCCCATAAAGCAGAGGCACACTCTACTGCTCTGTAATTGGGAGTCGTCGGACTGAAACCAATTAGAAGTAACCATTTATTGATAGTGCCTTGTTCCTGTCTTTTTATTCTGCCCGTGTTAGGTAATAGGAGAGCAGTGTTGGTGAAGAGGTAAGTGGAATCGAAATAGATTTAATTGAAAGGGAGGCTTTTAAAGACACGTGGTAAAGTAGTTAGGTGTACGAATCATTTGATCAGTGGCCTGAACATGAATTGTACGTATTTGGCCGTACAGCGTGCTTGAAGTATTACGACGTAAATTGTATGGAAAATGAAAAAGTGCCTCTTATGTACGAACGAGATACTAATTTTGTCACAAAAACCTGAAAACTCGCGATAAGGCCTATAAATGAGATCACGACAAATAACGTGTCCAATGATAAATACCTTCTTAGCGTAAAACGACAAGTCTGAAATATACACATGAAGAATTTTTATCACAATAAAAGTGTTGTTGTGAAGTATGTACCTACAGCTCGAGTTCATTTATGTATGTAAATTACAAACCCATTTCCAACCTTATCCCGTTGATATAAGAAAATCTACACCACAAGGGAACACTAATAGGAAAGTAATGAGAAAACACTGAGTGAACGAGAAATAAGCTCTTTCAAAATTAAAACCATTCATTCGCGCATTTAGATGAAGACCGAAGCTTATCTAAGAATTAAAAAAACGAGTAAAATGAATAGGTACATAAAATAATATCTTCTTTAGAATTTAAAGAAAATGTGGAAATGGAAAAACTTATGAAAATGCGTTTTTATTTTTCTCGAGTGAGTGCAGTTATAATTTAAATGGGACCTCTTTCGCATTTTATGATATTAAAGTTTACATAATGTGCTAAAAATGCCAGCCAATATAGTAACAGAGGCTTTAGCACAAGATTTCCGTAATTTCCAATACATCGCACTTGAAGTAGGTATTATGACGGTAATTGTATGGGAAATGAAAAAGCACACTCAAGTGTACGAACGAGGATATTTTTTAAATTAAATTACGCTAAAGTTGTGTAAAATGAACGGAGACTTTGACATCAAAGCTCCGTTCAGCTTACGTCACAAGAACGTGACAACTCGATAATGCCTCAGCAGCAGGCGAGGGTAACGGGGGGCAGTTCGAACGCGTGAGGGAAAGGACAGCTGGACCGGACTTCAGCCACCACTGAAGACGCGCAGGGCTTCGGAAATCGCAGGGCATGTTCCAGTCGCTTGCGGCGAGGAGTCACGGGTAGCCGTCTGACCAAGGAGTCACAGGAACTTCAAGGGAACTGATAGGGCCGGGACCATAGGGCCAAACGCCTAACATGACGCGGGTGAAACCGCGAACAGAAGCTAGTGGCAAATAAATGTGCTAAACATGACACATAACAACTAATTTTCATTCTAAAAGATAGCACGATAGTGGAATAGTGCCAATTACATAATACACAGATTTCATAATTATTTACACACATTTCTTAAGAAAAAAACTTAACTTTTAACTTTAGTATTTAAAACTCCCAGCTAAGAGCCAGCTTAGTATAAAAGGAACTCAGTCTTTTCTTAACCACGGGTAATTAAAATCCCATTTCACAATCATAAAAATGTGTCAATTATGCCAGTTCTGCAGCATTGCAACCCTAATATGCTTGAGCGTTTAGGGCTGTCACCGATGAAAAAACGGTAAAGAAAAATTATACACCGTGAGACGTTTGCATTTGACACATTGCATTTGCAACAAAGAGGTTGTGTGATCAATTATTGCCTACTAGATTATATCTACATATGTCTTAGGAAGTTTTATAAAAGTTTCGGCATAGTGAGCGCGTGAGAAGTAGAGCAATTTTAAAAATGAATTACTTGTTTATTAGAACTATGGCGGCGTTTAGCACTCAAAAACCACTACACTATAATTTCTTCTACTTTAATAGACCGATACGGCACTACGATAAGTTTCAGTGCTTTTCAGACAGTTTGCACTTAATCTTCTGTGTAGTAGAGTACACAAAAAAAAAATAGAAACAGTCCCCGCCAAATTAATTTAAAAATTCAAACGAATAGTTCTCCGTGCCAACCCTGACGATTGCATAGGGTTGCCAAGAATTCATTACTGGCTCATTACGACCGAGGACTTGCCAGCTCACTACAATGGAGCATTAGTCGACGAACGCGCAAAAGAACGCTGCAAATCCTTTTACCAAACCGTTTTTGTATGAAATTGTTAGTTTCTTTTCAAACTGAATTGGTTTTCTTTAATTAAATTCTATTTTTGCTGGGTTTGAAGATTTCTTTAGCGGATTTTGAAGAAGTTTGAAGCGCATTATGTGGTATGGTTGCTGTAAGTAGGCGTCCCCTCGAAAGAATTTCATGTATTCTCTAGAAACAAACTGTGTGTGAGGTGATATCTACTATACCATGGTATGGTAAATACGTACGGTGTACTTAAACCTGGGCCAAGCAAAATGTCGCGGTCGCGGGACTTATTCCATCACCGTGACCCTGGAACATAAAGGGCTATTGAAGGACACCGTGGATTTTAGTCAGTACAAGTCTGACAGTTCCCCGCCATGCCCGGGGTGGGAGGACTCATTTGATGATTTTACCACGTAAAAAAAAACAACATGTGTGTGAAAGTCGTTTTGTATTGTAGAATCAATTATTTTAATATTCGACGTTCAAAAGTGCCTCTTTAAATAGCCTACGGGCTGATTTTTCACAAGTCAAATAACTTTTATCTGAAGAATAAAAATGGCGGTTTGACAGCTTATCTATAGAAAATATGCCAAATTGCTATTTTTATTCTTCAGATAAAAGTTATGTAAATATTGAAAAATCAGCCCTAATTTAATAAATGATTTTACTTGGATTTCGTAGCTTAGCCTACCGCCATACGATAAAATGTAATACAATAACAACAGAAATTCGTTTTTATCCGGTACATCTGTAGATTGTGGTTCTGACAGGAAACATTAAAATAAAATCAACGAAAACGTTCACCCGAAAAAGTTTAAATGTGTTTCGAGAGTTGCGCTGAGCAGCAAATAAACCAGAAAACAAAAACATTTATTAATTTAAGGGCCCATTATAGACACGGGTACGTAGGGTATTTCTGGACACGAGCCTGCTCGTGTCTGTTTTGAGAAATTATAAAGTAGTGTTAAAAAGAGCTGTCATTTGTGATGAGTTCTAATAGGATTTTTTTAAGCCGTGGCCCTTATTTGAATTTACTTAATTTTTGACGACCATCAACTAGAGCGTTCGCTAGCAAAATCGTGAATATTTCCGTAGACGTCTTGGGTTCGCGGTGGTGGACGCCCACGGCGTCTGACGTCGCAAGACGAACTCCGGCCACCGTAGGTGCGGGCATGCGGGCGGCGAGTAAAGGGCAAATCGCCGTCCGACCATGGACCATGCCCGGGTCGACGGCGACGGCGCGTCGTGTTCCACGCGCGCCTCAAAGAGCGTCAGCATAATGACTAGACCCCCTCTCAGAGGGCTAAAGCCTGCCGGGGAGGGAACATGAAGGGCTATTGACGGACACCGTGGATTTTAGTCAGTACAAGTCTGACAGTTAGGGGTGGGAGGAATCATATGATGATTTTATCACGTAAAAAATAAAAGGAAAAAAAATGACGTCTTAGGTTAGGCTCTATGCTTGGCTCTGTTCGGTGTTCAGTTCGATAAAAACGGCGAATGCTCGATCTTTTTGTCTCTGTAAATCTAAATATATTTCCAATGCATAAAATATTGAGGTTTTGGCGCCACCACCAGTTTTTTGCCAAAACCGGAGCGATTAAAATATAGTTGAGGCTCAGAAAAAATATATCGTCATATAATAGTGCAATGTTTTGTATCATGAAATAGATATAGGGTTTTTTGTTGAAAAATTGGGTCAAAGTGGATGATACCGTAATTTTTTTCTATTTGAAATGGTTTCGCGCGCAAAATAAGTACATATGACGTGGTTAGTTAGTTATACAACACAATTCAATTTATTAAGGTGTACCAAATCATATTATTTTATTTTATCCTGTTCTGTATGTACTTTTAGTCCTACTTATTTGAAAAGTCTGTACGCTGATATCCCGCAAATATTAAAAGTGATCAAGACACTTCCTGGGTACACACCCAGGAAGTGTCTTGATCACTTTTAATGTTTGTTATGGGGCCAGCGGGAATACACATTCCCGCACAGGCCCCATTACAAGTGTCTGCTTATGGAGATAATATGGGGACATTGGAACTTGAACAAAATAATTTTAAAAGATATCGGTCCCCCATTGATCTATCAGTAATTATAGGGAATAGGGATAACGATTGCGACTTATGTAAGTAATTAAAAATCATCGTTAATATTGATGCGGAAGAAAAAAATAGTATATTTTGCAACTAGTGAATAAAGAGTGGATTTAAAGCGAGGGCCATTATATGAATCAAGAGCAAACGAAGGATTTTAATGAATGAATCACGACCGTAGGGTGATTCAGGCCCTCGATTTAATTCTGTTTTATTCAAGAGTTGCAATCGATACTTTATACCATGACTACGAGAAAAAGAAAGATTTGAGCGATAAAAGATATTCGAAAAACAAAGTTTTTTTTTAATAAGTCTGCTCCACACACATGTGGGTGCGAAGTAGTCCAATCGCTCGGTCACTGCGCAAACAAGCTGACATTAAAATCGGAGCAATGATTTGAATTAAGAGTAATTTTCATATTAGCAAGGGGGTTGTCCAGCATCGCGGTCGATGTCGAATGTACTAAAGTGTTCTAAATTCAAACACCAAAACAGTGCGTAATAGACTACTTTTACGCGCTGTTTCCGTGAGTAAAAGTAGCTTTTTCGAGGGGGAATGATATAATAGTAGATTTTACAACAAGTGCACAAAACAAACCATTTTTATCCGAGATTTTTAGCAGCCCGAGCCAAAGGCGAGAGCTGATAGTAATATCGAGGATAAAAATGGTTTTGTGGACGAGTTATAAACTCGGCTTTTCACTTCGATTGCGAGGAAATAAAAAAAAATAATATAACATAACATTTATTTAATTAAAATTCAAAGTAAAATTAGAACAGTTTTGAATACTGAACGAAATTGTTTTAACGGCATATTAACGGTATTTTTCTAAATTTGTTTTCTTTTTATATATATTTTTTTCATCTTTATTTTTCTTCACTGGTCATTTTTAACAATTTTAGCAAATTGAAGAAATTAATAAATGCACGAAAAAAGAGCAAGAGCTGATCCCGCCGCTTTGTTTTTAAATCTTACGACATTGATATTAGGCTGCATACCTATACAGCCTACTATTAAATTAATTTTGTAATAATATTTTTCTTAAATCAACTAACCTATCGTACTTGAATTAAAATTTTAATATCTATTATATCTTAAAAACACATAAGGCAAATAAATTAAAGTAAATATTATATAATAACAAATTCTATTTATGAACTTCTTATTGCATTTGGCTGTATGGCTCATTTTCTTTGCTTTAATATAATACATTTATGAGTAGATACGTTACCGCCCTTGTGCACAAAATTCGATTTTGTGCAGCCTATACCCTGCACAAAGAAGCACTTTCAGAGCAAGAGAAGTGAAAAATATATTTCTCACAGAGAGGATGCCTATATTATTATCGACTGATTATGTTATGGTGCTACATAATTATGGAATAAAGATATTATGTCGACACATCTTTAAAAATTCTAAAACACAACTCCTACACACCTCTGTTTTTGATTAGGGAATGAGTCCTCCCGCCCTGGTACATATAGGCAGGGTGAGTTTTAGTCATTACGAATATAATACGTAATGACTAAAACTCACCCTGCCTATAGTTATCTTTTGCGTTCCAAAATCGTGGTTTATTTTAAAACATACCGCACAACACACATCTCTTCTACTTCTCACATAAATACATAATATTAACCTAATACTACCATTGCGGGACTGAAACATCTACAGTACGTGATACAACGCCTTCATGCAATACACCTGTTTAGATTCCAAACTCATGCATCTATTCATTCATGCTTGCCTGGTGCATATAAAATAGGAAGCTGGTTTTCTTAAAGAAACTGTGTATTTGTTATTGGTATTGCTTGCTATTTTTCTCTTATGTTAAGAAAGAATATTTGAATAAAATACAAATAAATATACCTAAATTATAAGATTCTTTCTCTATTTAACTTTCATACACGATTTCAGAGCAAGTTTTAGACGTTACAATAAGAAAATAATAATTATAATTATTATAATATTATTATATATTGAAAATAATAATTATTGAACTTTTTCTTTGTATGCTCATATTCTGAATAAAGTCTATGCGTTTCTGGTCTCAGATGATGCACTTTGTTTTATTATTTTTCACACGTCTAATATTATGGGCTATTGTTTATCAAAGTGGTAAAGCGGTGTATAAGCTATAGCTAGCCTTTTAGATGTGTAGAACAAGAATTTTATTCACTCACACTTCAGATTACCCAACTTAATATGTAGTGGTAGTAAGCTTACGAGCTGCTTTCCTAATATATTGTCCAGAAATATGTAATACGTTCGTTAAAAAAGAAACACTGACTGCGTACGTTGGCAAAAAGCACAAATAAATTAAAACGTAATCCGAAAAAATCTGCACCATCCGATTTTCCGTTTTCTATGTTTACTATGAAAAATTTTGCTCGAATAAAACTCCAACTGGGAAATAAAGCTATATTTTTGGATGTATGTATTTCGTTTGTATATCGAAAATGTCGTAAACGCATTCGGAACGAAAACATAGCAAAATAAAAACGCGCCAACCCAGTGAATGCTGCCAGTATACTTTTAATTGACGTATTTTCAAACTTGGAACACGAGGGCGCTTTATGAAAAAAAAATAGGTTGAAAGAGTTCAATTCAAAAATGGTTCGATTGACTTTTGATTTAATCTGTATTTTATTCAACGAGGACAAAGCTTAAATTAATTTGAAACTTTATTGAAAGCACAGTACGCAGTTCGTTTCAGTTTTATTTATTTTATGTACAGAAAAAAATACTACCAGTTTTTTACTAAAGCTATCTACTAACTAGATACATGATGCAAATCGTGCATGTTCGAACCTATCACAAATTCCTGACCGAAAAAAAAACATTTTAAAAACAAAAAAGAGCCGTAATTTACATTCAAAATTGGAATACTGCCCAACAAATGGCGACGGAGCAACACGGTACGATTTGAATTCAAAACCGCATTACATACATACGAGAAACTACATAGTTGACGGGTTAATCTAACTTTTATTAATACAGAAACTGCAGTGTTTCGCAATATCAAGTTAATTTAACTATACTGTATGAAAATGAGGTAGTTTCGTAGCTTAAAGTACGGAGATGGAATAAGAACGCGGCCAGGTGCGGTGGAAATCCGCTTAGTAAAGAACTAATTATACTGCTTGTTATGAAACCCTAGTACACTTTACAGCATTTTGTGTGATAAGGTTTTAACCTAAATAATTATTTTTTCATAGAATGTTAATAAAAAAAATGTTCTTGTTGCTAGTCAAGTATTAACTTAGAATTGTATTTTCTTTTACCTCGCTACCAGAATTACTTCAGACTAGACATTGAACGGCGAACCACACTCTGATTTCCCTACTTTTAAAAATTTGTACGTAGTTATCTTCATTGGTTATCATGTTAGTATAGGTAGAGCTTCGAAACACACATACTTATTTATTTACATAAAAATCACCATTTGACAAGAAACTTTTGTTAGTCTCAAAAATAGTGTGTGCAAAAATAACACGTTGCATTCGAATTACAATCTTGAATTGAGCCAACAGATAGTCTTAGAATTATTAGATCTTAAAAGGTATACATTTATTAACATTATTTATTTACTTTCATAATGATTGATTTTGCTCAGAGAAAAGTCAAAAGTCCCTCATCAGTAAATTTTTAAATAAAACCTTCTGTACCATACCTCGTCGTCGAACGCGTCAGGGTCCGCCATGTTTGTTAACTGTCACTCACTACGTCACTGAAGCACTGCGCACACGCACTCGACTTACGTCACTTACAACGGATCATTGTACTCGCACCACACTTATGTTCCTGGAACAATAGAAAATATTATGTTAGGTTTTTGAAGAATTATTCAAGATCTATAAGGTACTCGTAGATTCGTAGCATTAGCGACAAACACAATATTTCGACTGTAAAATAAGGTTTTTTTTTATTCTAGATTTTTTTTGATACATTTTTATTTACTGTGATATTCGTAGCGTTCGTTATAATGTCTCATACCAAGCCCTTTTCTCCTTAAAAAAATACTCCTGGCAACATTTTTCCGCAAATAATAAATTATTTGAGTCCGTTTCAATGTAATTGACAAATTTTTCATGTGAATTTAATTAAATTATAGATAACAATTATTTTTGACCACTGCCAAAATAATTATAACAGTGTTAAGAAATAAAATCCCTCACTAGACTGTAAGTGGATACAAAACGACATTATTTTTTAAATAGGTCGTTTATAAAAACTTTTTGCGTTGCGCTTTGACAAAGAAAATTCTGTTCTTTCACCACCCAACACGATTACTTTTTGATGTACTTGTACTATTAGAATATTCAGACGTCACACAAATTGATGTCTATTAATATGTTTTTCGTATCACTTGCTCAAAAAAGTGACATTCTATGCCACAAAAAGCGAACATAACAATAGTCATTTTTAATCTGTTATAAACAGGGAAAGAAAGTTGTACTGAAGGAAAGGAGTTGTAGTGATTTAAATTTGGAATACTTAGATACCGATACCGTGGATACCGTTTATATTGAACTACATCTGTGTTTACACCATTGAGTTTGTATCGTTTAAAGCATTATACAACTTTTTGAAAAAAGAATACTCATTTGTTGTGCAGTTATGATTAAATAAAATTACGAAAACCGACGAGGCCGTATGAGCTTGATGCCTTTGCTCTTTTAATTTGCCGCGTTTTTGTTTTCTTCAAATAAATAAACGTTGAGTTTATTTTTACTTATTTTTATAAATTAAATTTTAAAGTTTTTTTTTTTTTTTTTGCAAATGGTACGAAAAGTAGAGTATTTTCCTCGGTGATAAAGCTGTCTTATCTTAGTCTTGGGTGAACTTAAATCCCTTGCTACACTCAGGACTCGTCTAAAATCCCTCGCTTCGCTCGCGATTTAATTCGCCACCCGCGACGGAAGACCCTGCTTTATCCCCTTGGTTGATAATCTACTATTGTTTCGTTTTGACGTTGCGTTAGAAGTCGCATTACCTGAGTCGTGAACGGGCCTTAAAGAAAATATACCTATCCTTACGAAAACCGACCCCTTTTACCTCATAAAAATAAACAGTGACTTTTAACTTGCTAATCCGTTTTCAAAGGTAAAAACAATTTGTAAGAGATGAAGAAATTAACGAAGGGTTCAAATGATGTCAAAGGGAAGGAAGTGGACCCAGTCAAGTGACCGTTTTTCTTTTAATTTGTACCATCGTTCAGTGGGAGACAAAATGGCGGCTAATTTCTTTATAAGCTTTTATATTCCTACTGTTACTTGATTCGGTGGATAAAGTTAGGAACAAGTTTATAAGGAGAAGTGAGAGTGATGAGTATGAATGTTGATGGATCGAGAGGAAGAGAAAGGCCAAAAAAAATGGATGGATTGTGTAAGGGATGATATGAATGAAAAAGGAGTAAATCATACTGTGATGTCAGACCCTAAATAAAATGAGATAGGGGCAGGAAGAAGATGATTTGATTTGAGCTTAAACATTTGTTTATGAGGCACTATTTGTAAACATTTGTTTGTTTGTTTTGTGGTAACTGTTGAAAAAAATAAGATTTAGCTAATGCCGCCAGCAATAGTTACAATTTTGGCAACGTGCCAAATGATCCTTTGTCCAGGTTTAGGTTAGTTATTGACACTTTTTTTTCCACCTCCTCTTTATATCTAAACGCTGTTTCTTATTTAACATTCTTACTAGGTAGGTAAATGTTTAACTAATAAAAAAGTTTTGTTTTTAAAAACAAATCAGCCAGTTATTTTGAGAAAATCATCAGCTTATCGCAAAAGTCGAACAAGGTTTGTAAAACACTCTTAGGTAATACCTACCACATCGAATATTTAAATTACAAATCTTCAAGATGTAAAAAAAATCAATTCTTAAAACAGAGAAAAAATCTAGGAAAAAAACATTAATAAAAAAAAACAACTTTTTATTTACACTTTTTATTTAAGTTGTAAAATTATCGAGTCCGGGTGAAATGAAATAAACTATCAGACTCGTACTGACTAAAATCCACCGTGTTCTTCGATTGCTCTTTACGTTCCTGAGTCATGGTATCCTGTTTAGTCCACTTTTAATTTTGAAATGCAATTAACTTTCGTTCGAAAAACAGGATCATAACCTACTTACCAGCACAAAATATACACACGCGTCCATTAAAACATAAAATTTAAACGACCAATCAAAACGCTGCTTTAAAACCACAACCTCAAACAAATGAGGACAAAATTAATTTAAGAGTTTGCGCAAAGCTGCGGATTATGGACAAAGAAATTTAATTAAAAAGACTTAAGAATACCTATCGTTGAGCACGCCAGTTGTAGCCCCCGTATAACGGGGTTGTTAGTAATTTATGGGGCCGACTGTACTTTTATATTTTTTGTTCTAGGTTACCTATTTAATAATTTAGTTTTTTATTGTTCATGAGATTAATTTGGGTTGACTGTTGTATTATATCAAGGTAAAGAAAAGGGACTAATAAATACGTTTTGGCCAGCCCTGGCTCGATTGTACCACAAATACCTAAATGAATTAAGCGCTTTGCGTTTTGTATTATATTATGATCTTTCAATCATATCTTTTATCTTTGAAGATGAAAGACAGAATCTTATTTTATATTTATCATTAAAAGGCTTTAAAGCCAAAGCAAAAGGTTGTCCACACTAGAAATTTATTTAGACCAATTGTGGACATTTTTTTTGTAATGTAGCCGTATTCATCCATACAATATTGTGCCGATCAAAAGAATGACCAAATGACAGTCTACGCTTCTAATGTTACCACTCGACTACAAAGAAAATTTTCCACTCATTTAGTAAATTGATAATGGCATTTAAAACCATGTTAAAAATCATAGCAACTTATATTACAGGGCTGTCAAAAATACTATGATATCCGCGTTAACCACAATCAAGTTCACAGCAAATTGGCTCTAAAATTACAGCAAACACTTGCAACTTGCTGTCATTATGCTACAGATCACTAACGCAATAACGATTGACAGCAACTTGTCATGTTGAACATGACAAATTGGCAACCAATCGTTTGACTGGTCGATGACGTGATTGCAAAATAATAGATCAGCCATTAATTTAGCTGGCGGTACTGATTGTAACGATCAAATTAACTGAACATTTTAGGTTATAGGTTGACTGCTGTCAAACGTATTGCTGACATATTCAATTATGTAACTAGGCTGTTGCCAACGGTTTCGCCCGTGTTTAACTCTAAAATTACGACGAAACAGCGAGCTCAGCGTGACGCGACGATAGCGGGGCGTCGGCGTATATTTTCATAATAAGTAAGCACGCTAAGGATACATCAAACTAACGTCGCGTCGCGTCGAGTTCGCTGTTCGTCAAAGCCTGATAAATAATTACAGTTTGGACAGATGCAGAGGCACCGCAAATACACTACAACATTCGTATTACAAAGGCGATACCTACATATATATTTTTCAACACATTTGCTCGTAAAATGCATTTACAAAGCCTGTATACAGTGTTCGAAAGTTAAAAATTACGGACCATACAACGCAGCGTGCGGTAAAATAGGTACTCTCACCTAAGTACCTATTTTACCGCACGCCCCCTTGTATAGCAGCGTGCGTTTTCTTTACGGTTTTTTTTTAATTTCCAAAAAAAGAATTCCACCAAAGAGTTTCACATTATGAAAATAAACAACCTGACTGATCGAACCTCCTTGGAAGAGCTTTTGCTCAATACGTTGTCTCACTTTAATACTAAAGAGTAAATGAGATGAAAGATGTATAATACCGCACTAGTATCATAATAGTTATTTATGATACTAGTGCGGAAAGTTGGTTTTTACAAACGAGTAGACAACGTACGCCCGAGGCGCCGAAGGCGCCCGAGGGCGTACCGTAGTCACGAGTTTGTAAATACCAATTTCTGCACGTGTGTCATACAATGTTTTTCAACACATTTATCCATATTAATATCAGATTCCTCCCTTGAACTCAGATTAGTCGCAACAATTTTTGAAGTTCCTAATATGAAAATGGCGCGACTTTGAAAATGGCGCCACATGCACGTGGTGAAAATGAGAACTACATCTTTCATCTCATTTACTCTTTAGTATTAAAGTGAGACAACGTATTGAGCAAAAACTCTTCCAAGGAGGTTCGATCAGTCAGGTTGTTTATTTTCATAATGTGAAACTCTTTGGTGGAATTCTTTTTTTTTTTTTTTTTGGAAATTAAAAAAAAACCGTAAAGAAAACGCACGCTGCTCTACAAGGGGGCGTGCGGTAAAATAGGTACTTAGGTGAGAGTACCTATTTTACCGCACGCTGCGTTGTATGGTCCGTAATTTTTAACTTTCGAACACTGTATACAGGCTTTGTAAATGCATTTTACGAGCAAATGTGTTGAAAATAACTATTACAAGACTGCAAATCCAGGGCAATGTTTGAACGAACTGTATAAAATCAACTACCTTTTCGATTAAAGTCTATATAAAGTTCAAGAAACGCGAACGGCTGCACCAAATTCCACTCCAATGCAGTTTTAGATTCTTTAATATTCATAAAAAACGTTAACTCGACTTCGAAAGCACACTAAAAAGTCTCGTGAACCGATATTATTTCATATACTTGGCACCTTATAAGACACGACTATTACAGGGTAAATTGAACTCTAGTACTAGGAAGATATAGACGATAGGAGGTGAAGTTTTAAGTTGGTTTTATCAGGAAAGTTTGCTTCGGGCTAATAGTTTTCCAACTAGCATCCGTGTTCAGAGATGATATCTTATATCGAGATAGTGGGGAATTGAATTGACTTTGCTCTTTGATAGTTGAAAGAAAGGAATATTGGAGAGAAGTTAGCAATACAGTTTAGAGTTTGAAGCACCTCTTTGGAACAGAGCAGTATTAGACAGGTCAAAACATTGTGTGATATCACGAGAAATTGGATACAAGCGAAAATAGACTCAATGGCTAAAGGTGAATTTGCATTATTTTTCGTGTTTGCTGTATCTTGGTGACACACATGATCCTTTTCACTTATTACTCACCAATGCAAGATTTATCCGTGGCAAGTACGAAGTACCTACTAGGATAGCAGAAACATTAGGATATACGTTCGATATGTGTTGTCTGCGTGGAGGAATGGCCTTGTTGTGACAACTCGTCACGGTAGTGATAAATCGCTCTTTCGAACTTTATCCGTATACTTACGTCGGTGACATATAAGACCGTATCATGAAATAAGAGCCTGAATGGTTATCTAGGGTTGTTTGAACTTCTGAATTCTCTTCTTATATTTAGTTGAAAGTTCTTCAGCAGTCGAGTTTGGTATTTATAGCAGAGTTAAAATCGTAGAACGAAATTACAGTGTTCGGATTTCTAAGGAGCAAACGTTTTTTTTTTTGGAGCGAAAATGCAAAAAAAAGCACTCGTTTTCCTTCATTGAACTTTAATGTACCTGCTAGTTTTCCTTATGATTTTTATATTTTTAATAGTACATTATGGTACAAGTGTGTAATGTTGGTGATTACCGCTGAGGCACCATTGAGACCCGAGCCGTTAGGTGAGGGTCTTAAGAGAGCCGAGGACGGTAATCATCAATACACACGTGTATCATACGACGTTTTTCAACACACTTGTGAAGAAAATAATACTAAAAAGCCATTTTATTTAATGAGTAAAAAGTTTATTTAGAGAAACAATTAGCTAACGTGCAGTTGGTAAAATTTATTTGTACTATTGAACACGATCTTTTTTGTTCCGAAACTTTTTTTAAAACAAAGCAACACCTGTTATCAAACTGTGACTTTTTCTTTACTATTATTCACAAGTGAGTTATAGGTTTTTTCTTAATTGGTTAACACTTTAAAAAAAACCTATAACTCACTTGTGAATAATGGTAAAGAAAAAGTCACAGTTTGATAACAGGTGTCATTATGTGCCTAATTGCGGTGAAATTAGAGCCATTTTATGAGCAAGTGTGTTGAAAATAAATAAATCGTAGTCATTCATGAATATTATTTTGGAGTCGGTATCAAAGCAAATCCAATTTACTCTGCTATACCCAAGAGTTGTTTGGTAACTTGCTACCAGGGCATCAGAAACGTGAAGCACTAAAGGTTGCGTTGACTGTGAGCAATGGCCCCGCTGCTTGTATTGAAAGCCTGTCAACCCGTCAAGTACTTGATGAATAGCTGTAAACTTCCTCTGCAAGTGAAGTTGTATGGCTTTCTAGGTGGCCAATAGTATTATTATTATTTAGTAGTTTTGCTAGTTCCTATTGAAACAGCTCGAAACCATGATTTGAAACAGTTTGATGTTTTCAATGCATGAATGAATCCTAACAAGCAAGCGACGTTCTGCAGTTTTGGTACACTGAGAAATATAATTAACTTTATGTATGTTCAACGTTTTCTACTTTACTAATGTACCTAGGTTTTTTCCAGTAGACAAAATAGTCAAATCTGATTTTCCGTTTTCTTTCCTAACCAAGACGGAAGGACTTACTTGATGTCTGATGAGCACTCAGTCAGAAAAATTGGACCAGGATGTCATAAAATTAAGGAATTAGCTGTTTCACAGTTGGATCGATCACTTTGAGGTTGCATTACTATTATCATTCGTGTTCTTTCTTTAAATTAATTCGAAAGTATTTTTTTCGTAGTAAATGATTTTTTTTTTTTTGATAAAATTATCCATCGAGTATCATTCTGAGCACAAATCTCTCCCTTTGTTATCGATGATCAAGTGTCACTTCGAAAAGAGGCCACTTCATTCAAGTTTTAACGTAGTAACTGTTGCTCGCCCAAACTAGATTTTCTACAACATTCGAACGTCTTCATTTTGCAAAGCAAGAAGTAGTTCAAAAGCTTAATATTTTATTTTTTAAAGTTGGACAGCATAGAAAAATTCAAATTGAAAATGAAAATAAAAATACATGAAAAAGTAAAGAATCATGTGCATGCTTTTAGACCCAATTTAATTTTAACTGTGTGATAACAATGTTTGTCAACAAATTAATTTAAGATTTTTGAAGATTTCAATAAAATACCCCATTTGCGAAACACACAACGAACAAAATAACTTGCTAACAAATTAAACAGTTCCGTAACATTCCTGTTATGGAATCAGACTGCAGCAAAAAACGGCACGACATTTAGTAGTACCGCCTCAGAACTTAATATAACTTGGAAAAACTTGTTCGCGAAGATATTAAACCTTTTCCGCGACTGTACGAGCTATGTTCAAATAAGGGAAGTAATATGAATTTCTCATATATTTTTTTAGTCCTTACTTTCATAAGCTAACAGGATAACGAACTGGATCAAATAATGGAAATACTCCCACAGTTTCTTCTATGAAAAATCTTAAAGTACCAGCACTGCATGGAGCAAAGAGGCTATTAGACTCCTACTGGCTAAAGTCAACTTTGCTCCTTCGGTTGTCCTTTGCATTCCAGAGGCACCGTAACAATTCGCTGGTGAGCTGCGCTCGATCATTTAGCTAATGCGCCTACGGTGCCGGTCATAATCATGAAAAATTTAAAACATTTACTACCTATTAGAAATTCCTGATGCGTAATGAATCGATGAAAACCATAAAATATAGCTACTTTAAGTCCATGCACATTAAAACGGTCATAAGTGAGCTAATAACCCATTAAAATACTGTTGTGGTAATAAACACGAACCCTCGCGTCCAGATTTGGAACATACAGTTGTTCCGAATCGGGATTCGAGCCCGGAACTCTTCGTTTATAAGCTTGGCAGTCAGCCATCATGTCATTTGAGTCTTCAACTATCGACAACATCAAAGACAATGTGTCTTTTATATCTCTTGAACAATAAATCATTTGTTGAAATGGGTATGACTTGTTTTGTTAAAGAAAACCTCTGGTACTCTCAAAATTCTTCGAGGGTTTGTCTTTGAAAACAAAAGACCCCTCCCCTCCATATAATTAATTCATCTTTTCTATTACAAACAACCCAAAGTAGGCATATCGTAATGAATTGAAAACGAACCGAGCTACCAGGCAAGCATAACGCCACAAGAATTTAATTACAAACAGACTCTAGTAACAAACGTCCTTCAAAATACATGATCTAAACAAAAGACAGTTGCGAAATTAATTCCCTTCATCACGTGCTCGAAAGCTGTCGCTGTTTGGTGCCCTCCTGCTGTAATCCTTAAAGGCGACTCAATATTTCGAGGGATTTCCTTTCGAAATGCGAAAACAAAAGATCCTTCACAACACTAAACTAAAGCAAGCCGAAATAGGGCATACATTCAACCATTGAAAACAAATGGAAACCGAATCGAGGTACCAGGCTACCATAGCGCTACAAGAACTTAATATCGAACAGGTACAAAACGTCCTTCACAATACACGAACTTGACAAAAGACAGAAGCAAAATGAATTCCCGTCATCACGGACGCCGCAGTTTGGTGCCACAAACTTGCTGTCCGATCACAATAGAGCTGAACTTCTGCTGCCCTCATTATACGAACGATATTGTTCGAGACTTCGGAACACCGAGGACTGTCCATTGTAACTTGTTCGTGAAGTTTGGCGATGTGCAAACAATTAAAAAGTTAGTTGTATAAGACGCAAGATTTGGTTGTACCAGGTAAGCAGAAGAGAAGACAACTACAAAAATATTGGAAAGAAAAATAACCCTGATGTGTTTGTTGTTTGTAAGAGATGCCAATATATTTCATGGAGCGACTGTCACTCACGTTGACGTTGAGAATGCTGTTACTAAAACGATACCCCTTTTTTGGGTTGGAAAAGCATGAAAAGAGTCCCTGGGATGACGCAGAAACAGTTTTTAGTTACCTTCTGGTTTCCAAGGCCACGGTATACTTTTAAAACGGATAAGCAAAAACACGATACGTTGCTTGCAAGATAATTTGATACACTAAAACAACGAGTTTTGAAAATTGTTATTACAAAACACAAGGATAAAACGAGAACAAAATTCCTTCGCAACATATAACACTGTTTCTTAATTTAGACAAAGGGTTATTCAACCTTTTTCTAGCGCACAAAGTCGACAATAGACCCTCTATTTTATAACCCAGTTCAACCCCTATGAGCATCTTTCACAATACTCCAAGTACCCCACATTCTCACATCGCAATTACGTCACTGCTTCGACTACGGACTTGTCAACTATGTCCTAATGAAAAGGACTTAGTTATATGGGGCATAAGGTCGTAAATGTGGGGGTATTCGGCATTAGGAAGGGTTGTTTACCCATTACGATGGATGTAATCTTTGTTGATCGTCAATTGTCTCAACGCTTTCGGTTATGAAGTAGGAAATGGCTTTTTGATAGTCCTTGTGATTACTTGAAGAAAGATTCTTTTCTTTTTTGTTGTTTTGTTAATTACTCAAGGCAAGACACAAATAGTTACCTCCACGCTAGCGCTTTTTATCATGGTAAAATCATCAAATCAGTCCTCACACCCTGGTACCGTCATACTGACTAAATAAAATCCACGGTTTCCTTCAATGGCCCTATACGTTTCATGGTCACGAATACCTGATGAGGCAGTCGCTCGACCCTTACAGGATTTGGCTACTAACTTTTCTCTATGTCTTATTTACTTTTCGATAAGGCTCATTCGAAAACGTCAGTACCTACTTTTTTTGTAAGTATTGATTTTCCACTTAAATGGCATTTGAAGTCCTTGGCTAAATTATAATGGTGGGAAATTGTGATGACATTTTACAATGATAAACAACTGAAAGTATACTGACACTTTGTAAATGGCGGTTTTATGTATTTCCATATAACCACCATCTACGAAGTGTCACTCTATCCGGAAGATGATGGGGCGTGATCGTAAACCATCATTACTTCCCATCTACGATGGCGTTTACAGAAATCTCTTTACTCTGATAAATGTACGACATTCATCTATTTCCAAATCGTGTTTCCCGATGATATTTTCCTGTTGGAAAGATGTCGAGTTCGGAGTTCCATACAATCTTGTTTCCCATCAATATTTATTTTTTGCGCTGTTAGACCTCACGCTTTAGTCAGACTGTATGTTGTTTTTCAGTGAATTCAGAAGACATTAGTTTGAATGACTTGAAATAATACCGAAATTCTTCTAAAAAATAAATAAAAACAACGTTCGGTTCGACACTGAAAGATCCAATAGCCAGATTGAAGTCAAACATTTATTTTGGTGTTATACCAAAAGTCTCATTTTTCACGAGGTTCCATCTAATGTAACTTACTAAGACCGCATAATCACTAAAGCAGTGAATAGCAAAAACTGTTAGATTAAAATTAAAAGATTAATGATGAGCTCAAAAATGTATCTATAGTTACTAATCCATCATGAATACACGATCCTTGCGAAATGGAGCTATGTGTACAATACTTTTCTTTTTAATAAAAATCCAGACTTTTGTATCCTTTTAACCTTGATCGCTTTTATAATGAATGAACGATGTTGGCACAGCGGCACCGCGTGATTTATCGACGCGAAGGCACCGCGAATATGTCTATAAGAAGCTCCTAACAGTCTTTGTTTGCCTGGTACAAAGTGATCGGTTTTGATGACGGTTATAATCTCCGTAGTCTGTTGTGTTTGTTGACTGGGTCTATAAGACGTTATTTTGGATTTTAGGAAAATAACAGGTTTGTGCCCATAATTCCAGGATAAGAACCAAAATAATCCCAAAAACTTGATGAAATATTATGTCATCACACTTGGCAGACTGATCTATAACTACCAGGTTATCAGCACACCAAAAGAGCCTTCCGACCGTCTTTATTCCAAACCTTATAAGGTTTTCTAATTTAGACTTAAAACAATTGCATTACAATCGTCTTTTCCGTAACCTTTATTCGCATAAACGTTTACACATTTGCAGCCAAACATATTAGTAAACAGCCAGCTCAAAATAGCTTACCATCTATCACCCAGCCATTGTAAATCAGATTGTCAAAACAATCACATCGTTCTTCCACTTAAACCATTAAACAGCAGTTTGGAACACAAACGACTGTGATATAATCGAATGGGAACGAACAAGGAACTGCGAATGTTCTTCGTTCACTCAGTCCATTCATTTTTATGGCACATGTTTTATTTGTGGATACGTTTTGAGAACTATTATTCGAAATTTGGTTGATTTTTAGTAAGTTATCTCTTTGTAAAGCGCCTGTTTAGATTTAAACCTACAACCTAGTCATAGATAGACGTACGCGGTACGTGTGTTCGTTACCATTTGGCCAGTCCTGCAATTTTCATTAAAAAAGCAAGGCAAAACATTCATTTATATGTAAATTATTACTATATTCTTATTTCTCTTCTCTTCTTCTTAATTAATTTTCTTTTTTTAAATAAAAAAAATTGCTAGAACAATATTTAATCTCTTCCTAATTAAATTACCGTTTGTTCGCTTAACCTTTACCGTCACATATTAAGGCTATTCCACACAGACGCGACCAACTCGACATATCACGTCCCATTGATCGCGACATATCACGGATGTGTGTACGAACGTGTTTCTACAAATAGGCAAGGAATAGAAGTCACATCACGAGTTTTATTTTCGTGTCGCGGCTGTTTGATTTTTTTTGCTTGGTAATATCAACGAATGAGTCTTAGCACTCAGGGCAGGACGGGAGGGACTGTCAGACTCGTATTGACTAAAATGTAAAACCTTGAAGAACCCTTTACGTTCCAGGGTCACAGTTACCAGAAGAGAAACTCCCGCGACCGCTCGTCATTTGTGCGCGCAAAAGGTGCTCTGCCCAAGCGGAGCAGACCTGCACCGTATGCTCCACCGTGTTCTCCTGGCGAACCATACCTTCCTGCTCGATCAGTACACAGAAACCTTCCGGAACATCCGTGTCCGTGAGGACCTGCGTCAGGCGGAAAGTCAGGACGCCGTGAAGCCTCTCCAGCCTTTCCTTAAAGATGGGTCTTACCGCCGCGATTGCGGCGTGCTCGAAACGTTAATCGTTGTCGTCGTCTGGGAGATTCAATTCGCGGATTCGGCGAGGTCTACGGCGAGTTGTGTTCCACGCGCGCCTCAAAGAGCGTCAGCAGAATGACGGTGCGGTCTCAGAGAACCAATGCCTACCGGGGTCGCGGGACTTATACCATCACCGTGACCCCGGAACATAAAGGGCTATTGAAGGACACCGTGGATTTTAGTCAATACAAGTCTGACAGTCGCTTCCGCCCTGCCCGGGTGGGAGGACTCATTCGATGATTTTACCACGCAAAAAAGGGCATTGTTGTATAAAAGAATAAAAAAAAATTAAATCCACGAAAAAATCAATAAACCAAAGACGCTTAGATGTCTGGTTACAAAAAGTTTCCATACCTTAAGGTGGAACGACAGTAGTAGCCCGCGAAATTTAAATTTTCATGTATTTTTTGCAATTTGCTTAACAGTGTCAAGTTATAACTTGATCAAAATATGATTCGCGACAATAACAAGTTTAGTTTTATATACAAGAATAATCAAAACAGTCGCTCCATTCACTCTCACAAATATTTGATCAAAATTAGTTAGATTTCGGATTTTTTACCAAATTTGAGCTAATCTTTGTGAGCGGGACTGGAGCGAATGTTTTGATCATTCTGATATGTAAAGTTATGCTTTTTATTGTCGCGAATCATATTTTGATCAAGTTATAACTTGACACTGTTAAGCAAATTGCAAAAAATACATGAAAATTTAAATTTCGCGGGCTACGACTGAGCCTCCACCTTAATAATCCCTGTCAATATTAATCTAAACTCAGCAATCAATCTTCTGAGAGTGAAAAATAAATCAATCTTTATTTCAAGACGCAATTCATTCTCATTGAGGAGGTCAGATGTCACTTATTTACAGACTAACTCAGCCCCGCGGTTTCACCCCTACTGTTTTACTCCTATTTGTCGTAGCGTGAAGTAATATATAGCCAACGACGATATATTACTAGACTCCGCATGTACGATCTAAGGAACAAAAACTATTCTGTCAACTCGCTGAGGTACTACGTAAGCGAGGGGGACGGGGTACTGCGTTGTGATTGGCTAGCTCAAGGTCTGTTCTGTCTCAAGGTATGTTTACGGCTCACAGGAGTGGTCGAAATAAGACGGATATAAGACTTTTTTGCCTAATGTGTTGACCGACATCGGTCGCCTGTTATTAGGAGTCTAGTAATATATCGTCGTTGTATATAGCCTATCGCTTTCCCCGATAGTTACATCAAATGTCCAACACAAAAATAATAAATAAATAATGTTTAAATTCGTAGTAAGTAGTACCTGAGATTAGCGCGTTCAACCAAACACAGTCTTCAGCTAATAATATTAGCATAGATACTAGGTCTTGCCAGCGTCTCCGAACATTTATTTTATAACGAGTATAATTACTCTACTCACAAGAGCACCATTAAAGTTTATTGCCACACACGAAATCTACCATTTTCCTTATAAAACATTTTAAAATTAATTCTGGTAACACCTAAACGCATCTCAACCTCATAATAACCACACAGAACGCTAATTAAATTCAAATTTCTTCCACGAGTCTGTTAATCCACTGGCGTGCAAGTTAACAGCCCACCGTACTTCCGCAGTTAGTGGCCGGAATGGGGGGCACTTATCTTGGCACCGAGTGTACCAAGTTTTACACTGCGATTAGGTTTGTTAGGCCATTAAGTAGCTTTTATCAGGTAGTAATTTGCTCTTTGGTTTATTCGCTGTGTAAGCGATGACAGCACTTCCTAGTAAGTACATTATTTCGGGACTTGAGATCTTACAACTCTTGGCAAATAATTAATAATTGCTTATTAAATTAATTAAACAAAAATATTTACAATATTAGGGCCTTGTTAGTACTATTGGTATAATAGTAGATTACGCAACAAGGGAGTAAAGCATTGCCTTACGTCACGGGCGTATTGAATCCCGAAGCGACACTAAGGATTCTGGGAGTGAACCTCCGTAGCGCAGCGAGGAGGTTCAAGTGTTAATTCCCGAGTGAAACGAGGGAATTAAGTTAAGAATCCTTAGTGTAGCGAGGGATTCAAGTTGGGCCCAAGACAAGGCAGCTTTACTCCCAAGGAGCGTACTCTGCTTTTCACACCTACTGCGAGGAAATCAATTCGATTTTTGAAATTTGATGTGGTACGACAACCTTCGAACGTGAAGTTGGCACCACTGCAAGCGATCAGCTGTTGCAGCCAGCGGCCGCCATTATTGATACAACCCCTTGGTGAACGTTTTCATACGGTTTTCTTTGAGGTTCCAAATTCAAATCACATTATTCCCACGGGAATAATGAAATTCAGTACATATATTAGTGCCCGGCTTGAGCGAGAGGGAACAATGACTTACTTTACAGTAGGTTTGACTGACATATAATTTGACATTTACGAGCAAGTAGTGTGAAAAATAAATTATATCCTACCTGAACTAGGATTAACCTGTAGATGATAAACGTGATTCACCATCGACCACATCATTGCTTATGTGTGTATACGTGTGTCCCGCAGCCTGCCGGGTCTACGTACGTATACCGCGACTCAGGTACACAAAGGACTACCGAAGGCAACGACGATATATTACAAGACTCCTAATAACGGGCGACCGATGTCTGTCAACACATTAGGCAAAAAAGTCGTATATCCCTCTTATTTCGACCACTCCTGTGAGCCGTAAACTTACCTTGAGACAGAACAGACCTTGAGTTAGCCAATCACAACTCAGTACCCCGTCCCCCTCGCTTACGTAGTACCTCAGCGAGTTGACAGAATAGTTTTTGTTCCTTAAATCGTGCATACGGAGTCTAGTAATATATCGTCGTTGACCGAAGGACACCGTGGATTTTAGTCACTACAAGTCTGACAGTCCCTCCCGCCCTGCACTGGGTAGGAGGACTCATTTGGTGATCTTGCCACGACAAAAAAAAATGAAAGCGAGATAGCGCCTCCTAGTGTTATTATTATTTCGGCGATCAAGATCTGTCAACTACTGGCAAATAGATGTTTTGATAAACGTGCTTCGCCGTCGACCACAAATCATTGCTTACCATTAGGCAAGATCGTGATCAAAAGAGAGCAAATCTTGAATTATAAAACAGGGACAATCATCATCATCATCATCAGCCGGAAGACGTCCACTGCTGAACATAGGCCTCCCCCTTAGACCGCCACGCCGAACGATAATTTGCCACTTGCATCCATCGTTTGCCCGCGACTCTTACGATGTAGTCGGTCCACCTAGTGGGAGCCCTACCTACGCTGCCTCTTCCGGTCAATCCGGTTAATTGGGACAAACCCACTGCAACTCCTGAAAGCCAAAATCTGTGGCAACCAGATTTGGCTTTCAGGAGTTGCAGTGGTTACTAGGAAAGCCCAAGATAATGTAGCTCGACGTGTCCCAGATATTCCAGATAATCATATTTCCCTTAAATCCTGCAACTAAATTAATCAGAAAAAGAAAAGTGAAGAAGAACAGGTACCGTCACTCCCGTGAGTCCGAGTTATTTCCACTCCTGCCACTCCTACAATCCTGCCACTTTGAGCGCTGCGATCGCTTTGACAATCCCCACTATCAAGTTTAGGATATGATGATTGTGTATCAATTTTAATTAATTATTCCATTCCAAAGCATATTTATCTTTCATTATGAATTGTATTCATGTGAGGACTTCAGACTAATTACAGTATATGTAGAGTTGTAATTATTATATCATGTTATGTTTATTGTGCGTCCATATTGAGATCCTGAAAGTTCCTTCGTATAAATACGGATATGTAGATATTTTTGTGTTAAAAACAATAAATACTGCTTAGCTAGACACATCATCTAATTTACCAAGATATTTCTATCCCAGAGAGGGAATTGCTAACATCTACATTTTATGTTATTTTAGTCTTGCAACACTGTGTGTGACCTGTCACTGTCATTTAGCTGACAATCTATGACTGTAACTGGGATTATAGTCTAGAATAATCGCCACAAGTCATGATCTGCGGAAAATTTGAGGTATTGTATTTTTTTTAATGCAATTTGATTTATTGACAGACTAGCACCGCGTTAGAAGAACTTTAGTCGTGGCGCTGACTATATTTTCGATTCATTCATTCGCTTTCATTGATTCATTCATTCACTTTCATTCATTCTTTCTTTCACTTTAATTCATTAATTCATTCACTTTCATTCATTCATAAATTCACTCTCATCAACTCATTCACTCTCATTAATTCATTCATTCACCATTCATTTTTTCATTCACACGAACGGAACCTCTTCCTCAGAGTTTATCGAAAAGGTATAAATGACTGAATTACGAAATTCGTCGAAGTTCGTACCATTTTGGTTCGTGCTAAGTTTCCCAGTAATACCAACCAAATGAACGTATAACAGTTCAGTCAAGCATAACGTGATCGATAAAGTTACGTTACACTCGAACGCATTTATTCTAGTGTATTGTACGCATTTATTGATATAGACTAGACGGCGTTTTTTTTACGTGGTAAAATCCTCATATGAGTCCTCCCACCCCGGGCTGGACGGGAGGAACTGTCAGACTCGTACTGACTAAAATCCGCGGTGTCCTTCAATAGCCCTTTATGTTCCGGGGTCACGGTAATGATATGAGTCCCGCGACCCCAGCAGGATTTGGCCCTCTAGAGGGGGGGCCCGTCATCATGCTGACGCTCTTTGTGGCGCGCATGGAACACAACGCGCCTTCGACCCGCGCATGATCCTTGGTCGGACAGCGAGTTACCCTTTTCTCGCCGCCCGGATGCCCGCGAGACTAGACGGCTTAGCGAAAGAGGAGAGTTTGAAACAAATTATGTTAAAACACGCCACGAAAAGATGTAATAGATATTTGACTGCAAAAATATAACCTTAGCCTTTATCACGAGTTTTCAGTATTTTACATCGTCTTTCCAGTATTTACAGCGTTTCTTGTATGGAACAATAAAAACTTTAAAAAAAAATGTAACCGCCTTCAAAAACAACCACAAAAAAGGGTAAAATAAATTCCGACGAATTGTGAACCTCCTCCTTTTTTTGAAGTGGGTTAATGGTACAGCGCCTGGAGTGTACGAATAAGGAACAAATCCTTTAAATATTATGTCAAAGTTCCAGTTTACTTTACGACCCAAATCTGTAAATCCATGATAAGAGGTCTTCTAAAATACTTCAAGTATGCTGTAAATAAAATACTGAAATCTTGTGATAAGGCTCTGTCAGCTAGATTTTCAGAATAAAAATATAGTATTTCTGTATTATATTTACAGCGTACTTGAAGTATTTACTGCGTTAAGGACAAAATGAAAAAGTGCCTCTGTTTGAAAGAGGAACTGATTTTTTTTGCATGAAAATAACGTCAAAGTTCGGGTTACCTTACGTTAAAAAAAAACGGGAAAAATCATGTTAAGGCGTCAGTTCTCGAGAAAAACAACAATAACGTTATTATGACAACGAAACGTTTGATTGTTATAAAAGCATAGTACAACTCGAATTGACTGTAAATTCTAAACAAACGCGAACGAAGCCGCGTGAAAAAGCTAGATAAAAAATAAATAAAACTACTTTATTGAAGCGAACATAAAACCTAACCTAAATATTTAATGTAGCCTGAAAACATGCTATTCTGAAAACCTAGCCTCACCACGAAACGTTACACAATCGTTCTAGAATAGGGTTCTCAGATCCACGAAAAAAAAACCGGAAAATACTCCAGACTTTTGACAAGGTCGCGGCACTATCGGATAAGTGGCCCCGGAACGTAAGGCGTCGTCCTAATTGGGATCGATCGTACGATGGCGCGATGCATTCTCGTCGTGCGATGAGTTCAAACATAAAGATTTCATCAGCGCATCGCGCCATCGTAGGATCGCTCCCAATTAGGACGACGGCTATCGGGCTCTTGAAGGACACCGTGGATTTTAGTCAGTACAGGTCTGACAGTCCCTCCCGTCCTATCCCGGGTGAGACTCATTTGATGATTTTACCACGTAAAAAAAGACTTGACAAAGTTTTTGGATATTTGAAGAACATAACGGTTATTTCTTTTCTTAGAATAATGTTACATAATAGCTGTTTTCTATAGTGTATTTTTTTACAAAGTTAAAATACCTAAACTAATATGCCTAAAATATGAATTTTATGTCTATTCTTCGTTTTATTCTAATAATTCTAGATGTTTAAAAATTTTCCCTCCCGCTTACTAGACAAAAATTCCGGACAAGCACGAAAAATTCCGGACATCTGGCAACCCTATTCAAGCACCAATAAAAACCGTAATTAATAATATTAAATCTTCTCATTAGTTGTGTTCCCACCTGCGTTTTCATTTCTACGTAAAATAACTACAAAATAAATCCCTTTTAAAGCAAAAGAAACCTTAAAGTCAGGACACAGAGTTACATTTTGTATGTAACGGACTACCAGGGTCGCATTAAAGCACGGTAATTAATAATTGGGTTCTGTCGACTGAGGAAAAAAACCTGATTGCTATGTTGACTTTGGAAATGGTTGAACAAATATTAGGATCAAATATTGTGCTGATTTGAATGATACTTCAATATACCAGGGAACCATGACACGAAGGGAAGTAGACCTTTACCACAATAGTGGGTGGATTCTGCGCGATCGTATATCAGCAATATTGTGGACAGTGTAGCCCACAATATTGATGACGTACGATCTCCGATTTGAAACTGAAGTCCTAGTACCTATATCGTTCAAAGTTCGTTAATATGCAGATCAATTAGGAAGGAAGGTTTTCTGACGCCATATTGTATCATCAAGCACGCTTTTTCAACTCTTACACGATTTTAAATAAATAATTACATGACAATAATTTTAAAAAGGAAAAAAGATAAACTACACTATTAATTTGCACAAGACATTTTATTAGTACACGTTACTTTTCAGTGACAGTTGACATATGGAGATCATTGACACCTCCCTTCAATGTTGATCTGCATAATACAGATACCAGCAAGTCAACCTACCCGAATCAGTCAAATATGACCAATCAAACGTGAACCTTCTAGTTTTGTGATAAAGTTGAAGATCTGTACATGACTACTTAAATATCACCCTTATCTACTAGTTTGTAACCTTTCAAAATGTTCCGTTGGCACCGAGCCTATCTCACTACAATGTTCTCATACGTTTTTGACAGTTTCATATCTTTGTACAATCAATTTTAAAATGGTTCTGAATTGTATAATATAAGGTCGACTATCTAAAACATAAAAATTGAAATGTCAGTACAAGTTGAAATGTATTTCACTTTCTAGTCCGGTCAATTTAGACATTCGAAGTTACATAAAGTCCCAACAAGCTGGATTTTTGTGAAGTTGTTCAAAACATAATTATAAACAATGTCTGGAAGTTCCCCATCATTCCCCTGTAAGGAAAAAATTTAATTAAATCTTTTAGAATCGTTATATGTCAGAACCGGTGGCTCGTAAGAAAAAAGTATTGACACATTTTTTATAGATAATTTTATGATCTACAATTTTTGTCTGAGGTACTTTTATGATAAAACTTACCGTTTTGCTGAAAATCGCGAAAAACTCATTTTTTATTTTTTTTTCCTTACAGGGGAATGATGGGGAACTTCCAGACATTGTTTATAATTATGTTTTAAACAACTTCACAAAAATCCAGCTTGTTGCGACGTTATGTAACTTCACTCTCATTTTTTGGTCTAAATTGACCGGACTATTCAATTTAAAATATCGTTACATATATGGTCTATATGTGAATAAAAAAATATATTTTAAGTTTTCACGTTTTATTATCTTGGTAAAATCATCCAATGAGTCCTTCCACCCAGGGCACGGGAGGGACTGTGACTGATTAAAATCCACAGTGATCCTTCAATAGGCCTTTAAGTACCAGGGTCACGGTTACCAGGTGAGACAGTCCCCGGCGGACTTTGGACCTCTTAAGTGGCCCCGTCAAATTGCAACAGCAACGCGCTGTCGACTCGGGCATGGTCTATGATCGGACGGCGAATCACCCATAACTCGCCGCCCGCATACCCGCGAGGTTTTACATTATTAGGGAGTATTTGTTGGACCCAATGACCAACATTTGTGGCCAACATAAAAAAGTATACCTATCAAAGTGACCCGTCGAGATTCAATTAGGTTTCAGGTACAGACCGTCGCGTGTTCCAATCCATTGTTTTTGAATAATTAAAGTGTAATCTGTGAGGAAATCGACCATTACAGTGGTTTGTTCTAGTAATGGAGTGTTTTAAGTAAAGTATCGCTATTCGTTCGGAATTACACTGTAGAGGGAATTTAGGAATAAGAATTTGCAAAATCTTTTTTTAACATTTGAAATAGCTGAATAAGGTCAGAACAAAAAGAGTTCAATCTCCAGTATATAAATGTTGAATGTAGGTACTGTTCGGGTCGCGGGACACACGAATTACCGTGACGACGGAACGTAAAGGGCTATTGAAGTACACCTTGGATTTTAGTCTGTTCGAGTCTGACAGTCCCTCCCGCCCTGCCCTGGGTGGGTAAATCATCAAAGACTCGTTTGATGATTTGTAGTTTAAAGTACTGTTCACTGGAATATACATTTCATTAAATTGTCATTTTTCAAGACAAACTTAAAAAATGACTTTATTACGGGATCTCTAAAAATTTGTATTGAAATTTAGTCATAAACAGACCTAAATAACTCACGAAAACGAATTTAAATCAATGAAAATGTTACATAATAGGCTGCCATTTTTACCCACATTAAACGAACCTTTAAAACCCGAAACCAACGACGATATATTACTAGACTCCTAATAACAGGCGACTGATGTCTGTCAACACATTAGGCAAAAAAGTCTTATATCCTTCTTATTTCGACCACTCCTGTGAGCCGTAAACATACCTTGAGACAGAACAGACCTTGAGTTAGCCAATCACAACGCAATACCCCGTCCTCCTCGCTTACGTAGTACCTCAGCGAGTTGACAGAATAGTTTTTGTTCCTTAGATCGTGCATGCGGAGTCTAGTAATATACCGTCTTTGCCCGAAACAATATCATTTCTTCAGGGTCCAGTTTCCCAATGAATCACATACTGTTTCTGAATGGGTCCATCTGCCTTCCTTACATAATAGCTAAGAAGAGCTTTGTCGGCATAACATTACTCCTATAAGACGGGGTCTCGCACAAATAATAAATATTTGCTACGGAACCCACTTTACATAATCCGACGCTCAAGTCGATAGATCACACAGCGATTTTGAATACATTAAAGGAAAATGGAGACTAAAATACAATAATAAGGAATATTTGTTGGTAGCAAATAGACGGTTTTGCGTCTTAGGTTTATCCTTTTTTGTGGTTTGGGGTATTTTCTATAATATTTTGCGTATATCCTGGCATATCAGCCATAAACTATAAGAATAGAAGTTAGTGTAATTTTGGTAGATAACTCTGTGGCAGTAATTTAAAAGCAATTTTAATCCAAGGAATATAAAGATCACAATGGTTTTGGCACTGTATGTATTATATAATACATGCTTTTCCGTTGTGTGCTATTTCATTGGATTATTTATCGTCACTCGAACAGATTACTAATAAAAAGAAACAAATTAAACAATTTTTTAAGATTTTAAAATATCACTTACGGGATAACTTCCGTGATTATTAATTGTTTTGAGTTCCCGATAATAATAATCACGGAAGATATCCCGTAAGTGACAAACTTAAATTGTGAAATAAACCGTGATAGTCTAAAACAGTGTTTAATTTTTTAAGAAGGCTAGAAGTGCGCCGTAGCCTCTGTGCTACGCCGTAGCTGCTCCGCTACGCTTGCTACGATGATGTAGCAAGAGAGCTAAGTACTACGCATTATATTCTTCAACACTTTTCGATGCCTTTCTTTGCAAAGAATTATCTGTTTTACTTTTTATGGCAAGTTCTTTATTTGGTGAAATTATTCACATAACAAAGATACCTAATTTTAATTATGTTGTTTAAAAATGGTTTATCTTTATTCTTGTTTCCTTTGCTTAATAAAAAAAGAAAATACAATATCAGTGTCCAAGCCTAATTCATTTGGTAGCAAAACTATATTTAGATTGAAATCTCACTAATTCGTGCGTGCTTCTACATTTACTCTGAACAAACACGAACTGCGTGTGATATTTTCATATAAATACAATTTATTTTGTAACTAGGTTTATAGTTTTACTAAATGACCTAGAGGAACTTTATAGCTACCTTATAACCTAGATTTCGACGACACGATTACCGCAGTGGCTGACCGATCGGACTGCTGCGCTGCGTGTCGCGGGTTCGATTCCCGCACGGAGCAAAAATTTGTATGATCTCCAAGCGTTGTTCCGTATCTGGGCGTTTGTGTATGTGAGTTTATATGTTTGTAAACGCACCCACGACACAGGAGAAATTATTAGTTTAAAAAAAATGATTTTGCTAGCACTTTAAAACCTTACCAATCTAACTAAAAATAATAAACGCACAGTTTGTTACTTTTAGTCAATCACTTAAGAATTGGCTGAACGGAACTTGATGAAATTCTCAGAGGTTACCTAAGGACACCGTGGATTTTAGTCAGTACAAGTCTGACAGTCCCTCCCGCCCTACCCGGGATAGGAGGACTCATTTAATGATTTTACCACTTTAAAAAAAAGTCTTTATCACATGAACCATAATGATAGATAGTTGACATTTTTACTGATGATGTATTTCTGTTCCCGCTATAACAACAAACATTAAAAGTAAGAATAAAATAAATACTCTTAAAAATAATGGTACGGAGCCTTTGTGCGCGAGTCCGAATCGCACTAGGCCGGGTGTTTTTTTTAATATTACGTCCCCGAAAGTTATCTCTCGATCTCGTTATCTTTTCGAGTCACAAGCAGTTCGATTTTTTTTTATATGTTTACGTGTAAACTTCCAAATTACTTTGATTAATGAATGACCGCGACAGTTTTTTTGTTTACCACCATTAGTCTACGCTGCTCAATTTAATTAATAAAATCAACAAAGACTATATTCCTTCAAGACTACCCTTCGACCTTATATGACCTTTGCGTAAGGTCGAAAGTCGTTCGAAGGTCAACTGAGTTAAACTGTCAATAATAACAGTATGTAAATGTTATATATTTGTTTATCGACTTATTTATTTAATGGAGACTAGTACGATAGGCTCCATTGATATTGGGTTCAATAACCTTTATTGTAAACTGGTTTTAACTGGTTTCTCTCACTGAGCCTATTTTACCTACCTTCTTTTTGTGATTTTTTCTTTTCTATTGTATTGACGTGTCAAAACTGTGTGCAAAAAGCGTGACAAATAAACTTATTTCCTTTCTTTCTTTCTTTCAAGTGTCTTCGATAATAAAGAGAAAAGAAATGTATATTTCTTATTTAATTTTACCACATTCCTTGGTCACAATCTCGTTTAGTGGTAAGCATCAATTATGTTACAGGTCGATACAGTATTTATTTCTAGTGTGAGCAACGTTTTTTTTTAAGAAACCCCGGGAGTTAATACTTTTTTTTTTTTTTTTTACGTGGTAAAATCATCAAATGAGACCTCCCACCCCGGGCAGGGCGAGAGGTACTGTCAGACTTGTACTGACTAAAATCCACGGTGTCCTTCAATAGCCCTTTATGTTCCGGGGTCACGGTGATGGTATAAGACTCGCGACCCCGGCAGGCTTTAGGCCTCTGAGAGGGGGCCTCGTCATTATGCTGACGCTCTTTGAGGCGCGCGTGGAACACGACGCGCCGTCGACCCGGGCATGGTCCATGGTCGGGCGGCGAGTTGCCCTTTACTCGCCGCCCGCATGCCCGCGCCTACGGTGGCCGGAGATCGTCTTGCGACGTCCGACGCCGTGGGTGTCCACCACCGCGGGTGGGGAGGAGGGAGGACCTTGTCCTCTCTCTCACGCGGCCCGCCTCCTCCTTCGCGAGCATGACTGCTTCGCAGAAGGAGGCGACCGCATCCCACTCCGTCTCGCCCCGCAGCATGGCCGCGACCAGTGCTGGGCGCGAGAGGTCTCCGCCTATTGCCGCCGTGAGGACACGTCGGTGCTCCGCCCAAGCGGGGCAATCCTGCACCGTATGCTCGACTGTGTCCTCCGGGCGATCTACGCAGTGGTGACACCCAGGCGTTTCTTCCTTTCTCATAAGACACAGGTACCTCCCGAAACATCCGTGTCCGGTGAGGACCTGCGTCAAGCGGAAGCTTAGGACGCCGTGACGTCTCTCCAGCCACTCCTCAAAGAGGGGTCTTATCGCCGCTATTGCGGCGTGCCCGGCCTAACAACTCTAAATAAAGTTGGATATCAAATTATTTCGAACTTCTCTTTGAATCCTAAGCCAGTAATGAAATGGTATATTTTACCCTAGCCTACTTTACTACTACTACCTAGAACAAAGCGAATATTAAATGTATACAGTATCAAAGTATACAGTAAACGTCAACTATTCAGTTCTAGTATTAGCGTTAGAGGTGAACATAGGTACCAGGAGATAATACGGAAGAAGAGTTGTCGCGTGAACGACACGGCGCGGCGGCGTCGCCGGCGCGCGTTTTCTTAGCGTTCCATCTCGTTTGACTGCTACTTTCTTTAAGTACGGTCTATTTAAGGTCGATTTTAGCCGATCTCAATGGTTAAACAAAGAATCACGATGGTACGATGAAGCATGGTATGCTCGAAGCTGAAAATTTTGAAGACACGCAAGTAGGAAGAACAAACTTCGCAGATGGATAAACCCTCTCTAAAGAGACATGTGACCCCGCAGAGGCAACGGAATATGGCGGATCATGCTACTCTATTACAACAAACCACGACACGTCAAAACTTAATAATTTACAATAACATAATACAATACCGGTCATAAATATGGTGAAGTTCGCTTTGCAAAATAGACTAAGTACGTAGTGTTATGTATTTACAAATGTTTAGTTAATTTTATTATATCATGTTAAGTGACGTTTTGAGTTATACATAAAGAGTGTCATATTCGCATTCGCGAAAAATCTCTTAAATAAAGATTTTAAAAAAAAAACAATAGAACAACATAATCTAAAATTATAAATCGAATTACTTGTTTTTAAGAAAAAATGAATAATATTTTAAAATATATTTTATACAAAGACATAATGCTAATAGAAATAAGTAAACCAAATAATTAATTTGACCTGTATTTAAAAATAAAAGATAATAATGAATGTCCCAAAAAAACAAAAACTGTTATAAAAAACGCGATAACAGCATTTACAGCTGAACAATGAAAGCTTTTAACTTCTATTTTCAGACCTATTACATAAATAAACGCCGAACCGACATCTATAAACAATCTATCAAATTATATACATCCGAATTTTCCCAAATAAAATGGAGAAGAATTTATGAAACGTTTTTCTAATGGTTTTCTTAAACGTTTTATAATAGAAATCCATTTTGTTATAACGGGTGATTCTATCATCATCATCTGCCTAGCCTTTTCCCAACTATATTAGGGTCAGCTTCCAATCAAACCAGATTCTGCTGGATATCAGTATTTTACATGGAGCGACTGCCTGTCGGACCTCCACAATCCAGTAACTGGGTAATACCATACCCCATGGTAAGACTGGTTGTCAGACTTTAGAGCTTCTGAATTACAGTAAGGACTGTCAAAGATCTACAAATGACAGCCGGGACCAACGGCTTTACGTGCTTTCTGAGGCACGGAGGAAACTCGCTATGACAGATGGTCACCCATCCACGGACCTACCTCGGCAAGCGCGGCTTAACCCAGAAGATCGGCCTGTGCGGCTGTAATTATTTAGCCACGAGCTACTCCGAGAGCTCCGAGAACGGGTGATTCTATCAATTCGATAAAAATACTGTGAACGTTGAATTTACAATTCATTCCCAGCGTTATACGTAGTAAACGTTTTAGAATATTTTTATGAGATTTTTATTCTTTGAAATCTTATGATGTTTGTATGTTATTTTAAGAAGTGGTGATTTGTTTTTCAAGAATGAATTATATTCTACGATTGGAGTTAGTTCTGGGGTTATTTAGGTATTTTTTTGGCGTGGCGTTATTTATTTGTATACATATTTTACTAGCAGCCTCTCCCGGCTGTGCATGGACATGATTTGTATATAATGGTGATTGTTTTTTAGTATATTCATTACAAGAAAAACACACACTCAAATATACAAATCTTTCCTATTTATAATATCAGTTTTATTTCATCATCATCATCATCAGCCGGAAGACGTCCACTGCTGAACATAGGCATCCCCCTTAGACCGCCACGCCGAACGACAATTCGCTACTTGCATCCATCGGTTGTCCGCGACTCTCCCGATGTCGTCGGTCCACCTAGTGGGAGACCTACCTACGCTGCGTCTTCCAGTCCGATTTATTTGGGAAAGCAAACAATTACATGAATTTTCACAATAAGATAGGATACAACTATGTCTGCCTTCTTAATTAGACGTCACATTCTGAAACGTCACTACGTGTCATACTCATAATTACAAAAACTAGGCGACATTTTCTTACGCAATTTTCATACGCTAAGCATTATGTTGAGTTCATCAAATTAGACTCGAGTCCTTCTGTAAGGACTCGTTTAAATATCGCTTAGTGTTAATGAAAAAGTTTTGAGGCTGGAGACCTCAGAACTTGTCCTAAGGGACGAGTGTGTAAACGTAAAGTAAATACTTCAGTTTTAAAGTTTGGATTCCTATATGATACTAGCTTTTTACCGCGGCTTCGCTTGCGTAATCAGTCGAAAATCTAAGAATATTTATACAAACTTTCATCCCCAAATTTATTCCCTTAGGGGAATTGAGAACGATCTCCGGCCACCTTAGGCGCGGGCATGCAGGCGGCGAGTAAAGGGCAACTCGCTGTCCGACCATGGACCATGCCCAGGTCGACGGCGCGTCGTGTTCGACGCGCGCCTCAAAGAGCGTCAGCATAATGACGAGGCCCCCTCTCAGAGGGCTAAAGCCTGCCGGGGTCGCGGGACTTATACCATCACCGTGACCCCGGAATATAAAGGGCTATAGAAGGACACCGTGGATTTTAGTCAGTATAAGTCTGACAGTCCAGCTCGCCCTGCCCGGGGTGGGAGGACTCATTTGATATTTTTACCACGATAAAAAAGGGGAATTGAGAACCTCCTCCTTTTTTGTAGCCGGTTAAAAAAACTCAAACTTGTGAATTTATATAATCCATGAGGGAATTCAAATGTGAAATGTCGTCGCTAACGTCCCAACCATATCTCCGTATGTTTCCACCCTCATTTCATAATGCAAGCTTCAGGTAAACAACAAGGCTTTGTTTTCATTAACCGTACCCTAACCGGCTTTAAAACAAATAGCTATACAATAGTTAACTGTGAAAGGTATAATGTATGATAATGTAAGCTTTGTTGCTACGATATATAAGTTAGTGTGCAAATTAACTTAATAGAAATCTCTCACATTTAATGAGAGATTACTAGCAGGCCAAATACATGCTCATATTTTCTCAACTATTAAGTACAACTTTATTACGGACTAGAAGCTAAAAATCGGCGTTATAAACACTGGTAGGCTTACAGTCTCTGCCTGCCAGCGAGCGGTGATTGCCCAAGTGGACCCGCACCGCGGCTTATGCCGGCCACATACGTAGCGGTATACCGGAACTGAAGGCTTGTGCAAGTATACCGGAGCGGGTGTGCGACAAAACTTGCACAAGTTTCCTGACTTACACGAGTCTGGTAGGCAGATCGAAACTACGATCTGTATACCTGCGCAAACTAATTTGTGCAAGTATGCATGAGCGTGTGTGTCGGAAAGCTACAGTCGCACGCGCGCCAGGTAGTTTTGTGTGTTTATTTTCGCGCCAAAATGTCTGTCGATTTATGGCATATTTCACAAAAATGCAAAAACGCCCATTCGAGTACATTTATTTGATACTCGTTAGTCAAGGAGGTAGTACTGTAATGTAATGATCAAAGTCGAATCTATAATGTTACATTACACGCAAATGCTCCCGGTGGGGGAGCGCCTTTACAAAAGGACACAAATAGCCAACTAAAACGAAAACATAAAAGAATGAACCAATTAATTTCAATATCCCTTCTATATACACTTACATAAACCTATGTAGTACCGAAAGAACAGACATGACTTGAATTAATTGAATATTTTACGTATGCAAAGCAGTTCTAACGCGTCCACAGAGAATTAATTACATGGAGTGCTTGCCTACATACATCTTCAAGTCATCTCTTTTAGCTGTTCTGTATTTGTTGAAAATCTTTCATTGATTTACGAGTTGTAAGTCGTTTTTGTCCAACTCATCCCGCAACTCATCGCCGAATCTAACTCGGTTGGGCAGCGTTCGGGAAACTGTGTTCATCTCTTTTAGCTGTTCTGTATTTGTTGAAAATCTTTCATTATTTACGAGTTGTAAGTCGTTTTTGTCCAACTCATCCCGCAACTCATCGCCGAATCCAACTCGGTTGGGTAGCGTTCGGGAAACTGTGTTCGTTCGGGAAAGTGTCTTTTCGTCCGATATACCTCAGTGCCTCAAGACGAAAGTCTACAACCAATGTGTGTTACCAGTGATGAGTTACGGCACCGAAACGTGGTCTTTCACTATCGGCCTCATCTCAAAGCTCAAAGTCGCTCAGTGAGCTATGGAGAGGGCTATGCTCGGTGTTTCTCTGCGTGATCGAATACGAAATGAGAAGATCCGTAGACGAACTATGTAAAGTCACCGATATAGCTCACCGGATTAGCAAGCTGAAGTGGCAATGGGTAGGCCATATTGCTTGCAGAGCAGATGGCCGATGGGGTCGAAAAAGTGCTAGAGTGGAGACCACGGACTAGCAAGCGCAGCGTAGGACGTCCACCAACAAGGTGGACAGACGACCTTATGATGGTCGCCGGAAGACCCTGGATGCAGGTCGCTTCCAACCGGTACTTGTGGCGATCAAAAAAGGAGGCCTATGTTCAGCAGTGGACGTCCTATGGCTGAGATGATGATGATGAAGTAGTTTGTATAATTTATTTAATCACCACTGCTCTCAAAACGGTGAAGGAAAACATCGTGAGGAAACCGGCATGTCCTAGAGCCAAAAATTCGAAGATATGTGACATCTACCAATTCGCACAGGGCCCGCGTGGTGGATTATAATAACCCACTCCCTCTCTCAGAGACAGGCCTGTGTCCCAGCAGTGGGAACATTATAGGCTGATGATGAAGTCGTTTGGCTTTGAAACTAGACAGGCGTATTGCTTTGTGTTATTTATTTTAAGTATCATTGCTCTCTATATGAAAAAAAACAAGTTTATGAGGACACACAGGAACATCATCTAATGAGTGTTTCCACTCAAGACAGGACGGGAGGGTCTGTCAGACTTGTACTGACTATAAAATCCATGGTGTCCTTCAATGGCCCTTTGCGTTCAGGGGCCACGATTACCAACTATGACAGTACCGCGAACCCGGTTGGCTAGTATACAGATTGTTTCTTTTAAATTGGCTAAAAAGGAAAAATCCGCATCCATAAGAGATACGGGAAAACTTTCTTAGGAACCTTAAGCTCATTTTTGATGTTGACAATTTGGGTATTTTTATTTTTTTGAAAATAAAAATGAGTGAATTTAACCAATTTTATTTTAAATGCCGTTCGACTCTGTTTCATGTAAGGATCATTTCATTGTATCGGAAGAAAAAAATCGGGTCGTCATCGACTTACGTATGCTTATTTCTCCCTTTTGGCCAATTTAAAAGAAACACCCTCGATACTACGTTGAAAAGGTTCCGACCTCCACACAAAGGAAAACTAAGGCAAAACCTAGTACGTAATTAAAATAAAAGCTAGTTTGTTTAAATTCTCGATTTCTCGTAAATAAGTGATTAAATCGATTTTGACAATGGTAAGCTAAACACGAATTATGACAAAACATGAATGACTTAATAAAAAAGAAATCTTTCAAAAAAGCTTTGAATAAAACATTTGAAAAATAAATGATTATGACAACTCTGCACCAAATCACAATACATGAATTATTCAAACACCGTCTCTTTCTGACTTAAACAACTCATATAATGCTGTCTCATTCACTTTGCTGAAAGCTGAATGGTGCTGAATGTTTCAGACATGTTTTATAGGATGAAAAATGGTTTAATAACATTAAAAGTTTAGTCGTTAACAAAGTCAAAACTCTAGTTATTCGCATTCATTTTTAGAATAAATTAGATTTAATTTTGAATCGAAATGAAATGTTATTAGCGTTAATCTGTTTAAATAAATCGATGTTCTTTTTGTTGTGGTAAAATCATCAAATGAGTCCTCCTACCCAGGGCAGAGCAGAAGGGACTGTCAGACTCGTACTGACTAAAATCAACTGTGTCTTCAATAGCCCTTTACGTTTCAGGGTCATGGTGATTTGATAAGTCCCGCGACCCCAGAAGGCTATAAATCGGTTCTGCTCCAGTATTTAAATAATCAACTTTGATAGGGTTTATCTGAATTAATATTCTGATTATTTAAGGAAAATCTAAATCAAAAACCGTCTTAGTTTTGAATCTTTTAAAAAATACGACGCATATTTGTAAGATAAGTACATCCAATTAACAAGCTATTCCCCATGGATTCACTCCCTATGATTGACTACAGTTGGACGTTACGTGACGCTATATAGCCTGTTGCCTTCCAAGTTAAATACTACATCCAACACAAAAAAAAATGAACTAGTAGCGCCTGAAATTAGCGCTTTCAACCAAACAAGCTCTTCAGCTTTATTAATTTATAAGTAAAGATTGTACATCAAGTATCAAATTAAAAAAATAGGCCAAAAATACGTGGTAAAGTTCTTCACGATTTAAAAATAGCGGGCTTTACCATTTTAACAATATGAAGACTAAGCACCGGTTTTATTCTGATCCAGCAAAGCAATTCGCCAAAAGCAAAATGTATATTGTAACTAGACATAGTTATTATCAAAACTTAAAACAGGATATTTAAGTCGCCCACACATTATTAAAACGCGACACGACCCGATGAAACGCGATGCGTGTTGAGTCGAATCAAATGTATTGTTTTCTAGAACAGAATCACACTACGAACATCCGACGCGACGCCATGCCTGCACATTTGATTCGAGTCAACACGCATCACGTTTCATCGGGTCGCGTCGCGTTTTAATAATGTGTTTCCGCCTTTATGTTTATTATTTGTTTTGAGTCAATATTATGGCAGACTCCGTATTCATGGAAACAATATCAAACAAATATGGGTAACTCAAAACAAACAATAATATGGTAAATATCCTGTCATGTTTCAAAACATTGTACATACTTTAGTAAACTCGATTCGAAAACTACATATTAATTTATAATTAATAAATACTTAAATCCATATACATAATTGTAATAAAAAGGTAGGAAATTCAAGACTGTACATTAAATATATTTTTTTAATAGAATACTTGTGGTGTGATTTACAATCGATATACCGAAGCCAAAAATATAGTTTTTAGATTTTTTATTTGTTTGTCTGTATGTATGTCCGAGATAAACTCAAAAAGTACCGGACAGATCTGAATTATTTTTTTGTATAGGAATTAAGTTCGGCCAACATATAGACTATAATTTATCTTGGAAACTTGAACACCTGGCGCAGAACCGCAACAGATCAGCTAAACTTATTTAAGAGATACAAAAATGGTGCGATAGCAAAAATTGTTCCACGTGATGAGTTATATCTGCTGAGAGAATAAATTTGAAGATTTGGGAGTAAAAAAGGTAACAAATAAACTTACTTTAATAAATAAATGTAAATATAACATAAATAATACAAGTTAAATAAAAAACATAGCACAAACTGCTGCCTAAAATTTAGGAACACTACTGCTTCCCACACCTTACTCCAAAAATAAATAATCAGCAATATAGCCTATCAACACACCAGAACCAAATTTACGTTTTATGCCCAAAATTTAAACTATAGACCCGATTTACATTGTCTGAACTCATTAGATCCTCGACTAAGACACATTATAGTGGCTGTACACTTCCGACCGAAAGTTCTCTGGAGCTTCCCTATGAGACGCAATTCAACCGATTCCAACTACAAGTGAAAATCATCTTTACCACTACGAAGTATGACATAAAACACGCAGTTATCTGCGGGTAGATGTGAAACAAAACACTGTCGCCACGTCGCCGACGACGAAAGTCAATCGAATTGCATCCAATGTCTCTAATACTTTTGGCATCCATTATTGCATGTGTGTGTACGAACGCCTATGGATTTGTATTTCGATGTTGATTTCGATAGTCGCGTGGACACCAAAGTCATAAAATATGAAAGACATGCGTCGCTTTGTGTACTGAGGGGCTTAGAGATAATCTGGGCCACCGTAGCCGCAACGGGTTTTTGCATATTAATTATCATCATCATGGGCCTATAATGTTCCCACTGTTGGAACACAGGCCTCCTCTCTAGGGAGTGGGCCATAATCCACCACGCGGGCCTAGTGCGGACTGGTAGATGTCACATACATATCTTCGAATTTTTGGTTCTAGGACATGCCGGTTTCCTCACGCGGTTCCTTCACCGTTTTGAGAGCAGTGTTGATGAAATAAATTACACAGAGTAATGGGCCTGGCGGTATTCGAACCCACGACCTACAACTCGTAAGTTTGGCTTAATACCACTGGGCCACCCCTGCTCTATACTATACACTCATATTTATTCTCGTATCGGGGTTACTCGGCGACAGTGTACACCCACCATTAAACTTCCACACAGGATTAAGTATTCCCGGGATCTTGATAAACGTGTCTAGACACCGCCTTATACTTAGTTGTTGTTGATTGATTAGAACGTGTACACAATGTGAGACGTTTTGTGTTGATAAAAGTACGCTTTGAACAAGGAAAATTGATTTATTGAAGTTCGATGATTCAGTATTTTGTGCTTAATCTGGGATACGGTTCCCAAAGGATTAGATAGAGTAGAACTTGTATTATACCGCAATTCACTAACTTTGTTAGTTACGTATGTGTGGGTAGCGGGACTTATCCCATAACTGTGACCCGGAACATAAAGGGCTATTGAAGGACACCGTAAATTTTAGTCAGAACAAGTCTGACAGCCCCTTCCGCCCTGCCCGGGGTGGGAGGACTCATCTGATGATTTAAACACGTAAAAAAAAATGGATGCAACTTACAAAATGTACTAGGCTGGCATGAGTACTAGGTGGTCTGTAATGGTCCAATCATTTGATGATTTTATCACGTAAAAAAAGGGTTTTGCCAGTGCCGTCATGTCGCAAATATAAGCCTTAAGACGCAGCCAAATACTATCAAAACTAAATCTTATTGTCAATTTGTCTACCATCACAAATGCGTGGGATCATAGAGTGTCCCTCAAGTCTCTTTGTTGGCACAATTCAAGAGGCTGAAACGACCAAATTATTGACGATGACTTGCCCACACTGGTTCCTATTGACAATTACCTCTATTGTGTGTAGTCTTCTCTATTATAATATTTGTCATGAAAGCAACTGATAAATAATAAAAAATATATAATAATAATATTCCACAACTATCACACAACGCCAACTAGTCCCAAGCTAAGCAGAGCTCGTGTTATGGATACTAGACAACTGATAAACACAGTTATAAATTTATCAGTTGTCTAGTACCCATTTACACCCACACAGTAGATCATGCTCATCACACAAACATTTTTCCGGGTTGGGAATCGAACCCACTACCGTATAGCAGTTAGGATCACTAACCACTAGACCAACAGTCAATCAAAAAACAACTTACCATCTGCGATTATTGAAAGGTGCGTACAGACCATGTAACAATGTTATATAACACGTCCACACCTTGTAACATTGTTATATAACATTGCAACATAAAACAATACCGTACACATAAAGTGTAACATTCTGTGTCCACATTATCTGAAACATGTTTTACAGCGATGTTATACAACGTAGTATGTAGGCACGAGCCTCCTGCCTACGTACTCACTTGCAGGTTGATACAGTAACTGATACGTTACATGCAACACTGCTAAGTGAATACTCAGCTTTATATATGTAGTAGAGTTCTAAAATAAAACTGTCTTTAAAAGTGAATATATTCACTTGCCTGAATTTCATGCCAACCCATCTGTGAAGACGTATCATTGAACTATGAAAATATACTGAAGACGCTAGTTTTCTTTTCATACGCGGTTTTAATATAGAGAGTACCTACATTTGACAAAAGGTAAAATTAGATTGTTCATTTTTTATTCGGGATGAGCGTAAACTTACAATACATGGTTAGGAACTGGCAAGTACTTTCATTGTTATTTATTTCAAAAACACTGTTAAAAATTTAATCGTGGAGCTGTCTGCCTGAGGGACTGAACCAAGTAATAACCTACTGATTGCAATATCTATTAACATAAATTGAAGTTTTTTTCAATTCCTATAAGTAGTTCCTGAGATTAGCACGTTCAAACAAACCAACTCTTCAGTTTTATATTATTAGTATACATAGATTACGATATGGGCTTTCAAAACGAAGACAGAAGAAATACTTAACCCAAGTCTTCCGCGAAAACACCAATTCTTAGTACAGCGACGGTGAAATTTAATAAAACAGTTACAACCAAAGGGCCCAGTGGAGCATGAAAAAAGAAATATTGTTCATTTTATGAACCACGACGTTCAGAAATGAACGTAATAAAAATATAGCTTACGTTTGTTTGTCGTTATTATTTTAGGTTAGGAGACAGGAGATTAAAACCTACTTTTATCATTGATCATCAGCTATAGCTTGTCTTGGCTATTTTTAAGTTATCCAGCTAACGCAGCAACCTTGGGGTCTTCAAGTTAAGAGTGAATAGAGTAAGTTCACTATAGGAAAGCAAGCTTCACCGTCGACCACGTCTTCGCTTAATATCAAGCTAGATATCAAACTAAAACCTCATCATCATCATCATCTCAGCCATAGGACGTCCACTGCTGAACATGGGCCTCCCTTTTTGATCTCCACATATACCGGTTGGAAGCGACCTGCATCCAGCGTCTTCCGGCAACCTTTGTAAGGTCGTCTGTCCACTACCAACTAGAACCTACCATGTTATAATTTTTATATAAAAAGTCGATGTAACACGTCTTGAGACGGCCTTAGGAAGTAAGAGGTGAAACCTATTTTTATATTGAGTTGCGACAGTCAGTTTGTGTGTCAAATTCAAAATCTTACATTAATTCACAAAGGCCTCAATAGGCATTTGTAAAACGCTGGCACGGTTAAACGTTTGTCGTTTTCATGGAGAAGAACCGACAGGAAACTACATGTTTACTCTTTTATAAAAGTCGAGTAAATAAGTATAAATATTATAGTTTATTCCCAATTGTTTCTTATGAAATAGTCGCTAAATAAGATTTAGCTTTTTTTACGTCGTAAAATCACCAAATGAGTCCTCCCACCCCAGGGCAGGGCAGGATGGACTGTCAGACTTCTACTGACTAAAATCCACGGTGTCATTCAATAGCCATTTATGTTCCGATGTCACGGTTATGAGATAAGTCCCGCGACCACATAAGATATAGCTAGCATTAGATAGTTAAGATTAAAGTGTCAATTTCACTGTTTTAACGAATAACTATAAAAAAAAATCGTAGAACTAAGATTCAGACGTGGGTTTACCCCTTGAAGGTACTTACATATCATATGCCACGGGAATGTACTACTGAGATAAAATGTATTACGTGTCGTTAGGACAGGTGCCAAACATCAAAATCCATTCAGGAGTGGCGTGAAAAGTCACACAGGCTGATTGATGAAATTGAAATTTTCGTGACTAAAGCAAAAAAAATCGGCAAAAAAAAACATGTCTCTTCTATTTAACATTTATGTTATTCTGTTTTGTAGTATTTGCTATTATAACGGCAACAAAAATACAACACTTATGAAAACAACGGCTACTCGTGGCTAAATAATTACAGCAGCACAGGCCGATTTTCCGGGTTCAGCCGCTATTGCCGAGGTTGGTCTGTGGATGGGTGAACATCTGTCATAGCGAGTTTCCTCCGTGCCTCGGGAAGCACGTAAAGCCGTAGGTCCCGGTTATTATTTTTTGTCTTTGACAGTCGTTGCTGTTAGTCAGAAGCTTATAAGTCTAACAACCAGTCTTACCATGGGGTATCGTATTGCTCAGAAACTGAAAAGGCTAGGCAGATGATGATGAACGGCCTAAGTATCACGGTTTATGAGAAACAGCCTGGTGACATTCGGACAGACACACAGACGGACAGCACGCGTAGCATGGCGATTCTATCTCTATTTTACCAAGAAAACACAAAGTTATAATATATCGTTTATCGTTACTTCTATACAAATCAAATCTTTTTTTGCACAAATATGACACTATTCTTACACCATTAAAGAATAAAAACATATCTTTTCTATATTTCAAACATTACTATGACTAAACCGATAAAAATCTTTTACGTTCTGTCATTGTGTCTATTCTCCCGTCGACAAAACCCGTTTCTACAGTGCCATGCTACGCCTGCAGCGGAGTCTTAGTCATAAAATTACAGCAACTATTTAGATGTTAAGACACTATTGTGTTTACTATTGAATCAAATTAATTCTGACACTGGCTCTGAGCCTAATCGAAGCTTATTTCCTCGCATTATGGTCACAAATAAAGACATTCATCACATAATTATATTTTATTATTACTACCTGTTAGTCTAGTAGTCAGTGACCCTGACTGCTATGCCGGGGCTCGTGGTTTCGATTCCCACCCAGGACAAATGTTTGTGTGATGAGTATGATCATTTGTTCTGTGTCTGGGTGTAATTTATCTATAATATGTATGTATTTAGAAATATATAGTTTCATCAGTTGTCTAGTACCCATAACACAAGCTCTGCTTACCTTGGCACTAGATGCACCGTTCGCAGCGCTATAACTTCACTCAACTAGGAACGTTTTATGACATTTAGAGGACAGTTGAAAAGCCATAACGTTAAGTGAACTTAGTTTTATGGAGTAAAATAATGTGAGTTAACAAACAATGCTGAATGTCTTTTTTTTACGTGGTAAAAACATCAAATGAGTCCTCCCACCCAGGGCAGGACGGGAGAGACAGTCAGACTCGTACTGACTAAAATCCACGGTGTCCTTCAATAGCCCTTCACATTCCGGATTCACGGTAATTCGATAAGTCCCACAAGTCCCACAAACACACTCATACACTAAAAAAACTTTTTAATTTTTCCAAACAATTCACGTCTAAATACTTCAAATATGTACGTCCAAATACGTAGAATTGATCCTAGAACCTCTGTATGGATATGACGCCTGTCTATTGAAACTCTATTCGAGCGCTGAAACTTTCATGGAATATTCAAAGGGCACTACACGCCGCACTTCAGAACTGAAAGCTGAAACTTCAGTAACGCATCCTAGATGTTCTTAATGAGTTTTGTTCAAATAGGTATCTATTGTGCTTTATTAATATTTCTGAGAAGTAACTATGGATCGTGAAATGCCAACGACGATATATTACTAGACTCCTAATAACAGGCGACCAATGTCTGTCAACACATTAGGCAAAAAAGTCTTATATCCGTCTTATTTCGACCACTCCTGTGAGCCGTAAACATACCTTGAGACAGAACAGACCTTGAGTTAGCCAATCACAACGCAGTACCCCGTCCCCCTCGCTTACGTAGTACCTCAGCGAGTTGACAGAATAGTTTTTGTTCCTTAGATCGTGCATGCGGAGTCTAGTAATATATCGTCGTTGTGTAATGCATTAACTGGGTTATAAGCATTTGATCGATACGATACGAACTACTTTTGTCTGAAATGTAGCTGTGAAAAAACTTATAGGTAGATTATAATGGGTTATTCTTTATTCAAACAATTAAAACAGGTGATCTAAAAACACCTTATATTTTTTTCGTGGTATAACCAGACTAGTACTGACTAAAATCCTTCAATAGCCCTTTGCGTTCCAGGGTCAGTTACCTAATGATTTAGAGGTAGGAGGAACAGAGAGTAAAGTTCCTCGCTACCCGGTGAAAAGGAAGGTGCCTTCCAACCAGACGGGTGTTGTGTCTGGCTTGGCGTGGGCTTTCTGCCCAACATTCTAATTCGGAATTTTCTACGTCTTTTAAGTTCGCAGTTAACTTTGATTTCGCGATGTAGATATTTTTGCATCTTAGTTTCTCCGTCACTTCATAGATGGCGCTAGTGTACTTTTGTAGATCATTAAGTTTATACGCTGCAATGAGACAGTCCCGCGGAAAATAAACACCTTGAAAGCAATTCTTCTAATTTTCCTTTATAAATACTCTTACCGGTGCAAATTTTGTTTTGTTACTCGTACAAATTAAACAGTAGTGTAGTATCAACATTCAAAAAAGTCAGTTAAAAAAAACGTTTAAAAATTCAAATGAAAGCAATGTGCGCTCGCGTGTGCCTAATGCCGACTCACAACGCGGGCTAAGCGCTTATTTACAAGTGTAATCCTAGCTTTATGAATATGAAGTCTTGGTAAGTTACTCTACGTCACAACTCTACCATAAAGTAAAATAACCAAACTGGATATGAAATTAGGTCATGCAAAATTGTAGGAAATTTTTTGGTGCGTAACATTTCTGCTGAAATGGTTAGAAAGTACAATGTCTGTTGTATTAAGATGAAATTACGTATTAGTTAGTATTTATAAACCTTGTATAATGGAATAACATTACTTTGAGAGGAGCTTGTGGCTAAATTACAGCAACACAGGCAGATCTTTCAGGCTAAGCCGCGCTCGTCGAGGTTGGTCTGTGGATGGGTGACCATCTTTCATAGCCAGATTCCTCCGTGCCTCGAAAAGCACGTAAAGCCGTTGGTCCCGGCTGTCATTTGTAGATCTTTGACAGTCGTTACTATTAGTCAGAAGCTCTAAAAGTCCGACAACCAGTCTTACCATGGGGTATGGTATTGCCCAGTTACTGGTTGTGGAGGTCCGATAGGCAGTCGCTTCATGTAAAATACTGATATTCAGCTGCATCTGGTTCGTCTGAAGCCGACCCCAATATAGTTTGGAAAAGGCTAGGCAGATGATGATTAGATTACTTTTGTCTGTGGTATTAAACTTTGTCATCGTTGAGATTCAGACCAACTGTTTGTTAAGGTACACGACCGGGAAATGCCGTTAATTATCACGATGCTGAACGTTTGTACAATCATTTAAATTTATTTTTTATTTATCACGTATCTTACCGTTTTTCACATTAGGGTAAACCCAGTATCCCGCATTATAGGAGCTTTCACCAAACTGATGGAGCTATAATATAATATAATAAATTTTATTTCAGAATTACTTCCATATTTGTTAGTAACAATGTTCTTAACCTAGTGTTAGTAACATAATACTTACATAGGGTAAATCGCTTGCCGGTGTTGGGGGACTCTTAAAAAGACATTGCGGTACTGGAGCGCAAAAAGCATGAAAAGGACTAGGGTGGTTCTTAGTCAGTGACAGGTCATATGAGTCCTTCCACCCCTATGATGGAAGAAAATGGCATAGTGGGGTAAAGTCGTTTCTTATCTACCAAACCGAATTGGTGGAAGACACAACGAGTTTTTTTTTTTGTCGTAGTTTACTCACAATATTTTCCTCCATCGTTGCGTCGTTGACTATTCCTTAAATAACTAAAAGAATCCACTTATACATTTTAATTGCAGCAACATTCACATAAAATCTCTCTAATAAACACATTCGTGAATTCAAACACAGCTTGACCGATTTAACGACATAATCAAATCAAAAATGGAGCAAAGGAAAACGCTCCAAGCCCGATGACGTTTGAGTACAGCTGGCTTAATTACATCTCCCTCGAATTTATAGCAGCCTGGTAGCAACAGGGTGGAGAGAGGTCGTTCTTCACACGCCGAGTTTCCCCACAGGAAGCAATTACGCTCGCACACCGTATACGAGCACGCTTTGAGCTTTGAGATCTCATAATTTCTGCCACCCTGGTACTTGTGTTTCTTTTTACGAACTACCTTCTAACTTCAGGCTGCTTGTTATGCCGTATACGGAAAAAATCACTGATGTGAAATGTGTAGCCTTGCTAAAAAATCACGCCAATTCGTACAGACAGCAATCACTACGAGAATTGACTAGTTCAATAATTATTTTTTATACACTGAAAACTTTCTACTAAAATGATGACATGAATATCGGAATAGTTTAGAATTATTCGAAGTTTAGTTCCGGAAAGTAAATATTATGTGGGTACTATGATTTAAAGTGCTTATTATTTTCATCTGTCGTGCATTTAACTTTTATGATCTTTGAGAATGTAAATTTTATCGAAACCATTTGTTCCTGATCTTCATAAGATTACGATGCAATTTATATAAATATTAATCACGAACTGTAATCACCAAAATTGCAAAAAAAATACATTAATTGTTTTCAATTTTTACATGATTGCTCTTAAATGGTAAACTCTTATCTGTATAAATTAACAACCAAATCCAAACCTATTGTTTTATATTTCATTTGACATTTTTTGTATAGGTATTCAATTAACATTATTTTAAACATTTAGTTGATTTTTATAAACAAAAATAGAATTCATCTTTTCGTATGTTCTCTAAAAAACATAGGTATCATATCAATATTAAACTATGACGGTTTTATATGTCTTTGTTGATATGTATGTGGAATTTTAGATACAAGAAAATTATATTTTGATCACAGAATTTTCTCCATGTGATTTTCAAGTATGAAATGTAATAGATTTTACCATTTTGTTGTCTTCTTAAATGAAAATATTTTTTCATTTAAGAACTACCTACAATGAACTATGTACTATGAACTAATTTATAAATAATGCTTTTGTTTAAAATAATAAATTATTCACTATACTTATTCAAAAAGAGACCGGAACTGTTACTAAAAAATATATGGAAATGTGATAATTGGTTAGAATACAAAAAAAAACTGTTGTCTTTTAAATCCGAAAAAAATAATAATATAAAAACAGGTTTCGCTCAGAAACACAGCCATCACACCAAAGGGCAGAGTCCCCCGGCAATTTGTTCCCAGTAAGAAGAAAACGCTTAAATAAATAATAAATGAGTTACTCACCTGGTTTCGCCCCCAAAACAACAGTATGGAAACAGCCTAGTTTTAATAATATCCCTGTTCCACTGGCGTATCCTGTGCACTCTCACAACCTATTTTCATTTCAAAAATGGAACACGCAACTGTCAACTCGAATTAACTGTCACTTGTCAAATATTTGAAAATAGAATGGTATCTTAGTGATGTTTTGTGAGGTTATAGTGATTTTAGTGTTCGATTTTAATTCGATTGTTCGGTTGTGGCAATCGAATGCTCGGGCCGAGTGGCAGGGCCGAGCTCCCGCGGCGGACTGAAGCGCGCTCGGGTAAGCTCCAGATTCCCGGTGTTTCAGGGCGGTGTTGCTAGCGTTGGGAAATTGTTTCGCTTAATTCAGCGACTGTGTTTTCCGTATGGTGGTGCGGAAATTTTCATATTTGCCTGGTTTTTTTTTACTTATGTGTAAATTAGCATATATGTAGTTTTATTTCACTAGTTTCACTGTGCTTTGTGAATATTGGCAAGGAATTTTGATGGTTTAGAATACATCACCTTTCTAATTATGTATAATTCGAACGCCAAGCTACGCTTGGAGACTGGTGCCTATGCTAGGCTTAATGCCTAGGTTTCAGGACATCAGGCAATCTATCTACCACTTTTACGTCTCTATGTTCGGGTCGGCTCCCAATCTTCCCGGATGCAGCTAAAAAGCGTATTTTGCATGAAGCGACTGCTTATCTACTTCCAAAGGGTTTTGTTTATCATCATCTTGTGTATCACCCAGTTACTGGGTAGTAAAGGCGTTTTGATTGGCAAGGCATTTTGTGTAATTAATTATTCAATAGAAAATATTTGTATCTTGACTTTAAGAAACACCTTAATTACCCTTCTCACAATATAACTCAATCAATTATACTTCAAATTCCGATTCTAAAACAAATCAATTCAAAACTCCCCGACTTTCTCCCCGAATTCGGGGTAATTCTCCCCTCTTACCCTCGTGACCCCAAATCCTTTGTGCGATCCACAAACTGCTCGCATGCCTTCAATGTTCTATTGTTTTCCGTCACTCTCGCTCTCGGGGTGCTCTCATATTTCTATCCTGCTCTATCGCTTGAAGTTGTTAAACAAATGAAGTGTATTAACCTGGTTTGTATGTCTACAGAAATATTTGTAATGGACATTTCTATTACGATTATAAATTATAGACAGCACTTTTATCGTAGTGAATGAGCGATCAACTGCTGTGCAGCGTGTCGCGGATTCGATGCCCGCCCGAATACAAATATTTGTGCGATTTGCAGGTAGTTGTTCCAGGTCCTTGGTGCTTCTTGTAAGTGAGTTTTAATGTTTGTAAATACACCCACGAAACAGGGGAAATTCCTAGAGTCCGGTAAAGTTATCAAAAAAAAAATATCATCAAAATATCAACATATTTCTTATATCTAACTTGCACAAAACCTTAATAAATTATATACCATCATCGTCAATCATACTCGTTAAATTTATGAGCCGCAACTCTATGTTCAGAGTGGTGTCGGTACGGAAAAACGTCAGCTCGTAGCTCGAACGAAATGAAAGGAATTAAACCTCCAAAAATAACGAATTCAAAGACATTGAGCTTACTAACAAAGACTAGATACTATAGGCGCGTGAGATGAATGCAGAGTTCTGCCCTCCCAGACATTTGGTAAGCATCATCATCATCTGCCTAGCCTTTTCCCAACTATATTGGGGTCGGCTTCCAGTCAAACCAGATTCAGCTGGATATCAGTATTTTACATGGAGCGACTGCCTGTCGGACCTCCACAACCCAGTAACTGGGCAATACCATACCCCATGGTAAGATTGTCAGACTTTAGAGCTTCTAACAGTAACGACTGTCAAAGATCTACAAATGACAGCCGGGACTAACGGCTTTACGTGCTTTCCGAGGCACGGAGGAAACTCGCTATAACAGATGGTCACCCATCCACAGACCAACCTCGGCAACCAGACAAGTTGTAACCAATAAACGTAAACCCTCACCGTCTTACCACAAGAAAGATAAACAACTGTTGAACACTTGTCTAAAAAACCTGTCAACGTGAAAACGATATTTCACGTTGATATAATGGTACTTTTGCAGTTACACTTTTTTTAGACAAGCGTTCAATTGATGTCTATTTTTGCGGTAATGCCGCTAGTACTACACTAATATTATAAATAGGAAAGATTTATAATTTTGTGTGTGATTATGTTTGTAATTAATAAACTCAAAAGCTACTGGACCGATTTTAAAAATTCTTTCACCCGTTGAAAGCTGATATCCTACTAATATTATAAACGTGAAAGTTTTTGTGTTTGTTACTCTTTCACACAAAAACTACTGAACAGATTTGGATGAAATTTGGTACACAGATAGTTTATAACCTAGATTAACACATAGGATAGTTTTTATCCCGATTTAATGTTCCCACGGGAGTTGTAGCGGGTGCAACCGCAGGCAACAGCTAGTAAGCAATAAACCGCTGGCTAAAAATATACTAAACTCAAATTATTAAAGACTAGCTTCTTTAATAATTTGAGTTTAGTACAATTTTTTTTCAGTTTCACCCCGTCTGCTCGGCTCCTATTTGACGTAACGTATCCATTTTCTAAGGAAGACTACAGGCTATCCTGTAGTCTTCCTTAGAAAATGGATCATTCAACACAAAAATATTTTTTCAATACAAACAAGCAGGTTCCGAGATTTGCGCGACCAACACACAATTTCAGCTTTAGTAGGTAATTGTAGTTTTATTAAAAATAAATAGTAATCTGTAAATCTCGCATACGTCTACATACGCCATTGCAATTAATTGTTTTGGCTTTTCAACAAAATATAACGGAAATTGAATTTTAATTGACAAATCAATGAAACAACATATTTTAATTAACGAATTAACGATAACTTAGAATTACCATTACTAACACTATGCCAAAGCTAAAATCAATTTTATTATTACTTTTGAGTTCATACTGATTGAGCCTAATGAAGTAACATGAATTTTTATTCAAGTAAGTTTGATTTAAATAAAATTCTAAACACTGGACAACGGGGAGGCGGACATCGAGTAAACGGCAACTTGCTGTCCGACCATGGACCGTACCCGGGTCGACGGTGCGTCGTGTTCCACGCGCGCCTTAAAGAGCGTCAGCAAAATGAGGGCCAAAGCCTGCCGGTGTCGCGGGTCATATTTCCATCATCATGACCCCAGAACATAAAGGGCTATTGAAGGACACCGTGGATTTTAGTCAGTACAAGTCTGACAACCCCGGGCAGGGCGGGAGGTACTGTCAGACTTGTACTGACTAAAATCCACGGTGTCCTTCAGTAGCCCTTTATGTTCCGGGGTCACGGTAATAGAAATAAGTCCCGCGACCCCGGCAGGCTTTGGCCCTCTGAGAGGGGGCCCCGTCATTTTTGCTGACAGCTCTATGAGGCGCGCGTGGAACACGACGCGCCGTCGACCCGGGCATGGTCCATGGTCGGACAGCGAGTTGCCCTTTACTCGCTGTCCGCATGCCCGCGCCTACGGTGGCCGGAGATCGTGTCGAGTCGAGCTACTACCAAATACGAAAAAACCTAACGTCTGCGCTACTATCTAAAAAACTATTCTACTAGCTGACTGGGCAAACTTCGTACCAGCTCAAAAACACCTTTTAAATCTTCCCTGGACTTCCCAGAATAATACAAAACCAAAATCAGCCGAATCGGTCCAGCCGTTCTCGAGTTTTAGCGAGACTAACGAACAGCAATTGATTTTTATATAAGTAATAGATTTTTCTATAATAGATAACTTTTGTTTCAGTTATCTCCTGGCTACTGATATTATATCTATCAGAGTCTCTAAATGCAAATAAAGCGGCTAGCAATCTAGACTTCTGTAGAGAAATGCTACAAAGACGATCGCTGAGAGACAACTCAAACTGGCCTTCCGATTGGCGACCTTCAGAAGTAAATGTAAACCACAGACCGCATTACTACAGCTTTTTTAGCAGACCTGATGCATTGTTGCTTATGGTATATTGCACAGACGCCTTGAAAACGCAACAACCTTCTACAACTGAGAAACAATCGGTAAAGGAACAATCGGTAGAAGAACAATCAGCAGAGGAACAATCGGTAGAAGAACAAGCAGTTGAAGAACAATCAGTAGAAGAACAATCAGTTGAAGAACAATCAGTAAAAGAACAATCAGTTGAGCTACTTCAATCACCAGAGGTAGAATCAGTAGAGGAACAAGTAGAAAACGATTCTCTGTCATATGATTGACCTCGTTTTCCAATTTAATATTTAAATAAAATAACGTTCTAAATTAAGTTTTATTTCTTTATTCATTTATACACTTTAAATTGCAACATGTGTCGACGCCCTTGTGCCAACCCATCTTCCTGGTACTGCATGCTGTGCTGGTGCGGCTGCTGCAAGTGCCGAAAACCTTAAACGGTGCAAATACAATTGCTTGAGTACTAGCTATGTATTTGAGACGTTTGGGGTTGAAACACTAGGGCCATGGGGTCCGAGTGCCCACCAAGTCTTCAAAGACATCGCCAAGCGCTTAGTCGAGCCTCTCGTGACCAGAGGGCTGGCCTATTTCTTGGTCAAAGGACAAACATTGTCATCCAACGTGGCAATGCAGGCAGCGTTCTGGGCACTTTTCCCATTGACAGCGATGTGGATGAAAAAAACAAAAACATTTAAAGATATAAAAAAAGCAGTCTATCAGCACCGGGAACAGGGTCTGGGCTCTTGAAAGAGGAACCTCCCAACAATACGCGCCGTGTCCAGGAGTACAGCCTTCTGAATCTGGCCCTTGATCCAGCTGCCTAACGAGAGCCTCCTTAGATTTGCTCTTGGCAATTAAGCCATTGGCAGATACGACTATCGGCACAATTTTATTATTATTAATGACATAAATAATTACAATGGAGAAAATAAAGAAAAGTATATTAGTACAAAGCTATTCTACGAAAGTTGAACCAGTAGTATTCTAAAAAATTACGAGAAGACGCTTTAGGGTCGGATTATTATTTTAAATACTCGTGAATGTTACTCCACCCCACACTTTTTTTTTACGTGGTAAAATCATCAAATGAGTCCTCCTTGTCGAAACAGGGATTCGCACGGCGGCTATGCGCCTCCACTTGCCACGTGCTGTAGGACCGTCGCCTCCAGATATAAGGGCAAGGGTTTAAACTATATAATGCACCAATTTGTTATTTTTTACCAGTTTGACACTTTAACACAAATAAGTATAATGAAAAGAAGTCTTTATTATACTAATGCATAATATGTTACGGTAAGAGTGAATAATTGAAGATTATTAATAATTATCTATTATTATTAATAATTACCGAAAGTCGAGGTTAAAGTGATTAATTAATCACATTTGAAAGAAGAAAGAAAGAAAGAAAAAACATTTATTTGGCGCAAGGAGTCCACGATAGACACACACATTCAAAAAAAAGTAAATAAAAAAATAAGTACAGAAAAACAAAAAAGTATAAAAAAAATATATTTATACTACACCTGCTTGGAAAGTACCTTGATACTTTATCAAATTTACGATAGAAAGTACGTCATTGCAAATCGAACAAATATGCGGGGAGAAAACGCATCAGAGCGGGAGAGAAAAGTGTATGAAAATCCATTTCTTACGTGGTTTTTCTTTTTTAATTTTGGGTAAGACTATGCGCCGGTAACCCAAATATCAAAAGTAAAAAGTTTTTACTGTGAGTTTTTATCTCCAAGTTCGCAAAATGACACTGGCCACTAGCTGTGTGTTGGATGGTGTCGGGCTGGCAGTGCGACCCTGCGGCGGCAGGATAAACAATTTGAAAAAAGAACATGTGAAAATTGCAGACGCTTTTTTCAATTTGTGTGTTGTTTGAGGATTCAGTTTTCGTAGAAAGTAATTCAATTTATTTTCCTCGTAGGTGTAGTATAAAGCACTATGTATCACTCGAGAGAAAGTGCGATTCCCGATCTCGGGTAATTTAAAGTCCTCGCCTACGGCTCGTCCTTTAAACGATACCCTCGAAGGTAATCGGTCACTTTCTCCTCTCGGTGAACAATGTACTATATTTGTCGGTTGTTATTAATAATTTGACCCTAGTAGTGATAAATGTAATAAGTAAACTTCCTTCACAGGAGCAAGTCGAAGGAGCCCCGCTCCGCGGGGCTCCTACTTCTTCGTGGTTTTTTTTTTTTTATTACTTTTTTCTTTTTTTTTCGTTTATTTTTTTCTTCTTCTAACCTAAATTGTCCGAGTAGGGGTGCCAGCAAGTCCCGAGGTTAGACCTAGTTCTAACCGGTTAAACCTACGTGTATCATACTTATCTTCAGTTAGCACTAGGTTTAGCCGTTTAGTTTATTAATTTTATATTTTTTACTAATATGTGTCGTGAATTATTAATAATTACTACTAAAAGTAATAAATTTCGATCGTTTATTCACATTTACCAAAACATGAGATTATTATTAATAATTTTCAATTAATTGGATTTACCGTAAGACATACATAATATTCAATGTTGGCAAAGACTATCGCGCACAAGAACCATTGTACACCGTGGGGTGCAATGGTTACCTGCATCAATTACTCTCAGTACAGTTTGTGCCCCTAGTACAATACTTCGATCTTAATCTATCTAAATCTTTATTTACGAACATCTAAGAAGAAATGAAGGGATTATCTGAGTAGCTCGAGGTATATTTCGATCTAGGTTCTTCACTTGTGTATTGTACCCATGCTGGTTCTGATTAAGAGCTCTTAGAGCTCTCACACACGAGCGGCATGTTCCCAACGGCAGAGGTAACTGCAACCGTCGACGGGCGTTGGCGGCATGTCGACGGCTGCCGTCGATGCGCCAACGGAAGCCGTCGACGCGTCGACGGCAGCAGTCGACTTATAACGACACTTGCAGTTGTAGCGACGGCTGCCGTCGACGCGTCGACGGCTTCCGTTGACGCGTCGACGGCAGCCGTCGACATGCCGCCGACGCCCGTCGACGGCTGCAGTTACCTCTGCCGTTGGGAACATGCCGCTCGTGTGTAAGAGTTCTTACCTCTGCCGTTGGGAACATGCCGCTCGTGTGTAAGAGTTCTTACACGTCGACGGCAGCCGTCGCTACAACTGCAAGTGTCGTTATAAGTCGACTGCTGCCGTCGACATGCCGCCGACGCCCGTCGACGGCTGCAGTTACCTCTGCCGTTGGGAACATGCCGCTCGTGTGTAAGAGCTCTTAGACAGGAACAAGCCATCCATCCCATCTTTAGCTCCAAAAACTTCAGTTTCCGTCCTTGTACCATAGTTACACAGAAAATGATTTGTTTCATCCTCCATAGAATTGTATCTTCGATGAAAATGGTTAGACCCCTTTACATACACCTTATCTAAATTTCTTGTAGGAGCATTGTTAAAGTAGGGCTTTGTTTTCTCAGATATATGTTCATTTTGTTGCAGAGATTCTGTTAATATTTTAAGGGATTAGAATTTTCTTTTGATGAGTTCGTCATTGCTGGTTGAAGGAGTGAGAAAACTGCGCATATAACTGTAACAAAAGATTGTGAGTTTCCAAGTTAAATCATATTTGCAGCTTGTACTTTTACATCCGGTATTTTGAACTTTACGCGCTGGGGTATAAAGTTGAAAATGTATTGGTGACTGATGAACGATAACGATTGTCGTCTGCTGTCGTCTGCTGTTTGACTAAGGCCCCTGGTCAATTTCTACTTCAATCACACCTCCAAATGTGCCTATTATCCATTCTCCTAATGTTTTAATTAATATTGATTAATTTTCACTTATACTATCCGCCATTTTAATTTTAAGCCCATGTCTAACATAATCATAATCAAAACATAAAATACAATTAAAACGGACATAAGATTTTAATTGAAAAAAAACTTTAAATACGGTTGGTATGGGTATTGGTATGTTTCATTTTTTATTTTGGATACTTATGCTGCCCGTCAATGTAACTCAAAGTGAAAACGAAAATTGCATGCAGCTATGAATTTCATATCATGTAAGAAAATACTGTGCTGTTTTATATTAAACTCTGTAGTCTTTAGTTATTCCGAGTCATTTACTTTTTAATAATCTGATATATAAAATTCTCGTGTCACAGTTTTCGTTACCATACTCCTCCGAAACGGCTTGACCGATTTTGATGAAATTGTTTGTGCTTATCCGGTATCTATGAGAATCGGCCAACATCTATTTTTCATCCCCCTAAATGTAATTATTTATATGGCAAAACAACGTTTGCCGGGTCAGCTAGTTGTCTATAAAAACCTTATCATTAGGCTATAATGTGCTTCTGCAAAGATTCACCGACGACCGGTTCATCATTGGACGTTTCGTCGACAGGACGATTCACTTATGGCCGTTTCACTGATAGACTCTTTCATCTTTGGACTTTTCGCCGATACGACGATTCATTTATGCCCGGTTCATCGAAAGAACCTTTCACCTAGGGACTTTCCGCCGTCAGGACGATTCGTTTATATCCGTTTCATCAAAAGACTCTTTCAACAACGGACTTTTCGAAGATGAGACATAGGCCTCCATTTCGGGATGAGCTAATGGGCCACAGTCCACCACGCCACCACCATGTAAGCTAAACAGTAGTTGAGTCATCCAATATATGGCACTTGTGTGAATCAACACGCAGAGAAATGTCTGGCTACCTATACGAGAACTTCTGGTTGCAATCTTGACAGCAAGGCTCACTAGTTGAGTTTACAAAATTTCTAGCTATCTTTACTACCTTATTATAGTAATAAATACTACGTAAGTAGTAGAGATAACAAGGACTTAGTAGTTATTACTAGAAATGTTGTAAACTCCACTAGGTGAGTCTTGCTGTCACGGTTGCAACCAGAAGTTCTCTTATACATTTCTCTGCGTGAACCGTAGCGTCCGTAGCTATATCGAACGTAGTTACACTTAATGAGTTTTTATGATACATACGCACATTCTTCGTGTCAACTCTTCAAACTTAGACATAATCTCCTCTTTTACAGTTCTTTGCTGGTTGCTGATACTGAATTCTCCTATATGTCTGCAAGCATACACTCTTAAAATTGAACCAAATGACGAGTACAAGAACGCAATAGTTCCAGGAAGGATAAACAATGAAAATAGCAACATTCTGAGATCAGGTCATAAAGATAAGCGTAAATGGAAACCTGGCAAGCACGATATTGGTCACGAACTGATTTTCAGCGATCTAGGAAAACATAAAAAGGAACCTCTGTTCTTTTGGAAAGTTATTCTTGCAGTAGAAGCCGCTAGACTTATCTGGAAGACAGTTAAAAATGGTATTGAAAAGGGTAAAAACGGATAAAAGAGGAAACATTTATATACGACCTTATCAACCAAAACCTCTTAAAACTAATATACAATATCAACCAAAACCTGCTCACAATTTTTAATAGTACAGTAACTTTGTCGTCTGAATGTACGAGCTAGTTTGCGTGAAATCCTATTATAATAAATTATAGTTCTGAATCTTTGTTTATGATGTTGATGTTGGCACAATGTATAATCCAAGTTTGAGACTTCAAGCGCTGATCATAACTTTGTGAGAAATAAAAAACCGGTCAAGTGCGTGTCGGGCCACGCACAGTGTAGGGTTCCGTAGTAGCCCATCAAAATACTTATGCGAACCAACTAAACTGATTCGCTGAATTTAATTTTAACTAATTAAAGTTGACAAACTTACATTTGCAGTTGAAAAACATGTCCTCCGATACATTTCGTTTAAGAAAATATGTTATCCAAGTACCTACGTTTTATAAGTTGGTCGAATATTACTCGTAAACTAAATCCTACTTAGTCATGATAATTTTCCTTTAAACTACGTTATATAAACTACTATTATGATTTTTTTCACACCCCCAAACATAACCGTTTAGCTGGTAGACGGTGGGACACTCGAGTCGAGCAATAATTTAACATTTTAAAGCTTAATATTTCACAAACAAATCTTTTTATCAAAAAATTGTTAGTCGACACTATCAATATTTTTTCAAAACCTATTTAATGATACCCCATACTAAGGGTACTATAATCCCCACTTTACGTGTACAGGAGGTGCCCTAAAAAAAAATATTTTACGAGATTTTATTATACCACTTTTTCGGCACAACAAATCTGTATATTTACACCAAATTACAGCTTTCTAGTACTGGGCGTCTCTGAGCTAAGCTGCGGACAGACGGACGGACGGACGGACATGGCGAACCTATAAGGGTTCCTTGTTGACTACGGAACCCTAAAAAACAAGAAAGTTTTCTCAAATTTTGGCAATTACAACTCCCTAAGGAGTAGTTATTGATAATACCTTCCTCATAAGTTTTGAGCTTATCCTCTATAGAGATTTTTCAAAATGTATATATTCTGTTTATCATTTAAACAATCTTATTTCCATCTTCTTCTTTGATTTGTTTCACACAGTCAGGTTTTTGGTTGTTGTAATTTACTATTTAATGAAGATTTATTACGTGTCTTTCGAATAAATATTATAATTATTTACATTAAATTAATTATATTTTTCTTACCATATTTTAAATTCCTTTATTCAAGTACGCCCATTACATGTAGTAATAACTGCCTGCTAATTTTATTAATACTAGATAGTCAACTGATTTTTCTTTTCCGATCTGCACTATGAAAAGAATCCACTAATTATAACCTTAGTTTGTTGTAATTTAACCATGGCCGTACAGTAAATGCGCAATGTAAAATAACAAAAAGTAACTTCAGAGAAAATTTTTAGTCAAGTGTTAAGTACAGTAAAAGTCGGGCATGCAGCAATCGCGGCTATAAGACCCCTTTAGGAGTGGCTGGATAGGCGTCACGGCGTCCTGACCTACCGCATGACGAAGTTTCTCACCGGACACAGAAGTTTCGAGAGGTACCTGTGTCTGATAAGGAGGGAAGAAACGCCTGGGTATCACCACTGCGAAGATCGTCCTGAGGATACGGTGGAGCATACGGTGCAGGACTACCCGCTTATCGCGCTTAGGCTGAGACCTCTTGCGCCCAGCATTGGTTGAGGCCACACTGCGGGGCGAGACGGAGTGGGAACCGGTCGCCTCCTTCTGCGAAGCAATCATGCTCGCGAAGGAGGCGGGCCGCGTTAGGGAGAGGACAGCGTCCACCCTCCACCCAATCAGCCAGAGCAGACGATCTCCGGCCACCATAGGCGCGGGCATGGTCCATGATCGGATCGCAAGCTACCCGTTACTCGCTGTCAGCACGCCCACGCCCACAGTGGCCGGAAATCGCTTCGTGGCACCCATTGCCGTGGACGTCACCCGCGGTAGCTGGGTTGTGAGGTGGAGGTCTTCCTCTCCCGCACGCGTCCTGCCTCCAGGGAGGAGCTAGCACGCTATCATGATTTCTTCGCTGCAGGAGGCGAGCGCTTCCCACTCCATCTCGTCCCGCAGCATGGCCTCGACCAATATCGGGCGCGAGTTCACATAATTATGCCTAATATCCATTTTCATAACGTTATGATTAATATTAAACAATTTCCCCTTAATTTTATCCGCCATTTAATTTATAAACCGTGTCTAACATAATCCAAATCAAAACTTACAAATACAATTAAAACGGACATTAGATTTCAATTAAAAAATACTTTAAGTGTCACGATAAATGTTTTCTATTTTATTTTGTATTCATAAGGTGTACGTCAATATAACTCAAAGTGAAAACGAAAATTGCATGCAGCTATGAATTTCATATCATGTAAGAAGATACTGTACTGTTTTGTATTAAACTAGCGGCCCGTCCCGGCTTCGCACGGGTGGAAAACACAACAAAAAAAGAATTATCCGAATCGGTCCAGCCGTTTTCGTGTTATGAGCTTAGCAATACATTTAGCGATCCATTTTTACATTATAGAAGATTTTATATCCGAGTCATTTACTTTTTAACAATCACTTCTTCTTCAAACTTTCATGTCATCATCATCATCATTATTAGCCTGTAATGTTCCCACTGCTGGTACACAGGCCTAAACTCGGTGAGTAGGAATGCGCTGTAGGCCACAACGCGGGCCCATCAGGAGTTGATACGTATGTCACATTTTTTCGAATATTTTTATTCATGATGATGTTTTCCTTCGCACCCGATACCGTGGGTTTTAGCAACGACGATATATTACTAGACTCCTAATAACAGGCGACCGATTTCTGTCAACACATTATGCAAAAAAAAGTCTTATAACCGTCTTATTTCGACCAATCCTGTAAGCCGTAAACATACCTTGAGACAGAACAGACCTTGAGTTAGCCAAACACAACGCAGTACCCCGTCCCCCTCGCTTACGTAGTACCTCAGCGAGTTAACAGAATAGTTTTCGTTCCTTAGATTGTGCATGCGGAGTCTAGTAATATATCGTCGTTAAGTTTTAGTCAGCACAAGTCTGACAGACCCTCCTGCTCTGCCCTGGATGGACTCATTTCATGATTTTACCACAGTGAAAATAAAAACGATTCGCTGCTTTTTTGATAAAATCTTAATATCAAACTTAGGCATATTCTCCTCTTTTACAGTTCTTTGCTGGTTGCTGATATTGAATTCTCTTGTATGTCTGCAAGCATACACTCTTAGAGAACCAAATGACGAGTACAAGAACGAAATAGTTCCAGGAAGGATTAACAAGGAAAATAGCAACATGTTGAGATCAGTTCATAAAGATAAGCGTAAAAAGAAGTCAGACAATCAAAATATTGATCCTGAACTGATTTACAACGATCAAAGAAAATATAAAAAGTACCTCCCTCCGTTCTGGTGGATTTTGTCACGACATGACGAATTCTTTAAAGAACTCAGAGATATTTATAAAAATTGCAGCTGAAAAAAAAAACGTATAATAAATCATATTATTTTAACTAATAATATATAACTTAAAAAAGAAAAGAAAATCAAGTATATTTATTTGGCTCGCGAGGTTGTCGATATGTGGGATGTGGATTCAGCAGTCATTGTGCCGATAGTCGTGTCGGCCCATGGCTTAATCGCCAAGAGCCTCGACCAACATCTCAGGAGGCTCTCGTTAGGCAGCTGGATCAAGGGCCAGATTCAGAGAGCAGTTCTTCTGGACACGGCGCGCATTGTTCGGAGATTCCTTACTCTGGAGCCCTGACTGCCGGTAGCTTGGACCCTGTTGCCGATACCGGTGGGCCACTATTATTTATGTTTTTAAATGTTTTTTATTTTTTGTTTTTGTAAAAATACTTAAAAATGTATATCAATAAGGTAAAAAAAATGAATAAAGAATATAACTAATATACAATATCAACCAAAACCTGCTCACACCCGCTTTTAATAGTACAGTAACTTTGTTGTTGAATATACGAGCTAGTTTGTGTTAAATCCAGTAGTTCTGAATCTTTGCAGACTTGTTTATGATGTTGATGTTGGCACAATTTATACCTATTTCAAGTTTGACACCTCGAGCGCTAGTTGCAATATTGGCAGAAATAAATAAAAAAACAAGAAAATTTTGGTGTTTTCTCAAATATTGGTGATTACAACATAACTATTTTTGAACTGTACCGTCAGCACGAGTTTTCAGTATTTGAGACGTAAAGTAAACTGCAACTTTGACAATTTCAAATTGACAATTTTCAAGGAAAAAAGGAGTTGGCTAAATGACTGCCCCAGTCATCTATATGAATTTCACATTAACTAGTAGTATTTGAAAATTAATTAATGAATTGTTTAGTATTTAATAATTTCCTAACACTTATATAAACTATTTAACATAAAAAAGTATCTGAATTGCTTTTTGTGCATTTTTTTGACACGACAAGGTCACAATGAAATAATGTAAACTAGGGAAGGGTCAGCTTTTCCAGATTGTCAAAATGAAACTATACTTAATCGATTTTTACTAACGGGATTCAAAACGATTTCTTTTCTGAAATTAAGAAATGACGTTGAGTTCAATTCAGTGTCCTTTTTAGTTGTTTGTTATTATGTTTTCACACGTTTTGATTCGGAAAACGAATTACCGTGACCCCGGAACATAAAAGGCTATTGGAAGACACCAGATTTTAGTCAGTAAAAGACCGACAGTTTCTCCTGCCCTACTCTGGGGCGGAGGACTCATTTGACGATTTTACAACGTACAAAAAAGTGATTCGTCCACTAAACTCAACTTTAGTTTTTACCCGACTACGGCAAAGCCAAAAGGAGGGTAATGATTTGGACCGGTATGTCCGGTATGACCAGTATGGTTTGTTCTTCTGAATGTGCTTCTTCGTTTAGTTTTAGTTCATATTTTGCATTGAATCCATCTAAACTACTTTCTAACCAATCGATTCTTTTATCGATTCTGTGAACTTCAATTTGAGTACGGTCCCTTCTTTAAGAAAAAAATACAAACGTCAGATGTCATTTGAACACTGTCGTATAATTGTTCGTTGTAATTCTTTATTTTAGCTTTTTCTTCACCCCCGCTTGTTTATTGGACTTTCTGCTTGCTTACCTACCGACCTCTCGCTCGACACGAGCTTGACTTGCATTCAATACATCATGAAATAAATAAACTGTGGTATAGCCACGCAAAGATTGCGGCGGCCGGCATTTAAGCAAGCAAGCAACGAAGACGTCATTGCTTACTGTTCTACTCTCCGTCCTAGGTATCACATTGGTTAACAATAGAGGTAAGACATTTACAGATGGTCACGGCGATGCTCGGCCCAAACTTAATCTCCACACCGTGTCCTCGCGAGTGGCGACACGCTTTTCTTTTGACTCAATCCGACACAAGAACCTCCTAAAACATCCGTGTCTCGTGAGAACCTACGTCAGACGGAAGATGAGGACGCCGCGGTCGCGATTGCGTGCCTAACCGATTGGTTGCCTTAGTTAATTCATGTAGATACTAAAGTAATTACGTTTATTCTAGGTTCCAAGGAATGCCAACATTTGTCTTGTTATCCTTGTCAGGAACTGCTGAATTCAAGAGCAACTTGTAAAGTTCGTATGATTCGGTCATGCAATGATGTGCATAACTTCTGGCCGTTCTGTGAGAAGTTTACAACGCTATGCAGTGGACAGAACCAATTGAAGAATTTCGCATCATCATAGCCAGATTTCCACGTGAATAAAATGACATTTAATCATGGTCCGTCGCTTCGTACGCTTTAAGACTATGTTTTATAAGAATCCCAGATTATCGAATAAATAAAGTACTATTTTTCTTGTTTCATTTCGAAATCATTAAATGTATCTTGAGCTAATTAAAATCTTCAATAACTAATTCAGAAAAGATTTATCAATCACGAAATGCTTTGCAATATGTAGTCCCACTCGTTTTATTTGTCAGCCTGTCTTAATCGATATAACAAACAGATTTCGATGGGGTTATCAAAGTTAGATTAGTTCTTTCAGACCATTGCAACTACTTATATTGAAATACGTTAGATTATTTGGTATTTTAAAGATATTTACTTCATTTGGGTGGTTCGCTAATCAAAAATCAACACCATCGCAGATACGTAAAAACTAAACGCCTGTGAAAAAAGTTATAGCAATGTAATTATTTGCAGTACTTTTTTGATAGGCGTTCACTTTTTTTTTCAGGATTGCGAAGAAATGACAAGTTCTATAACCTTTTTTCATGTGAAATATTAATATTGAGCTATTCATCGTTATACAGTGCTAGGTCCTATGTCTATAGATAGCTGAATTCTCGTGCATACTTCAATTTAGCCATCTCCTTTGTTCCTTCTTCGCACACCAGAGGCGCTGTTCCATTTTTTCCTTGAAAATTGTCAATTTGAAAGTGTCAAAGTTCTAGTTTACTTTACGTCTCATTTACAGAAAACTCGTGCTAAGGGTACTGTTTTACGAGGTGGGCAAGCTCTTTGAGAGAGTAATTGCAGACCGCCTCGTCGGGCACCTGAATCGGATGGGCCCGGACCTGTCGGAGAGCCAGTTCGGCTTCCGCAGGGGGCGCTCCACGGTGGACGCCATCATGCGCGTGAGAGCCCTCACGACGGGGGATGCTGTTGCCCGGGGCAGGGTCGTCTTGGCGGTGTCCTTGGACATCACCAATGCCTTTAACACCCTGCCCTGGAGTTGCATAAGGGAGGCACTCCGGTATCACCGGGTGCCGACCTACCTCCGTCGCATAGTCGAGGAGTACCTGACGGACAGAGCCGTCATCTACCCCGGTCACCAGGGAGAATGGACTCGGCGAGAGATGTCGTGCGGTGTTCCACAGGGTTCGGTCTTGGGGCCGCACCTGTGGAACATCGGGTACGACTGGGTGCTGCGCGGCGACCTCCCTGACGGCGTCAGCGTGGTGTGCTACGCTGACGACACGCTCGTCCTGGCACAGGGAGAGTCGCACCAGGCGGCGGCCGACTTGGCGACGCGAGCGGTCGCGACAGTCGTGGAGAGGATCCGGCGGTTGGGACTCGACGTGGCGCTGCACAAGACGGAGGCCATGTGTTTTCATGGCCGCGTCAACGCGCCCACGTCGGGTTACAGCATCACGGTGGGAGGGGTTCGCATCGGCGTCTTGAGGACGATGAAGTACCTGGGACTCGTCCTCGACAGCCGGTGGAACTTCCGGGAGCACTTCCTGTGTTTGGCCCCGAAACTGAATCGGGCAGCGGGCGCCCTCAGGCGACTCCTGCCCAACCTCAGTGGGCCAAACGCCTCCTGCCGTAGGCTGTACGCCGGTGTCGTGCGGTCCATGGCCCTCTACGGGGCCCCAGTGTGGGCCCTAAGCATCCGGACGCGACCAATCAAATTGGTCGCATGCCAGAGGGTCATGGCTATCCGGATGATCCGGGGATACCGCACGATTGCCGGCGAATCGGCCAACCTGCTCGCCGGATTGCTGCCCTGGGATCTGGAGGCGACTGCCCTCCAGCGCGTCTATGAATGGCGCGTGGAGGCGCAGCGCCGGGGCGTGACCCCGCTGCCTCGAGAAGTCGAGGCGCGGCGGGAAGAGCTCCGGCGCGATCTCAGGGCAGTATGGAGGGCACGACTGTCGCGACCGACGGCCGGGCACGCCGCAATAGCGGCGATAAGACCCCTCTTTGAGGAGTGGCTGGAGAGACGTCACGGCGTCCTAAGCTTCCGCTTGACGCAGGTCCTCACCGGACACGGATGTTTCGGGAGGTACCTGTGTCTTATGAGAAAGGAAGAAAACGCCTGGGTGTCACCACTGCGTAGATCGCCCGGAGGACACAGTCGAGCATACGGTGCAGGATTGCCCCGCTTGGGCGGAGCACCGACGTGTCCTCACGGCGGCGATAGGCGGAGACCTCTCGCGCCCAGCACTGGTCGCGGCCATGCTGCGGGGCGAGACGGAGTGGGAAGCGGTCGCCTCCTTCTGCGAAGCAGTCATGCTCGCGAAGGAGGAGGCGGGCCGCGTGAGAGAGAGGACAAGGTCCTCCCTCCGCCCCACCCGCGGTGGTGGACGCCCACGGCGTCGGACGTCGCAAGGCGATCTCCGGCCACCGTAGGCGCGGGCATGCGGGCGGCGAGTAAAGGGCAACTCGCCGCCCGACCATGGACCATGCCCGGGTCGACGGCGCGTCGTGTTCCACGCGCGCCTCAAAGAGCTGTCAGCAAAATGACGGGGCCCCCTCTCAGAGGGCCAAAGCCTGCCGGGGTTGCGGGACTCATACCATCACCGTGACCCCGGAACATAAAGGGCTACTGAAGAACACCGTGGATTTTAGTCAGTACAAGTCTGACAGTACCTCTCGCCCTGCCCGGGGTGAGAGGTCTCATTTGATGATTTTACCACGTAAAAAAAAAAAAAAAAAAAAAAAAAAAAGGGTACTGTTTTCATTTATTTAACATACTGTTTTTAACTGTTTTTGTCTTTTCGCATTTCAAAAGTGCTATAACTGGCCTACTTTAAATAAATGCTTTGATTTGATTTGATTTGACAACCCTAAAAGATAATAAAAATTGATAATACCTGCCTCAAAAGTTTCGAGCTTTTCTATATCTAGGATTCTAGATTTTTCAATCTATTTATCATTAAAACAATCTTAGGTATTTTCATCTTCTTTTTTTATTTTATCTGTAATTTATTATTAACTACGAAACCAATTGTTCTTTATGTCCATCATTCAACATATGTAATTATTATCTGATTTAACTAACTTTTTTTTTTATTTGTTTCTTATACAGTCTGGTTTTTGATTGTTGTAATTTACTATTTACTGAAGATTTATCACCTAATGTATTTCTTTCGAATAAATATTTAGATATTAAATTGTTTATATTTTTGCTATCACATTTTAAGTTCCTTTATTCCGATACCTGATATATTTATTTTTTTGTATGTACGCTCACAATGCTCCAAATTATTCATCCTCTCCTGTTTTTTTGCAGTCCCCCAACGCGACGTATTTTTATTATTTCTTACTTTTTTGAGGGAACTTGGTTTTTGTGACGGGGGTTTTTTAATTTTTTTAATTTTATACTTTTTATAGGTACATACTTATGTATTTTTTTTGTTGCTAAGAGTACTCCCGATTAAGTCATCAATATTCCCTTTCAGTACGCTTTCATTTGATACCCAACTCGAGTATATTTGCAGACCCTCGGTTACCTTTCCCCACTTCCACCCCCATAACATCTAAATGGCTCAACCGATTTTCATCAAACATATCTAAGAACACTCGCAGGTAAGTCACCTTTCATACAAAAAAAACTAAATTGAAATCGCTTCATCCGTTCGGGCTCTATGATGCCACAGACAGACAGACAGACACGTCAAACTTATAACACCCCTCTTTTTCCGTCGGGGGTTAATGAACACTCACTCAGCAATTAGAACTTATGGGCCTACCACACGCACAAGCTTCACCACAGTTCTGCCTGCGCAAGCCCGGCCCGATGATTCCCCCAGTTTGTCCCCCGCTGGAGGACAGCGAAACTTTTTCTAAAAAAAATCCTTTTGTCCACCCCGTTTCCCCTTGACCACCACTGGAGGACAGTGATACGTTTTTTTTTAATATTTCCGTTGACCACCACTGTGGACAGCGATACGATTTTAAAAATGAAAATTCTCAGTGTCCACCACGGAGAGATACATAGAGAGGTACATTTTTTATTTCTTCCCGGTAGCCACATTTTAATTATTTTTAATACTTTGACTGAAAAAAAAAAACAAAACCATTTCTTAGTTTTGTTTTTTACTTGTAAAGTTTTAGTTAGCAGAATTCTTGCGCCAAAAATCAATATTTTATTTCGGTTGTTTCTTCTCAGAGTAATCAGGTACGAAACACCGGCCTCATGTAGTTTTAAAAATATTAGTTGTGATTTGTAAAAGCGTATTTTTAACCTACAAAACATACAAAATAAATATAATTAATCATTTGATATAATAACCTCAGCATATTTCTTGTAAAGTCTTTAACAATTAAAAGGGGTACCTTCTTCTAATCCAACTTTTACATTGCCCATATGACATTTTGAAAATTTCAAGTAGGCTCGCTTTATTATAATAAGTTTTCATCAACCAAAAGCTGGGTCCTACTCACTTAGCAGTGTTGCATGTAACGTATCAGATACTGTATCAACCTGCAAGTGGGTACGGTTCGCCTGCAAGTGATACAGTTATCAACCTGCAAGTGGGTACGGTTCGTCCGAGCACACTGCGAGCCGCCTTTGTGTTTGTATGACCCGCCGAGTGGCGGTATCACTGCGAACTTACAGCGAGCGGTTCGCAGCGGGCTCGTCCCTACGTACTCATTTGACACCGTATCTGATACCTTACATGCAACGCTGCTAAGTGAGTACGGGACAGTCAGACTCGTACTGACTAAAATCCACGGTGATTCTTCTATATCCCCTTACGTTCCATTGTCACGGTTTTACGATAAGAAAGAAAGAAAGATAATTGTATTTATTGGCACTTAAACTTAAAACTAATCAAAGTTATAATAAGAGTATGATGAGACAGTCCCGCGACCCCGGCAGGCCCTGGCCCTCTAAGGGGGCGTCAGATTGCTGACAGTATTTTGAGGCGCGCGTGACACACTGAGCCCGGGCATAGTCCATGTCCCATGATCGGTCGGCGAGTCACATCGACCAATGCCCGGCGCGAGTTCTCATGTGCCTTATACCCATTCTCACAATGTTAGATATAATTAATAATTAATATTGAATAATTTCCACTTAATGTTATAGCCATTTAATTTAAAAACCGTGTCTAATGTAATCTTAATCAAAACTTACAAATACAATTAAAACGGACATAAGATTTCAATTAAAAAATACTTTAAATGTCACGTAAAATGTTTTTAATTTTATTTTGTATTCATATGGTGTACGTCAATATAACTCAAAGTGAAAACGAAAATTGCTTGCAGCTATGAATTTCATATCAGGTAAGAAGATACTGTACCTGTACAGTAACGAGCAATAACATGTACAACGTGTAACGTAAAAAACCTCTCGTGGTGGTAACTCAGCAGTTTTGCGCATTTAACGTTACACGTTGTAAAAGCGAAACAAAATTCAAACGCAATTTACTTGTAAAATTCTGGTTTTCACTTTGAAATAAGACCTATTTCGTAATAGTAGGTATAGATTCTAAAATAAAAGTCTATGCAAAGGCAAAAGTTTAATATAGGCGGAAACACAAATTAAATAGTATTTTTGTAAATTATTAAAACGCGACACGACCCGATGAAACGCGATGCGTGTTGAGTCGAATCAAATGTATTATTTTCTATAGACCAGAATCACACTATGAACATCCGACGCGACGCCATGCCTGCACATTTGATTCGGGTCAACACGCATCACGTTTCATCGGGTCGCGTCGCGTTTTAATAAAGTGTTTCCGCCTTAAATGGTAGCCAAACATCGCTTTTAAATACTGGTTAGTGATAACATTACTATGCTCGTGAATGTACTCTTTTATATGTATAAAAAAATATATAGTCTATAACTAGTTATTCCGAATCATTTACTTTATAATAATTCTCTATAATTATATAAACCATCATGTCGTCATCATCATCATGAGTCTGTTCCCACTGCTGGGACACAGACCCCCCATCTTTGAGATGGAATGGTCCATAGTCCACCTGGCGAACCCATGTGCGGGTTGGTAGATGTCACATTATTTGATTATAGGAACATGACGATTTGATGTCGATGTTTTCCTTCACCGTTTTGAGAGCAATGGACACAAAAACTATAACTGTATTATTATAACATTGCCGTACGCAAAACTCCGATGACGATGGCCGGAACGCCCTGAAACACAAAACTATGTCAGTTAACCAGAAGTTGCCTAATAAGTGTCATGAAGTTATGTGAATCAAATGTAGCTGGGTACTCACTTAGCAGTGTTGCATGTAACGTATCAGATACGGTATCAAGTGAGTAAGTAGGCACGAGACCGCTGCGACGCGCTCGCTGTAAGTTCGCAGTGATAATGCCACTCGGCGGGTCATACAAACACAAAAGCGGCTCGCAGTGTGCTCGGACGAACCGTACACTTGCGGGTTGATACAGTATCTGGTACGTTACATGCAACACTGCTAAGTGAGTACCTAGCTTTAGGTATCGAAAGTAGTTACGAGTATAGTGACTGTAGTTATTATGATAATGTACGTAACCTTTGATGTAAGGTTTGAGAAAACATTTCGATTCATGTCATAATTCTGTGCTTTTCTGATAAAATCTTAAATCAAACTTAGACATATTCTCCTCTTTTACAGTTCTTTGCTGGTTGCTGATATTGAATTCTCTTGTATGTCTGCAAGCATACACTCTTAAAGAACCAAATGACGAGTACAAGAACACAATAGTTCCAGGAAGGATAAACAATGAAAAAAGCAACATTTTGAAATCAAGTCATCGTAAAGATAAGCGTAAATGGAAACCTGGAAAGCACGACATTGATCCCGAACTGATTTTCACCGACCTAGGAAAACATAAAAAGGAGGTTCTGTTCTGGTGGAGACTTTGGATGATACCCGACATTATTGATGCTGTTAAAGTTGTCTGGGATAAAGTTATAAAAAAAAATTGAAGAATGTAAAACAGTGTACAATAAACAGATTAAAGGAAATATTTACGATCTTATCAATCAAAACCTGCTCACAATTTTTAATAGTGCAGTCAGCATCGAAAGTAGCTGACCACTTTCAGATTTTCAAAATCGCCGTACACCGTAATAATACAGTGTACGGCGATTTTGAAAATCTGAATGTGGTCAGCTACTTTTGATGCTGACTGTATAGTAACTTTGTTTTCTGAATGTACGAGCTAGTTTGAATGTTGGTATTTCTTCAAACTTTGGCGATTACAACCCTAAAGGAGTAGTTATTAACAATATCTTCTTAAAAAAAATTAAGATACTTATTTTGCCGCATTCTGAGACTAGAATTGTGTCTGTTAATCTAAAATTTTCCGAGCTAGAGCTATCTCGAAATTTACCATATTTTCAAACTTCGTAATTTCTTACAATATCTAAAGCTGGGTACTCACTTAGCATCGTTGCATGTAACGTATCAGATACATACAGTATCAATTGAGTACGTATGCAAGAGGCTCGTGCCTACGTTCTCACTTGATACTGTATCTGATACGTCACATGCAACACTGCTAAGTGAGTACCCAGCTTAATTCTTCAAGGAGCTCATCGACATGGCGCAATGTAAAAGAAAGAACATAATTTTAGGCCACATATATTACAGAAACTATCAGAAAATTAATGTAAATAAACCGCTTAAATACACAGAAATATATTTGAAAATACATGAAAGTAAAGTATAACAATACTATTCACGACTTCTTAAAAGGATGAGTCACTACGTTCCAGACTAATGTTGCCGTGTTTACAGCGACATCCACCACACCTATAGCTTTAAAAATCTTACTTGCTGCGCCTATGAAAGAAAACAATTTCTCATTTTTAGGTTCTTTAGGCCGCCCTGCACTGAGCTTCTCATTATTCTGATCCGGTTCAACTGGGAGTTCTGTTATTATGTTATTTTCGTTGCCGTAAACCAATATGGGTTCATATTCATGGTTTATGGGCTTCCAATCCCTCTTATTAATATATGATCTCAGATGTTGGCGTTTCGCCTTGTATTTCCTTGTTGGAACTATTCCGTGCTTGTGTTCGTGGTTTGGTTCGAACCTAAGAGAGTGTTCCTCTGCATGTTTCGATGCTTGCAGATATACAGGAGGATTCATTATCAGTACCCAGGAAATTACTGTAATAGAAAATAATTATATTTGTTATATTTAGGACAAGAAAAGGGTACAGAAATCCCATAAAACCCGATAATCGTGAAAGTCGCGGGTAACCGATAGTTGCAAGTAGCGAATTGTCGTTCAACAGGCGGTTTAGGGACTCCTCCCTAAACCGCCTGTTGGTCTGAATCTTACCATAGGCCTCCGCCTATGGTAAGATTCAGACCAACCGGCCGGGCTGGCAGCTCAGTTTTAAATTTTACAATGCGGTAAAGAACATTGAAATGTATCAACAGTAATTACAGTTTATATTTGCATGCAACTTTGGGACCCGTCGCTACGTGTCGCGGTATGCGCGAAGATAAATGATAAATGATATTTATTCAGCAAATTGGTTTTTACAAACTCTTTTACACGTCAAAAGACACTATTTTTAGACTAGATGGGGCCGGTGTTTCGTACCTGACTACTCTGAGAAGAAACATCCGAAACAAACTCAGAGGTCACAGTCTCTTTTAAAGTCCAGACAATTTTGTATTGGTAAAGTACTATGAGAACCATGCAGATGTCTGAGGTGGTCTTTTGAAGAAAGAACCACACAGATTTGAGTGGACCTGTCCAGTCAGTGCAAGCATTTGTCAGTTACCGTGTAGCTCAACTTATAACACAAGGAGCTCAACGAAACGACGAACAATACCAAAGAAAGGACATTTGGGTAGGCCGCATAAATAACTCAAACTGTCAGACAATACAAAAAACGCAAAAAAAGAAAATCAATAATAATAAAAAAAAAAAAAAAAAAAAATAGAATAAAATGTAACCCACATTTGTTCTCATATTCACAAGCTAGTAAAATCACAAAAATAAAAGACAACATTAAAATTACAAAGTAATTCATGTCAACAAAATACAAAATAAAATAAAATAAAAAATAAAAAAAACAAATGACATAGAAAATGTCAAAAGATGTAAAAATATAAATAAATTACAAAGTAATCATGTCAAACAAAAAAAAAATACAAAAAGATCATGTCAAAAAAAAAAAAAAAGGATAAGTAAAAATAAAATGTCAAGGTGTATATATGTATATAAAAAAAAACAAAACATGTCACTTTGCCAAGCAAATATGAACTGTAATTACTGTTGATACATTTCAATGTTCTTTACCGCATTGTAAAATGCCCGCCGGCCCGGCCGGTTGGTCTGAATCGTACCTATGTTTAGCAGTGGACGTATTCTGGCTGATGATGATGAAGATGATGATGGTGTGACGGATAGCCATCAGATGACTCGTCCCGCTTTGAGTGGTGCGAAAGAGTAAATGAAAGAGAATAGCTTTAAAGTTTAGTGTATAAAATCTACTTATTCATAGGGAGCTTGTACACGGTGCATGTAACCCGCGCAAGTGCCTCAACATGCTTAAGCTACATGCACCGGGTACAAGCACCCATTAAAAAACGTGCGCAAATAGCCCGCGTCTTAACTTGCTCCAGTCATTTGAAACATGTACAAGTTCAAGCGAGTAACTTGATCTAGTAGCACCGGCACCTTGCTTGCTCCAGTTACATGCACCGTGTACAACCACCCTTATTCATTTATTTGCATTCCACGAGGTACAAAGAAAGACCCTGTCAGGGGACAGCAAAATAGTGAGATAGTTCAATATCTGTTACCTACAGCTAAGTAATACTTACATGATATCAGATTCATATTTTCACAAAACTTTCCTTCCCTTTGCACTCTTTGAAGAACTAAGAAAAATAAAATAAGATAAATGAAAACTTAGTTATTTTTCAATTAAAATTGTAGATAATTATGTTTCTTATAATTGGTTTTAGGGGTTTTTACGCCGTAAATAAAACCTTCGTAATTATTAAACGAACGTTGTTTTTTGGGCGAAAAAATTGCTCATTTTTAGATGAGTTCATTTATTTTAGAATGAACTTTTATTTTTTTATATTTAAATAATTGTATGGCCTGCAGATGCCTAGTTATTCCGGGTCTGGGTGTTTGTATACGTGAGTTTCTTAGTTTCTCAACGAACCCACGACACAGCTTTGAAAAGATTACCATAGAACAATAAGGTATTTAGCAGCTCCCTTAGATCAATGTCAAGCGCCAAAAAAACCATAAAGTATATTGTGTATTTATAAAAAAAAAAAACCGTACTACCAACAACTGTAGCCTCATGTTTGCTTTTAATAAAAATCTCCGAACCAATCAATTCTGCTGCGAATCAATCGCAAACAGGCGGCTGATCAATCAATCTCAAAACTGTATTGTGGTGCTATCAAGGAATCGCGTTTTCGAACGTAATTTTGTAAGTTCTGGCGGATATCGGGATCGCACTTTACGCGCCATTATGGCCCATTCACGATCTTGCTGTGTGCGAGCGGGCTTAGCGCAGGGTGGCGAACGGTAAGATCAAATGTATATATTACATATAGTGTAGAAAAGTTTAAAGCATGCCATGAGATGCTGCTCATACCGAAAACAGAGATTTGTCACCTCTGGTGGTGACAAATGGGAAAACATCCCTAATGAGAAAAATATAACAGGAAAATTATTCCCATTTGTTGCTAGTGAGGCAACAAAAGGTATTAGGTTAGCATAAGTTCAAGGTGGTATATATTTAAATACAAACCTCCTTCACCTGACCAGTTTGGATCTTTTTATAAATCTTTCTCTTTCGTAACTATTACAGACTACTTAGCACTCATGCCAGCCTAGTACATTTTGGCCAGAAGGGAAAAATCCGCATCCATAAGATATACGTGAAAACTTTCTTAGGATTAGGAACCTTTAGCTTTTTTTTTGGTGTTGACAATTTTGACGTTTTTTTTTTTTTGGTCATGTGCGAGTTGTCCCCAAAAATGAGAAAAATGTAACTAGATTTTTTAATGCCTTTCGACTCTGTTTCATGTAAGGATCATTTTATTGTACCGAAAGAAAAAAATCGCAACGGCGGAAGTTGTTCTTTATCAAAATGTTTTTTCTAACAAATTGTAAAAAAATGATATTTTTTCTATGATGTCATTTGATTAAGTGTCATGTAAGGATCGTTTCATTGTATGGGAAGCAAAATATGAGGGCAACAGAAGTGGGTCAAATGTTAAGAAATACTTGACTATTACTATGCTAACATGACTTTATGCTGTTAGGGCCTATGCACACCACGTTTATTAAACGCGCCGTCGACGCGCGTTTGTAGCGATACAGACGCGATGCAAACGCGCGTTTGACAAATTGTACCGCGACAACAAACTAGTTCTGTTCTACAACGCGCCGTCGACGCGCGTTTCCAATGCATAGGCCCTTAGATGAAAGATTACTCTAATTTTGACCAACTTCTACTGTCCAGATATTTTTGTGCCCATACAATTAAGTAATAGATTCTTTAGTTTAACCGTAACATAAATACTAAAAACCCACTCAAGAATAAGTTCTTTCATGATTTAAATTTTAATTACCTACTTGCGTATTTCACAAGATGACTAATTGATTATTATAATTTATTATTCCGTGTTAATTAAATTACAACTCACCAATCATTAATTAATATCTTTCAAGACCTTGCTATTTTTTTATTTGGGTATAATAATACCTAATAATAAATAATAATATTCCACAACTATCACACAACACCATCTAGTCCCAAGCTAAGCAGAGCTTGTGTTATGGGTACTAGACAACTGATAAACATACTGATATATTTATAAATACATACATATTATAGATAAATCACATCCAGATAAAGAACAAATGATCGTGCTCATCACACAAACATTTGTCCTGGGCGGGAATCGAACCCACGACTTCCGGCATAGCAGTCAGGGTCACTCACCACTAGACCAACAGGCCAGTCAATTATGAATTAAGTCAGGTATGAATTAATATTGCCTTCAGTACTTAAAATTTGGCGTCACATCACATCCCTATCTATTTTACATGAAAAATTATAATAGGTAAATGGAAATAAATAAAAAAACAAAATCAATACAATCAAAATGTATTTTGCACTACAATTTTCACTTAGGCCATATTATTTCTTTACAGGATGCTAAGCCAGAGCACTTTTTCTCTATCTCACCTTTATTTCTGATAAACTTTGAATAACTGGCGGTAATATCTGCATTAGAAATAGATCGTTCATTTTGGTATCGTGTGCGCTGTGCTGTGCTCTGCCGAGTTGGTAATTTTCTCAACAATACGCTGTTATTCCCGAGTTTGGGTGCTGTTCTTGTATGCGTCCTTTTTCCACAACTACAGAGATTATCTTTATTATCGTAAAAAGAACGGTACAATCTTGTCAATCCTGATGGCGACTTACTTCCGTAAGCCTTAAATTTCAAAGGCTCCCCGTGCACGAGATGTTTCATTGTACCCTCCTTGATTTTTCTATTCTTATAGTTGCATAGATTCTGATAGTACCTAGTATTGATTTGATTCGAAGAAGTGAAAGCATGGTCTCCATGGAGAGATGGCTTCGACAATGCTGGTTGATGGAGTAAGAGGAGCCAGCAAAAAACTGTAACAAACAATTGAGTTTAAGTTTAGTTTTCTACTCCTATACAGCACGGCCTCTTAGCCCCACGCAAGGCGCCGTAAGACTCCGATACCGGGGGTTATCGGAGTCTGCCGGGGTCGCGGGACTTATTCCATTACCGTTTCCCCGGAACATAAAGGGCTATTGAAGGGCACCGTGGATTTTAGTCAGTAAAGTCTGACAGTTCCCGCCCTGCCCTGGGTGGGAGGACTCATTTGATAATTTTGCTATTTTCTTTATTTTTTATATTTCTTATTATTTTACTTTTTAATCATATTTAGTTTAGATTTTCAAGGTACATTGCTTTTACATTATTTATTTCAAATGATGTAAAAAAATATTGTAAAACATTTTAAAAAAGAGTTAGTATGGAGTTTCTTGCCCATTCTTCTTCATACAACCTACCTTTACGAATGGGTGTAGAATCATTCCCATCCCATTTCCTTAATTTTAATTCGACGTTTAAAAGTGCCTCTTTGATGGCCTAATTGAAATAAATGATTTGACTTTGACTTTGTTTTAACCACGCAAAAAAAGTTCCCGATACCTTACGACTTTGGTATCCACACGACTACATCTACCAAAGCTCACTGCACCCGCGTGGTGAATTATGGCCCACTCCCTCTCTCAGAGAGGAGGCCTTATCCCAGCAATGGGAACATTATAGGCCGTTAATGCTGATGATATAATATATAGAAGAAACTTACGGGAAATAGAAACTGCCCACACCATATCGACAAAAATATATTATGAAGACTAAAGACTAACAACGGCAGGAAGAACTCACGCAATTAAATATTTAATCAGGTGTTAATTATTACAAGTCTTTTACTAATATTTTGATAAGAATACTAATCGTAATTAATTGCTATTAAGACTTCATTGAGAGCAGTGGTGGCTCAGTGGTATCGGTCCCGACTTACGAGTTGTAGGTCGTGGGTTCGAACCCCGCCAGGCGCATTACTTTGTGTAATTGATTTCATCACCACTGCTCTCAAAACGGTGAAGGAAAACATCGTGAGGAAACCGGCATGTCCTAGAACCAAAAAATCGAATACATGTGACATCTACCAACCCGCACTGGGCCCACGTGGTGGATTATGGCCCACTCCCTCTCACAGAGAGGAGGCCCAGCAGTGGGAACATTATAGGCTGATGATGATGATGATTATGAAGACTTAATTAGTAAAACTAGATACGTTTTAAATACAGCACACTTTTAGCATTGCTGTTGGCTCCACCGCACCTCATTTATTTTTCAGAGTTATTTCTGATCCGAGCTGCTCTATGCCTATTTAGATAAGTGGGAATTTGTTAACAAAAACTCTTTGTATTCTATTCTATAATAGATTAATATTTTATTCTTTAGCACATAAAGTCGAAAATTTATCAAAAACTACAAAACGAACAAATACCAACGCTCTGTATTCTTTAATGGTTTTTGAACTTTACACACTAGAACAGCTATTACTCAAAGTGTGCTCCGCGGGCCCTGGGGCTCCGCGAGAATTCAGCCAGTAAAACAAAATATGATGACCTAACATGACGTCATAAAATGACGGAATAGTTCCACCGTGGAAAAGACACAGAGTTATTCGAGTCATCTAGCGCCATCACGTTCCCACAGCTGAATTACTCACAGTTTAAGACGTCGTGGTAGGCCACCTGGTCGTGTGCTTGTGATTATCATCATCAGCCTATAATGTTGGGAACATTGCTGCTGGGACACAGGCCTCCTCTCTATGAGAGGGAGTGGGCCATAATCCACCACGCGGGCCTAGTGCGGATTGGTAGATGTCACATATCTTCGAATTTTTGGTTCTAGTACATGCCGGTTTCCTCACGATGTTTTCCTTCACCGTTTTGAGAGCAGTGGTGATGAAATAAATTACACAAAGTAATGCATCTGGCGGGGTTCGAACCTACGACCTACAACTCGTAAGTCGGGACCGATACCACTGGCTTGTGGTTATGATACATCTCAATAGAGCTTTAGATAGGTACATTATTCTAAGGAGAAAGGTATACAGAGAGTTTCTTTTAAATTGGCCAAAAGGGGGAAATCTGCATCCATTGGACATGCGGGAAAACTTTCTTAGGAACCTTTAGTTCTTCTTTGATACTGACAATTTTGGCGTTTTTATTTTTTTGGTTAAGTGTGAGCTATGTCCACAGAAATGAGTGAAATTAACCAAAATTTTTTGAATGCCGTTCGACTCTGCTTCATCTATGGATCATTTCATTGTATCGGAAGAAAAAAATCGGGACGGTTTCAGTTCAGCTGTTACGTGCATACATTTCGGTGGTATATTTGTTTTAGGTAGATTTAACGTTTAATTTCTACCAACTGTTATCCGCCATTTTTTAATTTTAATCAATTGCTTAATCCGTTTAATGCGTGACTAATACAATAATAATTAAGATTATATTAGCCCAAACAATTTAAAGAGACATAGAAATTAAATTGAATAATAAATTAAAAATAATTATGCTTTTTTTTAAATTCATCCTGCTTTTTATTTTTATTATTCTTTTTCCATTCAAACTAGAAGTTCGTCCGTGTAGAAAGATGTGAAAACGAAAATTTTGTGCAATTATGAGTCTTATAACATGTAAAGACATACTTTTATATTTTTAAAACCAAACATATAGTTACTTCCTTCAACCAATAAGTTTCCAGGACTTTCAATAGATTAAAGAATAGTGCAGTTGTTATTTTCCACGCTTGTCCTGGGCTACGGACATAGCGAGGCTAAATCCGGCCAGCGTAAGCGCAGGCTTGCGGGTGACGAGGAATGGGTAGCTCGCCGTCCGATCAGTGACCAGGCCCAGGCCAACGGCGAATTAAGTTATATAGATCTAATGTCAGTCAACTATCGATGCTCCCTATAGGTCTAAGCACTTGCGGGTCCGTCTTAAAAGGAACGTGGACCTGGAACATAAAGGGCAACTGAAAGAACAGGGCGGACTTTCAGTCAGTAACAGGGACTTAGTTAAGTACTCATTTTTCAAAACTGATTTATATTTTGAAGTTATCCTGACCCTTGTTTTGTTTTTCTTACAGTAATTTGCTGGGTACTGATACTGAATCCTCCTATAAATCTGCAAGCAACAAATCATGCGGAAAAATCTGGTTCTCTTAGGTTTGAACCAAATTACGGGTACGGGATAACTCCAAGAACGAAACACGCGCCAAACACTTACCATCAATGGTCATATCAAATTGTAAAGCCGAAATGGAAGCGAATGAAGTACTTAACTGATCCGGAACAGAATAAGGAAAGAAAGGAAGTACCGACACACCCAGTTGAACGTGTTCATTCGTTCATGAGGCAAGTTCGCGGAACTACACCTAAAATCAAAAAGGTACCTCCGCTTACAATCATATGGAACTGGCCACGTAACTGGGCGCCAAATTATATGAAAAAGAAAATTTTGAACGTGAAAAAACCGGAGACGTATTTAGAAGATTTTGTTGAATTTGGTACTACTGAAGCTCCAGAAAGCGATGATTATGATTATGGTACTACTGATCCATCAATAATCTATTCTGAAGAAAGTGACAGTAAAAGAAGAAAAAAAACGACCACGAAACGAAAGACTACTAAACGAACGACTACTACAGCGACTACTACGAGAACGACTACTACAAGAAGTACTACTACAGCGACCACTAAGCCCACCACAAAACCCACTAAGCCTAAAACCACTAAGCCAAAACCTACTAAGCCAAAACCCACTAAGCCAAAACCACCTAAATGGCGGGGTAGATGGTGGAGAATTTTCTGCTTAATATTTGGATGTTGAAAATAATTTGTATCGACCGTGAATGTTGTTTTATTGATTAAATCAGTACCCTTTTTTTTTTTTTTTTTTTACGTGGTAAAATCATCAAATGAGACCTCCCACCCCGGGCAGGGCGAGAGGTACTGTCAGACTTGTACTGACTAAAATCCACGGTGTCCTTCAATAGCCCTTTATGTTCCGGGGTCACGGTGATGGTATAAGACCCGCGATCCCGGCAGGCTTTAGCCCTCTGAGAGGGGGCCTCGTCATTATGCTGACGCTCTTTGAGGCGCGCGTGGAACACGACGCGCCGTCGACCCGGGCATGGTCCATGGTCGGGCTGCGAGTTGCCCTTTACTCGCCGCCCGCATGCCCGCGCCTACGGTGGCCGGAGATCGTCTTGCGACGTCCAACGCCGTGGGCGTCCACCACCGCGGGTGGGGCGGAGGGAGGACCTTGTCCTCTCTCTCACGCGGCCCGCCTCCTCCTTCGCGAGCATGACTGCTTCGCAGAAGGAGGCGACCGCATCCCACTCCGTCTCGCCCCGCAGCATGGCCGCGACCAGTGCTGGGCGCGAGAGGTCTCGGCCTATCGCCGCCGTGAGGACACGTCGGTGCTCCGCCCAAGCGGGGCAATCCTGCACCGTATGCTCGACTGTGTCCTCCGGGCGATCTACGCAGTGGTGACACCCAGGCGTTTCTTCCTTTCTCATAAGACACAGGTACCTCCCGAAACATCCGTGTCCGGTGAGGACCTGCGTCAAGCGGAAGCTTAGGACGCCGTGACGTCTCTCCAGCCACTCCTCAAAGAGGGGTCTTATCGCCGCTATTGCGGCGTGCCCGGCCGTCGGTCGCGACAGTCGTGCCCTCCATACTGCCCTGAGATCGCGCCGGAGCTCTTCCCGCCGCGCCTCAAATCAGTACCCTTAGCACGAGTTTTCAGTATTAGAGACGTAAAGTAAACTGTAACTTTGACAATTTCAAATTCGCAAATTTCAAGGAAAAAATTAGTTCCTTCTTCGCACACCAGAGGCGCTGTTCCATTTTTTCATACGCTGTAAAGTAAAAGAGTGAAAACTCGTGCTAAGGGTACTGGTGAAGGTCGCGGGTCTTATACCATCACCGTGACCCCGGAACATAAAGGGCTATTGAAGGACACCGTGGATTTTAGTCAGTACAAGTCTGACAGTACCTCTCGCCCTGCCCGGGGTGGGAGGTCTCATTTGATGATTTTACCACGTAAAAAAAAAAAAAAAAAAAAAAAAAAAAAGGGTACTGGTGAAAAGTCGTTTTTGTGCAGACGCCATCAACACATCAACCTACCTCAATCTGTCTCTAGAGTTTCAACCTTTATCACAATAATGGAAGGTTAATGTTCGATTGGTAAAAATTGACAGATTGGGATAGGTTGACCTGCGTCTGTACATCGTTATTTACGTTTAATACCCTAGCTATTTCTTTTAGAAATATTTTTCTTAAAGAAATAGCTAGGACATTAAACGACAACCGACAGAACCCATTTCTAGCATTTTTAGATTTTCGCTAAGCCCGCTTATGGTTTGGTTCTTAATTTTGTCATTTTTTTTCTCTTAAAGACAACAAAGTAACTTCACTGCGCGTTAATACAAACAGTGGCGTAGCTAAGCTGAGGCGAAACGGACCCCAGCCCTCGGCCTCGCACCTGAATAGGTCTCGCGCTCAAAGAAAAAATCTAGACAACAGCGCAAGGTGTTTTTTTTTACCTGGTAAAATCATCAAATGAGTCCTCCCAACCCGTGCAGGGCGGGAGGGACTGTTAGACTTGTACTGACTAAAATCCACGGTGTCCTTCAATAGCCCTTTATGTTCCGGGGTCACGGTGATGGTATAAGACCCGCGACCCAAGATAACTTGGTTACGTTTTATATTTTGTTACCAGGAAGTGAAAGAGTCTCGCAAGTCGCAAAGCTGATGTCGCTGACAATCACATTTAGCATAATGACTTGAGGCAACCAAATTAAATTCGTTTGTGGTGCGCGTTCCGACCTAACATTACGTGATTATAGCGTACTGGATGACGAAAACAGCGTTCTGGTCTTATCCAGAGTTTCTCAAATAAGGTCCTGAAAATGCGACGAAATGGTTCCCGTAAAGGATGTTACGGCAGTGTTTGCTTTGCGCTCGACTTTGGCGGAGGCACTGCCGTGCACCCGGATTAAAATGGCGGATAATAGTTAGTAGAAATTAAACGAACGAGAACAAATGCATGTCTTTTACCTTCTTCAACTCCAATAAATCAAACGTCAAAAAAAATGATCTGACTAGATCACTAGAAGAATGAACCAAATTTGAATTTCGCGGGCTAAACTCCTTGTTGGTGAATGACATTGTTGTAAACTGGAGAATTAAATATCGTATGAAATTCTTGTTCAAAAAGTCATGAATTATTAATAAGTACCTTCTGAAATAAAAGATAATTCCCAATAATTTCAATTCATTCTAGATAGCGGTACTATTATTATATAAATCATTACGGCCTTAGTGGAACGCAGCACACAGCACACGCACCATTCAGACAAAATATTGGATTTAGATTCCCACCCTGGAAAATAGAAGTAGATAATACACCTAAAATTACAATGAAAAGCGAGCTCGGCTTCTCCAATTTGTTTTTATTAACATGATTTTTGTTTTGTCAAATTCATGGTGTCATTCACTCTCACTCACACCAAGCTCACACCGTCGTCATTTGACGATTTTGGAAAATGTCTATGGTAAATTTCATTTTTATTAAATTAAATCAGTAACATTAAAGATCAGTAGAAATAAGGGGTACATTTTTGGCAACAAGTCGCAGCATTTTTTCGTTTTAATTAATTTTCACATTCGTTTAATACGAAAACCATAGACAATTTGGAAGAAAAAAAAATCACTTTATATGTATCTCTTCGTTAGATACTTTGTACAATAAATTAAATAATAAACTTAATAAATAATGGCATTACAATGTTTAAATCTATAAAGAAAACTTGTTCACTCACTATCAGAACGTTAATCAAAGTTATTTTGACCGGAACGCAAAGTTAAAAGCTGTCAGCCAGTGTCAATGCTGCCACCATGACAGGTCAAAATCATTATCTCTCTTGTGACGCCACATCCGTTGCGCAGTTGCCTCCATTTTGTACGCTCGTCTCTTGTCTATAATTTGGAATCGTAGATCGTCTTTATGGGCATGGTCCGTAGATAATTTCTACTCTTTGGATACCTTATTGTATTGTGGTCTCTGATTACTAAACTGTCAAAACAATGCATTTCTTTATTGTTTATAATATTTTTTCCAGGTGTAACTGGTTGGATAATAATGCTCTTCTATTGAAATGGATACGTGGTCCGATCTCTGCCGCTGTTGTTTGTCTGCCAATTCCGAAGTGTCACTCCTAGATTCGGAACAGAATGTAACAGAGAAGTTTCTTGAAGTCACTACAATCAAGGTGCGTACATTTTCATTCTAATACATTTTTTTCGACTTCGTGATGTTACGCAGAAAATAATGCTATATTGTACTATAAAGAAGTGAGTTTTCATAAAATTATTGACATGGAACATAACCTCTCTTACATTTGAAGTCGCCGCGAAAATGTGTGGGCAACAAGCGATTCTCGACGTATTTGTATTGCATAACATACTTAGTAGGTCGATTTTGCTTTGTAGATTCTGACAGTTTTTTTTTTTCTGAAGAGCGTTGTGGTAGCTCTAATAAAGGCGGCAAAATCGTCACTTCGTAAGTGCCTACCCAAACAGCTTGGGCTTTGATCACAGAGTACATTATACTAGGCTTTGATCCAACCTGATGTTCCATGCTTGCATTATTTTTTTAACCGACTTGAGTAAGTCCTATTATCACCTAGACAGAATCTGATGTCAGGATCCCAGGGAAATTGAGTGTAACCCTCAAATATTGTTGTATGTTCCTCAATGTTTTATAGTTATGTCATATTTAATAATGTTGAAAAACTTGCTTGTTCACAAATGTTACCTTTTAAAATTCCATAGTTATCAAACTAATACAGTCCTCGGTTGAGTGAAGACCACTTTAATCTTTCCAAGAGCTCCTCGTAGCCAGTCGTTAATATTTAATGTAATAAACAGAATACACCGGATCAACTCCAGACGATTGAAATGGCGATGGGTCACCGGCACAACTTAACCCTCATTTGGCCATTTCAACTTAACACTCACTTCTGTGGACAGCTCACACTTGACCAAAAAAATAAAAATGCCAAAATTATCAGTATCAAAAAAAGCTAAAGGTTCCTAAGAAAGTTTTCCCGTATCTGTTATGGATGCAGATTTCACCCTTTTGGCCAATTTAAAAGAAACACCATGTATAACGGGAAGTTTCAGTGAGTGAGTTTTCCATAAAATTGAGTGAAATAAGCAAAAATTATTTTCATTCTATTCAGCTCTATTTTGGTTGAAGAGTATTATTACATAGTCACTTCAATTTACTTATCAGTTAGATTGCTATAAGCTAACTAATTATCCACATTAATTAATATTTCATTATTGATAGTTTCCCTTCCTCTTGTTAAATGATAGTCACTACCATTCAACTAAAACAAACTATTTACTTGGTCATAAAACTGTTCTTTCATGTTTATAACCGTCAGTAGTAATCAATGCTCTGTTTTACTTTACCTTAATGAGACTTGTGGAAGCTCTGCCTTATGACATTGTTGCAACAATCAATAATACAACCATCAGCCGACTAACCACTGCATATTTAATGAAAATTCTGTGAATACAAGAAACTGATCAATACTACACATTGAACTGACAAGAATATAGGTTTAAAAAAATCCAACTGAGTGATGATTTGAGCATAATGCATTTTTCGCAAGAGAAATTTCATATAGGTTTTGGAATAAGAGAAGAATGTAATTGCCTTTTTTGGTGCAAACTCATCCCAGTTTTGTTTTAAAGCATTTTTCTATTGAATTCCAGGTTCAGGAAGACGATGGTCTACCGCAGAAGCTGTGCTCAGATTGTTATGCTACCATGAACTCTGCATACCAGTTCCGTAAACAGTGCATCAAAATGGACAATGAACTACGTTTACAGCTCAACGCTGTACTAGATATGGCTAAAAGTGATAATCTTTTAAAATATGAGGCTATGGAAGAAGACGATGATATTGGAAATGATCCCATGAAGCAACTTGAGGCTATCATTAAGCAGGAGCCCACTGACAGTGATGATGATTACTATTATGTCTTGGTCATTGATGATCCCAAAGATAAGGATAAAGAAGAACAAACTGAAGTAACAAATATAAAACAGGAACATTATGATGAAGATATTGCAACAACTGATGACACTAAAACTATGTACACACAACAAAGCTCACAGAGCCAGTTTGAAGACTCAATTGAATCCTTTCTCATGTCCAACACCAAAGTATCGGCCAATGTACCAGCAACTATTCTAGAAAATGAAGAAGAGAGCCAGGAAACTGATGATCTTGATGGAGCCATGAACATAGATGAAACCCAGGACAGCATGGGCCAAGAGCAAAATTATGAAGAAATGGAAGACATACAAAACAATGGAAACATTACTTCCATCAGAGAGCTCCCTAATTCGAAAAACTTGATCAAAATACTGACCACAGGAGACACCGATGGCACTATTCTGTTGAAAGGTAATGACAGGATCCAGTACTTAACTGATTCACAACTAGTCACAAATGAAGATGAAGACGGAGATGCACTGTCCCAAGAAGTGATATTCTGTGAAGGCGATGACACTTCTCAGTTCCAAATCCTGAAATATGATGGCTCTGAATTGGTTATAGAATATGCTGATGATAGCCAAATAGCTACAGTACTGCAACAAGAAGATGGAACATTTTTATGTGACTGTGGAGAGCAGTTTGAAGACTTAGCAGATTATGAGAAGCATCAGTTCAAGCATAATCCTGCTGGAGAACATTTGTGTAACTTATGTGGTAAAGGCTTTGAGTCTGCAGAAATTCTGACTGGACACATGTTACTGCACAGTAGTTCTGGGCTCCTAATTACTTGTCCATTCTGCAATCAGCTTATCAGACGAAACGCTCTGACACAACACATCAAATATGGTCACAACAACATCAAACCTCGCTGTAATATTTGTTTCAAGACATTTGCCAATCCAAACAACTTGAAACGTCACATGATGATTCACAGCGGTATCAGGGAGTTTGAATGTGACATCTGTTTCAAGAGATTCCACCAGAAGATCACAATGCAAACTCACAGGTTAACGCATATGAATCCATTTTCATGCAACCAATGTGACCAGTCATTTGAGAATAAGACTGCATTGGCCAATCACAAAGAGTCTGACGACTGTTCTAAGTCCAAAGTGATAAAGGTCAAAGAAGAACTGATGAAGACTGTAAAACAAGAAATTACCACAAATCTTGGTAAATTGCTTGGCTATGCATGTTCACTGTGCAAGAAGATGTTTTCAATGGAGTCTGCTTTAGAGCAACATATTGAGAGCACACACATAGTTGACCCCACAGAGTTGTTATGTTCAGAGTGTGGTGAAGTGCTGCCATCTAAGAAGGACATGCAAACTCACATTCTGACTCATAAAAATTTGAAAGTGAAGAATGCAAAGAGGTTTGAATGTAGTATTTGTGGTAAAGGGTGTTCGAGCCAGGCGATGTTACTGATGCATGAGCGAGTGCATACTAATGAGAGGCCGTTCCCATGTCAGCTATGTTCTCTACGGTTTAAAACAAAAACTCATTTACGGACTCATCAGTTGACTCATACTCGGGAAAAGAAGTTTGGTTGCTCAGTCTGCATGAAGTTCTTCGCACTCAAAGGTAACTTAGTAGTTCATCTAAGGACACACACAGGGGAGCGTCCATATGTCTGCTCTATTTGTGGGGAAGCTTTCATAGACTCTAAATATTTGAAAAAGCATAAACTAAAGAAGCATTCTATAGATAATGTGCCCTGGAATCAGTACTAAGTACTGTAAGTCCTTGTATAAAATATAGGGATATTATATTTTAAATTAAATTTAGTCCAGATTGTCATAGTTCCGTATTGTAACTAAGTTTGTACTTTGAATAGCTTTTTGTAGGGAAGAAACTCGGAATTTGTGAAAGTAAGCTTAATAAGAATTTATGAATTTCAGACTTTCTCCCGTACTTAAAGCCCAACTTCTTGGTACATTGTCCACCTATATTAACTTACTATAAGGTATATTACAAAAGAGAACTATTTATCAAAACTCACTCCTTTCAGAATAATAATTACATACCAAATAACTCTTTACAATAAATCACTTCAGCAATGATAATTTGGACTCAATTTTTTATCATGTCATTATTTTTAAACACCTGTGTATATTTTAATTTTAGACTTTATGCCATAATTCTATTGTAATTATCGCTTTAAAAAAAATAAGTTTGGTATAGACAAAAATGGGTTCTCAAATCTCTATTGCGTTCTTGCATCTGCACACAAATGGAGCTAGCTTTCTTAATATTATTTATTTTAGTTTTGTTTTCTACATCTGAAATGATTTTTAGTGATCACCATTTTATTAATTCGAAAGTTAACTAATATGCCATTTTTCAATATGCAATGGATATTTGCTAATATATTATGTATGTAACAGTTTCAATGTATTCCAGACAGTGTGGGATCTCGTGTCCATGGCCTCGAAAAGTTTAGAAAATACATAACAGGAGGACCCCCTCATGTTATGTATTACTGTAGCTTTTAAACATACTACAATCCACTTTGTTCTATACCTACCCTGAAATAAACGTCAAATTACACTGATAGACTCATAACTTTCTTTAAATGACATTGATAACACCTATATGACAAACATGTATAATTTTAATGCAGTCTTATAATTAATATTGATTTTTAATATCAATCACATCTGTGTTAGCATACCGACCAACTCCAGTCTGTCTTTATTTAATTATTTTCAACTTTATCACAAAATAACAAGGTTTGTGATTCGATTGTGTATATTTGATAAATTGGGGTAGACCTTGTTACAAGATTTCTAAATCTGAAAATGTATCTGAATTTTAAATTCCGAAAATATCAACTTGCAATGAATCGGTGTTAACTTATTCCTGAAATGTATGTATGCAAACAAAGTCTGGATTTTAGTAGCTAAAACTCGTTGCCTTTATGATATAGAAGGTGTGTCTATCATTAAAGTGAGTGAATCGGGATATTTCTTTGAGAAGTATGTTCACAAGAAGTAATAATAAGTAGCCTAAAAGGATTTTTTTTTATTGCAAGTCTATTATTAGTTGGTTATACTGTTGAAAAATACTGGCAACGTATTTTTTTTTTTTTGTAACTCTGAGGCCGTTGACGAATGACCTTTGTGAATTTTGAAAGCGTCGTATCTTCGTCAATTTTGACTGGTGTAAGAAAAAAAAATATGGCCAAATATTTTTTGATCTAATTGACTAACTAATATTTTTTTCTGTAATGTTGCCTTAACAACGTTGAAATACTGATCAAAGATTTGTCCCTATTCACCCTGATGTAAGTAATAAACCCATTAAATAAAATTTAAAAAAGGTCTTATGTAAAACATAAGGCGCCATTGTTAAATTGTAAAAAGCACATTTCGATTTTTAATTTGTAATAACTTAATTTATCACATGAACGTTTAAGAGTAATTATTTAATGTGTATATAAAGTGAGGGATAATGAATTTGTTGGAAAAGTGTTGTAACTTTGTAAGGATTTGCGGCTAAACTTTATGCTAAGTCGGTGGTAGGGAGGGTCGCAGGACACACGTATACCGCGGCTCCGGTACATAAAAAGCCACTGAAGAACACCGTGGATTTTAGTCAGTATGAGTCTGACAGGCCCTCCCGCTCGGCGCTGGGTGGGGAGGACTCATTTTTGATGATTTTACCGCGATAAAAAAAATCGGTAGTGGGGACTGTCGAATCGATCGCAGCGCGCTATGTGACTGAGATGTGAAATAATGACGCACAGTCATGTCAAGTTTTTAGGCGGAAACACATGTCATTATTAGAACGCGACACCTATGAAACGCGATGCGTGTTGAGTCGAATCAAATGTACTGTTTTCTATAGACTAGAATCATACTATGAACATCCGACGCGATGCCATGTCTGCACATTTGATTCGGGTTCATCTGGTCGCGTTTTAATAATGTGTTTCCGCCTTGCACCACAATCTTTATAAGTAGGTACGTTTTAGATTCACTATTTTGTTAATTCATCGCTATTTTATCTACAATAAAAAACCTACATTGTGGTATATTGCAATATAATATAACGAATAGATAAACCAGCGAAGTTTATGGTAGTTTATTTTTTGTTTTCAAAATAACCACCATTTGATTCATCTTTATTTATGAAAATGTAAACTATTCAATTTTTTAACTTTAGCCGCTGATCCTTACTATAAAGAATAAACAGCTTTACAGATATATGCTTAGTTTTTTTTTTTGTTTTGTAATTGTACAAAATCATCCAATGAGCCACTTTTTCACTATGTGGAGTTATTCAACCTTGACTCTTTTGTTTGAATCTAAGGAATTTTGAAACGAATAAAAGGAATTTCAATATTTTTGTGTTTTTTTTTGTAATAGCCAGGCCACACTAACGGTATTTCCCGTTGATTCAACTACATCTTTGCAACGAGAAAAATAACTAGGAAAAAGGTCTTGCAAGATAGAAAGGAACAGCAAAAAGCCAACGTCACGCGGTGTTCCCAGGCGGTCACCCATCCAAGTACTGACCGCGCCCGATGTTGCTTAACTTCGGTGATCGGACGAGAACCGGTGTATTCAACGTAGTATGGACGTTGGCGATTGCTCTGTTGAAATCATTATTTGCATTCAAACAATAAAGGTTACATTTGGATTCAAAACATTATTTATTAACACATAACACTCCTGATAAAATACAATTTTAGTGCACGTTGACCTTTCCCAGACATTATTCTTTAATTCCTATATTCTGATTATACATCTATACATATAATAATTCTTAATAAAAACATCTTTTAACAATTTCTTTTTTATTCAAAAATCTATTTTACTAAAACGAATATAATGTACCTACCTAATTTAAAAGTAATTCCCATAATTTCGTTTGTGGCGTGGATTTAGCGGCACCTAGTGAGCAGTAGCAGAACTTTTAATAAAAGTCGGGTTAAATGTTGCTCTTAAACAATCAAAGTAAATGAATTTCATGCAATACAACGTCTTGTTATCCCGTATTATTCAATTAAATTTTTATCTTTGCCAGGTATGTATGAAATTTTCAATCTGTTTTCATATTTTATTTCCTTGGGAACTTGTAGCGACATCTATCAGTCATTAGACTGAACGACATTTTTCAAAAGACCAAGTTGGATTATTTAGTTAGATTTTATGCCCGTTAAGTGGCAATAGGTATATAGTAAATACTTAATATTAAAAAGCTATTTTTTTATGCAATATTATGGAAAAATAGCAAAAGCGCATGTTCCAAAGAAACTTCATATCACGCCTCGAAGCTTATGTATGCCTGGTATTAGCTCCGTTTGTGGGCTACATGTTGACGGGATACGTGATACGGAATGCGCCCGATCGCGATCGCTCAGTTATCGATAGTTGTTTTGTACAAGATGCTCTTTCGTTTCTATGTGACCCTAGTACTTAACGAAAAGATGTCGGGGCAAAATGGAACGAGGGCGAGCTACTTCACTACTTGAATCAATAATCGGTTTCGTTGTTTGTAGCATAGCACAGATTACTAGTTGTAGTTTAATATCTAAATCTTTGTTTGTTTTATGTCCCTGCCTTTCAAAAGGCTTGGAGAGACCTTTTTTTTCAGACTTGACTGACTAAAATCCACGGTGTCCTTCGGTAGCCTTTTGTGGTGTACGTATGTCCCGCGACTGGCTTGGAGGGACCTAAATGTATATTTTAGCGAAAACAGTCATCATCATTTTAGCAACTTATTTAAACAGATAAATTGTCCCACGTACCCATGACCAAAGAAAAAACAAATATTAAAATTATTAATGTCAGGGCAATGGCCAACTACACCACAGTGGCAACAACTTTGTTAATCAGGTAAATCAGGCAACCATGATGTATGGATTTTATATTATTATTGTCGTGCAAAAAATACGTCACTACTTCGCCAAGTCACCCCGTTACATTTGATTCTTCTACTAGGCTCACAGACCGTAAAGGATGTTGATAGGATATTCTTATTATGGTCATAAGAAAAAGGCTTTATTTCTTTTTATTTTAAAGGCCTAGAAGAGAACTTAGTTATGCAGCGGATCATTCTCATGTCGTAGAAACGCAACTCGTCAGATTTTTAAAGACGCAGCTCGACAAACAATAAAATTAATAAATAGGATTTTGTCGATGAACGTCTTAAACAACATGCACGTTTTAAAAATAATAATAATATCGAGTTGCGTTTCTGACAAGTTGCGAGTCCATCCTGAGAGGTGACGAGTTGCGTTTCTAGTAATATTATTTATTCTTTGGTTTCTGTCGACACGAGAATGATCCTGCGCAGCGTGTCGCGGGTTCGATCCCGCACGGAGCAAGTATTTGCTTGATCGGCAAGTAGAAGTATTTATTTGTTCCAGATCTGGCTGTTTACCACTGCGCGGATCGCCCTGAGGACACGGTGGAGCACACGGTGCAGGACTGCCCCGCTTGGGCGGGGCCCCGCCGTGTCCTCACAGCGACGATAGGCAGGGACCTCTCGCGCCCGGCATTGGTTGCGGCCATGCTGCGGAACGAGACGGAGTGGGAAGCGGTCGCCTCCTTCTGCGAAGCAGTCATGCTCGTAAAGGAGGAGGCGGGCCGCGAGAGGGAGAGGATAGCGTCCTCCCTCCATCCCAGCCGCAGTGGTGAACGCCCACGGCGTCGGACGTCGCGAGGCGACCTCCGGCCACCGTAGGCGCGGGCATGCGGGCAGTGAGTAAAGGGCAACTCGCTGCCCGACCATGGACCATGCCCGGGTCGACGGCGCGTTGTGTTCCACGCGCGCCTCAAGGAGCGTCAGCAAATGACGGGGCCCCCTCACAGAGGGCCAAAGCCTGCCGGGGTCGCGGGATTTATTTCCTTACCGTGACCTCGGAACATAAAGGGCTATTGAAGAACACCGTGGATTTTAGTCAGTAGAAGTCTGACAGTACCTCCCGCCCTGCCCGGGGTTGGAGGTCTCATTTGATGATTTTACCACGTTAAAAAAAAAAAAAAAAAAAATAAAAAAAAAAAAAAGATCTGGCTGTTTGTGTTTGAAAGCCCACCCATGATACAAGAAGAAAGTCCTGTGGGCCGAAATTTTTGTGAATAAATAATTTAAATTCACAATTACAAACATTTAATTGTAAAACAATGAAAATAGAAATGAACCTGTGATATCAATTATCATACACTGATTTCTTTGGTAAGCGAAAATCGCGCAATATTTGCGCAATTTTTGCTGTTTATAAGCTAGAGACGGATTTGCCCCGTCACATTTTGTTGAAGAAACAGCAAGTACTAGGCTAACATGATTGGTTTACAGGTTTACGAGAGATACGCGCCACGATTGAATTATCATGCAATTGTCACAGCTCCGTCCCAATTCACCCCGTCACATTCTTCCATGGGCTTCACATATACTAGGCTCGCAGACCAGTAAAGGATGTTGATAGAACATTCTTAAACAGGTCACAAGAAAAAAAAGTTTTAATTTATTTTAATTGAATCTGGAATTACTAATTAGAAAATATAAAAATCGGCGTACATTAAAATCATTTCCACTAAAAGTTTTTTTTTAACGGAAATTCGTCGGGAAATCTATGTTTGGGTTGAGTGAGCTACCGATTGCTTTGCAGTGTGTCGCGGGTTCGATCCCTGCACGGAGCAAGTATTTGCATGATACAAGAAGCAAACATTACGATTTTGTTCTTAACTTTTTTAACTGTTTTTTCAAACAGAGAAGTATCATGAAGGAGTAGGTATGTAAACCTATTATTGAACTAAAATATGATCCTGTGGCATCATGACTGTAATCGATTTTTAATGCTGTCATCTCAGATCAAAGAATCATCTTTGATCTGAGGCTGTCATTTCTTTGGTAAGCGATGATCGCGCGATAATTGCGCAATATTTGCTATTAGCTAGAGACGGATTTGCCCCATCACATTTTGTTGAAGAAACGGCAAGTACTAGGCTAACATGAATGGTTTACAGGTTTATGAGAGATTGAATTGTCGTGGAATGGAAATTGTCATGCAACAAAATAATGTCCACAGATCCGTCCCAATTCACCCCGTCACATTCTTCCATGGACTTCACATATACTAGGCTCGCAGACCAGTAAAGGATGTTAATAGAACATTCATTCTTTTATTGTTCACAAGAAGAAATAGGTTTTTTTACATAATTTTAAGAGACCCTGGGATTACCGGGTTACTAATAGAAAATATAAAAATCGGTGTAAATTGAAAAACTTATTGTCGTATTTTCTATTAAGTATATATTTTTGATCGGAAAATCGACGAGAAATCTAGTGGCTATTTATGTGTTTGGGCTGAGCGACCGATTGCTACGCAGCGTGTCGCGTCGCGGGTTCTATCCCTGCACAGAACAAGTATGATCTCTGAAAGTAGTTGTCCCAGGTTTGGGTGTTTATGTACGTCGTTCGTGAGTTTCTTTCTGTGTTTGTAAACGCACCCACCACGGCCAAAACACAGAGTGACAAATAGCAATGTTTGAAAAAAAAACAACTTTAATCGATTTCGCCAGAAACAAAGAATAAATAACCAGAAATAATTTAAATCACTAAAATGTTTGAATTTAGTGAGACCTCAGTGTCCTCACATAAAACTGGTTTTTCAAATAGAAAAGTATTAGTCGTAAACCTATTTTTGAATTGAAAAATGATCCTGTGGTGTGTGAAAAATCATCATTCATGTAATACATTTTTAACGCTGTCATTTTTTGGTAAACGATGATCGCACGATAATTGCGCAATTATTGCTATTAGCTACAGTAGACGGATTTGCCCCGTCACATTTCGTTGAAGAAACGGAAAGTACTAGGCTAACATGAATGGTTTGAAGGTTTACGAGAGACGATCATGTAAAGTACGCGCCACGATTGAATTCCAATTGACGTGGCGCTAGTGTCTATGTTATTACATCAAATTACATTGAAAAAAAAACAAACAAACAAGAAAAGTGAGTGTATAAAACGTGGGAAAAATTTAGCACCACGAATTTTCCGCAGGGCTTCAACGGTGGTGCGGACTCTAGAGTCGGGCGCAAAAAAATCACACAATCGTAATTAGTGTCACAGTCAACAATCAAATTAACCAAAGTTATATATCACGTTGATGCACAAATTACATATTTATTTTATATAGATTGGCGGAATAAAGTAATAAAACACCGGGATATAATATATTAGCACTTCTATTCTTACTTAGCGACATCTATTGAAAACTAACATAAGTATGTTGAGCTACGTTTGCCACGCCAGAATTTTATCAGAATTCAGCACTTTCGATACAAACCTTGAATTTGTTTTTGTACAGTCTTTAATTAGTAGAGGGCGCTATTTTGTGGACATTTGGTGGACATAATTTTGTTTTGTTTTTTCTTATTATGTGTATAATACACCGTGTATATGTGCAATGTGCGTATGTTTTATAAAAATCCAATTTCATAAATTATTGCATTATACAGGTTGTCCCTGGAAATCGAATGGGGGCACGGGCAGGTCATTATTTTCCATTTTTTTTGTTTTACAGAGTTATGTCTAGTTTTCGTGTTCATACAAACAACCAATAACTACAATCTCTAGACATAAGCGTAGTACTATTAATAATTGTTTTGTGACATAGGCTGGATACGAAAAGTTTTCATAACTTTAGAACCGTAAAAAATAGTACCGATAGTCCGATGTTATTTCTAGCGTATTGGCCGCATAATCATATTTTTCATTCTTTCAGTCCATTCTCTACAAGTCTATACAAAGTTTTCTCTGTCTACGATTCTCTATGTTTATGGCATGGCATATGACTAGAACACCAGGTGAACATAGACATATCGCTGCTTAAATTCAAAACGGCCACAATTCGAAATTTTTTCAAATCGTTTTTAATGCAAAAATCGTATCAATTCTGCCTATATTTTTATATTCCAAAAAGACACCTAGTACTATTTTCGCATTAGAAATGAGCAAATCGCACAACCGCCCTTTTTCCATTTTGTCACTTAGGTGGTTAACTTCAGATCAAAGCCGCCATATTTCGGGTTGCGACCCTGCAGTCAGCGGGAGCGCACGTTTGTTATGTGAAAAAGGGCCAATTTCAAAATACAACCGTATTGTTTTAAAATTACATGTAAGTGTATCATAATCTTGTAAGGAAAAGTGCCGTATTTTGTGATATGTCCATTTTGAGTTTGAATAAATCGTGTTTTATTATTACTCTTTTAAGGAAAAGTGCAGTATTTTGGAATGCTTCTGTTTTGCTTATAGAAGTATGGTGATAGTGCCAGTATTTATTTAAAAAATCAACAAATTATATTTAAATTTTAAACTTAACACAGTAATTACGACTTAAACCAGGCCTGTCTCACTCCCTTTATAAAAACATATCGAAGCGCGGAGAACCACCCGAGTAGGCGATCGAGAATGGACGCACGTACTCTTAGTTCGCAGTCTTAGTTTCTTTGTTGATACGCACACTATTAACTCTTTGTATTAATGATATTATTTTTTAGTATTAAGAGAGCAACTTGTTTGTTGAGATATTTTAACGATATTTTATCGTTTTGAATCATGTAATCGATCTGCGCATTTAGGAAATAATCAAGAATTAGTTGTATTCGTGAAAATGTAAACAACGAACTTTTGAATTATTACAAAATGTGAAAATATAATTATTGTAAGTTGTTAGACGTCTTCCGGTCCGTGGTCGCCACTGGAGGTCTTTTCTTCGCCATAGGTTGTCAGTACTATGAGCATAATTATGTGGCTTACCCATTATACCCATTGCCACTTCAACTCCCAAATTTTACGATCTATTTGGATGACTCTGATTCTTTGCCGAATAACGTTGTTCCGGATTTTATTCCGTAAAGAAACTTAAAGCCTAGCTCTTTCCATTGCTCGTTAAGTGACTCTTAGTCTCTATCAACTACCACTTTTCAGAGCCGTAAGTCCTCACTGGCAACATACTTTTTTAAACACCCATATCGTAAGACACTGTGAGATACTCGACGAGAAGATAATATCACGTAGCTTCCCAAACACTGTCCATCAGAGTTGCATTCTTCGGGCGCCCTCTTTGTCGAAGTTGGATCTACCTAACTGAACAATCTGTCCAAGGTAAGTATAATGGCCTATATTTTCAAGAGTAGGTATATGCCCAACAACAATCGGTTAGGGTGCCACATGGACATTTGACATGATTTTTGTTTTGTCCATGTTCATTTTAAGGCCGACCTGTTAGGAAACGTTCGTGAACAGTTTCGGAGAAACAATGTCTCCCTGTCTCACCTCTTTCTGTAATTGGATTGGTTTCGTGCTCTCTTCCTAAAGTCGGATGGACATGGTGCCATTTCCAAATAAACACTCCAACTCTTCGATACACCAATAGTCGAAATGAAATCGTTGGACTGCAATACTGCCCAGGTTTCGATTGAATCAAAGGCTTTCTCATAGTCCACAAACGTTAGATATAATAGCCGATATACTTCTCTGTCTTCTTTATAATCTGGTGGAGCGTGTGTATGTGGTCTATGATACTAAAACCTTTTTGTAAACCGGCTTGTTCGGGAGGCTGGAAGTCACCAAACCTGCGTTCGAAACGGTTCGTATTGACTCTCGATAACATCTTGTTGTGTGCATGGGACAGAAGTGAATTTGTTCTATAATTCTTCAACCCTTTGTTATCCTTGTGTTATCACCCTTTATCCATAGGGTTCCATAGCGAAATGGCAAAAAACGGAAACCTTGTAGATTCGTCATGTCCGTTCGTATGTCACAGCAACTTTTTTTCGAAAGTATATGAGCTATCCTGTTGTAACTTGGTAAATAGATGTATTATGAGAACCGTATTAAGATTTTCACACAAAAATAAAAAAATAATAAAAAAATTGGGGGTTCTCAGTACTTCAAAAATTCAAAAATTCACCAAACCCATACGTGTGGGGTATCTATAAATAGGTCTTTAAAAATGATATAGAGATTACTAACATCATTTTTTTCTAAACTGATCAGTTTGCGCGAGAGACACTTCGAAAGTGGTAATATGGCTGCTTTATTTATAAAATTCATAAATATTAAATATCTTTTTTATAATCAAAAGGGACTTAATGTGATTTATTTATTGACTGGGGAGTCTTACACAAAATATCAAATTGCAATCAAATAGAGGCTTGAAATATACATCCGATGATATATAGTACATAGATATACGACGTTTATTAATAAAAATAATAAACAAAAACCAAAATGAAAACTTTGATGGGCTCTCCTGTAAAAAAGTGAAATTTCGATTTGCGGCCGTTTTGAATTTAAGCAGCGATATATATAGGTACTTGTTATGTATGTCTATGCTACACATACAATGGTCGGGACGTTGTCGATGCGGCGCGCAGTGGCGGGCCGCCGCCGAGCGCCGCGCCTCCGGTGAATCATTGGGTAATGTACTGATACGGCGATGGAACAGTCTTGATACTTTACATTAAAGCTATTATTACCAGATCAATAAAATTGTCAATTGAAAGATTTCACTCAAATCTTTCCATTTCCTTTCATTTTTAAGATCACCACAACGTCTTCTTCTCTGTAAGTGTGAAGAGAAGGAATATGAAAAACGTGTCATTTTTCAATATTTTTTTTCATCGCCTGTGTTAAAGTCAAAACCGGCATGACCTAGAATCAAAAATTTTAAGACATGTGAAGCATACCAGGTTTGGACCACGTGTGGTGGTTTGTAGTCCACCATCTCTTACAGAGAGAAGGCTTGCGTCTCAGCACTGGGAGAACACAATAAGCGGATTATGTCCCTAAACCTCATATTGCTTCAAATTGCTTGTGAGGCCAAACCCATAACTTCCTCAGAGCTCTCGTGGACTAAATAATAATTGTTGAGTATCAAGAGGGTATAGTCGTAGTACACACAAGGTGAGTGGCACAGGCGCTCGCTGCTTTGTTCCCGGGCAGGCCGCGCTCCGTATCGCATGTAAACTGTATACCGAATACAAAGTATGTATGTATACTTAGAAGTATTGACTACAGTCATATTGTACTAGACGTGGTTATAAGATCCTGTAACTGATGAGTATAACAGGAAAGATAGAAATGTGAACCATAAAATTTAGTTCAAAATTTTGCTTTTTCTAGGACTTTTTCCTGCGTCGGGAGTCGGGGATGCATTCTTATTGCTAGATAAAAAAATCATCTATGACACTTATGACCTGTTTATGGAGTCTTTGCCTTTGTCGTTACCTTAAATTACTGCGGCTGGCTGATCTCAAGATTACCAAACGATGGCACACGTGAATTCAGCCAATAGTCATAATATTGCTTCTTAGTTTGTGTCAATATTTACGCCTCTAAGGACCAGTTCTTTGATCAATAGTTAAACTAGTTTTATTTATTTTTAAAATGGTTAAATAATGTATAGGAGTTTAAAATAGTTATCAAACAACTTGCTTTGAGACATACTCGTACATGTTCGACCCACAATGGCCACAGGCCTAAAGTTAACATCATCATAATTATAAACTATTCTTCGCCCGTGGTTTCGCACCCCCTCTCCCTCTTTTAGTCCTATATTCCTCTTATAGTCCCATCTATGTCTGGAGGCAGTAAAGGTTACTTATTTTTGTAAAAAAATTGCGCCGAGGTTTGATAGTTTTGATTTTAGTTAGAACTTTATACGAGATATTTAGGTAACATGTTTATTAATTATTTGTCTTGTTTTAAAAGTAATGTTACTGGCCATGATAGATTAAAACTTTTAATAATATTCAGTTTTAATAATCATTGTAAAAAATGTGTAAAGTATCAAGTGTGTTCGGTCGCTGTAGGAGCGCGGTGAGTGGCGCTGGCGCGGCTGCTTTGTTCCCGGGCTGGCGGGGACGCGCTCCGCCCGCCGCGTGCCGGAGTCACAGGGCTGCTACACACATCATTATTTACAGTACATTTTTTTATGCTCAGTATCACTATGCATTATTTTCAATCAAACACGGGTTTTCATCTTCAATAAAATTTCTCTTATAATTACAGGTGGTTTTTTATTAGTACCACATAAAATATGAACAACTAAGTATTTTAATTTAAACGTATTTTTCGTGCAATGTCGTTCGCTCTCTTCCCAAAACCAATAATTATGTCGTCCTTTCGTCATCTTTCTTTTTTCTTTTTCATCCTTCCCTATCACTCATTCAATACGCGCCGTGTGCAAAAGAGATGCCTTCTGAATCAAGCGGATGATCCAACTGCGCAATGAGGGCATCATAAACAAAAATTACTTTACAGCGTTTTCTTACCTACTGACTGATGTGTGCCAAAGAACAGACACTAGACAGGGAAAAACCGACTTTTACTACTAAAAGTAAAGTCTAGTAAAATGCGTTTAACAAAGTTAAAATGAGATTATTTTTGATTTTTCGCCAGCCCTACTACAACCGGGGCGGGCCGATAACAATATCGCTGAGTGTGCGCGTCGACTCGCGCCGAGCGAGTGTCAGCTGCCTAATTTACTCCTGCCGCGTTCTGCCGCCCTGGTACCTGCGGCACGAGAGCGCTCGCTTTCTTGCCTTCGGTGCGGAAAACACGCCTAGCGTGTTTCTTAAAAGTGCTACCGGTGCTGTGGCCAGTGGTGGTGGTGTTTCGATGCATTTGGACTTGGTGTACGGGGGTTTGATCTCGTGGCTTCCTCCTGCCGGAGTCTGGCGCCCTGGTACCCACAGCACGGGAGTGCTCGCTTTCTTGCCTTCGGTGCGGAAAAACACGCCTTGCGTGTGCGTCTGGGTTGCCTTTGACTGGGTGCGAGCAGTGGCCACATGCTGAGAATTGTTTTATTACTTTTGGACGTGGAGCTTTGGTTTTGATTCCTGTTTTGTTATTTCGACTAAAATTATGTCTCTTTATTTTGCAAACCATACTAATTACCAAGTTACATGCTCTTTTCTGCATTCTGAGATTACCTATGTACTCACTGTACCTACTTATTTCCATAACATTTACCTACTCTGATAAACACAGAATGGATAAAAGACTGTTCTGTGGTTGGGAATTATGTATGACCCAACACGAACTTTTTTTTTGAAGACAAACCTTTATATGGAAGACGATGAATAGACAGATCGTAGTGTAAAAACTAATTGGTTTTGTACTCCTGCCACGTTCTGCCGCCCTGGTAACCGCGGCATATAAGCGCCCGTTTTCTTGACTTCGGTGCGGGAAACACGCGTGGCGTGTTTGGAGTTGTGAGGAGCGGTCGGCAGTGTGTGAGTGAGCGCTTCGAAGCATACGTATCTGGGGTTTGATACCATTTGATACACTTTTTTTATAGAGTTATATGATGGGTTATTAAAAAATCAGAGCTTATAATTATAACCGGTATCCTATCAACCTACCAAAGAACTTTTTTTTACGCGATATCCTCAAATGA